>CM077657.1:22351467-23555217 GCA_039707465.1 Rhabdophis nuchalis | reverse complement strand
TTAAATCTCCTCTCTTAAGGGGAGGAAGGAATGCAAATTCGCTCTCCTAGCTGAGCCAAGAATGAACTTTGACTTGGCTTGAGTTGTTCCAACGAAGCCTCCAGAACGCCTTGCCTTTTCTTGCACCACCACCCCTAACTTGCTAAGGGGAGATCTCCCCCAGATCTCAGCTCCTCCACCGGGATGCAGAGGGAGATGCTAGAGAGGAGGTGGGGGACCGACTCACCCACTGCCGGCAGCGTCTCCTGAGCGGCTGTCTGGGTACCAGGAGAGGCTCTGCAGAAGCCGATGTGCAGGAGAGCGAGAAGGCAGGAACTAAAAAAGCTGGCTGATACAGGGTGGAGCCCAGGAGGGAGGGAGCCAGGCACGGCAAAGAAGCGACAGAGAAAAAGGGAGCAAGAAAGAAAAAGCACAGAAAAGAAGCAACAGATAGAAACGAATCAAGGAGAGGAGCAACCTGAGAAATAAGGAGACATTTCCTGGCAGTGAAAAGAATTAACCTGTGGAGGAGAAGTTGCCTCCAGGAATTGTGGGTGCACCCTCACTGGGGGGGGGGCTTTTAAGAAGAGACCGGACGAGCCTTTGTCTGGAATGGTAGAGAATGGTCTCCTGCTTCAGCAGCGGGTTGGACTAGAAGACCTCTAAGGTCCCTTCCAACCATTATTATTATTGTTGGGGGAAATGTCAGATTTCCTGGGATTTTCCCTTTTGGGGGGGAGAAATGAGCAGCCCAGGTGAAGAGAAGCAGAGGTGACCCTTTTGGGGGGGGGGGGTGCAAGGAAGATATCTGGGCTGCTTTGTATGACAACCCCTCCCCACCCTTGCTGGTATGATGCACTCTCCAACTGCCAAGAGAGGTGGGGGTGTTGGATTTGAGAAAAGGGGGACTCCGAACCTCAGCCAAAAGAGCCCACCTTCAGGTGCTTAGCTGATTAAAAGAGTTGGAAGGGACCTTGGAGGTCATCTAGTCCAACCCCCCGCCCAAGCAGGAAACCCTACACTACGTACACCAGGGGTCCCCAACCTTTGCAACTTTAAGTCTGAAGGACTTCAGCTCCCAGACTTCTCCAGCCAGCTTTGCTTTAAAGCAGGGGTCTCCAACCTTTGCAACTTTAAGTCTGAAGGACTTCAGCTCCCAGAATTCAGCTCCCAGCAAAGCTGGCTGGAGAAGTCTGGGAGCTGAAGTCCTTCAGACTTAAAGTTGCAAAGGTTGGGGACCCCTGACGTACACCATTTCTGACGGAGGGCAGCCCAATCTCTTCTTGAAAGCTTCCAGGGATAAAATATACTTTATTTATTTCTCACAATTTGGAACCGACCATCTCCCACCCAGCAACCCCCAACCCCCACACCCCGAGGGTCTCGGCCTTAGGCCAGCCCAAGAATGGGTAGATGCACCTGCCATGCACAATGTACTTTCATTTTTTAAAATAAAATACGTTTCCGTAGCCATTTTTCAATCCACTCTGGGTGGCTCCCCCGTCAAAAAGGAAAAGACCTCAAAAGTCATTTTAAAAAAACCATGAAGCACGCTGATTGATTCAAAACATTTAGCTAGCTGTCCGTCTCACACAGGTGTGTAGGACGGCAACATTGTAATGCATTGAGTGCCAAGGTTCCAAATAGCATCCAAAATTAAGTCAGAGTCCAAGGCAAAGCATTGCTCCAAGTTCCAATTTATAAAGAGAGCCGTGTTGGCACGTCTGGGAAAACCCAAGCTTCCCGGTTTCCCCCACCTAGTTGAAAGTTCAAGATCTTGCCCCCACACCCACAAGTCCATCCCATGGTCCAATCTCTCACTGCCACGCTGGCAGCTTCCACCCATCCAGTTCCGGTCAGGTGCAGAGGTGCAAAGACAAAGGATGACCTTGGCTTTCTAGAAAGAATGTTGTTATGGCTACCTATCACCTAACTCTGTACAACAACACCCCCCCACCTCCTATTTTCCCACCATAGAAAATGCAAAGAATAATAGAAAGTGAGGCAGGCCAGAGACCCACAAGAAAAGAGGGCTGCAGGCCTGACTTTACATCTCCAGGGGCACATTTTGCCACGGGAAATCAAAACAGCTCACCGGCAGCTGTGCTGGGGTCCCCAGAAGGCCCCCCTCCCGAAGAAAGGGCTAAATATTTCACCCCAAAAATGCACGGGAGGGAGAGAACGGATGGGTTTAAGCAGCCATGTCTTCACTGGCTGAGTTTCCGTTTTAAACATGATTTTAACACCGAATGTTCATAGTCCTGTCTAATGTCTATGTATAATAACTCATATAGTGTGGCTGTGGCATTATGTATTTATCTTTCTTATTATCTCCCTTACTTCCCCATTATTTTTATTATTGTTGTTATTCTCTCTGCTGCTTTGCACGTACGCCACATGCTTCTGTGCCAGAGACAAATTCCTTGTGTGTCTAATCACGCTTGGCTGATAAGGGATTCAATTAATTGCTCTTTTAATTGTTGATGGGGTGTTGCCCAGCATTGGTAGAAGGATGGCTGCCTACAGAAAGGTTTTGAATAAATAAAATAGATAAAATAAATAAATAATAAATAAATACAGGTAAATATACTTCATTTAGTAACCGTTCGAAGTTACGATGGCACTGAAAAAAAAATGACTTATGTTTTGCTGTCCAGCTGTTCTTTCCAGCCAGCCTGTGGACTTCAACTCCCAGAATTATCAGCCAGCCTGTGGACTTCAACTCCCAGGAATAGAATAGTACAGAAGAGAAGAGAAGAGTTGAGTTGGAAGGGACCTTGGAGGTCTTCTAGTCCAACCCCCTGTTTAGGCGGGTAACCCAATCCCATTTCAGACAACTGGTTGTCCAATCTCTTCTTAAAAACCTCTAATGATGATCTCTTCAGATTGTATACATCTTTTGCCTTTTACTAAAAAAAAAAAAAAGCTCCAGTGATGAAGCCCTCACAACCTCTAGTGGCAGGCTGTTCCACTGGTTAATTGTTCTCCCTGTCAGGAAATTTCTCCTTAATTCCAGGTTGCTTCTCTCCTTGATCAGTGTCCGTCTGTTGCTTCTCTTCTTGCCTTTGAAGAACAGGTCAACCCCCTCTTCTCTGTGGTAAAAGGTAAAGGTTTCCCTCAAACATATGTGTTAGTCGTTCCTGACTCT
Organism: Rhabdophis nuchalis; assembly: GCA_039707465.1. Taxonomy (NCBI): domain Eukaryota; kingdom Metazoa; phylum Chordata; class Lepidosauria; order Squamata; family Natricidae; genus Rhabdophis; species Rhabdophis nuchalis. The sequence goes on along the minus strand of CM077657.1, from coordinate 23,552,090 downwards.
AGGGGGCGGTGCTCATCTCTGTTTCAAAGCCGAAGAACCAGCGCTGTCCGAAGACATCTCTGTGGTCATGTGGCTGGCTTGACTCAACACCCAAAAGCCCACGGAACGCTGTTCCCTTCCCACCAAAGGTGGTCCCTATTTTTCTACTTGCATTTTTTACCTGCTTTTGAACTGCTAGGTTGGCAGAAACTGGGGCAAGTCACAGGAGCTCACTCCGTTACGCGGCCCTGGGGATTCAAACCACCGAACTGCTGACCGTTCTGATCGACAAGCTCAGCGTCTTAGCCCCTGAGCCATCGTGTCCCTTCGCTGTGACAGTCCCTCAAATATTGGAAGTCTTCTATCGTACAACCCTACTGCTTATTTTTTTAATTCTACCAGCCATGCCCAGTTCCTGCAAATGTTCTTCCTGTTTTTTAGCCTCCAGTCCCCTAATCCTCTTTGTGGCTCTTCTCTGCGCTCTTTCTAGAACAGGGGTGGGCAAACTTTGCAACTTTAAGTCTGAAGGACTTCAGCTCCCAGACTTCTCCAGCCAGCAAAGCTGGCTGGAGAAGTCTGGGAGCTGAAGTCCTTCAGACTTAAAGTTCTGGCTGGAGAAGTCTGGGAGCTGAAGTCCTTCAGACTTAAAGTTCTGGCTGGAGAAGTCTGGGAGCTGAAGTCCTTCAGACTTAAAGTTCTGGCTGGAGAAGTCTGGGAGCTGAAGTCCTTCAGACTTAAAGTTCTGGCTGGAGAAGTCTGGGAGCTGAAGTCCTTCAGACTTAAAGTTGCAAAGGTTGGAGACCCCTGGCCAGGCCCTGACACTGACAGCTTTGCTGGCTGGAGAAGTCTGGGAGCTGAAGTCCTTCAGACTTAAAGTTCTGGCTGGAGAAGTCTGGGAGCTGAAGTCCTTCAGACTTAAAGTTCTGGCTGGAGAAGTCTGGGAGCTGAAGTCCTTCAGACTTAAAGTTCTGGCTGGAGAAGTCTGGGAGCTGAAGTCCTTCAGACTTAAAGTTTGCAAAGTTTGCAAAGTTTGCCCACCCCTGTTCTAGAATCTCAGCATCTATTTTTTATATTGTGGCAGCCAAAACTGGATGACAAACAGATTTTGCCAAGTGAGCAAAATGGGAAAAGCCTCCGATTCTTCCCCCCCTCCAGAAAAAGGATTTCGGCTGTCCAACTTTTCAGAAGAGGTTCCAAGCTGCCAGAGGGAAAGTTGACCATCGTCATTCTTTTGGGTGCCGAAGGAACGATGGGGATGTGGTGGCTGCGCTTGTAAAATCAGCACTCTAAAAACCCAACCCTTGGCACCTAGAAAAACTGGTCTACAGTGCCATAAAAGGCTTGGCAGGAACCAGCCAACAGCCTCGTTTCAGTTCCTGCCCGCTCCCCACCACATGGTCACAATTCAGAGGAATTGACCCACGGCTTATAAACAGTTTAGATAAAATGGCACGGAAGGGAAGTGACTCCAGCCACCAGGAATGTGGGGTGGGGGTGGGGGGAGCGAGGAGGCCAGAGAAATAAATGCCAGTGGAAAATAGGAAGGAGAAGGGCATATATTTCATTGCTCCTGGGTTACAAAAATCCTCTTTTTTTTTGCTCTCCCCCCCTCCTGCTCCTCTGCATGAGGATTTAGTGCTCCGCAGAAAGTTTCGATGAAGTTTGTTCCCACTCAGTTTTTGGGTGAAGGCGAAACGGTGGAGATTTCTTAGGGGGGAAAAAAGAGTTTTGGGGGAAGTTGGTGCCAAGGGAGGGAGCAGCCAAGGTGCCAGGCGGGGCTCCTGAATGAAAGGCAAGGGTCTTGCACCCCTCTTGGAAGATCAGGGGGCTAGGTGTGACTTGCACCCTCTGTACACACTTGGCTGACACTGCTTCCTATAGGGAAGAGTTGGGGGTGAGGTTTGGGCAGCCAAGGAGGTTACAGAGGGCTGGCAGGCTGGCACCAGGAAAGAGGGGCACCCCTGGCAGACTCAGGAGGGAAATTATCAAGGCTCTTCCTTTCCTTTTCTCACCCATCTTCCTTCCTTCCCCCTCCCTACCTCTCCTTCCTTCCTTGCATCTCTCCATTCATTCATTCATTCATTCATTCACGCACTCACTATCTTCCTTCCTTCCTTCCTTCCACCTTGTTAGTTAACCAACAATGCAGGATTTTGAAACCAGAAACAACATTTCCTTCCCCTTGTTTTTCTTTGCCATCCAGGGGCTTTCTTAATTTCATCTTGCCTTCCCATATTTATCTTTTTATTTCCAGATAAAACTTTTCCTCATTGCTTTGATCCATCCTCACTTTCTTCACTTTGCAGAATGGTCTATATGGCATGTGCTGCCTGGGGAGTTCTGGGAGTTGAAGTCTACATGCTGGCTGGGGAATTCTGGGAGTTGAAGTCCACATGCTGGCTGGGGAATTCTGGGGGTTGAAGTCCACATGCTGGCTGGGGAATCCTGGGAATTGAAGTCCACAGGCTGGCTGAGGAATTCTGGGAGTTGAAGTCCACAGGTTGGCTGGGGAATTCTGGGTGTTGAAGTCCACAGGCTGGCTGAGGAATCCTGGGAATTGAAGTCCACAGGCTGGCTGGGGAATCCTGGGAATTGAAGTTCATAGGCTGGCTGGGGAATTCTGGGAGTTGAAGTCTACATGCTGGCTGGGGAATCCTGGGAATTGAAGTCCACAGGCTGGCTGAGGAATTCTGCGAGTTGAAGTCTACGTGCTGGCTGGGGAATCCTGGGAATTGAAGTCCACACATCATTAACATTGCTAAGTTTAAGCTAACACCATTCTAAAGGATTGACAGACTGCTTGCTAACACTGTTGGGCATTTGAGAGCAACCCTCAAGGGAAAATGGCAAAGATCTCTTAACTGGCAATCCCATATCTCTACAGCAAAGAGCTTAGCGGCCCTGCTCTTTGAGAAATAACCCTTTTGCTGCATAAATCGCAGAAAGACAATTCTTATTTTCCTCGAGAAGAAGATCTCCACCTGAAGTTTGGGAAAGGATGGGAGAGCGACAGGGATGAAGAGCGAGGAGAGGCGTGGATGGATGGATGGATGGACGTCGAATGGAAGACTCCTTACTACAGATTTAGGGAGCTTTAAACGGAAACGGCACAGCCCAGTGCTGAGCATAAAGATGGCTGGGATCCTCCTGTCCAGACGTATCCCTGTCTGTATCCCTGTCTGTCGAGTCTCTTCGGGGAGAGAGAGCGGGTTATAAATTAAAAATTATTATTATTATTATTATTATAATGAAGCGGGAGACAAATGAAGATTTGCCTTTGCTGTCCAAACAAGAGCCCAGCCTGAGCTGGGAAGAGCCTCTTGGAAGAGGCGGCTTGATTCGTCACTGATGAAGCAGCTGCGGCCGAGAAAAAAGCTTTATTTGGACATGTTGAAACCGAAGAGAAGAGGGAGGTGAGAAGCTTTTCCGTTTGTTTATTGCAAAACGTGCTCAGGAGGAAGTGACCCTAATTAACCGATTCCAAAGAACTAAATAAGGAAACATCTTTTCTTTTTTTCTTCTTCTCCTTCTCCTTCCAGCAAGAGCTTCCAAAGCAGACGTCCAAGTCTCCGCCTGGGTCAGCCGCTCTCGTTCTGCGGAGCGTGAAATTTCCCTGGGGTCTCCCATCCAAGAAGAATGGGCCACTTGCTTCGCTTCCCAAGCCATTTTCTCCGGCTGCTGCTACCGGTGGCTTAGTCTTCATGTGCTTCGTGCAAAACCCAGTTGTGGGCTTCCTCGGGCCCAACCGTGCGATCGGCTCACCAAACCGGCTGTCGGTTTGGCTGATGTGTCAAATGGAGGTGTGGCCGGCTGGCTGAGTTTGTGGTCTGAAGGTTGCGGCGTGGACCCAAAGAAAAGACGGGAGTTGTTGGCTGGGAAGGAGGGAAGTTGGAGGAGATACCTCTCTTGAAGGACCATCAAGCCTTCGCACCTCCAAGGGTGGCTCAGAGATCTGGCAAACCCCAGATATGCTATGAGCAGGAGGCAGGGAGCCCACAACTCAAAACACTCTTTACCTTAGCCGGGACGAAGCCAGAGGTTGGACTATCATTTGTCTGAAATGGTAGGGGGTCTCCTGCTTGAGCAGGAGGTTGGAGTAGAACAGGGGTCTCCAACCTTTCGGACCTCAGGGACCCCTGAATGCAGTTTTAAATCCCGCGGACCACTGATAGGATCTGCCTAAGGACCGGCTGGGTGGGCGTGGCAGGGTGGTCATGTGACTGTGTGGGCGTGGCCATCTCCATGTCACTCATGTCGAGGGGCGCCTCGCCAGTCTCTGCTCGCCACTCCCCTCCCAGCCACTCCTTGCCTGCCCACCCGGGCTCCTTAGGGTCCCAACAGGAGGCAGTTGCTGAAGCAAGAGTTGGTAAAACAGCTCCGTTCCAATTGGAACTGACCGAGAAGGAGACTCAGCAGAAGCTCCTCATTGAGGACTAGGGGCATAGGTTTTCCAAGCAGAGGGAAGACCTGCGGGTGTGCAACGCTAGGGACCGGCGCCTGGAGGCTCAGCCGGCTGAGATGGTCAACCAGTTCCAGGCCAGGATGCAGCCCCACTGGAACGAGGCCCTCCGGCTCTTCTCCATCAGTGGCACTTCCTTACAACCTTCGCCCAAAGCCCCCCACCAGGAGGCCGAAGCAGACCCCAAGTCGGAATTTCTGTCCCCTCCAACCCACCAAAGGACTCTCTGCAGCAACACCAATATTCATTGCACGTGTCCGTCCCAGGGGCCGTAGTTTGAGGACCCCTGATTGAGTGCAATATAAAAAATGCAGATAATTTCTCTGCGGACCACCATTTTCTCACGATCCACCAGTGGTCCACGGACCACCAGTTGATGACCGCTGGACTAGAAGACCTCTAAGATCCCTTCCAACTCTTATTCTGTCAGAGGTTGGCTTCTGGCGTGGAGCGTCTGGCCAACCTTGCCCGTGGGGCTTTGCAGCTCTTAAGCATGGGAAAGCATGTGGCGGGATGATGGCCAGAGAAAGCGAGAGTCTGGGGCTGGTTTGATTTCTGCAGTCCTGTATCGCAGGAGGAAGCGACCTGTGGCTGTTTGCAAAGCCAGCATGTGGGGGAGAGGCAGATGTTTGACTGGTGAGCACTTCTATTTTGCTTTCCACATTCTCCAGAGGTTATGTCAAAGGGAAGCTAGTGGAACATACATCACCTTAGAAATGAGGGTGGCTCACACAAACACACACAAACACACACACCACGTTGGGAGACTGCAACCATATATGGCGACTTCTAGCTGGCAAAGGTCATGCCCCCTCCCACTCAGTTTGGACCCTCTCCGAGCAGGGAAGAGAAGCTGGATATTTTTGGGAGAAAAAGGCAACTTGGAGGCAAACATCCCAGCTAAGACAGACTCCTGCCTAAATATGCCAAAAAGCATTCCAAAGTTCATCTTACAGCCAAATTCTTAGATTCCCGCATGTAAGAAATCCACATGGGAAGTTTCGTTCTCTTGCGATTTGGGTCATTCTTCTGTGGCTGTTGCCTTTACAGATTGATGCTAACCAGGATTTATTCTTCCTTGGAGCTACCGGTGGCCCAACGTGAGTTTTGTGTTTCGGAAAAAGATTGGTGCTTCTTTCTTTTTTCCTAAAACCGGCTGAACTTGTGAACTGGTGCCATGAGGGCAGAAGACTGGAGAGCAGGAAGGCCAATGGATGACCCTGATGGATGAAAAAGGCTTCGGAGGCTGTATTGTATAAACATTTCAATCCCTGCCTTGTTTTTACACAAGTTAAAGATTTGGGTTCCTTTTTAAGAAAAATGCCACGGGGCTGTGAAGTGCTTCAGTTTGGACTACACATGTTTCCAACTTAATGTGCTCCCACACTCACTCGGAGGTGTAAATCCAGGTGATGTACAGGTTTGACGGTTAAATTTTTAACAGCCAAGCCATCTTACATAAGCTCATCAACTAAAACAGGCAAAAAATATCCCCCAAAGAGCCCAATTCATACAACAAAAACCCTTAAAACACATTCAAAGCAATTAAGCTATTAAAAAAAATAAGGTTCTACTGTTAGGCAAGAAAAACGAAATGCACAGGGACAGTATAGGTGGTACCTTGCTCAATAGGAGCAACTGTGAGAGGGATCTTGGAGTCCTAGTGCACAACCATTTAGATATGAGCCAGCAGTGTGCAGCAGCTGCCAAAAAAGCCAACACAGTTCTAGGCTGCATCAACAGAGGGAGAGAATCAAGATCCCGTGAAGGGTTAATACCACTTTATAAGGCCTTGGGAAGGCCACACTGGGAATCCTGCATTCAGTTTTGGTCGCCATGATGTAGAAAAGATGTGGAGACTCTCGAAAGAGTGCACAGAAGAGCAACCAAGATGATTAGGTGACTGGAGGCTGACATATGAAGAACGGCTGCAGGAGCTGGGTATGTCTAGTTTGATGAAAAGAAGGACCAGGGGAGACAGGATAGCATCTTCCAATATCTCAGGGGTTGCCACAAAGAAGAGGGAGTCAAGCTATTCTCCAAAGCACCTGAGGGCAAAACAAGAAGCAATGGGTGGAAACTAATCAAGGAGAGAAGCAACCTAGAACTAAGGAAGAATTTCCTGACAGTGATAATTCATCAGTGGAACAACTTGCCTCCAGAAGTTGTGAATGCCCCAACACTGGGAGTTTTAAAGAAGAAGTTGGATAACCATTTGTCTGAAGTGGGGTAGGGTTTCCTGGTGGGAGATTTACAGCTGTAAGACAAAACGTGACTTAAAAAAAAAAAAAGGTCCCCCCATCGAGGAATGAGTTAGTTTAACAACCAATTGGCGCGTGGAGTGAAAAACCAGGTGGACGCATGCAATTCGAAGAAACTTATTTTATAGGCCCATGATTTCTTTCACAGTGCGAGTAACAATAAAAGATTTGAGTTATCATCAGCCGAAAAGAAAGGTGCAATTCTTATGCTTAAGGGGTAATTGTTACAAGAATGCCACAACTACAGCAGTTAATACCATAAAGAGAGACAATTCAACAGTAAGTAAAGAACACTAGAACCTGAACATACAAGGTCACCGATGCATAAATTGAATTTTAAGGGGAGGGGAGGGGAAAAAGGAGCATATTTTGAGGGCAATGGATTTTAAATCCACAGCTGGAGTCACACGCTTATAAATCTCCACTGCTCTTTTTTGAGTTCGCCACAGACCCCGGAGAAATCAAGCACATGGGAATTGCTTTCCTTGCGGCATCAAAGAAACACAACCCTTATCAATGCCATGTTCAATCTGTGGCAGATCGTGGTTAATCCTGAAGGAACCGCAGTGGGGATCTGAAGGTTCCAGCATTGAAGGGATTCCCGATGGCTCCCTGGCCATGAAACCTGGGATCCATCTCCCAACAGGTGAGCATTAACTCAATCAGCAGTTGAAAACTATCCCGGGCGTTCGAAGGCTGGAGTGGGGTGGCGGTTATTGTTATGTCTTAACGGCAAACTTGCACGAAGAGCTGTTATTATATTTCGAAAGAGAAATTCCCAAAGGTGCAGAATTTCAGCCTCAGAAGTTGTCTGGAGACCAGGTTGCGTGCCCCCCCCCCCAAAGGAACTTGTAACTAACCTACATTCTTCAATGTATGACTCAGGAATGGATCACGATTAGTTGGAGTCCATGAATTCAAGGAGTTCCCTGTTAGGAGGAGGACACCTTCTCAAGAAGATGTTACAAGGATGTCCTCTCCAACGGACAACCAGGAACCATCTCCTTATCTTCTGAAGCCAAGAGGTCCCTGCCAGGGACACCAAGAGGCACTGCAACGGATGGTTGCATCACAAATCCTTGCTCCTCAACGGACGTTAGCAAGTTGCTGCTTTAAATAAATAAGAACATGTGGTTGGTGGTGCTTATGGGAATAGTCTGCACTGCACAACTGCACTTGTGGATGAAGGAGGCACAACCAAGGAGCTGGGTAGGAGGACACTTCCCTCTTTTGTCCAGTTAAGGCAGCAAAGCAGAACCAAACGAATGTGGACTTCCTTAGGATCTCGTCAGACCCACTTTTAATTGATGGCATGCCGATAGACCAGGGGTCTGCAAAGTTGGCTCTTTGAAGACTAGTGGACTTCAACTCCCAGAATTCCCCAGCCAGCCTAGCTGGCTGGGGAATTCTGGGAGTTGAAGTCCACCAGTCTTCAAAGAGCCAACTTTGCAGACCCCTGCGATAGACAATCAAATTTAGACACACAACCCAAAATTGCAAAGGATTTTTGGTCTGGTCAAAGGCCTCAAAGCAGGACAAATCGGGGGCCATTCCAGATGTTGTTGAAGGACACGTACCAGGGCGGGCACAACCTTCAACCTTGCAGATGTTGGTGGACTCTTAATTCCCAGCATGCCACCCCCTTGGCATTTGAGGCTGCTGGGAACTGTAGTTCCACAACATCTGAAGGCCGCAAGGCGTCTTGAGTCATGATTTACCAAAAAAAAAAAGAAACTTAACTGGTAGGGGAGTCCACACAAATCTTCCAATTTGCAGAAGAAGGGTTCACCCTTTCAGACAAGTAGGCCTCCTTGGCAAAATTCGACATTTCTCTGATACAGAAGCCTGCAAACTCTGTGAATGATCAGGCCCCACCAGATCATTAGAAACATTTGAAACCCAAGAGTTATCACATGAACATTTCTCATATTATTGTTGTTATTATTATTAGCAATAGTACTATTATTATTATTATAACATCGGACATTAAGGTACAGACATTATATATAAGCACAACATGCATTCACATATATTGAATGAAGTTCCTGCATAGCAGGAAAATTATAATAATAAAAGATCTAAAAGAGAAGAGATAATAATCTTATTTTCTAGTGCAAGTGAAGCTTTTACACTTCTCAAGAAAGGGGTGTCTCTACAGCAGGGGTCTCCAACCTTTGCAACTTTAAGTCTGAAGGACTTCAGCTCCCAGACTTCTCCAGCCAGCTTTGCTGGCTGGAGAAGTCTGGGAGCTGAAGTCCTTCAGACTTAAAGTTGCAAAGGTTGGAGACCCCTGCTCTATAGGATTGGGGCAACTCTTGAAAAATGTGGGTGGGACACGATGAAAGCAGAATGGAAATAAGAGGAAAGGAACAGAGCCCACTATTCCTAGGCAAGTCCCCCAAATTGTTCTGAAGAAAACCTGAAGAAAGTTAATTTAGACCTGAAACTTTGGGGGGGGAAACCAAAAAGCTGAAATGGAATCGATTCCTGGCTGGAGCAGAAGAAGGATTTTGGGGGGCAAAAGTGCAACACAGCCAATCTTTAAGGTTTAAAAGGATGAAGCAATTCGGTTTTTCTGTTCTGGAGAGAGGGGGGGGGGGAAACTCAAGGCCAAATGTTCTCGTTAAAGAAAATAAGAAAAAAAAAACCCACCCACACATGCAGTTATACTTTATATGCTGAAATGCAGGATGTCTACCGCTACCCAGCCTGCTTCCAGGGCACAAAATGGTCACACGACATTCCACAATTTTTGGAGTGTGTTTTTCCTCCTTGGTTAGAGGAAAACATGCCTAACTCTACAAGCGTTCATTTTAGGATGGGAAATCTCTCTGGCGATGGAATGGGTAGCCAGAAGATACGGCTGCTTGCTAGTCTAAAAAAATGAAACCCGTTTTTAAAACAGGATTAAAAAACAGGGAGTGTTAGTAGCTAGAATAAAAACAGGGCATTACAAAAAGCATTTCGAAATTCTAACTTAAGAGTTGGCTTAAGGAAGCGATGAGGTTCATCCAGTCGGCAACGGTTACCAGATCTGGCCAGTGTGCCTGGAAAAGGTGCCATGAAAATCCTCATCAACGACTGAAACAAAAAGTTAAAAGAAGAAGAAAAAGAAAAATCTGAATAAACTGAATGTAAAAACCAGCAGGTTGTTCAAGAGCTCTTTCGTAGGCAAAGGGGAAAAAAATAACACCACCAACAAGAAATAGATCTTATATCGGCATTTTTCTCACTGAATTGTAAACGATGAGACAGAAATCTTCCCCCCACCCCAATTCACACACACACACACACACACACACACACACACACACACACACACACACACACGCAACCAATACCAAACAAATGGACGGATATTCCAGGTAGCTTTAAAAAAAACGACAACCAAAAACCCTGTAAAATCTCGGTGTCTTTTAAACAGCCCCAAGCGCTACTGTTCCAGCTCTTTTCTTTTGCGTTGGCAGATGCGCACTGATTTTTTAAAATAATTCTGCTGACCCCCCCACCCCCCCAGGCCCAGCCACTACAACAGAAAGCTCAAAAAGTGAAGTTGGCCATTCTTACGTGGCTCCAACCTGCTCTGGAAGCCGTGCGCTAATTCTCTGCATGAAAATTTAAAAGAAAAAAGGGAAGCCATTTAGATACGCCGTCATTTCGGTACCTCACCCTAAGGCGATGGGTTAAAAGGCGAGAGGAAAATGAAAAGCCAACGGATGATAAAATGATCCACCTTTGGGGTCCAGAGGATAAGCTCCTCTCTCTCTCTCTCTCTCTCTCTCTCTCTCTCTCTCTCTCCCTCCCTCCCTCTCACACATACACAACAGAAGCTTGTTATGTCCACAGCGTCCAACACCAGCTCATTCTCCCTTCAATCTGGACAGCAGCCAGGTGGCCAAAACAGAAGCCCCCCCTGGACAACTCTCTCCCAACATCCAGATGTTCTTCAAAATAAAAGATTTCAAGCAACGCCCTTCACTTTTTCTTAGATCTTCTGCCTAACGGCAGCTGGGCCCCCTCATCTGCTCCATCGCTATCCCTCCTCCCTCCTTCCTTCCTTCCTTTACGGGCATCAGCAAAAACGGGCACGGGGTGGTCAAAACCCAACCCAAAAACGACAACGGCGACACGTCATTCTACAGAATTTGGGAGGGTTGCTGCAAAGCGGGTTCGCCCTACAAGTCTCTCCGTACCCCCGTGGCCCGATCGTATCTAAAAACAGTTCCACTGCTATTGGGTGCAAGTCCCATCGATTTCCCGTGGTTGTTTCTAAGCGAAATCAACCGCCTGCTCCCCGAGAACTGCCTTGGCACAGACAGAGGTGGTTTCTCCTGACACCGTATAAATAAATCGCATTTATACAGCTCAGACGTTCTGAGACGTGCGTGCGGTAGGTTTTGGGGGTCGTCGACAGCCAGGTTTTCTTCGCCATCCCCTGCGGATATTTTTGTCTGTTCCTGTTGTCCCTCTTTCTCGGACTCCCCGTCGTCTCAGGAAACCGATCTTATGCTGGGCCATGGCGAGCGTTGTCAACCACGCCGGAAGGAGGCTCGGAGTCGTCCATGGGGAGAACCAGGCGTGTCCCCCGGATGACCAGTTCGTGGTCTCCGAAGGCCAGCTCTTGGTCCAGCGTGTCCTCGGAACCGTTTCCAGCCACCCGCCTGGAGGCGCCCGACGGCAACGAATCGGAGTTCCCGCTGGAATCCCCGTAGGTCAGGCTGATGTCTCCGTCGTTCAGAATCAGATCTGAGTCATCGTCCTTCAGCTGCTCTTGATTCTGTAGGAGGAGGAGAAAGGATTGGAAGAGAAAGAGAAAGAACATGAGAAGGAGAAATACGGGAGGAGAAGGAGAGGAGGAAGGAGGAAGAGTTGGAAGAGCAGGAAGAAGAGGAATGGGAGGAAGAAAAAGAGAAGGAACACAGGGAAGAGGAGTAAGGGAGAAAGGAGGAGAGGAGGAGAAGAAAGAGGAGGCGGAAGAGGAAGAAAAAGAATGTGGGGAGGAATAAGGGAGGAGGGGGAGGAGAAGACTGATGGCTTTATTAGACAGCAGGAGACCAACGAGGATTCCATAAGAGACAGGAGCAACTTCTTAGTATCTACCACATCCCCTACTTTTTTGCAAGATGGGGTCCCTGCCAATGGGAGGGCATTGTGAGGAGAGAGGTTTGCTTTGAGAAAGAAAATAATAACGGAAATGCCAAGGATGGAAACCTTTCCATTCGACGCCACATATATTTGGAGCTATTTGGAAGCTCTACGGTGGAGGAGGGATCCAGGAGGAAGCCTCCAGAGCTTTGAGGCTGGAAGCGGGTTCACCGATCAACCTCGAGAAGGAAAAAGCCCACCTCCCCTCCCAGCAGAGGTTAGAGCCCACCTCAGCAAAGGACAACCCAAACCATGTCCCGACCACTTCCCCGAGGCCCTTCCCTCCTTCTCTGGATGTCCACTCCCCAACTCCATGCAGATTGTCCAGACCTATTGGACAAAAGGATTCCTCCCCCCCTCCCCCCAGCAACAGCGACAAAGCCGAGAGGAATGTGGTGGTGGCCCACGGGAGGTCCGTCTGGTTATTGTTGGGAGAAGTCCTGGACTCACCTCGTAAGCCTGCCTACTCGTCAAACACCTCGCAAGGGGGCCGCAGCAGCTGGGGAGCGTGGTGGTGAGGGGGGGACCGCTGTGCGTCAAGAGAGGTTTCAAATAGCTGAGGAGGGGGTCTTAGTTAAGGAAGCGCCCCTCTTTTTGGAAATAGTACATTTGTCAGGCCCTGCAGCCCTCTTTCCTTTCGGGTCTTTGGCCTGCCACACTTTCTATTCTTCTACTATGCATTTTCTATGGTGGGAAGATGGGGAAATGGGATTGTACGGAGTTAGATGCTATGTAGTCATAACAAAATTCTTTCTGGAAAACCAAGGTCATCCTTTGTCTCTGCACTTCGGAACTGGATGGGTGGAACTGCCAGTGTGGCAGTGGACGATTGGACCATGGGATGCTGACTCAGGAATTCTGGGAGTTGAAGTCCACCGGCTGTAAAGTTGCCATAGCTACTGCTCTAAGTTGCGGATCAGCTGAGCAGTGATCGCTGTCCCGTAATGCAGAGGTCTCCAACCTTTGCAACTTTAAGTCTGAAGGACTTCAGCTCCCAGAATTCTCCAGCCAGCTTTGCTGGCTGGTGAATTCTGGGAGCTGAAGTCCTTCAGACTTAAAGTTGCAAAGGTTGGAGACCTCTGCCGTAATGCGAATGGTTCTCATCCACTTTCTTCACACTAAATCCCTTTTAAATATCTTTTGTGGGCACAGAAACACCCCCCCCCCAAGACTCAAGATTGAAATCATAACATTTTAGTTGACCTCCTGTGACACCATTGATTCCCCCCCTCCTCCCCCGGTCCGGCCAGGGGTTGGTGGGCCACAGGGTGAGAGCCAACACCGTACAGGATTACCTACACATGCTTGTAGATTTCCTCTCCTGTTTTCCTACATTAAGCCATCACAACTTCTAGTACGGTTTTGCTCAACTGTTAGTTCTCTTCTGCTTTACACCACGGAGCGAGAGACAAGGGTGGCCCACTTTCATTCTAAGAAAAAAAAGTAGCTTGCAGGACCAGGAAGATAACGCTTTGGCCCTGAAGTTATAGGTTGCTCAGTAGAAGTTTTGGTTTCAGGTTTCTCAAAGGTTTGTTGCTAGTGGCAGGGGCTCGGTCACTTCTGGGCACAGCAGAGAGCTGGCCTGGTGTCAAAACCCGGGGTGGGGAGGTGGGATACAGAGACTGGGGGGAAACTAAAATAATCTCCGGCCCCTGCAAGCATGGCACATACGACAGATCGGTCGCCCTGCATTTCTTGGTCCTGAGCCCAGATAAATGGCCTCGAGAGACAAGAATGCACAGCTGAGGAAGGAAAGGAGCTTCGGTCATCTCTGGCCGCAGATGATGGAGGGACTCGGGCCCAGGACCCCCCGCTGGCCTTTAGGAAGGATACTTATGGTCGAAGTTGTACCAGACTCGGAACAGCCAGGCACTCTCGACTCTGGTGCTTCGCCCCTCGATTTCTGGACCGCCCTGGAAAAGAAGGAACGCAACAGGGTCGTCAAGGGGTCTGCGGGAGGAGAGACACCCCCCCCCCCCAATGTCCAGTTTTGCTCTTTATTTGCTGTGGTGTGTTGTTGATTGTCTGATGTTTGTGATCTGGATTGCGTTAAACTAAAACTGGGAGGAATTGAAAGATCTCTAGCGTTTTAACAAAGTTCTGGCAAAAGGCCTAGTCAGGCTGGCCGGAAATGAGATCTGGGGGGTGTGTGTGTGTGTGTGTGTTTTGTGTGTGTGTGTGTGTTTTGTGTGTGTATATATATGCATAATGGTTATCTTTTGAGAGCTGAACGCAATGAAATTTCATTTTAATGTATGCTGATTAATGTAATGTACATTTAAAGTGACAATAAAGTTTCTATTCTATTTTATTTCTATTGTTATTCTATTATTTCTATTCTATTCTTTTCTATTCTATTTCTTCTTTCCTTATTCTATTCCTATTATTTTTATTTCATTCTATTCTGTTCTATTCTATTTCTTCTTTCCTTATTCTATTCCTATTATTTCTATTTCATTCTATTCGATTATTTTTATTCTATTCTACTCCTTTCCTTATTCTATTCTATTCTATTCCTATTCTATTTCTTCTTTCCCTATTCTATTCAATTACTATTCTATTCTATTCTAATTTCTTATTTTCTTCTCTTTTCTTAATTTTGTTTATCTTGAAAGCACTCCAAAAGTTGACAGATGTCTCAGGAGGGATCCTAATCATCGAAGCCTCGGAAATTCTGACTGAAGGAACAGAGGCACTTACCACATTGTCTTGGTCAGCATCAACACCAACCCTGCAGGGAAGAACACACAAGGACTACATTGCACTCCCCGTTCAGACTGGGGGGGGGAGGGCAGAGCTCTCTGGCCCACCCAGCCAGCACACCAGCCCTCCCCCGAAAGGCTCTGGGGTGTGCGCCTCTAAATGCGACCATTGGTCCCTCGTGCTAAAGTAACAGGCGGGGCATGGGGGGGAAAAAGGATGCAAGAAGGAAAGGAAGGCTCAGATGCTGCGAAAGGTGGAAGGAAAGAGGAGAAGGGGGATGGCCAGTGGGGAATATGGAGGGCACCATTGCAGTGGAGATGGGGCCACCATTAGAAGATCTGGAGGACCAGGTTGGGGACAGGTCATCTTGGAGAAAAATCTAAGAATCGACCCTGACTTGATGGAATACCCATAATCCATCTCTTCTCCACCTGAGGGGAGATGGTGGAGCACAAGGGGATACCGTATTTTTCGGAGTATAAGACGCACCAAGGTTTGGAAGAGGCAAATTTTTTTAAAAAAAAAGTTTTTGCATTCTGCAGGCCTCCCAAAAACGATCACTGTGTGAAAATGGGCCCATTTTTGGTTTTTATTTTATAAAAAGGGCATGAATAGCCTTGAGGAGGCTTATAGAGTGCACCTGGGGGGTGGGGGTGGGTGGGCAAAATTGAGCAACAAATGGCCCGTTTTCCACTCATTTTAGCCCTCCCCAGCCCCCAGGAGCACTAATCCTCCTAAAGGCTCTGCATAGCCATTTTGGTGAAGGGGGCGAGGCTTCGGGAGGCCAAAAATGCTTCAGCATATAATTCAGTGTATAAGACGCAGCCAGATTTTCACCCCCTTTTTTGAGGGGAAAAGATGCGTCTTATATTCCGAAAAATACAGTAAATCTCATAGTTCGGTCTTTTTTTGAGGGGAAAAGATGCATCTTATACTCCGAAAAATACAGTAAATCTCATAGCTCAGCTCAGATACGGGCCGTGCCGGCATTCATGAGTTGCACCCTTGGGAGGTTGGCGTGGGTTATTCCTGCCTTCTCACGCTCATCACCCAGAGCCAAGCTGACACCCAGTGGCTAAGAATATCCTTTGCACAACTGGTTGTGGCCCCACTCAAGTTCGCACAAAGGGCACCTCAGCCAAACTCACGCAAGGCAGAGGTGGCATTCAGCCGGTTGGGATCGGTTTGCCAGAACCAGTCATGGAAACCCGCCCTGGCGCTATGCCCGTGATGGCGAACCTATCGCACAGGGGCCCAAAGTGGCACACAAAGCCATGTTGCCCAGCACCTGCAACCTCGCCTGCTTGTCTTCTGGGTCTCTGGCGCGCATGTCCTCTACGATTAACTGCGCATGCGCCAGCGCCAAGAACCAACGTGCGTATGTGCGCCAATCAGCTGATCGTCTGGTGCGCATGGCCGCTAGAACCCAGGCGTTCCGTTTTTCCAGAGCACAGCTCTGATGAGCGTGACTTTTTTGGCACTTGGTTCTCAAAAGGTTCGCCATCACTGCTCTATGCTGTCCTATTTAGGCACGTTTTCAAGCTGTGTGCATGGGTGCAAGTTACACGTGCCATCGAAGCCCGTGCACGGAAGACGGAGCTCATGCGTGGACGCGCTCTCACTCACATTGGCGAGCCGGTAAGGAAAGTAAGCGAAAGGCACCCTCTGACGCAAGGGGCAAAAAAACCCCACAACTGCAATTCGCTCCGTTGGAAGCCGGCACCTCCCCTTATCCCGAAAAGCCATAAACCAGGGATGTCCAAACTTGGGAACTTTAAGACTTGTGGACTTCAACTCCCAGAATTCCCCAGCCAGCCATGCTGGCTGGGGAATTCTGGGAGTTGAAGTCCACAAGTCTTAAAGTTCCCAAGTTTGGACACCCCTGCCATAAACCAACTTGCTCAAAATTGCCAATGATCCGGGAAGCGTCTCTGACGGCTGCTTTTTCCCCGCAGAGTGCCCCACCCCAAACGAAGCGATTCCGCTAAGGAAGAGGGGAAGGAGTCTACGCACCGGATGTGCAGGCAGGAGAGCATCGCGGTGGTGCCACCCCCGAAGACCCAGACGGTGAAAAAGACGATCAGGAGGGTGGTGCTGAACATCACCTGGCGGGCATAAGTGGCCGTGTCCCGGATGGCCAAGGCAAACGCCATGGCTCCCCGCAGGCCTGAGAGAGAGAGAGAGAAAGGATGCGTGAAGCTCCCCTAAACGTGGCTGGCTTTCTAGTCCAGGGGTCTTCCCCGCCCACCCCCCATTCCCCCTACCCCACAACCGGGCTGCCCAGGCGGCAGGTGAGCCGGGTCACATAAGCCGCTGCACGCTGCATGTGGCCGCCGTGACTCAACGTTGAAGGCGCACGGAACGCCGTTCCCTTCCCACCAAAGCGGGTCCCCATTTTTCTCCTTGCATTTCTTATTTCATTTATTTATTTATTTTTATTTTTATTCGATTTATATCCCGCCCTTCTCCACGAGGGACCCAGGGCGGCGCACAGGAATTTAAAACATATAAAACAAAATATACAAAATTTAAAAGCGTATTAAATGAAACAATCCTATGCTAAAAACCAAATTAAAACCCCAATTTAAAACTATCTAAAATAGCCCCGGCGGGAGGTTAGGCTAGGCCGGCTTGCTGATCTGCTGATCCTGCTTATCTGCTTTCGAACTGCTAGGTTGGCAGAAGCTGGGACGAGTCACGGGAGCTCCCTCCGTTATGCGGCGCTGGGGATTCGAACCGCCGAACTGCTGATCTTTCTGATCAACCAGCTCAGCATCTTGGCTACTGAGCCACACTGCGTCCCTGGTTCACTCCAATATAATCCTGTAAGCCGGAAGGGCCCCCAATCTTCGCCTCCTCCCCTTCTTTCAAGTTAAGTGTGCAATTAGTGGTGGCGACCGCGTTCAAAGGAGCCCAAGGGCCACTCACCAGCAAACATCATCATATGTTGGAAGTTGGTCCCAATCTTATTTCGCCTCCCCAGGTTGAGTAGGAAAGAGAGGGGGTAAATGTTCGCCGCTCTTCCCAGGAATACCGCCAGCTAGATTCAAGGCTGCCTTAAGGAAATTATTTTACGACAGAAGAGTTGTAGCTTAGGGTTGAACTGGAAGGGGCTGTGGGTAGGTGGGCGCGTCTGTCCTTGATGCGAGATGCTTTCCTTGCAGACGTTTCCTGACCCAACTAGGTAACATCGTCAGTGGTAGAAGGGGGTTGGGCTTGCTCTCTGTACAGGTAGAGTCCCTTCTAGGACTGATGATGTTATCTAGTTGGGTCGTGAAACGTCTGCAAGGAAACCACCCAGCTCAGAGAGCACCAAGGACCCCACAATTTACTTTTTTCCTTTTAAAAGCCACTGTGAAATTACATTGAACCAGGGGTGGGTTTCACATTTTTTAGAACCTACTCTGTAGGTGTGGCCTATTTTGTGGGCGTGGCTTGGCAGTCATGTGACAGGGTGGGAGTGGCCACCTTTTAAAATGTGGTGAAACTCATTTAACAACGCTCTTGCTTAGCAACCAAAATTTTGGACTCAATTGTGATGATAAATTCTTTCTTTTTCTTTCTTTCTTTCTTTCTTTCTTTCTTTCTTTCTTTCTTTCTTTCTTTCTTTCTTTCTTTCTTTCTTTCTTTCTTTCCTTCCTTCCTTCCTTCCTTCCTTTCCTTTCCTTCCCGTTGGGTCACTGGCAGCGGCAGGCCACATTTACTTCCAGATACGCTGGTGGAACCCCCTCTCACCGGTTCTCTAAATTTCACCAACCGGCTCTCGCGAGTAGGTGCGAGCCTGCAGAAACCCACCACTGCATTGGACCCTCTTCACAGCAGCTTAGTGTCATGCAAATGTCACCAATGTTGGGGTCTTCCTCACCAGGCACATTCACCTTCAGCCAAGGCCTGGCAAACAGCCTTTCCAAGGTGAATTTATGACCACAGACCTTATCTAGCTTGGAAAGCTGCCACTTTCCAACTGAGGCGCTGTGCAAGGAAAGGCTGGGCACAGAGTCTCTGAGAGCCACGGACAGATCTTCACACTCCTGAAACGAACGAACGAATGAATTGTTTCCTGCAAACTCCCGTCCCCTTCCCGTCTTTTTTTTTCCTCAGATTTATAACCCGCACCCATCTCCCACAGAGATACCAACATACCAAACTCTAAAACTGTATTAAATCAAACCCTGCGCTAAAATCAGAATTTAGAACCCCTAATTGAAACTATGGTTCACTAAAAGTCACAACGGTGTCGAGCAGCTCATGCCAGGCCGGCTAGGTGAAAAAAGTGCGTTTTCAAGCGCACTTTTATTTCCTACTGGAGAGAGGCCATTCACCGTCCACCTGTGGCTTTACTCCAAAGTCAAGCCTGATTTCTGAGCTGTTCTTCTCTCCTGGCAGCTCTGCGCATGCGCACACTGGGAAAAGGCTCCAGCTGTTCCTCTGCCTCACTGCTGTCTGACTCCGAAGGCAGCTGAGAACTGTCAGAGGGCCCCAACCCCCTCTCTGCCTCCCACCCAGAGCCTTCCTCCGAGCCTCCTCCAGACTCCAGGACTGGCCCAGGTTCCTCCCCAACCCTCCTCCCTGTCCGAATCGGCTGCCAGCTCTGCTGTCCACTGGTGGGCTACAACACCTATGTGGCTTCCCCCTCATATTGTTTTAGAAAAGGATACAAAAGCCCCAACCACAAAGGTTGGATTGAAGATGTGGCTCTGGAAGGTGAACAGCGTGAGCCCCATGTAGGAAAAGATGAAATTCTCCGCCAGGAAGTCGAGAAGCTCAAACAACTAAAAGGTCAGATAAGAGGAGGGAGAAATGTCAGCAGGGTCCTCGCGATGACAACCACCCAAATGTTTATTTCAAGTGGCAGGGAAGTCTTCGAAGCGTGGACAGCGCAACATAGATAAGCCAGCATTACACTTACCAGATTTCTAAGGGGGAAGGATAGGGACAATTTAAAAAAAAAATCATTTCAACTGCAACTGGGTGCAGGGAAGGTGTCCCTCCCCCCCCGTCCGTTCTGGTCCAAGGCCTCACCTGTTTTGTCCTGTGCTGCGATTCTGTGGACAGGTTGTTGTAGGTATAGTGAGCTTGAGTGATGCCACAGAACAAGACCGCCACCACACCTGGGGACAAAAACACTGGATGAATAAGGGAGCCCATCTCCTGTTTGTCATAAGAACCTAAGAACAGCCTTGCCGGAAGAGGCCACAGCCCATCCAGTCCTGCCTTCTGTCTCCCACAGTGGCTCCCCATTGGCTTCAGGGTCTTCCCAAGCAGATGTCTTCACTTGCTTGTGATTCCCTGCAAATGGCATTGAGAAATATCCTGCCTATCTCTCCAACCCGGAGGGTCTACTTAGGCATCCATCATGATAGCCATTGATACCCTTGTTCTCCATGAACTCCTCTCATCCTTTCTTAAAGGTGTCGAGGCTGACAGCTGTCACCACTTCTTCTGGCAGGGAGTTCCATAGACCAGGGATCCTCTGGGTGAAAAAGTCCTTCCTCTTATTTGTTGGAGGTCTAGCTTCCAAAAGTTTCATGGAGGGCCCCCTAGTTCTAGTGTTGTGCGATAGGGAAAACAGTGTTTCCTTTTCTACTTTGTCCACCCCGTGCATTTGATAGACTTCCATCAGGTCACCTCTCAGGCGCCGTCGTTCTAGAATGAAGAGGCCCAGCTGTTGCAGCCTCAGATGGTAAGGAAGGTGTTCCAGCCCCCTAATCCTTCTGGTTGCCCTCCTCTGCACCTTTTCCATTTCCATCATGTCCTTCAGAAGGTATGGGGACCAGAACTGTACACAATACTCCAGATGGGGCCTCACCATAGATTTATAAAGAGGCAAAACCCTTTTTGCCTTTTTGTCTCCAACCCTTCGCAGGATAGGTGAGGGCTGCACTGGCATCGACCTAATTTCCAGGCTTGGCAATGGCTTCCAGCCTGATCAGAACGACCTCAGGCGAAAGCTAAAAGCTGTCAGGATGCCTGCGTCCAACAGAAACCCGTAGGTTTTGAGTTATGCAGAACATTTCTTCCCACAGGTGAGAGCAATCAGCCCCCAAAGGTTGATAATGACATAGCTGCGTGTGGCATAAGCAGCTCCACCCATTTGGAATGAGCTGCCCCCGGAGCTTCGCATAATTCCCGACCTCCCGTCCTTCCGGCGTGCCCTAGAAAGCTGGCTTTTTCAGCAAGCTGGCCTGGCCTGAACAAATTATTTTTTAATTATTATTATTATTTATTAGATTTTTATACCGCCTTTCTCCCTTTCGGGACTCAGGGCGGTGTACAGGCAACAATAAAAATCAATAGTATAAAACATAAAATACGTTAAAAACATATTAAATGATTAGCCTGTCCTAAAACCCTACTAAAACCCCTACTAAAAACAATGAAAACTATGCCAGGACGGCCGCACAAAATAAATAGGTCTTCAAGGCCCGACGGAAAAGGCGCAGGTCCGTGGTCGTACGTAGGTCAGGGGGGAGGTCATTCCAGAGGGCAGGAGCTGCCACAGAGAAGGCTCTCCCCCTGGGGGTCACCAGCTGGCATTGCCTGGCCGACGGCACCCTGAGGAGGCCCTCTCTGTGGGAGCGAACTGGTCAGTGGGAGGTGTTTGGTAGCAGGAGGCGGTCTTGCAGATAACCAAATAACGTATTAATTTTAATTCCAGTTTTAATGTATTTTATAATGTCTATTAATTTATTGCTTATTGGATTTTTTATTTAATATTTTTCTAACTTTTGTACTATATGTCCCTTATGTTGTACGCTGCCCTGAGTCCTTTGGGAGAAGGGCGACATATAAATCCAATAAATCTGAATCTGAATTATACCCTTCTATCAGGCAGGGAAGCACCCCGCCTGCCCTGTTTCCATTATACCATATTATTACGGAGTGCCAGAATGAGATGACATGATTAAACCTTCCATGTAAAGAATGCCTTCAACATTAGAGCAAGACCTATTTTTCCTTTGACGTGCCATTTTTCTACTTATGAGTATAATCTTTATTGTCATTGTACTTAAATACAACGAAATGGTGCAAAATTATAGCAGAAGCGAAAAAAGGAAGAAAAAGGAAAAAAAACTAGCACGTGTAATTGAAATTGTATTCGAATTTGTATACCGCCCTTTCTCCCTTACGGGACTCAGGGCAGTGAACAGGCAATGATAAAAAACAATAATAAAAACATCAATATACATATCTATGCTAAAAATAAATTAAATACCAAGCCTGCTCTAAAATGCACAATGAAAACCCCAATAAAACCAGATTAAAAGCTACACCAGGCCAGCCGTACGAAAAAGATGGGTCTTCAGGGCTCGGCGGAACAGGTGCAGGTCCGTAGTTGTGCGGAGATTGGGGGTAGGTCGTTCCAGAGGGCAGGAGCTGCCACAGAGAAGGCTCTCCCCCTGGGGGTCGCCAGCCGACATTGACTGGCTGACGGCACCCTGAGGAGGCCCTCTCTGTGGGAGCGGACTGGTCGGTGGGAGGTATTTGGTAGGAGGCGGTCTTGCAAGTACCTAGTGCATGGAGTGGTTGTGGTTGCATTTAAAAGTCTCACAGCCCAAGGATAGAAACTATTTTTAAACCTGTTTGTTCGGCTGGCTATACTTGGATGCCTTCTGCCCGATGGTAGAAGTGCAAAGAGAAACCGACCAGGATGTGAATCATCTCTGAGTATCTTCCTTACTCTGCTAAAGCAGTGAGATCTGGCGATGTCATCCACACTGGCAATTATTTATTTGTGCTCGACAACAAGGCACTGCATTATTTTGCTTCCTGTTATTTGTTGCAACGTGACAAGGGGAGTAATATATTAGGGTGTATTTCGGTGGTGGGAGACTGCAGAAGATTAAGACAAAAGCCTAGATACAAAAATGCATAAATCAAATTCAAGGGATGGTGACAGCAAAAATTAAGAGAAATTTGTGGAGTTGAAGAGGTTCCTAAACGCTGAGAAATAACGTAGGGACGAGATCTCCCTGCTGAACTGTCCCCAGGGGTTTGGGGGGAGTGGGGAACCTTTCTGAGTGTGGCCAATTGGGCAAGTGGCTTAAATCACACTGGGGAAAGTTCCTGGTCCAGCTCCAACCAGGCATCACAAGGAAGAAGCACAGCGTCACTTACCGGTAAAACCACACGTCTCGGCCAACAGGAACGTACTCCAAGACATCAGGAAAAACAAGCCGGTTTCCAGCAGGGGGAACTCGTGGAGTTTGGTGAACTTGGTGACGTGAAGCTGGAAGGAGTTAAGGGGCAAATCCACGAGAGATTTCTGCAGATTTTAAAAACAACACTCCAACAAAAGCCCCGAGCAATTTCCCACCGAGCGCCCCCAAATCAGGGAAAGGTATGAGCTGAGCAAACTTGAGGGGGTTCAAGCCACCCCATAAATGCATCGATGGCAAAGCTATGGGTTGCCAAATATTGGGCCTTTTTGCTTTGATGTTTTCAGCTTGCAATCCAGGGGAGAAGAGATAATAATTTGATATGAATTATAAGTAATGACTGTGGAAGAGACGCACGATAGTTATTTGTAATCAATTGACACACTTCCTGCAATATGTAATAATACAATACAATACAATAGCAGAGTTGGAAGGGACCTTGGAGGTCTTCTAGTCCAACCCCCTGCGTGGGCAGGAACCTTATACCATTTCAGACAAATGGCTATCTAACATCTTCTTAAAGACTTCCAGGGTTCACAACTTCTGGAGGCAAGCTGTTCCAGAGGTTAATTGTTCTAACTGTCAGGAAATTTCTCCTTAGTTCTAAGTTGCTTCTCTCCTTGATTAGTTTCCACCCATTGCTTCTTGTCCTGCCTCCGGGTGCCTTGGAGAATAGTTTGACTAATGAAAGATGATTTTGTGTGTGTGTGTTGTTTGTTCAATTAAAAATAAAAATTTCAAAAAAGAAAAGAAAAGAATGTATGTTATGGACCCCCTGTGGCCTGTTCTTGAAATATTTCTGCCCTGTTTAGTTTAGCTTACTTCATTGTCATGGTACCTCGTACAACGAAATTAAATGCCGTCTTCAGTGTACTTTGTAACTATAAAAATAAAAACACAAATACTCATCCTTCGCATGCTACATAATTGAAACTGGAAATCCATGATATTGCATTCATGTTGCACTAGAATTCAATAGGGCTAATGCCCTTGGATAGAAGCTGTTTTTCAGCCTGTTTGCCCTTGTTTTTATTGTCCTGTACCGGCTACCAGATGGTAATAGTTCAAAAAAAAAAAAAGGTGCCCAGGATGAGATGGATCTTGAAGGATGTTTTGAACTTTCTTAAGGCAGCGGGAACTCTAAAGCTCTTCCAAAGAGGGGAGAGAGCAACCCATGTCCCTCTGGGCCATGACGTTGACCCTCTGGAGCGCTGTCTTGTCTGCCACGGTGCCATTGGCAAAGCAGACACATTCAAACCAAACCATTTGCATTCGAACGGCATGGCGCCGTTTGACTTAACTGGCCCTTAATGAAACCATTTGACAGTGAAGAGAGCCTTATACACCCAATAAGCAAAACCTCCTCGCTCAGAAACAAAACAAAAAAAGTTTCCGACAGACAAACCAAGGATATCAGAGCGGTGACGACACCCGTGGCAGCCCCCATGGCAAACGATCCGCTGAAAATCCCCAGGAAAATCCCGATGGATTTGAACATGGCTGTCACATCAAAAGTGTGGCTGTTGTCTCCTGCGGGCTGGTAGGCAATGATTGAACTGTGGGAAAACACAGAAGGCAGGCGTCACAGGAGGCGGCTTTGCTAAATATTCCCCAGATGGCAGGAGTCAAGAGTTCTTCTTCCTATCTAGAAGAAACCCTCATCATCATCATCTTCTTCTTCTTCCTTTAATGGCCCCATAATCCCTTGCAGGGTGGAATCCGGGCAACTGAATGGAGCAGAATATTTACTGGCCGGACGCCCTACCCTGTCGCCAATGCAGAGTTTATCTTTCCAGCAGATCTATTCTCATTGTGCCCAGAGAGAAATACCTGCTTCTACCTAGGATGGAACTCACGACCTCCTGATTGTGAGACGAGAGCGCCACCTCTAGGCCACCGCACCACTCCTTCCTATCTAGAAGAAATGTTCTACCTAATATCAGGAGAGGGAGGACAACTACGACACTTGGGCAGACCGGAAACCGTTAACGTGCTATCACTAACGTTTGGGAGTCCCCAGGACGAAAGATGGACTTAGTCAATCTTTTCCTTAGGTGCAGCTGAGGTTATCAGGGCCTCTTCAGAAAGTCCTAGAGATGGCGCTATGGCCAAGGAGGGTCCTACAGCAATTGCCCTTCATTTATTTATTTATTTATTTATTTAAATTTATACCCCGCCCTTCTCCACAGAGGACCCAGGGCGGCGCACAGGAAATTTAAAAAACATACAAAAATACAATAAATATAATTTAAAAAACTATTAAATAACCCCATCCTGCGCTAAAACCAAATTTTAAGACCCAATTTAAAACTATCTTAAGTCCCCAAGGGAGGTTAGGCTAAGCCGGCTTGTTGAAACAGATATGTCTTAAGACATTGGCGGAAGAGGCGGAGGTCGGTGATGGTACGTAATTCAGGGGGTAGGTCATTCCAAAGGGCTGGCCCCGCCACAGAGAAGGCTCTTCCCCTGGGTGTCGCCAGTCGGCATTGTCCGGCCGACGGTACCCTGAGGAGGCCCTCTCTGTGGGAGCGGATTGGTCTGAGGGATGTATGGGGCAGGAGGCGGTCTCGCATATAACTAGGTCCCGAGCCATGGAGCGCTTTAAAGATGGTAGTCAAAACCTTGAAGCGCACTCGAAAGGCCACAGGGAGCCAATGCAGCTCGCGCAGGATCGGTGTTATGTGGGAGCATCTAGTGGCTCCCATAATCACCCGCGCGGCTGCGTTTTGGACTAGCTGTAGCTTTCGAGTGCACCTCAAGGGAAGCCCCATGTAGAGAGTATTACAGTAGTCGAGTCGGGACGTCACGAGTGCTTGAGTGACTGTGCGTAGGGCAGCCCGGTCCAGTAAGGGGCGCAATTGGCGCATCAGGCGAACCTGATGGAACGCCCCCCTGGCCACGGCTGCCACATGGTCCTCCATGGACAGCCGGGAATCCAGGAGGACACCCAAATTGCGCGCCCTCTCCACGGGGGCCAGTGTTTCGCCCCCAATGGCCAGAGTTGGAGTCATCTGGCTGAACCGGGGTGCCGGAAACCACAGCCACTCAGTCTTGGCAGGGTTGAGTTTGAGTTTGTTACCACCCATCCAGATCCGTACGGCTTCCAGACACCGGGACAGCACTTCGGCGGCATCGTTGGGGTGGTTTGGGGTGGATATGTACAACTGAGTGTCATCAGTGTACAGATGGTATTCCACCCCAAAACCACGGATGATCTCACCCAGCGGCTTCATATATGTGTTGAAAAGGAGGGGCGAGAGGACCGACCCCTGAGGAACCCCACATAGGAGAGGCCTCGAGGTCGACCTCTGCCCTCCCGTCAACACATATTGCGACCGACCAGAGAGGTAGGATGAGAACCACCGCAGAACGGTGCCTCCCAACCCCAACCCCCCCAGTCGGTGCAATAGGATACCATGGTCGATGGTATCAAAAGCCGCCGAGAGGTCTAATAGGACTAGGATAGAGGAATACCCTCTATCCCGCGCCCTCCAGAGATCATCAACCAACGCGACCAATGCCGTCTCAGTACTGTGACCGGGCCGGAAGCCGGACTGGCGCGGGTCTAGATAATCAACTTCCTCCAGGTGTCGCGGAAACTGTTGGGCCACCACACTCTCGACAACCTTCACTAAAAAGTGAAGGTTGGAGACCGGACGATAGTTCTCTAGTAAAGCTGGGTCCAGGGACGGCTTCTTGAGGAGGGGCCTCACTACCGCCTCTTTCAAGACGGCAGGTAAGGACCCCTCACTCAAAGATGCGTTGACAATGCCCTGGAGCCAGCCTCGTGTCGTCTCCCAGGATGCCAGTACAAGCCAGGAGGGACACGGGTCCAATAAACATGTGGTCGCCCTAAGTTTCCTTGACAACCTGTCCATATCCTCGGTGGTAACAAAGTCAAACTCCTCCCAAGAAGGAGCCTCAAGACTAGCCTCGGACAGTCCCACAGGACCACTGTCGATGGAGGGTAGCTCATTCCGAATCCGAGTGATTTTCTCCTGCAGATAAATCCCAAATTCCTCTGCTCGCCCTTGCAGAGGGGCTTCCCGCGGCCTCTGGTGAAGGAGGGAGCGGGTCACCCCAAACAGGGCGGCAGGGCGGTTATCTGCGGATGCAATAAGGGTGGCACAATACTCCCGTTTGGCCACTCTTATCGCCACTAAATAAGCCCTAATATGGGTTCTCACTAGTGTTCGGTCGGCTTCGGAGCGAGAGGATCTCCATCTACTCTCTAGGCATCTCTTGTGGCGTTTCATCCCCCGGAGCTCCTCAGTGAACCAAGGAGCCCGGGTGATTCATCATTTTTGCAAGCGCTAGATGCTCCAAGAATCACTTGGAAGAGCAGTGGTGGCGCAGTGGTTAGAGCGCACAATTGCAGGCTGATTCTGCCCACTGCCAGGAGTTCGATCCTGACCAGCTCAAGGTTGACTCAGGCTTCCATCCTTCCGAGGTCAATAAAATGAGGACTCAGATTGTTGGGGGCTGATACTATAAACCGCTTAGAGAGGGCTGTAAAGCACCGTAAAGCAGTACGGGAGTACTACTGCTACCACTTTCTACGAGGCACAATCGCTTTGAGCTGCCTCTGCTAGGGAGGGGAAGGGATGGGCAAAAAACACACAACTTACGAAGACAGCACAATGGCCACTGCGTCGTTGAGGACACTCTCTCCAAAGAGAAGGGCGTAGAGCTCAACGTCCACTTGGAGTTCATTGAATATGGCGAGGACCGTCACTAGCCAAGAAAAAAGAGCAAAGAGTTTGCCAGAATCCCAAGTGAGCTTACTGCATTATTTACCCGGCAACATAATAATAATAATAATAATAATCTTTATTGTCATTGTAATAATATTGTAATAAAATTACAACATCTCAATCTTCAAAATGCAACAGAGATGCAAACACTCATCTCTCAAAAACACTCAAAAAACCCCAACTGATGCTTATAGGACAGGATCCAATCTGGATTGATCACCAGGACCGGAGGTTTTGCCTTCCGAGCTTTTGGACTCACGGTGGAGCCCATCTTTGGGGGACTTCTCACCCCCACAGCTTATAGGCCGCTCCACCCCAGGTCATCTGTGAACACTTTGCATGGATTCTTCCATCAAAGCCTTTGATATAGAGGTCAGGGTCCCAAGTAATAGATCCACAGCAAGCAAATCTCTGAGGCAGGTAGATTCCTCAGAGGGTATCATATTGGCACATATCTGCTGAAAACCGACTCTAAAGATTCCCACGGTTTTCACCTAGTTAAAAGAGAAAGCTTTCCCACAACCCCAAACAATCAGTCACATGGTCCAATCAAGACGCTGTCTGGTTGTCTGGTGACCTCCCTCCTCCATCCACGGTCCAGGTGTGAGAATGTCCTTGGTTCTCAAGAGAAAGTATTTTGTTTTGGCTACACAAACCCCTCTATCTCTAATCCCCCTTTCCTATCCCTCAGCTCCAGTGTGGCAACACTGACGCTCCAAGATGGCTCCGGTCAGGTCAGCTTCAGGGCTGACAATAGACTTCATGGTATAAATGAAAAATTGAAAGAAGACTGTTCTTTATGATAAGTTGGAGCAGTTCAAACACTCAGGAATCTTAACGGGATTCCTGTAAGACTTAACGGCCATTCCTATCCTAACCTAGATCCTTGCTACATCAATATCCTTTCAAGAAGCTCACACACAGGCATACAATTCTCTCACAACTTTTTTGTTCCTCTTGTGAAACAAAACAGACGCTGCTTGAACTTCAAGGTTAGTAACACCAGCTCGATGAGCTTTTGGTGAGCATCCAGACATCCACCTGATCTGATCCACCAAGGTGGATCTTGCTATATTCCAAAATGGTACCTTCACGTTTGCGGGCCACAAGGAAGCCAAAACAAGAAAAAAATCAACTCTGTTCTCCGTTCCCAAGGGCATTTTTGAGGAGGGGCCCTGGTTCCCGCCTACAACCTACCAGGATCTGTAGCTGAGGCGATAGCACCGAAAAGCAGGCAGTCGGTAAAATAGAAGTCTCCCCCAAGCTGCCCCATCACTTTCATCAGCGCCACACAGCCGTACATGATGGACCTGTGGAATACAAGAGAGTTGTCACCAGGGCAAGCTGAACCTCAGGACAGGTAGTCCTCGATCTACGGCAGTGGTGGGTTCCAGCTTTTCTTCTGCCCCACTGATCTCCGACTCTGAAGGCAGCTGAGAACTGTCGGATGGCCCTAGCCTCATCTCTGCCTCCGACGCAGAGCCCTCTTCAGAGCCTTCCCCAGACTCCAGGACTGGCCCAGGTTCCTCCCCAACCTCCTCACTGTCTGACTCTATTGCTAGCTCCGCTGGAGGGCCACAACAGGGAGGAGTTCAACTTTCACATGCTCTTCAGCCATCACATCACGGCATCTAAATCCAGACACACTTTAAATCTTCAACATAGAGTTGGAAGGGGCCTTGGAGGTCTTCTAGTCCAACCCCCTGCTCAAGCAGGAGACCCCATACCATTTCAGACAAACGTCTGTCCCGTCTCTGCTTAAAAAGAAAACCTAGATGGACTCACTTCAAAGCACTTTAATGATTGGGTCGATCCGTCACAATTAAGCTTAACCAACCATCGTTCATTCTCTATGTTCAATCCTGGGCAATCAGCCACGGAACTAAAACTTCTCATGGGCCCAAGGCAAAAGAAGGGAAAACACTGAACTCCGAAAACTGGGTTTGTTTACCAACGCATCCAAAGCAGCCTGGAATTGTTCAGCTTCTCATTTTTAAAAAGGCGACCAGGGCTTTGCCTTGCTCTCGTTCCATTTTCTGGTGATTTAGGCTGTGCCTGTTTTAATTGCCGGATCTTTATAGCCTTATGGTTGCCATGGTTTTAACCTGTGGCGTTGCAGCTTCTCACAGAGAACTGTTGATTAGGTAATATGCAAAGGATGTAAACAGGGAACAATTTTTAGAAGGAGAAGGAATGCTCACCCTATCATAAAACAGGAAATTGCTGTTCCAAGAAATGCATATGCTAAAATGGATCCAAGGTTTCGGAAGAAGTGGCGCTTAAAAAAAAAAAGAAGAGAGAGAGAGAGAAAGACTTTGGTTATTTTAAATGCTAGGAATGACTGAGCCCGAATGACATGGCAATTTTCCTCAAAGTCCCACTGAACTCTCCTTAAACATACAATTATTTCAGGCAAAGAGCAAATAACAGCACAATACAGTTGCCTTATCTCGCTAGAACTTAAAAATGCCTTTCCAGCTCAGATGTTTTACAAGCACACAATTACTCATTTTTTTCCCTAACATGGGGAAAGAAAATGCAGGCCAGGACAGATAGCCCTGCCTGTAGGCACTTGGTGTCTGGTTACAAATGACCGGTTTTGGAAAGATCAGAGACACGTTTGGGGGGGGGGGGGGGAGGAGGAGGAGGAGGAGGAGGATTTCACAACATACTATTTCTTTATTATTCAACTTTATCTTTCTGGTGCAAATTCTTTTCTGGTTGTATTATTCCTGCACTGAAAAGCAGGGTATAAGAGATAGCAGCCAAAGGTTTGGATTGCAAAGGGTAGAGAGATTTTTTTTATTTTCTCTTTTATGCATGTTCTGAATGGAAAAAAATGGGTATAGAAAAGATTTATTTCTCCGGTTTCAAACCGTCGCAAAGTAGATTCTTAAGGCATGAAATCCAAGAGAAAAATGAGCTGACTTCACCCGAAACAGACTGAAGTTGTGGTGAAAGACAATAACACAGCAGCAGGTGGACCATGTCTGCTTTATGTTCTTCTCAACAGGTGGGTTGTTGCTACCCGGGATAATTTTAAAGAGGACTGGCTGATAACCCGGCATTGCCCCGGTATTTATTTATGCTAATCCTGTATTAGACAGGAAAAGGAATGAATTATATCTATAGTGCCAAGTCAAAGTAATGCTGGAACACACACACACACACACACACACACACACACAGAGACAGACAGACAGGCACACAGATAAACACATGAACTTGAATCCAAAATGCACACTATCACTGTCAAAAGTACTGTGATTTGACACTATCGATATAATTCATTCCTTTTCATTTCAGCGGCCCAGGCATTCCAGAGTTATGCTGGAACACACACATATCCTCTCACTCTTGTATGTATGTATGTATGTATGTATGTATGTATGTATGTATGTATGTATGTATGTATGTATGTATAGATGTATTAGAAGGAACAGACACTTACCCGTTTTAAGCTATATCCAGCATAAAATATAATCGGAGGAAGCAAGATATTGAAGAAGACTTCGGGATCAAAGGTTACCTGTGGGATATCAAAAGAGAGAATCAAAGCATCCCAAAAGATCCCACTTCACTGGGTGCAGAATAAAACGTATCATTTGGCCAAGCGCAATTTCGTTCAAAACAAGAACTGCGCCACCTTTTAGAAAACAACACTTCTGCCTCCCAGAATTTTCAACTTCACAACCGGGAGGCATTCGTCGAGTTCGCCCCCACGAAACTTCCAGAATCAAAACAGCACAGCCTGCATTAGCAGTCGCTGCGGTGGGGGCCTGGGGTGCACAACACAGCAGGATCATGTAATACGTCCGCCCCCAAAGAGATCTGATGAATGGGGGAAGGAAGCACCTTTTAATTTGGTCGCGGAAGGACAGGGCTAGCGTGAGTTTGCCTCCTTATGGCTCTTGAATAATTATAAACGGCTGACCGCACACAACTTGCGCCAGTTTGCCTGTTCCAAAGGCCAGGCCCACCCAAAGTGGCAGGTTGCAGCCAAAGCAATTCGCATTTAGACTTAAAGCAAGGTGTCCACCCAGCCATTAAGGGATTTCTTGAATAGGCAAAGCGGAGAAATTTCAGCTTCCCAATCGGCCCAGAGAAGCAGCAGAGATGCCTTCAAAAATTCCATATACCGTATTTTTCAGAGTACAAGACACACCTTTTCCCCCGCAAACAAGAGGCTGAAAATCTGGGTGCGTCTTATACACCGAATAGAAGCATTTTTGGCCTCCCGAAGCCCCGCCCCTTCACCAAAATGGCCGTGGAGAGCCTTTAGGAGGCTTCCAGAGGGCTCCTGGGGGCTGGGGAGGGCAGAAATGAGCAAAAAACAGGCCGTTTGTTGCTAAATTTTGCCCCACCCCCACCCACCAGGAGCACTCTGAAATCCTCCTAAAGCTATGCATGCAATATTTTTGACAAAAAACAGGCCATTTTGTCCTCGTTTTTGCCCACCCAACCACCCCCCACTCCCCAGGAGCACTTTACAAGCCTCCTAAAGGCTATTCATGCCTCTTTTTTGGGAGGTTTGCGAGTGCAAAACGTTTTTTTAAATTTTTTTAAAAATTTGCCTCTTCAAAACCTTGGTGAGTCTTATACTCCGAAAAATATGGTGTATATTTTCCCCCAGACTCCTCTAGAAACCTGGGCCAAAGTTATTTCAAAGAATTTCAACCGTGTTTTCCTACAAAATGGGATCTGTTTGATCGACAGCCGGGGGCGGGGGGGGAATGAAGCGGGAGCATGAAGAGTTTACCTTCCGCAGCATCTCGTTATCTTGAACATTATTGAGTTCGTGGAAACTGATTTCCCCCTTCAGGGTGTACTCATAAAACTTCCCGCTCAGGTTGACCAGCAAAGTAGCCGGGCTCGTTTGCATTGGGCAGCTCAGAGTCACATTGTTGATATCGCTGGGAATGTGGATGCCGTAACGAAGGATGACTCCCACCAGAACGCCTGTAAGAAACACAGAAGACCTCAGCTTTATCACAAGTTCTAGAGCACTCCGGAGAGGTTCAGTGTTCGGATGTATGCATTCTTAGCAACCTTCCTTTCACCGACTGTCAGAACAGCAAAACTGGAGTGAAGCAGAAGAGTCCACACTTTAGGTAAGTGTGCCTAAAAGGAATAAATTCAACCCCTCCAACTCGTCAAAAGAGTTCAGAATTACACTGCTTGCGAATGTCCCAACAGCATGGTCTGAATGTTTCCTAGAAGTTGTAAAAAAAAACCACCACCACCAGGTGTAAAATAAAGCGGCAGCAATGAGGGTAGAAAGAGAAGAAAATGTCGAAGATTCAAGCCCCCAGGTGAATTATGGGGCACAAATCAGACCACAAAGGTATGAAGGAGCCCGAGAGATCATCTAATCCAACCCGTTCATTAAAAAAAAAAATCTATTACTGCAACTGTAATGCAACTTAAAATAGGCATGTTGTCGTCTGCCAGCTTAAGAGGAAACAGCAGATAAAGTTAAACTTGAAACTTTTCCTTTATATCTGTTGAGCAATCGGCGGTTTCACTAAAGCTTTTCAGCTCTAGTAAATTTCCCAACACTCTTCTTCAGAGCTTCAGTTAAGAAGAAATGGCAGTGGCTCTCTTGAGCAACTTCTAAAAGATTTGCCAGGGCACGTTGCAGAGAAAAATCTAAGATGTGTGCCTGTATTACAGAGATCTGCCATGCTGGGGGGAAAAAACTCACCTTTTTGGCCAGGTTAATCTAGAGTCTCCAGTGTTTCTCAACAAGCTTGGTGACTTTAAGTCCTGTGGACTTCAACTCCCAGAATTCCCCAGCCAGCTGTGCTGGCTGGGGGATTCTGGGAGTTGAAGTCCACAGGACTTAAAGTCGCCAAGCTTGTTGAGAAACACTGATCTTGGATTCAAATAGCTAAACAATAGGACAGCAGCCCAGTGTTCACACAAGGTTCTAAAATGTAGTTTGTTAGCATGCAGATAGTCCTCGACTTACGACCTCCATTGAGCCCAGAATTTCTGTCGCTAAGCGAGACACCTGTTAAGTGAATTTGACCCCATTTTACCATCTTTCTTGCCACGGGTGCTAAATGAATTAATACGGTTGTTAAGTCAGTAACGCGGTTGTTAAGTGAATCTGGCTTCCCCATTGACCTTGTCAGGTCACACAAGCCGATCACGTGACCAACTGTCATAAATATGAGTCAGCTGCCATGAGCCTGAAGCCGTATTTCATGGTTCCCACACTAGCAAAGTTAGCTGCTGTTTATTTGTTTCACCAGTTTAAAAAAAAAAAAAAGTTTGAGAAAAAGTTGAGCGGTTTGAGAAAAGCTCAGAGTGCCCGAAGAGCTGCTGATTCAGTTCTACAAGAGGACTTATTGAGTCTTGTCATCTGCACCTCCATCACTGTCTGGATTGGCTCTGCAACCCAACAAGACAGACGGAGACTTCAGAGGAGAATCAGAACTGCAGAAAAAAACCACAATGGCTACCAACCTGCCTTCCATTGTGGACCTGTATGCTGCACGAGTCAAAAAGAGGACTGTGAAAATATCTACACATCCCTCACATCCTGGACATCAATTGTTTCAACTCCTACCTTCAAAACAACACTATAGGGAACAACTAGACACAAGGACACAAGTTTTTTTCCTGAATGCCATCACTCTGCTTAACAACTAATTCCCACAACACTGTCAATAATTTACCAAAAACGTATTACTATTATTCTTTTCTTCCTTCCTGGTAACTATCTCTCTCCAGTTATGACTATAACCATGTTGCTTGTATTTTTCAATTTATATTATTTTTATTGTTTCCTAGTATGATTTGATAGCTTATTAGTAACCTGTGAATATCACTAAGTGTTCTATCTTGTGATTCTTGATGAATGTATTTGTATACCAAAGAGCATCTGCACCAAAGACAAATTCCTTGTGTGTCCAATCACACTTGGCCAATAAAGAATTCTATTCTATTCTATTCTAGTGCTTTTTTAGAGTTATTGCATTGCATGCTGGACTTCTCTTGTGTTTGGTCTTCGACCCAAAATAAATTTTGATCCACTGATATTTGGTGATTTATTTCACTAAAAACTACGCTTTAGCAACCGATATAAACACAGCAACTGAATCGTTTTTGGAAATATCTCCGTTTTATTTCCTGTGAATAAAACAAGATTAAATAGGAGAGAAAGAGAATTGTTACTGGCAAGCATTTTGCACATTAGAGCCGCAATCTCAGATCTTCCCTGAAAAAAGCTCCCTTTTAAATAGAGGACGTGCCTCTTTTCAGAGGATTCTTGCTGGCCCCACGCTGGATTTGTAACTCCACCTGGCCATGCTGGCTGGGGATTATGGGAGAAAGGGAAAAAATCCAAGATACTTGACCTAAATCAAGGGATTTTAACAGTGCCAGGATTTATGAGGTCCATTGGGAGTTGGGCAGCCGATACAATTTAAATATCAAGCATTCACCCCTTAATAGGTCAGGGTGTCCCAAAGAGCCCCCCACCATTCAGCCCAGGCCTTCATAGCACCCCAATTCCAAAAGAGGGGAAGGGAAGAGTTAATGCCCCAAGTTGACCCTTTTCTTATAGAAAAGAGTAGAATAGAGAAAGAGAATAGAATAGAATAGAAAAAAGGAAAAAGGAAAAGAATAGAATAGAGAAAGTGAATAGAATAGAATAAAGAGAATAGAAAAAAAGGAAAAAGGAAAAGAATAGAATAGAGAAAGTGAATAGAATAGAGTAGAATAGAAAGAGAATAGAACAGAATAGAATAGAAAAAAGGAAAGGAATAGAATAAAGAGAATAGATTAGAAAATAGGAAAAGGGGAAAGAATAGAATAGAAAGAGAATAGAATAGGAAATAGGAAAAGAACAGAAGAAGAACTGGAATAGAATGGAATTCCTAATTGGGCAAGTGCAAAACATTTTCCGCCTCAATTTCACCCCAGACGCCCAAAGCGATGCCAGGTAGGGGGTTCAGGCCCCCCCTTGACCCCCAAAATCCCCTTTTTTGTTGACGGCGATCTTTCCCCCCCCCTCCATCACCCCCCCTCAGCAAAGGAGGCTCCATCCCAGCAAAGGAGGCTCCATGGGGGGGGGGGGGGGGAGGGAGGGAGGCGGCCGGGGATGATGGGCTCTGGGGCGGGGCTCACCATAGATCATGGCCAGCCCGGTCTCGTGCAGGAAGCGGGCGCGGCGGTGCTTGAAGAGCCAGATGGTGAGGATGGTGAGGGTCAGCAGGAGGATGAAGACCAGCAGGTTGGCGCTGTCCTGCCGGTGACTGGCCTCCGCCGCCTTCTCGGCCACCAGCTCTTCCTCCAGGCCGCCCGGGCGACGCCCGCCCGCCCCGGGCCCGGGATCCAGGCCCAGCACCAGCAGCAGCAGCGCCGCCATGGCTCCGATCGCCGTCCGTCCGTCCCCCCCTGACCCGGCTCAGCGCCTCAGCGGACCCACGACGCCCATCATCCCCGGCCGAGCGCCCGCCCCGCCCACACGTCTCCGGTCCGCCGCTGCTCCTCCTTCTCCTCCTCCCCCGCCCCGCGCGACGTCATCGCGGCGCGCCTAGGGGCATCACGGAGGCGCGCCGGGTGACGCGACGCCGGAGGCTCGCGCGCACCCTCGCTCGCGCTCTCAGAGCCGCGCATGCGCAGGCGGCGCCTTCGGCGGCTGAGGCAGCAGGAGGAGAGGCGGATGATGGCGGCCGCCTCTCTCTGGAAAGGGCTGGTCGGGGTCGGGCTCTTCGCCCTGGCCCACGCGGCCTTCTCCGCCGCGCAGCGTGAGTGACGCCGCGCGGTGGTGGTGGTGGGCCCTTCCGAGGGGAAAGAGGGGGTGGGAGAGCCCCGGGGACAGAGGGGAAAGGGGAAGCCCGGCGGGGCGGTTGGGCCTGAGGGAAGGAAGAACCGGGGGCCCTCCTCAGCCCCAGCTCCCTCAGCGGGAGCCCAGGGTGCCTGGGAGGGTGATGGGAGTTGTAGTCCCGGGAGCCCAGCGGTGCCCGGGGGTGATGGGAGTTGTAGTCCCGGGAGCCCAGGGTGCCCGGGAGGATGATGGGAGTTGTAGTCCCGGGAGCCCAGGGTGCCCGGGAGGGTGATGGGAGTTGTAGTCCCGGGAGTGGGGATAGGGTGTCCTCAGGGTGGTGTGAAAGCTCGTCCCTCGCAAACGGGTCTCCTGAATCGGGGGGGGGGGGAGAGAGGGGAGGGGAGGTCTGGTGGGGGAAGGGAATGAAGGGCTGCCCCCTCCCTTAAGGTCAGGAAGACAAATGGGAGGAGGATTGGGGGGGGGGGCTTGAGCCTTCCCTTATTGCAGCCCTCCATGTGCAAGAGAGAATTGGGGGGGGGGGTCCCTGCAGGGGAATTTGCACAGAGAAGGGGGGGGGCATGAAGGTCCTGGGCTTCCCTACCTTTTCTCTCTCTCCCCCTCTCCCCATATTTTAAATGCACTTCTCCCTCTGCATTCCCCACCCTGCTGCCCATTGTGGCCCAGTTGAGGGGTGAGAGAAAGATGGACCCTTTGCCTCCTTGTATTTCCAACAGATCGTTCCTATATGAGACTAACGGAGAAGGAAGATGAGACATTGCCTATAGATGTAAGTAGCCCCTGGCCTCCTGCTTCCCATTGTAGGGCACAAGCGGCAGATTGGACCTCCGAGTACGGGTAGTCCTCAGGGCCACAGTTGAGCCCAGTTTGTGTTGTTATGTGAGATGTTTGCCCCATCTTACGACTTTTCTCGCCACGTTGGTTGAGTGACACTACGGTTCTTAAACTAGTAACACGGTCATTAAGTGGATCTGGCTTCCCCAAGAACTTTGCTTTGCAAAAGGCCCGCAGGTTGCTGCAACTGTCATAAATATGAGTTACTTGTCAGGCATCTCAATGTAAATCATATGACCATGGGGACATAGGTGTGAAAAAAATGGTCATATAAGTCACTTTTTTCAATGCCACCGTAACTTTGAACAGTCACTAAATGAACTTGCCGTTAGGTCAAGGACTCCCTGTAGTTGAATTACAAAGGAGGAAGTGAACTGAGCTGGATTTGAACTGCTGGCTCTTTATTTTCTTTGCACACTTGGTAGGCTGGCCAATTGTAGCCGGTGGCTTTGGTGGCAGGAATGAAACCGTCCAAATTTGGCACTTTCCTCTGCCTTGAAAACATCCCTCTAGGAATTCCTTGTTGCCTCCAGTTGGTATTTCGCTCTGGTTCAACTCCCAGCCTTGTCTGCCAGGCGTTTGGCTTAACGTATCTTCCGCCTACTGATCCCGCCCTCGTGGCATTCTTTCTCCTTGCTTATTTCTCAGTGTTTCTGATTATTTTTTTACTGGTCAGGAGTGCTCATAGATTGCAAACAGTCCAATGCCTTTGCCATCGAAATCTACGTCTTAATTGCAGTAAAG
This sequence comes from Rhabdophis nuchalis, assembly GCA_039707465.1. NCBI lineage: Eukaryota > Metazoa > Chordata > Lepidosauria > Squamata > Natricidae > Rhabdophis > Rhabdophis nuchalis. Next base: position 23,514,255 of record CM077657.1, on the reverse strand, counting down.
ATTGTTTGTTTACTTTTTCTCACATTTACAAACAGCGTAAGAAGGCATTCCGTGTCTCAGACCAGATCTTGGCCTACTGTGTTTCCCTTTTTCTGCTACCTTTGAGCCCAAAAAGGAGAACTGCCTTGAATACGGAAGCCTCAGCACGAACCAAATTATGGCTTTCTGGAAACACTCAACTGTCGTTTTTTTCATCTGTTTATAGATCGTTCTTCAAACACTGCTGGCTTTTGCAGTTACCTGTTATGGGATTGTGCACATTGCAGGAGAATTTAAAGACATGGACGCTACTTCAGAGCTAAAAAATAAGTATGTCCCTTTCTCTTTCCTCCTTGATTACTTCTCCTCTAATGGTTGTGTGTCTCTTGGTTGTTGTTGTGCTATTTCAGGCCAGGTAGGAGGGGACTCTCACTCTTTGGCTCAAAAGGGAAGTGTGTGTGGTTGGCCAGATGCCAACCAATAATGCCAGGGGAGATAAAAGGCTCTGCTCAGTGTCTTCCTTGGGGAGAGGAGGATCGTATGGGGCCTCCTCTTCGTACTTCTCCCCCCTCAGAATAGTCCTGCCAGGGGAATTGGCGATGGGAGCTGTATTTTACTGAGAAAATTAACCGTGGAATCCCATGGAAGAAGCACATGTTGGACCTGTGAGGGAAAGACTATTAACAGGAGTGAGCTGTTGTTCAGTCCAAGGTTGTTCAGTCTGGTTGGGAAAGGGTGGTGGTGGTGGATCGAAGAATAAACGCACAGCTCGGTTTTCACAAAAAATGTTGACATTTTGACTGGATGGTCTGAAGCTTTAACCCAGAAAGGTTTCTTGAATGCAGGGCTATTGCTTTTGCTTACATATTCTTGTTCTTCTGAATGATAGAATTTAGGTCGTTTGGAGTGGGACTTGTGCTGTCATTTTTCTCCCCTTTTCCACCAACCCATCTGCCTGGCTTAGCTTCAATTTACAGGCTAGGTTCTCAGAATGGGTGAAGCCAAAAAAAAAAAAAAGGGCTCATTTGCCATCTTAGGCCCTTTTAAAGAAAGTGTGAGGCCTCAGTTGGGAATGGAATTACGGGCAGCAAAGTTTGGGGAAATAAGATCCTGCATCGGGATTAATAGCAAGCCTTAGCTAACTAGTTGAGTTTGTACAAATCTTGAAGCAAGGCCAATTCTTGCGTGGTTAAGTTTCTGAACTTGCCAAAAGGGAGTATGGGGAAATCAGTCGTAGGATTGTAGAGTGGGAAGGGATCATAAGGACCAGCCCTCTGCAGTATGCAAGCCAACCAATTAAACCGTCTTTGAGAGCTGGTTCTCCAGCCTCTGAGAACCTTCCATCGATGGAGAGCCCACCATCTCTGTAGGTATGGTTGTTCTTGGTCCAAATTTTGTAGCTTAGCAGCCATCCCCCATTTTTCTCTCTCTGCTGCTTGGGATATGGCAGTAATGTTTTATCTCTCAGGAGAAGAGACAGATAAGATTTAAGTTTAGTGTGTCCGTGATATCCGTTTGTATCAAATGTCTAAAATCCATTGTCTAAATTTCTCTCTGAAATGATTGCTTGCCAGTTGCAGTAACCGTTCTCGCTCAATGTTAATTCCCTTCTCTGTTTTCCTTTCGTTTTAGGACATTTGACACATTAAGGAACCATCCATCCTTTTATGTATTTAATCACCGGGGCAGAATGTTATTCCAGTCCCCAGACACTGTCCACTCTTCCTCCAGCCAGGATGCTTTGTCATCCAGCGCATCACTGAAGTTGCGAAAACTTGAACCTCTGCACCGTTAAAAGAGTTTTTTTTTAATAGACGATTCTAAAAATAGGACACTGAGCTGTAATATTGGAGCTGGATATAAACACTTTTTTTTAAATTTCTGGAGCAGTATTTATATTGATCTTCCAGGCTTTATAGTAATGTGTGCGCACGCCTGGGTATCTACACACAGGCGCGCGCGCACACATACATGAATATATTAAAAATATATTAAAAGGACTTTTGAACACTGGTCACGACAACTGAAATTGTGAATTGGCAAACCATGAAAGTTACTGCTAAAAGTGCGCAGTGAAATAATGCATTTTACCTTTCATTAAAGCACTATGGTTAAACTCACTGTTCTGAATTATCAAAATCTGTGTTATACCACATGCAGATGGAGGCTTTAATGGACTAGATAAGCACAGAAAAGGGTATGTTGTATTATTTTGTTCCGCGGCAAAATGAGTTTTGGGTGGCCTTGTTTGCTTTGCCCCCATATAACTCTCCTTTCAGCCGAGTCCTTGACGCAACCGTGGTTATTTCTGCATTGTGTTTATTGGTGCTCTGTGTGGAGTATCTGGCCAGCAGAGCCAATGGGGATTAATCTTTTACAAGTAGGAATTTAGCCAACTTTTTGCCAAAGGGGTATGGACTTGGTTTACCAGTTAGCCACTGACTGCAAGTTCCCCAAAATGTTCAGAGATTATGAAACGTGTCTGCTTTTTGAGAAGTCGCAATGAATGCCCAGGTCTTAGGACAGGGGTCTCCAACCTTTGCAACTTTAAGTCTGAAGGACTTCAGCTCCCAGACTTCTCCAGCCAGCAGTCTTTCAGACTTAAAGTTGCAAAAGTTGGAGACCCCTGTCTTAGGACACAGAACTGAATCATGACAGCTGCAATGTCATCAAGCTCTTCTTATTTCTATCATCACCGGGGATAGGCAGCTGGGGAAGACTGGCTTAGGGAGGGAGGAAGTGGTTTGACAGCATGCAAAGTGTGCAGGCGGGAGAGACTTGGGATTGTGTCTTGTAATGGTTTACTTTTTTTTTTTTTTTGGATAGTGCCTTTTGATTTGGCTTCCGCTCATTTGTACGTGCTTTTAAAAGCAGGATAAAGGCAGATCAGATCGCCTGTAGGGTTCCCGTTGGAGCAAGTGAACACGTTCAACTCGTTTTTCCACTGTGCTGCTTTTATTTTATTTTAAAGCTAATTGTCTGTGATCAACAGACTTCTTCCAGAATTACCCACTTTGCAATATTTGGGGGTGGGCGAGGGCACTAGAAAATCCCCCTTCTGCTCAAAGCGTGTTTTTGCTCCAAGCTTGATTTTTTTTGTTTTGTTTCACAGAATGTAGCCAATTTCAAAATTTAGCAACTCAAGAGAAGTTGAATGTCTGGTCTTGGGAGAGCATTGCCCCATGCGTCTCCAGGGACAAAAATTCTTGGGCTCCGAATGGGTGAGAAGTCGGGCGTGCTGGCAATTAAAATAAAATGCATGCACTTTACAAGAGCCTGGGATAGGAGCTTTCCCTTAGATGGCAACCACTTCAGGCCAGGGCAACTGTGGGCGAAACCCAGCGTTTTTTGGATCTTGGCAGAGAAATGGGGCTCTGACCAAAAGATCAGAACGCTGGGCTTAACTGATGAATATTGGCTTTTCAAAATCCAGCACTGGTACCAATTGGTTTAATGTTGCGGTCCTTCATTTGAATTAAAACTCAACCTTAGCCTTAGATTCTTTCTAGGTGAAACTTATCAGCTATTTGTGTAAGGCAGTTGTGTAGTTCTGTTGGTCACCTTCCTCCCAATATCCTGGAGGACATCCTCACCCTAACCCTGCTCAAAGTAGTTGCCCATTGGCTATCCTGTCCCCTGTTCCTTTCTGGGCGATTTCTAGCAGGTTTTTAATTGTGTTGTATGTATCCAAATAACCTTCTCCAGCCCAAAATTCAAAGCAATGAAGTGGGCAGTTCGTAGGGATTGCGACACCCAAAACAGCTCTATAAAATGCCCGTGATTTGCCTATGCAGTGTTTGCTGTTTTAGTATACGCTGTTCCAAGCTGGAGTCCTCGTTTATTCTTTATCCTGATGGTTTTGCCAAGAACTTGCAAATTTTGCTACCAAGAGGCAGCCTTTCTCCAAAGTCCAGGTCTTTCCATGCGTTTTGTGTTCTGGATTTTGCACTCTGTTCAAGCACCTTCCGGGTCTCTTAAAACTTGCAAGAAATGAACAGGTTCCCTTTTCACTTATCCATGGTTATTTTACAAATGTGCAAATTTTGTTTCTTTCCCTTTCTGGTCTTGCAATGTCCAATAAAGAACTAATATTATTCCAAAGCAGAGCGTAAGAATGATTTTTGCAGATTTTTACTGGTGTTATAAACTTCTGGAAAGGGTTCTTTCGTCTGAAGGACTATGGAGTTCTCTGAAGGGAGAGGTGATGAAGTACTTAGGGGGGGGGGGAATAGATACAGCAATCCTCCAGTCAGTTTTGGAGCTCCTAAAGTGGTTCATTACACCCCTGACAGTTCAAGAAAAACCTCAGGCAAGAGGAAGGGGAAAGATTGATCGATGCACAGACCTATCAGTCTGGCATCTGTCAATATGCCCTTAATTATAGTCCCACAATTGGGGAGCCTAGGGCAAAACAAAGCTGGCTGGAGAAGTCTGGGAGCTGACGTCCTTCAGACTTAAAGTTGCAAAGGTTGGAGACCCCTGGCCTAGGGCATCATGGGGGAGGGGGGGAGGGACTCAGGGGAACATACGACTGAAAATGCCCCCCTCCCCAAATTTTCCAATCTTTCTGAAACCGGAGGCCAAAAGCGCCTCGCTTGATCCAGGTGTTCTGGGCCGTGATGGGTGGAAGCAGTTGGGCTCCACCTCTTGCAATCGCAAAGCCAGCTTTCCATTCCTCTCCCCGGAGAGAGGAGGCTGCTTTGATGCAGGAAAACAAGAGACGCCAGGCACACAAATCACCGGAGGTGGGTCGTATTTTTAGTCCTCTCGGTGGGGGCCTCGTGCTACTTTCTTCCAGCGTGGCTGCAGGGCCAATTCTGCCTCGATTTAAGGCTGGAACCAGGCCTGCCAATACGATCAATAGTTTCTGCCAGCAAGCTAATCTCCTCCCCCTCCCCTTGCAACTGCCAGGTGCTTTTGCAGCTGACGCAACATGATATTTCAGTTCCGAGCAACACCTACGTCCAGTTTAATCCCTATTATCCCGCGATGAGCTACTGGAAGGGAAAACCAAACTTTCCTAACTGCCCTGATTGAGAACAGAGTGGAGCCAAAGGAGACGATTTCCTCAGCCTCTGCTCTGCGACATTAGGGGGTCCCCAACTCCCCCCCCCCAGACCTCGGCCTGTTACTGGGCCGGGAGCCTTTCGGAAGCAGGCCCTGGAAGCGGTGGGCAAGTGTGCGTGCCACATCCCCACTGGTATGAGCAGCAGGCGAGCACAAACCATTTGCACAAGCGGCAGGCGTGCTTGCTGGTCACTTGTGCAAACGGAGCTGTGTGCGTGCTTGTCAACTGCCCACACAAAATCGCCCCCTCTTTCCCCTCTGCGAAGCCGTAAATGTGTAGGAACTCTGATCTCTTCATGAAAATCAGCCTTGATGGTTCGTTTCCAAATTGCAAAGTCTCCTCCTCCAGCTGGCTTCCTCCCAGAGGACCCTCAGGATGGATGCAGGCCACAGCATCCCATAAGCTCCGGATGGTTACACCCAGGAAGTCACCGGAGCCTGCCCCTCTGACCATCCATCCAGTCGCTTCCTTCTCCGGACAAGAGGGCTGGAGAGCGGGTTGCGTCCAGTTGTTTGGAATGACCATCCCCAGCCCTCTGCAACAGGCAAAAGCCAAAACCTCTGGAGCGCAACCAAGTTCCCCTTCCTGCCCAACAAATTCTTCCGCCAAAGAGCAGAATAAAGTGCTCCGCAACCGTAAGTGGAAGCTGGTTGTGACAGGCTGCTCTACAGGGACACAAGTCACCCCCTGAGGCCTGCTTGGGGGCAGGGGGAGGAAGCCCCACGGCAAGAGGACCAGACCGCCATCGACCGGCACCCTTCAGCTGCTCGGTTCGACGGGAGCAGCTGGAAGGGAGTTTTCCTCCTCTCCAAGGTATTTTTTTTTTGGTTTAGGGACAACTGGCCAGGCTAATTGAAAAAAACAAACAAAAACACCCCGTTCCCCCATTCAGATCAGGCACTCCTTAGAAAAAATCATAAAATGATTTTTATTATGTACAAGTGCTCAAAAAAATTCTCTCTCATATATATATATATAATGTATATATATATATGTATAGATGTGTCTATATACACACGCACGCACACGCCATTTGATTATCTCAAATGAAGGATCTGTTCAACGCTGCCGTCCCAAAATAATTTCTTCTGGTATGAACATTTAAAAAGTGAAATCCGTGGGGAGAGGGGGAGGGACGGGGAGGGTCTCTCTTTTTGTTTTCCCCTGGCCTTTTGTTTTTGTTCCTAAACCCCCCCCCCCCCCTGAGTTTCCTCTTAAGCGCCTCCAAAGGCAAGTTTTCCACGAGGAGAAGAGACTCCGTCCTCCTCACCGAGATGAAAGAGAACTGAAGGCCTGGACCTGGGGAGCCTCGGGCGCCCTTGGCAGGACGTCTGCAGACAAAAGAAGAAGAAGAGGAAGACTGAGGTAGGTTGTAGAGGGGGGGGGGGCTACCACAGGAGCAGCCGCCGCCAGCCAGCCAGCCAGCCAGTCCATCCGTCCGTCCGTCCCAGGGCGCTCCAGAGCGTCTCCTTCAACCCAGGAAGAGCAGCGCCTGTCAATCCAACTGACCCCGAGACCTGGGTTGGCTAGCCGCTCTCGTGGGAAAGGGGCGCCTTCGTGCCCGTAGCGACAAGGCGCACTACCACCACGGAGGGCCCTTCCTCCTCCTCCTCCTCCTCCTCTTTCCTTTCCTTTTGTTTGGGGTTTTTTTTAGGACAAAGGATCGCTCCGACACGAGTGCAGAGATAACACAGGAGGGGGTGGGGGTGGTTTGTGCCATTCGCCCCGGTGGCCTACAGCCAAAGTGTCTGAGTAAAACTCTCATCACCTGCAGGACCACCACCCCCAGGGGGGGGGGGGCGGGGGCGACACAGAGTGTCTTTCTTCGGCCCAGGGGGCAGATCAGCCCTCCGAAGGTGGGTGGGGAGGGAGGAAGCCACACCCCTCCTGCGGCCAATTCCTCAGGTGTCCGTCCAAAGAGGTGCGCTAAGCGTAACAACATCACCCTGCTCCTTTTGAGACGCCTCCCCTTGAGGCTGGCGCAGGCAGTGGCTGCCACGTCCTCTTCCATTCCTCCACGGCACAGCAAACTCCGTCGGCCGGTCCCGTCCGTTCCTCTGGCCGGCACGCTATTATTATCTACTGTTGACATGATTAATTCGGTTGGGGAGGCTGCTGAACTCTATTTCCTCTAGTATTCTTTCTAAGTGCTGAATTAAGACCCGTTTTTTAAACCTAAAAACAAAAAGAGGAGGGAGGGATGTTTATTAAGGGCATCGCTTCTTCTTCCAGGGAGTGTCTGAACAGACAGACGGGAGCTCAGCGTTCGGCCAAGAGCCCGGCTTTGATCTCTTGGGAAACAGCAGAGGTCCATCTGCCCCTTGGGAGCCCTACAGAAGGGAGCACATTTTGGACATTTGCAAAATATGTCAACAACTGCCAAGCAAGTTAAGTAAAGCCTTTCTCTTCTAGCATGTTGTCTTGATACACACCTTGTTGCTTCTTTGATAGCAAATTCAATGAAATATTTTTGAACCTCTACAGGGCCTTGTATTTCTTCTAGGAGAGAGAAGATTTTTTCATAATCTACAATTTCAAAAAAAAAAAAAAAAAAAAAAAAAAGACAAGGGGGTTAGATTAGACTTGGCGGACTGTCCGAATGTTTTATTCCAACTCTGCCACCAGCCAGCTTAGCAAAATTCCCAGCCAGCCAGCACATCTCCTTCTCAAGTCTTCAGACCTTAAGCTACTCCCGCCATCCTCCTTTCTCCTTCTGTCCTGGGCCTGCAGTCTTGAGAACATATATATAAATTGTTTCCAGGATTGACCGGAAAGCAGAATAAAAATGTCTTTAAAGGAAAACGCATTGGAAACTTTGTCATGTGAATCGCTCTCTTAAACTTTCAAACGCAACTGAACTACAGCTGATTCGATAAGACACAATGGATTGGAGTCACACCAACTGCATCATAAAGGGTAATCTATGGCACCAAGGTGGCAAAGGTCGCGAGCACCATGATCTGATTTAGGTCAGATTTAGATCGCACACTTCTTTTCCCCGGGTTAGACCTGGTTTGGAATAGTTACCCAGTTCCAAGCATCATTATTTAGTGTATGATGAGAATGTGGTGAACAGAAGTAAACATATCCAAACAACCCCAAGAGGCGTCATTGTTCAAGGTGATCTGCAGAGGGCTCCCAACCTTTTGGGCGCCGGGGACTGGTTTTGTGGAGGGTGGTTTTTAAGCAGACGGGTGGGGTGGGGTGAGAGGGGCATGGTTTCACATGCTGGATCCCATGCGTGCGTGGATAGGGCTTTGCTCACTTGCGTGGCCTAGTTCCTGGAAGGCCACAAACCAGCCCAGGGATGGAAGAGCCCTGAATGAGGAAGAGATGCTGAGGGGGGGATACCAAACATTCTTAAAACATTGGAAGGATGATCACACGGAGAGGAAGTGAATTTAGAACAGAGTGTTTGTAAGATAAAACTACGAGGTGCCTCAGGCTAATAACCATCAGCTGACTGTACATACATCAGCCAGTGGAAGTGCTGGTTACTCCTGTGGCCTTCTCTCCCTGTGGACATCTTCAAACAGAAGCTAAAGGCTCCTCTTGAGAGCAATGTTCTGGGGGACCCTGACCCGTAACCCTTAATCCCTTCCAAATTCTCAGGCTTCTAATTTATCGCTCTTGGCTACAGCACTCGTCCGTTGCGGTGAATGCCCCGCTCCCCCCTTTTTTAACAGAGTTCCTTTTTTTAACAGAGTTTTACAGCTTAAAACAGGAACTTATTTTTTCATTTGACAGGTATTCAGCATATCCTGCGTATATGGATGTTTTGCAATACTTGCAAGGTTCCTTATGCTCATTCCAGGAAAGGGATGGTGGATGCCAAAAACAGCTCCTTAAGAAGCTCACCTTGAAGAACCTCAACTCTGCTTCTAGGTGAATGTGTTCATAAGGAGCAGAGAGTGGGCCACTTAAGAGCTTCAGGGATACCTATGTAAAATTCCCCATGCCCTCCCTGCCTGCTAAAACTAAAGGGTTTTCTTCCCAACCTTTGAAGGAGTCAAACGGAACATACGAAGTCCACCTGCCTCTCTGAAGAATAACAGAACTGGAAAGGACCTCAGAGGTCTTCTAGTCCAACTCCCTGCTCAAGCAGGACAGGTCCTAGACCATTTGAGATAAATGGCTCTCCAGAAGAGTGTGGCTCTTCTTAAAAACCTCCAGTATCGGAGACCCCGCAACTCCAAGAGGCAGGCTGTTCCACTGGTTAATTGTCCTCACTGCCAGGAAATTTCTCTTTAGTTTGAGGTTGCTTCTCTCCTGGATTAGTTTCCATCCGTTGCTCCTGGTTCTCCCTTCTGGTGCTTTGGAGAATACACTATATTGCCAAAAGTATTCGCTCCCCTGCCTTTACTTATATGAACGTACAGTAAGTGATACCCCATTCCTAATCCATAGGGTTCAATGGGACATCGGTCCACTGCGCCGTTCTTGAGCTAATCTGAAGGCCACATGGAGTTTGGAGGTCTGTAGCGATGGACTCTGCAGAACGTTGGCGACCTCTTCGCACTAGGCGCCTCAGCATCCGCTGACCCCGCTCCGTCCGTTTACGTGGCCTACCCCTTCGTGGCTGAGTTGCTGTCCTTCCCAAACACTTCCACGTTCTTATAATACAGCTGACAGTGGAATATTTAGGAGCAAGGAAATCTCACGACTGGATTTGTTGCACGGGGGGCCTCCTATCCCAGTTCCACACTGAGCTCCTGAGAGCCACCCATTCTTTCACAATCGTTTGTACAAACAGTCTGCATGCCTAGGTACGTGATTTTATACCCCTGTGGCCATGGAAATGATTGGAACACTTGATTATTTGGATGGGCGAGCAAATACTTTTGGCAAAATAGTGTAGCTTGAGCTCCTTTGTGGCAAACCTTCAAATGTTGGAAAGACTGCTATCGTCTCACCCCTTCTTTTTTTTATTAAACTAGGCATATCCAATTCGTGCAACCGTTCCCCATACCTTTTAGTCTCTGGGCCCCTAACCATCTTCGTTGCTCTTCTCTGCACTCTTTGCAGAGTCTCAAGTACCTTTTTTTTATAACGCGGCGACCAAAACGGGCTGCTGTATACCAAGTGTGGCCGTTCCAAAGCATTATAAGAACATACTTGGAATATGGCATCCAGTTTCGGTCTCCTCAATCACTTACTTCTCCCAGGTTTGCGAACTTCCTTCATAACCTTGATTTTGATAACCTCGTTGTTCCCTTCAAACAGATTGGACGTTATTTTCACGGAATTTGGCACAGTTCCAGAAGCTGGCTCCACCGGTAGTTTTTGGTCTTCGGCGGACATGCTGTAGTTTAAAGGGCCCCTTACGAGGGAATTGACCAGCGGCCTGTGGTCCAGTCCATCTTCCCCAACACAGTTCAGTTCACCGGTCAAAGAGTCCATGTCGTTTGGCAGGTCTTCGTCCACCACGGCAGCCGGAGACGGAGGAACGAGATGCACCAAAGGCCCGTCGCCTGGTTTGTCCAGCAGCTGGAAATTCTCGGCTTTCTTTTCGCCGTTGTCATCTTGAACCGTGTTGCTGTTTGCATCTGTAAGAGAGAAGGCCTGGCGCTGAGTTTCAAAAGAGGGAAGAGTTACAAAATGATCACAACCACCATCCAGAAGTGGAACAATGCTGGCAGGACACAAAACTCTCCACAAGGCCGGTCCTTTGAAATTGTATCGGAAGCCTCTCACTCCAAACGCACAACAGCTCAGGAAAGTGACGCACAACTCTAGGCTACGGCACAGGTAGTCTTTCACTCACAACAGTTCACTTAGCGACTGTTCAATGTTACAACGGCCCTGAAGAAAAGGAGGCTTTCGCACTTATGACCGTTGCGGCACATCCCCACAGTCATGTGGCTAGTATTTGGATGCTTGGCAACTGTCTCACTTTTACGACGGTTGCCGTGTCCCGGAGTCATGCGACCCCCTCCTGGCCAAGCAAAGTCAGTGAGGAAACCAGATTCACTTAACAACCGGCTTACTAATTTTAACAACTGCGGTGATTCGCTTAACGAACGCGGCAAGGAAAAGTTGTGAAATGGGACAAAACGCACTCAACGAATTTCTCACTTGTTGGGCTCAATTGTGATCGTTAAGTCACAATTCCCCGTGTTTTAACGGCACCAGGATCTCGGGGGGGGGGGGGGGAGCGGACTCAGCAATTACACAGGAAAGCTATCCTGATCAACACAGCTTCTTTGCAAAGTTTATTAGCCTGGGTGCCAATTGGGGAGATTTTTAAGCCCCAAGTAAAAGGTCCCAGCATCCAACCCCCAGACAAGGGCAGGCCAATCGAAGAAGAAAAACATCCCAAATGAACACATCCAACCCAGCTTTGCTAGGACAGGCTGTTCGGTGAACAGCTGAAAAGCTGGTCCAGGTAAATCTCCCTCCCTCCCTGTTGTCCTGCACAGCACACCTGAATTAGGTGAGCCACCTGCTGGTGAACACAAGAAAGAACAGTGATACACACTCCACCCCCCTCCGCTCATAAACACGTGTTTTCATTCAGCTCCAACATTCAAAAGTATCATTAGCATGTGCCCCGTTTCCCTGAAAACAAGCCCTACCCCCCCCAAAAAATAAGCCCTATTTTAGCCCTGTTCAGCTGCAAAGAAGCTTGCGTGGCTGCCGCCACAAAACGAGGCAGGGTGGTGGTGGAGCTGCCCCATGCGCCCTGCACCAGCTCACCTCAGGGCCCCCCACAGCCAGGCCATCCACACCCCAACAGCACCAGCAGCCTCGTGCAGCAGGAGCCCAGGTGGTTGCTGCCCCACTTTTTCTGCTTGCTCTAGGCGGTCATGGAGCAGGAGCGGTATGCTGGTGCCACGGCCGTGAGACGAGGCATGCGTCGGGGTGTGGATGGCTGTGGCGGCCCTGAGGGGGCGCATAGGGCAGCTCCATCTCCCCCTGCCTCACGGCGGCGGCACACAGCAGGGTCTCCTGCCCCACCATGAGCAAGCAGCAAAAGCCCTCCCTTTTTCCTCCCGAAAATAAGCCCTAGTTCTTCCTTTGGGACTCAAAAGAAACTAAAACCTGGTCTTATTTTTGGAGAAACACAGGTATGTTACCAGTGGTGGGTTGCTGCCGGTCCTGACCAATACGGCCACACCAGTAGTGGCCTGGAGCAGCTGAGAGTGTAGCGGTATGGTCACTCGTTTGGCTCACCTGCCCACCTGCCACTCTATAGCTGTATTTCTGCCAAAAGGCACAGCCATGTGGAGTCTGCGCGCGCCCCGGCAAGCAGCTGGGTGCCGCAGGGGCGGTGAATTGCACCTGCATGTAAAGCGCCCGCCACGCATGTGCACAGACAGACCACGATCAGCATACCGGTAGCGACGGTTAAGAGCAACCCACCACTGGTATGTTCCTGTCTTTCTTGCGCAGGTTCAAGGAGGTGCCTGGGCGCATATATCTCTCTCTCTCTCTCTGCCTCGCCTGCACCCTGCTGCAGTGCGGAAGGCCTACTTCTTCTGTACCAGCAGAGCCCGTCTTTCGGGGAGGGTGACAGCAAGGAGGGCAAAAATAAAGGGTCAGAACTCTGGCATCTGGGCAACTGCATTTATTTAGTTCTTTAGGACTCTGGTGCCGCCTGTCTGGTCTAGAGGCGGCTTTATACCTTTATAAGCTGGCGTGGTTTTAGCGTTCGAGTTGGACGGGGGCCCGGCCGCTGAGGGCGATCCCTTCCCGCCAACATGGTTGGCTACGACTGGCGGCGACTGCGGCCGTCTTAAGAACGGGGACATGCTGCGCCTTCTCTTCAGGGAGGCTGGCGTGTTGGGCTCTCCGGGGCGTTTGACTTTGTTCTGAGGACCGGCGACGAATTCATCCGCTTCATCGATCATCATTCCCTGAGGAGGAAAAGAAACAGCGTCAGTGTAACTCACAAAGGAAGACTCCTCCCGGAGAGAGGAAAGGTTTGGCCAGCAAGCACAGCCCCCACCCCACCCCTGCCGCCGCCTACCTTTTTATCCTGCTTGAAAGGGTTTCCGAACGTGTGAAGCCTCTTGGGCTGGTCGGGGTCAATTTCTCGAAGGGGAGAAGGCATCATCTTTAGGTATTCCTGGTAGTTCCCCATCTGTGCTACAGGGACACTGTGAAGGCAATCTGCAAGGCAAGAGGTACCTCGTTGGCCCAAGAGTCCATATTTTCTAAAGCCCCCTTATGGCTGTGTTAAGAATTTCTCCTTTGGAGAAGAGCCGCACCGAAGAAAACCATGCATTGTTAGACCCTCCAATAACCTGTTTCCCAAAATCATCAATATCTAGTCCAGAGGTTCCCAAACTTGGCTGGAGAATTCTGGGAGTTGAAGTCCACAAGTCTTAAAGTTACCAAGTTTGGGAACCTCTGATCTAGTCCCTCACGGGGTGGAGACTGGGCAACTGAATGGAGCTAGCAGGGTGTTTTAATGGCCAGCTGCCCTTCGCTGTCGCCAGAGCGGAGTTTTGTTCAGCTGACATACTCTCCGAGAGAAATACCGGCCTCTACCTAGGATCGAACTCACAGCCTCCTGACTGAGGCGAGATCGCCACCTCTAGGCCACTGCATCACTCCCCAACCTGTTTCCCAATATGATGCTCCCCAAATGAGGAAGGACTTCAGCTCTTAGTTCTGACTAAGAAAGCTGCAGCTACGGTTATAACACAACGGCAAAGGTCCTAGCTTCAAGCTCCACCGTTAAGACCTTCCAGGTTGTTCACTCTTAAGCCGGTGAGCAGCTAAATCCATCATTTTTTCCTTGGGGGCCTCCTCCCATTTTTTAAAAGCCTCGGTCCCCCCAGGTGCTGAAAAATGCAGACTGGGGCTCCAGGCCAAGACTAGCCGACAGAAAGCACCTCAAGGCATTAAGTTCCCTTGATTTGCAACTTCCGAACTTCCCTTGGTTTGCAACTATTAAAACATTTCCTGGGGAAAGTCCAAAACGAAGGGGCAAAGCACCCTCATTTCTCCAACTCAAACTGTACATAAATCCACAGGGCCAACCCCTCCGAATTACTCCCAGGAGCTGCCCTGAGCTCTGAGATGAAGCACCTCTTTCGCAAGCCAACGCAACCGCCCACGTTTCAACCCTTGATCGAGGGTTGGGGGGGAGGGGGGGGGGGGGAAGAGGCAACCCAAGGCTGCCCGGATTCCCACGTCAAAAGCAACCCCCTGCATGCCCGGAATTTCGCGGGAATCCTCACCTTCATCCTGGCCTACAATAAACTTGTGTGTTTTCAACAGGTTGGTTCTCATCCGGGTCAGCTGGTCCAACAGGCTGCGACGGGGAATATCGTAAGCATTGCGGAAGGCCTGTGGCTTGAGATCCTGGGATTGGGCAAAGGACACGATTGGTTGGCTTTCGTCTTCCCCCCCCCCCTCTTCTTTTCTAAGTCCCAGAAGTCGGGAGGCGTCTTGCTTCCTTCAGACCAGACTCACCTTATTCAAGAGCCCTATGTGGAAGCCAGCAAACTCCTTCACGTTCATTTCGGGCAGCCTCAGGGGAGAGTCGCCCGAAATCCCTTGAAGCAACTGCTTGAAATCCCTGCTCTGGATGAGGGACAGGCCGGCGGAGTGACTCTTCACTTTAATGCCCGTCTCCTGCGGGGGTTTCTTACCCACGGACCCTATGATCCGCTCCGACTCTAATTTTGTCTGCAATGAAAATCACAGCGCCCGTTAACGACGGCCAGCAAGCCCTGCCGACGGTTTGTAGCATAAAAGCAAAACGCCCGGCACATCGGAAGGCAAAGTCTGCCTTCCGAGGGTCAGGGAGTTTCAGTTATTATCTAAAAATAAATAAAAAACCAAAACCTGCTTATAAAACGGGTCCTTTCTCAAGGATCGACCGCATTTTGCTAAAATGCCCATCGCCATCGTTTGCCGAGGTCATGCAAGGTTTCAAACTACACCACGGGCGTTTTTTCTTAAGGGATTCTGACGCACGGATGGCTTAAAAAGTCTGCAAAATGGGAGGCAGGAAAGCCAACGGAGGAGGTTTTTGAACACCAGGTAAAGGCCGGGGGGTGGGGTGGGTGGGGGGGTGGAAATGTTACCGAGGCAGAGAGATTTGCGTTGGCCAGAGCTCTACAGCCTCTGCTGCAGATCATCGTACTTGCAGCTTAAAAACTTGCATGCCTGGTTTCCTATTAGTCGCATAAAGGCTACTGCACTGCAAAAGGGATTAAAGGTTTGTGCAGAACGACTTCAAAGAAGACGGCAAGCAATGTAGAGTCTTGACCCAGAACCTCGGTTGAAAAATCTGTTCGGGCAAGAAGCAACCTTCTCACCCCCCAAGAAAGGCACAGCAACAATTTCCCCTAGATTCCCCCTGAAATACATCCTGGTTTTCTGCTTTTTGGGTTACAGCTCCAGTTTAAGCAACTGAACTACAAATCATACAGCCCTTTGGCCAATAGAAGTATATGCACTCAAAAGAGAATTTGTATAATTTAGAGAGGGAGAGAATGAAGGAGGGAGAGGGAGAGGGAGACAGAAGAGAAGAGAAGAGAGAACAATAAATAAGGCATTATCCCAAACTGGATTTCTAGCGCAGTGTTTTTCAACCTTTTTTGTGCAAAGGCACACTTTTTTCATGAAAAAAATCACGAGGCACACCACCACCATTAGAAAATGTTTAAAAAAATTTAACTCTGTGCCTATATTGACTATATATAAAGTAACTCTCTTGAATAGGAATCAAATAAACACAAAGAAATTATTTTATAATTACTTTATTATGAAATAATAAAGAATCTAATGATTGGTCTATTTGTGAGCGGAAGCCGCATGTTACGGATGAAATTGGAATTTTTCCCACGGCACACCAGACAATATCTCACGGCACACTAGTGTGCCACGGCACAGTGGTTGAAAAACGCTGTTCTAGCGAATTAACTGTTTGGGTTTTGGAAGGAATATCTGGCTTCCAAGTATTTTTATAGACTCTAGGTTGAATCTGAGGATTTGTTTCATCACACATTCTAGCTTTCTCACGTAACTACGGGCAAATGTCATGGCTGTCACAGGACAAACAGCAAAATTTAAGTCTACCCTGCCCCCAAGTGTTCCTTTCTCAAGCCTTTAGTGGCGATGTTACTCCAAGTACTGTGCAGCATATCGCATCCCACAGAAAGCCAAGGAAACGGGCTAAATCTCAGCTACTTCAATCTAGCTGCACCTCCTAAGCGCTACAGGAAGCAAGTTGGGATCCTGAAGGCATTTCTTGAATATCCCAAGATAATCTGAACAGTTTGGGGGTAATTCTTAACATCATCTAGCAGATTTCTTAATCAATTATTCAAGTTATTCAAAACAAGCCAAAAGGAAGGTGAGATTTCTAACAAGCCCATTCCCCCGCCCATCCCTCCTTCGAAAGCAATAGAGCTGAGGGATAGAGAGTCACTTTGCGGTCAGTTGTTTTGACCTGCAATGTTAAGTTTACTCGACAGGAGGATTTCCCCCACTCTATGGGAAGATGCTTCCACCCCAACTCTTTAAAGCAGAGGTCTCCAACGCTTGGCAGTTTTACCACTTGTGGAATTGAACTCCCAGAATTCCTCCCCAAATGAGGCCGGCTGATGAATTCTGGGAGTCAAAGTCCACACCTTGTAACGGTTGGAGCCCCCTGTGTTAAAGCATCAGGCACCCTTTAGTGCAGAGGTTCCCAATCTTGGCAACTTTAAGACTTGTGGACTTCAACTCCCAGCTATGCTGGCTGGAGAATTCTGGGAGTTGAAGTCCACAAGTCTTAAAGTTGCCAAGTTTGGGAACCTCTGCTTTAGTGTTTTCCCCAACCACTTTCCCACTTTCCATACACAGCTCAATAAAACCCGAAGGCTTTTAGCATTTCTTAAATACTCAAAGAAAGGGATTGTTTGGGGAAATTCCCTAGTCTCAGCATTGTGCTATGTCTGGTTTGGTTTGGTTTCTTAAAAAGGAGGGGGGGGGGGAAGAGAGGAAGACCCGTTCCTAGGTACCAACAGCACAAAAGAGCTGCTGCAATTTCATTGCTGACAATGCTAATAATTTACAACCACAGCCCGGTGAAAAATAAACAGCCCCCCTTAAAAAAATTTGTCCTCCTCTATTTCTCGTGCTAAGGACCCAACCCCCGATTACTAGAGATGCAAACAAAGCCTTTAACCTCTCTCAAAAATAAGGGGTGGGAAAAGACATTCCTGAGGTGGTTTATTTATATAACTAGAGCAACACACACTAAAAAAAAAAGAATAATTAATGTACTTCTAATTTCAAAGGTTTTGTCGATACTACCTGTTGGCTGAGTTTTTTAAGGTAAGAGATAACACTGTAACTAAGTCCACAATCTAAATTATCTGATATCAGATTTGGAGCTCCCATCATCCTTAGGGCTTTCTTTAATGGCTATAAGGAAAACAAAATACACAAGAGTAAGAAGAGAATCAAATCTTTTTTTCTTTTTCTTTTCTTTAAAAGAAATTGTTTGCTTGTTTGTTTAAAAAAAGAAAAGTCTCAACAGATCACAGCACATGTGAAATTAAGGCACACAGCAGAGTTGGTGATCCAGTATGCTGTGCTTTATTTATGTATTTATTTTTTGGAAGCATGGTTTTCAAAGGCGAAACATTCCAGTCGTTTAAAGCATCTCGTTGTGGGGGGTCTGGGCCACGGGACCAGCCTGGACCCCCACCCCCACCAGTTACAGCACAGAAGCCGGAGACCCTGATTGCCGGGATGATGCAAGTCCACAATGAGGCATCTTGCCCAAGCTATCCAGGTAATGTCCATGGTGCCCACCTAGTTTAATCCGCTTCCCTCCCACCTCTGGCTCAGCCAGGCGCAGGATTAAATGCTGCCCTCTCCCTTGCTTATACTACTAGCAGTAGTAGCCCGGAGATCTGAAGTTAACGGACCCAGAAAAGGTGAAGGGGAGGATGGAAGGAGGGGGCTGAAAAAAATAACAGACACCCCCCCCCCACCCCCCAAATCCGATATGCTAGGCGACAGTTCCAAAATGTGTTTTTAAGGGGGAGGGGGAAGTACTAAACTGCAAGCATTAAGAACTTCGGACCCCTGGCATGCAAAGGCGTTCGACTCAGAAGACATGCGAAAAGGATGTTCTCGCGGAAAAACATCAGCCAGCGGTTCGTTTGGGCCCATAAAAAGGACAAAACTACATACCACTAAGTAGTAAGGGGGCATGGTTTTTATGTAGCTCTCCAATGCCTGTCGCCACTTCAAATTTGGCTTAAGCTTGTGAAACTTGAAAAGGTCATCTGCAAAGGGGAGAAAACAATCCGAGTTATACAAAAAAACCTGCGTCCTGACACTTGGGAGACGTCAAAGTTACACTGCGCCACGAAATATTTTTTTTTCCCTTAAGAACCAAGATCCAAAGGGAGGCGGGTTTCCAAGATCAGATCCCATGTTGGAACTGACCAAAGGTTTTTGGGTTTTTTTGCTTCTAAAGACACACGCAGAATGGCTAATCGGACGCCATCCAGGCGTTACCACCTAAAAGTAACGCCAACTTAAGAATAGACCATTTGGCCTAGGTGTGAAGTCCCTGGAGCAGGACAACCTGAGCTGTAATCAACGAGATAAACCTTGGACCATTCGCCCTCTGCTCTCTAGGAAAAAGGGGATGACAAGCCACTTCCAAAAATGTTGGAACTGGCTGGTCGTGTCCATGCAGCCACCAGTGGTCGTGTCTGACACAAAGGCAAGAAGGGTGGAGAGGAGAAAGAAATTGTGTTACTTTAGCTTGAGAGCTCTGAGGTAGGCTGGGGCCTGCTCCAAAAATGGTGCAGAAACAAGTGCTTCAGAGCAGGCCAAAAAAGCCCCCATTTTTCGAAGTTCTTTTTTCAAATTTCTGCCTGAAATAATTGTTCAAAAAAGCATGCCAGACAAGCCTTAAAATGGAAGCTGGGGTCTTTTCCTCAACTTTTGGTGCAGGGTGTTCCCTTGCAATGCCAGAAGCTGAAGGGGGGCGTGGGGGGTTGAGGAGCACTCCATGAACTAAGCAATGCTGATTGTTTTAAAATAGGTAACTAAGGAACAGATGGAATTCCTGATAAGCTCTTACTAAACTTTCCCCAATAGAAAAGGGACCTCAAGCAAGCCATCAGGAACACATTGCTTTTGGGAGACAGAGCTGAGTGGAAATCCTTGTTCCAAAATTCAACCGTTACTTGACAAAGCCAATCATCTGCCCCCACCCCCCCAGGCTAACTATCACCCGAGACGAGAGAGACCTCCATCTCATGCAAATCTGTAGCCTTCCACCAAGAACTGGGAAGGGCAACTTAAGAGAAGAGCCTTTGTTTTAACATCTCCATTTAGTATCTTTGCCAATCAGGGCAGCAAATATTCTCAATTTTTAATATAGCAAATGTAACAACTGACCCCCCCCAAAAAAGGGGGGGCGACAAGGAACAGACAACATCTGAGAAGTGGCCAAATCAAATCTGTAGTTGGAAGCAACTAGGGATAAAACAGGAGCAATTTATCCTGTAGGTTTCTTCACCTACACACACATATATATGTTTGAAAAAAATATGAAAGAGTTCCTGTTTTCTTTGACCTACAGGAACAGAGCAAGGTCTGAAGCAACAGGAAATCTTGAGTAAAATCATACATACTCCCCTCCTAAAAAAGGAGGGGGGAATAGAATTTATCAGCAGTTCTCTCTCCAAAATCACTATTTCAAAATATACCCCAGTGCACAATTTAGGGCACAAGAATAAGCAGAAAGTGTTTCTGAAATGGGAAGGCCAAAAATAAACTAATCCACGATCCGTCTCTGAATTTTTGCTACGCTTTTGTTCCAAGGAAACAAGAAAGCTCAGAGGGATAAAAATATATATATATTTTTAAGAAGATACTCAAGGACTTAAATCGGTAAGAAATTCAGTTGTGCTCCTGGACATATTCCCCAACTGAGGCAAGAAAGAGCACAGGGCATCCATGCTGCCATTTATCCTTCCCCCCCCCGTTTACAAAAATGACCCAACCACAGAGCAAACATCTTGACTGTGAGTCATGCAGCCCGGGATCTCCACCCTGCTGTTCAACGTTTAGTCAGCTGGACTGAAAAATAAAGACCTGAAAAAACGAACACGTGAAGGATGCTGAAGAAACAAATCAGCCTGACGTTGGTTTTCGGTTGTGAAAAAGGGAAAGGCCAGGGCAAGAAAGAGGCTCCAAACTAGGTTTTCTGTCACTTCCAAGGCAGGGGAATGCATGCACTTCTGAACTGCCGGGCCAGGGAGTTAGAAATGGGGCAGGACAAGGATTGTAACTGGCCTGCACAAGGAGCCAATTGGGCTCAGTGGCAAGGAGAAAAACAGAAGACGCACAGCCCCCGAGGCGTTTCCGTCCACAGCCTTCACAAGTCAGAAACTAATTTTATCCTTTCAGACAACGGCTGACCAACGGGATCTGCAATGAGCTCAGCGGGCACCCTGAAAAAAGGACTCGCCTTCTAAATGGGGGGGGAGGAGGGGGGCGCAACTTCCGTTGGCAAAATGCTTCGCAATCCATGTGAGCCGCCACCACCACCACCATCGTGGCAACTCTGAAGAAGAGGCTATCTGCTTTATCCTGGGAAGGAAGGATATTTGGGCACCTAGAGGCCATCCAGAGGCCATCCACGTTTGAACACGGGAGCCTGGGATTCGGGTGAAAACAAAATGGGCTCCTTCTGCCCAGACATTCCGCCTTTGGAACCAAAAACTGGACACGCAGCAAGGCTGCCTGGGTTTCCTTCACGACCCGAGAGGTCGGGCGGGGCATGGGCTAAAATAAATCTTTGTGAAAGAAATCCACCCAGAGATAAAGGTGCTTATTTCTTGCAAAAGTAGGGAACAGCAAGCTCGCTTTTCCTTTTCCTCGCGTCCCCGATATTTATAAACCCTTGGAAATCCTGAGCCCAAGTTCTCCAACGAAAACAAAAACCCCGGGGCTCATAGACATGCTGCTGCAAGAAAATGTAGACCCCACAGCCTGAAAAAGAGGGAAGAAGAATGGAGGTTGAACCTTACTCCAATTAAGGAAGAAGCTACGAGTCTAGGAGGTGAGCAGCATCAAACATGCACTGGGCAGCAGGTGGCTCTCCTCCTCTGCTGCAGAGAAAAAAAGGGAGAGGGGGGGGTGTAAAAAGCCTCTTCTCCCAACGTCACAGTTTGCAACACCTGGTTCCCATCCCGTTTAAGGAAACGGCTGGCAAACATACAAGCACGGACACATAGAGAGACCAGACGCCGGGACGACCTTCCTAACGATGCAGCCGGGCGGGGCAGCGCTTACCGAGCAGAGGGAGCAGCACGGGGTAGTTGTAAGGCATCACATAGAGATTGACACACGTCAGACTGGTGCTGGCCTTTAAATAGCCAAAGGGATGGCCGAGCTCGCTGTATTTTGCGCTGCTGCTCACAAAGACCTAGGGAGGAAGAGGGAAGAGGGGGAAGTTAAGACGCGCCTATGGGCTCACTATGGGGGGGAGGGGGGACGGGACACCAAAAACCAACAGGTTGTAAAAGAGGAGTAGTGTCAGCCTCTGCTTTTGCCTGCATAGCCTGACATGGTGAAACGGGGGGAGGGCTGGGGTTGCTAAGCTACTAAGGGGGCAGGAGGGAGAGAGACGGCTACAGTTGTTATCACATCAGCTAACTGACTGCATTCCATTCTGATGATGACCCTGGGAAGGAACTGCCCCTGATGTCGTGGCTGACTTTGCATTGGACAATATGCTGGGGTCAAAGGGGGGAGGTTGGGTTATGCTTTGCTACGTAGGTTGCGCGCCTAAATGTTTCATTCCTTGCTTGACTTTAGCTGTAGTCTCATCATTTTCAGTAAAAGTAGCCTTGAACTTTCTAAATGAAATCATGTGTGTTCTTTCTTGATTTCTGATGGAAACAGTCTTGACAAGTAGTCTCATAAAAATGTGAATAAAACAGCTGTATATGTTGGGGAGAGAAAAAGTTTGCCGTATTCTATAAGACGGCGACTGCAGCTTCATGTCCTTTGGTTTTAATGTCTGGTTTTTCTCTGGGGAACGGAAAACTCTCCCAGCACTGAGCATAAATTGCAACTCCCCAAACCCCCATTCAATGTAGCCACTGATGGCAAGGAGCATTGTGCTGCTCTGTATCCCAAAAAGGATCAGATTTGCCCGGGTGTGTGTATGTGTGTGTGCACAGAACATAATAGATATTAGAATAAAAGTTTGTTTCTCAATCTGCCCTATTTAACAAACGGGACTATCAAAGCTTCACTTCATCAGACTAAGATTAGGGCCCCATGGAGCTCTCTAATCCTGTGAGCCTTCAATCTCTTTTATAATCACCTGTCAAACAATTCTCACATTATCAGTTGTCATTCATGTTAACACGAAAGGCATATGTGGCTGTTCCTAGAGTACTGCATCCTCAAAGGGGGTTTAATCTTTTAACCCCCCTTTTTTTAAGGGTTTAATATTTTGCTCTCGTAAACTAGGTTGCTGGAGAGGTATGTGCTACAGCAGGGGTCCCCAACCTTTGTAACTTTAAGCCTGAAGGTCTTCAGCTCCCAGACTTCTCTTTGCTGGCTGGAGAAGTCTGGGAGCTGAAGTCCTTCAGACTTAAAGTTGCAAAGGATGGAGACCCCTGTGCTACAGTGACCAAGAGAGGAGAAACTGTAGAAGAGTTTCAGGACCAGGTAAAAGGCAGGGGACTGGAAGGGGGGGGGGGGGAAATGGGGCGGGGGGGGGGGTGGGGTAGAGGAGATAAAACACATTCTGTTCTCTCCTGCGACTACTGTAGGGAGAGAAAAAAAGAAAAATTTCCTGCCAATCCACTAACATTCTTACCACTTAGCAACAGGCAGTTCCACACAATTTGGAGTCACCTGTGAAATGGATTAGGACAGGAAGTGTGGAATTTCAAGCAGGTGGCCATCTGCCTGCTCAGAATGTTCTCTCCCTCAAAATCTTCCGTTATGGCAGTGCTTCTCAAATAGTGGGGCGGGCCCCCCAGGGGGGGCGCGAGGCTCCGTAAAGGGGGGCGCGTTTGACCTCGGCAAAGGATTTAATTTTTTAAAAATTTCTAATGCACTTTAAATCTTTTCTGCTACAGTTAATAAAGCTATTCTTTGTTGTAAATTGATCCACATTTCTTTCTTTTTTTATTCTCTTATACGTTAATAAGGATACAGTGTTATGCAGAGATGTACTTATAACAATTTTATAGACAAATGATACTATTTACAGTCGCGCGGGGGGCGCAAAATGTTTTCTTCTTCCTAGGGGGGGCATGACAGAAAATAATTGAGAAGCACTGCGTTATGGCAAGAGTAGTGAAGATTGAAACTGGGGACCCTCTGCGAGTAACCTGGCGCTACACTACCTCGTGGAGGAGGGGGACCAATGGGGTTGGCTCGACTATTTCCAAACCTTTTTTAAAAAAAACAAAAAAAACATCTGCACGGCGTTAAGGATCTGAAATGCAGAGGGTGCAAGTACCTGCCAGCACACATGAGACAGCTTCCGTTCCAAGATGTACTGCGTTAAAGGCGACGGTTCCAGTTCGTACTTGTCAAATGGCAGCTTATCGATCACCATGGGCTCGCAATCCACGCAGGAGAACCTCACCACCGGATGAGCTGTGCGAGGGGGCTGGAAAGCACGCCAGAAGCAGAGTCAGAAGAGCAGCAGACGGTCTCCAGTCCCAGCCTGCTCCAAAAAGGACCCCTGGCTAACAATTTTAGCTTAACTCAACATGCTCAGAGGTCTTTTTTTTTTTACAAGGTTCCTAACCAACCTCTACGTCAGCGGTTCTCAACCTGTGGGTCGGGACCCCTTTGGGGGGAGTCGAATGACCCTTTCACAGGGGTCGCCTAAGACCATTGGAAAACACATATTTTCAATGGTCTTATGAACTGAGACACAGGTTGGGGGTCACCACAACATGAGGAACTGTATTAAAGGGTTGCGACATTGGGAAGGTTGAGAACCACTGTTCTACGGACCGTTAAAAAAGTAAAATAGTGCTGATGCTGTTCAGTGTTTTTTAATATGCTCAAGGTCCTTCACAGGTGACATTTAAACTATTGGAAAGTCAGGTTGGTAGTACCTCCAAGGGATGGGAATGGTGCTGAGAGACAAGACAACTCTAGGCCCTTTCAGACGAACTTAGAATCTGTACTAAGAGCACATCCGTTAGGATGCTGTCTCAACCAAGGGGCCCAGAATCCTCAGGAGTATCTCACATACCAGCGTTGGTGAATTCTGGTCAGGCCAAAAGGATTCAGGAATTGGCCAATGGCCAACAGGCACGCCCGTTTTAGGGTTTGGACGCACATAGATGAGTTTATGACAGCTGTGCCATGGCTGAGAACCGAAGGAATTGACGGGCCTTGTGGCGTCCACCAGTCCATCTAAAATCCAAGGAAAAACAGCACAGTAAGAAATAGGGAGCATGAACAGGCTTGCCAGTTTTCTCTACGCTGGAACAATGCAGCGAAATAGGTTTTATAAATATTAGTGCAACTTCAATTGAATAAATTAGAGCATCCATCCAAAACCTAATTTGTATCATTTTTGTCAGTTCAAAGTCTGGGGAGTTTAATGGCCAGATTCTTGTTGGAAGTCAGTAAAAGATCCTTCAACCAAGACTTAGTAAGCGGAGGGTCTACGTATAGCTTTAATTGTTACCTTCCCCAATGTGAGGAGGATCTGGTCCCGATTTTTCAAAATTAATGACCACACCACTCTGAACCTTCTGAGCAAGGGATTCTAAGCACTGGTTCAACATGCGCTGGGTGTGAACACAATAGGAGCGCCCTGGAACAGAAAAAAAAGGGAAGCAGGCAGGTTTTAAATCAGGCAAGTGACAAGAAAAGTACTACAGGTTTAAGAACTGTAGGAAGAGAGGGGCTGCAGAGTTTCATTTGAAGGTAGTTAAGATAAAAACTGAACTTGGAACTGTTTCAGAATTAAAAGTCAATTTTTATTCCTATTTGATGCCATTCTGGAAAAAGTTCTATATGGAAAGGAGACAATACAGTGATATGGGAGTACAATGCTCCCTTGTTGACAGTATGTAGAGGTGATTTTTAATTTGGTAAGATATGTTTTTAAAAGGGCTCTCTCTAACTGTACCTCGAAAGAAAAGTGTTTTTAGGGCCAGAAGGCAAAGTTTTATACAAAGAGCGTCTTGGATATTCTCCTAGAAAAAACCCAAACAGTATTAACAACTTTAGGACCAATCCAATCTTTGTATTTCTCCCACAGCTTGTTAGAGTGACAAGTTTGACAAGGCCTTCAGAAGGGCAAGGTTTACTAAGGGATTAAGAAATATAAAATCATCTTCATAAACTCAACAAGGACTATTGATTTGGAGCTGCTGCAGGGATGTTCTCAGAAAGCCAGCAGCGGTTGTGGGTAAGAGAAAAGCCAAGGCACAACAGAGAACAAGTTGAACCAACTAATGTTCAACCTTTTTCTGCCCCAGCTAGAATCTCACACGATATTCCAAGATTGCTAAACTGCGGAAGGCTGTGGCTACCTCCAGTGACTTCGCACATCTGTGTGATGGCAGACTCATCTGTGGGGACGCTCCCTAGCTGCTCGGGTTCCACTGAAGGGGCCCCGGGCAAGCGCAGCACGAGGGCAAACAGCCGCTGATCCCAGCGAAACGGTTCTTTGGTTAGCTCGCTACCAGGCAGGGGCGAGTTCAGAGGCAGATGGAGCTGTAGAAAGAAGAAGAGGAACATCTTAGCTAAGAGCCTGCCAAGACTCCACAAGCAAAGGTGGCCAAAATCACAGAAAAAGCGAGGGCCACACGAACAAAAGAAGCAATCCTGCATTTTCAAGTCTTTGATTCCTGTATAAGGAGAGTGCTAACGTTTTAACAGCAAAGGTGCCACGTTCAGAGCATAGCAATTGAGTCGTGTATCTTACCTCCTCTTGAACAGAAGAAGTATTTGTCAGCTTGTTTCCATCTGTGATAGTAATTAAAATGGAGGGCTCTAAAAAGAAGGGATTCCTCCCCTAGAGAAAGGAAGGAACAAAACGCCCAAATTAACACCTTCAAAGAATGTGATGCGTTCCTAGTTGGAACTTAACCAATCAGCTGAAATTAACCCCCAGGGAGTGTCTTCACCCCAAGAAAAGAGGAACAAAAATACCGCACTTTTGTTTCTGGCTAAGGGGAGGGGAGGGAAAGATTTCAGTGAAGGGCTTCCCAAACGACCCGTAGGGTTTATTTTAAGCATTATCAGTAACTGCTTTGGTTCCTTTTACGAAAGAGCTCTACACCTTCTTCAGGTGACCGAGCGAGGGAAGTTCCAGGCGGGCATCCGTTACCTGCCCATAGTTGTCTATTCCAGAGACTAATCTGTTGAGGTTCAGCAGGTCAAAGGACGATCGCAGAGCCTGGCCGAGGGTGGTCAGTCCTGACGCTTGCAGGTTCTTCAGCTCGTTCATGAACGTGGCGTGGTTCTCCTTCCATCCAGCCTAAAGAACGAGCAGAGGACACAATTACTTGGTGTCTGCCAAGAAAAAGGGCTTCAAAACAAGCTGTTATTATTATTATTTGACCAGGGAGGCGTGGTGCAGGAAGGTAAGTGAGAGAGGAACAATTCACTCAGGTAAGCATCGAATGAGCTGAAGGATTTCAGCTCCAGCCTGGCCCTCCCCTTGACTGAGAAGGCAACGTGGCCCACCCTCCTTTTCAATGGTTTCAATGGTTGGCAGCAGCATCTTTTCAGATCTCATTCCAATAGGTTTAATTTAAGTGAATGGCTACAAAGAGCCTTTGAATCGCGGCTAATCTTTTAGGACTATTACATTCAATTGCCCAACGTCACTGGGCAGGGAACATCCACCAAATAAGCCTTCCTATTTCCCAGTCAACAGTCCTAGAGAGCATGGGTTTTTTTTTCACCCCTGGAACAAACGGTAGTAGAACACAGGAACTTATTTCCTGACAGTGATAATTCATCAGTGGAACAACTTGCCTCCAGAAGTTGTGAATGCCCCAACACTGGGAGTCTTTAAGAAGATGTTGGATAGCCATTTGTCTGAAACGGTATAGGGCTTCCTGCCTAGGCAGGGGTTTGGACTAGATGACCTCCAAGGTCCCTTCCAACTCTGCTATTGTATTGTATTGTATTTAACTGCAAATCCTCCTTCTCCCAAGAAACAGGTCTTTTCGGAATGCCAATGATGAACCTGTTCTATACTTTTTTGTTCTCGACTTGCAAAGTAACTTGAAGTTGCTGTAACATTTGCTGGAAACATTACAAAAGATTTAGGAGACAAGCTCTTTTGGTGGCTGCCATGACCTCATCTCTCCACGCCCTACAACTCAACAATCTTCAAGTGTAGCTCTGTTTAAGATGCAGAAAACATGACCGAGCAAAGCGTTGCAATTCCTTACCACCCTACTGCAATACCCAAACTTACAAGTTAGGTCTTTGTGCCTAAAACTTTACCCCAATAAAACTCCCTATGAAGGATCCACTAAGTGAGTAGCAAAATATCCCCAATACAAAAAGCAGCAATTAGTGGCTTAACAAAAACTTAATTCCCTAACCAAATAAATACACTCACATATAAATATTAACTTTAAAATCCAGGAGCATGATAAACCATAACTCTCTGGAAAAAATTGTTTCGGTTTAAATACTAACCAAGTCAATACACTATTAATACCACTAATAATATATATAGGCAGCAACTCAATATAAAAATGCGGACAATTTCATTTCAAGAGCTAGGCAATGCACTGCAAAACACTGACCAAATTATTAAGAGCTTGCGTTTTGAAACCATTTTTAACATTTTAGTACAAGGCCCAGCCGGCTAAGGAGCAACATCTAGCCAACTTCAGCTGGATCTTGAAATGCTAAGGGCAGTCAGACATGGTTAGCACTTTCATTGTGGAGGCCAAAAGAGCCAAGAGCTGAAAAGTAGCTCTTGAGAAGTAACCCATCTCCAAAATGGTGATACCAAATTATTGTTAATTTTTTCCCCCATGGAACAGGTGTGGGAAACTGAAGGCCACTTTTATGACAGCTACAGAGCTATGACGTGGTGAGATTCAGGTGCTGGGCCACAACATCAGATCTAGATAGTGGCTCAGGTTTATTCAAATTTATACAAAATGCATCTCGCCATACATATTTGCAGCTATTAAAAATCTGAGTAACCACAGCCTCATTACTTGCCATATTCTAAATACATCACGTACGTTCCAGATACCTGACACCAAGTACACCATATTACACCAGGGAGGTTACTTGATGCCACGCAATATCCACAGCGGCTGGAAAGGTGGCATGAACACAGGGCGTTTATAGAGAACCAACGTCCCTTTCTCCCTCCTCCCCAGATCCCCAGAAAAGGTGACGAATCACCTGAAAAACTATCCAGTAGATAAATTCTCCCAAATATTTGTTCTGAACAAGATAATTTCTGTATTTGCTCAGTCACGAAAGCATGAAGGCAGGATATACTGCAGATCATAAAAGGGGGCTCAAATCTATTCTCCAAAGCACCAGAAGGCCAGTTAAGAAGCAACGGATGGAAACTCATCAAGGAGAGGCGCAACCTAGAACTAAGGAGAAATTTCCTGACAGTGAGAACAGTTAACCAGTGGAAGGACTTGTCTCTAGAAATTATAAATGCTCCATCACTGGAGGTTTTTAAGAAGACTCTGGACAGCCATTTGTCTGGAATGGTAGAGGGTCTCCTGCTCAAGGAGGGCATTGGACAAGAAGACCTCCAAGGTCCTTTCAAACACTCTTACTCTATTATTCAATGCTAGCTGTTTGTCTTTTGTTACAATCAACCCCTTATGCGAGAAAAACAAACTATAATTCACCCTTTTAAATAGAAGAACATCCCTCTAAACCCACCGCTGCAGCCTGACATGAACCCCCCCTCCTCTCAAAACGACATGTTAGAAGCTGCAGCCCTGCAAAGGGAGACACAAGTGTTCTTTCCAACAGAGAAAAATAACCACAGAGGTGTGTCTTAAGAATGGCAGACTGAAAAACAAGGAGGGGCTGGCACGATTAACTCGGCAAATTGCCAGGAAAGGTTTTCTCCCTCCCACCCTCACCCACTTTATCCCAGAGGGCAATGGTTGGGCCTTGGGAAGATCCACTTTTCATTCGGCCTTGATGCTCCAAGCAGCTGTATCTCCCTAGACCAAGACCTGTGGACTTCAACTCCCAGAATTTCCTAGACAGCCGTGCACAGCTGTCTGGGGAATTCTGGGCTTTGAAGTCCACAGGTCTTTAAAAGTGTTCCAAGATTGGACCTCCTGCCCTAGACTCACCAGATGGCACTCAGCAATTAACCACCACCCAAAAAAACAATCATAAATTGCCACGGGCAAATTTTTACCCAATGGCTCTTGGTGCACGGTGCTCTTTGAAAACTCGCAAGCCGAGTTTTGCAACCTTTCATTAAAAAAACGCCACACCCTGATGGAGACACAAACACACACACACACCGCCATGGCAGCTAATGCGAGGAACAATGCAAGCCTTCCACATCATGCTTCCAAAGGTCAGAGAGAGAGGAGCAGAAGGACCTGTTGAAGAGGTGGAAGGGAGGTGTTCCGTCTCTGCCAACAAATTAACATCAACGGAGGATTTAACCCGAGATAGTCCCTGCCTAAGCCAGCTGAAAAGATTCTACCATGAACTGTGGGCAAGAAATTCCACCTTCGGCTCCCATTTTTTTATGCACTCTCAAGTATGGCTCATAAGCAATGATTTTAAATAAGTTAAACGGGACGGTTTGGTCTATCTGCAATCTCCTTTTGAAGGCCTTCTCTACAGGTGGTCCTCAACTTTTACCCATTTATTTAGGGACCATTCCAGGTTACCATGGCACTCAAAAAAAGATGACTCAGAACCGCTGCAGTGTCCCCTTGGTCACGTGGTCAAAATTCGGATGCTGGGCAGCCAAACTCCTATTTATGACGTTTGCAGGGTCCCATTTTGCCATCCCCTTCTGGGCAAGACAGAGATTCATTTTATAACCGTGTTACTAACTGAACTGTGGCTAGAAAGGTCATAAAATGAGGAACAACTCAACGGTCTCGCTTAGTAACAGAAACGTTGGGCTCCATTATGTTTCTAAGACAAGGATTATCTTCACTTGCTGGGAAGGGTCCCAGAAGAGTGGGCTACCCTTTGTGTAGTTTCTGCTCTTAATGTTCACCCCTGAAGGGCTGTATTGAATACATTGGACCTGGTAACGTTTTCCTTCAACTTATGGACTAGAAACGCTTTGCTGAATTTCCTTCTCTACCCCTTGTCCAAAATGAGTGATTTGGGAACGGCTAGAAGGAAGGCAAACCTACTTGTGGCAGGATCCAATCTGAGCCGGTCACTGGGACCAGATCTTTCGGACTGTTGCTCTGAAGGTGCTCCAGTACGAGTCTGCAAGCTCAGAAGACAAAAGCTGTGGTCCCAGTGACCGGCCCAGATTGGATCCCTCACACCTGTTAGAACAGGGATCTCCAACCTTTGCAACTTTAAGTCTGAAGGACTTCAGCTCCCAGACTTCTCCAGCCAGCAAAGAGAAGTCTGGGACCTGAAGTCCTTCAGACTTAAAAAGTTGCAAAGGTTGGAGACCCCTGTGTTAGAAGGCAGTCTACCCCAAAGAATCCGTCTGCATTTGCCGGAAGGGCTGCTACTCCACAATGCCTTAGGCCTGGTTCTGTTTCCCGGTACCCAGAAAGTTGTTCTCAGAACTTAAAATTTATTAGGGAGGGAGGGAGGGAGGGATCGGGAAAACTGCATTTATGATGGAAGGTTTAACCGTCCCCACAGGCTGCAAACCTCAGAGAATCCCAACACACATGGGGATGAGGTTGAGAAGAAAAATGGCTAACATTATTTTATTTTTTTAAATGCTAGGCAAACAGATCGTATTTCTAAAACCTAAAGATAATTTCTCTGCTCCTCAGGAAACCAACGTTTAAAACAGAGCAGAATAACAGAGTTGGAAAGGACCTTGGAGGTCTTTCTAGTCCAACCCCCTGCTCCGGTTAAATTTAGTACTGTCCTAGGTGAGGTTTAATCTTCTCAAGAAGCCATAAAAGTAAATGTGCCTGCATTAAATTCTTGAGGCAGGCAAAACTGGGCTTTCGGGAAGCTAATATGGAGAAAAGTCATATATAGCTCTCAAACAAATACTGCAGTGTCTGAAGAGGCTGCAGAATATTAGCCTTTTTGATACCTCCCTTCCCATCCTGCTTCAGATTTGACAAGATATTTAAAATGTCTTCTATCAAGTTAATTTATTTTTATCTTATTATTCCAATTCTATAGTTGCCCTACTTTTATTTTTAGAACTGTCCCTGGCCAGGTGTTATAAAGGTGTAAGGGACACTACAATTAACATGTTTTGCTCGAGCGTCCAGAGATGGCTAAATTGTTCTCGGCAGACGTTAAGAAAAGCTTCTCCCAAAGCCATTTTTCAAACTTAACTCTGTGATGTGGATTTATTCCTGGACTATCACTAATTCCATCAAGGAGTCCACATCTAAGGGTCCCAAGTTTTAGCAAGGGCTCTCAACTCACTATTATTTCCAATGCCGCAACCTTTACAAGTATGATGGCATGCATTTTGGAGGAGTTTCGAAACTCCCCAAATTGGTCGCGCTTGACAGAGTCTGCTTTGTGTTCGAGAAAAATTCCATTTTCAGCTGCCACTTACATCAAGAATGTCTACTGCATTAAAAAAAAAGATATGAAAGGGAAGAAAAGGGAAAAGGATAAGCATAAAATTATATCAGGGTTTGTGGGAATACCACCCCGAAAATATATAGTAGATGAGAGGTGAAAAGAGATTACCGCAACAACAGAAAAGGAAAGGAAGAGAGAAGAAACCAAAGGGGAGAGAAGGAAGGAAGGAAGGAAGGAAGGAAGGAAGGAAGGAAGGAAGGAAGGAAGGAAGGGATAGAAAGAGGAGAGGGGGTAGAAGGGAGAAGAGGAAGAGAGGAGTAGGGGAGAGGCAAGGGAAGAAGGAAAGGGAAAGGAGAGGAGAGGAGGAAAGAAAAAAGTAGTGAAAAGAGGGAGGGGAAAAAAGAAAAATTAAGGTGGTGATAATACAAAACGGGTGGATGGGATGGGAAGGAAAGCAACCCAGAATGTATCTTTTAACCACTTACATGGAAAAACAAATATGTAAAAGTGATAAATAAGAATAAGAGCTATGTGAATGTATACTTGTAACTATATATCAGAATAAAAATGAAAAGCTTTAAAAAAAAAAGAATGTCTACTCCATTTTGAGGCATATAAACGCCAGCAGTTTTGGGGGGAAAAGAAAGAGGAAGAGTCATGTTGAACAGCGTCAAGAGAAACTTTCCGATGACAAGATCCGGAGGGGCTAGCCAGAACAAGTCTTGGCAACAGCCAGCTCTTCTGAGCAGCACGTGACGTCAGAAGACCCAGAGGTGTGAACCAAAGCCAAGTCAGAGCACTAAAGGCAGACTCTGCGTTGGCACAATGATAGGCAGCCAAAGGCAGAGGTCTCTGTTGCTCCCTCCATCGTTAACCTCTGCTAAGGCCTTCAGGTGACCGATTAAACTGTGGTTTCTTCCACGGCCCCCTCTATTGCTCTGCCATGAGCTGGCAAGGGTTGTCAGTAAGCATTTCTGTTCTGCGAGACCCGTTTCAAAAGTTTCATCCAACTTTTAAAATTTGGAAAAAGCCCACCAAAACCACAATATTCCACAGGGGGGAAAAGGGGGAAAAAGGAGAGCTTCATCCAGAGCAAAAAGTTTAAAGAGCATGGATTAGTTCAATTTGGAGAGAACTACCAAAGGATACAGGCAATGTAGGGCGGAAGGGACTACTCAAGAGATACTGGTATATTTCCCCCCCCTATATGCGTTTTAAAATTCTATCTAACTCTCACAGGGATGTAAGACCACTCGGGGAAACCAAGGCAGCCCTGCAATATTGAATTTCGATTGCTGGGCCATTCCAAAGTTTGGTAGATTGTAGACTTTTTGGCGCAAGCGGATAGCAAATTCAAGAAAAGAGATATGAAGATGGGGAGGGCAGCTTTTCTTCTTTGTGATTTAGGATTTGCCCAACAGCCCTAAAAATCCCAACAGCCTTCAAAATACAGGGTGCTCCATTTCTATAAGACAAAACTTGCGCGTTAAAAAATAAACTGAAGAGAAAAACCTAGGAGCAGAAGCTAAGCAGCTTTTCGCCATGTTGAGAAGTATTGTCTCAACAAAATAAGATTACAGATCTGTTTTGGGGGGGGGTTCTTAGAAGATGAACTCAATGGTGCTATTTTGACAGCTCAGTGACAAATCGAACCCTCTATGTGGACTGGTCTGAATGGAGATCCCTCTGAGACCTTTCCTGGGTCCCACGGGCCAAAGATCCATCACCTGAGTCAGACAAGAAAGAAGAGAACGGTTGGTACTTTTGCAACGTTCCCGATAAGCCTGCAATCAGCCATCAATTAATTACACTCCTTTCTTAAGGATCACCGCTCTTTATAGCCCATCCAATGTAGCTGAACGCTTTATTTGGGAAATAATGTAGGTCTTATGAAAGAACTGAAGTTGATCTCTCTTACTGATTAGTTTTGAAGTTATCCTTCTTACAGGTTAGCTATCGGCGCGCTACGGTAACATTTGCACTCACTCTACTGGACTGTTAAGTGGCTGAGGAAGCAATGGCCAAAACTAACATCTTTGGGGAATGGTTACAGATTACATACCTATTGGCTACCTACATTGCGAAGCCCAAATGAAGCCTTTACACCTGATAGAATATGTGTAGCTCAGAGTTCAGCCATGGGATGCTTGGTGCTCTCTGAGCTCAAGTTGTTGTTTTTCTTGCAGACTTTTCCTGACCCAACTAGGTAACATCATCAGTGGTAGCTTTTTACATCTTCTGGTTCACTTCTTTCAATAACGTGGCTGCAGGATCACGATTAATATATAATATAGTATCCTCAGCAACTAATTATGATTTTGTCTCTGTAGCCTGTTCGTGTTTGGGATTTTTCTTCTATTCCCGCCACCAACAGCGCCAGAGACTTTGTAAGTAATTTATTCTCAATCCTAATTACAGGATTGGCAGACTAATCTGAGACAAAAAAAGTGCCATTTCAGTATCTTTGGAGATCGCTAGAAGCCTCAATTTAGGAAGAATTGGTGCAAAGCAGAGTAAAAGAGGACTGTTTTAAGAACGTGGGCAAGAAAAGGAAAGTGTGACTGAGGTCTTTTCCAGGTTTTAAGGGAGCTGATTGTACTTTTTAAAAGTGTATCTTGTTTCCAGGAAAAGTAGAAACGCATCCCTTGGTTCCTCAACTTCAGCCATGAGGTCAGTAGGTGGCCCTGAGCAACTCACTTTTTCTGACTCTCAATTCTTCTTGAAAGATGGAAGAACGGCTGTAAAAATAACAACGCAAATGATAGTGAAAACTCCTGAAAACTACAAATATATATATATATACCGTTTCCAGAACGGCAGGTGTCCCTTTTGACTAATTCTGGTCTTAATTTTTGGCTGACAAAGATTAATAAATGGTTTCTGAAGAACAATGAAGAAATCAAGAACTCTCAGAGTATATTTTAAAGAGAACTACTGACACGGGGACAATTATTCCTGGATACATTTTCAACATGTTTGCATTAAGGAAATAACAAACAGATGAACAACTGTAGCTGAAATTGTAATAACGGGCACCCTTAGTTGTTTGAAGCAAGGCTTAAGGATACAGAGAAAATTGTTTTCTCTGGAGGCAAAGGATAGCATCTTGTCCTCAGTGGTGTCAGAAGAAAATGGAAACCTAATACCAAGAAATTTTTGACCCTTTCCTGATCAATTCACAGTAGGCAAGCAAAAGGAACGGGCTTCTGCACCCTGTTCCAAAAATTAAGGATAAATTGCCAGTTCAGTTCAGATTCCATTTTCTCTTGACTGAACAGATCCAGAGTTTTAAAGATTTTGAAAATGCTACCAGACAATTGTTTCCCTTCGGTTCTTTGGAGATGTGGCCAACGGACAGTATTGCAGCCCCTGAGATCCATTTTTATCAGAGGTCTTATTGCAACACAAGCAATTTTAAGCTTTGTATAAGAATGAAGGCGAAAAATGGGCTCCTGGCAGGGGAACCCTTTTCTCAGAAAGAGGAAGCAAACTCTACAGCTGATCTTCAACCGAGGAAACTGAAAGGAATTCATTCACAATACTTAAGACTGAGGTGCATGACGAACAATTTCTGTTTATGCAGATCGAGGTAGGATTAGCAACAAGGAAATTGGGAGGACAAGAAGAAACTGAAGAGCTTTCCCAGAAACAAACCTGAAGCCCTTTATGGCCCTGCCAAAAGGAAAAGATGACAGAATTAAGGGGAAAGGAAAGGCACAGAAGGGCTCCAGGTGTCTTCCTTCCCTCTGTTAACGAATCCGCTGGCCACCAGAGGAGATGAAGGAGGCCTCATGCCCCAATGCAGTTGCTCTCTGGAAGTGAAGGATGTGGAAAGGAAGATGGGAGACAGATTATTCTTTGTACAGGTGATTGATAGCCACGTAAAGATAAAATAGGCCCCTATTTGGAGATTAATATCTAGGACTGATTTAAAATGTAATTTAAATTATCCATATTCATTTCAGAATTTAGGATGGTGGGTGAAGTGGGAGGGAGGGCAGAATTCAAGGCAAAAAGTACTTTATCGTACCAAGAAACTGTACCCTGGCACAGAAGCCAAATTATGCTTCCAAGCATCTGTAGGAAGTCTTATTGAAAATGCACTTTATGGTGTGCTTTTATGGTAAAAGTGTTGCTGTTTAACAAGCACAATGAAAGACCATCTTTTGGGGGAAATAGGTCAGAGAAATTTTGGATTTTTAAAAATCTACAGGTGAAGCTTCCCCCATCTGGAGGCCTCCTATCTTAAGCCACAGTGAGGAGGAGATGCCTTGTATGGAGGCTCAGTGGAGATGCTTGAGGGGAGCAGATAAAGAACCCTGTTTTGTATGAATACAGCACAGATACAAAGATCTGTGAGAGAAGGAATACTGGTTCCTGTGTTTGGTCTACAGGAGAGTAGAAAGAGATGGTGAGTTTTAGTCCTAGCTTAGGTATGAAAGATGGCTGACTGACTTTGGGCCAAACACCAGGTGACTTGTGAAATCTAGTTGCACCTTAGGCATGAAAGACGCTGGGCCAATCCCTAGGAGACGCCGAGTTCTAGTCCTGCCTAACTCATGAAAGCCAGCTGGCTGACTTTGGCGCGCTCCCTCTCTCTCAGGCCGAACCAACTCACAGGACGGGAGGAAAACAGGAGGGAAGTGCGTTGGATAGGTGTGCTGCCTTGAGTAATTTATAAAAATAAAGGTGGGATAAAAATAAATAAAAGGTATGGGTGAAGCCAGAAGCAAGTGAAGTCCTGATGAACTCTGGTGGCTCCTCTTCCTAGGGCAGCTAAGATTATTTATTACTACTATAATTGTTATTAATCATCTCATAGTCAGCCAGATGTTCAGACTGGGTTTGGCACTTCTGTCTACCTATAAAGTCTTTAGCAAGGATCTAGGATGATAATGATGATGATTACTATTATTGCTATCACGACTATTGTAGACTGAAGAGGCAGAGAGAGAGAGAACCCAAGCTAGCAATCTAGCCCTTAAGGCTCCTATCCCTCTTCTCGCTGCTTCCCAGCCCTCTCTACAGTTTCTACAATCAGCCTCTGACCCCCACTCTCAAAACTACCAAGGATCCTCATTTTATGACCCGGAGGCTGAGTCCTGAACCTGGAGCTTCCTGACACTCCAACCATACCTGCCTTTTGGGGGGCATCCTCTGCACCCAGGTGACCTTCAGGGGGAGCCCCCACCCCACCCTCCCAGGGAGACAACCCCCCCTGCGCCCTTCCTCCTCTTCCCCTCCCTCCCTCAAGCCAGCCCCCCCCTCCTGCTCCTGTGTGTGTGTGTGTAGGGGAGGGTCGTGTGAACGGCTCCGCGTGTGCCTGGGAACAGAGCGGCGGCGGCGGCAGCCCCTCCCCCGGCGGAGGAGGGCCGCCGCGTGTTGGGGCGTCGGGCGGGCCGGCTCCTCTCCTCCTCCTCCATCTCAGCAGCGCCCTCGGCCTGCCTCGCTCTCTCTGCCTCGCTCGCCGCCGCCGCCGCCTCCATACAAAAGCAAAATGTCCGCCGCCATCTTCGCCCAGGCAGGCGGGCGGGCTGCGCCTCCCCCCATCCCTGAGGTGGTGGAGGGGGGGGGAGGAAGGAGGAGGAGGGGGCGAGGGGCTGCCCCCCCCCGCCTCCTCTTCTCCCCCTCCCTCCCTCCCTCCCGCTTACCTTGATGCAATAAGGCGCCTCGTCGAAGGTGACCAGCATGTACCTGTCGCCGCGGCTGGCCGGGTCTCGGGCCCTCAGCTGCGGGGAGAGAGAGAGAGAGAGAGAGGGAGGGAGGGAGAGAAAGGGGGGGGGGAGAGAAGAGTGAGATGTTAAGGGGGGGGCAGCTCTGAGGGGGGGCCGACACGCGTTGAAAGGGAGGGAGGGGAGGCGGTGTGAACGTGTGAACGTGCTTGGCGGGACGCGCGTCAGGCAGGCAAGGCAAGGCCCGGGCCCCACCTTCATGAAGAGCTCGACGGCGCCCTTGGCCACGTCCAGGTAGCTGGTGCCCAGATAGGCCCGCTGGTTCATGGAGGCGGACGTGTCTATGAGGAAAAGGAGGATCG
Source organism: Rhabdophis nuchalis (assembly GCA_039707465.1). Classification (NCBI taxonomy): domain Eukaryota; kingdom Metazoa; phylum Chordata; class Lepidosauria; order Squamata; family Natricidae; genus Rhabdophis; species Rhabdophis nuchalis. The sequence goes on along the minus strand of CM077657.1, from coordinate 23,476,522 downwards.
GCATGGTCCGCGAGAGCCCCGCGGCGGCCGAGGGCGAGGGCGCCCCGGTGACGGAGGGGCGGGGGGGGGGCAAGCCGCCTCGCCTGCTCCTCCTCCTCCTCTTCTTCGCCTTCTCCTCCTCCCGCCGCGCTCCCCGCTCCTTGCTCCGGCCGGCCTCCCCTGCCCGTCCCTGCCAGCGCTCCCCGCTCGGGCGACCCTCCGCTCCGGCCGCCGGGAGTCACTGAGCGGCTCCCAACTTCGCCTCGCTCGCTCCCTGCCTTCGGCGGCGGCGGCGGCGGCCGGCGCCGCCCCTCGGGGGGCGGGGCGGGGCCGCGCACGTGACTCCCGGCGGCCTCCCGTTGGCTGCCGATTATGCCCAGATTTGCATAGGGGGCGGGGGGAGACGCGCTGCGGCAGGCAGGGCGGGGAGCCCGGGCGGACGCTCCCAGGGCCTTCGCGGGGAGGGGGGGGATGATTGGCAGGCGGGGGAAGGGGCGGGGCCAGGGACAACGCGGCGGCTCCTCTCCCTCCGCAAAGGGGCCGGGGGGAGGGAGGGAGGCGGACGTGGGTCGGGCTCGTTCCCGGGGCTTCCCGCTTCGCCTCCGCGGGGCAGCCACACGGGACCTCTTTTTTTGCTCCCGCAGCTGCGGATCTCCTCCGGGATCGGGATCCTCGATAGGATCGGGCTGCGCCCTCTCCCAGGCGCATCCTGCCCGCTTGGAGCCCAGCCGAACGCCCCCCGTCCCTCCGCAGTTTCAGGCACCCCCAAAGGCGGCGGAGCCTGGTTGCTTCCCGGCCAGTGCCGCCTCTGAACATGCCCCCCCTCCCCGGGCACCTCTGCAGCTGGTTAGGCAGGTCGCAGTCTTGAGGACATTTGGGGGGGCGGGGAGGGTCTTCGGTTCACCCTTTGCCGAGCGAGGCTGGGTTGTGTTGCCGTGTGAAACACAAACCAACCGCGGCTTGCAATCGGCGGGGGGGCGGTGGTCCCAGCATCAGCCCTTCCCAAGTGCTTGGACAAGCTCAAACCCATTCGGACGTGCAAGGGAGGCTAAGACGTGGCTATTCCGGTCGCTTCTTCGAGCCCCGAAGCTTTTTTTTAAAAAAGGTGGTTGATTTGGAGGCGCTCCCGTTCTTGTGGGAATGGCTCATTTCCTGTTTTCCCTGGCCTTTCGCATTCGATGGCCGTGCCAGGTCGGACTGGAACCAGCTGCATACAAAAAAATGAAAAAAGATTTCTCGCCCTTAGAAAAATCTACTTGCAGGTCCTTTCCGAAATAGGCGCCCCAGAGCCTTCCCTCAAAACATCATGGCTTTGTAAACATACATGCCAACTGTACTGGAGAGAAAAGGAAAGGGAAATCATTTCAATTTGGGGACCATCTTATTCTCAATATCCGGGAGCTTTTTTTTGTACTCGTGGATCTTTGCCATTGGTGCCAGGGCAGTGTTAAATAGAGAAGTATACAATATATATTTTCCTGAGCTGGGACGGGGGCAAAATTGGGAGGGATATTACATGGGGGCTCCACCAGTGGGGCAGAGCAACAAAAGGGGAAGCTGAACATTAGTCACTTCTAATCATTCAGAAGATTACAAAAATGTAATCCTTATCTGGTGTTAAAACAGCTTCCTTTAGATCAGGGGTCTCCAACCTTTGCAACTTTAAGTCTGAAGGACTTCAGCTCCCAGAATTCTCCAGCCAGCAAAGCTGCCAGACCCCTGCTTTAGATCACAGCAAACATACAATGCCTTGTTCTAGGTTTGGGTAGAATTTCCCTACCTGGCAAGAACAAGGAAAGAAAAACAAGGCACCAAGTAATTTTTTTTTTAATGACCTAAACTTTGGTTGTAGGGATGCAGTGGCTAAACGGCGAGCTTATCGAGCGGAGGGTCGGCAGTTTGAACCCCTAGCGCCACGCAAGTGAGCTCCCGTTCCTTGTTCCAGCTTCTGCCAACCTAGCAGTTCGAAAGCATGTAAAAAAATGCAAGTAGAAAAATAGGAACCACCTTTGGTGGGAAGGGAACAGCGTTCCGTGCCCCTTCGACGTTGAGTCATGACCACGGAGATGTCTTCGGACAACGCTGGCTCTTTGGCTTTGAAACGGAAATGAGCACTATTCCCCCCTAGAGTCGGGAACGACTAGCACAGATGTGCGAGGGGAACTTTACCTTTCAAGTTTGGTTAGGACTCTAACTGCTAAAGTCTGGTTTCTCTTTCATAAATACCCACCAGAAGTTGATAAATGAAAGGCAGCAATTGTGGAGACCAATCTGACAGACTTCTAATCCTTGTGTCGCCCCCCCCCCAAAAAAAGTCTTAAGAGAATCATAATCTAGCACTAAAACCATGTTTACCTGTGGCTTGTCTGAAATTACCCATCGCTGGCGTCCCACTGCCAAATGTAACCTCAAACATACAACCTGTTTTGTAGAAAAATAATCTGAGAACATTTTATTGAGAAAAAAAATGGAGAATCATTCAGGTTTTGTTGTTGCTGTCAGAGAGATTACTAAACCTTTCACTGTTTTCATGTTCGGAATTGCTTTCGTAGTGCAACAGAGCGTTCTCCCTTGGTAGAATCACTTCAGCACTTCTAAGGGGAGTGAGAACTGTTTAATTACTGTTGGAAGGAGAGCTGTCTTTATCACGAGATCCGTGCAGCTTTCTCCATAATGGACTTTTTAACCCTTGCAGCAGCTTCTACCGGCTGTTGCAGAACTGGGTGAAAACAGGAAAGGTTGGACCCCCCAATTATGGGTTAAGCCCAAACAAAGGAGACCTATTGTAAACCTGCCTATCAACCTCCTTTTTTGTATGGATGTCTTATTCATGACCGGGGAATTCTGGGAGATTAATGGGGAATTCTGGGAGATGAAGTCTTTAGAAGGTCAGACGCTCCTCCTGGGCTAAGCCAACACGTGGTTCTTTGGGGGTCCCCTTGGTTAGTGCTGTGAAAGGTGGTTGGGTTTAGCAGTTGCACCCCAGTGTGAAGCCCACCGTGGCTTATCCAAGAAATCCTAGTCAAGCCAACCAGGTCAATGCATGAAGAGGAAGGGATCCACTGGGAAAGGGATCCACTGTTTGCAGCCTGGCAAGGCTCCCCTTCACTCCCATTCCTCTGATTGCAAGGCCTTCATGGACATCACGTGTATATTTTTCAACAACCCGCGGAGTCGCCCCCTTCCCCACGCCATTGAGCCTGCCTGACCCAAATGAACCCAATCCTCCCCCCCCCCCCCCCAATTCCCCTTCAACAACAGCCGTTACAAATGGCGGTCCGGGCAGCCTGTGGCCCGAAGGGCGCATGCGCAGCTTGGCGAGCGCTTCTCCGGAACCACCGCAGGAAACGGCCTCTGCGCGCGCAGCTTCTTGCGATCGATAAGGAGGGGGAGGGGGAAGAAAGGGAGAGGAGGCGGTGACGCTAAAGCCTAGTCGCCGCGCAGGCGCAGTGGCTCTGGGTCGGCCCTCCTCGCTCAGTCCTCCACGTTCCCGGCGTCCTTCGGTGTCCCGGTGACGTCAAAAAAAAAAAAGAGAGGGGGGCGGGGAAATCGAGCACTGGCGAGCCGGCCTGCCGAGGAGAAGAAGGCCCGGAGTTGGCGAGGCCGGACGGCGGCGCTTCCCTCCGCGGTTGCCGCCCACAGACGAATCCGGGACGGCGAGCATGGCCGGCGGGGTGAGCGAGGGCCCCCTCCTCGGCCTCTGCTTGAGGAGGAAAGCCCCTCCACTCGGAGGGTCGTGTGAGCGCGTAGACGCGTGTCAGCGAGGAGGAACCCGTGTCGGGGCCGCCCTGCTTGGACTACGGCAGGGGAAAGTGGGGAGGGAGGAAGGAGAGACTCCCCCTTCCGAGCCTCAAGAGGGAGGGTCCCCCAAATGGGAGCTGATGGAGGGGCGACCCTGGCCGGGGTCGGGGGAGAAGGACCCGAGGCCCGTCGCCATGGGGGAGGCGAGGAGGCTTTTGGGGAGGGGGTGTCGGTCATTTAAACCCTGGGGGCTGTTTGGGGGGGGCTAAGAAATAGGTGCCCGGTTGCTGGGGTGGATCTGCCCTTTAATAAGGGGGGGGGGGTCCCCAGGGTTGCCTTAGTTGCAGCCCCATTTCTGAATAAAGTGGGGAGGGGCCCCGCCTGAACCTCCACTGGGAGCAGATCCTGGGATTTGGGTCTGGGGGTTTGTGGGGAGGGGGGTGCCTCGATAGACCCCCTTCCCCCACCCTCTTTTCCTGACCTTGGCTGGGCTCTTTCCCTCCCCCCAACCCCCTCCGTCTCAGGTGGACGAGGCTGCTGCTTCACAGGTCCCTGGGTTTTTTGGGGGGCAGGGAGGGTTGAGGTGAGGCCAAGAATCCTGGCCGATGTGCAACTTCCATGGTTTCCCAGGAAGCCGATTCCCAAGAATGATTCATAAACACGCAATCAAAAGCAGCCCCAGTCACTTCCTGCCTTTGGTTGGTCTTCACCCCGGGGTTAAAAACACCTCTGAACTGTCTGTGAACTTTGGAGATGAAGTCAATAGCAAAAGCACTTCTGACACTTATATACCGCTTCACGGGGCTTTTACAGCCCTCTCTGAAGGGCTTACATCATCAGCCTGTGCCCACCCCACCCCCCCAACAATCTGCGTCCTCAGTTTATTGACCTTGGGAGGATGGGAAAGCTGAGTTAACCTTGAGCCCCATCAGGATCGAACTGACAGCAGGCAGAGTTAGCAATAGCACTTAGACTTATACACTGCTTGACAGTGCTTTACAGCCCTCTCTAAGCAGTTTACAGAATCAGCCTATGCTCCTCCCCCCCAACAATCTGGGTCTGCACTTTATTGACTTTGAAAGGATGGAAAGCAGAGTCAGTGTTGATCCGGTCAGGATCAAACTGCTGCCAGTTGGCAGAGTTAGCCTGCAATGCTGCATTCTAACCACTGCACCACCATGGCTCATTGATGTGACCCCCATCTTATTGCTGGAATTTAGTTGGTCAGACCAGAATGAAAAATAATTTATTATCTATCTTGACAGGTAGATAGGCAGATATAGATATGGATGGATAGACAGACAGACAGACAGAGAGGATAGGCAGACTGCTGAGGGAAATTAAACAATAATAAAGTTTCTGTGTTAAAACTACACATAAAGTCATTTATCCTGTGTATTATAACAACATGGATTGAACACGGAAGGAATTTACTTAAGTAAATAAGCCAGAATAGAGCCAGCAGAGGTATATTACTCTTGAGATCTTAGCAGGAAAAAGGTATAGAATAAAAAATGTAGTGATAATCTAAACGAACACTTGTGATTATCCAAAAACATACAATCTCTAGACATTCAGTGATATGGTGATTTATGAGCGGATAATTTTAATTTTTTGTAAGGATTATCTACTTTCACGGAATACTTAAGGAGCAAGTCTGCAATGCTTTCCATTTGAATGCTTTTGGAGATTTCTCTTGCTTCTAGATAAATGAGGGGTGAGAGGTGGGGGGGTTAAGTCATGCTCGAGAGAGAAGGAGAAAGTTGATTCTTTTCTTTAGTGGGTTTCAAACACTCATGTTCTACTTCCTTGCCTTATAGCTCCAGTCTCTCATTGGCTGTCCGCAAACACCTCCTCCCTTCCTGCCTTGGCCAATTCCCCCAGATTTCTGAGGGGGGCTATATTCTTTGCAGGCCATCAAAACAATCTCGTCCTCTGTGTTGCATTACTCAAAAGGTAGCAGCTGTCAGGGCCGTAAAGGGGCTGGACTGTGGCCTCTAGGAATGCCTGCAGTTATAGGTTTAGCAACAGAGGCCCAGTTCGTGTGCTGGGGAAATGCGCTCCTCCCTTTGAGTTCATTGGTGGCTTCCAAGTGTAGGCAGTTTGTAGACATTATCTCCAACTTAGTCACCGACTGGCAAAGTATTTGGGGATTTTGAAGTCACGTTTGTTTTATTTGTATATTTGTTTATGTGCGGTATATTGAGGGGGGGGTCTTCTTTCTGTAGGCTGAGCTCTTATTTGGTGCTCTAAATCAGGGGTCTCCAACCTTTGCAACTTTAAGTCTGAAGGACTTCAGCTCCCAGACTTCTCCAGCCAGCAAAGCAAAGCTGTCAGTGTCAGGGCCTGGGCCAGGGGTCTCCAACCTTTGCAACTTTAAGTCTGAAGGACTTCAGCTCCCAGATTTCTCCAGCCAGCTTTGCTTCAGACCAACAGACTGCTTCAAGCCCACCCTGCAATACTGCCCAGACTCCAGAGGTTGCTAAGGATTTCCTTTTGGGGTGGCGAAAGGCTGGGAATTTTGGGGAGCAGCTGCTGAAGAGGACTTCCTTCCCTAATGACTTCCAGGGATCAAGTTGTGGGCTGGAAGAGAGACACATAAGGGAAGGAGTAAGGAAAAGGGTTTGATAAGGCAGGGGTCTCCAACCTTTGCAACTTTAAGTCTGAAGGACTTCAGACTTAAAGTTGCAAAGGTTGGAGACCCTTGCTCTAAATGCAATTCAGGCCTTCTGGCATAATGTAGATTTAGGGATTGAAGTTTGACATCCTTAAAATAGGTCGGACGAGTTAAAATACAAATTGCCAATGCCATATCAATAGATTGGTTCACTTTAATTATTAGCGTTTCCTGGAATCCTTTATTTATGCAGTGCCAGATAAGGGCCTATTTTTCAACGGTCTTGTTGTGTTCTTGCAGGCTGGCAGGCTTCCAGGACAGACTTGTTGCTGTTTCTTTTGTGCTTGAAGGAAGCTTGTGCCTCTAAATTACCAGAATCGAGTCCTAATAATTAGATCCGCCGTGCAAAATAATGTTAGGCTTTACTTTCCCCAGCCCACCTTCCTCTGTAGGTGCTCAGTAGCAGAGCTAGACCCGCGCTGCAGCATCCCAAAATTTCAACCTGAGGATTTGGCTTCTGCCTTTCCGTCTGCAAGCGACCTACGCGGAACGGCAGAGCCGTTAACATTCGCGGTCTCCTCCCTCTTATTTGCAGGCTTATCACAATGCACTCCGATTCCTAAGCCGCTGGGAACAAGAAGTCTCTGGAGACTGAGCTCACCCGAAGTGCAGAAGGAGCGGGAACGGAGGACTTGGGGCCAATGCAGCAGCAAAGAAGACAACCAGAGTTAGTGGAAGGGAAGCTTCCCGTCTTCGTCTTTCCTACCGAACTCATATTTTATGCCGATGACCAGGCGACGCACAAACAGGTGTTGACTCTCTACAACCCCTACGAGTTTGCCTTAAAATTCAAAGGTGGGTATTGAAGCCCTTGTTTTGGGGTGGGGGCGGGGAGGCCCACGACACCAAATCGTGCCGAACGTTTTAAGTTACAAAACGTAGGAGAAGGGAAGAATCAACCAATGGAAGATCAGGGCACAGTAGCTGAGTCTTTTGATGGCTGTTCACGGGCTTGTTGCTGACCGTTTCCTTTCGTTGCAGTTCTATGTACGACTCCAAATAAATATGTCGTGGTGGATGCGGCCGGTGCGGTGAAGCCTCAGTGCTGCATTGATATGTATGTAAACATGGATTCTCGGCTTGCTGCGTAGTAGCTAGCCAATCGCCAAGCCCCTTCCCCGCACTTCTTTAGTCCCGATGCTTATTGGCACTTGTCCCGATAAGTGAGAGCTATAGAGCAGGGGTGCCAAACTCAAGGCCCGTGCGCCGCATCGGCCCAAAGGGGCTTAGATCTGGCCTGCGGGGCTGCTGATCCGGCCCTCCCGAGCACCATTTCCACTGGCAGAGGGTCGCAGGAGGCTGTCGCAGCCGAAAACAGCTTGGGAGGACATTTTCGCTACCCTGTTTCCCTGAAAATAAGACCTCCCCTGATAATAAGCCCAATCAGGCTTCTGCGTGCATGTGCTAAAATAAGCCCTCCCCTGAAAATATTGCAGCACAGCAGCAGCCATGAGGTGACCACGCTTGCTGCCTCCTGCACCTCAAAAATAATAAGACCTCCCTAGAAATAAGGCCAAGTGCTTATTTTGGGGGTCAAAAGAAAAGAAGACCCCGTCTTATTTTCGGGGAAACGGGGTAGTAAAATGCTCGGGCCACCACACGTCCCTCTGACACGAATGACATCAAGCTGGCTACACACACACACTCACACGGTCAAACAACACTGATGCGGCCCTCCATGAAATGGAGTTTGACACCCCTGTTGTAGAGCAATCCCTTGGGGTCTTGTGGGTGGAAATGGTCTGTTCACCCCCTTGTCCCTTTAGCTCCTATGAAGTCTTATGGGCGGTGGTGGCAGAGCCTATTTCTCTCTCTCTCTGTCTCTCTCTCATTCCGGTGGGAATCGGTGTGAAAGAGCCCTGAGTTTTTCTCTTCCACCCCCCCCCCCCTTTTGCAGAGTGATTCGTCACCGAGATGTCCGGCCTTGCCATTATGGAGTGATCGATAAGTTTCGGCTCCAGGTCTCCGAGCAAAGCCAGAGGAAAGCCCTGGGAAGGAAGGAAGTGATTGCCACTCTGCTGCCCACCGCGAAGGAGCAACAGCAGAAGGAAGAGGAAGAGAAGAGGCTGAAGGAGCACCTGGCCGAAAGCATCTTTCTGGAACAGGCTCTGTGCCAGCCGGGTAAAGGAGCCCATGGCAACCGTTGCCTCGACCCAAGGGAGGTTTTTCCTCCCCTGCGTGGCTTCTCTCACCCCATTGAGCAGGGAAAATATGTAGGCTACTTGTTGGAGACCCAAGGTGCAGACGAGAGCTCTTGGGGCCACATCCCTTCCATCGTGCTTTTTATGGAAGTGGTCCAGTTGTTTCTGATCAACTCACAATCAGAAAAGGCGGGTTCTTTAACCTAAACACACCCTTTTTCTTTGTGCTGCGCTAGTTGGGCAGGATGCTGAATTCAAGTGTAACACAAGGATGTCCAACCGTAGCCACTTTTAAGATTTCTGGACTTCAATTCTCAGAATTTGCTGGCTGGGGAATTCCGGGAGTTGAAGCCCACAAGTCAAGAGCGACCATGATTGGATACCCCTGATTTAACAGGAATACAATAGTGCAGGGGTCTCCAACCTTTGCAACTTTAAGTCTGAAGGACTTCAGCTCCCAGCATTTTCAGTTTTATGTTCCCCTGAATCCCCCCCCCCCCATGATGCCCTAGGCCAGGGGTCTCCAACCTTTGCAACTTTAAGTCTGAAGGACTTCAGCTCCCAGACTTTTCCAGCCAGCAAAGCTTATTATGTATACACCCACATAGCAAAGCTGGCTGGAGAAGTCTGAGAGCTGAAGTCCTTCAGACTTAAAGTTGCAAAGGTTGGAGACCCCTGCAATAGTAGGTAGAGTAGGTATATGCATAACAACGTATGAATAATTTTTCTGGCCGTTGGAGTAGCCGTCTCGGCCATGAAGACGCAGTAGAGATTCAAAGGAAAAAAACTGGAATACTGTGAGATTCTGTAATCCTGATTTTTTTTCCCCCTCTCTTTTGCCCAGAAAATAGAATTGCCTCATCGGGGCCTAGTTTACTCACTGTCTTCGTGGGAATCCTGTGCATCGCTGCTCTTATGCTTCCCACATTGGGAGAATTGGATTCCCTGGTGCCTCTCTACCTCCACTTGAGCGTGAATCAGAAGTTAGTAGCTGCTTATGTATTAGGTAGGCCCCCTTCTTGCTTTTACTTGGGGTTACAGGATATGTGCAGTATTCCTGATTGGTGGGAGAAACGCCATGCAAAAAAGCCAAGTTACAAAATTCCCAAGATAGAAAGCCTTTGACTTGCAACCCACAAGTGAGCCCCGAGTTTTGGTTGTTAAGTGGGTCACTGACTCGATTATCTGGCTGCTGTTACACTAGTGGTTCAAAAAATAAATCACGTGGTCATCAACAAATCCAGCATATCCAATGAGCTTTTTTGGGGGGGGGGGTCGTAAATCGCAATCATGTGACCACTGGAGGCTGCAGCCAATCCTAAGTGGGATCCTGTTGTTGAGTTCTATAATGTAATCGCGTAATTGGGGGGTTGGGGGGGGGGAGGCACAGCAGTGGTAAGTTCGAGGACTGGTCGTAACTCTTGAGTCCATCATAACTTTGAACGGTCATTAAGCAGCAAGTTGTTATGCGGGTAAATTTGTGCCAAATTTCCATAAATATAAATATTGCTTATTATACTTACGTTCCGCATGCACAAACAATGTAAATTTAAGCTACAACTGACCAACATTTCCTTCTATTTTCCAGGTCTCATCACCATGGTTATCCTAAGAACATGAGTGATATCTTAATGGGATGTGGAAAGGTTTTTTTTTTTAAAAAGAAGGTGTTATAAATTCACGTCCTGAATGTGGATTGCCTTTGACTCCCATTGGGCTCATCGAGATGCTATGGAAAAACCTATTCAGTGATTTACAGTACGGCTGTTGTTGTTGTCTTTTTAAAGGAAAAAGCAATGTTTTAACGATGTTTAACCCAAACGATTCAAGCCTTTGGCCGCACTTCTCTTACGCAACAGCTCCGAAACGCTCAGCCGTGAAACGAATTCGGAGCGAATTTTTATCTTGGCATCCGCCCGGGAATTCTTTTAACGCCAGAAACGTCTCTGTTGCTTTTAAATCCCACCTGCCCAACCTGTTGTCTGAGCATCATGAACCCCCCCGCGGCAGACGCACCTGCGGTTTTAATTCCTCCTCTCCCCTCCTCGTGTTGCCATTCGTGACTTTTTAAGTGACTTTTTGTGTCGCGCTGCCGGTTCTCGAGATGGCGCGACGTTATTCGGAAACGGATTACCGGACGGCGAACCTTGGATGAAAGGCGATGGCGGCAGGAGGCGTCGTGTTTACATAGCGATCGGGTTCGCCTGACCAGATCCTTCACCGGGGCAAGAAAACGAGGCCGCGCTAGCCGTTGCTGTCCAGTTCCATGGCCTCCGTTCCTTGCCCAGCTCATTTTTCAGCCAAGGTTGTTCTTAAGCCACCTCCGGGATGGGATGCAGACTTAACATTCCCTTAACTGGTGCCGCCAACCTCATTACGCACCCAAACTTAAAAGACAGTGCTTCTGCCTCCCCTCCCCTCCCCTTGCGTGCTCGGTCTCCTTGCAAAAAAATAATAATAAATCCCCAGAAACTGACTTTGAGAATGAATGCTTCTCGCAATATTTGCCCCTGGGAATGAGTGATTGTCTTCTCTTGGCGCCTTGTCTAAGGAAACACCTAGTTTTCTTTCTCGGACCTGGTGCTTCTGTTTTTAATCCCAAACTCCCTCGTCCACTCTCTCTTTTTTTTCTTTTTTTTCTTGAAGGTCTAATGCACTTTGACTATGTAAGGAATGTTTTGGAGGATTAAACCTTTGCACCCAACTCTCTGTTGTTGTGGGTTGCTTCTTTGCTGTGTTTGGCAAGAACCCTGTAGGTGCCCTGCAAAGAATGGGGGGAATTATTACCGCAGGTTAGCCTAGAAGGCACCACCAAAACTCTGGTAAATACACCATACAGCATAAAACATTTATGATAACGGCAGTCATCAATTTGCGACCTCAATGGAGCTCAACGTTTGTTGTTAATCAAAGCAGGCCAGTGAAATTTGCTCCCATTTTACTAATTTTCTTGCCCCGGTTTTTAAATTAACCACTAAAGGTGTTAAGTTAGTAGTCCAGTTGAATCTGGTTTTCCCCTTGACTTGGCTAGTCAGACGGTCACAAAATGAACCGTTGCAAGTCAAGGGCTTACCTGTATAGGCTGCCATCTTACCAGTTACATAGCTGGGGAATTCTGGGAGTTTTGAAGTCCACACCTCTTAGAAAGGCCAAAGTTGAGAAATGCTGAACTATAGGTTGGCTTTTTAATATTGGGTTTTTAGCACGGGTTAATGAATTTAATTACATTTTAATTGATATTTGTTGTATTTTGTGTTTTTAAGATGCCTGTGCGCCGCCCTGGGTCCTAACGAGAAGGGCGGGGTATAAATTTAATAAAATAAATAAATAAATAAGTAGGTGAAGGGTCTTACTTGACCGTGGGCGCTGAGGCGTTACATGTATCTGAATGTAGGAGCTGAATGAAGTTCACAGCAGTTATTCTACAAACTCCTTAAACCAGGGGTGTCCAAAGTTGGCCCCTTTTAAGACTTGTGGACTTCAACTCCCAGAATTCCCCAGCCGGCCCATGGATTCTGGGAGTTGAAGTCCACAAGTCTTAAAAGGGGCCAACTTTGGACACCCCTGAGTTAAACTAAGCAGGGTTCGTCAAGTCAAGTAGGCAGCAAGTCAAGTAGGCAGCAAATGGAGGCCTGTTCACAATTATTCGCACGCTATCGCGATTCGTGCAACACTCAACCAGTTTAACTGCTGGTGGAGTCGAGCCTGCCCATCTGACCTAGCGCTGGCTCTCTGCCCTCTGAAATGATCACAATTGTTTTTTGACCAGTGGTTTAGCCTGGTGGCTTAGCTACAGCAGCGAAATCCTATCCCATGTCGACACGAGATGGGAACTGCGGTGAAGCAATTCCTTCGCATATAGTTGCCCAAGAGATCAGGTTTACTCAGTGACTAAATCACGTAGCCCAGCTATTTCGTCCCCGTGGCTTTGTTTACAACTCCAGGGAGGAGGAAGGGGGGGGGGGAGGACATTTGCTCAGCCCAGGTTTCTTTTGCAACTGAATAAAATTGGAAGATTTTCTGGGTTTTTTTAACCTCTTCGGAAGTTTCTTGTAAACGGTTCCTGGAGACTGAAACACAAGCTAGGCCAGTTTGTACTGGATGCCAATCAGTGACAATTCACTCTGGGTCCTAACAAGGAGAAGGGCAGGGTATAAATTCGAATAAATAAATAAAATAAGCTCTTAAAGAGGCTCAACAAAGCAAGATTAGCACAATTATTGGAAAAAATCAAGAAGTACCATGAGATGAAGAGATCATTAAGAAGATACTGGACTGTGCAGAAATGGACAGAGTTACATTGCAGATTAAATAGAACAGGGGTCTCCAACCTTTGCAACTTTAAGTCTGAAGGACTTCAGCTCCCAGAATTCTCCAGCCAGCAAAGCTGGCTGGAGAAGTCTGGGAGCTGAAGTCCTTCAGACTTAAAGTTGCAAAGGTTGGAGACCCCTGAAATAGAAGATAAAGAATATTATCAAACATGGGATTGATTCTACCAGTGGTTGGAAAAAAAGGGGTGGAGCATAAGAATGTAATCTACTGCTAAGCAAATAAAATAACTCAAGACAACATGTTTATTACGCACTAACATGTAAACTTAGCGGTGGCTCAGTAGCTAAGACGCTGAGCATGTCGATCAGAAAAATCAGCAGTTTAGCCGTTCGAATCCCTAGCGCCGCATAACAAGAGTGAGCTCCCGTTACTTGTCCCAGCTTCGGCATTTAGTCATGCTGGCCACATGACCACAGAGACATCTTCGGACAGCGCTGGCTCTTCGGCTTTGAAACAGAGATCAGCACCGCCCCCTAGAGTCCAGCCCCAGTGATGGATCATCCACAACCTCTGGAGGAAAGTTGTTCCACTGATTGTCCTCACTATGGGGAAATTTCTCTTGGTTCTAGGTTGTTTCTCTCCTTGATCAGTTTCCACCCATTGCTTCTTGTCCTGCTCTCAGGTGCTTTGGGAAATAGCTTGACCCCCTTCCTCCTCTCTGTGGCAGCCCCTCAAATATTGGAAGACCCTTATCCTGTCTCCCCTGGTCCTTCTCTTCCCTAGACTAGCCAGGCCCAGTTCCTGCAACCGTTCATTGTAGGTTTGAGCCTCCAGTCCCCTCATCATCCTGGTTGCTCTTCTCTGCACTCACAATATTAGTTAAGACAGAGGTCCCCAACCTTTGCAACTTTAAGTCTGAAGGACTTCAGCTCCCAGACTTCTCCAGCCAGCTTTGCTGGCTGGAGAAGTCTGGGAGCTAAAGTCCTTCAGACTTAAAGTTGCAAAGGTTGGGGACCCCTGAGTTAAGACACCTTGTTTTTGCTTGTCCCAGCAAATCTACTGTAGAGGGGTGTGCCAGAAGATAAGAAGCTGCTGTGGCCTAGAGGTGGAGCTCATGGGTCTCCTGCTTGGGAAGGGGGTTGGACTAGATGACCTGCAAGGGTCCCTTCCAACTCTGTTCATCTGTTAAAAAACAGCCAGCCCAATTAAATGCAAAAGAAAAAAAATGCCTTTATTCTTAAGGGGCTTAATTTATATGTACAATACATAAAAAATTTTCGTAGAAAAATGCATAATTAGCTTTAAGTCAGCTCCTTGCGGAATAGAATCACCTTCATTATCTTCCAGTCTTCTTCTTTTTTTTTATGCCTCCTGTTTCGACAGGTTGGTTTTTGCAAGTTGTGACATGAGGCCTTTGAGCTCCTCCCTCTCAATCTTGGTCGCTATATCCAGATGGTCCTAGAATGAAGGAACAGTGAAAGAGAAGCTTCTTATTGCTATTAATGAATTATATCCCTTTCCCCACACAATGCACAAGGATGGAGACAGATACCGTCATCTGCTTTTCTATTAAGCTTAAGTTCTCTCCAAGTTTCTTGGCTTCCTCCAGCTTCTGTGGGCCCGTAGAGCCCATCTCTTCTTCAAATGCCTTCAGGTCGTCCTGCCATTGTTTCGATCGCTCCTTGCAGGATTTCAGGGCCATCTCGGCTTCCTTGAAGTAGGTGGCGTGTTTGGCTGCCACCTCCCGCCTGGCATTGGCAAGATACTGGAAAGAGATTGGATTCGTCACTCTTCTTGGAGACAGCCACATAAATATATTTTATCCACAAACCCTAAACAAATCCGGCATCCTAGCAAGCCGGGTTCACACAAGCATGGTTTATCCCTGGTTTAGATAAAGGTAAAGGTTCCCCTCACACATATGTGCTAGTCGTTCCTGACTCTAGGGGGCACTGCTCATCTCCGTTTCAAAGCTGAAGAGCTAGCGCTGTCCGAAGACGTCTCCGTGGTCATGTGGCCGCCATGACTCAATTCCCGAAGGCGCACGGAACGCTGTTCCCTTCCCACCAAAGGTGGTCTCTGTTTTTCTACTTGCATTTTTTACGTGCTTTCGAACCGCTAGATTGGCAGAAGCTGGGACAAGTGACGGGAGCTCACTCTGTTATGCGGCGCTAGGGATTCGAACCGCCGACCTTTCTGATTGATAAACTCAGCGTCTTGGCCACTGAGCCACCACGTCCATGGTTTAAATAGGCTATAATGGAATGGATTGCCCTCCCACGTCCATTACAGATAGTCCTCCACTTATGGCAACAATGGAGCCTAAAACCTTTGCGGTTAAGTGAGACATTGAGTTTGTTATTAATTTTTAGGTGTTCTAAATTCTAAATTAAGTGAATCTGGTTTCCCCATTCACTTCGCTTGCTAAAAGCTTGTAAAAGGGGAATCATATAACGCCCGGACAGTACACAACCGTCATAAATATGAAAACCAGTTTGCCAAGTGTCTACATTTTGATGGTTGGGATTACGAGGATACTGAAAAATTTGTAACTCTGGGAAAAGGTCACCGGACACCTTTTTCAGTGCCGCCGTAACTTGGAACGGTCGCGAAATAAACCCTTGTAAGTCCAGGATTACCTGTGCACCAGATCCAAGCCAAGCACCAGAGGATGCCGCGGGATGAACGAACTGCAACCTGTGTTTTGCTTTCTGAAAATGTTACCGGCCAAGAACGGTTACCTTCAATTTTGGCTTCAGGTGTTCAAGAACATAATGGAGCTTTCTGTTGTCATTTCTAAGTCCCTTTTCAAAGTCTTTGATGGAGAAGGAGGTGGAGCATTTTTCCACATATTTCTTCACGTCTTCGCTATGTGCCAGTTGCTGGGCCTTGGATTCTATTTCTAGGAGTTGGTCTTCCAGGTTGCATAGATCCTGGGAAATATTCTGCGTGGGAATACAACTTTTCGGATTACTTCAGGTATGTTTGCGACGTTAGGACAAACAGCAGGGATCACCTTGGGAATCATCTCTCAAAACCTTCTGCCTTGGTGGTACTGGAGCTCATCGTTCACACCAATGGTGAAATTCAATTTTTTTCACTACTGGTTCTGTGGGCATGGCTTGGTGGGCGTGGCAGGGGAAGGACACTGCAAAATCTCCATTCCCACCCCACTCTGGGGCCAGCCAGAGGTGGTATTTGCCATTTCTCTTGACTACTCAAATTTTCCGCTACCGGTTCTCAAAACTACTGAAAATTTCTGCTAACGGTTCTCTGAACTATTCAAAATTTCTGCTACCGGTTCTCCAAACTACTCAAAATTTCCACTACCAGTTGTCCAGAATCTGTCGGAACCTGCTGAATTTTACCCCTGGTTCACACCCATTTCAAGGAAGCTACACACCACCTTGGGGTGTGAAATGACAGATAGAAAGATCAGGGAAAGAACATAGAAATTGAAGTGGGTGATGAATAATAGAGTTGAAAGGGACCTCGGAGGTCTTCTAGTCCAACCCCCTGTTGAAGCAGGAGACCCTACACCCGTTTCAGCCAAATGGTTGTCTAGTCTCTTCTTCAAAACCTCCCATGATGGAGCACCTACGAGAGTCCCTCACTAAGGCACCTCTCTTTCCGCTAACCTGCTGTTTGTTGTAAATGCTACAGTTGTGTAGGTTCACGCAACACACCTGGCCAAAATCCAAAGCAGGCCACATCTCACCCAAACCTGGATTTTATGTTTTCAGAGTCCAAAAGCAATTTAAAAAAAATAACTTTTGGATTATGAAGAACCTCATCAACTGATTAGTCACAGATCCTACAATTCAGAGGTGGGATTCAGCCGCTTCGGACTGGTTCAGGTGAACCGGTAGTGGAAATTTTGAGTAGTTCAGAGAACTGGCAAATACCACCTCTGGTTGGGCTGGCCCTCCCGCCCCG
Source organism: Rhabdophis nuchalis (assembly GCA_039707465.1). Classification (NCBI taxonomy): domain Eukaryota; kingdom Metazoa; phylum Chordata; class Lepidosauria; order Squamata; family Natricidae; genus Rhabdophis; species Rhabdophis nuchalis. The sequence goes on along the minus strand of CM077657.1, from coordinate 23,459,776 downwards.
TCGTTCTCTGTCTTATATTCCCTTGTTTTTTAGCTCAGCGGATTCACGCAGCAGAGCGCATCAGCTGAGCTAAAAAAACAGCTCAGCTCACCAGCGCTGACCCCAAGGGCGGTCTTTGAGTGTTGTGTGCGCAAAGCATGCTCTCAGAGAACCGGTAGGAAAAGATTTGGAATCCCACCCTTGCTCCAATTCCTTTCTATCCTAGGGACCTCCAACCTTCTCCCCTTCCCATTCAGGACAAAGATGTGAAGGGGAGGGGTGAGCTACCCATGCTCCTCCTCCTCTCCTTTTTTTGGCATTACCTTCAGGAAGATATCCAATTTCTGTCTCAGCGCTGGGATGTCCAGCTGCTTGAATTCGGCCCCGTAGCGTTCGGATTTCTTCAGGCTCTGAATCTCAATCAGCAGCTTGAGTTGCTTCAGGTTCTCGTCCAGCAGATCGATGGTGAATTTGGAGATGCTGACGTAGTAGTCTTTACACTCTCGGTACCATTCGGAGAAGTAGTACTTGTGGGAAGAAGTAAAACACACAACAATGAACCTTTGCAAACGTTCTCCCACCACACAAAGCCAGCCTTGAGGTACCAGGGAGAGACACTTTGTACTTTCTGGACAGGAGTGATTGACCCAAGAGAATGCAGCTGGTAGATTGGTAGGATATGAAGTTTATATTAAGGATTGTATTTCAACCTTCGCCTTTCCGGACTAAAAGGATTGGAAACCCCGCTATTCATTTCCTGAAAGTATGCGCACCAGAACTCCAGGTGTACATCTAGAAGTCCTGGCAGCTCTCTGATCTGTGGTTGCCTTCCCTGTATCATGGCAAGCTTTCTTTTAACAATGGTTTCTCCAAGAAGCCACACTTGACCCCATTAGTGAAATCATAAGTTTGTAAACCACAGGAGAGGGTATATTTTAAGACAGGGGGCTCCAGTCTTGGCAACTTTAAAACTGGTGGACTTTGACTCTGGAATTCTGGGTGTGCTGAAAAGTTGTAAAGTTGTCACTGGTGGACACCCCTGCTTTGAAACGGAGGAGTAACATACACCCTGCATTGTTAAAGCACGGGAAGGCATTGCCACAACAATCGGCAATGACAGTCAACTTGGGCTCTTTTCAATGATGAGACATTTCACAAAGGATTAAATAGAAGAGTGTATAGAATTACAGAGTTGGAAGGGACCTTGGAGGTCTTCTAGTCCAACCCCCTGCTCATGCAGGAAACCCTAGACCAGGGATGGCGAACCTATGGCACGGGTGCCACAGGTGGCACGTGGAACCATTTCTTAGGGCACGCAAGGCGTTGCCCTGTCAGCTCCAGCATGCTTGTGTGTGCTGGCCAGCTGATTTAGGCCTTCTTTTGAGGCCTTTTTTCACCCTCCGGGGCTTCAGGGAAGCTCCTGAAGCCCCTGGAGGTGGGGAGGGGGGAAAGCCTCTGGAGCCTGGGGAGGGCGAAAAAAGCGTGCCAAAAGAAGGGGGTCACGCAAATAGCATTATGGGTGTGGCACACCCATGCACGACCCCACTGGCACGCGAGCCAAAAAAGGTTAGCCATCACTGCCCTATACCATTTCAGACAAATGGTTATCCAATCTCCTCTTAAAAACCTCCAGTGTTGGGGCGTTCACAACTTCTGGAGGCAACTTCTGTTCCACTGGTTAATTGTTCTCACTGTCAGGACATTTCTCCTTAGTTCTAGGTTGCTTCTCTCCTTGATGAGTTTCCACCCGTTGGTTCTTGAAAGTTATGGACTCAAGACACCCTCCTCCTCCCCACCCCACCCCACCTCCCCAAAAAATCAGGACACAAGCTAGGATCCTGGGAACTGAAGGCCAACAGATCAGGTGAACAACAAACTAGAAAAGGAAGAAAATGGCAAGGCCACCGTAGGGAAAAAAAAGAGCTCTCCTGTTACTATCAGTAATGGACAGAATTAAGGCATGGACTGTCCAAAGAAGGTCCTTTTTTTCCTCCACGATGGCCAGAGCTTTGGTGGGCAATACCTCAATATCAATCAGCACAGAGTATAGTTCTTCGGTCGTCTGCTCAAAGAAGATTTGATGTTTGAGAATGTTGGCCGTCTGAACGAGAGGGAAGCCCGAGAGTCCTTCTCTGGCCGCGGATTTCATGACCTCCAGATTCGCCTTCAAGTTGAGTGCCAGCAGGGCAATATTGTTCCTTTTCTGCTCCATTGTGGGCAGTTTACTCAACACCATCTGAAACAAGGGGTGGGGGGAGGATAAAGGCCCATTAATGCAGGGGTCTCCAACCTTGGCAACTTTAAGACTTGTGGACTTCAACTCTGCTAGCTGAGGAACTCTGGGAGCTGAAGTCCACAAGTCTTAAAGTTGCCAAGGTTGGAGACCCCTACACTAGGAGAACCATTTGTTTCTCCAAGTGTCCGGCTAAATCCAAAACCTTTAGACCTTTTTCAACCCTTCAACTAGGGGCCCAACCCTAGTGGGTCACCCAGAGTCAAAAGTCTGATTTCAGAGGATTTACTGCTGGCTGCTTTTTTCTCTTCTTTAGCATTTCATTAAGCCCCCTGGAGTGGCCCAAGATTAGAAAAAAGCAGCTGAAAGAAGAGCAAAATAAATATTTTAAAGGGTTTGGGTTTCAGAAAGGCCATTTCGGGGAGGGGGAAAATATCCCATTCAATATGATATGGGAATTTTGCTTTAATATTCTATTATCTAGACCAGGGTCCTACAGTGGGCAACTTTAAGATTTGTGGATTTCAATTCCTGGGAACTGAAGTCCACAAGTTTCAACTCTGGGAATTGAAGTCCACAAGTTTCAACTCGGGGAATTGAAGTCCACAATTTTGGAGAGCCCTGATGTAGAATTAGAGGGGAAAAAACAATGGTTCTCTAAACTTCTTCCACATGCTGTCAGCGGGGCAATGCCGGTTGGCGACACCCAAGGAAAGGGCCTTCTCTGTGGCGGGCCCGGCCCTCTGGAACGACCTACCTCCCAACCTTCGCACTATCTCGGACCTCCGCCTCTTCCGCCAACGTCTTAAGACGTATCTATTCCAACAAGCCGGCCTAGGATAGCCCCTACTTCTGACTTTTTAAAAATAAATCAATTTGGTATGGTTTTAATATGGGTTTTTAGCACGGGTCTAGTAATTTAATATATTTTAATTGATATTGTATTTTGTGGTTTTAATAATGCCTGTGCGCCGCCCTGGGTCCTAACAAGGAGAAGGGCGGGGTATAAATTTAATAAAATAAATAAATAAAATAAATGCCCATCATTTCCTCCTACCCTCTCAGTGAAGCTAATCAACAACCGGCGAAGGTGGTCATTCTCCATCCTCAGGCTGAAGATGGTTTGCCAGAGGTCCATCACCCTTCTTCTGTGGTAGGAGTTGTCCAGCATTACTTCTTGAAGAGTTGACTTTAGTCTCTTGTTTTCAGTTAGCAGCCCCTCCTCCTCAGTTATTTGATGGGCTTGTCCTGCTGTCTCCACCTTCACCTACCAAGACAAGATTCCAAAAGGCAGCAAACAGGTGTAGCCTCTGCAGGACCTCCTACGTAGGGTGGGTATACTTAGTGAAAGTGGTGAAAATGTTAGACAGCATGGCAAAAAAAATGAAACAATGAAAACATGGCAAACATGAACTAAAAGAGGGGGCCAACCTATTCTCCAAACCAGGGGTCTCCAACCTTTGCAACTTTACGTCTGAAGGACTTCAGCTCCCAGACTTCTCCAGCCAGCTTTGCTTTGCTGGCTGTAGAAGTCTGGGAGCTGAAGTCCTTCAGACTTAAAGTTGCAAAGGTTGGGGACCCCTGCTCCAAACCACCTGAAGGCAGAACAAGAAACAATGGGTGGAAACTAATCAAGGAGAGAAGCAAGGTAGAACTAAAGAACAGGGGTCGACCTGGGAGGAAGGTCAGAGGTGGAGGATGAATAGCCCCTCCCAGAGGAGCACAAGGGGAGTGGAGCTTGCAGGAGACCATAAGTTTGCTTCATTGGCTCGTGACTCTCCGAGACTCCTTGCCAGGTTTTGCAGATCTCGGCCTGGCAGCTCTCCAAGCCAGAGAAGGTCTGTGACTGTAAATCCTCTCTGGAAAGACTTTGCTGGATGTGAAGGAGCAGAATTCACAGCCAATTCATAAAAGGGGGTTTTGTCGGGACCAGGAGTTGGCTTCAGGCTCTCGGGAAGAAGCCTCAGTCAGAACACTTACCCATCTTCCAAGTTGTGCTGTGCAGTTCTGTAAACCCACCATTTCTACTGTGAAGCCTACCTATGATGTTCTTACCTTTTCATGCAGGTCAGCCCTTGGCGAGGCCATCATTTTCTGCTCCTGACCCTTTGCCGATCGAGGTCCCATAGCCGAGAGAGACTCCTTGGCTTTCTGTAAGATTTCGCAGCAACCTTTGGATGACTCCGCAGTGGCTCTGACGTGATCCTGCAGTTCCATGTTCTGGAAAGTCCACCCAAACAGAGAAACATCCGTCATTCCCACCTTTCTTTTAATAGATGGGGCGATTAAAAATTAAACGCATTTCGCTACTCACTGCAGCAACCGTCTTCTCGATGGTCTTGTAAAGACCATGCATGATGTTGCCCAGGGTGTTCTTCTCAGCCTGAAGATTCTCGGCCAAGATTTTCAGGGAATCTTTTTCCTTGGAAATCATTTTCAGAACTTCCTGGCAGGTTTGGAGTTTCACGAACAAGTCCGTTTTCTCTTGCTGCAAAGCCCCGATTTTCTTATTCAGTTCCTCCATGTGGTCTCAATCCTTCCAGGATGCTTCTGCCAAGTCAAGAAATCGAGGGGAGTCCGCGAACTTCTCCCAATGGTTCAACTGGAGATTTTATTTTAGGAAGAAACAGGTCAAATCCATGTCCATTTCACATCCAAATATACTTAGGGGATAAATATTCCAGCACTGTTTCACTTGAGAGCTAAAAGTCTTTCTGGATGATAAGGAAATCCCCAAGGGGAACATTGTCTCTAATCAATTTCGTTGTCCATATGCTGTACAATGACAATAAAGGCTATACCTGAGATAGCGAACCTATGACACACGTGCCAGAGGTGGCATGCACAGCCTTGACTGTGGGCACGTATGCCATCGCCAGCTGCTGTTCTGGTTTCTGGTGCGTACATGCACAGCTGATCTTTGTGGGTGCTGGGGTGCCAGAAAATGGCCTAAAATGCCCCCCAAAAGAAGCAGTTTTGGGAATATTTTTCACACCACAAATGGCCTGAAAACGGCTCAAAAAATGCCCCCAAAACAGACATGTGTGCACCAGCCAGCTGGTCTTCAGGTTTTCAGTGCAGTGGGGTGTGCAAAGACCAGCTGGATGGTGCACATGTGCATGCCAGAAACCCGAAGGCCAGGTTTCTGGCATGCACCAGCCTGCTGATCTTCGGATTTCTGGCACTGCAGCACTCGCACACTTGGTGCCAAAAAGAATCACCATCACTTGGGCTATACCATACCATGAACATACAAGACACCTTCTGGCCAACCATAGTTTGTCAGCACCTCACAAAGGTTATAGTCTTTCTCCAGCTCAGCAAGTGCATCTCTATTTTGTACCCTGGGGTGATAATAACCAGATTATTTAAACAGCTGGTTCAAGGCGAGAAAGAGCTGCTTCACAGATGTCTACGGAGATTCTCAATCATCCAGGTCATGGTTGCCCCAAACATACTTTTCCAAAGGGCACCTGGGCTTTCTTGAGATTTTCCTCTTGAAAACATTTTACTTCTCATCCAAGAAACTTCGATTTTTGAACTGAAGAAGCTTCTTGGATGAGAAGCGAAATGTTTTCAAGGGGGAAACAACCCCCAAGAAAGTCCAGTTGCTTTTGTTGGGAACAGCTGCCTTACAGCGTTCCAGGAACCACCATAGACTATATAGCCTTAGACCCAAAATAAATTATAACTCAACGGTGCAAATTTAGCACCTTTTTAAAAAAATCCACAAGGGTCCAGATGAAACTCGAGCAGATCGGCCTAACCATTTATTTTGGCATGGGTTGATTTTGTACAACATGCTAATCCCTAAATCTTGGCCAAGGAACATAATTGCTAGCGTCTCACAACATAAATGTATTAAGAGTTTCATAGGATGGCCCAGTTCACGTGAGACTAAGTTATAATATGCCTTGCTTAGATGAGTAATTACAGCTTGTTTAGACATTGCGTGTTGCAGAGAGTACATCATTCATTCCCTTTAATTTCCCAGGTCAATTTACCCACCTTTAATGATGCTAAAACTGTGTTTCTCTTGGCTTAAATAGAGACAATATTCCCGTATTACCACCTGCCTCCATAACAATTTATTTAATTTTAACTCTGTCTTAAGTAAAGTCTTAACAAAACATGGTTTACAGCTAAAAGTTGCACAAACCCACTTAATTATAATTTATAATTTTAAAAATATAAATTATAATTAAGTGGGTTTGTGCAACTTTTAATAATAATCTTTATTGTCATTGTAAAAATTACAATGAACCAATTTCATTGTAATTTTTACAATGACAATAAAGATTATTATTAAAAGTTGCACAAACCCACTTAATTATAATTTATATTTTTTTAAAATGCTTTAAACGCATTTTGGTACCATCTGTAGACAACCAACCCCTTCAAGAAGAAATAAAAAAGCACAGTGAGGTTAGAGGTCAGTCACCAATTCCACCACGAACCAAAAGTTTTCTGAAAAGTTTTTGGCAACTTTATGAAAAATGGAAGTGTGAGATCTTTTTTTTTTTTTTACTTACCAGCTTAAGAATAATAATAAAAATAAAAAACCTGCTCCAGACTTACAGGATAAATGCACCCCAAATATCTCTTCTCATCTCTGGCTGAACAAGGACCCAATTTATACATTTTTGTGGGAGGTCCCGAGATGGACACAGGTGGAGGGAATTACCGGTCTGGATGACAAGCCAAGCAAAAGAGTGAAGAGATTCTACTTCCTGGATGGTTTTGGGGGGAAAGGTGGGATGGCTCCTCGCCCCAGTCTGTAATTCAAATTGTTTTATTTGGTCTTATGGGATATAGTTTTAATGTTTTATAAATTTTAGTACAGGGTTATTTAATTCGATTTTAATTATGTATGTATTGTTATGTTTTTAGATGTTTTAATTTTCCTGTACACCGCCCCGAGTCCCTTCGGGGAGAGGGGGCGGTTTAGAAATGTAATAAATTATTAATTATTATTATGGCTCCTTTTTGGAAAAAGAGAGTGTTTTTTAAACCCCCGAGGTTGCATTATGTGCAACTGTAGCAGGGACTTTTGTGATATTTGACAGTAACATTTTATAACTGCAGGGGGAACTTATGAGTCATTTAGCTACTAATAATTGTAATATATAAATAGGTTTTCCCTTATTCTTTTTTTTTGGAGGGATGTGTGTTCTTCCCTCCTTTGCTTTTCCTATTTATTAGGATTTGCTAATCCTATTTTTTCCCTTTATCCGCTAACAAACTTGAAGATTTTTAATTGCAGGTGTTTTTTTCTCTCCCCCATTTTGTTGGTGAAAGTCCTAAATGAAAGTTTGAATAAAAAGGGACAAACCACAGCTTAGCCATGGTTAAGCCCCCAGGCATTGTGTGTTCATCTATGTTGTCAGGCTTCCTTCCCTTGGATATGACTGAGATGTAACCCCGAAGACAAAGCCTGCTCCTCCGCTGCTGTACACGTGTCAACCAAGCCCCCACCCCTGAGATCATGACTGGGGACCAGGTGCGAATCCGGCCCTTCTCCCTTTTCAGGTAGGCGAAAGAAGGCGAAAAAATGACAAGCGGGGCCTTCAACTCTCAGCATCGTTTTGAAAAAAGAAAAAAAAAGTGTGTGTGTGAGGGGGGGGGGGAAATCCCGGCGTTAAAAACCAAAACGATGCAGGGTGGGATTCGAACCCGCCACCTAGAACGGGGCAAGAAGAAGAAAAGGAAACAAAAAAGACCAAGGAACGTTCCCGGACCGCTCTCGCTTTAAAGCGCTCCTCCGATTGGCTTAGTCGGAGCGGAGAGGTGCTACTAAGTAACCCGCAGCGAATCAGCGGCTCCCCTAGCGGCTCGGCCAAGCGTGATTCGCCATTTTTCTTCTTTACAGCCCGCCCCCACCCTCAACCCGCAGGGAAGGGGACGGGCCGAGCATCCCGCCCGCGGCGGCCCGAACGGCCGTCGTCGCGCATGCGCAGGACCTCCAAGCGGCCTACTCTCCTTCGCCTCCCCTTCCCCCCCCCACCCCGTCGACCGCTACTGCCACCGCCTTGGCAACCGCCGCCATCGCGCAGGCGCGGCCGGGCGGGTGCGCGCGCATCCCCGTCTCCTTTTCCCTCAGAGAGCCGCCGGGCGGGCCAGGCCGGGCCGCGGCCACGAAGAGGCAGGGCGCCGCCGCCGCTGCCGCCGCCCCGCGATTCCCCCGGCATGGGGCGCCGCCGGCGCCGGGGCTGCCGAATCCCGCTTCCCCGCCCCGGCCTGCGCCCACGGAGCCTGTAGCCGGGGGAGGCGGCCTGAGGCCTCCGTCGAGCCCCGCCGCTGCGCCCCGCCGTCCCGCCGGGCATGAGCCGGCCAGGCGGCCTTCCTCCTTCTCCTCCTCCGCCTCGCTGAGCGCCGCCCTCGCCATGGCCCAGGCCGAGAAGATGGAGCTGGACCTGGAGCTTCCCCCGGCCGGGAGCGACGGCGGCGGCCTGAGGCGCTCCAACAGCGCGCCGCTCATCCACGGCCTCAGGTGACTGCAGGACCCATCCGCCACCGCCGGCCGTGTGGGGGGGGAGAGGGATGAGGACACAGCCGGGTCCGCTGTGCAGGATGGGCTCTGCAGTCCAGACGGAGGAGAGGGCTCGTCCCGGGCGGCCTCAGAGGGTCAAGACTACAAAACCCATGCTTCCCATCCGTGCAGGATGGGCTCCCCCCCATTCTTTTCTTCCAAAGGGCGCCAGGTTAGAGAAAGCAGGTCTGGAGGCGCCCCTCCCCCCCCTTAAATGGGTTTGTATCTGTGGAGATGGAGACTTTCGAAAAAAGTGGATTTATTGGCGTCTGTGGGGTCCCTTGAAGGGTCTCGGGGACCCCCAGAACACCCAGGGAGGGCCTCTCTGGCTTGGGGAGACCCCCAGGTTTTCTGGAGGTGGGGTGGCTGCTTCCCCCCACCCCCCTCCTCAGGATAACCTGCCTTGCAAAAGTGTCAAGAAGGATGAAGTTGATATAAATCTGCAATTCCCTTTTATTCGCTTGGGTTAGCAGTTCCTAAATCTTTTTTTGGGGAGGCATCATCTTTTCCTTTAGTGCAGCACCCGCCCTAAAAGTTCAGCCAGCGAAATGTGCACTGAAAACGATGCAATGATGACAACGCCAGGAAAAAGGTTTTTTTTTCACACCTTGCCTGGCTGGTGTCTGCATCTCCCCAAAGGAAGTACAACTGGGAAACCTCAAAGAGCAATAAAAGACCCCCCAAAACCCCCCAATGATAATGATGATAATGTATTATTAAAGCCAAAGACAAAATTCAATAATGTTAATGATGTATAATTAAAGCAACAAGGTTTATAATAATAGCCTAGGTTGGTCTAGAATAGATCATTGTTTCTTAACTTCCACAACTTTGAGAGTTGTGGATTTCAACTCACAGAATTCCCCAGCCGGAATGACCTAGATTTGCAATGGAAGGTATCAAGATGTGAATCTTTCCCTCCCCCTGCTGCAGAACCAAACAGTTCTTTGGGTATCTGCTCAAAGGTTTGGGGAATGCAATGATAGGAATATAACCTACAAATTTATGGCCTTGCCAATTTGCATGGCACCTGCAGAACAGTTCTAGCCAAAGGGACAGGTGTCTTCCTTTACAACACTTAAGGTGTGTAGTAGAAAAAGGCCTCAGACTGAAAAAGGATGGAAGGTAGATTAATGGTGGGAAAACCATTCCAGATTTGTAACAATTCTGCTTTATTTCTTTCCAGTGATAATTCACAGGTTTTTCAGCCTTATGTCTTACGAACCCGCAGGAACAGCACAACAGTTATGAATCGGCATAGCATGGTGAGTGTTTGGGAGGGTCAGAAAAGATTCTGGACTTTATACATTGGGAAGGTGATTGGAATTGAAGGCCCCCCTATGTCAAGGCAAGAGAAGGTCATGCTGAAGGCTGAGCTTTAGTGACTGGTATGGTTTGATCCCCAAAGAGGCAGCAGCTAGTCACTGCAAGGATCAGCTTTGCAAATGGGAGTCCCCTGGAAGGCTACTGAAGGAGGAATTAAGTAGAAGAAGGGGTGGGAATGGAGCCAGGGCACCAGGCTGGTTTTTCCAGGAGAATAATGATCTTATCAGCCTTCCTGGAGACTGAGAAATTGACCTGTGGATGTGAATGTGCACATACGTGCACTGGGAAATGCAGGGTGGGCAAACACACGATCTTCTTGTGTCACGTGACAGGGGAGAAGAGGACCTAGAATGAGTTGCTGGTTACATCCTGAGCAGGTGCCCTTCCCAAAGGCTGAGAAATCCAGAAGTGTGCACTTTCTTTCAGGTTTTTGGTTGGGTTCAACAGCATCAAACATGCCCCTCTGGATTTTAACACACATAGTTAACTCTGCAGCTGTGCTTTGCTTCGCCAAAACAAGTTGTGTTGCCTGTTTTGGGAAAAAGCCTTTGAGTTCATGTCTTTTCTTAGCGGTTAAAATACACAAAGCAATAGGCTTTGTTTTGTCATGCATTGGAATGTGTTGCATGGTTCTGCATGATGGAAACGGTTAATTCTTCTTCCTTCCAAGGAGAATGAATATTCCTTCAGTGCTATAAAATGAGGAGCTTTCAGGGCCGCCTGCCTTAAAGCACCGGCTGCGTGGTAGTATGTTCCTCCAACACGGAAATAATGCTGCTGAAAGGAAGGTTTTGTTTTGCTTGTGCTTTTTATCTTTGTTGGCTTTTGAAACAACTGCCTGTATTTTTCCCCCCAGATGATATCATCATCTCCGATCCGTATCCCTAGTAGTCGACTCCATCAGATCAGGAGGGTAAGTGAATGAAACAGGTTCCTTTCTTCCATGAAAGGAAGAGATCTCGGGTTTCTCAGCAGATTCTTTTTTAACCTATTCAAAATCATAGCTGGCACGGGGACATTTTTGGCAACCTAAATTGAACATCGCACTTACTCCAAATGTTCTGTCTGTTAGAGCTTTCTTTTGTGAAAGCGTGCGCGCACACACACACACAATCCCTCTATACTGCAAGGATCTCCCGCCTTAGCAACTTTACGACTTGTGGACTTGTGAAATTGAAGTCCGCAAGTCGTAAAGCTGCCAAAGTTGGAGATGCAAACACCGCTTGCAGCTTACACCTGACGTGAGTGCAAGCAGACAGTGCTTTATAGAAGGAATATTCTCACACCCAAAGCCGTGGTTCACCTGACCATGTTGCTCCTTTCTGCTCTTAACTACATTGATAACAAAGCGCCAGTCAGTTTAGGCAGGAAGGTATGAACCACCACCACCACCCCGAGACATTAATTCTTCCTCTTCTTCAGGAGGAAGGCGTGGACCTGATGAACAGAGAAACAGCCCATGAAAGGTAGGTGTGATTCAAACACTCTCTAGAAGTGGCCTCTCTCGTCCTGCTGTGGCACTGATGACCCTTTTTGTATTTTAGGGAAGTGCAAACAGCCATGCAGATAAGCCAGTCATGGGAAGAAAGCTTGAGCCTGGTAATCTCTTTATACAGATGTTTAATATTTTAATTCCACTCCTTCACTTAACCAGTGAACGCAAGGAGCAAGACAGAGGTAGCTTAAGGGGAGTGGCCGGTTCGCCACTTGGCTTTTCCTTAGAACGGCTCAGCTTTTCTGGCTGCCACATGCCACGTAAACCATAAATGGGGTGCTTTGTGTTCCCAGAGTGACAACGACTTGGACAAATCTGAAAAATCTTCCTCTCCAAAGAGAATTGACTTCATTCCTGTTTCTCCAGCTCCTTCACCCACCAGAGGTATAGGGAAGGTAGGTCAGAGAGATCTGGAGAAGGGGCCAAAGAGGGAGGGGGTCTGAGTTGCCCCCCTCCTCTCCTGTCCAGGGATCAGGCTGGTGAATTTCTGCCTTTTTAAATCCCATGCAATTTTTTTTGCTTTTCCTTCCTAGCAATGCTTCTCACCGTCTCTGCAAATGTTTGTGAGCAGTAACGGATTGCCTCCGAGCCCTATTCCTAGTCCCACGAGGAGATTTTCAAAGTGAGTTGAAGTGTTTGAAGTATGGAGGCCTTCTTAATAATAACAGCTTCACTGCTGTAATAGCACCTGAAGAAGGACCCACCCAAGGATGGAGCTAACATTAGCAAATGTTCCAAGCATTGAGAAGGCCTGGCTGGATGCTGCCCTCTGTGGAGGTTGCGTAGATATCCTTAGATTCTGTCTGTAGTTCCTGGTCCTCCATGGGCTTGCTCCACGGGTAAGGTAAGAGTCCAGGAAGGTAGAATTCTGGAAAATCTAGATTTACTTTTTAAAGAATTCAACTCAGGTATCTAGCTTGTGAAACTTAAGAAACACCTCAGTCAGGTGTAAATCTATAAATCTCCTTCAGACACATATAAATCTAGCTTCGTTTTTTAAAAATTAAACTCTGTCAGGTACTTGCTTGTGAAACTTAAGAAATACTAAATGTATCTTAACCTTAAGATCTTTATTGGCCCCTCTACATGTCCTCTACAAGAAATCCTGTCCATTCTGTCCAGATTGATTGCCTCCAAATGTACTACAACCCCGAGAATCCTTAGGTTACATTGGCTTTTAAGGCTGGCAGAAAGTGGGGTCTTCTATTTCTAGAGCTCACACATAATTATAGCCTTAAAACAGACACTGGTTTTAAAATAATTCAGGGGTGCGTTTCTTCACAACCTTCAGAGTCTTTAAACATCCTGGAAAGATAATACTCCGACTTTGATTTTAGCAGGAGGAGTCAGAGTCCAATCAACTGCATCAGGCCCAGTGTACTTGGTCCCATTAAAAGGAAAGGTATGTAATGCTTCCAAAATGCTGTCCAGTACATCAGATATTAGACAGCACAAGGATCTTCCCCCAGCTGGCCGTTGCTATGTATTTGGGGGGGGGAGCCTGGTTTATCGATCACTTCCTCCTGATGGAATGATCTCAATTCAGAGACATCTGTGTGACGTTCTTGGACACAGGCTGGTGTATTTGACCACTGAGAATGACCTCCCTTGTATTTCTGCGTGATGGAAGTCTTATTCTTCTATGTTCTAAGGAGAATGCATATTCCTTCAGCGCTATAAAAAGAGGAGATTTCAGGGCCACCAGCCTTGGAGTAGAGGCTGAATGGTAGTATATTTCTCCCACATTAAAAACACAGAGTCTTGAATTTTGCTCCTGTTTTCCACGGTCTGTAGCTGATTCCAGTAGGACTATGAAAGCAACCTTCCACAAATCTCAGCAACAAGCAAGAAGCCGAAAAAAATCTTGGATTTTGGTCTTGGATCACCCAAACAAGAATTCTCAGAGAGGGAGATGGTTGTTGAAAGTAGCTCTCTCTCTCTCTTTAAGCAGAAAGTAGAAACTTCTTTATCCTCTTCTGTTTGATTAAGAAGGGGGAAAAAACTTGCAAAAAGGTTGGATATATACCTGGGAATGTTGTTGGAGCTTGCAGGAGAATTCCCTCGGAAGAGAAGGAAGGGTTAACCTCCTTCCTTTTGAAAAACAGCCATGGGGCCTGGGTAGTGTGCCAAGGCTTATTTTTCAGAAGGAGACTAGGAGGGACACGTCCTACCGGCTAAATGTCAAGAATAAGGCACCCTTTATGTGTTCATAGCACAACTCTCCCAGTTCCCTTTGTTCTTAACAAAGCTTTGATTTTCTGTGCCACGCTGATATTATCTTATCTCCGGTGGCAAAGTGTGGCCATCTGCAGTAGATGGTGAGACCGCCTCTCTTAAAAAGCTTCCTTTTCAAATCTAATAAAAACGACTTGAATCTCCACAGGTGAAATGGAAACTGAAAGCCAGCCAAAGAGACTTTTCCAAGGAACCACGAACATGCTTTCTCCTGATGTCACCCACCTGACCGACCTCAGCTCATGGTAAATTATTTCTGCAGAAAATTTGCTTGGAATACGCCGCCTGATGAATGGGGCGTCAAGGCAGTTGTGGCCCCTGCTCCTTACGGTTTCATACAGTGTGCATAATTTTTATGACCCATACTGAGAAATCGATGGATGAGGAAGAATCGCCCTGAGGTTTAAGAAAGGGGCTACAAAGCGTTTTGCTTCCAGGACAGAAATTCTGAAACTTAGTCGAGGCATTTCTCGGGCTGAACTGGGACACCATCTTGTCTGATCCTCTGAAAAGCTGCCACTGCTCAGTGGCATCACTGGGGGAAAATGTTGATTCTTTGGAATCCCATATTTTTGGTGTCCTTTATGGTAAATAATGGTGGCTCAGTGTCTAAGGCGCTGAGCTTGTCGATGAGAAAGGTCGGCAGTTTGGCGGTTCGAATCCCTAGCCCCACGTAACGGAGTGAGCTCCCGTGACTTGTCCCAGCTTCTACCAACGTAGCAGTTTGAAAGCATGTAAAAATGCAAGTAGAAAAATAGGGACCACCTTTGGTGGGAAGGGAACAGCGTTCCATGTGCCTTGGGCGTTGAGTCACACCGGCCACCTGACCATGGAGACGTCTTTGGATAGCGCTGGCTCTTCGGCTTTGAAACGAAGATGAGCACCGCCCCCTAGAGTCAGGAACAACCAGCACAGATGTGCGAGGGAAACCTTTACCTATAGTACATTGCATTCCTGCTTGGCTCCTCGAGCAAGTAGGAATGAGAAAATAAATCAGACAGGTGGAGAAGTTTAGGGTTGCCAGTTAAAGAAGCTAGACTTAAATTTCTCTGCCTTGCAACTCGAGTGAATCACAAAACCCATCTTAATTCTGGACGGTCAGCCCATGGGGCTGGGATTTCAGCGTCTTCCCCCACATGCAAGCATTTTGTAGTGAAACCACTCACGCCGTGAGGTTGAGGTGACTTGCTGGAGCTCCTGAACGGATTAAATGCTTCAGAAGCCATTCAGTCGAACTTGTTTGAACAAAGGAAAAAGTGAGTTGCGGGTGTATAAAGAGAAGAAAAGGGCTTTATGTATGTAACATTCCAGAAAGAAGTTAGATTGAAAAGAGAAACATCTGATTTCCCCTCTCCCCCCCCCCCCCCCCACACACACACACCCCCTGCCAGTTCTTGACTCCGAGTAAAAGAAGAAGCAAACTTAGTATCCTTTGCAGGTGGTCAAACATGAAAATCATTTGAGTGATGCTAATTAACATAAGATAAATAATAATTATTTAATAATATGAGCCGCGGTGGCGCAGTGGTTAGAGTGCAGCATGGCAGGCTACTTCTGCTGACTGCCAACTGCCTACAATTTGGCAGTTCGAATCGCACCAGGCTCAAGGCTGACTCAGCCTTCTGTCCTGTCTCAGGGTCGTTAAAATGTGGACCCAGTTTGGGGGCAAGAGGATGACTCTGTAAACCGCTTAGAAAGGGCTGCAAAGCGATATACGCGTCTAAGTGCTGTTGCTATTTAATGTAAGGTTCCTCCCTCCCATTTCATACTCCAGTAAGGGATTGACAATTATTCTCCTTCAGGATATTGTTTAAGGGAGGGGTCCCCAACCTTTGCAACTTTAAGTCTGAAGGACTTCAGCTCCCAGAATTCTCCAGCCAGCTTTGCTTTGCTGGCTGGAGAAGTCTGGGAGCTGAAGTCCTTCAGACTTCAAGTTGCAAAGGTTGGAGACCCCCTGGTTTAAGGGCCATTCTGATCCTTTCATCCAAAGTCTACTGGAATAAAACGACGCGTTTCCCCCCCAATGTCTTCCCAGTTTGTCTTCGGATATCCTGGATGGGAGCACCAGCAGCGCCAGCTCTTCCTCCGACTCCTTGGCCAAAGGCAGCACCACCACCGAATCGCCCCTCGCATGCTCCAACTCCTGCTCTTCCTTCCTCTTGATGGACGACCTTTCGCCCAAGTGACTTTTCCCAGGGGAGGGGAAGGGGGGGGGCGACGTCTGCCCGCTCTCTCCTCCTCTCGCTCTGCACAGGCGCTGAGAAAACCCACGGGGAATAAATCCTCCAGGACTTGAGGATTTAAGTACTGAGTGGAAATAATGAACGCGACTTTTAATTCTTGGCAACTTCTTCCGAGTGGTTTGGATGACCTTTTTTTCCCCCTCTTTAGACCGACATGCCAGGCCCTTTAACGATAGGTCTTTTTGGCTGTCTGGTTTTGAAGCAGCAGCAGCTTCTTCTTTTTTTAAACCCAAACCTGTTATTTTACCCGTATCTGTTGAGAATCATTACTACCTTGCTTTAAAAAGAAGCCGCAACGCTTTTTAGAATTTTTCAAGACAAAGCACCTAATTTATATGAGTGTGAATATGGTGGGCGGGGAAGCCTTTCGCTGTTGCTATCATGGTCGTGGGTTCTGGAGGTAGCAGATGGGGATGAGGGAATTGTTGGGAAACTGTCCTTGTTCAACATGCCTTTTTTTTTTTTAAAGAATAACCTAGATTGCTCTAGAAATTCATTTGGGGGGGGGAAATGAACTGTTTCTGCTGGACAAGGGCACATTCTGGGCCTTCTCCCCTCCCTCCCCTCCATTCACAATACCCCTGAAACAATTATTTAATAGGAGGGGCTTCTTTATTTCTCAGTCGCATCTTCTACTTTTTTCATTTCCAGAGAAGAGGAAGAGGTTGCAAAATTGCCCTTTGTGGTTGAAGCAGCGGCCGCCACCGTCCCCTTTCGGGGAGCCTGAACACTTGGCGAAGGCCGGCTCGGTTGCCGCCGAGTTACCCACGGCAGACGGAAGAGGATTGAACTCGCCCGCTGCGCCTGGGGTTGCACAGAGGCGGGGCTTCCCAGGCTGCAGGGAGTGATGACCCATTGCAAAACTATTTTTGGGGAGTGGGAGAAGGGGAAAGGGGGCAATTGTTTTCGGCTATCAAGTAGAGTACGTCAAATAGTCGGTGTCTCCCACGGCACTGAGGAACGTTTGTGCCTTAGGAGACCTAGCAAAAGATTGGAAGAATGTAAGCAAAGGATCTGGGTGGAGGGGAGAGGCTTTAAGGGGGGGAAGGGGGGGCTCATACCAGGTGCTGCTGCCCTCCCGCTGCTCTTTGGTGGCTCCTGAGGGGCTGGAAGGGGAGGAAATCCTCCCACCTCTCCAGGGTCGGGTTTGCCCGGAAGGCAGCAGCCACAACTAAGGCTCCCCGTCCGTTTGGGCTCAAAGCTCTGTTGGTCCCGCAAGCAGCGCATACCTTTAAGCCAGGAGGAGGGACAACCTGTAGTAGCTTAGCTCAGTTTGGGCTACAGACCATGGTTTGTTTACTCCTTGAGATCTTCAACCAGGCTTAACCAACAGAAAAGAGATCTACTTGTAATCTACTGTGTTAATGCTATTTATTATTTATAACTGTAAAAAAAAAAGTCTGGTGTTGAATTATAGTATTTTTTTATGATTGAAACCCTTTTTTATGTTTCGTGAGTGCTGGCTAGTCTGTATTGAATAGGCAACCTTGTCTGCCCAAAACAAAAAAAACCAATGTATGCTTCCCCTTTTGAATGTTTGTGAGAATCCACATGCTCTTTTTGTCAAACTCCAAATTTGGGGGTGTGGGGGGGGGATTCTCCTCCCCCCCCCCTTTGGGTAAGATAATAGCACTGAATTTGACATGGGCTTGTGCTGACCTGAAAGGCGCAGGAACCTCTGCCAATGTTGGCCTGTCTAAGGACGGGAGGGGGAAAGACCCACAGAGAAGACTTCATCCTACAAAAGAGGATCGTTTCATTTTCCGTACTTTTAGCCTTTTGGTTTTGAAAGTGTTTGCTTGGAATTGTAATAAGTGCTACATTCGGGCCAGCTGTGCCTCCGTTATTGTGTGATCTCACTATGGAGAGTTAGTTTCCCCACTTCCAATAAATATTGTAAGATATTCGCCGGTACCTTTCCTTTTTTTTAAGCAGGACGAATAATTCCGTCAACCGAGTATGTGCTTATACGGACACCCGTTGCTTAAAAGTTATTGGTACTTTGAAGCCTTGGGCAGGGGAGCTTCCTCTTTTGTCGTTCTTCTCTTCCAATACTTTTTATTCCTCTTGCTCTTGTGTTTGAGAAATAAGCTCAACGCAAAAGCCACGGGGTGGTTTCGCTGTATCTCACACTCCAAGGCCACTGTCGGCAGAACATTCAAGGAGCCCGTTTTTTAGTTCCTTTTGGTTTCCATGGGTAGTCCTCCACTTTAACAACCGCAGCCGAGCCCCATAAGTGAGAAATCTGTTCAGTGAGTTTTGTCCCATTTTATAACTTTTCTTGGCATATTTGTTCAGGGAATCACTGCAGTTGTTAAGTTAGCAACCCGGTTGTTCCCCATTGACTTGGCTTGTCAGACGATCGCAAAAGGGGACCACCTGACCCTGGGACGCTGTGACCGTCATAAATAGGAGTCAGTTGCAGAGCATCTGAATTTAGATCATGCGACTCTGGGGATGCTGCAACCGTTGTAAGGGTGAAAATGGTCCTAAGTCACTTTTTTCAGTGCTGTTGTAACTCTGGTCATTAAGCAAACTCTTGTAAGTCGAGGACACCCTGTATTTACAAGCATCAAGTCTTGAAAACACTTTGGCTTCTACACCTATTGAAATGTGCCTGAAAGCCCAAATACAAAGTGATCTAAATTTCATTTTTTACTGTAGTGTTATCTGTCTACAATCCTATCATCCCAGTGGTGGGTTATGGGGCCGGGAGGCCTAGACTGGCGCATGCGCACGCCACCGCCCTGCGACAGCTGCTCGGTGGAGGTTTCACAGGTGCTGCATGCTTGCGCAATAGACCAGGAGCATTTATAAACAGCCATGGAAGGCGGGTGGGCCAAACGAGCCACCGTACCAATACGGTGGCCGCTGCTCCCGGCTACTACTGGTACTACCACGTAGCGCCCACAACCCACCACTGTATCAACCTTTTCCTGAACCTTTATTGTGTATCTTCAGCCAGGCGCTCTCAATTCACCAATCCCTTGCTGATATTCAGTGCATTGCGGAATTTCTGGTCCTAAGCAAAATTAAAGCAATTAACATGTTTTCAGATAGGCGCATTATACTATATATAATAGGTAGTCATCAACTTGATGACTATAATCAAGTCCAGAGTTAAAGCGGTCAGGCTAGGCATTATTTGACTGGACCGGGTTTTTCAACATTTCTTGCAGCCGTCATTAAGCAAATCCACTTTACTCAGCAGCAATATTTTGCCAGAAATTGGGGGGGGGAGGGCGGGGACCCCTAAAATGTGCAGTCATGTAATTGTGGTACAGTGCAAACCGCCCTAAAGGCCTATGCGCCTATTGTCCCTTTGAAATTGGACCATAAGTAGCTTTTGACAGGTCTGTCGCAACACGTTGCTAAACAACCAGTCGTAAGCCGAAGGACGATCTGTAACAAGAGATCCAAGCCATAAGTCGGCCTTGTGTCTGATCCATTCCTGTGGCCACCAGAGGGCACAAAGCAAGTTGAAAATAGCTTTAGACTTTTGAAGTTTTCGTTTTACGTCGGTTGGAGAAAGTGGCCACCAGAACAAACCTTGTGTGTGTGTGTGTGTCTTTGCAGTGAACCCTCGGGAAACAGCCTGGGAGAGATTGTGGTTGCAGCTGTTTTTTTTCTTGCTACTGTGTTGTGGGGTGTGCTGTGTGAGTTTGTCTAGGCCGAATTCTAGAGTTTCAGAGAATTGTTTCCAACACCTTTTACTTCTTCCTACTGTGGTGCATTGCGTTGGCTTGTTTTAGTTCGCACTGGAAGTTCAAAGCTGCAGTGACCGACTTGCCATCAAGTCACTGTCAATTCTTGACCACTTAGATAAAAATGTTCTCCAGGATGAATGACCTGGTTTTTTTCCCCCTGGTCTTCTAATGGCTTCATCTGTGCCCAACTGATCCTCTTCCTTCCTTCTGTGTCTCCCAGCATTAGACCTTCTCCAGGCCAGGCCTTCACAGAAATGTGTCCGTAGTTGAGTCCTTTGAGCCTGTCTGGAGTGATAACCCTGGCTCAACGCGTTGGGTGACCCATTGACTTGTTTTCTGGGCCCTCTGAGGTGTTCCCGGAAGCCGCCTCCAACACCGAATTTCAAAGCAGGAGTGTCACTAGTCTCCTCCTTCAAAGTGTTGACTCCCACAGGATTAGTTCCCGTGGACATCTGCTCACAGCAATGAGGTCGATCTGACCTGGTGCCCAGTTCTGCTTGGCATCGAAGAACAATAAACGTAATGGAGGTGGCCATATTTGTGCCATGACTGACATCTCCACCTCTAGGTTTCCTCTCTCTTCCCCTTTGTTTTCGTTATACTAAAATTGGGACATATCTGAGGCGTATGTATGTATGTATGTATGTATGTATGTATGTATGTATGTATGTTTATTATAGGTTATTATAACAGCCTAACATGTAAAAACAGCCCAGGTTTGAATCCCAGCAAGGGCATGGCCAGCTGATGAGAGCTAAATAGCTTGAAATAGGTCTATACTAGTCTTCCTTTATTTATCAGCACAAATGCAATATATATGTGTATATACGCACGCTCCTTCAAAAGCATGCGTCCTTATTTGCAAAACCTCTTTTAAGTTTGGCAGACAATTTTTCCTGAAAGTCATTTTTGCACAAAAGCGATTTGCACTCTAAGGGTGTTAAAAGTGTTTCTTTTCAGGCTGCTTTGCATCATTCAGAACAGGCTGAATCCCAAAGGGGACACGAAATTGGCTTCGTTCAGAAGCTCACCAGTCTCTGGTCTTCCACTTTCGTCCACAATTGAGCCCAGAATTTATGTCGCTAAGCGTGACATTTGTTAAGTGAGACCTGTCCCCATTTTACCACCTTTCTTGGCCACCGCTGTGAAGTGAGCCCCTGCGGCGGTGGTTCAGTCAGCGAACACATTTGTAAAGTGAATCCAGCTTCCCCGTTGACTCTGCTTGTCAGAAGGTCGTGAAAGAGGGAACGCGTGAGCCCAGGATTCTGCAACCGTCATAAATACGAATCAGTTGCCAAGCGTCTGAATTTTGATCGTGTGACCGACCACAGGGATGATGTCGTGCGAAAAACGGCCACGAGTCCCTTTTTTCAGCGCCGTTGCGACCTCGGAGGGTCGCTGAACTAATTGTTGTAAGTCAAAGACTACCTGTAGAATCCCGGTGATCTTTGCCCCCTGTGCATCGTTCCTCCACATCCGCTGTGCTCCAGTGCTCGGTGGCCTTCCATGCCAATTGGGCATTTTTCTTTGCCCTGCACCTCGTTCTTCCAACCTGTTGCATGTCTCTTGCAGAAGGCTTCTCCGGAGCTGTCCTGCTCCAGAAATTGTTTCCTAAGCAGGCTTATCTCTGCAGCCGGACCGAGGCTAAATTGGGAGCAACTGCACCACAGCATCTTGGGCGTAGAGTCTCGCTCAAGTCAGCAATTTTATCATGGATGATTCATGCTTTTTCCAGCCGTGCTTTTGCTCGCTCCGCTCCCTTCCTCCCGCGCGGCAGACACCGGTCCATCTGTTCAGGATTCTCCCCTTCAGGGGAAGTTCATAATTGTATGTGTGCGATAACAAGGCTTGGGTTACAGAAACGAAGCCGAAAAGCAGCCCCGTTCCCTCCACCGCCCAATTCTCCCTCTAGCGGCTTCCTCCTGCACTGCCGCCATTCCTATGAAAGGTCCCTCCGGGGCAGGATTCCCTTGCAAAGTCATTTCTCAGCTGGCCCTTGAGAAGGGAAGGGTCGGCTTCAAGAAGTCGAGTATCCCAGAGGTGTCCAAGCAAGCGTTACCAACCGGCAAGCCAGGAACGAGGTTGGCATTAGCCAAAAAACGAGCGGTTAAAACGCAGGAAGTGGGTGGTAGACCACAGTGACGTCACACAGCCCGTGGTGCTATTTTTACTCCCCTGGGTAATTGTAAACTCGGAGTGAAAGGTAACGGGAAGGAGGAGGATGGATTTGAAGGGAGAATTTAGAATAGAATGAGCTGGAAGGGACCTTGGAGGTCTTCTAGTCTAGCCCCCTGCTCAAGAAGGGGAACCTATACCATTTCAGACAAGTGGCTATCTAGTCTCTTCTTAAAATCCTATAGTGATGGAACGGCCACAATTTCTAGTGGCAAGCTGTTCCACTGGTTAATTGTCCTCACTGTTAATGAAGTTTCTCCTTAATTCCACGTTGCTTCTCTCTGGTCAATTTCCAACCACTGTTTCTTGAAATTTGCACGCATCTGGTAAAGAAGGAATGGAGGCCATTCAGAGGCATTAGGACAGAGGTCTTCAAACTTGGCAACTTTTAAGACTTGTGGACTTCAACTCCCAGAATTCCCCAGCCGGCATGATATTACAGCGTCTCCTGCTTGACCAATGGGGGTTGGACTTAGGAGGCCTCCAAGGTCCCGTCTAACTTTGCTACTCTGTTCCAGCTACCAAAGAATGGGGAGCTGAACTGAAGAAGCTTCTTGGATGAGAAGAGAAAGGTCTTCCAGGGAAAAACGAAGCCCAGTTGCCTTTGGGACAGCCGTGACCCTGAACAGCCGAGAACCTGCGCAGGCCCCTGGGTTGGTGAGCCCTTGCGTCTCCCACCAGTCAAGAGATAAGCAGCTCCACGTCCAACCACGCCCAGCCTTGATTCTCAACTGGCGAAAACGTGCAACGAACCGATACAGCGGGAGCCCATCGACTCAGCCTCTCTTCATTTTTTAAAAAACAATTTTTATGGGCTTGTGGGTTTCCTCCCCTGAGCTCCATGGACATCCCGTGTCGTTCGTCACTATCCTGAACCCGTCCACTTTGCAAACGCTGCGCCCTCCTTCCAACCATACAGTTTCCACTCTTCTTTTTCCCCCCTCCTTCTTTCTGCTGGAAAAATGCAGGTAACGTTTACAAGATAGATCAAAAGTTTAGCCATTTAAAACACACACACACAAACACACACACTGCATCCACCACACCATCGTATTTTTGGCTGTGTTGGCCACTGTCTCCAGAGGTTTATGCTCATAATGAATATAAATATAGATTTCTACGGGCTCACAGCTGGTGCAGAAGTCAAAGTTGACGGGATCTGCAGGCCAGGGCAAAACGGACATTGAGTGGAGATCACCCCTCTTCAAGGGGAAACAAAGGGCAGGAATGGATTTTAAAAAGCAATGATTGCGTGGAAGGCGTGTGTGTGTGTGTGTGTGTGTGTGTGTGTGTGTGTGTGTGTGTGTGTTTGTGTGCCCGTGCTCAGAATTCCTTTGTTTTCGGATTCGTGGTTCTTTTCCCCTCTGAGTAAGGCTGCAACTTGTGGGGTTTTTTTAAAAACTGACGGGATGATGAAGGAGGGTGGGTGGGTGACTTTGGGCCAGTCCCTCCCTCCCTCCCTCTCAGCCCAACCCACCTCACAAGGTTGTTGTGGTGGAGAAAATAGAAGGAAAGAAGACGTATGTTGAGCTGGCTAAATATTTTTTTAAAAAATGGGATAAAGATCTTAACACTGTTAAATTAGCGCAATTTAAAATAAACCGCTAATAAACTTAATGGAGCCACACTCTCCAATTATATGATATAAGCATCTTAGGAATTAAACCTTGGGGCTGGCAGAATATTCTAGAAAGCTTTGAGGGAAATCTACCAACCGACAGTGACTTACGAAGGAGGAGAGCTTTTCTATTAATTGTGCAAAGGCGAGAGTAGCCAAAGTAAGCTGAAAGGCAGAGGTCTAAAATTTGGACCACCGTGAGACAGGTAAGGGATTAATTGGCATTGCTATTATTATGCTCAGCCAGCCAGATGTTTAGACTGGACCTGACAGTTTAATCCACCTAGTGCAGTGTTTCTCAACCTTGGTGACTTTTAAGTCTCTCTACATGGGGCTTCCCTTGAGGTGCACCCGGAGACTTCAGCTAGTCCAGAATGCAGCTGCGCGAGCAATTATGGGGACCGCAAGGTCTACCCATGTAACACCGCTCCTGCGTGAGCTGCACTGGCTACCTGTCGTCTTCCGGGTGCGCTTCAAGGTGTTAATTATCATCTTTAAAGCGCTCCATGGCTCGGGACCTAGCTATCTGCGGGATCGGATCCTGCCTCATACATCCTCACGGCCGATTCGCTCCCACAGAGAGGGACTTCTCCGGGTGCCGTCCACTAGACTGTGTCAGCGGGCGACACCCAGGGGAAGGGCTCTCTCTGTGGCGGGCCCGGCCCTCTGGAACGACCTTCCCCCCGATATTAGGACGACCACGGACCTCCGCTCCTTCCGCCTTAAATTAAAAACTTACTTTTTCCGTCTGGCCGGCTTGGGATAGTCCCCCTGTCTAGGGGTTTTACTGGGTAAATTTTAGTTTAGTTAGTTAAATGGGATTTTAGCACAGGTTGAATTTAATTTGGCTTTTAAATTGTTTGTATATTTATTGATCTTTGTATGTTTTTTACTGTTTTTATTCTACCTGTGCACCGCCCCGAGTCCCCATGGGGAGAGGGAGCGGTTTATAAGTATTAAATGATTGATTGATTGATTGAAGTCCTGTGGACTTCAACTCCCAGAATCCCCCAGCCAAGGGAATTCTGGGAGTTGGAGTCCACAGGATTTAAAAGTCGCCAAGGTTGAGAAACACTGACCTAGCGAGTCCTTTCCAAACAGATGGGGTAGGCATCTGTTTGGGAAGTGTTCAAGATCGTGTCGCAGGATGTCAGTTGTTGCAAGTAAAGCTGCCTTTTGCAATTGACCGAGGGTGATTTTTGTCAATGCCAATGGGGGGGGGTGTTCAAGTGGTGCCTCCAGCTATTTTGGCATACCATCACTTTGGGTACCAATCTGGCTTTCTTTTGCTATTTTCAGATCTTGGCGTTTTGTGACCTCTTCTGCTTGTGTTGTTATTTATCTGATCACAACAACATTGTGACGTCACACTGCCTATTCTTTAGCTGGCGTTGGTCTGACACCAAAAAAAAAAGCTGGACATAGATTAAGAGAGTTGGAAGGGACCTTGTAGGTCATCTAGTCCAGGGGTCTCCAACCTTTGCAACTTTAAGTCTGAAGGACTTCAGCTCCCAGAATTCTCCAGCCAGCTTTGCTGGGAGCTGAAGTCCTTCAGACTTAAAGTTGCAAAGGTTGGGGACCCCTGATCTAGTCCAACCCCCTGCCCAAGCAGTCCCTCCTCTGTTTCCATCCTCGTCCAGACCAACAAATAACCTTACTTTTAGCGTTTTGGCAAGTTGCATGTCTTGAATTGCGGGGAAAATAAATCCCCCCCCCTCCCTCAAATTGCAAAGAGCTAGCTAGAAAGCCATTGCTGACACAAGACAAAATAACATGCAACCTACGGAACAAAAGGCATATGCAGATAATTACACCATTTCAAACAAACAAGCACCAAAGCCCATTCGTGTTGGGAGGGTGATGGGGTGGGTGGGGAGAGACTGAAATTAGGTGAAGCTGCAGAGAAACATTCTTTGGTTTTAATTCACTTTAATCCCTCTGAGGCAAAGTCTCAATTCTTCCAGAGCAGGAAGATAACAGGCCTCAAACACTCAGCAGGAAGTTGTTCCTTTACTCGGTTTCGTGTTTTAGAGCTAAATAACATCTTCCTCTTTTCTTTTCTTTTCTCTTTTTTTTTTCTCTCTTTTGCTCCCTCTGGGGTTTTTATTTTTTTTGTTTTTTTGACGGCAGAAAGAAAAACAACTGGGCGGCTAGACTGTTCTTGAAAGAGGAAGTCAGGAGAGCTGATGGACACAATAAAAGCCGTCCTTGCCTTAAGAGCAAGTCTCCCTGAGTTTGGGTTGAGAAATGAAGGGAGGGCTGGGAGATCAAATTTGCAGAGGGTAGGAGAAGTTCCTTGCCTTTGCTGATCTGGGGGGGGGGCAGGGAGAATAAGTTGCACAACCGTGCCTTATCACAGGGGTCTCCAACCTTTGCAACTTTAAGTCTGACAGACTTCAGCTCCCAGACTTCTCCAGCCAGCAAAGCTGAAGTGGGAGCTGAAGTCCTTCAGACTTAAAGTTGCAAAGGTTGGAGACCCCTGCCTTATCAAACCCTTTTCCTTACTCCTTCCCTTATGTCTCTCTTCCAGCCCACAACTTGATCCCTGGAAGTCATTAGGGAAGGAAGTCCTCTTCAGCAGCTGCTCCCCAAAATTCCCAGCCTTTCGCCACCCCCAAAAGGATATCCTTAGCAACCTCTGGAGTCTGGGCAGTATTGCAGGGCGGGCGTGAAGCCGTCTGAAGAAGGACAGAGAATGTGGAGGGTCTGCTTGGGTGGGGTCCCTTCCAACTCTTGCCAATCTGTATTCCGCTTTTGGCTTTAGGTCAGGGGGTCTCAACCTCCGCCTCTCTAAGCCATGTGGACTTCGATTCCCAGAATTCCCCTTCCCCTGGGGAATTCTGGGAGCCAAAGTTGGACAACCCTTGGCATAGGTGGAGCTGCCATCGAAGCAGGCCCTGAATCGGGGGTGGGGGGGTGGGGGAACGAAGCTCATCCAGGAGAAAGGCCATGCACGAGTGGCCCCCTGCATGCATCCACAGCACACATTCCCCACTCTCCACACGTGTGGCAGAGACCCGAAGTCCAGCTGGCTGGCGGGAGGCGCACGCACATATTCGTGTGCCATAGAGAGGGCACTGCCTGCCACCCCTGCCACAGGTTTGCCATCATGGCCCTAGATGAAGCTCATGCTCCCCAGCCACCCTGCGCAGGATGCCCCCCTAGGTGGGAATTGTTGCACATCTGGAGCCAACAGCTGCATCAGACCTTTTGCAGGGGGAGAGAATGAAAAGCAGCCCAGCCAGGTGCGCAAGACGGGAGGGGAGCAGGAGGGGGAGGCGTCAACAGGGGGAGACCGTGCTGTGTGGGGAGGGGTCATCGAGGCAGCCCCAGCGGGCTTTCAGGGCAGGCAGGGAGGCCGGGTTGACTTTTTTGACTGCCCCTGCGGGAAGGAGACGCAGGATCGAAGCACGGGCGCCGCTTTCGAAGCGCAGAAGCCCGGATCCCCAAAAACTCGGGAGGGATCTGGGCATCCGGACTTTTCAACCCCGATCCTGAAGCTCCGACGACCGCGGTTCCTCCTGGGGGGGGGGGCTTTTGCCCATCCCTTCCTCCCTCTCTAAGGGGTCCCGAGCCGACGCCTTCGCGGAAAGCGCCGCGATCAGCCCGTCCGCCCCGCCGTGCGCTGCCTTTGCGCCCGACCCCGTCCCGCAGCAGCCTTGCCCCGCGCAAAAAGCAGCCCGCGCAGCGGAGGAGCGCGCGCGCGGGCGCCGGCCCATCCTTCCCCCTCCTCCTCCTCCTCCTGCTGCCCCCCCCACCGCGAGCCCCGCCCGGCCCCGCCCCCAGGCCTGGGCGGTGCCTCCCCGCCGCCCCCCTTCCCTCCCCTCCCCGCCCCCCCCCCCCGCCGTCCCAGCAGCCTTTGCGGGCGCTACAATGAAATTTGCAAAGTTTTTTCGATTTCGGCGCCATTTTCGAGTGGACTCGGAGGTGAGGAGGGAGGGCGGGGAAAAGGAGGGCGCCCCGGGCCGGGGGGGCCGCGGGGGGAGCCCCAAAAATCGCCAAAAAATCCCTAAAAATCCCCCCGACCCCAGGCGAGCCCGGGGGAGGCGCGGGAAGGGCGGGGGAGGCGGCGGGAGCGGCGCTTGGGCGGGGGAGGGAGGAGGAGGGCGGGGGAGGGGAGGAGGGGGGAGGAGGAGGAGGAGGAGGCGCGCGCGAGGGGGGGGGAAGGGGACCCCCCGACACCGGCCGCCCCCCCCTCCTCCTCTCTCATTCCCCCCCTTCCAACGGGGAGGGGGCGAAACAGAGGGGAGGGGGGTCGCTTGCAGACCTCCCCCCTCTTCCTCAGTCCGTCAAAGTGGCCAAACTTTTCTGTCGGGGGGGGAGGAGGGAGGGAGACATTCTGAGGGGGGGGGCTCAGTTGCCTCGAGGCAGCGGCGTCCGCAGGAGGAGGGAAAGCCCCCCCCCCACACACGGTGCCACGGGTGGGGTGGGGGGGGCGGCGCTGCCCTGCCCCGCCCCCCCCCTCTCACCTCCCCCCCCTCAGGAAAGGCCGCCACCCGCGACACCCCCCCTCCCTCCCTCCCTCCCCGGCCTCCTCCTCCGTCTCCGCTTCCTCCGCCTGATACTTTTTAGCTAAATATGGATACAGCGCGGAAGAAGAAGGAGAAGAAGAAGAAGGAGAAGAAGCGGCGGCCGGGGAAGAGTCGCGCCCGCCCGGCGGAGCCCATCCGCGCCGGGGTTGGGGCTTGGGACGGAGGGGGAGGGGGCGGCTGGGCCCGGCCGGGGTCCCTCCTGGCAGCCCCTTCCCAGCCCTGGGCCGGCCGCTCCTTCGGGGGGGGGGTGGCTGGGAGGCTCCCGGGGTCCTTCCTGGAAAAAGACGCGCGTGGCGGAGGGGAGGGGGGGAGGGAGGGGAAGCCTGCGGGGCGGGAGGGGAGGGGGCTTCTTCGCAGCTTGCCACCGCAGCCCCCACCCCGGGGGGGAAAAGAGGGGGAGAGGGGGGAGGGGGGAAGGGGAGGGGGAAAGTGACAGGGGCCAAACGCGGGGAGGCCAGGGGGGCTTCGAGCCCTTTTGCCCCCCCGCCACTCACCCACCCACCCACCCACCCCATCCCGCTTCTGTCCGTCTTGCCTTTCCTTCGCCCTCGCCCGTCCCGAAGGAAGGCGGCAGCCCCGGCGGACGTGGAGCCGGCAGGGCGAGAGTTAAAAGTGATGCGCCGCCGAATATATATATATATTTCCTTCCCTCCGAGGGAAATCAGTTGCAGCAACAACAACAAAAAAGACTTTTCTCTTGCCCCCACCCCCAGTCCCCAAAAAACAAAAAGTTTCTCCCGAAGCAAAAGTGTTTGCAAAAAAAAAAAAAGAAGACAGAAAAAAGGAGTCACATCGAAGAGGGAGAAGATGGTTTCATTTCACTTTTTGAAGTCTTTAAAATGGGGTTTTTTTTTCCTTTTCAAACGTTTTTGAAATGTAAAATGCGATGATGGGTCGGTTGTTTTTTTGTTTTTTTGTTTTGGTCGGTTCTTGTCCCAGAGATAAAAGTGATTGAAATAAATGGGTTGAATTCAAAGTGGCCCGATGCCGATGCAAAAGTGGAAATTTGGTTTGGATTTTACAAGAACTGTATGAAAAGTTTTGAAAAGGTGCAGAACACTTGCAATAAATTCTATTTTTATATAAAAGTGCATTAGTCTTAAAAAAATACACAGCACATGTCTCTAATTAATTAATTTTTACAGTGTAAGTCACTTTTTTCAAAAATAAACAATTTTAGAAATTGTTTTGCCCAGGATTATACTTTTTGTCATTGCATGTTTTATTTTACAACCATTGATTGAAATGTAATTTAAGAAACGAATTAAAATAATGGTACAATGGTACCATGAACTAATAGACTTTTTAAATTACAGAATCAATTAAAAAAATTTTTTTATTTCTTATGAAGCCTAATTTAGATTTGTTTTAAATTGTTCCTTACATTAAAAAAAATTATTTTTTTTACAAAAAGTGCAACTATATATTTTTAGGCATTCTTATTCAATAATCAATTTTTTTAAAGTAGTGTGGGAAATTTTCAAGATCCCAGATTTAATCTAAAATGTCCACATTTTCTTAAAGTTTGGATTTTTTAATATACATAAAATCAGTACAACTCTTGCATTTCGCTACTCCTTTTTTTTTTTTTTTGCTGGTCTTTTTATACAGGAAGTGTAAAAAAATAAAAGGATAGAGGAACTTCTACATAATAAGCGGAGTGTACGAGTTCTGGGGATAAAAATTACGTCCCCTTTTAATCATATACATGCAGCAGCTAGAAGAATTTTGAAGAGTTGGAAGGAATATTTTTTTCTTTCCCTGCATCCCTTTAAAAAAAAATGCGGACCAAAAGTGTGCAAAGGGGGCTGGGGAATATCCCCTCTTGTGTAGCTGTGGCAGGAAAGACCCTCAAAGATTAGAGTCGGTAATTGTCTAATTTTGCAGTAGTTGCCAGGTGGGGTAAGAAAAAACTGCCTTTTGGAAATTCTAACTCATAACGTTTCTGCTGGAAAAATTAGCAACGGTGGAGCGACGGATCTTTAAAAAGATAATTAATCTTTGTGTGTGTGTGTGTCCTCGCTCTCATGCAGATCCTTTTAAATGGGTGCTGATTCTGGTCAGATTTTCTACTTCCCTACCTACCGTCCTTGGTTTGACCAAATGGGTGTTTTTAAGAGTTTGGTTTTTAAGTCTGCAGTGCAGCCTTTACATCTAGAGGAGGCGACACTGGTCGGAAGGAAAAGCTCCAGGGAGTTTAAAATACTGTTCTTTGTCAGCACTTTTCAGGGAAAACTTTTACTGGCATTCTAACATACAGTATATGGAGCCGACCCTTCCCTTGTGCTCCATTTAAACGAAGTCATAAAACTTCCTCGCATGAAGTGGGAGACTCCAAGTTCTTCCTCCTTGCAAAAGTTTAAGAGCTGCGCAATGAGACGGTTTAGGCTAAGAGGAGAGTTTGGAAACCAGTTTATCAATAGGTTAATCCTGGTTTGTTTCTAAATGATCTTTTATGGAAGGATAAAAAGGGGGAAGGGGTGCGTGTGTGATTTAGACCCAGTGGTTGGTGATGAATTTTTTTTAAAAAGGGTGACTAATACAGACTAATCTGTATTTTAGACATTATTCTATCGTTTGTGGAAGTTTAGTTTCAGTGTTTAAACCGATGCTAGTTGAAAACACATTGTGGCACTGTTTGTTTATGTTTATTTTTAAAGGTGCTATTTTGCCTTAAGCAATGTTGAAACAATATAGCAAGGAGATTGTTTTAAAATTTAACTGGGGTGAGTGGTGGCTTCTAAATTTTTCTATTTCTTGTTTGTAGGTTGGGCAGAGAGCCTTCCCCAACCCCCCACCCCAAAAAAGAGAGTGACTTGGGTAAGTCCACTCAAAATTAATATATATTTTTTATTTCACTCCCCACTTTTCACATAGGATTGTTTTAAGCTAGGCTTTTAATGGAGGTGTAAAAATGTTCATCCTTTGTACAGGAAAGAAATAGGAAAGATGAAATGCTCCATGAATATTTTTTTTTAAATTCATGCTGAAATAGACAATTAGGGCACAATTCAGTTCCAGAAGTTGTTGTACCCTTACACAATTCAGTAGGTTTTTCCATTGGGAACAATTTGGCTTAGTTTCTAACACCCCCAATTCCTGATGTGTTTTTAGTTTTGTGGGGGCCATTGCAGTTTGAAAATAATGTTTGTGGCTTAGCACACAGTGTAGAGTTGTGGTTAATTCATTAAGCCTATTTAAATAAACCTGGCTTCACATGTGTGAATTCAGTCTCTCTGTTTTCTATGTGTAGGTGTGCACATTGTGCCTCTTAAATATAGATAGACTTCCACGGATTAGAAACACAACTGTTGTAAATCTGCCCTCAAATGTCATTTAATCCAGTAAGAATCTTTTTATAACCATCCTCCATACCTAAACATGTGTTGAAATGAGATGCAGGCTATGTTGGTTTCTGTTTATTCATTATCTATGTTGCTCCCTCTTTTCGTATTGCAAATAAACTCATAGACAAGCCACAAAGTTCTAAAAACTCAAGTTTCGCTCTGCTACAAAAGGGAGTTATTAAAATGTTGGTTGGACGAGGGTGTGTGAGTAGGATGTGATCACTTTGAAAGTCCTTTGTGACTCGTGAAATGGGGCTTCCGACAAATTTCTTTCTAGACGGTTATGGTAGACTCTTTTGCTACACCAATGTCTCTCAAGTGTTGTTGGCTTTAAGGTGGGTGGACTTCCAGAATTCTGGGAGTTCAAATCCACCTACCTTAGAGCCACCAATCTTGAGAAAAACGCTGGGCTATAGAGTTGGAAGCTGTTCCCAGGTTGCTCACCTTGGCTTGCGTGGCTGAAGATCCAACGGTTACCTAACGGTGAAGATAATCTGGATTTTAGCCCTGTTCTGTTTTCCACAGGTGACTTTTCTTCAACCCTTCAGTTGACTTCTTTTTTTGGGTTTCCTTTTTAATTTCAGGCATGAGTCCTATGCATTAGCTGAAGCTCCATGATGGAAGAGGAAGACACCGGGCAGGCAGTTTGAGGTATGTTTTTGTTTCCCTTTGCTAGATTAACAGAGGGGGGAGGGAGAAAGGCCGACATTGTCCAGTTTATGACTTTGTCCAGTTTATTACTTTGTCCGTGGAGGTAAAAGAATGTGTCGGCCTGCAATTTAATGACTGCAGCTTCAGTCGAAGTTGGGTCTACAAGCTGTTAGCAATGTCCTCCAGCCAGAACATTGCTCAAAGAAGTCTTCGCTAGCTCTGAATGTAGTTGCCAAAATGAAGCTAAGAAAGAGACACAGTCTCTTTCTTTGTGATCCATAACTCTGGTTACATGCTTCAAAATTCCAAATAATAGATTCTCATGTCTTCCATGGACTCTAATGGAGCTCTAGAAGAAAGTCCATGTCTGGCTGGGATTTGGTTCCAGATCCTGGAACCAGTGGGTCCTTGTTTCCGAGTGGGAGAATGAAATAAACCAAAAAGGCCATCAAAGAATGAAAGTGATCAGATTCCATCTCTCTGAGGGAACGGTCCCCCCCCCCCGTCCTCCCCCCCCCCCCCCCCCCCGCAATCAGTATTTGAAGGAGGAGGGTTTTTCCCCATTTAAAAGTTAGTGCTTGCAGCTTCCTCTCGCAGCTCAAAGGTTCGTGAGCTTTTGCATTCATGGCTTTTTATGTAAAATACGCTTTAAAACCGTTTGCAAGACTTTTCCTTGTGGGGTTTGATGTTTTAGCTCCTGTTGCAACTGAAGGCAAATCTCTCCCAGGAGTTCTCTTTGCATTGTTTTTATTCGTTGCAGGTAAGTTGGCACAGGTGAGTAAAACGGACAGATTTAAAAGAGTCTCATAGGTTGGTTCAGAGTGATCCCCTCTACGTGGCAGCTGGGAGGTTTTTAAGTTTCTAGGCACCCCTAGAAAATAACTTTTTGGTTGCTTCTATTAGTTGCTGTGAACAGGAACTACTAGAGGAACATGGGGGTTGTGGTACCCATATGGACCAATCGTCTGAATGTGCCATTTGATCTCCCTTCAGCTTTCATGGCTTAAGTCCTGCTAAGCTGTGGCAGCATTTCTCTGCTAAATTTCCACCCAGAAGAAAAAAACCTTATAACTGTTGCATGTAGTCCATTCAAATGTTCCTTGAAGCATACCTGTCCATAAAGCAGTGAAAACAGGAGAGGTTTTCCAGTGGCTGAAAAGATGCCTCAAAGACGCCATTTAGATAAACAAATTAATTCATTATAGTCAAGAATACTTAACAGTTTGTTTCACAGGCTACAAACCTGTTCGCTGGTTGTGATATTATTGGCATTTTATATAATTCTTTCCATTTCGAAGGATTTGTTTCCCCCCATCCTTTAAACCAAAATACAACCTTGAACACTTTAAATGGGTTTAGCTTTCTTCTTAGTCAGTCATGTGTTTTAAAAGCCTGCCCTGTAGAACATGTTCGTGGAATTACTGAACAGGGAGGTTTATAATGCATTTATATGAGGTGTGGACAAGTTGGGTGATTTAAAACGGATAAAGGAAATTGTGAGCATTTTAATCCAACTCAAAGTATTTGGAAGGCTTTAGATCAGACACGGCTGCAAACCCTGCTGTGTATCTTAACACATAGATGAACTAAGAATTATTAAGTAAATCAAATAATTGGAGGGATCAGGCCTCCAGGTGTATAAAGTCCTACAATTAACAGTGTGCACAGGACTTATTTAAAGAAAGAAAACTGCTAACTATGCTTATAACATATATGTGCTGGTCCATAACAAGTAAAATACAGAATCCATAGTGGCCTAACGTTTTATCAGAACATACCAATAAATGCTTTTGTGACTGACAGCTGTCACTGTAGTGCATACCAAATAAATACGAAAGGTTGATGGAAATCGGTTTCTCAAATTGCTTGACTAGCCAACTGAAATTATACCTGTACATTTACGCTGGAGTAAATTAAACTTGCCCTGAATTCATTGTTTGAAATGCACCACTGGCTACTGCTGGAACAGGAGCATTTTAGAGGTGAATGTAGGAATTCTTTGCCTGGAGAAGACCAATTAATTTGGGAGGCAGGCATGGAAAATCCTTAGCTTGCATAAAACCATACAGGCTTGTCTGTTTCCCATCCGATGCAACCAACAGAATCGGAGTTTTGAGTTCTCCCTGAATTGTTCAGAAGACCAAGAATTCGTTCTCCAAACACTTTTACGAGATGCTGATTGACATTCTGTTGTTGCTACTTGTTCCCTTGCGACTTTGAATCCTTTCTGCCTCTATATTTAGAAGTGGGGAGGGGGGGTGGGGAACGGGACACGCTGACATCCTGCTTCTTGGATTGCTTTGCAACTCGGCTTCCTTGGGGACCCTCCCTCAAATGGCCAGCCTTGAGGTGACGTAGCAGCACGACATGGTTTGTAGAGAAAAGAAGATACAGACCGTTCTGGGCTGCCTCATGACCTCAAGGATTCAGTCGGAAAAGAAGCCAATCATCAGCCAAAGGAAAGCCAAGACCGTCCCAAACGTAGCTTACCTGGCCTGGTATGTTTCAGTAGGAATACTTTGAGCGGGTTCTTGAAGCATCCGCCTTATAACTTTCCTTTTACTTTCCCACCTCAACAATGAAAGAAATACCGGGAGATGATTTCAGCATCACTCAAACTGTGAGGGTCTGGTGCCTCCGCCAGCCGAACCTTCTCTGAATCCACAATATTGGGAATGAGACAGAATTGCAAAGACAAAATTGAGGCCATGCTGCCTCTGAAGGCAGGGGTGGTCCAACCTTGGGAATTTTTAAGACCAGCTGGCTGGGGAATAATTCTGGGAGTTGTAGTCCACAGGTAAGTCTTAAAAGCTGCCAAGGTTGGATACCTCTGCTCTAAGGGCATTTAAAAGTGGCTAGCATCCTTCCTCAGCGTTTTTATTCCCAGCAGAACTAAGCTCTGAACAGAACAGAGTCACAAAAGTTGGAAGGGGCCTTGGAGGTCTTCTAGTCCAACCCCCTGCTTAGGCAGGAAACCTACACCACTTCATACAAATGGTTGTCCAACATCTTCTTAAAGACTTCCAGTGTTGGAGCATTCACAACTTCTGGAGGCAAGTTGTTCCAGGGATTAATTGTTTCTCATTGTCAGGAAATTCCTCCACAGTTCCAGGTTGCTTCTCTCCTTGATTAGTTTCCACCCGTTGCTTCTTGTCCTGCTTCCTGGTGCTTTTGGAGAGTAGCTTGACTCCCTCTTTATGGCAAGCTCTGGACTGCATGCTGCTAGCAGAGCCTGACGTTTCCTTTTGAAAGCACGGCTTCAAATTCATGAGAGCTACCCCCAAGTCAAAAGAGACCTAAGAGTTCCATCTGAATTGCCTTCCAAAATCCCCTGTCTAGGATCAATTTTTCTTTTTCTTTTAATTCCACCGGCATCTTGCAGGGCTGAGGCAACAGAACATCCCTCTTGGTTACTCCCAGGGAGGGCTGCAGGAAATAGAAAGATCTGTCCGCTGTGCTTTAGCAGCACGTAAATACTGGAGCTTAGGATGGCCTCCAGTATTGCTTTGCTGCTGCAGTAAAGCTGGCCTAAAGTGACGCAAAGACCTCTGTGCGTTATCCGCTGAGTTTTGAGTGTTTTTAGGATGGGGTTTGTGATTCTCCTCAAAGAAACCAACATCCCTCTTGCCATATTTGAGAATAAAACATTCTCCCTCCAGTAGGGTGAAACAAGGGCAGCCTAGCCTGAGCTAAAGTCTTCTGCTGATAAAACAGTTGTGGGGTTGTTGTTTTTTTGTCTTGCTTGTACTCAAAAATCTAACGCTCCTGTTAGAGAATTTAGGGAGACAAATGAGAATATATGTGTAGCTCAGGGTTGAACTGAAGGGTCCTTGGTGCTCTCTGAGCTTGGTGGTTTCCTTGCAGACGTTTAATTACCTAAGTAGGTAACGTGTTCAGTGCTAGAAGGGAGTGGCATTGGCTGTCTTTTGTTATACCAATATAACCCCACTTCCTTGTAGCAGTGATCTTCTTCCCTACTTGGGTAATGAAATGTCTACAAGGAAAAACAAAAACTAAGTTCCTCAGAGAGCTTCAAAGACTCTGGAATAAGCCAAATTTAAAACTTCTGAGTGCGGAAAGAGAGTCTCTGAATATAGCAGTATATGTAGCGGTCTATGAATATCGTATAGTCCATGGGTCTCCAACCTTTGCAACTTTAAGTCTGAAGGACTTCAGCTCAGAAGTCTGGGAGCTGAAGTCCTTCAGACTTAAAGTTGCAAAGGTTGGAGACCCCTGGTATAGTCCAACTACTACTAAGTGTTGTGGCCTCTTGTAATCAGCAAGGGTGGGAACCTGTCCCTGAATCCTCTGTGGAAGAAGCCAACTGCATGTTTCTGGTGGGCATCAGGAAAACGAGAGAAGCATCAACTCTGCAATTTAACTGGCTGGATTCCTGTATCATAGGAAGCAGTGGTTTATTTAATTAACACTTTTTAAAATAAAGCATAATTGGGTGGGTTTATATACTAACTGATGGCGTATAAATCATAGACTGGCTTTGATGTGATGATTTGAGGTTTATTTCTCCGGAGTTTAGGGAGAAAAAAGGATGACAAGATTTTCTAGTAAAAGTTATTTGGGGTCGTCTTGGTGCAAGACCTTTTTACAAAACGAATATTTGTATTAAATGTCTGGTGTGAATCAACCCTTGTGTGATTGTCCCATGTATCAAAGGATTGCCGGCTGAATTTGTCTTTAAAACTGAAGGACAGAAGGAAGATCATTTTGCACATTGCCCTTGTTTGTGGGATAAGCCACCGTTTGCCTAGGTTTGCACGACAAGCTGAACCAAGATTGACTCTAACGAATCGGTGCAACATTTTAAGAGGCGAAGTCCCAATTTTTCTGCTTATCCTGGTGTGTGAATTTAGCTTCTTCCGCAGAATTCCCTCTTTAAAAAGACCCAAACATCACTTGGAGGAGAAATTAGGCTACGCTTTGAAGAGGTAGAAAAACCAACCGGGAATCCCGAGGTATCTTCTCAGACTGAGAAAAAACGTGTTTTTAATCAAACGGGTTTCGTCTGAATACGGCCGCCGGATTCCTCCTCTCTTTAAACGGCGTGCAATCGGGAGATCCGAGATGGAAACCCTGACGCCGCCTGTTTTCTGGGGAGTCCTTCGGGGGGGGGGGAGCCTGCAGTGGCTTTGCCACACCCAGGGTCCCCCCAGGGCTAGGAAGGGGGCTCGGAGCCCCCGATGGCTTCGGAAGCGCCAAGCGCTTTTCCCCGGGAGAGAATCGGTGGAGAACGGGGGTCGGGGCCGCGCCCGGCACAAAAGCGAGTGGAGTGACAGCTGAGAGCGCATCTCCCGGAGAGAAATCGGGGAGGGGGCCGAGGAGCGGCCCTCCCATTCCAAAAGCTTGCCGGCCGACGGGGCCGTCTAGGTCGGCTTGCAAAGTGCGCCGGGCCGGGAGAGGGAAAAGGGACCTCGGGTTACCTCCACGGGGAGGGGCGGGGGGCTGCTGGCCCATTCTCGCTTGCTGGGCTCCAGTGGAGCCCGGGCGGCTCTTTCGCTTCAACGTGGCCGGGCCCTTTGGGGGGCGGCGGGACTCCGCTTTCGTCCGCTCTGCCCAGCCGCGTCCGAGCCCTTCGGAGGAGGCCTGGCCTGACGTCCCGGGGCTGAAGGAAGCAGCAGAGGGTCTCCTGCCTGAGCAGGGGGTTGGACTAGAAGACCTCCAAGGTCCCTTCCACCTCTGGGGTTCGGTCCCCATCTCTTCCCACCGAGAGAGCCGAAGGTCCAGGAGACGTTTCAAACTGGCGACCCTGGCTAGGATTTTGCCCGACGTGAATGCCAGGAAGCCGGGCGGGATGGAGGGCGTTGGAGCCGCACTCGCGGGCCTTCCAGGGAAACGAAGCCGCCCCTGGAGTTCCCGAGGCTTGCCGTTGCGGGGGCTGGGGGCGCTTTCCTAGGGGTACCTCGGGGCACGGGCGGCTGGGCGCTCAGCTGCGGCTCCCCCGCGGAGGAGAAGCCTTGGTCTATCGGTAGCTTCCGACGGGGTGTGTGGAGGCTCCTCGGGAGCGCCTGTCCCGTCGTTGCGCGTCTTTTCGTTCGCCCCCGCCAGGCGCTCCGTCCCGGGGAGAGGCAGGAGGCACGCGGCGTCCCCCTCCCTGCCCACCGCCAGGCTGGGCATCCTGCTCTCCCCCCCCCCTCCGCGCGCCCTCCGGGGATCAGCAGGGCAGAGAGAGAGAGAGAGAGCCACTCCCCCCCCCCAACCGACGGCGCGGTTTGCCGGCCCGCCACTGACTGCGAAAGAAGCCGCGGTTTCGCCGCCTTGCGCTTGCCTGCCTGCGGGGGAGCCCAGGAGGAGCCTCGTCGGAGCGGCAGCAAGAAGCGGGTCTCGTCTTCCCACGCCGCTTCAAATGGGGGGGGGGGTGCCTGCCCTTCCAGGCCTACCTCGCAGGGGGCTCGCTAGGCGGTGGCGGGAAGGGGCGCGCCGTGCCGTTCCTGGCGGAAAAGCCAGGTAGAAGCGCACTGACAGTTGGGGAGGAGGCCGGTTTCCCTCTCCGCCCCCCTAAAAAACCAGACAGGCCACGCCAAGCTTTCCCCCCCCCCCCAAAGTCTGCAGGGCGACGCCTTTTGCCCCGCGTCTTTGGGGATCCCCGGCTCCTCTCCTCCGCCTCTTCCCTTTGGGGCGTCGGGAGAGGGGCGGGGAGCGCTCTTTTGCCCGCCAGCGGGAGCCGGGCAGGAGCTTCGGGGCGACCGATTCGGGGAAGGGAGACCCATGGCCGGCAGTTTTCCTTGCGCCGGGCTGGAGATCTGGGGAAACTTGCGGGAAACCCAGAGAAGGGGCCCTTGATTCCGGATAACCGCCGGTGTAAACCATTTCCCTGTTCTGCCTTTAAGACAAACCAAAAGGCCTCACCTGCCAAGGTGTGTTAGGTGCCTAATTGGCCAAAGGCAGAGATCAGTATGGCTGTCCCAAAGGAACTATACTATCCTGTCAAAGCTGGAGAAGCGAAACATCTTAAAAAGAAAAACCAAAGTCCAGTTGCCTCCTAAAATTGCACCTTTGAGACAACCAGGACTTGGGATGACGGAGAATCCCTACAGACCATCCGGATGGCTCTGCCTGATCCATCATCCCCAGCAGCAAAGTAGAATTTCAGCATCGGAGCTTTTGAGAAAGGGGCAGATTCTGCCCCTATTTTCCGTCTAATCCCAACAACAGTGGCGTGAAACAGTAATTAGGAATACGAACTGGCACTGACAAATAGATGCCATCACGAATTGTAAAACGTGGAACCACCTAATATGTAGGACACCCACTTTTCTCCACCTATAATGCAAAGGAAGGATTCGGTCACCCAGTTAAGTAGCTAAGTTTCTTTTTTTTACTTAGCATGAAGTGTGAAGCTATTTGTTCTCATTTGTCATGTTGTACAAACGCTTGGGATTCATTCAATCAATAAAGTCTTGTTTTAAATAAACCTGACCCTGCAATGGAGGTTTCTTAAGCGTGGTTCGAGAAGCCAATCGTGGCCTGCCCCATAGGTGCCACTAAGCCACGTGTCACGTTAGGCCCCAAAGTAACCACAGTGATTTAACACAACGGCGAGCATTCCCCACTTCCAGGCACAAGGCAAGATGGACCAACGGATCGCCTGCGTGGCTGTGCCAGGGCATCGCTAGGTGATTTGCACTTCTCTCAGCGGCAGGTCCATGCCAGTGTCTGCCTGGCTTCCCTGGTGAGTGAGCCACATTTTAATGTGATGCTGCTGCTGCTGAAAATGTGCTCCAGCCCAAGGAACAGCAGAGGTCACCCTTCTGCAGCCAGTAGCCGAGAAAATGAAAAGCCTTAAAACTTATTTTGAAACCACCCTTCTGAACTGGGGAAGAAAAAAACATCCGAGACCTTGAAGGGCTGGATGGAAGGGCAAAAATGGCCCCTAAAACTTTTAAGACACTTGTAAGTTTTTTAGGGGCGTCAGAATTAGCCAGAGTCTCGTGACAAGACCTCCAGTGTAAAAGACCCCAAAACAGACCCAGGGATGAACTGGGAAGCCACGGGAAGAGAGGACTCACTGGAAAAGCCCCCAATGTTGGGAAGGATTGAAGACTAAAAGGAGAAGGGGGGACGACAGAGGTTAGAGCAGGGGTCGGCAATCTTAAAACACTCAAAGAGCCATAAAGGTCCTGCCCAGAAGCCCCCCCCCGCCCCATTAAATCATGGAGCCGACCAGAAGTCTGGTTCCCCCACCATAGAGTCTCCTCCTAGCACAGCACCCTTTTTCCTTTACCTGTCCTAAACGAAAGCCCTATCAATGGTGGAGCCAACCAAACACAGGGAGCCGCAGCAGAGGGATAAAAGAGCCACATGCGGCTCCAGAGCTGTAGGTTGCTGACCCCTGGGTTAAGAGTGTCATGGATGCAATGAACATGAATTTGGGCAAACTCTGGGATATTGGAGGAAGGGTGTTTTGGGGGGGCAGGCTGTGGTCTATGGGGTTGTGAAGAGCGAGGCACAACTTACGGACTAACAACTGTGGAGAACACGAGAGCTCCTCGGTCTGAAAGATGGGTTTCTACAGCAGGGGTATTGAACTCAGGCCCGCAGGCTGGATCCAGCCTGCGGGGCTCCTTAGATTTGGCCCACGGGGCCACCCTGGAAACAGCGAAGGACCAGTCCACTGTGCCTCTGCCAGCGAGGACCACGCACGGTCCTCCCAAGCTCCATTTTTGCTAGCACGGCGCTCCGGCCACCACAGGTACCCATGACCCGAGTGACGACAAGCTAGCCATGCCCCCGCCAGAGGTCAAACCACAACCCTGATGCGCCCTCCATGGAATCGAGTTTGACACCTCCGGTGTAAAGGGAATTGCCCCACGGACTTTGCCAGAAGCCAACAGCCTCTCCCCAACAGGAGCCAATCATTGCTTGTCTGCCCAAACAGGCCCGAAGTCTTCCCTGAAGTCGTTGCCCTGGGATGAGGATGGGGAAACTGAGGCCAATAAATAAATAAATAAATAAATTAAAAGAGGGATTTGTTAAAGTAGACGGTGGAGCCAGCTCAGAGCTGCCTGGGCAGCCTCTTTGGAGAAACAGCTTTTATTTTTAAAGTACATCCGCTTTGTGCACCTCAAGAGGGTCAGTGTTACAATCATGGGTTTGTTTGTTTTTTCCCCCCCACTGACACACAATACAAAGACGACGATGGGTCGGAGGCGAAAGGCAACGCAACTCAGCGCATGGAGGGAGAAATGACACAAACGTGTGTGGGGCTGGCTGGGTGGAAGCAGCTTTTCCTTTGATCAGCCTTTAGCCAAAGGACGCCAGCGGGCAGCGGGTGCCCTCAAATCCTGAACTTTGGTTGACGTTGCCTTTTCTTCCCCCCAAGAGACCCAAATAGACTCTTTTCTTTAACTCTGCAAGAGGCAACGAGAGCAACTCCGAGAAGCAGCTGAGCAGAAGAGCAGGGGTCCCCAACCTTTGCAACTTTAAGTCTGAAGGACTTCAGCTCCCAGAATTCTCCAGCCAGCAAAGCTGGCTGGAGAATTCTGGCAGCTGAAGTCCTTCAGACTTAAAGTTGCAAAGGTTGGGGACCCCTGCTGAAGAGCATGGATGCTCCTTTCAAGGACACCAAGATCACCAGAAGGTGCTGCGTTGTGCCTCTTCCCCAGCATCCAAACACCCACCCACCCCCCGGAGCAGCAACCCGGTTATCACACACACCCTCCCCAAAAATCTCCGTTACATTCCATTACAATATAAAACTTAAATTACTTGCTTTTTTAAAAAATATTACTAATATAGATTTCCCATCTTAAAATGCCTTATACATTTACAGTACTTATAACTATTTCATGAACCAATGAGGTTTTTTTTTTTAAGGGGTGGGGATGGGGGAAAGAGGGAGGGAGAGATTTGTTTTTCTTAAGGGAGGGGCGAGGAGGAGGAGGAGGAGATGCATAGTGCAAATTTAAAAAAAGGGAAAGCGGAAACTTCCTTTTGACTTCCCAAATGCAAATGAACAAGATGAGTTTCCCATGCTGTACACATGCAATAAGTTATAGCAAGCGATTATGACAAAAGAGAGAGGGAGCGAGAGAGAGAGAGAGAGAGAGAGAGAGAGAGAGAGAGAGAGAGAGAGAGAGAGAGAATGAATCACTCCACAATCCGAAGGTGGTGTTTGGGCCGAAAGGCAGAGAGGGGCTGGAGGTCAGCTTCACGGTCTCGGCTGCTTGTTGGGTGAAACTGGCCGAGGTCACGCCTTGTACTTCTCTTTGCCGGTCTCGCTGATCACGCAGATGTGCTGAAAGACGAGGAGGAAGAGGAATTCATAATAGCAAATGGCACTTATATCCCGCTTCACAGGGCTTTCACAGCCCTCTCTAAGCGGTTGACAGGGTCAGCGTCGTTCCCCTCCAACAATCTGGGTCCTCATTTTACCCATCTTGGAAGGATGGGAGGCTGAGTTGGTGAGAATTGAACTCCTGGCAGTGGGCAGAGTTAGCAATAGCACTTATATGCCACCTTCACCATGCTTGACAGCCCTCTCTAAGCAGTTTATAGAGTCAGCCTCTGGCCCCCAACAATCTGGGCCCTCATTTCACCCACCTTGGAAGGATGGAAGGCTGAGTCAACCTGGAGCCCTGGTGAGATTCAATCTGCCAAACTGCAGGCAGCCGGCAGTCAGCAGAAGTAGCCTGCAGTACTGCACTCTCACCACTGTGCCTCAACAAGGAGAAGACTGATTCTCCCATTGAAAGCCAACATTTGGGGCAAACACACACACACACACACACACACACACACACAGACATTACAGGCCTGCCATGTTCAAAACAAACTCCCTGCTGTTCCCTGTTTAATAGGTGGCCCTCCATTTACAACCATATCATTTAGCGGCCTTGAAGTCCCAACGGCACTGAAAGGCATGGACCTCACATTTACAACGGTTGTAACACTCTCCCGGGTCACACAATCAAACTTTGGGCC
Source organism: Rhabdophis nuchalis (assembly GCA_039707465.1). Classification (NCBI taxonomy): domain Eukaryota; kingdom Metazoa; phylum Chordata; class Lepidosauria; order Squamata; family Natricidae; genus Rhabdophis; species Rhabdophis nuchalis. The sequence continues at coordinate 23,416,768 of CM077657.1, read as the reverse complement.
CTGGGCAAAAGCAGCATGTTGTGGTTGCAGCATCCCAGAGACATGTAATCTCCAGTGCAACCTTCCCAGCCTGCTTCCGGCAAGCAAAATCCATGGGGGAAGCTGGATTTGCTTAACGACTGTACACTTCACTTAACAACTGTAATGATTTAACCATGGCTAAAAAGTCGTAAACGTGGCTGCCACTTGCTCAACCACCTCCTGGTTTACCAAAAGAAATCCCAGTCCAAATTCTGCTTTTAAGTCTGGGACTATCTGTATAGTTTTTGAATTCTGACAGTTTCTTTGCCGAGAAGCTGCCTCCTGTTTTACAAACTTTGACCGTTTGCTCCGTACCAAACTTTGTGGGAAGCCGGAATCAAAGTGAGACTCAGACTGGGAAAAGTGGCTTGGAGGGGGGGAGGGGGGGCTGTGAGTTGCCACAAGGACTCTTGTTTCCTCGAGAAAAAAATATCCCTTCCAGCTGCTTCCTTTTGACCCCCTTCCCGTCGCTAAAAGAAGCAGAGTAAAGGCAGGCTGGAAAATGATCTGTCTTAATCACTTACATTCAAATCTCTGAAGTATTCGTTATAATCTAGAGCATATCCAACCACAAACTTGTCCGGCACTTCAAAACCAACAACTGAAAAAGAACCACAATAAAGCAGAAAGTTAAGACTTGGGCAGGGTTTGGGAGAAGCGTGTTAACAATATTATTATTATTATTTATTATTATTTATTGGACTTCTAGACCGCCCCCTCTCCCCGAAGGGACTCGGGGCGGTGTACAGGTACAAATTAAAACCATACAATCAACATACATATAACTAAAATCGAATTAAATAAACCCTTGTACAAATTTATAAAAATTAAAAACTTAACCTTAAAACCAAATCACAAAATTTAAAAATACAAACTGAGGTGGGAAAGCTGGAGTTAGGCCAAGCCGGCTAGATGAAACAAGTGGGTTTTGAGTTTCTGGCGGAAGGAGCGGAGATCCGTGGTCGTTCTAATGTCAGGGGGAAGGTCATTCCAGAGGGTCGGGCCCGCCACAGAGAAGGCCCTTCCCCTGGGCGTCGCCCGCTGGCACAGCCTAGTGGACGGCACCCGGAGAAGTCCCTCTCTGTGTGAGCGAATCATGTGTGAGCCGAAGGGATGTGTGGGGCAGGATACGATCCCGCAAATATGAATAATATTAACGGGAGCGGTTTGTTAAGAGGGCTGCGGCATGGGCCCCCTTTTTAAAAAATCAAAATAAAACCAGGGCGGTTATAAGCCGGTCAGTTAAAACAGGTGCATTTTCCTAACGGCACCCGAAGTTCCATCGTGAGTAGAAAGAAGAGAGGACGAAGTTGGAAGAGCTCCCCAAAATCGGAGCGAATGCACACGCTGCAAAATCCTGCTTGGCCCCAATGTTGCTAAGCTGAAATCCTAAACGTGGCCATTAAAGGAGTAAATCTCTCTTCAACAGAAGGGGGGCTGAGCTCTGGCTCAGCCCGTTGGCTGCTTTGGCTTAGCTTTGCCCACAAACACACAGCCGACAACTGGATTTTTCAAGGCACAGAAAAGCTGTTCTTCTTAATCCAGCTCCGTCTTCGGCTCTCTCTTGGCTGACCAGTTTCACCCCACTGATTTCTGGTTTCAAAGGGCCTTCCCTTAACGCCCTCTAAGATTACACTGCAGATTACACGATGCTTACGCAAGAGTCACTTACAATCAGGCCGGTATCCTACGCTTCGGGGTGTCCTTTTCACCAACAAGCTGTCAAAAACAAAAATAAAAGCCAAACCAAAGTCAACTCAATGTAACCGATAGGCGCACAAATCATAGGCAACCCGTAACGTTGCCAAGTTTGGAGCTTTACGTCCTGTCCTTCCTCACAGGTGCAGCAAAAAATAAAACAGCCGAACCGAGGGGCTTGTGATGAAATTCTCCCGAGTTTTTGGTGTACACAAAGGCTGTTTGTTGGCTCGGGCCAAGAACCGAAGGGCCGCTGCTGCCTCCTTAAAAGCAGGGCAGGTCGAGAAAGGGGAAACCCTGCCCCACTTCCTCCCCGCATCAGCCTCTGCCTTGCTGTGAACTTGGGCGAGCAGGAGTGGCCCACACACGCTGCCTGGTGCGATTTCCCCCCCCACAAGCCTCACAAATAAAGAGTGCGGCTGTGTGTGTGTTTATCTCTACGGTACAGAAGCCGGTTCAGCCACTGCTTGTCTGCTATCAGTGCTGCATGCTTGGTTCAAGGTCAGAGTATGACCAATACTCAAGAGCAGCTTGTTATGAGCAACCGAAACCGGCAGTGAGCAGCTTTCTCAACCGTGCCGCGATCTGGTTCGGATCAGCAGTTACACTTTTCTTGTGAAGTGCAGAGGATCAAACATCCTTAAAAGGCTGAGCAGCTCCCTGGCTCAAGTGTAAGTCTCTGGTAAGGCAGCCAGATTGGGGAATGGACCCTCTTCGTGCAGGGCCTCCTGTCCTGATCCATGCCTCTCCTACACAAGGTTCCCTCCGATCTCCCTTCGATGTGGGGAGAGGTGGGGGAAAGCAGCTGGCGTTCTTAGGGACGCCTTATTAATTCGGCACAAGAAACCATGGGTTGCCCCCTAACACCACTGGACGACACTGCCAGGTCAGCAGAGTAAGGAAGATACTTAGGGATGATTCTCACCCTGGCCAGTGTCTCTCTTCCCTTTTACCATTGAGCAGAAGACACCAAAGTGTAGCCAGCCGGACAAACAGTTTTAAAAACATCTTCTACCCATGGGCTGTCAGACTCCTAAACACAAGCACAATCACTCCATGTACACATGGAAACGTAAAAGCCCTTTTATTAATTTTGCTGTGAATTCTGCTCCTTCGCATCCAGCAAAGTCTTTCAAGGGAGGATTTACGGTCACAGACCTTCTCTGGCTTGGAGAGCTGCCAGGCCGAGATCTGCAAAACTTGGTCAGGAGTCTCGGAGAGTCGCAAACCAATGAAGCGAACTAATGGTCTCCTGCAAGCTCCACTCCCCTTTCGCTCCTCTTTTATTTCCTCTGGGAGGGGCCATTCATCATCCCAAGTCAGCCATTGTCACACTGGGAACAGGCTCCAGCTGTTCCTTTGCCTCACTGATGTCTGACTCTGAGTGGAGCTGGCCCCGGCCCCCTCTCTGCCTCCGACACAGAGCCCTCCTCAGAGCCTTCCCCAGACTCCAGGACTGGCCCAGATTCCTCCCCAACCCTCCTCACTGTCCGAATCTGCTGCCAGCTCCACTGACTGCTGGTGGGCCACAACATTAGGGAAAAGCTGTGGGATCACTTCAGGCTGTTTGTTCTGTCCTGCCTGGGGAGCGTTTTCAAAAATGACACGGACGCAGCGAAGGGTAAACTCTGACCTTGCTACTTTGACCATCTTTGGATTGTACTGCTGGAGCAGGGAGAGGAGAGTCTGCATGGTCTTTCCAGTGTCAATGATATCCTGAGGAAGAAACAAACGAAGGGATCAAACGCCGGCTTGTTCTGGAGGAAAATTACAGCCAAGGATATCTCGTTCAGATGAGTGACTGGCCAGAATACAATGAAATGCTGCCCTGGGACACATTATGCCTAGAATAATAATAATAATAATAATAATAATAATAATAATAATAATAATAATAATAATAATAATAATAATAATAATAATAATAATAATAATAATAATAATAATAATAATAATAATGTATATCTATAAAGGAGATAGCTTCGGGGGCTTAACATACATAATACAATACAATACAATACAATACAATACAATACAATACAATAGCAGAGTTGGAAGGGACCTTGGAGGTCTTCTAGTCCAACCCCCTGCATGGGCAGGAACCTTATACCATTTCAGACAAATGGCTATCCAACATCTTTTTAAAGGCTTCCAGGGTTGGGGCATTCACAACTTCTGGAGGCAAGCTGTTCCAGAGGTTAATTGTTCTAACTGTCAGGAAATTTCTCCTCAGTTCTAAGTTGCTTCTCTCCTTGATTAGTTTCCACCCATTGCTTCTTGTCCTACCCCCAGGTGCCTTGGAGAATAGTTTGACTCCCTCTTCTTTGTGGCACCCTCTGAGATATTGGAACACTGCTATCATGTCTCCCCTGCTCCTTCTTTTCATCAAACTAGACATACCCAGCTCCTGCAACCGTTCTTCATATGTTTTAGTCTCCAGTCCCCTAATCATCTTGGTTGCTCTTCTCTGCACTCTTTCCAGAGTCTCCACGTCTTTTCTACATCGTGGCGACCAAAACTGTATGCAGTATTCCAAGTGTGGCCTTACCAAGGCACTATACAGTAGCATTAACACTTCACGTGATCTAGATTCTATCCCTCTGTTTATGCAGCCTAGAACATGATTAAAACTTGATCGAGTGTCTTTATAGGGCCTTTTGCAAAGGCAAGTAAACTTTGACATGAATTATGAATGTGCATTTGGTCACAAAGAGAGTTGAGAAATCTTGTTTCAACAAGAACATTTCAATGGTTTCCCTCATCCCCATTGAGGAAGGACGGGAAGAAATGGATAGGTCTGGAGTTGCCTTGAAATCTGCAACGGGAAGAAGATTCTAATCCACACATCTTACTCTGACCTTGCAAGGAATGAGCAAAAATCAAGGCAACATACATAAAAGGTTGTAACTGCCAAGGGAAGTACTTACTTCTACAATCAGGACATTCTGAAAAAGAAAAAACAGAACATGATTTTAGTTCAGTTTTTAAGTCCAACTTCTATTTTTTTCCCATTTTTAAAAACTAATTAACTACCAAGTAATTGTAGGTAAATGCCCCATCTATAAAACAGGCCAGGAGAAAATGGCTACAAATTCTACCTGGTATTTAAAATATAAAAATTATTAAGAGCTCATTAGTACATTCTTTGGGACTTTAAACAATCAAGTTCAAATGTCAACATCTAACCACAAAGCAGCAACAATTAAAAAACTAGGTAAGACATTGAATTAAACGCCTTAGGAAGCACATCTTAAATGCTTTTAGCTAGCTAGCACTACTTAGTAGTGAAAGTAGAACTACTTTCTTGTGGCCAAAACTAACAAATGTTATTGAACGCACATCTAGAGAGCAACTTTTCAAATCAGGAACTCTACGGTTGAACTTAGAAAAGGGATCACTTGAGACATCTGGAAGCCTTTGGGAAAATCCACTCGAAGTAATGATGTGTCTTTCTTTTTGATCCCAGGATCTGGTGTTCAAAGCGATGTGGGCCAACACAGGTACCCCCTTGCGTGGAAGAAGATTTAATTTTTCTGGTTTCATGGCCTCCCTTCCCGAAAGGGTTACAAGAGCACCTTTTCTGTGTTTGTCAAAATGGGTACAATCGCAGAGTTTGCTGGGGCAGAAAGGACCCACGTGATTAGCTAGCAAAGCTTTCTGACAAAGCCAGAACTGCAAGGAAAACTTGGCAACGTTTTTTTGCCACGGAGTGGTGGTTTTGTTTTGTAAATGAAATGCTTCCACACCTTTAATTGCATTTCATTTTTAAGGCACGTAGCATTATATAATCCCTCCTTTCCAGAAGCCTCCGTTTATCCATGTTCCTCTTTTGGGACATACCTTTCCAGTTAAGGTGGACAGGTCATCCCCACCAATTACTTTGATGTCGCCGGTTGACTGGTCGTTCTAAGTTTAGTCAGGAAAAAGAAGAAGAAAAAAAGAAGAGGTAAAAGCTGTTATTAATAGTACAGAAACCTCCAGGAAAGGAAAGGGAGAAAAGAAAAAAAAACAGGCCCACCACAGCCCTTTCTGAAATGGAAACTTTTAAAACATTAGCAAGCCTGTGGCTTCACCCCCCTCATTGCAAAAGGAAAAGTCATGTTTTCTTAGCTATGATGCATCCTGCAAACAAGTTTTTTTTTCTCTCTCTCTCTTGCCTAATCCTGCAGGGCCTAATGCACGTATAGTCCAAGGCAGGGGTCTCCAACCTTTGCAACTTTAAGTCTGAAGGACTTCAGCTCCCAGACTTCTCCAGCCAGCAAAGCAAAGCTGGCTGGAGAAGTCTGGAAGCTGAAGTCCTTCAGACTTAAAGTTGCAAAGGTTGGAGACCCCTGGTCCAAGGTAAGCCCCACTCCTTTAGGTGGGGTTTCTGCAGCAGTGAAATCTAAAAAATATTTTTCCTACCTGTTCTGTGGGCATGGCTTGGGGTGGGGGTTGATGTGACTGGGTGGATGTGGCTATGTAGTTATGCGACTGGGGGCTGGGTGGGGTCAAAATACAGAAACTCACTTTAACACTGTCCTGCTGGAGCAGGGGGTTGGACTAGATGACCTCTAGGTCCCTTCCAGCCCTGGATTGCTGTGCTTTCAAGGTATCCTATGAAGCTGCATGTAGTGCCAGGTTTATGGTCTTCCCTCCCTCTCCTTTTTCCTTCCCTCTTTTCTTTTTCTTCCTTCCTTCTTTCCCTCTTTCTTTCTTTCCCTCTTTCTTTCTTTCTTTCTTTCCTTCTTTCTTTCTTTCTTTCTTTCACAGCCCCCACCCTCCATTTTGGGAAGCCTCCTGAAAGCAAAAATTAAAACACTAAAAAACAAGTTTTTAAAAAAGTTCCTGTTATCACCCAGCACAGCTGATGGTTGGAACTTTTTTTTACTTTGTTAAGCATTTTTTTAACTACTGGTGCGGACGAACTGGCCCAAACAAGTAGGATTTCACCCCTGGGTTTATGCCCAGGGAAATGTGCACACCTCTATTCAAGCAGAGACACGGCCTTTATCCTTCTGTTGAGGTCGTTTCTCACCCCAACCTCAGACGCTCCCCCTAGTGTGCTTTGAAGCAACCCCCCCCCCCCAAAAAAAATCACCGTTCCTCCCTGATTGGACTGCATGGTCACAGTAAGATTTGAAGGAGGCAGAAGGAGCATACACTGTTTTCAAATTACTGCCTGTTTTCCCCCCAGTTTCAGGAGGGGCTTTGACCGCCAAGGAAAGACTTGAGCATTCTAGGAGTAGCATTGCAGGGGCCAAATTCTAGCAGACAATAAGCCGCAAATTCAAAAAGCCTCCACTTTCACTTTCACTTTCTTCAAATTTATATACCGCCCTATCTCCCTTGCGGGACTCAGGGCGGTGAACAGGCAATCATAAAACATAAAAACCTCGGGTACAATAAATATAATAAAAAACAAATTAAACAAGAACCTGTTCTAAAAAGTCCCAATAAAACCCAGTGATAACATAAATTTAAAAGCTACGCCTCCAACCGACCGACTTACACAGTAGCTCTTCAGGCGGATGAAGTCGACGGTCATCGGAATGGACTTGTCGCTGTTCCGATTCAGGGCTTTGATATAATCCAGTAAATCGGCGAAAAACTTGTAGCCTCCCTTCAGGACGCAGAGCGCCACAATGTGGTGGCCCCCCATGCCTTTCATAATCTCGCGGGCTAACCTCTCCGTCCTACGGGAGAAAGGAAAAAGAAAGAAGAGAAATGAGATTTACTACAAGTGCTTCTCCACTGAGGACCACAATGGAACTCAAAATTTCTCTCGCTAAGCCAAACAGTCGTTAAAAGTTGAGTTCCGTCCCATGTTACAACTTTTCTCGTATCGCTGCTGTTAAAGTTAGCAACACAGTCGTTAAGTGAATCTGGCTTCCGCGCTGACTTTGCTGGAGAGGGGACTCATGTGACCCTGCGACCGTCGAAAATGTGAGTGCCTGAATTTTGATCGCCTGACCCTAGGGATGCTCTCCAACGGTCATAAATATGAAAACGGTCGTAAGTCACTTTTTTCAGTTGTAGCTTCGGGCGGCCACTAAATGAACTGCCGTAAGTGTAGGACTCCCTGTAGAGAGACACTGGGTGTTCGCACCCAACTAAATCCCAGTGGCTCCAGCCCAGTTTTAGGACACAAAGGTGCCAAGATAAAACAAACAGGGCTTTAGTGGGTTTTTTTAAACCTCCCTTCCGATAGCGAATATGTTGACGGTTGTTGACCGGTCGGTCAATGACATGCCTGCTTTTTCTCACTTGCCAAGGTTAATCTAATCGTGGGGCTGCCAAACAGCCTCAGATCCTCTAGGGAGCTCTTGCCAAAGCAAATCTCAGCCTCCAGAAAGCAACCATGGCACAACCTACCGAAGGGACCAGGCAGCGAGATTTTGGGAAAGGAAACGGAATCCAGTCCTGCAACGGCCCAGTTACCCGGGGTGGGGGGCAAGAGGGGCCTGTCCAGGAATTCAACAGCCAAGTAGCAAAACGTTGTCAGGCTGGAGAGCCACGCTAGGAAAGAGAACCACTGCAGTAAAGCCTGCTCTGCGTGTTACATTATACAGCGGCTGCGTTTACATCATACATCGGGGGGGGGAGTTGTCCAACTTTGGCCACTTGTGGACTTCAAATCCCAGAACTCCCCAGCCAGCCAGGCGCAACTGGCTGGGGAATTCTGGGAGTTGAAGTCTATGAGTCTTAATAAAGTGGTCCAAGGTTGGATACCCTTGTTTTACAGGTTTATGTAAGTTTATATGGCTGTGAGACTTTTAAATTCAACCGCAATCACTCCATGCACATGCTAGTTTTTTCTTTTCTCTCTTTTTTGTTTCTGTTATAATTTTGAACCAGTGAAGTTAAAACCAATTTAATTGTAATTTTAGTACAATGACAATAACGATGATGATATTATTATATATATACCTATATACACATATCTTTATATCTACCTACCTACCTATGTATGCATGTATCTATCATCTATGTATGTATGTATCTTATCTATGTATGTATGCATGCATATATCCATATCTATCTATCAGCAAAATTCTCCACAAACACAATATGAAGACATCCTTCGACACTAACCAAAAAATAGCCAACATCTTAAGGAACCCCAAAGACAAAATCCAGCTAGAAAACCAAGGAGTCTATGAAATACCATGCAAAGTCTGCTCGTCCACATACATTGGACAAACTAATAGGAGAATTAGTGCACGTATCTCAGAGCATAGGAATTCTGTTAAAAGACAAGTAAATACTTCCTCCCTTTTCCAGCACTTCAAAGCAACAGGGACATGAAATTGACTTTGAAAAAACCAAATTACTCTCCAGGACTGAACACTCCAACAGGAGAATGATTATGGAAGCTATTGAAATAGAAAAACATCCCCACAACATGAACAGAGGCGATGATGCCTCCCGCCTGCCAGACATCTGGAAACCAGCTCTGGCCACTAAACGAGTCCCGGCCACTAAACGAGTCCCGGCCACTAAACAAGTCCTGGCCACAAACACTAACACCATCATCAATCACTCAACAAACATCAACTCCATCTACCAATCAGGATGTGGCAAATCAGCCAACCAATCGGTTTAAAGTAGCAGAGCCAACATTCCAACCCCTCCCACCTCCACTTACAGAAAAACTGCCATTTCAAATACAGCTCATTCGCAAAAAAAGCAAAGGCCCAGGCCTGATGATGATGGGGGTGATCCCATCGAAATGTTGCAAAAACACCTTTAATTTTACACGGGAAAAGACCCGGATAAACCAAAATCTACATATCTATCTACCTACCTACATCTCTCTCTTCCTATCTTTCATTATCATTATTATTCTATCTATCTATCTATCATCTATCTATCATCTATCTATCATCTATCTATCTATCTATCTATCTATCTATCTATCTATCTATCTATCTATCTATCTATCTATCTATCTATCTATCTATCTATCTATCTATCTATCTATCTATCTCTGTATAGCTACATAGCCATCATTTGATTCTATGTTTTAGTAAAGGGAACATTATTTATGAGAAGAAAAAATGATTAGGCAGCTGCAGAAGCTGTATTATATTTGTCCAGATTGCTGGGCATCTGCTTAGTAGGGATAAAACCAAAGATTAATACTGGGGACATTTTTAAATGTCTAATGCCTGCCATTTGTGGCACAGAGGCTGATGAACGGCTGGACTTTTTCTCATTATCGCAGATCTGGTAAAAATGTCACAGGCTGCACTAGCCAGTCCCGTCTTCATTTCAGGCGATGGCGGCATCCTTGGCGGGTGGGGCCTCCTGCTTACGTCCCTTGACTAAACTTATACACCGCTTTGGCTGCAGAGGAGTGAATTCTTCATCAGGGGAAATTCCTTAGAGCAAGCTTGTACAGAGAGTCCTTGACTTACAACAGTTCGTGAAGTTAGATCGGCACTGTTAGGATGATTATCCTGATGTTGGGTTGACAATATATATATATATATATAAGCCAGGATTATTAAAAGGTATATGTATCTTTAAAGACTATGCGGAATCTGATTGGCTGTGCTTCCCAGCCTAACCATAAAAGGCAGCTGGAAACACAGTTCATTCCCCTTTTGCTTCCTTTGCTTGATTGCCACTGAGGAAGGAGCTGAAACTGAAGACGGACTTTTTGACGGACATTGTTTTGACTGGCTGTAAGATAACTGGTTTTGGTGAAGGACTGTTTATTGTTGGAGGAGCTAGTATCACTGTTTGGAAGAAGTATTTTAGTCACATCAAGAGTAAAGACTATTTCTACTATCAGTGTTTGAGAGTTCTTGCGTGGTTTAAGCAACGTATCTCTTGCTCTCCGGTGTATTGCCGCCTGGTTTTTTTTCCCAACGGGGGTGTTTTACCCCTAACAGGCACCATTGAAAAATTGACTTATGACCGTTTCCCACACTTACGACCATCCCAAATGGTCATGCAATCAAAACTTGGGACGCTAAGCAACCAACCAGTACTGATGACGGTCACAGCGACCGGTAAGTCGGGGAGGGAGTCACGCGATCCTCGTTTCGCGACCTTCTGACGAGCAAAGTCAACGGGGGAGCCCGACTCACTCAACAGCCATGCCCCTCACTTAACGACTGCAGCGGTTCAACAACGGTATCCACTTAGCAACATGGATGTTGGCCTCTGTTGGGGGGGTCGCAAGCCGAGGAGCGGCCTGCCGTATCCTGCAGGGAAACCCTTCCTTTCAGAACGGACGCTGCAAGTCACACCAACCTGTCCATGATGAGTCCATGAGGAATATAGACTTTTTCCAAGTCATCGGCGTAATGTGTGGGGATGCAGAACAGATCCAGGTCGTAACCTTGTTCATCGTCTCCAATCTAAAAGGGGGGGGGGGAGAGAAAAACAGGGGTGAGGTCAGAGGTTACGCACGATGCATCTGTGCAAAGAGCAGCCACAACAAGAGCCAGCATTTCTGGGTTTATCTCCCCACCCTGAGCCCCGTGGCCTGCAGGAAGTTGCGCACTTGGCATTTGGGGGAGGGGGGGGGGGCAAAAGTCTCAGGGTGGTGGCGTTTGCCCCTTTCCAGAATGATTGGATTCTTCGAGACAAAAGAGGCAGCGGATTTGCTGCTGCAACTGCAGGCAGTCTGGACAATTCAGGTTTTCCTACCATCCATGCCAAGTGTCATTTTAGAAAAATTAAAAAAAAAAAATCCTGCCGAGAAAGAATGCAGGGGATGGTCAGCAGAGCCAGTTGAGAGCCGCAACTTCTGACTTCATGAAAAGGAGCCGTTGATGCAAAAGCAGCTTGGCCCACATGGCATTCAAATGCAGAGGCTGGCCAGCTTCCACAGACTAAAGTTTTAAGAACCGGGCACCTTTCTCACTGCCACACTTTTCCTCCACTACTGAACAATTCAGAAAAGGACATCCAGATGTTTTCTGGTCCTGGCACCCAAATGAGCTTCAAAAGTAGCCATTTCTACTCGTGGCACTGCCGGCCCATTTTACTTAACCTGGAACTCAACACCCCTTAGGAAAAATGCACCGGCTGGACCCTGCTCATCATTACAATCTGGGAGGAACCTGCGTTTGCGTTAAAAGCGTATTTCAGAGCGCTGGTAACATCTGGCCCACAGAGTCCCCAAGCAAAGCCGCATCCCACAAGAGAGAGTAGCATCGTGGTCTGTGATCCACGTTTTATCGGAAGAGATAAATGAGTTTGCAAAGATTCCATCTTGGGGGATCCTGGTGTGGGAAGATCTTTTGCAAAAGAAGCCAGGGCCTTTTCAAAACCAAATGTTAATTTTTTGTAACATATTCCAAGCCATGATTTCGTGCAGGGGTGTCCAAACTTGGGAACTTTTTAAGAGTTGTAGACTTCAACTCCCATGCTGGCTGGGGAATTCTGGGAGTTGAAGTCCGCAAATCTTAAAAGTTTCCAAGTTTGGACACCCCTGATTTAGCGTATCAAAGAGTACCGGACAAAATGCAATTGTAACATATTAAAACCCAAGACATTTGGATGCCATTAAAAAAAATACTTTCACTTTTAGACGGAAGCAAGCAGAGTTTCGCTATCATCATTAGAGCTAGATTTCAGTCTATGCAAAACATGTGCTGGAAGACCTCCCTGTATCCACGATGAGGCTTACACACCTGGTTTTCTTATCCACTACTCTATGTGTCAATATGTTACCTGAGCACCAATGCATAACTAGGGAAGGAACTCCTTGCAGTCGACATCTTCGGAGAACTGTTCTGCAGTTCCAAACATCCAGCTAGACTACACAAGCAAATCGGTACTTCGCACAAGAGAGGAATCAAGCTGGAGCTTTCTCTCCCTTGAAGGCTGCAAGGCAAGCTCAGGCAGACTGGCTAAAAAGGGCAGGTGTGAACCAGGAGAGTTTTCGAGATCAGTTCAAGAAGCATTATAGAAACTGCCGCGATTATTAAACTGTAAAATTCCGATTACTCTGAGGCTTTATGAACTCTTACATCACCTCTCCTTTCGTTATGAGTATCCTTCAAGAACAATTGACTATCTTTTCCACAGCCACCTGCTCCATTCTTCGGTTAAAAAAAAAAGGAGCATAAAAACGATAAACTAATAAAAACCAGCTTGGAGGTTTACAGAATTCTACCTGCAGTGTTTTGATAGGAGATTCCCTCCCCACCCCCCAGGTTCAAAGTTCTAGGTCACATCTACAGATTTAACGGAAGGGAAAATCAGATATATCACGCGGGAACATCATCTCCTCCCGTCTCTCATCCTAAAAGCAGAGAATCCGGTTACGATAAACGTCTTCTCCTAACTAACCATTAACCTACCTGGCTAGGGTGAAAAAGACACAGGGTGACTTTAAAAAAAAACCCACCGCTAACTCCATGTTGTTATAGCTGATGCAAATACTTCCTGTAAAGAGTATCTCCCCCACTCCGCCAGTTAAAAAAGAAGAAGGATGAAATCAAAAGAGAACTTCAGAGAGGAAAAGACCCCACTGGCCGATGAGGAAGCAGCAACATCCAAGGTCTAAGGCAAGGGTGGGCAAACTTTGCAACTTTTAAGTCTGAAGGACTTCAGCTCCCAGAATTCTCCAGCCAGCTTTGCTATGTGGGTGTATACATAATAAGCTTTGCTGGCTGGAGAATTGTGGGAGCTGAAGTCCTTCAGACTTAAAGTTGCAAAGTTTGCCCACCCCTGGTCTAAGGTGAACTTCTGTATTTTCAATCCCCCCGGCCCAATTGCTCCCTTATTGGGGGGTGGGGTTTGTGATGAGCAAGGGGATCCTCCATTCTGCCCCTTCCTAACTCCTGAAGGTTTGGGACCTTCGGCTTCCTCACCCAAGTCCCCTTCCCTCCCCCCCCCACCTCCGGAAGCGGGTTTTCCCCCCAAAGCACAGCCAGGTATCTTCTCCAAGGAGCAGGAAATTGCTCATCTCAGCACGTGCTGGATGATGAACACGGCTGCTGGCCATGCCTCTTTGCCAGGGAGGATCGGATCCACCAAGCACACACACACACACACACACACACACACACACCAGCCAGCGGCTTTCCAGGATTCTGGGGAAGTGGATCTTGGGATCTTTTGTGCAGGGATCTCTCTCTCTCTCTCTCCTTTTTTAAAAGCATGGTTTTCAGGCTGCCAGGCATGCAAAAAAAAAGAACCAACCCCTTTTTGAATTTCCCTTTGCTCTCAGACAGGCGGGTGGGAGGAGGAGGGTGGGTGGGATGGGGGTGACGGCCTTGCTGGGCATCTGGGTGGCACCCACAAACCCCCCCCTCTCTGACTGAGGCCTTTAAAAGGGCACACCGACACCCAGACCAAGAGAGGAGGGTGTTTGCTGGTGTTGCTAAATTCCTGGCTCCAGGCTAGGGGGGAAAAGCCTTCCTAACAATCTCTCTGGGGTGGGGCAGAGCCCACCTCGCCCTCCCTCTGGGGCTGCTGGCAAAGGGGGGAGGGGGGAACCAGAGCCCCTCCTGGGTGTTGGGGAGGGGGGAGGACTGATAAGGTGCCCTCTGAGCCCTGAAGAGCCCCCCCCCAAGGGGGTTTCTCTGCCCCTCCCCCCCAAGGGATGCCCTCCCCCCCACTGGAAGGTTCTGCCAGGGCACAGAGGGCCACTTGCAGGCCTTGGCGCCCCCCCCCCAAGATGGCCCTCTCATGCTTTCTGCTGACCATCCCATCCCCCGCCCCCCAAGGCCAAGAGGGCAGGCAGGGTCTTTTGGGGGGGGAGGGGGAGGCAAAAGCAGCCATGAATGGAGGCCCCCCTGGGTGGGAGTTGACCTGCAGGCGCTCTGGACATGCCCAGAGACCCTTCGCCAGGGGCTTTGGCCTCCAACCTCCCGGGCAAAAGCAGCCCGCCCCCCCCCCTTTTAAAGGCGTATCTTTCTCTTCTCCCCCCAGAGGAAAGACCCCCCTCGCCCCTTTCCGCGCGCCCTGTTGCCAGGCAACGCTGCCAGGACAAACACCCCCCCCCCCCCAATCCCCACGAGGCCCTCACCACGATGCAACTGCCTCCGCTGTTTCCGGCCATGGCGGCAGGGAAGGCGGCCGCCGCGCTGCTCCTGCCGCCCCGCAAGCCGCCGCCGATGCCGAAGCCGCCGATTCTGCTGCTGCGCCTCGCCGGGGAGGGTCGAGGGGGGGGGGGGGGGAGAGAGAGGCACGCGCCAGGCCCCGCCCCCAGGGGGGTGGAGCATGGGAGGGGAGGGGGGGTCGGTTGGGCGCGAGGGAAGAGCGGCGGTTCCCGCCAAAGCCGCTTCGCCTCAGAGGAGCCGCCTGGGGGGCCACGGGGGGAGGGGGGCAAACAAATAAATAAACGTTTTATAAATTACAAGTAAAATGAGAAATGAAACGAAAGGGAGACACCGGCTGCCTAGGTAATGATGGGGAGAGAGAGAGAGAGAGAGAGAGAGAGAGAGAGAGAGAGAGAGAGATGGAAGGAAAGGCAGATAGATAAATGGACTGATGGATAGATATGGATGGATGGAAGGAAGGACAGGCAGGTAAATGGACTAGATAGATAGATATGGATGGAAAGAAGGAAAGGCAGATAGATAAATGGATGGATGGATGGAAGGAAGGAAGGACAGGCAGATAGATAAATGGGATAGATAGATAGATAGATAGATAGATAGATAGATAGATAGATAGATAGATAGATAGATAGATAGATAGATAGATAGATAGATAGATAGATAGATAGATAGATAGATATAAATCTAATAAATAATAATAATAAGATGGATGGATGGATGGAAGGAAGGAAGGATGGGCAGATAGATAAATGGACTAAGATGGATAGATATGGATGGAAGGAAGGAAAGGCAGATAGATAAATGGGATAGATAGATAGATAGATAGATAGATAGATAGATAGATAGATAGATAGATAGATATCTATCTAATAAATAATAATAATAATAAGATGGATGGATGAAAGGAAGGAAGGACAGGCAGGTAGATAAATGACTAGATAGATAGATATCCGATTATTATAAATTACAAATAAAATGAGAAATTAAACAAAACATGGGCACCAGCTGCCTAGATGAGAAAGATATCAGATTATAAATATAAATAAAATGAAAATTGAAATATAGACACCAGCTGCCTACATAGAGATGATAGAGATCAATAGATAGATCGATGACAGATATGAATAATAAAAATATGATTATTATAAATTATAAAATGAGAAATGTGGACACCAGCTGAGTAGATGTCTCTGGTTGACCCTTTCCCTAAACTTGGCTACTCTGAATTTGTGTTTAGGTAAAAAATGTCTCTTAACAATAATAATGAAATATAGGCAGCCCCCTCTACCCTTTTTCATATAGGCTGGTATGTTTAGTTCTGCCCCATGGTTTTGAAGGTTTGAAATGCTTTCAGTTTTTTGTTTTCTTTTAAAGGATGATTGGAAAAATGTGTCTTTGAGGATAGGGATTTATTTTTGTTTGAATCCCTTTCAAATAACTCAAGGCAGTGGATGTATCTAAACATACCTCCCTCTTCCTATTTTCCTCACAGCAACCCTGTGAGGTGAGCTGAGAGGGATGGGGACTCCTAAGGTCACCTACCTAGCTTTCATGGCTAAGACTTGAACTCACGGCCTCGTTTTTCTAGCCTGGTGCCTTAACCACCAGGCCAACCTGGCTAGGTTTGCTGTCTATTCCCCTTTGCCAGCCTCAGGGTCCCGACTAGGAAACCCTGCTGGAAGATCTCAGAGCTTAAAAATCCATTTCATCTAGATATTAGTGTGTTCCAGCAAGGTAGACTAGTGATCTAGGACTAGGTGAATAGAAGGCTATGAAATTGCTAGGCCGAAGGGTGCCAGCACAAAAATCCTTCCAAAGATAGGACTTTTTAAAAAAAACTTTAGTAAAATCCAATAAAAAATTATTGATAAAAAAAAAAAATCTTTACTGCTTTTCTGAATGGCGGTTGCCTGGGAAGTGTCATTTTTTTTAATTAACAAAAAAGTGTTCAATTGCCCTTCTTTATGAAAGACATTTGACCTGTTGCTTATACTGCCTTTTGCTTTATTATTCCAGAAACCGTTGGGACAGCTTGCGTGTGTGTTGCTATGGTTCTCTTGGCGTGTGCTAATTTGCACCCACTTGGGAGAACACCTGTGGGCTGCCAAGCCCATTGATCGGGGACTCTGTCCTTTGTTCAGCAGGTAAGACAAGAAGGGCTTGTTAATTATTATCTGTGTTTCTGGTTCAAATGGTTGAACAGGAGGATGAATCCTATCATCCTTCTAAGTTTAAATCTGCAGTTTGCTTGCCCTGAGATTGCTAAACAAACGACTGCGGGATCTAAAGAGGCAGACTTCTACCTCTCTTTGCAGCCATACATGGACAAACATGTGTTATATTTACCCAAAGTTCTCTTCCAAATGCCTCCATTAAATAAAGTGGTGATACCCTTCAAATTATTCATTGATACTTACATCGTTACCAGATGTGCTGGATCATTACTCTCTTATTTCCTAATATATTTTGGCAACTATCTGTGTTCTAGGTCTTATCTTCACTGTTATCTGCTGTCTCTTTGTTCTCTGCCTATAGAATTTTGCTTTTGGAGAGATCTGAAATGTAATAAACTTGTAGTTATCATCATTGCTTCTGTGCCTTCTAAAGCAGGGGTCTCCAACCTTTGCAACTTTAAGTCTGAAGGACTTCAGCTCCCAGACTTCTCCAGCCAGCTTTGCTGGCTGGAGAAGTCTGGGAGCTGAAGTCCTTCAGACTTAAAGTTGCAAAGGTTGGAGACCCCTGTTCTAAAGAATAAAAATGACAGCCTCTATACAGTATGGAATAGACAAGAGTGAAGCCTTGTGCTAATGTGGCTGATAATTCAAAGAAATAAACTGTTTGGAACAGGATGACACATATATTTTCAAAAATCATTTTTCCAGTAGAATGAAAGCAGTCTGAAAACCAGAAAAGCCACTTTTCTTTATATGCCCATGACTGCATTTAAAATAAAACCTGGATTAGTTCTAATCCTGTTTTAAAAAATGCAACAAAAGCAGAACTAAACATTTTTTTTAGGCATAGCCAAGAATTACAGGTATTTCTGAAACAAGTGTAACACTATCATTTGGTCAGAAATACATTTTGTACCATGTTTAGGATAGTGTATTTCACGTGAGCACAAGATTACAATACTTGTCTTATGATCAGTGACTTCTACCTCACATACTCCCTCTTCATCTGTTGCTTCTGAGATAACTTTTAGACAATAAACTTTTTAAAAGCAGGGACGATTTTGTTTATGCTCCTAAGGAACACACACACACACTGATAACACTATAGAAATGAATATTTACAATAGTATTGAAGACTTGGTGGGAAATAAGAGTCTGTGGAGTGGGTACAGTAGACTAAGAGCCATTCTTCTGTAGGGCTCTTTTGTCCTAGAAGCAAACATTTTGCTTAGGGGAAGCTATGTTCCAACACAGTTGCTGTGACCCCAGTCCAGGAAAGTACAAAAGCAGATTTACATCTGCAGCAGGACTTGATGAGTATAACATGGCTGAATATACAACATGCTGTCAAAAGATGCCTGTAGAAAATTCCCTGCAAGCAAGCAAAAAAAGAAAAAGTACAACAGGCAATGAACTGACACAGGACCTCTTCTGAATCCAACAGAATTTACTTACAAAGGTTTACATATGGCTGCAAATGATTGATATTTACATTTTCATTGCATCTTTTCCTCTTTAAGTTATTTATGTAGGAGTGTCCCCCCATTGCACCCTCAGCAAAGATTTGCTAGCAGTGAGTTGGAAGGGAAATCATGTCCTCTATGGCCTTAAAATGACAGCATCTGCATGTAACCAATTTGGTCAGTCCCAGATACCAAAAGGCTACTGAGCAGAAGAGGACCCTTACAACTGTTAGGGTGTGTTGTGCCTTTCATTCTGGCAACTTTTGGAACACAGAAAGCAGAGTTACACTTTTTATTGTGAAAGGCTGTTTTTGTTATAAAAGCAAAACATCAGTGATGAAATTCTAATATTATTTCAGGCAAATCATGGAACCTGATCATTTCAACACTCTGCCCTTTTATGAACTGCTGTGTGGAAAGCTACTGCAGATTGAAATAAGACTGGAAACTGAATTTCCCATTGAAATGGCATGTATAACATCATCCTATTTTTAACTAAGTCCACCAGGCAGAGTTTCCATAGCTGTCAGCTTTTCTCGTGCATATCAGAATTAAACAGGAAGTTACAATGAGTGTTCATGGTCTTCACATCCAGAAGAGAATGTTCTACCGATTAGTCCTTTTAAATAAATGAAATGGAATGGAAATGGGAACTCCCACTGTGGCTATTTAAGTATGTGAATCAGAGAACAAAGTATAGATGTCTGAGAAATAAAAATGAAAGGAGAGTACTGAGATCCTGCAAAAGAAAGGCAAAATCTTTACACATTTAAAGACCACAAAACAATCCATTCTTTTGAAAAACTGCACAGTGTGCTAAAAAAATCTATTTCAGTACAAGTGGCGCCTTTAATTTTGAAAGTTACATTACAAAATAAAAAAAAATTGGTCAATGGCATAAGAGCAATTAACAGATTTATTTTTATACACAACTTTCCTACTAAACTGCATTCTTCCAGGAAGTTTTCAAACCCAAATGGATTAAACTCCAACTTGAGAGCCTTAGAGGTTCTATACACAATAGTTGAGTCCCTCAAGACAATGAAATGCATTTTTAAAAAAAAGCAGACAAAAGGTTAAAAATAAAAAATAAACAAGACTTCATAAACAAAGATATCACAGAGGTGTTTTTTTTTTGCAGTGTCAACTGCTAGTGAAAAGTTCTCAGCTTTTCATCCAACTATCAGCCTGTTCCAATCTGCTGCCTTGATCTGACATTTGAGAGATAAGAAAAATATCTGAAGAGTGAAATTGGCAGTTTGCTAACATATTTAACTTTGTTTTTAGAATAGGTTCAACCAAAACACCTGAAGCAATTACAAGAAATATCAGGATTCTATGACGTCAAAACTGGGATGTTAAGACTGAACATAATTTCAGCCATCCTTGCAGGTTAACAGCACTCACTGATCTGCCAGGAAACTTTGATGAAATTTCAAAACATTCTCATATAGTGGTCACAAGACACAAAATAAATACTGACCTCTTACCTCAAAAACAAAAAGACAAGACTCGGTGTCTTATTTCATTCTTCTTACAGCATACAGGATCTGTGTATATATATATATATGTATATATATATATATGTATGTATATATATGTATATATATATATATATGTATGTATATATATATATATATTTGGACAAAACTTGTGTTCTAAACAGCACAGAGCACTTGAGGTATGATGTCCAATAGAGGGGATTAAATTCCAAAGTAAGCATTAAGCAGTAACTTGGAAATCTAAGAGAAATGGGCCAGCACTGAACACTCCCAGAAGACAACACCTTGTTTTCAGTTATTCCAGCCACAGGATTCAAATAAAAGGAGACTGGAAAGAAAGAAAGAACCATCACAACCTTTTGGTATAACTCTCAAATCTCACAGCTTTCAGTGAGCAGCGGCCGGAGTGGTCTCCGGGCAGTAGTGTCCTCCCAAAAGAGCCACGCCAAAGACTCAAAGCAGGGGTCTGGAGCTGAGAATTGTGTTTTGTACATTGGCCATTTTGCAAAAGGGATCAGTTCATTGCCTTCTGGTTTGCTTCTGTAATTTGCATGGGAAGGAAAATGTAAAATGCACACATTCTACAGCCGTGCTATTGAAACAGGCACATCCAATTTGTAAGTGAAAACTTCTGACGATCGCTGTGTTCACAAAGCCACTGAATGTTTTCCAAATGTGAGAAATTTAATTCCAGGTCCGGGAACAGAATTTATTATTACATCATCTGCCACAGTGTTGACATTGTATAATTTACATCTCATTGATATTGTGTTTCTCCAGGCACTGCAGATTACCTACATAATATTGACATGTGAAACAACTTCTGCTGAAGGCTCATCATACACGTGGACGTTTCTGGCAGTTCAAGGACATTTCTAACAGGCAGTAGAAAAAAAGTTACTAAGCATTAAAAAAAGGTTAGTAGTTATGGATGTCTTATTCATTCCCAGTTTAACTCAGTCAGTTGAAACCTATTTAATAGATGATGAGGAAAAGATAGATTTTAAAATAGTCGAGAATAAAAGCATGATCGAACATAACAGCAATATTTATTGACCGATGAGCGGAGTCTTCTTTAGAGTTAGATGAATTTGAGAAATCTCCCCAGTTTTTGTGCCATGGGGCTCCAGTTTTTTTTAAAAATAAAACAAAACCAAAAACCACTGATTGGCATATGCTCGGCTTAAAATGTCTTACCACTAACAACAACTACATCAATTGTACAGTGGTAACTCAGGAGGAGGACTGGCAGATGACAACTTCATACCTAATTTCCATTGAGCTGTTGCTGAGGAATTGCACTGTGATCAGCTACCGACTTTGCGCGGCTTTTACTTTCCCGCTCCTCATCCTCTTCATCTCGTTCGTCATTCCCACTATGGTTTTTACAATAAAGCCTGGAGAACATTTGAGAAAGGGATCTGTTATGGCAGTTTAACCAAGAAGCTGACCTGGCAGCCTGTAATCTCAGCCAAGGCACTCCCTGGCCTGGATTTCATGTACCAGGCTGCTAGATATCAAGTATTGGCAGTTTATTCAACTTCTACTTAGATAAGGCATCTGCTCTACATAAGCCCCAGTTCTCAACCTCAGCTAGCTGGGAAAGGTTCAGTTAACAGCTTGAAAGGAGGAAAGACTGATATTATTGCATTAAAAGCCACGTATTGAACTCAGAAACAGTCACAAAAATGCAGCACAGTCTCCAAGAAACATGTTGCCTCATGTCCTATGTCAATCCTAGAGCAGCCCATGTTTCCTAACCAATCTAAACAAATGTAAGGCAATCTCCAGCAAGTATGTTTTCCAGGCCTTGACCTGAATATACTTCCTGATTTAGAACTCCTTCAGCCGATTCAGTGCACCATTAGTTTTGACCAATGTCCTCGGTTTACAGATATATTGTTTTTAGAATGAATAATGTAGCTGCCTAGAATCAAACAAACAGAGAGAGATACAACTCACTTACTTGTAAATGCCCCGTGACATGTTTTCAATGTATTTTGCTTTGTCCTGCACTCCACAATGGTAATGGTAAGTCTTGATACAAGCTTTAATTTCACATCCAATCGTAGCGCCAGACTGACTACAGAGGGTACACTTCTGTCACGGAGAGAGAAATAACAAGAGGAGGTGAAGTAAGGCTGGGCCTTTCCTCCAAGCTGAAGGTTATAGGTCAGCACAGGAATAACAGCAAGACTAAAACCTCTGCCTAACCCCACTGTAACCAGGCCACTCTGGTCATGTGCTCCTACAGGCAACCCTCAGATCTTGGCACGAGACAAAACAGAGGTGCAACATCAAGTTTCAAACTGAAAGGGCGTACCATTCTTTTTCCGCGCTTGATTTCTTGAAGTACAGTTTTAATATCAAAATCACCAAACTCTGCCCTAGAAGTTGTTGTCAGTTGCACAGTACCAGAAGAGAACAGCTGGGAAGAAAAAGAGATATCAGGCTTCAGAAGCACAGCTGGAGCTTGGCTTAGATAAAAACTAGGGATAGCTCTCGGACCAGAAGGCTTAACTAGGGAAAAGGATCCAGAGGGGAAGCCTGCCTCCCAATCATCTTGGCAACAGTCTTTGGGTCTGACAAGTCAGGCGCTGAATGCCATGTGCCCAAAAAGCGTAATTGCTTACCTATTCCCTGCTTGCTACCAAATCAGACAAACATATAACACTAAGTCCGACTTTAAAATTACAATTTTTGAAGAGTTAGAATCATAATGTTCTAATTCAAGGTTAGTGTAATAATGATGGAGCCTAACAAGGACAGATGAAATATTTTAGAAACTGATAGCTGAGGAACTCTGGGAGTTGAAGTCCACAGGTCTTAAAGTGC
Organism: Rhabdophis nuchalis; assembly: GCA_039707465.1. Classification (NCBI taxonomy): domain Eukaryota; kingdom Metazoa; phylum Chordata; class Lepidosauria; order Squamata; family Natricidae; genus Rhabdophis; species Rhabdophis nuchalis. Next base: position 23,394,065 of record CM077657.1, on the reverse strand, counting down.
CCAGGTTTGATTTAGGACTACCCGGTGAACCAGAAAAAGGGAAGGCAACGTTCTATTTCTCACCATGCACTTGTAATGTGCTGCTGCCTTTTTGGCATTGAATATATGAAGCTTCCCTCTAGCTTCATTTTCTTCTTCACCTGCATGACAGAATCCACATTTAGGTTTTGTATCATTGGGGCTGCTTCTGTGGGGTGATCTGTCTCTCTGAAAGAAAAAGACTTTTCTAAAATAATAGGCCAGAAAAACAAATAGAGTTTCCAGAGAAGGCAACTGAGAGAGAAAGCCTGGTACTTCTTTGAAGGGATTTTAACACACAAACTCCTTACATAAGAACTGCTTTCTACGTCATCTGTGCCGTGCGACGAGGTGGACCGAGCATCTTCCGACTGGCCTTTAAGGCTTGTCTTTCTGGGCCTTCCTTTGCGCCCCCTTTTTTTGGGAGGAGACGGATCCAGCTCATGTTCATTTAGACCTTCTTCTAAATCTGCTGGAGGGGGAAAAGGCACAAACACAGAGACAAGCAACTTGAACGGTTTGACTAGAAATTCTGGGGGGAAAGCAGCCCCACCTCAAAACAGCAGCTCCATTTCACCATTAAAAAGACCAAAGGCTGCTAGGAAGAAGGCTAGAACTATCAAAGCAAATCTTTGATTCTATCCATCCTGATTTAGAGGGGAGCTATTGATGCCTATATCCCTCTCTGCTCACTTCCTGTATTGCACCTGAGCCAAAAACTAGACATTGCAAAGGAACCCAATTCATCTTTCGTCTCTCAACACTCCCTGCAAGCACTCCTCCACAACCCATTGCTCTTAAAATGGGTTGACTACAATTCCCATCCCTCCCAATCCGTTCAGTTGCTGGGGATTATAGGAACCCTAGCTGAGTGTATCTGAAGGGCATAAGGTTTGGGGAAGAGCTCTCTAGAAAGGAATTTTAAACTGATACAAAGACAATGCTTGTTTCATTACTAATCTTGACACTTTTCACGGAGGGGAAAAAACCCTGAGCGTTTGATCCAGAGAGCTAAGAACCATCACAAACTTGTATAGCTTTACCGTCAGAATTGTGTGGTGCTTTCTTGTGTTTTCGACATAATATCCTAGGAACAGAACACAAGACAAAAACCAAGTTACTTAACTATTCTGGGGCTTTAGCCAAGATGGCAACCATTAAAAAAAAAGTGCTGGATCCCTTCAATTTCAGGAGACATACTCACATATAGATGCCTTGCGAAGGTTTCTCTCGGATTTGTGCTTGATCATGCAATGCACAATAATAGTGATACGTCTTGTGGCAGGTTTTTACATCACAGCCAATGGTTGCCCCTGGGCAATGGCATAAGGAGCACTTCTGAAAGCAAAAGGAAGACTACCCTGTGAGGGCTTCTGCTCTTCCGGTGGACAGCAACAGAGACGGGGGGAGATAGCCCGGCCTGCCCTTTAACTGCTATTTTAAAATGCGAGCAGGGTAAGGCTCCAGTTACAGCCCCCAAATGAGAAGCGGAAGAGCATCTTCAGAAGCAAAAACAGTCCACAGCTGACCTTCTACCTAGTAGCTGGGAGATAACCACACTGGATGTCTGGCACAATTTAACCTTCTGGGAACTAAGTGGCCAATAACCGCACGCCGGGATTTATAAGCTTCTTCCATCTCCGGATTAATCTTGAATGGGCTGATAACCCAAATCACTGTCTCCAATTCTCAAGGTCTCTTCCACTGAGATGAGGATAGTAGCTCCCACTTCACTGGAATTAACGGTGCTGCCACCACTGATTTTGATAGAGCCAAAATTGTACCGCATCTACCAGAAGAGACTCACTGTGGGGTCCAAAACAAAGCAAATATTCTCTTTCTAAGAGTTTGAACTCTTTTGACAAGACAAAGGACAACGTTTGTGCACGAGGTCCCACATTTATCCGCTGGCATCTCTGCTCAGAGGAATCTCAACTTCTGGCCCACAGTCTTAAAAAGCCACTGTTACTCAGGGTTCCTGAGCACTTCACCTGCAGTCTCTCTCCACATCTGAGTATATATTAAACGTTCTGCAGATAAGACTACTTCGAGATTGGTCCACTGCTTATCTGATTTGAATAGCCATATGAGATTAGTGGCAATGGGGGAGGGGGAGGGGGGCTATTCAACTAGTCTGCTGATAAATTGTGTAAAATCTCACATGGCCTGGACCCCGTTACTTTCATGATTGCCTTTGTCCACGGTCTGCCCCACATTCAAGGGGTTGTAATTTGCAGCTCCATCACAGACATATTTAACATCAAGCTTTAATCGTGCCTTTTTGGTGGAGCAACGTGGGAGAAGAGCTAAAGCTACCACCTCCCTGGGCACAGCTTGAAACATCTCTCGTAAAATGCTCTAAACCACCTAGAGCTCCAGGTACAAATTGGCAGCGAATAAAAATTTAAAACAATCTATCCTTTTCAGAATATCTGATGATTCAAGGAAACTTCTGCTCAGGAATTTTCTTTTTTATTGACCATGATAATTCAATACATCCAATTCTTTGAAAAGCAACGACAGAGCTACTTCTAAACAGGAAAGCAGCTTAAATATCCATTTCTTCCACATGACTGGATCTCTATATGCGTATAGTTCTTACAGTTCTATTGTTCAGATTGGGGAAAGTTTGTACCAAGACAAGATTTTAACAATGAACATTCCATGTTTAAGTTCTATTACTACCAGCAATGCTAACTTACCAGTTTTGTGCCTCTTTTCATTTCTTTCTGTACATCTTCAATGGAAAAACCTCCAAGACTCTCATTATCAGTGTGTGAAGACACCAGAGCGGACGAGAAAAGCTAGATATACAGAAAAACATTACTTAGAAACCTGTTATGCTCTTGCAGATTGGAATACATTCAATCCATCATAGGTGAGCCCAGTGCAGGAAAATCTTTGTCACGGTCGCAAAAGCATATGAGACTAGCAAGGCCACCTTCCTGAAATTGTCTCTCATGCTTCAATGTAACGGACACAATGGGCAGTCTAGTCCTCCTAGGGCTAAGGCAGATATTAGCTCAGGAATCAGCCATAACAGCACGACAGAGGTTAAAGTCACATGAAGACCAGCTAGGCTAAATCACAATAAAGAAAGGCACATGCTAAAAGCAAGCACGGATGCCTCTGGGAGAAGAAAGAGGCAAGGAAGAATTGTACACCTTTTTCCTCCTCTGCAACCACCTGTGTTCCTCCCCCCCCCCCCACACACACACACACACTCATGGGACTCACCATACATTTATGATGGGCTGCCACCTTCTGGTTTTCAGAGAGCAACAGCTGCCCACATTCATCTTCTTTGTTGGATCTGCAGAAGCCACACTTGCGCTGCCTCCTGGGGCCCTTCTTCTGCCCAACGGTACCCGACATGGTTTTTAAAAAATAGCTTGAAGGACACCACTTCAATTCTGGCTAAAAGCTAGGAAAAAACAACCAACAGAAAAGTTACTTTTTTTACTGAAATGCAGGGAAGCTCCTCAGTATCCCTCATCAAAGCCAGCTTTATCATTAAGCACCCACGGGGAAATAGGGAAAGGTGTGACTCCTCTAACAGACCTGCATGCTTCCAAAAGTGTCATTCCACAAAGGAGAAAAAACTGGGACTCAGTGAAAAACAATAATTCTCCAAAGGCAGCCTGCAAAGACTACAACTGCAGCACAGGAGAGGAGATGTCACCATCTTTGGGCTCTGGGAACAAAGCTGTCTAACCTTATTTTAAACTTTTCTTCTTTTCGGAATTTCTGGAAGAGCCCATTATATCCACATTCTAGAAAGCGGGAATCTGAAAACGAATGTACTGAATATAGACATTCTTTGCATTCAAAGGTAGAGCCTTAAGTAGTCAATTTATATACAAGAGGAAGTTGGCTTACTGCCATGTTATAAACATTTTTAAAGGAATAAAAATTAGTGGAAAATGTATCCCCCAAAAATCAAAGCAAAATCATTTCGTATCACGATGAGTATCTGATTTTGGATCCAGACACATCCAGTAAGTATGGCTGCAAACTGCTGATGGCTTCATTCGGTTTTCTGGGTGACCCTCCCCATAATAATACTTGTTGATGGCACATCATTCCATGCCATCAAAGAGCCTTTGGTCAAGGAAGCCAGTGCATGGCTCTGGTCTTGGTCTCCAACCTACGACTGTTACAAGGTCACAGCTTGTTGAGAATTGTAAACAGCTTCTGTTAGCCATGTAATCCCTTCTGGAAATTGCTTAGGAAAAATGACTTACCAATCCTTGTAATATCACCTACCACTTGAGAACCCATATTGTCTACCTTCCTCCTTGAGAATGTGCAGAATATTCTATTTTGTACCACCAGGGGGGGGGGGGGGAAATCAACATAGAGCACCATCATTACTTTCCATACAGAAAAAAAATCACAGCTTCACTTGCGATTCTGGAATTAAGGGTACTTGTTTTGTATTGAACAGAGATTAATCTTTTAAAAATAACTCTACATCGCCTTAGTCTACTGGCATTCGGTCCTCCATGTTCTTTCCCAAACCTATTTTGTGAATGATTTGGGTTGTAACCCAATATATCACAAGCATTCCTGATAGCAGAACTTGAATGCATTGTGACAAAAAAAAATTTTTTTTTAAAATCCAGATGTGCATTTGTGGTTTTGGTACTGAAAGCTCATTTGACAAGTTCTGAGCTAACAGTGGTTTAATGCTTTAAAAAAAAAAAAAGCGTAGCAATGTTTTCCTCGCTGTGGCTACACAGCCTCACCATCACTGTGAGATGCATATTAATGTGACGTGAACCCCAGAAATGTTTCGCAGACAAACCCAAGCTTTATCTTCTCAAACGCAGCACCACTCAGCACCCCAGCTAAAGACAGACTAGAGTGGGCCCTTCCGTGGGGCCACCAAGTTCTAAGCTGAGGACATCCTTCTGACTTTAGCTTTGGAAAAACAGGGCTGCCTAGGGAAGCAAGACTATGTGGTGCAAGAGGCTTTCTCATAAGAAAGCAAGCTTGGTTCCCCTTCGCCCCAAATATCAGCTGCATGGTGTGCCCTTCGGGTAGCCTCCACTGCTTCCCGAAATGGATGGTTGCAGAAGCAAGGGAGAGGGGAGAGAATGGTCCTAAAAAGACAGCTCCACAGCAGCCGGCTTTATTCAGCCCCAAAGGAGGGAGGGCAGCAGTGATGTCATCTAAGCTGAGGGTAAGGAGGGAAATTCAAGAGCTGGTCCACATGCTGGCTACATCTGAGCTGCCAGTCAAGCCTCAGCATGTCCCTTTTCCACGAGAGTCACGCATCCTAGATCTCAAGGCGACCAAATACCTGGAGGAAATCCAAGGTATTGACTTATAGGCAAGCTTTCAAACAGGGGTTTCTTGGATTTGCAACCAGAGTTGTGACTGTGGAATCTTTGCCACAATAAATACACTGCACCAACCTCATTTCAGAAATATAGAGCAAATAGCTAAAAATAATATTGTTCAGTCTATAAACACTTTTCCTCTACATGGCTAGTTTTGACATCCCACCCTTAAAATCTCTTTCAGGTTCCTCGATTATTCAGATTCTCGACCATTCACTGCAGTTAGACGGTAGAAAAGACAGGTGCCCCACGGCATCACCTTAGCCCTAAAGACGTGCAGAACACAGGTAATGACAAAGCCCCCTTTCAGGATATGATGTTGGACACCTAGGTTAACTGTGTGAAAGAGCCATTAAATGCTGGGCCATACTTTCACACCTACGCAGGTGTACAAGTGCCAGTGCAAAAGACCTCAAATAATTAGCAGGGTCATTTCTTGAATTCACCAGCAATGGGGGAAGAAGTCAAATGCCAGGCACGTTATTCAAAGGGCATCTCGATCAGCCTACGGAGCCTGCGCACAGCACTCTCTCACCCCTCGCCCCGATGTCCCACGGCCACCCAGGTATAAGTCAAAGGAGGGAACGTGGTCCTTGTGGGTTTGGGCACCACCTTTTGAGAGCCCGAGGCCTTCCGTGGTTCCTTTGCAGTCAGAAGGTGGTACACTCATCTGAGAATGCAAAGCCCCCCTTGGCCTCCATGAGAGGAGAATAAGGCCACTCTGGGACCACCCCCCGCAAGGGGGATAGAAGCCCTGTGGGGGCAAAAGCACCTCCCTGTGAGCCCTTCAGCTACAGTCTTTAGGGGCCACAGAAGGGGGCCGTAGTAGTAGTACAGCAATAGATTTGCAAAGGGAATCCTGCCTTCCCCAAAGCCACTGGCACCCCTTCAGCAGGGGAGGCTCCAGTTCAGGAGGGAGCCCCATGGGGAATGCCCCCATTAGATCCGCCACAGGGAAACCCCGCTGCAGCTGCTGCAGGGTTGCCCCCAGGGCCCAGCCCTGCCAATGGGCCCTTTCCTGGCACACCCTCCCTCTTAGGAGGCCACCCTGTGCCCCTGCTCTCCCCCCACCCGGGCCTCCCTGGGGGCTCCTTTGCAGGGCTGGGGGGGGGGGGTCGGAGGCGGCCTGCAGGAGAGCAGGGGCACAGGGTGGCCTCCTAAGCGGGGGGGGGGGGAGGCCAGGAAAGGGCCCATTGGCAGGGCTGGGCCCTCGGGGGAACCCTGCAGCGGCTGCAGCGTCTCAGGTGGGCCGGCGGGGTCTCCCTGGGGTCGATGGGAGAGTCGTGGGAAAGGGCCAGCCAGGACACAGCGGAGCCCACCTTTCCCCCCCCCCCGGCCTGGCCTGGAAGCCAACTCCTCTTGGAGGAGCCTCCTGGGCAGGATGGGGCTCCCCACCCCCGGCCCTTCTCCCCGGGGCCTGCGGGGACCCCTCTCCCGCCAGCAGCAGGAGGAGCGGGGCCGGGCAGGGCGGGGGCTCCCCGGAAGCGGCGGCCCTTCCCTCTCGGACCCCTGCCCCCCCAGGGAAAGGGGGGAGGGGGCGGTTTCCATAGCAACCTGCCGGGGTGGCGCCCGGGCGTGGGACTCACCGGGCGGCTCAGGCCGAGGGGGCCGGCGCAACCGGGGGACCCGCGGGGAGCGCCGCTCAGAAGCCGACCAGAGCCTCCTCCGCCGCCGCCGCCGCCGCTCGCCCGCTCCCTTTCATTCGGAGGGGCAGCAGGAGAGGCGACGCTGCGCCGCGGAGCCTGACGCCAGCACGCAAGGGACGTACGGCGCGCCGCCAGCGAGCGAGAGAGCGTCGGCCGCGCTACCGGCGTCCTACGTCACCCCCACCCCACGACGCCCTCCCTCTTCCCCTCCCCTGACGGACGCCGTCGTTGCGCATGCGCCGAGGGAAAAGGGGAAAGAAAGGGAAACGCCCCCTAAAAGGGAGCGGGAGGGACGGTCGGTGAGGCGCGTGCGCAGAAGGCCGCGCGACGGTTGGGACGAGGCCAACATCCTATGTCGCGTGTGGAAGGAGACTCGCGCGTGCGCATTTGCTTTCGTTTTCCGGGAAAGGTTGAAGCGGCGCTTCCGCGCAGCCGCATCGAAAAGGAAGTAGGCGCCCCATGAGGCTGCGAAGCAACTGAGCATGCGCGAAGGTTCCTCTTGTTAATTTTTTTAATCTATTCGGTGTCGGACTGCTTTCAAACTCCTTCCGATCAGCCCGAAACTTAAATGATTTATTTAAAATATAACGGTAGTTGGTTCATTGCTTTGAAAAACAAAACACAAAACCACGCGTCCCTTTACATAGGTAGGAAAAGTAGTCAAGTCCCGTGGTGTCTGATGCCACACATGCTGGGCGTGCAAACACGTGTCAAGGGAAACTCGGCGCATTTAAAACTTTTGCGGGCTTTTTGTGCTGCGAAGCAACGGCGTCTCTCGAGCTGCGGAAGGGCTCCCCCTCCTGGCCGAGGGCGGCCATGACAAGCAGACACCAAACACAAGAAATGAATAAATACATGTAAACCTCTGGAGCTTCTTAGTCATCCAGGTCATGCTTATCCCAAAGTGCTTTTTCAAGGGGCAACTGGACTTTCTTTGCTTTCCTTTGAAGACATTTCGCTTCTCATCCAAGAAGCTTCTTCCCCACCATCCAGTCAGAGTTGAAGAAGCTTCTTGGATGAGAAGCAAAACGTCTTCCAGGGAAAAGCAGAAAATCCAGTCTCCTCTTGAAAAAGCACCTTTGGGACTCCAGGAGGGCTTCCTTCCAGGCTTTTTGCTGGCTGGGGGATTGAAGTCCACTCTTCTTCAAGTAGCCAAGTTTGAAAAATGCCTCTTACAGGATTGAAATGCAGGGTAGCCACATAACATGCATTGGATGCAAACCCCTCTAACTTTCCACCTGACAGCATCTTTAAAAGCAAATCTGGTTTCCCAGCCCTTTGCAAATGCTCACAGGACACACCGAGGCTAATTTCCACTTGCCACGCTTGGGCTTCATGGCAAGTGGAAACTAGGATTCAATAGGATTTGCTTCCTTATGTCTTACGACCTAGGCTGATTGGACAAACAAGGATGAGCAAATTTCCCGGGTAACCTGAAGTACGGACCTGCCTCTAGTGAAGCAGGACCTGCTGTCTTGATAGACAAGGAGGAGCATTTGCAAAATCCAGGCTGGCTTTACATACCCCACTAAACTAAACAAACCACGTTTGAAGGCTGTGAATGCCGCAATTTCTCAGCCTAGCCTACCCCACAGGATTGTTGTGTGATTAAAACAAAGTCAGGGAGGAGGGAATTGCTTTTTCTTGAGGGCTTGCATACCAAAACTCTGGTAATTGTTGGGGGGGGGGGGAGACAATCAGCATTTTGCAATTGAAAGATTATTGTGCAAAAGCCTGAAGAGGGATGCCTGCTGGTTTTGCAAGCCAGAGTTAATTAACTGCCCTCTTTCTAGCCCACTTGCCACATTCTTTCTATTTCCTCCCCCTCCTCTTCCCTCCCCCCCAGACTCCCCGGCTGGGCAAAGGGGAAACAAAGCTTTTTCCCCTCAATTCTTGGAGACAAAATGGAAAGCACTATGGCCAGGCTACTTGGAATTTACACACAAACAATGCAGGAGATTGGGTTTTCCCTTGTTTTTAAAAACTTCCCACCTACTCTTGCAGACTTTACTGGGATCAGAATTTTTATTGCTAAGCAAGGTGATTGTGAAATGAGACTGCAGTTAAGTGAATCACGTGGTGGGGAATTCTGGGATTCCCTAAACCATAATTGGCACTCAGACCAGGGTATCGTTCGCCATCCCTTGCTGTTAAATACACACAAAAACTGCAAAATTGGCCATACATTTTTCACCATAGGTCTTCTCGAATAGTGTAAATTGTATGTGGGTGTGCAAATATTCCACTCATTCCCTCATCCTGATCAAATTATCGGAAGGGACAGAAAACCAGGAATGCAAAAGGTTGTTGAAATCTTGCAAATGTTTGCCAAACTCAGTCCTCTCTCTTGCTTTCCCACCTTTGGGAACCTTTTAAAAGCCAGCCTTTTGCTCTAAAATCTTTCAGGGGCTGGAGACAAAAGGCTGCCCTCCTGCTGACCTTGGAACTGGGTGACCATTCTGCGCCAGAGGGACCAGGAGGGGATGAAGGCAACCTATTGACCGGCCCATGGCTGGTGCCCCAGAGAGGCACAAGCACACAAAGAAATCCCAGCTGCTTTTGTATCCCGATGTCGGTCAAGAATGGACATCCGACATCCCCTTCCACTCCCTTTGCCTGTCTCTGTACGGCAAAATAAGGAGAGGGTCACAAAAATATCTTTTTGCACTCTTTTTGCAATCTTGATTTAGGGCAAGAACGTTTGTTTCCAGCGGTACCTCGAGAAGTGGTCAGAGCGAGTTTTAGGTTGCGAAAAAATATGGGGTGGTGGCCTTTTCTGGGGCATAAAACCTCTACGAAACAGATTTACGGCAAAACTGTTGCTTTGAAAAGTTTCATTTTGAGAAAGGGGTCTTGGAAGGCGTGTGCTTTGGAGGTTGGCATTCCCTGAGTATGTAAGATTGAAAAGAAAGCCTTTTTTCCTCTTTGTGTCAAAGAAAAACAAAGAAAACACTTATTTGCAGAATAAGTCACAATGGACTGCGTTTTAGAGGTATGAAAGCCATCCCTTGTGGTTTTTAAACTGCAACGATTGGGAACATTTTGTCAGCCGCACTAGGTAGGTAAAGCCCATCATGAAATTATCTTTGCCAGAAGACTAAACTGCTTTGCTTGAGATGGGCCTCTAACATGGGGGGGTCTTCAACTTACAGCTATTAATTTAGCAACTGTTCAAATGGCTCTGAAAAAAGTGACTTATGACCACTCTTCCCCACTTATGACCATTACAGCCTCCTCAGGGTCATGTGATCAAAATTAGGGTGTTTGGCTACCAACCTGTATTTACAAGGGGGGGGGGGCACCGTGGGGTTATGTGGTTAAATAAATACTTAAATTTTAATTCTAAAACAGAACTGACTTTGCATTCGCCCAGAGTGAAAACAAAAAGTAATATCTAACAATAGTGACAATAATAACAATGTTGGGAGGGACCTTAGAGGTCTTCTAGTCCAACCCCCAGATCAAGCAGGAGACCTTACACACCATCCAGTCAAATGGTTATCCAATTTCTTAAAAACTTCCAGTGTTGGGGCATTCACAACTTCTGGAGGCAAGCTGTTCCACTGGTTGATTGTTCTGTCAGCAAATTTCTCCTTAATTCTAGCTTGGATCTCTCTCTTCCATTGCTTCTTGACCTATCTTCAGGTGCTTCAGAGAATAGATTGACACCCGCCCCACCCTCTGTGACTGCCCCTCAAATATTGGAAGACTGCGATCATGTTACCCCTTAGTCCTTCCCTTCCTTAAACTGGACATACCCAGTTCCTGCATCTGTTCATCTTTGAGGCCATAAATGCTCCTCTTCTTTGTTCTACAACTTGCTGCTTACTTGGATAGCAGCATACGAACATAATGCATTACAAATGGCTGGTTTTTTTTTTAAATGTGCTTTCTACCCTGCCTGAGCCTCTGTGTGGTTTATAGGCTGTTAGAACTTGTGTGGGTTTGAACCATCCTTGCAAATTACCAAATGCATGGCTTTTGTGTTCTGCCAGCTCCCCCTCCCTTCCCCCAACCCCCCCTTCCCTTACACACTTCCCCCAACCCCCAGCCCCACATTCTTCATTGCTTACAACAGAAGGATGCACTTTGCTTGACCTATGAAGCCTCTGACCACTGGGAATTCAAAAGAGTGGAGACACCAAGAGGTACCATTGTCCGGCCAAATGAGCTTCTCCGAGGGGCAAAGCAGCTAGATTCCACAATCAAATCCCTGTTTGCTGGAGCATTTCCATGAAAAAAGCAGGCCAGATAAATGGAAGATTCTCCCAAGATTCTTAAAGATGCAAAATGTCCCTCTAAATCCAGGGTAAACAAAAGGAGGAAGGGAAGGGAAGGTTGACTAACTGAGCTGGTTTGGGGAGGGGTAGTTTCTCAGATCTACAAGCAGGAAAGGGGGGGGGGGGAATCCTTATTGAAATAATCTTCTGTCCCTCTCTCTACCAGAGATCCTGGAGACAACCCCCAACTTCTCTCCTACCCTCATCCACCTAAGCTCAGGAGAACTTGCTTAGAGTGGGCTTCAGGAGGGCTATTGTAATATTGGTAGATGCCTTCAAATCGAAGGGATCCACTTAATTCAAAATACTTGGTCTACTTTTAACATAGTTTAATGAGCTCCTCCACCCACTGCTGTTTGTAAACGTAGTTTGTTAGCTTAGCCTTGTTGTCCCAAGTGGCCGAGTTTGAATCATGGAACATGAGTCCTTATCTGGTGCGCTGCTTCCAGGCAGCCTTCTTAAATCCCATCCAGGGCAAACGCTTATGGTTTACTATTTTTAAGGGTTTTCTGAAGAAAATATTGCACATTAATTTGTGGCGAACCAGTTACGTCCAAGGAACATGTGGCATGTTTGCACAATTTTCCCATTGTGAAAGCAGAAGTATGCTTTTAATGGTGTAAAAGTGTAAAAGTGACATCTTGGCTACAACTTGGAACTCAGTTGCAAAGTTGTAGACAACAAAATATACAATAATAAACAATTCAACCACGGCAAACATCTGAGTTATAATAAACACACACTCACAGAAAAATTGACTCCAACTTTTGAATGGACCCACTTTACACAAAATACAGAATATTGGTTTCTTAAAAGTGAAAAGATTGTTAAATCAATTAGAAAAGGGCTTATTTTCCAACAAAATTAAAGTCAGCAAAATTTTCATAAATTAATGTGCAGCCTATTTGTTACATCACATCTCTAAATATCACATCCACATGAATTGCAACTGAATTCTCCCAAAAGTGCACTGATATTCTAAACAACTTAAAGTAGCCTTTGATGGTACCAAAATATTTAATAACTTTTAATTTTCGTCTGCTCATGACAATGTCTGCACACTCATTTGAGGGTGAATCAGAAAAATAACAAGAACAGGAAAAGGATGCTTAAAAATCTGCGTGGGAGTTGATGCTTTCTTTAGAATGGTCCCTTTTTAGACTGCTCAGAAATTAAAAGTTGAGCAGAAATGTATTAGGGTTTGTGAGTGTGATCTTTGTTTTTGGATAAGACTGTCCACTCTTCAGTTTCACCACACTCCAAAATCACTCCCCCCCCCCTAGGATTTTCAAGGAAGGTGAGATTCAAATGAAGTTGCAAAAATTATCATTGTTCTCCATTATTTTCCAGATAAAGGGTCTGCCTTCCATCTTTTGCAGAAATAAAATCTTTGTGCTTTCCCACGTATAACAGAGGGTTTTAATATATAGCATTTAATTTTCTTTGTGAACTTTCTAAGTTATTTCACGAGAGATGAGAGGCTGGATTCTAAATTCTTTATAACGATCATTAAATAATAGAATGACTAAATTGGTCAATCAGTTAAGATACTGAGATTATCAATCCTTTATTTTCAAAGGTTTTCTGTTCTGGCTGAGTAGTTCTTAAGACACTTTACGGGCTAACTGTAGCAAATATATATTCCCAATGAGCTTTATCTGATGCTTGTAAATGGAGGAGGATTAGGGCACTTCAATTTTGGGATGTTAAAGTTCTCAAAATTCTGGCATCTGGGATTGCATTAATTATTTTCCCCTTTTAATTGACCAGTGAATTCAGATTTGGGTAAATGTGTCTCCAAGAGTTCTTTAAGAACTCAAGGAATCTAACTTGGAGAAGAGAAACACGAAAGAGCATTTTTGTTCCTGCAGATGTATGGATGAGGGAACAAAATGACAGCTCTACCTTGTTTTTTCTCCCTTTAACCCAGAGCCTTTGTTGAAGGAATCTTGAATTTGGGGTTTAAATTGGCCCCTTCTTTTGTCAAATATTCCCAGTGAAAACCCAATCAGGATGCAGTTGCCCCAAACTCTTTGTTCTCACCTAAACTGACTTTAGAGGGTAAAAAGAGAAATTAAACAGTGGAGAGCAGCTAAACAAAGGGTATTTACATAATTATTTACTGATTTCCTTGGGAATTTTTCCCTCTTCATTAAAAAACCCCCCAAAACCCAATAGATAGAATGAAGAAATGTATTATTTTTGGAAGGTCTCCCTTCTTTTTAATTTTATTTCCTCATTTTAAGAAAGTTTTCCTTATCACTTCATTTCAAAATCAGATGGAAGCTGCCGCTTCCTGAGAAATATCGTATTGAGCAGCGTAGACTTTAAAAACACACCGATTTCAGATTATTAGGATTATCTGAAAGGAAGCCAGCTGCCAAGGCTGCAACTTTCCAAACAGAAAATACAGTTTTGAGAACTCCAGAGTCAGGGTTAGGTAGCCCACAATTCTTGTTTAACAAAGAGATTGTGAGAAACTTTTCACGTTCAATTTCTAGTCCTTACTATAGTCCATGTATAAAGAGATATATAAATAATTATTTAAGCTGCTATCTATGGGCTAGGCTGCTTTTGTCCCTCGCCTCTGAAACAACGGCTGTTAAAGGAAAGCAGAGACCCCTCCGTGGCCACATTGTACGCCCCACAGCCAGACTCACAGGCTTCTTTTTATTTTGGTCCTTTTAATTTTAAGGATGGCCGGTGCCCATTTCCCCCGGCAAAGCTCTCTTCCCAAGGCAGAAAAACCGATTTCCCGTCGGTGGGAAGCTCGGAGGGGTGGTCTGGGCAGGGGGAAGGGAGGTGACGGGGTTAGCAGCGCTTAGCTTTTAGCCCCAGCCTGACCACAAGGCTGATTTTAAAGGGGGGGGGGCTTGCAGGAAGAGGCCACATGCCTTCTGCAGGACCAAGGCTCTGCTGGGGTGGGGGGCGTTGGAGAGGCCGAGGCTCTCTTTTGTTCTGCCTTTTGGGGAGAAGCCATGGAGGGGGGGGGGGTCGGGGAGGATAACATGGGCTTACCAATGGGGAGGGGGGGTCGAATCAATGCTCCGACTGGGAGGGTTGCAAAATAAAGAAAAGGAAACGGGCTGTTTCGTCTTGCAAACGGTGGGTTTTTACGCAAAGCGAGGTTGCGCGCTCTGCGAAGGAATCCTGAAGAAGGGGAGGCTGAGGGTGGGGGACGCAGCGCATCCCCTTATGGGACCCCTCACAATTGCTCCCGGTCTCCAGAGGGGGCGGGGGGGGGGGAAGAGGCAGGATCTCTCCGCTTTCCTCCCAGGGACTTTGGATAGGAAGCGCTTTTCGCCCAAGCGCAATTCGGCTTAGATGGAGAGGAAGAGATGGGCGGCAGGGCGCGCGCCTTTCCTGAGCGTGGTTGCTTAGGATCGGGGCTAGGCCAGTGTAGAGCCGGACCTGCCCTGCGGGGAGCTCGGAGTCACTTCGGCTTCCTCCCCTTCATCCCGAGGCGACCCCGGCCCCCTCCACCCGAGCGCTGCCCGCCCCTTCCAGGCATTTAAAGCGCTGCCCGCCCGACCCAGAAGGCGCAGCCGGAGGGGGATGTTTGGGGGGGGGGGAGGCTGATCCCGGCCTGCCATTGGCTGAGCCGGAGGGGGCCGCGGCGGCGGCAGGACACAATTAATTATGCTAATGAGCGGGGGAGCGGATGCGCGCCCTCCCCCTCCCTTTTTGGGGGCTGGTTGGCCAAAGGGGGACGCCCCCCGCGCGGTCACATGACCGGCTCTTCGCGCCACTTTCGTAAATCTGCCTTTCGCCCCCCCCCAACTCCAGCCTTTCGCTCCGGAGCTCCAAGGTAACGTCCTGCCCTCGCGCGCTTCTGCCCCGCCGCCGCTCCCCACGGCCCTCGCCCGACGGGAGGGACCCCAAAGCACCTGTAGGAGGGCGGCCCCGGCGGCGCCTCGCCCCCCCCTTCCAGCCTTCCCCCTCCCTCCACGAGGCTCCGCGGCAATTCAGGCCCGGGAGGGCGGGCGGCGGAGCGCCCCCTCCACGAGACCCCTGGGGGCTCCCGGCGCCTGTCCTTGCAAAAGTTTTGCAGCACGCCTGGGGGGGGGGGCGCCGCTTGCACCCCTTTTGCACGGAGTGGGGGGGCGTTGCTGGCGGGGAGGGGGCCCGTCGGGGGGCGCGTGCACGAGGCGGGGGCCGTCGGGGGGCAGCGGCGGCGGCCCGGGCCACGTCTCCATTGTTGCGCCCTGCACATGGCGGGGCGGGGCGGGGGCGGCGTGCCTCGGCCCGTCTCCGCTTGCCCGGCAAGGGGTGCGCGGGAGGGGCAGTGCGCATGAGCGCGCCCGCGAGGCACGCCGGGGCTGGTAGTTCCCACGCGGGCACCACGCGCAAGAGGAGGAGGAGGAGGAGGCGCCGCTGCCGGCCCGGGACCCCTCGGGCGCCCCTCGCCCGGTCTAGGCCTCCGCCCCGAAGCCCAGAGACGCCGCGTCGCCGTCGCTCCGCCCGGGACCTCCCGCCAAGCGCCTTGGCAAACTTTTGCGGGGCGGCGCCGGGCTGGGGTCCCTCGTGGCGGCGGGACAAAGGGCCCCTCGGTGGGCGGGGGTGGGGGGAGGCTCCGCCGAGCCAAGCGCCTCCGCCAAGCCGCCCCCCCCCCCGGGCCGGGGGAAGAGACGGGTGAGTGGGCAGAAAGTCCGGGCTGGGCGGTCGGGCGGGGCGGGGAGGCTGCCCGGGCTTGGCGCGGTTTCGGCTCTTTGAATGGAAGGACTCGCTTTCCCAGAAGGCGCCCGCCTCTCCTTTCTCTTTAATCGCCGGCGGGAGCGCGCCTTCGCCCGCCCGCGCGCTCCGGCTCCATCCCCTCCACGTGGTGCGCGGGGCAAGGAACTTTGGGGGGGGGGGGGCTGGCGCTCTCTGGGGAGGGGGAGAGCGAAAGTGGCCGCTTCCTGGCGGCGCCCGCGGTCGCCCTCTTGCCAAAGCTTGGCCGGCGGGGCGGCTTTTGCATGGAGCCGCGTCCCCTTCCTCCGCTCGCGCCTCCCCCCCCCTCCCGCCGGCTGCCTCTTCCTTTTGCGCTTTGAACTTTCCGGGCTGCTTCAGACCTGGGCAAAAGTTGGTGCTCCCCCCCCCCCCCCCCCAAGTGGCCTTTTTCGCTTTGAGCCCCCAAAGTGGCCTTTGGAGTTAGGATCTTTTTTGCCCCAAAGGGTGGGCTTCCCAAACGCCAAGCCCAGCACAGCGGCAACTATTATGCAACCCACGTGGCTTAGGAGGAGCAGGTTGAAGGGAAGAGTTGTGGGGCTTTGGGTTCAGAGAAGGTATTTGGGACCCCGGATCTAACTTAATCTTTCATAGTTTCTTCATTTCCACCCACAGAGATGTCCACATTCTTGAGTAGTTCGAGGAATATCCAGCTTCTTCTGCAGAAGACCAAAGAGAAGTACATAGCTTGACCTCCTCCAGTTCTCCTCAACCACAAGAACCTGATGTGGTAGGTTGACTGAGGTAGGAAAACTGACCCCTACGCTTCCATGGGGGGAGGTAGATGTGAAGATGGGTCCCACCTCCTGGCCTTAACCCTGATCAGGGAGGTTGGTCCATGTTTGTACAGAAGAAGTGAAAGATCTCATGATGTTCTCCTTCCAAGACCAGAGAACCTCTTCGAACTTCTCTCCCTCTCAGCACAATTGGTCCTTTCCCTCTGGTAGAACCTCAAACCCAGCTCCAGCGTAAAAAGGCAATTTTGCCATCTCCAGATTGAATTCATTGGACGTAGGAGAATCAGAGGATGAGCTGGTGGCCCTTTCCCATGATTAATCTTGCATTTATCATGCTTTTCCAAGAATGGGAGTCTTATTAACATATTGCTAATAAGTTTCTTATATCATGTATCGCATATTCCTTGTTGATACCTGGATCCTGGCCATGTTTTGCAGGGTGGAATTGAAAAGCTATCACATTCCCTCCGCCCCCCCCCCCCCAAATAAAAGACCAACCTATTTGTGCAACGTAACGGTTGGTGAATGACCATCCTAGTCGAAGTCTACCTCCTTAAAGGTTCTTCATTCCCTTGATCTTGAAGGGGTCAATTTCGAAACGCTGCCTGTAATGGGAATGGCTGATTATCACTTTATAGAGGATTTTGTGAATTACAGCAATTGGCATCTAGAAACTCCCAAGGATCCTATAGTTTCTCTTGTGGAGAAACAGTTTCAACCTCTTTGTGGTCCATAAACTTCTGGATGGGAAGTAACGGACTTAGGCTCAACCCGACCAAGACCGAGTGGCTGTGGTTTCCGGCTGCCCGATTCAACCAGCTCTCTCCAACGCTGGCCATAGGGGGCGAACATCTTGCCCCTGTGGATGGGGCGCGCAACTTGGGTGTCCTCCTGGATACCCGGCTGTCCATGGAAGATCAAGTGACAGCCGTGGCCAGGAGGGCGTTTTACCAGGTTCGCCTGGTACGCCAGTTGCGCCCCCTATTGGATCGGGACGCCCTTCGCACAGTCACTCATGCTCTCGTGACATCCCGACTGGATTATTGTAACTCTCTCTACATGGGGCTCCCCCTGAGGTGTACCCGGAGGCTTCAGTTGGTCCAGAATGCAGCCGCGCGAGCAATTATGGGCACCTCTAGGTTTGCCCATGTAACACCGCTGTTGCGCGAGCTGCACTGGCTACCTGTCGTCTTCCGGGTGCGCTTCAAGGTGTTAGTCACCATCTTCAAAGCGCTCCATGGCTCGGGACCTAGCTATCTGCGGGATCGGATCCTGCCCCATACATCCTCACGGCCGATTCGCTCCCACAGAGAGGGACTTCTCCGGGTGCCGTCCACTAGACTTTGTCAGCGGGCGACGCCCAGGGGAAGGGCCTTCTCTGTGGCGGGCCCAGCCCTCTGGAATGACCTTCCCCCCGATATCAGGACAACCACGGACCTCCGCTCCTTCCGCTTAAAATTAAAGACGCACTTTTTTCGTCTGGCCGGCCTTGGGTAGTCTCTTTTTAGGTCAGGGTTTTTTAGGGGTAATTTTTAGTTATGGGTTTTAGCGCAGGATTTATTTAATTTATTTTTAACTTTGTATTTTGTATTTGTTGTATTTTTAATTGCCTGTGCCCCGCCTCGAGTCCCCTTGGGGGGAGAGAGCGGGATAGAAATTAAAATTATTATTATTATTATTATTATTATTAAACCCTTTGACGTTGCGACTGGATTGAGCCCTCTGGAAGCCGAGTGAGGAATGAGTGAGGAACCACAACAGAAACCGGTTGAATTCAATGAGCTGTCAGTCATACAATAATTGAGATGGATGGGATGAGTTCTACAGTAATCCCTCGTTTTTCGCGGTTAACGGGGACCGGAACCTTCCGCGGAAACTGAAAAACCGCGAAGTAGGATTCTGTATATCTATACCGGAAACTTGAGTTGGTGGACATCGTTTAAAACAAGCACTAGGGGGCGCTTGCCTCCTACCAATGCATTTTTTTCCTATTCTGTATTTTTGAAAAACCCGCGACGCACTGAAGCCGCGGAACATGAAGCCGCGAAAAACGAGGGATTACTGTACCATGTTTTGTCGTCATTGTGTTCATTAATGTATCGCATTTCTCTTTGTTCCTGTCCCTTTTTTGTCCAACAGCTACTTTTGACGGGACACGGCAGCTTCTCTCCTCAGAGGAAACCCTCCCGAGCAGTGGCCCTTCGTTGGCCAAAGGAAGCCGGCCGAGAGCCTCTGGACTTTGAGGCAAGCCATTGGTGGCGCAAAAGTGCTTATAGTGCAGGTAGTCACTGTTCTCTACTGCAGTGTTAGCACTTCAGTGACACAATGGCGCAGTGCGCAGGATGGGTTTTCCTGGTGCAGCTCCAGCAAGCCATGGTTGGGCTCAAGTCATGTTCTCCATCCCAACCAGGAGGCCCAAAGGTTTCTTGTGCTAAGGTGCATCTAGTGCAGTTAGTGAACTAGCTTACAATCTACTGCCCTGAGTGCTCCTTCTGGCAGACGGAACTGGCACCTGGTCAGGCTTTATATGGCGTTGCCCTCAACAGGTAAAGAGAACATCTGAGACTGGCCCCTAAAGCTTCCATGGTAGATGTGAAGATGGGTCCCACCTCCTGGTCTTAACCCTGATCAGTGAGGTTGGTCCATGTTGTACAGAAGAAGTGAAGGATCCCATGATGTTCTCCTTCCCAGAGGACCTCTCGGCTCCATGTCCTTTTGAGAAAGCATTGCGCCTTTCAGGAAACGGGCAGTAGGGGTGGCTGGAAGGAAGTTACGGTGTCCCTTGCTTCAGATTGGGTTCCTGGTCCAGTTAAATCTGACCATGTCCAACTCCACAACCTTTTCTCCAAGGCCTTGGACTTGGGTCCACCCAACTGCTAGACAGCTGCTTTGGTTTAAGCAGGAATTAGGATTTAGGATTTATTAAATTTTTAGACCGCCCTTCTCCCTTGCGGGACTCAGGGCGGTGTACAGGCAATAATAAGATCAATAATATAGAGCATAAAATACAATTAAAAATATGTTAAATAGATTGGCCTGATCTAAACCCTGTTAAAAAAACCCTTACTAAAACAATTTAAAAACAAACAATTTTAAAAACTACGCCAGGCCGGCCGCACGAAACAGATAGGTCTTTAAGGCCCAAATGTCCAACCTGGACCCCCTAATGGACTTCAATTCCCAGAATTCCCCAGCCAGTGTGGGCTGGTTGGGGAATTTTGGGAGTTGAAATCCTTAAGTCTTAACGGGGGCCAGGTTGGACACCCCTGCTTTAAAAGACGCCTCCGTTCACATGGATTGCACCACCGCAACTAACTTGTTCCTGTTGTGTTGCGTGCTTTGGAGGTAGGGGATATTTCATGGGAGGGGGGGGATTGATGCTCTCCCTTCATGGCAGCTGTTTCTACCTGTGGATGGATGTTCTAGGTCGGGTCTGCAAAGTCGGCTCTTTTAAGACTGGTGGACTTCAACTCCCAGAGTTCCCCAGCCAGCATAGCTGGCTGGGGAACTCTGGGAGTTGAAGTCCACCAGTCTTAAAAGAGCCGACTTTGCAGACCCCTGTTCTAGGTTAACCAAAGGGTTCAACATGGAAGAAGGCTGGTTTCATGCCAGCTCTCCAGTTTACTGATAAAACCTTGATCGGCCAATCAAGCTGTAATTGGTTAGGCATAAAACGTCTAAATTTTCAAGGAATTGGGGGAGGGAGAGAGAGAGAGAAGGGAGGCTGCTAGTTCAGTGGACATTTAAAACTGGTTTGGTCAACCTATTCTCTCTGGAGATTTTGGACTGAAATTCCCAGGGCTCTCTTTCGAGGATTGGATCGTGATCAGAAATGGCTTGAAATCTCCTTGTTTGGAGAGTCAGGATCATGGTCTCGATGCTGTTTACTATACAAAAGCCCACTTTTTACATCCAGAGCTTCCAGATGTGGCTCAATTAGACACCTCCTAATTCACTGAAGTATAGGAAGGAGGAAAGAGGGTACAGTAGAATCAAAAATTGCAAAATTCTGTTCATTAGAGCCCCTGTCAATCAATAACAATAGCACTTAGACTTATATGCCTCTCTAAGCGTTTTACAGAGTCAGCTTCTTGCCTCCAACAATCTGGGTCCTACCTCGGAAGGATGGAAGGCTGAGTCAACCTTGAGGCTGGTGAGGATCGAACTCCTGGCAGTGGGCAGAATTAGCCTGCAATACTGCACTCTAACCTCTGCGCCACCATGACTCAGTAGTTTTGGACTTCCTGGGCAGTTGACTTGCTGCTCTGGCCTACCTGATGAGGATGGCATCCTGGACCCACTTTGCTAGACCCAAACTTCTGCTCAAGTCCTACATCCCCAAAACAATGAAGTTGGTGCCCGCTCACCCTTAGCCCATCCCGGCTTCTGGATCATTCGTATTCCTAGCCAGCCAACGTTCTTGGAGAACCTCTACTTGAAGGGGCTGGGAGATGCTCTCCTGGCCCCACCGCCTGCAAGGGTACTGCCCACCCAGTCCATCCTGGCAGTGCCAAAGTGCTCATAGTGCAGGTAGTTGTGGAGCCAAATTCTACTGTAATGTGGGCACTTCCAGTCCTGCCGGATCCTGAGCTCCGTGGCGGCGGTGGTGGCATCCTCTGCTCCCGGAGGGACGGTGGCCGAGGAGACTCCCGTGCTGACCTACGGTGGGTTTTGCTGGTTTGCATCTCAGCTTGACCTCTGTTGCTGTGCAAATCCATGCAAAACTGACAGTGGGGCAGGCTGTGCGGAGGAAAGAGGGAGCGCTGGGGGGGGGGGGGAGGGTCTGTGTGTGTCTTTTCCCCCCTTGCAGAGGCCGAAGGAGAAGCTCTTCCTCCCTGGGTTGGGATCAGTTGTACTACTCGGACCTCTGTGAACAGTATTGCACTTGTCCCGGCCTGTGGAGGGCGAGGGGAGGATCGACCCTGCGGAGGAGGCAGCCGGCACCGGCCGAGGGAGGGAAGGAGGGAGGGCACGCAAGTGGGTTGCCCTGGCGGGAAGCTGTGTGTTGCTGTTGTCGGGTGGATCACGATGCAATTTTGATTAGATTAGCAGGAAGGAAATTGCACGGTATCCATCTGTAAACCGCAGGACGTCCCTGGCTCTGGCGAGTCCCCCGGAGGGGGAGGGGGGTGTAAGGGAAAACCTGGGCACCCTTGCAAAACGAAATAAACTTCACTTGGATACCTCAAAAGGTGTTTCCGTGCAAACTTCTTGAGGTGAATTTCCTGCTTCCATTCCGAGAGTTCCACCTGGGAATCTTCCCCATGGCAAACAGAAAGCTTAGGCGGGTAATAACTTAATGACCATTCGGATTCAGAATTCTGGCTACCACCTGTGGTCGCATGACTGCCTTTTGGGTGATTGGCAGCTGGCCTTGCCTTTACAGCTGTTGGGGTCCTGTAGCCATAAATGCAATGTTATGACTCCCCCCCCCCCCAAACTGCCATTGGCTTCTGATTTCCAGCAAAAAAAAAGTTCCCCATAACAAATGATGGATTTGCTTAATGACTGCTTCAAGAAAACCAACCCGGGGTTGCAAAATTGGGTGCAGTCATGTGATGACTCGTTCAATGGCCATCTCAGTTTATAATTACAGGCTCAATTGCCATCATAAGTCAGGGACCCCTTGCAGTCAACCAAGTACATAAGTGAAATAATCAACCTGGTAAACTTGGAGAAATCACTCATCCCCCCCTCAGGGAGATTAGAAACTAGGAGTAGGCTCCATTTTGTGATTTGGAGGTGCCAGTTGGCCAAGGGGGGAGAAGCTGATGATGCTGGAGATAATTTGCAACTGAAAAGGAACAAGCACAACCTCTGAAGGGGAACCATCCAATTAAACCTGGGATTTAAAGCCAGAAGAGGGATCCAGCCTCCACGCTAATTGGGCTCTTGGTGGGAAAACGGGGTGGCTTTGAGTTCAAGAGCCAGAGGCTGTGGTTGTCCCAGACTTGTGAAGCCGCTGCTGAGTTTCATAGCTCAGGAGATGCCTCACGTTGAGCTGTGCTTCCACCCCAGTTGTACACGCTCCCCCTCGTTCTTTCAGCTTTCAACAAACAAGCTTTGCTCGCGTCTGGAAAGACCAAGCTCAACCAGTGAATTAAAGCTCATTGAAATTTGAGGGTGTTTTGGCACGCCTGGGAGTCGCCATAGGGCCTCCTGTCCTTGTTAATGCAACTCTTCCCACCTCATTCTGGAGTGGAAGAAAAAAAGGAGCTTCAAACCGGTTTAGGTTTCATGAAGTAGCCGCCATTTTTGGGGTACTCCTTTAAGTGGGTTGGGATGAGCTGGAGGTGAGGGTCGTGTATGGATGGTGTTTAAGGCAGCACCTGTTTAGCTCAGGGATTCCCAAACTTGGCAACTTGAAGACTTGTGGACTTCAACTCCCAGAATTCTCCAGCCAGCAGAGCTGGCTGGAGAATTCTGAGAGTTCAAGTCCACAAGTCTTCAAGTTGCCAAGTTTGGGAACTCCTGGTTTAGCTCAAGCATGTTAACTTTAGCTAATGCAATTTGGACAGCTCCATAAAGTGAGATGCTGGCTGAGACTTGGAATAACTTTATTGTCACTGACTCTACGCTAATTGGCATACATTAAAATGAAATTTTGTTGCTTACAGCTCAAAGGGCCTCCACCTCCAATATGCACTACGTAAACGTGACATGGGTTGACTAGTTCATCTGGCATTCTGTACTTTATTAATGGAGTTAACAATGGTACCTTGGCACTCATTGGTTCTGTGAGGCACCGCTCCGAGTCCCTTTGGGGAGAGGAGGCGGTCTATAAATAAAATTATTATTATTATTAAGTACCACAAACAAGTACCATTTTTTAATGTAAGGAATAATGCAGTGAGTCACAAGGCACCTGACACAAGTTCTAGCTTTGCGTTGACTACCAAAGTTAGTTGTGAAATGGTGCCCAACCCATGACGACCCCATGGACAAAGTTCCTCCAGGCCTTCCTGTCCTTTACCATCCTCTGGAGTCCATTGAAGCTCATGCTGACTGCTTTGGTGACTCCGTCCAGCCCCCTCCTTCTCTGTCGTCCCCTTTGGCCCTCCGTCTTTCCCAGCATGAGGCTCTTCTCCAGGGAGTCCTTCCTTCTCTTTAGGTGGCCAAAGCCTTTGAGTTTCCTTTTCAGGATCTGGCCTTCTAAAGAGCAGTCAGGGTTGATCTCTAGGACTGACCGGTTGGATGGCCTTGCAGTCCAAGGGACTCAATGCAGGAGTCTTCTTCAGCACCAGAGTTCAAAGGCCTCCATTCTTTAGCGCTCAGCCTTCCTTGTGGTCCAACTTCCACAGCCATCCATTGCAACTGGGAAAACCATCGTCTTGACTAGACACCCTTTTGTTGGCAGGGGTATGTCTGCTTTTCAATATACAGTCTAGGGTTGCCATAGCTTTCCTCCCCAGGAGCAAGCTAACAATACTGGGCCAAAATTTTCGCTCCAAAGTCTTGAGTACCAATTTTGATGAGTTTTAAAGCACTTCAGTTTGAAGATACCACTGTAGTTTGGTTTAGTTTGGATGTAAGCAAACGGATTAACCAGATCATTTTACGGGATATATTTTATATGTTAACTATAACCTGCCCCCTCCCTCCTCAAGTCAGGCAGTCCTGGGCTAAAACGGGTGTCAGCATGTTGTGTGAACTCCGCCACCACCGAGTCCCCAGCCAGCCCCCTTTACAGCCTGGCAGGTGTGAACCAGCCAATTAATCAACCAATGACATTTTGGAGGCCTTTCTGGGAGTCAGCTGAGTTAACATAAAAATCTGTTCTCCTGACCATAATAATGAATCTCTCTTCCTGCAACAGATGTTTGACGTTTCACTTGGGGGGTCCAGAAATGTCACATTATTTCTGTTTCGGTCGCAACATTTACATTTGCAAATAGATTTGCATTTGCAAATGCAGGATTTCCCCCTTTTTCTCTTTAGCCTCCCCGACTGGCCAGGATCACGAGGAGAGAAAGGAGTGGGATTCAGTTTGGTCTTTGTGTTCAGCTAATTATCATTCAGTGTGGCTAAACTTAGCTAGCCTTGTTTTAGCTACTGCGTTGTGCAAACCCGCTTGTGTGCTGCTTAGGCTGTGAAAGTGGGGTTCAGCTGAACAAAGAGGGGCTCTGTCAACTACGGCTAACCATGTGGGGACCCAGCACTGAGGGGCTATTCAAGAATTGGCAGCAGGAACCGAACTATTCATTTGGCATCGTTCATTTCCACAACGTAGCTGTGATGTGCGAACTCAGCTAGTACGTTCTTCGCAGAGAACGACCTGCAGAAGTCTTGTGCCAAAGCAGCAAGGACGCAGGCAAGGGCTTAGCAACTTGTGAATAAACAAACCATGGTTTGTGATTTCGGAGACACTGAGCTGGCTGAACGTTGCATTCTCCCCAGCATCCTGCAAACTGCGACTGAAAAACAAAATGCTTGGGGCTGATGGAGAGTTTGGAGGCTGCATTGCACCTTCTGTCGGGGCTTCTGTGCTTCTGCTGTGCCCTTCCTGGAATCCAGCTTGCCTTCTCCCAGGTTGGACACAGGTGAGAGGGCAGACCATTTAACCTGCGATTTCCAGAGATTCAAGTTAGGATCATCCCTGGTGGGAAAGATCTCTGTTTTTTCTAGTGAATCCAGCCGATCAGGGCATGCAGCCCGAGTTTGAGTCCCAGAAAGGGTACGACCAGCTGATGAGAGCTAAAGAGCTTGAAATACATCTATACTGGTCTCCCTTTATTTCTTTGTCGGTAAATATAAATTCAACACATCTGCGTATTGCAAAGTATCTTCTGTCGCATGGAAAGGCCTCACTTGGAAAGTACTTAAAATTGTAGTGAAGGAAAGGAGGGAGGGAGGGAAGGAAGGAAGGTGGTTAGATAGATAAATAGGTGGATGGGAAGGAAGGAAGGAAGGAAAAAGATGAGGGAGGGTGGGAGGAAGGAAGGAATGTAGATAGATAAATAGGTGGATGGAAGGAAGGAAGGAAAAATGAGAGGAGGGTGGGAGGAAGGAAGGAATACAGATTGATAGATAAATTAGGTAGATGGAAAGGAAGGAAGGTAGATAAATAGATGGAAGGAAGGAAGGAAGAAAAGGGAAATAAGAATAGAGGGATGGGTGGGAGAAAATAGGAAGAAGTGAGTGTACACCTGGTTGTCCAGCCTTTTGACTTACCTGGGCTGCACTCAACGAAGACCTGCTTCTCATAGTTAACACATGTGAACGATAACAAACTTCCTTTGTTTTTAAAACATTTTTATTATCTTCTGCGGCCGCATTACTAGCTGGCCAGGCCTGAGTTTAAAGGTGAGCGAAGCCTCAACGCACCTCGAGCAGAATTAAAATACAACCCGAACGGGGCACTTTTCAACTTCAATCTTGTTGTGGAGTTGTTGTGATGCGATAAGGCAAAGAGATCCTCTGACTGGACCATCCCTGGCCACGGGAAGAAGCATGCTAAAGTCATTTTAATTTCTGCGTTTCTCGACCTCAGCCACTTAATTGGCCCTCAGGGGCCATCAGGGATACTCAACCTTTTTATACCTATCGCCCATTTTTGTATCTCTGTTAGTAGTAAAATTTTCTAACCGCCCACCGGTTCCACAGTGATGGTGATTTATAAAGTGGGGAAGTCAATTAAATTTAAAAAAGGAAAGTGCTTCAGTATCGGACAAAACCCCTACCGCCCACCATGAAAGCTGCAACGCCCACTAGGGGGCAGTAGGGACCAGGTTGACGACCACTGTCATACATGTATGGATTTCATTTCCCAGAATCCTCCAGCCAGTGTGAACTTCAATTCCCAGAATTCTGGGAGTTAGAAGTCCACACCTCTTAAAACCTGCCCCCCCCCATTCCATTCTTTTCCTTGCTCAAATGTTTGCACACCTGTTGCAAAGGCGGAAGAGGCCTGTGGTGTTCACCCTCACTTTGTAGGTAAAAGGAGGAAGAAGAAGGGGGGGGGGGGGGAAGCAGGAAATCCAGAGGAATTCAGTGTCATGTCCTAGCTATGGTTTACCAGCTAACCAAAATGGGCTTGGCACAATGCACTAAGCTATGAAACCTGGTTTCCGCCAGAGCCAAAGCAACCACTAGGTGGCGGTGGCAGCACAAGCCTTTTTCACCTACTCCTGTATCATGTCTTAGAATCGACTAAGGTTGCAATGCAACAGCATGTGTAAAGTGCAATCATTGCCTTTACTTCAGTTAACCAGGCTTCAGTCAGCCTTGAGAAAGTTGGTGCAAACCGGGGGACACAGGAGTTTTGGCCCACGGTGTCTTTTGTGGCGTTGCAAAGGAACTCAGAACCTCAAATACCTCGCTTAGGCTAGCAAAGCGGACTCCTTACCACTTTCCCCCCTGGCTGCCTGTCCGTTGACATTCCTGTACTTCCCGTTTCTGCAAATTCCTTTTAATTGAGCAGCCCTTATTCACACGAAGACGGGACACCTTGCTGGCTTTTAAAATGTCAACAACAACAAAACCCAGCTTGTTTCATCTTCCTTTCCATGCCTGGCTTGAATGCAAATGATCCAGCGCTTGGCAGACAGACGGGAAGCCAAAGAGAGAGAGAGAGAGAGAGAGAGAGAGAGAGAGAGAGAGAGAGAGAGAGAGAGAGAGGGAGGGAGGCGACATTGGGGAAATAGCAGGAATATGCTAAAATTCTGAGATTTGCCGCTAGGAAGGAAGGACGGGCAGGTTGTTGAGCAGAATGAAGAATAGCGTGCAATTGCTATCACTCATGGATGAGCTGACAGCTCTTTTTAGCTGGATTCCCCAGAAGCCCAAGATTGCAGGAGGCTTCTGAGAAGTAGCATCTCGCAATCCACGGCGCTGTTTTTACAAAGAGATTTAACTCCAGGGCTCCGAGCCATGAGCTGCGGCTGTCTGCGGGTGTGAAATCAGTTTACAAGGGAGGCTGCACGGATCCTTTTAAAAAGGCACTGGGAGCCAGACTCTGAGAAGCTGGGAAGGCCCTCTAGGCGCTTGGTGGGAGCCTTGAGAGCGAATCCATCCGTCATCTTAAGCACTTCTGAAGTCTCTCAAATTCTCCTAGTCCTCTAAATCAGCCTTTTCTCAACCTTGGCGACTTTAAGGCCCACAGACTTTAACTCCCAGAATTCCCCAACCAGCTCAGCAGCACTGAGACACGGTGGCTCAGGGGCTAAGACGCTGAGCTTGTCGATCAGAAAGGTCAGCAGTTCGACGGTTCGAATCCCTAGCGCCGCATAATGGAGTGAGCTCCCCTGACTTGTCCCAGCTTCTGCCAACCTAGCAGTTCGAAAGCAGGTAAAAAATGCAAGTAGAAAAATAGGAACCACCTTTGGTGGGAAGGGAACAGCGTTCCATGCGCCTTCGGCATTGAGTCATGCCAGCCACATGACCAAGGAGACATCTTCGGACAGCGCTGGCTCTTTGGCTTTGAAACAGAGATGAGCACTGCCCTCTAGAGTCAGGAATGAGTAGCACATACGTGCAATGGGAACCTTAACCTTTACTTCAACTCCCAGAATTCCCCAGCCAGCTAGATCTAGAAGTCACAGGTCTTAAAGTCGCCGAAGGTTGGGAAACGAATTTAGAAACAGCCTTCAGAATTGGTTAGGGGAATTCTGGAATTGAAGTCCAGAGGTTTTAATGTAAGGTTGGACACCCCTGATCTAGAAACTCAAGGGTTCCATTAGTTGACTGGGGAATTCTGGGAATTGAAGTACAGAAGTCTTAGCGGCCAAGGTTTGACACCCCAAGGCCCAGGGGTGGATTCCTGCTGATCCTTGAAGATGGATAAAGAATCTTGGAGAAAAGAAAAAATAGGAGTGAAGTGATGACTACTCCAGTATTCGAGGGGCTGCCACAAAGAAGTCAGCTGATTTTCCAAAGCACCTGCAGGCAGGAAAAAGAAACAATGGATGGAAATCAATCAAGGAGACAAGCAACCTGGAATTGAGGAGAAACTTCCTAACAGTGAGGACAATGAAGCAGTGGAACAGAAGTTGCCACCAGAAGTTGTGGGTTCTCCATCACTGGAGGTTTTTAAGAAGAGGTTGGACAGCCACTTGTCTGAGATGGTATACATTCTCCTGCTTGAGCCGGGGGCTGGACTAGAGGATCTCCAAGGTCCCTCCCAGCTCTATCCTATTCTAAATTCTAAATCTATTCGGGAGCGAGTAGAGAGCGGCTGGATACAGAGGCTTCGGGGAGGGGGGGCATACGGCCGGGACCCTCCTCCTCCTCCTCCGGTGCTCTTTTCCGGACTGGGGAGTCGCGATTCTCCGTCCAAGCGCCCCCAGCGGCTCCCCGAAGCCTCCGGGCACGCAGTTGCCGGCAGAGCCGCGCTGCCTTGAGCCGGCCAGGTGGAGCCGCCCTGCCCAGGGGCAGTCTACCGCAGAGCCTGGCCCCTCCCGGCCAGAGCGGAGCCAATGAAGAGCGGGGAAAGTTTGCGGGGAGCCAGGCGGGGCGGGGCGGCTGCTGCCTGCCGGGGAGCGGGCGGCGGGGGCCAGTCTGGCTGGCTGCTCCGGCAGCGGCGGCTGCGCTCCGGCTCCCGCTTGCGCCGCTCGGCTCGGGATGCGCCCGGCCGCCGCCGCCGCCCGAGCGCCATGAGCGACGGCGGAGCCCCCGCCGCCGCCCCCGCCTGGCGCCTCTGCGCCCTCCTGGCCGCCGCCCTGCTGGGCGCCCGCGCGGAGCCCTCCTGCCAGCGCGTCCGCTCAGCCTTCCAGGCGCTGCAGCCCGGCCCCCGCGGCGTCCTCGAGAGCCCCGGCCCAGGTGAGCCCGCGCAGCCCCCGGAGCCCCCCCGCTCGCCTGCCCGGGGATGCTCTCGTCCTTCCTTCCTTTTTCCTTCCTTCCTTCCTTCCTTCCTTCCTTGCGCCCTTCCTTTTTTCTTTCTTTCCATCCTTCTTCCTTCCTTCCTTCCTCCCTCCCTCCGTTTTTCCTTCCTTCCTTGCTTTCCCCCCCCTTCCATCCTTTTTCTTTCTTTCCATCCTTTTTCCTTCCTTCCCTCCTTCCTTGCTCCCTTCCTTTTTTCTTTCCATCCTTCTTCCTTCGTTCCTTGATCCCTCCCTCCGTTTTTCCTTTTTTTTCCTCCCTCCCTCCGTTTTTCCTTTCCTTCTATCCTTTTTCCTCCCTCCCTCCCTCCGTTCCTCCCTCCCCCTTTTCTTTCCTCCCTCCCTCCCTCCGTTTTTTCTTTCTTTCCATCCTTTTTTCCTCCTTCCCCCCCTTCCTTCCTTCCTTCCTTCCTTCCTTCCTTCCTTCCTTCCTTCCTTCCTTCGGGCTAGCGTCTTTATTTTCCAGCGCGCAGGGCGGGAGCTCCCTGATGGAGATGCGCTCGGGCTGACTGTAAAGGGGTTGGCCGGTCCCGTCCACCCCACTCGGCCCGGCCTATTAACCGAACCGCTGGTTCTCCCTCCGCTCGCTCTCTGGGAGCCTCGGGGGGGGGGATGTTGGGCTTGCTGGCGGTCCCTTTTGCCCGTGCCTTCCTCCCGCGCCCCGCTGGGGTGGAGCTGGGCAGGAGGGGCAGGGAGGGAGGGCGAGGGCAGAGCCCCCTCCTCCCTGGGAAAAGGCTGGGCAGCCTCTCGGGATAGAAGGGGACGCAGGTTGGGGTGAACGGGGGTCCCTCTGCGGGCGCACCCCTCGGGGTCGGTTCAGTGCTTCGGGGTCTAGCAGGGTACTGGGGGGTTTTGTGGTCCTTCCCTACAGCATCTGGGTTTGCAGGTAGATTGTCTTGGCATAGGGAGGCACTCCTTAAGTACCCTGGCATAGGGAGGCTTGGGAAGGAATGTTCTTTGATCTCCAGTTTAGGTTCCTGCTCCAATCCTTTTTTTAAATTATTATTATTATTTATTCGACTTATTAACCGCCCCCTCTCCCCAAAGGGACTCGGGGCGGTGCACAGGAAATGTTAAAAACATAATATATCACAGAATAAATACATACATCCTGCACCTAAGTGTCCAGTGGCATTGAGGGCTGGCTAACCAGGGTTAAGACTGTGCTAGTAGACTCTGCCTAAAACTTCAATTCCCACAATTCCCTAGCCACCCAGCCGAAAATCTCAGTTTTGCCAAGGCTGAACCAGATGCAGGAGCTGCCTGGCATATGCCCCCCAGGTGGATAATGTCTGGGCTGCTGGGATAATGTCTTATTTCTCTCACCCGCTGCTTATGTACCTGGGGGTTTCCCTTGGAATTTAAAGGTGAAGTGCTGAATTAGATGTACATTTTTATTTCAAAGTTAAACAAAGAGTAACGCTTGCGTAAATCCTCTCCCCCCCAAAGGTGGAGGGGGGAGGAATTGTCTTTCTGAAAGGAAAAAAATAAAACATAATTCATGAGTTATTCTTGCAAAAAAATTATGAAACTATTTAATTTCCTTTCTTTTTTCTTTTTGTATGGAAAAGCCTGCATGCTACAGATAATCCAGTTGGGACCCATGGATTGGTTTGCCAGACTCGGGTGTTCTTTTGAAGTAGGCTTAAAGCAGATTCATTTTGAGAATTACAAAGTGTTCAAAGATAACAAAAACCAGCGAAAGATTTGAGGAAAATTTAAGATGCCGGGCTGTTTCTGTTACGTAGGGCCTTTGCATCTGCCTACGACGTAACCGTAGCTAACTGCTAACATCTGAATCCCTCCGGCAGCTGTCAGGATAGGTTGGGGTTACAGTTATCCAAGATTGCCAGCCAACGAGGAGAAGGATCGCCTATCGCAGTAGAGGGCGTTTTGTCCAATATTGAAGCACTTTCCTTTTTAAAAAAAAATTAATTGACTTCCCTACTTTATAAATCACCATCACTGTGGAACCGGTGGGTGGTTAGAAAAATTTACTACTAACAGAGATACAAAAGTGGGCGGTAGGTATAAAAAGGTTGACTACACCTGGCCTATCGCATCTTGGGTGTGGTATCAATTTGGAGGGCCTCGGTTTGGAGAAAGAGGTCAAAACCTCTCATTAAGGCGTGTTTCCAAAGCTAAACATCACACCCTGGTTGGGATCTCTTTGCACTTCTACCATCAGGCAGAAGATATCAAAGTATAGCCAGCCGAACAAACAGGTTTAAAGATAGCTTCTATCCTTGGGCTGTGAGACTTTTAAATTCAACCACAATCACTCCATGCACGTGCTAGTTTTTTCTTTTTTCTTTTCTCTCTCTTTTTTGTTTCTGTTATAATTTTGCATCAGTGAAGTTAAAACCAATTTCATTGTAATTTTAGTACAATGACAATAAAGATTGTTATTATTATTATTATTAGGATGTGATTTGGCATCTTAGCTAGGCAATATGCACCAAGAAAGAAATTCAGCCTAAAAGTCAGAAGGAGAGCTGATTTTATTTTTCTGTTGGCGTTGAAGGCAGATTCCTAATGGGAAGGTGGGTATCTCTAGCGAAACACAGCGCTCTGATCTGTTTTTTATGAAATCTGACCTGGAGAGGTGAAACCCCCGTGACTCTGCAACCGTCATAAATGTGAGTCATTTACAAACATTCTGAATTTTGATCACATGACCACGGGGAGGCGCCAACAGTCATAAGTGTGAAAAATGGGCCCCTGTTTTCAGTGCTGTTGCAACTTTGAATGGTCACTAAACGAAGCATTGTAAATAGAGGACTATTGCTAATGTATACATTGCAGTTCTCTTGTCGCTGGTGGGGATGGGCTCCCAGTTTGCCCGCAATATATATTAGGGATATAGATAGATAGATACAATAATACAATAGCAGAGTTGGAAGGGACCTTGGAGGTCTTCTAGTCCAACCCCCTGCCTAGGCAGGAAGCCCTATACCATTTCAGACAAATGGCTATCCAACATCTTCTTAAAGACTTCCAGTGTTGGGGCATTCACAACTTCTGGAGACAAGTCGTTCCACTGGTTAATTGTTCTGTCAGGAAATTCCTCCTCAGTTCTAAGTTGCTTCTCTCCTTGATTAATTTCCGCCCATTGCTTCTTGTCCTGCTCTCAGGTGCTCTGGAGAATAGCTTGACTCCCTCTTCTTTGTGGCAACCCCTGAGATTGTATTGATAGATAGATAGATAGATAGATAGATAGATAGATAGATAGATAGATAGATAGATAGATAGATAGATTAATAGACAGAGAGAGAGATCTATATAAGAGAGAGAGAGTGAGAGAGTGATATATATATATATATATATAGAGAGAGAGAGAGAGAGAGAGAGATCTATATAAGATGGAGAGAGAGAGTGATAGAGCGAGAGCGATTGATAGATTGATAAGAGAGAGAGAGATCTATATAAGATAGAGAGAGAGAGTGACAGACAGACAGACAGATAGATAGATAGATAGATAGATAGATAGATAGATGGATGGATGGATGGATGGATGGATGGATGGATGGATGGATGGATGGATGGATGGATATAGATATATTTCTTGCCCTAGTGAGAAGAATGGTTGGCTGGCTATTTCTCTCTTCCAACTGCTCATTTCTGGAGATCTCGCTGGAGTAATTACATTTTGATGATCGTCTCCTTTTCAGAAGGGGCTCCATAAATCCTCCGTAATCAGGGCAGCGTCCTGGTGACAGGGTAGCCCAGCTTCCTGTTTATTGCTCGCTAGGTCTCCACTGCTGCCACCCTGGCTCTGCCCATCCCTTCTGATCTTTTCCTCCCTCCTCCTCTTCCCTCGCTGTCCACTGACTCAACTTCCACTCCACTCGTAGTGAGGAGAAGGACCAGGGGAGACAGGAGAGCAGTTCCAAGATTAGAGGGGCTGCCACAGAGAGGAGGAAGGGGGTCAAACTGTTTTCCAAGCCACCCAAAGGCCAGACAAGGAAGAATGGAATGGATCAATAATAACAATCTTTATTGTCATTGTACTAAAATTACAATGAAATTGGTTTTAACTTCACTGGTGCAAAATTATAACAGAAACAAAAAAGAGAGAAAAGAAAAAAGAAAAAACTAGCACGTGCATGGAGGGATTGTGGTTGAATTTAAAAGTCTCACAGCCCAAGGATGGAAGCTATCTTTAATCCTGTTTGTTCGGCTGGCTATACTTTGATATCTTCTGCCTGATGGTAGAAGTGCAAAGAGATACCGACCAGGGTCTGAATCTTCTCTGAGTATCTTCCTTACTCTGTTAAAGCAGCGAGATCTGGCGATGTTATCCAGTGATGTCAGAGAGCAACCGATGGTTTCTTGTGCCGAATTGATCACTCTCTGTAGGGCCTTCCTCTCCGCAACTGTTAAACCAGCATACCACACTGTGATACAATATGTGGGGACACTTTCTATGGTGGACCGATAGAAAGAGGTCATCAGCCGTTGTTCCACCTGATTTTTCCGCAGGACTCTAAGGAAATGGAGTCTCTGTTGGGCTTTTCCAATCACCAGAGACGTGTTATTTTTCCAGGTGAGATCTTGGCTAATAAGCACTCCTAAGAATTTAAAATTTAAAATTTAAATCAAGGTGAGACTCAAAAACACCGATCTCTCTC
The DNA here is from genome assembly GCA_039707465.1 of Rhabdophis nuchalis. Classification (NCBI taxonomy): domain Eukaryota; kingdom Metazoa; phylum Chordata; class Lepidosauria; order Squamata; family Natricidae; genus Rhabdophis; species Rhabdophis nuchalis. The sequence continues at coordinate 23,359,886 of CM077657.1, read as the reverse complement.
TCTCTATGCAGGCAAAATTGGGAAAGGAAGGGGAACGATCCAAGGACCTCTTTCTGATTGTTTTCCGGCCCACAAGAATATTGGAAGGACTTGTTTAACCTGGGCTTTTGATGATCAGACTTGTTTATGAAGCTAGATCCAGGCTGTCCAAACTTGGGAACTTTTAAGATTTGTAGACTTCAACTCCCAGAATTCCCCAGCCAGTCATGCTGGGGAATTCTGGGAGTTGAAGTCCACAAGTCTTAAAAGTTCCCAAGTTTGGACACCCCTATGCTAGACTGTTTGTGATGGTTTATTGAAGCTCAAAGGGTCATTGATTTTTAGCTGTTTTATCCGTGTCGAAGAAAATCGGGATTTACTTTTCTCGACAGCTTTTTCCCGTCTTTTGTCGGCGCTGTCCAATTTTGCTTTCTGGGAGCCCCTCTTTCTTTCCAATTCTCTTCCTTTTCTTTTTGTATTCAACACCTTTTTGAAACTTTGAAATAAAGTTTTTTTGGGGGAAAAAAGAATATGGGGAGAAAGTCTACCTCCCACCCGTCCGTGGGACCCGGCGTAAAAAAATCTGAAAGCGTGGCACAAAACCATCACTGCCATATTCTTTTGGCCTGGTTGAATTTCGGTCTGTGTCACAAGGCACAGAACAGAGGCACAACTCTTAAAGCAGATGTTTGCGGGTGACTTTAATTTTTTTGAATGGAGGAGCCACGAAAAAGCAAAGCTGGCAGCTGCTTGTAAGTGGCTCTTAAAAACCTCTTTTCTTACCGAGAGAGCACATCAAAGGCCCTTCGCCCCGACACGTTTACCGTATTCCGTGGCCATCGCTTCTGCAAACTGCCACGCCAAACCTTTCATCTGTTCCTATTAGGGGATTATGCAGGAGGACAGCCTTATCAATTTTGTGCAAGGGAAGCCTAATGATGGCTCGCTACCGGTTTCCAGCTTCCCAGATAATTTAATTAAAGTAGGCAAGATGGATGCCGCTGTAGTACTTCCTTCATTGTATCGATAAGACGATTAAATAAATGTCTTACAAGATTACCGTAAAGCAGTTTCATTTCCGTGGCCCGGCCTCCTTCTCTGCATAGCTGTAGTTAATTTGCTGGCCCAGCTTCTTCTAGGTGGCCTGGTTATCCTTGTGCGCTTCTTAAATAATTATTTCTTTCTGGCAATTTGAGTTAATGTCCCCTCGTCCTTCCATAAATTCCAGAAATCTGTGTGGATCTGGTAGGTTTCAGGCTGGGTGGAAAGCTGACCATCATTGGATTTTAACTCGGGGTGTCTCAGGCTTGGCCACTTGAAGAGGGGTGGACTTCAGCTCCCCAAAATCCCCCAGCCATATTTTATTTAATTCAATTAAAAGTCAGTAAACGGAAATATCTTGGCCAATGTTTCCCTCTTGGAAGGAAGCGATCAGGCCAAATCATTTGAAACACCCCCCACAGCGTCTCATCCCGACGATTGTGGGGAGTCAACCCTGATTTTGAGGCACATTAAATTTTCACCCGGTTGTATCTATAGGTAGTTCTCGACCTACAACAACACTTTGTTTGTGACCATTCAAAGTGGCACAGAATAGAACAGAATAAGAGTAGAGTAGAGTAGAATAGAATATAGAACATGAGTAGAGTAGAGAAGAGAAGAGAAGAGAAGAGTAGAGTAGAGTAGAGTAGAGTAGAGTAGGAGCTGGAAGGGACCTTGGAGGTCTTTGTTGTGGCCCACCAGCAGTCAGCAAAGTTGGCAGCAGATTCGGACAGTGAGGAGGTTGGGGAGGAACCTGGGCCAGTCCTGGAGTCTGGGGAAGGCTCTGAGGAGGGCTCTGGGTCGGAGGCAGAGAGGCGGCCAGGGCCCTCTGACAGTTATCAGCTGCCTTCGGAGTTAGACATCAGTGGGCCAGAAGAACAGCTGCAGCCTGTTCCCAGTGTGCGCATGTGCAGAGTTGTCAGACAAAGGGAACAGCTAAAGAACAGGGGTCGACTTGGGAGGAAGGCCACAGGTGGAAGATGAATGGCCCCTCCCAGAGGAAATAAAAGAGGAGCGACAGGGGAGTGGAGTTTGCGGGAGGCCATAAGTTCGCTTCATTGGTTCGTGACTCTCTGAGACTCCTGGCCAAGTTGTGCAGATCTCGGCCTGGCAGCTCTCCAAGCCAGAGAAGGTCTGTGACCGTAAATCCTCCCTGGAAAGACTTTGCTGGAGGTGAAGGAGCAGAACTCACAGTCAATTCATAAAAGGGGCTTTTGGTGGGACCAGGAGTTGCCTTCAGGCTCTCGGGAAGCTCCTTCTGAAGTTAGCGCAAGCGATTCTCTTCCAGCTCCTTCCCTCCTCCTTTTGCTCAGCAGTTTTTCGGGTCTTCTGGTTTGCTGGGTAATTGAGTTTTCGCCTTGCAATTATTTCAGGACCAGAAGTTGCTCTCTTGACAGCAAACAAGAAAAACAAAAGCAAAAAAGCCCCTTGCTCTGGAAGTCTCCAAACGGCAGGAATCTGCGGCAGGCGGTTGCTTTCCTATGGGCGACCGTTGGCGGTTCCTTTTCTTGGCCGATCGTTCCGATGTGTGGTTTTTTGCAAGCCCTCCTCCCCTCCTTCCCTTCCCTCCTTTTCTCTTTTTTCCTCGTGGCTTCGGGAAGTCTGTTTATGTATTTATGTATGTAATTAAAAGAGAATGGGAGCTGTAGAGCCGTGCAAATTAGAAACCGCTCCGCTTTTATGGATGGCTGTTGGGAGACGCTGCCTTGGCTGCCTCTTTGGTCTCGTTGGCTTATCCAGAGCCAGCCCAGAATCCTCCTCCTCCTCCTCCTCCTTCTCGTCCTTTGGGTCGTGGGGAGGGTTCAGCAGAAGGTTCTTGGGCGGTTGGGATCTGTCTGAAGGCCGTTGGCCCTCTCCTTGATCTGCGGGAAGCAGAGATGGCGATTCTGTCGGCTTTCTCTCTTTCTCAGTTTTCAAACCATGAATCTTAGCAACTGTGGGGATTGACTTAACAATCACCACAAAAAACATCCTTCCTTCCTTCCATTGATCCATTCAATGATCCATCCATCCATCCATCCATTCATCTTTTTCTCTGTTGTCCCTCCTAGTTCCTTCCTTCCTTCTTCTCTTCCTTCCTCTCCCATCCATCCACTAGCCATCCATCCATCCTTTTCTCTGTTCTCCCCCCGTCCTATTTCCTCCCTCCCTTCCTCACATCCATCCATCCCTCCTTTTCTCTATTCTTCCTCCTATTTCCTTCCTCCCTTCCTCCCTCCTTCCCTCCCTCCTTCCCTCCCTCCCTCCCATCCATCCATCCATCCATCCATCCATCCATCCATCCATCCATCCACCCACTTATCTATAGTGCAATACTGCACTCTTCCTTCCTTCTGTGCCATCACAGCCCTCCCTCCCTCCCATCTCTCCATCCTTCCATTCCTCCTTTTCTCTATTCTCCCTCTTTATTTCCTTCCTTCTTTCCTTCCCTCCCTTCCTTCCCTCCCTCCCTCCCTCCCTTTCTTCCCTCCCTCCCTCCCTCCCTCCCTTTCCTCCCACCCTCCCTCCTTTTTTCCCCTTCTTTCCTCCCTCCCTCCCTCTCTCCTATCCATCCATCCATCCATCCTTTTTTCTATTCTCCTTCCTATTTCCTCCCTCCCTCCCTCTGTTTCATGTCCCTGAGGTATCTGAGAAGGCCCGTGATGAATGAGCCCGGGGCTTCATGGTTACGTGCCGCAGCCCCCCCCCCTTCTCCCAAATGGCAACGGGAAGGCAGAGCCATTTTAAGAAGGACCATTAAGCAAAGGGATTACCTTGGCGCTTGACAAGGAAAAGAGTTCTCTCTGGAGAGTTTCCTGAATGGGATAAAAGGCTGAAGAGGCAGAAAGAGGGGTTCTCCTTTGGCTGGCTCCCTGGTGCCTCCAGCCGTTTCCTTCTCTCGGCCCAGCACTAGCAATAGGCTCCCCTGCCTGGAGAAGGGCTTGCAAGCAGGACCCACATCCCATCCCTGCTGAGCCTGGGAATTCAGAAGGAATCTTGTCTGAAGCTGCTGAGCAGGGCAACCTCTGGACATTGGAGGTGACCTGGAGCAAGACTCTGTAACGTTACTCTTGCTAGAAGGGTTGTGGCCCACCAGTGGCCAGCAGAGCTGGCAGCAGATTCAGACAGTGAGGAGGTTGGGGAGGAACCTGGGCCAGTCCTGGAGTCTGGGGAAGGCTCTGAGGAGGGCTCTGTGTCGGAGGCAGAGGGGGGAGGGCAGAGCCCTCTGACAATTCTCAGCTGCCTTCAGGGTCAGACATCAGTGAGGCAGAGGAACAGCTGGAGTCTGTTCCCAGTGTGCGCATGTGCAGAGTTGCCAGACGAAGGGAACAGCTAAAGAACAGGGGTCAACTTGGGAGTAAGGCCACAGGTGGATGATGAATGGCCCCTCCCAGAGGAAAGAAAAGAGGAGCGACAGGGGAGTGGAGTTTGCAGGAGGCCATTAGTTCGCTTCATTGGTCCGGGACTCTCAGAGACTCCTGGCCAAGTTCTGCAGATCTCGGCCTGGCAGCTCTCCAAGCCAGAGAAGGTCTGTGACCGTAAATCCTCCCTGGAAAGACTTTGCTGGAGGTGAAGGAGCAGAACTCACAGTCAATGAATAAAAGGTTTTTTTTTGTTGGGACCAGGAGTTGCCTTCAGGCTCTCGGGAAGCCTCGGTCAGCACAAGAAGTTTCAGCTCTCTCGCTCTCCCACGAAAGAGAACTCTATCCCAAAAGTACCTGCTAACACCTCCCCACTCTCTGTCATTACAGGCTCAGATTTGCAAATATGCATCCCCAAAGCTCTCACCTGTTGCTCCCGCAAGATGGAGGAGAGATACCAAGGATTGGCTCGCTCCAACATGGAGCAGATTCTCCAGACGGCCAGCATGGATTTGAAATTCCTCATCATGCAGAACGCGGCCATTTTCCAAGGTGGGTGTGCGGAGAGGCTTCGTGCCTCCGGGGGAGCTTGGGGGTCGGCAGAGGGTGTGTGTGTGTGTGTCCATTGGCTGTGTTGCTGGATGGGACAACGTGGGAATGACTTGGGAGACAGGAGGAAGAGCTGCTGATTGGGCAACGATCAGAAAAGTGATAGTGGAGCCTGAAGAAGGAATGGCAACTAAAGTCTCCAAAGACCCTCCCTAGTTTCTTGGGCTGTAAAGGGGAAGGGAGGCGGGAGGAGAGGTGTGTTTTCAAAATTTGTAAGGTTCCCTTAATTAACCTCACAATAAAATTATGGCTGGTACCTCCGAGGGTGATTCTTGTCTGAACTGCCTCAATAGTTGACCTCAGTCGTGCAAGGGTGAAGGCACCCCTCTCTCCCCCCTCTCCTTGTTTTTACCGCTCAAGAAACCAAGGAGGGTCTCTTCCGATGTTTGCCACACCCGTTTTTCTTCCGGGGGTTCAGCTGCCTCTTCTCTGACCACAGCCTAGCCTGCAGATCTTCCTCCTGTCTTACCAGCGGTGGGCTGCTCCTGGTTCACCTGAACCGGTAGTGGAATTCACGCCTGCGTCGCAGAACCGGCAGCGACCCAGCCCTGCCACGCCACCGAACTGCTCCCTTGGCCGCTGCTGGGCCGTCGCCATTTTGGATTTTAGTGACTGCGCATGCACAGTTCACTGCAAATTGTTCTGCACATGCGCGAAGAATTTACATTGAAAAGGGCACGTGCGCAAAGCGTGTGGGTTGCAAACCGGCAGTAAAACCAGCAGCAACCCACCCCCAAGTGTCTTACGTACCGTTACGGATTGAGTTAGGCTTGCTGGTTGCTTTGCAAATGGTGTCCCATGAGCGTCCCCCCCGCTTCCTCCCGGAGTGTCAGGGAAGACGGCTGAACTCCCAGTAGGAAAACATTTGTGCATTGCGTTGAACTGCGCCTTAGTCCCGGTTTGTGGGCGGCTGCTTTAGGCGCAGGGCTTAGCTGTGGGTTACGGGCGGCCCTGGAGAGGCCCCGAGAGCAGGGAGAGTCAAAAGCCGGCAATCAATCCACGCTACGATACGATGCAGAAACGGACACTTGGCTGCTTTTGTGGTTGACAATCCATCCAGAAGCTGGTTTTTTCTGTGCATTTCAAGGCTATTTTAACACGATTAAATATGGACGGAGGGTTCAGAATTGATCTGACCACTTCAGAAATAACGGCATGTTTTTGTCTATAAAATAGCTGCCTATTATTATTATTATTATTATTATTATTATTATTATTATTATTATTATTATTATTATTATTATTATTATTATTATTATTATTATTATATATTGTTTTAATTGGGTTTTTAAGGGGTTTAGTTTTTAGTATTTTGGGTTTTAGCGCAGGGATAAATTGTTTAATCTGCTTTTATATATATTTATGATGTATTTATGTTTGTATGTTTTTAATTCCCCTGTGCACCGCTCCGAGTCCCTTCAGGGAGAGGGAGCGGTCTACAAATTAAATTTATTATTATTATTATTATATAGGGGGTGAGAGGTGGGGAAAATCCTTGGTAGCAGACGGAGGGCCAAACCCAACTCTTCTTTTGCAGTTTTTTTGCGGCTGCATTCATGGAAATGCCACAGGGCCTGAAAAAAAAATCTAATAATCTAATAAAGTTTGCTAAGTGAACACAGTAATGGACACGCCTGGACGGCATCTCGCTAAATGCCAAGCGACTCTCCACCGCAAAAGAAAAAAAAACTCTGCTGCAGCTTCAGCAGGAAGGAAATTCAATTTAGCACAGGAGAGCATCGGTCGGAGTGGGCCCTGTCACTCAAGCGGCCCCTGCGTGGGGCTGATGGAAACCTCCTGAAATGAGTTGTGAGAGGGCCGGCGCAGCATGCATGCGCATCTTACGAATGGGCTCGGTGACATTTGCGTACGCAAGGAGGAGGGTGGGGTGGGGGGGAATGGCCAGGCTGACAAGAGCTGTTTCTCAGCAGGCAAGAGGAGACCTTTCAGATTTCGTGGTGCAGCAAAAATAGCTGCCAGTTGAGATGACACAGAGGTGGGGATGACTGGGACAAGATTCTCCCCCCCCACCCTCCCAGGAAGGGTTGGTGGAGTGCCTTGATCTTCCATCTGTTTTGTCTCTGAAATGACAGGTTGGGAGCTTCTCCTGTTAAGCCAGGTTCTCAGCCTTGACAGCTTGAAGATGGGTGGGCTTCAGCTCCCAGAATTACCCCCCCCCCACCATCTTCAAGTTGGATGGTGTCAGTTCTGAAGCTAGCCTGACTGAGGTTATCTTGGAGGCTTTGGTGTCGCCACAATGGGAGAGGGGAATAGAGACAGCTGGGGTTTTCCAGCCAAAGCAAAACAGTTTCCCTTGAGAACCAAGGACATTCCCACAGGTGGCTGAAGAGGGGAGGAGCGAAGTTCCCAAGCAACAGGACAGCACCTTGATTGGACCATGTGACCGATTGTTTTGAGAAAGGGACAAACTTTCACTTTCAATTAGGTGAAAACCGTGGGAATATTCAGAGTCGGTTTTCACCAGTCTGTGCCAATACGATATATCCAATAAGCGTGTTCTTTGAGGAAACTTCTTGCCGCTGAGTTGTTTGCTATGGGCGTGTTACTTGGAACCCTGACAGTGGACTTGCTTGAAATGCTTCCAGGATGGTGGTGGACCTCCATATCATGTGTCATCATCACCATCTTCCTAGGACAGGGGTGGGCAAACTTTGCAACTTTAAGTCTGAAGCAAAGCTGGCTGGAGAAGTCTGGGAGCTGAAGTCCTTCAGACTTAAAGTTGCAAAGTTTGCCCACCCCTGTCCTAGGAGCATTTAGCTCCTCAACAGGAGTGTTTCTTTGGCTCCTTGAAGACGGGTGGACTTCAACCACCTGTCAGTTAAATGTGGCCAATTCTGACCCTGCACACTTTTTATCAAGTTATCGTGAATCTCTTTGGTGGCCCTTAAGCAAAGCCCCTGTCTCTGCCTCTGGTAAAAGCTGGGCTGAGTTATTTATTTTGTTACGACAAATAAAATATATGAATTGAATTGGGTTTTTTTTTTCTTCTCGAAGGGGGCTAGAAATTTGCAGGATAAAGAAAGGGTCAGCCTTCCTATCTCAGACGTCTCCTTTTAGGGGTGGGGGGGTGTTTCTGTATTTAAATGCAGGCAGCTGTCAAAAGACTTCACATCAAGGAGAAAATGCCTAAATTCTAAAAAAAAAAAAAAAAAGGAAATAAAAAGGGAATAGCAAGATCTTCTCTGTTGATATGCTGCTTTGTGCCTTAATCTGCTTAAACTCTTTTCATCCATAAATTGGAATTGGTTAGGTTTGTACGATATGCTGTGTCAGGATTCATAAATCTATAGTGGTTTCTGAGCTGGTTAATTCCTTGTCCTTCATTTCATCCTTTTTCCTCCTCCCTCCCTCCCGCCCTCTCCCCGCTCCACCTCCTCTTCCTCCCTGCTAGCTGATTCTTTTTTTCAAGGGTCTTTTCAGGGGAATGGTGGCTTAGCTGCTCTCCTTCACTCTGTTTTCTGTGCACAGCGAGACAAACACACACAGTGTAAGCAAACGAACAGAATTGGGGAGGAGAGAGCCAAAAACTATAACTTCCTTTTCCTTGTTCTGTGCAACACGAGGGTGGAAGGATCTGTTACTCCAAGAGCAATAATATCTTACGGCCAAATGCAAACGCAAAGTTGTTGTTTTTTGCTCTCTCTCTCCTCGGTCGGCTGGAAGGAACCCTGAATGGCTGTGTTGTATTTGCAGTGAAAAAGAGAACGGGAGCAGAGATGACTTCAGGTGGGCTGCTGACTGGTTTGGAAAGATTAGGGGGGAAGAAAACGGCGCGGCTGAAGTGCCATCTGCTTGTTTGAGGAGAGCTTAAAGAGAGCCGGGCAATTCCCATCCAGTCAAATGGCATCTCCCTGCAATGTATTTACTACTTCAGCAGCAGCACCAACCTCCTGTTTTCTGTAATTACTTCTCAAGGCAAGAATTATCTTCGGCGGTTTTAAGTCTGAATACATTCCGAGTGCTGGGGGGGAAGCAGCTCTAAAAAAAACCCGCCGAGCGATTTCGCCAGGCAGCTTGCAAACTTCGCCTTACCTTCGCTGTGGCCACCTTTTCTCGGCTGCTGCCCCTCCGCTGGTCTGCTTCCCTTTCCCTGTCAACCCCCCATCCCCACCCCAAACACACACAACATTTCCCCTGCAACTGTGTTTGCTCCGTGGGCTGAAAGGGGTTATTAAAAAGAGGAAATAAACTCTCTTTTGCCTGTGCCGGGTGCATTTTAAAATGCAGAAGGAGAAACGGTGGGTAAACAGGAGGAGAGACATAGCAAGCAAACCAAGTCAAGGACAAGACGGATTGATGTAAAACAAACAAACACACACACACACACACACACTGCTGTGATGGGCTTGGCTTTCAAAGCCCCCGTGAGATGAAAACGATAAAACAGCCAAGGCTGATTTTCTGGGGCCAAAGAGAGAGAGAGAGAGAAAGAGAAAGAGAGAGAGAGAGAGAGCGAGGAGAGAGAGAGAGAGATTAGCTTTTCCTGAGCCCATTAAGCTGTCAATACTCACTCGTTCCACGTCCTTGCTGACAAAACTCGGGCCGTTACTCACCCTATTGACACTTGCCAATGATGGAAGCGCCATCCAGCCATCTGCAATGGTGCCAGGTCCTCCGGAGGAGCTCTGTTAATCTCTCTGCTCGGAAGAAAAGGGCGAGGGAGCCAAGGGGTCTGCCTCGAAAAATTGGCTCCGGCAACAAGGGCCAAATTCACATTCACGCCGAGCTTGTAAGCCGGGGCTTTGGTGAGGCTTGAAGAGGAAGCTTTGAAGTGCCCTCCGGTGTGTAAAATCCAGCGTCCCTCTTTACGTCTGATGCTCAAAGTCTCAAAGAAATACAGGGGCTTTTCATTCTTCCAGCTTCTCTTTCCTCGACGATGCTGCGAATTAAGGATGGACTTCCTAACAGCAAAGACTATTAACTCGTGGAACAGCTGGCCACCAGAACAGAATAACAGAGTGGGAAGGGACCTTGTAGGTCATCTAGTCCAAGCCCTGCCCAAGCAGGAGACCCTACACCAGTGATGGCGAATCTATGGCACGGGTGCCACAGGATGCACGCGGAACCATTTCTTAGGGCACGCGAGACGTTGCCCTGTCAGCACTAGCGCACATGTGTGTGCTAGCCAGCTGCCTTCTTTTGAGGCCGTTTTCTGCCCTCTGGAGGCTTCAGGGAAGCTCTGGAAGCCTCTGCAGGTGGGGGGGGGGTTTCACCCTCCCCAGGCTCCTAGAAAGCCTCTGGAGCCTGGGGAGGGCAAAAAAAGAGCGCCAAAAGCAGGGGGACACACACACACAGCATTATGGGTGTGGCACGCCCACGCACGACCCTCCTGTGCCCCCCCACTTTTGGCACGCGAGCCAAAAAAATGTTAGCCATCACTGCCCGACACCATTTCTGACCAATGGCAGTCCAGTCTCTTCTTGAAAGCTTCCAGAGATGAAGCTCCCACCACCTCTGAAGGCCACTTCTGCCCCATCGCTGTCTTAAAACTTCTCCTTATTTCCAGGTTGAATCTCTCCATCCGTCTCCATCCATTTCCACTCTTAAATGAGTTTGTTCAAGCAGTTCCCGTCCTGCCTTCCATTCCCTTGACTCCCGGGCCCCAGCTAGAGGGAGTCCTCAACTTAATAATGGAGCCCAGAATTCTCATCATAAGTCACGATGGTTGTGAAGAGGGTCATCGTATAACTGCCCCATTTTACTGGCCTTTTTTGTGTTTGTTGTAGGTGATTCACAGACTTGGAGGTTTTTTAAGGGCAGCCCCTTGTCTGACATGATCTGAGGTCTCTCTCCTGCTTGAGCTGGGGGTTGGACTAGAAGACCTCCAAGGTCCCTTCCGGCACTGTCTTGATTCTAAAGGTCCCCATGTCCTTTCTGGTGCCTTCTGGACCATGGTGCCTCTTCATTTTTCCCGGAGACCCTCCTGCAACAACAGATGGGCCATTTCTCCCTTGCCCCATTGAAGCTCCCCAGCGAGACTCTGCATCTCCAGCCGAGCCACCCCCAACCCTCCCCCCCAGCCCGAGTTCCCCCCATTCCTGCAAAGGGAGCCTTGGGCCATCCTCTGCTTCCCACAGCCCCTGGTGTGAAAACACATAAGCCCTCAGGCTGGGCAGGGTGTGCATGTGTGTTTCTCTCCCTCCCTCCTTCCCCTCCTTCTCTCCCTTTCTCTCTATCCCTCCCACTCTCTCTCTTTCTCTCCCTCCCTCCCTCCTTCTCTCCCTCTCCCCCCCTCTCTCTCCTTCTCTCCCTCCCTCCCTCTCTTTCTTTCCCTCCCTCCTTCCCCCTCTCCCTCTCCCCCTCCCTCCTTCCCCCTCTCCCCCTCCCTCCCTCCCTCCCTCTCTCTCTCTTCTCCCTCCCTCCTTCCCCCTCTCCCTCTCCCCCTCCCTCCCTCCCTCTCTCCTTCTCTCCCTCTCTTTCTCTCCCTCCCTCCCTCCTTCCCCCTCTCCCCCTCCCTCCCTCCCTCTCTCTCTCTCTCTCTCTCTCTCTGCATGTTTATCTAAGGTGGAGCCTGGAAGAGATCTGAGACCTCTTGGAGGTCGCCTGGCAGCTGATCTCCCGTCTGGCTCTCTAATCAAAGCTCTTGAGGGATTCCTGAAATGCCGGGAGGGGAGCAGGGATCGTCCAGAGGAGCCTGGGTAGTCTCTGCCTGCCTGAGAGAGAGGAGGGGGCATGGAATGAGGGGCGGGGAAGCCACGGCCACCTTCCTCTGCGCGGCTTTTGAGACCATCCCCTTATTTCTGCAGTTTTATTATTGCGTTTTTCCCTCCTTCCCTTCACACCCCAGAACCACTGGGCTCTTTGCACTTTTAGTGTGAGGCTCATCTTGGCAGATTTCCCCCAAGGGGGGGGCTTTGCTTAGGGGGCTTTTCATGCCCCTCTCCCGGTCTCCATTAAGCAGCTCCTGGAGGGAAGGGGAGGTGGAGGTTCTGGTGCTCCTGGGAACATTTTCCAAGTTTAGCTCCTCCAGATACTGCAAGCTGCTTCTACTAAATCAGGGGTTCCCAACCTTTGCTACAGCCTGCACCCCTAGGCAACGCTTCCAATATATCCTCGCGCCCCTTACAAAAGCAAATAATGATATGCATGAAGGTAAAAGGTAATGGTTCCCCTCGGACATCTGTGCTAGTCGTTCCTGACTCTAGGGGGCGGTGCTCATCTCCGTTTGTAAGCCAAAGAGCCAGCGCTGTCCAAAGACGTCTCTGTGGTCATGTGGCCGCCATGACTCAATTCCCGAAGGCGCACGGAAGGCTGTTCCCTTCCCACCAAAGGTGGCTCCTGTTTTTCTACTTGCATTTGTAACGTGCTTTCAAACTGCTAGGTTGGCAGAAGCTGGGACAAATCATGGGCGCTCACTCCGTTACGTGGCGCTAGGGATTCGAACCGCCGAACTGCCGACCTTTCTGATCGACAAGCTCAGCGTCTTAGCCATGGAGCCACCTAATGATATGCATAGAATTATGCATCTGCACTATCATTTTGAAACTTCTAAACCGAAGTTTTGGCACACACACCCCCCCCCGGGAATATCGTCTCGCACCCCCCAGGAGGTCCGAGCACCCCTGGTTATGAACCCCTGTATTAAACGAAGGCGATGTGAAAGGAAGCCCTCTGATTAAGGATGGCATCTCCAGCACTGGCAGCAGGAACAAAATCCATCTGCTGGAGACCCAGGGGATGTTTTACTACTGGTTTACTACTGGTTTACTACTGGTTCAGGCACACAACTAGCGTTTCACCCCCGCTTATGGCCCATCCCATCTGGAAGTAGCCTTCACCTGCAATGGTGTTTTTTTTATTATTTTATTAAAATTCTAAGTTCCTTGCCTGCCCTTCTCTTTCTAAATGAAGGGTGGGGTTTTTAAATTGCTGCCTTCTCTTTCTCTCTCTAGCATCTCTCTCCTTCTTTCTGTGTCGGAAGGCATTCCTTAAGTTTTATTCAGGACCAAACTGAAATGGAGGAGAGAGGGGGGGGGGAGAAACAGGTTGTAAGATTAGAGTTTCCAAAGGCAAATCCCCACTTTTAAGTATATTTTCCAAAGCCTGGATTATGATAAATGGTTTTCCTCCAATGGCTGTCGTGGCTCAATTTATTGCAGCAATTTTGTTACCCCTCTGCAGTGGGATCTGCAAGAGAGGGGAGGGCAAAGTAGGAGCTTTTCCCTCCTCCCAGCCTTCCTCGGCTTCCTTTCTCTTTTCTTCCCCTGAGAAGTTGCTTGCAAAATTACATTTTTGGCTTTGCAGCTCCGTGAGAGCAGGTAACCCTTAGCCTCCAAATGTCAGGATCAACCTTTGCATCTCTGGCTGAAAAGGTTTAAATAAAAGGTTTAAATAAAAGGAAGGAAGGAAGGAAGGAAGGAAGGAAGGAAGGAAGGAAGGAAGGAAGGAAGGAAGGAAGGAATAGGGAGAATAGGCAAAAGGATGGATGGATGGATGTAATAATAATAATAATAATAATCTTTATTGTCATTGTAAAAATTACAATGAAATTGGTTAATTACAATGAAATTGGTTGGGAGGGAGAGAGGGAGGGATGAAGGAAATGGGAAGGAGATAAGAGAGATAGATGGATGGATGGATGGAAGGAAGGAAATAGAATAGAGAAAAGGATGGATGGATGGATGGATGGGAGAGAGGGAGGGAGGAAGGAAATGGGAGGGAGACTAGAGAGATGGATGGATGGGAGGAAGGAAGGAAATAGGGAGAATAGAGAAAAGATGTAATGGATGGAAGAGAGGGAGGGAGGAAGGAAATGGGAGGGAGAATAGAGAGATGGATGGGTGGGTGGATGGATGGGAGGAAGGGCTGTGGTGGCACAGTGGTTAGAGCGCACTATTGCAGGCTAACACTGCCCACTGCCAGCAGTTCGATCCTGACCGGCTCCAGGTTGACTCAGCCTTCCGTCCTTCCGAGGTGGGTAAAACGAGGACCCACATTGGTGGGTGGCAATAGGCTGACTCTGTTAGCCGCTTAGAGAGAGCCGTTAAAGCGTTATGAAGCGGTATATAAGTCCGAGCGCTATTGCTATTTATGAAGGCGGTTTCATGGCAGCACATTCATCAAACGTCCCAGGATTCTGGGGCTCCGTCTGGGTCCATGTTTGATGTGATACATGGACATCGGCCAACGTGGCTTTTCCTTTGCCTTCAGCCCCAGATGGCTCCCCCCCCCCCCCCCCCGAGAGCCTTAGAAGAGAGACAAGATCCGTGGCTCTCGGAGCGCCTCCCCAGAGGTCAAGAGGTGCCAGAAATATTTCCACCCTTATCAGCCCCTCCTTTAATCAAGGAGGGTCTTTGTTCTTTGCTGATGGTGGGTGGCCCATAATCTCCCACCCCTCAGAAGACCCTCTCCTTTGCAAGGGGCACTCAAGATTTCAGGGCTAGGAATTGCGACCTGCGGCTTAAACCTTCCGATATAAATTCCCGCAGGCTGGTTTGCTCAGTTTGCAAGGAGAATCTTCCTGCAGCCGTGTGTGTGTGTGTGTGTGTGTGTGTGTGTGTGTGTGTGTGTGTGAAGCTGCACGGTTCACGGAGGGGTGGGAGCCCGGCCCTTGGGGTTCCTTTCCCCAAACTGTGGTTAAAATTAAACCACGGCTTAAGGCGGTCTTTAACCCTTCGCTCTTTGGAGGGCGGCTTATAGAGCCGTGCAGTTGGTTAGGGCTTTTAATTTAGCGACGTGTGGTTTGCATTTGAATTTCTGCATTGCTCGCCTTTGTTTTAACTCGCATGCAAACGGAGGGAATAAATTTAAATAAATGCATATCAATACGCGAGCTTTGGCTATTTATTTGTCAATTAGGGCAGCCTCTCTTCTGTTTGTTTAACGGCTTTGCTCTGGGATTGGACCTTTGGAGGCAGCGTGTTTGGGGAAACCTGTTCGTGTTCTGGAACCATCTCTTCTTCCCGTTGTCCTGTCCCTGCTGGCTTTTTGCAAAAAAAGTCTAAAAAATTTTCCTCGATCCAGAACGATTGCGGGTGATAATCTGAGTTCTTGATAGCCAGATAAGGGTTGTGTCAGGTTTTTCCAGTTGCCAGGTAGTCCCCGACTTATGACCATTCACGTAATGACCGATCATAGTTACAAGGGCATGAAAAAAAGGGACTTCTGACCGGTCCTCACCTTTACGACTGTTGCAGCATTCCCCCACCACAGTCCCAGGATCAACATTTGGGCCCTTGGCCCCCAGCATGGACTTGCTGGCTGGGGGATTCTGGGAGTTGGAGCCCCACACATCTTCAACCTGTCGAGGTGAAAGCCCCAAAGGTGCTTTTTTCAGGCGGCCACTGGACCTTCCTTGTTTTTTCCCCTTTTGAAGAGGTTTCGCTTCTCATCCAAGAAGCTTCCTCAGCTCTGACTGGAACGCGGGGAATGGAAGGGTTGAAGAAGCTTCTTGGATGAGAAGCGAAACCTCTTCAAAAGGAGAAAAAAACAAGGAAGGTCCAGTTGCCTCTTGAAAAAGCACCTTTGGGACAACCACGATCTGGTTGTGGGACAACCAACAATCTCTACAGACTGTCAAGGTGAAGAAACCTTGGCTCTAACCAGTGACTGTAGCCAAGGATGCGTTCTTTACTCAACCATGGCTAGGTAAAGGCTAACGTTCCCCTCGCACCTCTGTGCTAGTCGTTCCTGACTCTAGGGGACGGTGCTCATCTCCCTTTCAAAGCCGAAGAGCCAGCGCTGTCTGAAGACGTCTCCGTGATCATGTGCCCAGCATGACTCAACACTGAAGGCGCACGCAACACTCTTCCCTTCCCACCAAAGCTCGTCCCCATTTTTCTACTTGCATTTCTTACCTGCTTTCGAACTGCTAGGTTGGCAGAAGCTGGGACGAGTCACGGGAGCTCACTCCGTTAAGCGGCGCTAGGGATTCGAACCGCCGAACTGCCGACCTTTCTGATCGACAAGCTCAGCGCCTTAGCCACTGAGCCCCCGCGTCCCCAACCATGGCTAGTCTGTGGCTAACTCCGATGGATGAATTCAGGATTACCTGCTGTGGCCTAGTGGTGGAGCTCTCGCCTCCCAACCAGGAGGTTGTGAGTTCAATCCTAGGTAGTGCCAGATGTAGGGTCTCCTGCTTGGGCAGGGGGTTGGACTAGATGACCTGCAAGGTCCCTTCCAACTCAGTTAATCTGTTATCTGAATGGCTTTTGGGGAGGGGAAAAATAGTCGGTCTCGTTTGGAGTGCTAAAACTCCGTTTCCACAGTCCTGTTTCTTTCCAAAGGCCGGAGGTTGGTGGAGGAGATGTCGGTCTCTGGTTTTCATAGGGAGCCGGTCTCTGGTTTTCCTCCACTTCTACCTCCTGACATTTCCCCCCCCCCCCCAAGTGAATGGTATTTCCAAAGAAAAACAGACACTTGACTTTTTGCTGGGGAGGGGGGAAAAATCAATTACCTTGGCACCTTCTCTTTCCCCAATTGTGATTTTATTTCCTCCCTCCCTCTGCCTTTGCTTCCAGGACGAGCTCCTTTTGAAGGAGAGGGAGAGGGGAAAAAAGGAGGAGAAAAAAGAGAAGGAAAGATGAATAGGTGACAGGAGCTTTAACGAGGTTTGCATTGGGGTAACAGGAACTAATTAGGGATTGATTATCTGCCTGGCAGTCCAGAGAGAAACGAATTCATTTCTGCTCGCTAGAAAAGAATGCATCTTTTTCAATTATTCTCGCAAGCCTCTTTTTTTTTTTTTTTTAAAGAAAAATCCAGAGTTTTCATTTGCATTCATCTTTTTCCTTAATCACACCGGACAGATGCTTTTCCTTCCCCACTCTGGCTTCACAGCGTTTGTGCTAAGTAGAGCATCCCTGTCCAAAGGCAGTCTATCTGACACCCAGGCCCCGTCAGGGAAGGCAACGAGCTGCATCCTTGTTTATTGTGCTACCCCATGGATGCCATTTCTAAAAAAACCAAAAAAAAAACGTGTGGACAGGCGTTGCAAGAAAAGCCTTGCGACCCCCAGGCTAATGAGAGGCTGTGAGAGAATGAGACGGGGGTGTATAATGCGATTCCCAGGGCTCAATAATTTGAAAAAAGCAATTTACTACATCTTTGATCTGGTGCCCGGAAAGCAAAGCGATGGCCTTCTTTTTCATCAGTTAATGACAATTTAACAAGTAGCCAGGTATAATAGATTTAAAGCGGGAGCTGAGGAAACATGAAATAGACGGCCTTCTCAATTGGATTAAAAAGAGGAGCTGAGTAACAAGAGGGACACCTGAGGAATTGGAAGGAGGCGGCAGTGGCTGATGGGATGGTTACTGGAGGTGACTCCTTTATTCGCCATAAAGACTAAAAACGCCCAGGAATCGGCCCATTTCCATCTCCCGCACGATGGGAGAACAAATATATTTGTCCAGAGGTACAGATAGCAAGCAGATCAACAGAGTTGGAAGGGACCTTGCAGGTCATCTAGCCCAACCCCCTGCCCAAGCAGGAGACCCTACATCTGCCTCTACCTAGGATTGAACTCACAACCTCCTGATTGGGAGGCGAGAGCTCCATTTCTAGGCCACAGCAGCAGATACAGTGTCTGTAGGGATGCAGTGGTTCAGTGGCTAAGACGCTGAGCTTGTCGATCAGAAAGGTCGGCAATTCCGTGATTCGAATACCTAGAGCCACATAACAGAGTGAGCTCCCATTCCTCGTCCCAGCTTCTGCCAACTTAGCAGTTCGAAAGCACGTAAAAAACACAAGTAGAAAAATAGGAGCCACCTTTGGTGGGAAGGGAACAGCGTTCTGGGCGCCTTCGGCATTGAGTCATGCCGGCCACATGACCACGGAGATGTCTTTGGGCAGCGCTGGCTCTTCGCTTTTGAAACGGAGATGAGTACCGCCCCCTAGAGTCAGGAACGAGTAGCACAGATGTGCAAAGGGAACCTTTACCTTTAGCGAACCTATGGCGCACATGCTGGCCTTTGGATTTCTGGCACTCCGGTGCTCTGGTTCTCTGGCGCATATGGACATTCCAGTTTGGTCACTTGGGGCCGAAAAGGTTTGGCCATCCCTGGTGTAGGCTTTCCTGCTTAAGCGGGGTGGGGGGGTTGGACTAGAAGACCTCCAAGTTCCCGTCCAGTTCTGCTCTCCTGTTATTCTCTTCACGCACTGGGTTGATGGCTAACCTACATCCCGCTGAGCCACCTTTCAAAAGTCACTGCACCACGATTAAGCCAAACATGGTTTAAGGTCCTGTACTTTAACACGGCTGGCTCAGCGTCCTTCAGAGGGGGCTGTGTGAGGAATTTCAATGGATTTTACTTGCATCAATGGTTGGCATGCCAATAACCGTTCTTTTGAAATGGGCCCCACCTCCCAGCCTCAAATCCCTGGGGTCCCCGGGCACTTCCAAGTTGCAAGGGGGTGTATGCGTGCATGCGCGTGTGCGTGTAGAGGGGTTGCAGCTACTTCCATCAGTAGCTGGATTCATGGGATTCATTCCGCCTTTGCTGGGTTTCTCCCCTGCCCAGTCCGTCCCTTGGCAAAGTGGCCGGAGGGAGGGGGGTTTCTCTGTGAGTCCAGGGGGCCGAGAGAAGTGAAACCATTAGCCTGGTGCGTAAATGCCAAAGGGTCTCGGTTTCCTTAATGACCCCTTTGGCGCTGGGGGTGGGGGGTGGGAGAGGGAGGGATGCTGAGTGCTTTGCCGATTTCTAAAGGGGACCCCAGCAGCGCTGATAACATCTTCCTGAGCCTGCTTGGTCGGCAGGCGGATAAAGTCTCGGGGTGGAATTCCAATGTTAAAAGCCAGGCTGAGATTTCTATCTTGCTGGGAGACGAGGAGGGGGGGAGGGAGGGGGGGGCTGTCTGGGGTCTTTAACTCTTGGAGCCTTGCAAAGTATTTAATAGGCCTTTGCTGAGGGCTCAGCCAGAGCTCTCCCTCTTCCTGCTGATATGCCTTCAGGGGTGGGGGGGGTGTTTGGGGTGTGAACCTGGATTGTTTACTCTCCTTACACATCTGTAGGATGACATAGAGAACCAGGGAAGGGGGAATTGGGCCCCAAATGGGGGTGGGGGTGGAAAGTCACCTAAGCACAATGTTAGACCTGGAAGCCATCTTTTACAATGCCACAAATTGGCACACTTCTGTTGTGGTCAGTGGAGCTGGCAGCAGATTCGGACAGTGGGGAGGGTTGGGGGAGGAACCTGGGCCAGTCCTCGAGTCTGGGGAAGGCTCTGAGGAGGGCTCTGTGTCAGAGGCAGAGAGGGGGCCACTGCCCCCTAGAGTCGGGAATGACTAGCACATGTGTGCAAGGGGAAGCTTTACCTTTATCTTTAATTACAGTTTATTCAGTAAACCACGACTGAGTTAAGCCCAGGTTGATCATGATGTACGTACAGTATTAACATACATACATACATACATACATACATACATACATACATACATACATACATACATACATGCACTGTATATATTTGTGTCACAACACCCTGGTAAGCCCCAAATATGGGAGGAAGCAGAACTGCCTTTTCCTTTTCTGTCTTTCGGCTCATCATAGGAGACCATCCAGGCAGAAAGCTATTTTTTTCGTCGCCTTTTGTTACATTTGTGATACGTTTTTGTGCTGATAAATAAATAAACAATGGAGACTAGTATAGATCTATTTTAAGCTATTTAGCTCTCATCAGCTAGCCATACCCTTACTGGGATTCGAACCAGGGAAGTATTACATGTGAGGCAGTTGTAATTATAATGCAATGCAATGCAATGCAATGCAATGCAATGCAATGCAATGCAATGCAATGCAAGATAGATAGATAGATAGATAGATAGATAGATAGATAGATAGATAGATAGATAGATAGATAGATAGATAGATAGACAGACCCCTCCTCCTCCTCCTCCTTTCTCTCTATAAATAAAGTCCTGAGCATTTGTGTTGTAATTTGTTAGAAGCAACTTTTTTTTCTTCTAAAGAAAAAAAGAAAGAAAGAAAGAAAGACATCTATTATGGGATGTTCGAGACCTGCCTCGTAAACTCTCTCCAGAGTCTTTCATGCCGGCCGTGTCTGTGTTAAATGGGCCGGATTTTAAGTGCTTTTCCCCTCCTGGCTTCCTTGCAATTGGAACGTGATGGGCGGTCCGTTGCTAAATAATGAAAAGCCGGAGTTTCCTTCCGGGCTGCATTCAATTAAATTGGGCCGGGAGGATGAGCCGCTGTGAACTCCCTGGCGGAGTTGCCATCTGGGCCCAAGCGCTGAAACGACACTTCCAACAAAAGCTTTCGTCTTTCCAAAGGTTTTTTTCTCGTTCTCCCTCGGTGAGGAGCAAAATAAACCTTGGCAGGAGAAAGAGGCGACGTTGCAAACCCATCATGGTCTGATCCCGGCTTCTTCTCAGAAGTCAGAGGGGGTCTCCAAAAGTGGCAGCATTTAAGACTTGTGGACTTCAACTCCCAGAATTCCCCAGTTGGAGACCCAATTGCTGTCAGCCTTCTGCCGTTGAGCTAAGCTGAGATTCACATTAATGGTGATTTGTTGAATATGCCACAATGGCTGGGCTCCTTACGGCCCATTTCAGTGGCTTCCGTAGCGTCCACTTTCAAGCTGTCCACGGATGAGCTTTTCATCAGCTTCCACGCAGGACTGCAAGCCCCCTTCTTTGTAAGCCAGGTTTCTGTCATAATGGGTTGTGTGAATCCACCCACAATGAATGTAGACCTCCACTGATGACCGTAATGGAGCCTGCCCATCGTAGTCATAAGCTGAGAACTTCTTGTACTCTGCATGAGCATTCCCTCACCAGATGTCCTCAACCCTTTTAATATCTTGGCAGATTTCCTCCTGGGACACATCTGTTGCTTTTGGCGTGGCCATCAGAGTCTCTTAAGTCGGTGTTTCTCAACCTTTGCCAATTGAAGACGCATGGAACTCCCAGAATTCCCCAGCTGGCAAACGTGGACTTCAGCTCCCAGAATTCCTCAGCCAACTGGCTGAGGAATTCTGGGAGCTGAAGTCTAGATACTTTTTCAAGTGACCAAGACTGAGAAACACTGCGATGTAAAAGAGAGAATTGTACAAACCTCTGCCTTCTCATTCCCTTGGACATCCAGTGTTTCCTGAGAGAAGCCGGCTTCTAATGGCCACTGGATTTTTGAGGCAATTACCTCTTGGAGCCATTAGCGATGACAGCTCTTCCCAGAGATCCGTTTCTGGGAAATGCAAGTTCCGGCAAAGCCATTTATTAAGCCCACCCCTTCCATTAACCAGGGAACCTGCTCAAAGGGCCCGTGGAGGTCTTCTCCCCCTGCTGTTTTTCCATCAAATATTTGTCCTTGAAGGAACTTGGAAGACAAAGAAGATTCCCAACCGTTGAGCCAAGCTCGCTATTTCGCTTAAGAATCGATCGAAAGCCACATAAGGTGCAATTCACAGGAAGTCCCCCTCCATGCACTAGGGAAGAGAAGGACCAGGAGAGCAGGCTTCCAATATTTGAGGGGCTACTACAGAGAGGAGGAAGGGGGTCAAGTTATTTCCCAAAGCACCCAAAGACCAGACGAGGAATCATGGATGGAAACTGACCAAGGAGAGAGTCAACCTAGAAATAAGGAGGAACTTTCTGACCATGAGAATAAAGAAGATGTTGGACAACCCTTTGTCTGAAGTGGTGTAGGGTTTCCTGCCTAAGCAAGGGGCTGGACTAGAAGACCTCCAAGGTCCCTTCCAACTCTGTTTTCTATTCTTCTGCACGAGGGCCCACAATGTGCCAGTTACGATTGCCTGGATTGAATTGGACCTCCAGGGATGAGGCCTCTGCCATACCTTCATAGAGGTTTTACCTGTACAGGAAGTCCTCGAGCTACAACAATTCACTTAGCGACATTCAAAGTTACAACAGCACTGAAAAAAAATGACTGATGACCATTTTTTACACTTACGACTGTCGGCAGTATTTCCCCCACCCCGGTTGCGTGATTTAAATTCAGTTGCTTGACAACTGACTCACATTTACGACGGTCGCAGTGTCCCGGGGGGGAGTCCCATGATCCCCT
This sequence comes from Rhabdophis nuchalis, assembly GCA_039707465.1. Lineage (NCBI taxonomy): Eukaryota > Metazoa > Chordata > Lepidosauria > Squamata > Natricidae > Rhabdophis > Rhabdophis nuchalis. Next base: position 23,337,913 of record CM077657.1, on the reverse strand, counting down.
TTTGCGACCAAACCAACTCAAGGGGGAAATCAGATTTGCTTAACAACCGGGTTACTAATTTCACAACTGTAGGGATTCACTTAGAAGTGAATCTGTACAGAGAAGCTGTAAAATAAGGCAGGACTCACTTAACAACTTTCTTGCTCATAAAGGTTGGGCTCGATTGGAGTCGTATGTTGAGGTCTCCCTGTAATTACATGGACTCTGCATAGATGTTCACTTCGCCTTTGCCAGGTTTTGAACTTCTTGAGGCTAGAGGGAGGAGCTTTTGGCCGTGACGAGGGGGGCAAGGAGGAACAAAGAACTACAAGAGAGTAAGCTACATTATTTCCCCATTTTGAACTTCTTGAGGCTAGAGGAAGGAGCTTTTGGCCGTGAGGAGGGGGGCAAGGAGAAACAAAGAACTACAAGAGAGTAAGCTACATTATTTCCCCATTTTGAACTTCTTGAGGCTAGAGGGAGGAGCTTTTGGCCGTGAGGAGGGGGGCAAGGAGAAACAAAGAACTACAAGAGAGTAAGCTACATTATTTCCCCATTTTGAACTTCTTGAGGCTAGAGGGAGGAGCTTTTGGCCGTGAGGAGGGGGGCAAGGAGAAACAAAGAACTACAAGAGAGTAAGCTACATTATTTCCCCATTTTGAACTTCTTGAGGCTAGAGGGAGGAGCTTTTGGCCGTGAGGAGGGGGGCAAGGAGAAACAAAGAACTACAAGAGAGTAAGCTAGGTTCTTGTCATGCGCTAAAGAAACGATGGGATTCACCCAGGATGCCAGGCTGTGGGCTTCAGCCATATATACACCGTAGGGAATCCAACCAATTTTGTTCAGTTCAGAAGCTTAGAATGGGGATGTTCGGATTCAAGAATTTCAGAGATTCGGGACCACTGTTCCCATCATCCCCTGGCATCGCATTCCAATGCACGTCTGCAAAAGAGCTGTCGTAATCGTCCCCTCGCTGGTTGTCGGGCCTTCCTGCCGGCAGCTTCCCAATTTTTTTTTGCGCCGTTGATGAAATTTGCAATTACTGTAACTTCGTCAATTGCTTTGCGACGCCCCTGGATGTTTGATATAGCCACGTTTTCCCCACCAGAGAGGGATATAAAACCAATGAGCCTCTCCCTGTGCGAAGCCTCCCACCGGCGGTCCTGGGAGAGACGGGAAGCGATGCAGGGCGGGGCGCAGGAAACGCTCTTCCTAATTGTGCGAGAACGAGTGTTGCTGAGATAGCTGGCGCATCTTCCCTTGTGGTCTTCCTCAGCAGCGGGCATGCAAGCTTGCTTTTTTTTTTTTTTTTTGCACTTTCCTCGCAAAGTGTGTGTGTGTGTGTGTTTGTGTTTGTCAGGATCTTTGGATGTGACTGTTGGGCGTCAAGGGATTCCTGTTCCTGAGCGTCTCTCAGGCGAGATGGTGGCGTGGAAATTTAATAAATAAAAATACATAAAAGCATCTGCAAATAGAAATAGAACGACTGGGGCAGAAGAAAGCAGAAGCAGCACCAATATAATATAATTGCGCCTTGGGTGCAATCCCATCTGGAGCATCATTTGAACACCACCGGCGTTGACAAAAACCTCATTGGTCAATTGCACAAGGCAGCTTACATCCTGCAAATCTTTCGACCCATCAAACATCCACATCTACCAATTCCAGTTTCTTGGGAAAGACTCAGTAGTTGGACCAAACATGCCAAATCCAGTCTGAACATCTGCCTGATGAGGAAGGAACCACAATAAAATTAAACAATGTTGCCTCTCAAAACCCTGGAAGGGTGACTTGCCTATAGAAGAGGCTACCCTCTGGAATAGGTTCCCCCCCCCCAAGATTTGGACAGCTCCCTCGTTGTTGTCCAGAAGAGTTGTGAAGGCCTGGCTGCTCCCCAAGTCTTTGGCCAAGGAGAAGAAGACCCCCCTTCACTTCATGTTGCTGGCCCTCTTTTCTTGATTTCATTGTCATTTATTTGATTGCTGGGAGCCGCCCAGAATTTTTGGAAGTGGTCATCTCAAACGTCAAAGTCCAGCCTCTTTCAGCAAAAGTCCTGCTGGGAATTGGGAGTTCAGCAACTCATTCCCCTGGCCCCCAATTTAAAACAACCTTCCCCAGTTGAGCTCCCTCAAAGATGTGATGAACTTCACCGGACAGAAGACTATTCTGGGGGTTCTGGTGGGTTGAAGCCAAACTTCTGGATTTGGAGGAGGAACATAGCAGTAGCACTTAGACTTATATACTGCTTCACAGTGCTTTTACCGCCCTCTCTAAGCAATTTACAGAGCCAGCCTATTGTCCCCAACAATGTGGGTCCTCATTTTACCCACCTCAGAAGGACAGAAGGATGAGTCAACCTTGAGCCAGTCAGAATTGAACTGCTAGCAGTGGGCAGAATTACCCTGCAATACTGCATTCTAATAGATAGATTAGAATAAACAGACAGATGATAGACAGACAGACAGACAGACAGACAGACAGACAGACAGACAGACAGACACAGCAATAGCCCTTAGACTTATATACTGCTTCACAGTGCTTTTATAGCCCTCTCTAAGCGGTTTGCAGAGTCAGCCTCTCGCCCCCAACAATCTGGGTCCTCATTTTACCCACGTTAGAAGGATGGGAGGCTGAGTCAACCATGAGCCTGGTGGGATTCGAACTGCCCAATTGCAGGCAGTCAGGAGAAGTCGCCTGCAGTACTGCCCTCTCACCACTGCGCCACTGTGGCTCACAACATGGGCCGACTTGGAGGACCCATGGCTTTCCATTCTGTGGGATCCATGGTCCTTCACCCCACTGGGATCTGAGACGGGAACATGGTGGCCATGTGAGAAGACGAGTCGTAAGGATTCCGAACAGGAGGACCTCCAACTTCATCGACTCATCGAAAGACAAATCTCTTCATCAATCAAGAATTATTTGTAGGCAAGAAAAGGAGCCAATCATCCTGTTTTCTTTTGCCCGATGGGGCTGCTTTCTTTCTATCCCGACGGTGAGATTGCGCATTTTGTTAATTTCCTGTTGAAAATGCGACTTTCGTAAAGGTGAGCCAAACGCCGAAGATGGAATGCTCCCCTTTTTCTTTTGACGGGGGCTGCGCAGTTCAGAATATTCTTGGCTTGTCATAACGGTTTTCCCCAGCAATATCTCTAAATGTCAAGTTAATGTAGTTAGGGAGCTGTGAAACCCACAACCACCCAGTGTGTGATGCGGGCTGCATCTGCTTTCCCAAAGATGCTCGGAGTGGAGCCGGAGAAATTTGGCCTTAAGCACCTCCCTTTTTTGTGTGTGTGTTTGATAAAAGGAAGAAAATTAGATTCATCATCCATTTGTCTTCCTATTTGTTAGAGCTGCTTCTCGGAAAGAATGTCAGTTTGGCTTAAAAAATAACGCATCTTCATTTGTATCCCTGCATCTCTACTCTGGAGGAGAGAGAGAGAGAGGGAGAGGAAGGGGAGGGAGCAGGCGTTGTGCAGAGCAGGGGTATCAAACTCAATTTCATTGAGAGCCTCATTAGGGTGGTGTTTGACCTTGGTGGGGGGGAGGCTGGGGGGACATGGCTAGGGTAGGCGTGGCCAGCTTGACATCCCTCGTGTTGGGCCCCCGAGCGCTCTCCCAGTCAAAATGGAGCTCGGGAGGGCCACCGGTGGCCTCCCATGGAACTCCATTTTCACTGGCAGACAATGAGGGGTTGCAGTCGGTACGCCCCGGTACGGGCATATCGGTGCCTGCCAGGAGCACTGGGTACCGTTCCAGTATGGTGCTCTGGGGAGCCCACCTGCTTGCCTGTCCTCCTTACCTGAGCTCTTCAGTACGGTGCCTGCGTGACGCTCCGCCGAGCAGCTGGAGCACCGTGGAGGCGTCACAGGAGGTAAGGACACATGCGCGCATTGGGCAAGTTCAACTGGTGGATGCTGGGCCCCGTTGCACCATACCAGTTGCACCAGGATACGGAACCCACCACAGCTGACAGAGGGTTGCAGGAGGCCATCGCAGCTAAAAATGGAGTTCGGGAGGGCTGCGCGTGGCACGCACGAGCTCTGTTTTTCGCTGGCAGACACACCACAAGGCGGTCCTTCGCTGCTTTCAGGGCAGTCCCAGGGGCCAGTTCTAAGCACCTTGAGTTTGACACCCCTGGTGTAGATTAAGGATGTCCAACATTTGGAACTTTTAAGATCTCTGGACTTCAATTCCCAGAATTCCCCGGCCAAGGCAGCCGAAACAGGACGTGTGACTCAATGGGCCCCAGTGTGAACTTTCCCTCCCTCCCTCTCTCCCTCTCTCTGCCCCATATGAGCTACCAGCACTTCTCCGAAATGGATCAATGCCCGGAATTGCAAAACCACTTTTTAAACTTCTCCACGGGGACAATTTTTGGGCCTTCAGGGGAAAGAATTAATCAGCTTGGTTTGTCGCTTGCAATTCAAGGACCTTTTCATTACATCCTTTTCTTTCCATGTTGCATTCATCTCATCCTCCTATCCCGGGGGGGGGGGGGGTTGATTGGGGCATATTTTTAATCTGTCCAGATTGGACGTAAGAAGTCGTCCTTATCTCAGCTTTCGTGTCATTAAGGGGGTGTTGGGGGGCAAAGGGACATCGACCTCGGCCGATCCCACCTCCTGGATCGGGTTGCAATTTTTCCTCTCGGGTCGGCATATAAATCGATAGAGAAACAGCCGCTTCTAAATTTGAGCCCTACTTCATCCTGTCATGTCTCCACTGTCAATCTAGAGATGATGGATCCGGTCGGCACTTCTGCTGTTGCAAGCAGACATGATTGAATTGTCGACGGAAAGAAATATGCCGCCGTTGGAAGGGAGCTGCCAGCTCAATTCCCAAAACCCAACCGATAAGTTAAAATCCTGGGATACCTGTGGATTTTTCATTTATTCTTATTTTCCTCCAGATCCGAGAGAGAAAAATAAACAAACTAGAAAATATGTCAGCTCCAAAGCCTTATAAATATACAGGTGGTTTATTTGAAAGGTGGATGTTTAGGAGCTGTGAGTTGCTTTCAGTGACAAATGGCTAGATAAATATTGATGAGACGTAGCAGGGCAAGGAAATGGAACAAGAACAGGCTTATTTTTATTATTTTTCCTCCCTCGTTTGGAGCCAGAAAAGTTCCTAATGGCTTCTTAGGCAATTGGTAACTTAGATCCGTGTTTTGCAATCTTAGCAACTTTAAGATTTCAACTCCCAGACTTTCCCAGCCAGCCTTGAAGTCCTGGAAAATATTACGGTAGGTAGATGGTGGGATTCAACTTAGATTTGATCGTGCATTCTTCAAAAGATCAGCTGAAAGTTTCTGAGGGTGGCAAACTCTGGTTTAGCTTAAACCAGGGACAAATCAGATGTGAGTCGGATGTGATAGACAAGCTTCTCGAAAGAAAGAATAATTAAGTTCTGCTTTTCCTCACTATTAGATAAATGAGTTACAACCCTATTAAGATGCATTCAACTTTCCGTCTTCTATAAGGAAGCTAGCACAGAAGATGGCTTGCTTGACCATGTTTTACTGAATAAACTACCTTCGCAGCCTTAAATCATAATGGAGAAGCCACAGTGATGAAGTTAACAGCTGGCTAAGCCAACATCAAGCCAACAAAAGGTGGATTTAGCCTGGTCCAATAGTTTAGATCCATGCTGAGATTTGAGCTGGATCAGATCGTATTAACAGAGTCGGAAGGGACCTTGTAGGTCATCTAGTCCAACCTCCCCACCCAAGCAGGAGACCCTACATCATTTCTGACAAATGGCAATCCAGTCTCTTCTTGAAAGCTTCCAGGAATGAAGCTCCCACAACCTCCGAAGGCAACTTCTGTTCTATGGGTTGATGGTTCTCACTGTCAAGAAAACTCCCTCCTTATTCCCAGGTTGAATCTCTCCTTGGTCAGTTTCCATCCATTGTTCCTTGTCTGGTCTTCGGGTTCCTTGGAAAATAGCTTGATCCCCTTCCTCCTCTCTGTGGCAGCCCCTCAAATATTGGAAGACCTCTATCGTGTCTCCCCTGGTCCTTCTCTTCCCTAGACCAGCCAGGCCCAGTTCCTGCAACCATTCATCGTATGTTTCATCCTCCAGTCCCCTAATCCTCCTGGTTGCTCTTCCGTGCACTCTTTCTAGAGTCTCCACATCTTAGCTCGACTAACTTTAGGCCAAATCAGGATTAGGCTGGGATCAATGAGTAAGGGAGGGGCCGATTAATTTTGACCCTTCCCGGACTGCCCCATAGGGAAATTTTGTGCCCGGCTGACTGTTTATTTAACGCAGGCAACACTTCATTTCACATCCTGCTCTTAAGAGCTCAAATCTTGCTGTTTCCCCCTTTTCTGACCCCGTCTCATCAGAAAAATGCCACTAAGGCCTTACACACCCCGGGAATTGTGTTGCCATCATTTGCAAGACCGGGCTGTTTCCCCCACCCTTCCTGCCTGCCTGGTGCAGCTTTAATGGCACTTAGAGGCACTAAAAGTGGGTTGGCTTTTTTTGCAGCTCAGAGTGGATGAAGAGGATAATGGAGGTTGCAGAAATTATTATTATTTTTTCCACCCCAAATCTCTCTCTCTCTCTCTCTCGCTCTCTCTCTCTCTCTCTCTGGGTGCAGACATGCAGAGGAGCTTTAATTGCCAAATGGGAAAGGCGCCTCTTTGAGAGCGAGCGACGTTTACCGCCTCCAGCTATGCAAACCTTGCAGTTTTAGCTGCAGTTTTAATTTTCTTTAATTGGTGGTAGGGCAGACCTTTTGACCCCCCGAAAGAAAGGCTCCCCAAGTTTATAGCAAATGATTGCCATTCCTAGCATGCCATCCATCCCCCTCGCTTTTTCTTCGCTTTAAGAAAAGTGGTGTGGTTGCAGGATTCTGGGACGCTGCAAAAAGCCCTCCACTTACAACCCTCCTTTAGTGTCGGTTCAAAGTTACAATGCAACTGGGGGGGAAAATGGACTTATGACCGTTTTTCACAGTTATGACCTTTCCAGCATCCCCATAACCATGTGATCAAAATTCAAATGCTCATATTTATGACGGTTGCAGAGTCCTAGGGGGAGGGGGGGTGTCCGGCGCAATACCCTTTTGCGACTTTGTGACAAGTCCATGGGGAAGCCAGATTCACTTAACAACCTGGTTCCTAACTTATCAATGGCAGTGATTCACTGGATGATTGAGGCATGGAAGGTCGTAAAATGGGGCCAGACTCACTTAACAAATGTCTCACTAAACAGCAGCAGTGGCTCTTCCTTCCCAAGGACCGGCCCATAGATTTCCACGGCTCTCCTCTCCTCTGCCTTCTGCACATCTGTGTGTCAGGCACTGGGCCCAGCTGATCCTCCTCTTCCTCATCACCCCCCCCCCTTCCTTTTGTCCCCAGAGCTAGGGTGGGGCTTCGCTAGCAGCGGTGGCTGTTCCTTCCCAAGGACCGGCCCATAGATTTCCACTGCTCTCCTCTCCTCTGCCTTCTGCACATCTACACGTCAGGCACTGGACCCAGCTGTTCCTTCTCTTCCTCATCAGCCACCTCCAGACCTGGGGTCTGTGGACTCTCCATCTGAAGGCTGATGGACGGATGGCCCAGGCTCTGCCTTTGTCTCTCTCGCTCTCTGACCGATCCATTCCCTCTTCCCCCTTGGAGCTCCCAAATTGCCCTTATACTGACCCTGACTCCCACACCTCCTCCTCCTCTGATTCGGCTGCTGGAGGGGCCGGCGGCCAACAGGCCACACAACACTTGCCAACTTTACAACTTGTGGACTTCAACTCCTGTGTTGGCTTTTTATCTTAGAGCCCCTTTCCTTCCTTCCTTCCTTCCTTCCTTCCTTCCTTCCTTCCTTCCTTCCTTCCTTCCTTCCTTCCTTCCTTCCTTCCTTCCTTCCTTCCCTCCCTCCCTCCCTCCCTCCCTCCTTCCTTCCTTCCCTCCCTCCTTCCTTCCTTCCTTCCTTCCTTTGCCGTTTTTGGCTGTCTTGTTCTGCACATTTGGTGCAAATGTTAGATGCTAGTCATGACCTTGTTTCTGCGGGGTTTTCCCTGGGTGAATAGAATTTCTGTCTGGCTGATGGATAAAGTGTTGGGTTTTGCCTCTTTCTCAATTTCGGTCTCCAGGGGGAATCCCAGATCCCTCCGATCCATATCATGAGAAGCTAATAGCTCCCTGGAGTTTTCCTGCTTTTTAAAAATCATGTTCCACCCCCACCCCATCCGCGGTTTTGCATCTTAAAGGAAAGAGCTTTTCATTCTGTTTCACTCCAAAGAGACAAAAAAAACCACCTATGGATTGATAGCACAATCCTGAATTCACGTTCAAAATCTTGTTCTTTAGACCAGGGGTCTCCAACCTTTGCAACTTTAAGTCTGAAGGACTTCAGCTTCCAGACTTCTCCAGCCAGCTTCGCTAAGGAGTCTCCAGGTGCATTGTCATTTAATTCAGGGGTCTCCAACCTTTGCAACTTTAAGTCTGAAGGACTTCAGCTCCCAGACTTCTCCAGCCAGCTTTGCTGGCTGGAGAAGTCTCGGAGCTGAAGTCCTTCAGACTTAAAGTTGCAAAGGTTGGAGACCCCTGCTTTAGACCATGCAAAAGAACACACTAGAAACATTGATATACATAACCCATGTTAAAGCTGATAGAAGATTCTTGGATAATGGGATCGTCTGTCTAAGCCAGGGGTCTCAAACTCAATTTACCTGGGGGCCGTTGGAGGCAGAGTCTGGGTGAGGCTGGGCGGCATAAGGGATTCCATTATATTGGATATTATACTTTCATATCAATAATATTATACTTTCATATCACGGTGGGGGCCACAAGATACCGTCCTGCGGGCCGCAATTGGCCTGCGGGCCGCGAGAATGAGACCTCTGGTCTAGGCCAATTCTCCCAACCTAGCAGTTTGAAAGCACATAAAAAATGCAAGTAGAAAAATAGGAACCACCTTTGGTGGGAAAGGAACAGCGTTCCGTGCATCTTCGGCATTGAGTCCCGCCGGCCACAAGACCATGGAGACGTCTTCGGACAGCACTGGCTCTTCTGCTTAGAAATGGAGATGAGCATCACCCTCTAGAGTCAGGAACAACTAGCACATATGTGCAAGGGAACCTTTTTACCTAAGGAAATACAAATTTACGGAGTATTGGATAATTCTTGGAGCTGACTTTATCAGGATGAATCAGTAAATTCAGCCTGGCATCTCATTTTCCAAGAGTTTGTGTCCTGATATTATATTCATTAGCATACGTCCAGTCAGTGTTGACAATATTAAATTGTTAATATACCAAGTGCCTTTTGTTACATTTCCCGAGAATCTTTCTCCCTTTCTTCTAGCTGCAAAAGGGGAAGAAATCTCTTCGAAATGACATCTCTGTAAAAAATGCAGGGATGGCCTTTTTTTTCATTAAAACAAAAAAATCTATTACACCAGCCAAAGGTTACAGGCTTTTCTGATAATATGTAATAAAAAAAAGAAAAATCCAATAAAAACAGTGGAATGCATTTTTAAAAAAAAATTTTTTACAGGAAACTAGAAAACCCCCGAGTTAAAAGGGTGAAATATTTGATCAGTCTTTCATAAAAGATGAATCATGCCTTGAAATGTGTTTTTTCCCCCCCTGCAGGAATGGTTAGTAGTCCCAGCCAGTCAAGATGTTGGGTTGCCCACAAACCCTAATTTAGTCCTTCAGTTTCTTAGTTCAATCCTGCAGGAGCAAGGGAATAGCAGTTGCACCCATTTCATTGATTTAAATATTCGTAGACTGAGGCACAACGAGATCAGTATCAAGCCGGTCTTGAATTTTATCAGAATTTAATTCCAGGCGGTCCCTTTTGGAGTGTTTTCTGCAGATTTTTCAAAACGTTAACTCCAGATCCACTGCTTTGTATTCCATTATGAGTTCCTCTTTTCCCCCATCCTGGAAATTGTAAAAATTAATCATGGATCTTCCTCCTAGCCTTCCCCATCCGCCCTGCTTTTAGTTGCAAAGTATGATAATTAGACATCAGAAAAGCTACATAAAGTTTAATGTGGCAGTGGAGTACGAAGCTAAATTATCTCAGGCTGCATCCATTAATTAAAGAAAAGTTCTAGCAGAAATGCTTTTTTCCTCCTTATCTTTAAAAAGTGTTCGTGCGTGTTTCAAACGGACTCCCCAGGAGTAGAAAGTCAACGAATAAAATCCCATCAAGATTATTAGAGGGCAGAATGGCCTTTAACCTTGATGACGATCTGAACTTTGAAGTTGGGATAAGCCACCCAGATAGAAGGGTCCACCTTGAAGTCAGGGAGAGCCACCGTTGAGAAGAGAAGGTGGCCTGAGGACAGTGGCTGGTGGTTGGATGCCTACTTCATGGTTCAAGGCCTCCATCACTAGTGTGGGTGCAGATCAGAGGTGAGGGGGGGGGTCTTCTACAATTCACCTGGATAAGATAAAGATGTTGGCTTATTGCAATTTGATGAGAGAATGGTGGTGACCAGGCCAGAAAGCAAAGGATGATGAGGTTTGCAGCACCATGGACAACTCCAGCTTTAGCTGGGTAAGGGAGAAGAAGAGGAGGCTTCCCAGGTCATGGCTTGTTGAGTTTGTGCAACACTATAAGTTGTAAACCAAGGTTTCCATAGCATGATGACAAGATTCACAGCCGGTTCAACCAAGACTGAAGAAAACCAATCTATGATGGGTGTATTGTGTGACTCTTAACTCTCATTCTTTTTTGGAAAACGTGAAGGAATAAACTTCTTCTGTAGATTCTTTTTTGGGTCAGCCCCCTTATGGGTTTTTTCCACTATTGTTTTTTCCACTATTGTGTAAGTGCTACAGATAACCCTAGAGGAATTTGGAACACTGAGTTACAAGACCCCAGGCTTTGGGGAAGAACTCAATGAGTATCAAGCCAAGAACAGCTAAAGAACTGACTATGAATATAAAAATAAAGCATCATCATTGATGGAAAAAACAGCATACAGTTGAAAGATCCAATAGAAGAGAATTTTGTAGCCCAGGGTTGAGCTGTGAGGTCCCTGCAGCTCTCTGAGCTTAGTTGTTGACTTGCAAACATTTCAATATCCAACTACAAAACGTCATCAGTGCCAGGGAGTGTGGGGTTTTCTCCTTCTTTATATACAGTCGCTTGTCCTGCTGGTGTGGGTAGAAGCATGGGATTCTTTTTGATATTTTCTTCATTTGGTTTTCTACTTGATTGTTTGTCTGGGGTTAATCCCCGCTTATCTGGGTCCCGGTTGCCGGATATTGGCTTTTACAGGCGTTTAGCCATCCTGATCATTTGGAATAGAAACAGAAATATGAATTTTCAGAAGTGCTCACTGATGACGATCTTGTTACCTGGTCAGGTAACGAAACCTTTGCAGAGAACAACCAAGCTCAGAGAGCCCCAAGGACTCCGCAACCTTTAAAGTGCCCGATGCATAATCAACTTTATTTTAATGTGCGATGTGCTTCCCTTTAATGACAACCTTCACTAAAAGGTGCTGCGAACACCAGGCACCGTGCTTTTAATCTTACTAAGTGGCTTAATTTTCAGCTCTCTCTCTCTTCCATCCGGGGACACCCCCCCCCCCACGATAGAAATAATCTGTAATTCAATCTCAGTTCGGATCTAATGTGAGTTGGGGAACAAGGCAGGGGGAATCTAAACACGCTTCCATTTTTCGTTGGAATCATTTTTAGGGGCTCGGTGTCCTTCCAGCTCCCCCCTTTCTGCCTACCTTCCTGTTGAAAGCTGCCCTGCCAGGAAAGGTGAGCGACCTTCCACCTTCCAAAGGGCTTGTTAAGTTTCCATCCCTTTATTGAAGGAGCCGTGGAGGCTTGGAAACTGGGACTATTTAGCATTCAAAGAAAATGTAATGCCTCCTGCCTGTCACAATCCTCTCTTTTCTCCCCCCTTTTGCTGTGCTAATTCACAGGCTGGTGGGATTCGGGGTGGAGTTGGGGGGGGGGCAGGCATTCTTTGATCACCTGAGCAGCAAAGGGCTTTGGATGCTGGGGACCAATTAGTGGGGAAATGCTCAAGGCCTTTCAGGCAGCTTCCAGGATAGAAAGAAGAACCCATGCTCTTCGGCACTTGACAGAATTACAGAACACTAGAGTTGGAAGGGACCTTAGAGGTCTTCTAGTCCAGGGGTCCCCAACCTTTGCAACTTTAAGTCTGAAGGACTTCAGCTCCCAGACTTCTCCAGCCAGCAAAGCTGTCAGTGTCAGGGCCTGGGCCAGGGGTCTCCAACCTTTGCAACTTTAAGTCTGAAGGACTTCAGCTCCCAGACTTCTCCAGCCAGCAAAGCTGTCAGTGTCAGGGCCTGGGCCAGGGGTCTCCAACCTTTGCAACTTTAAGTCTGAAGGACTTCAGCTCCCAGACTTCTCCAGCCAGCAAAGCTGTCAGTGTCAGGGCCTGGGCCAGGGGTCTCCAACCTTTGCAACTTTAAGTCTGAAGGATTTCAGCTCCCAGAATTCTCCAGCCAGCAAAGCTGTCAGTGTCAGGGCCTGGGCCAGGGGTCTCCAACCTTTGCAACTTTAAATCTGAAGGACTTCAGCTCCCAGAATTCTCCAGCCAGCAAAGCTGTCAGTGTCAGGGCCTGGGCCAGGGGTCTCCAACCTTTGCAACTTTAAGTCTGAAGGACTTCAGCTCCCAGACTTCTCCAGCCAGCAAAGCTGTCAGTGTCAGGGCCTGGGCCAGGGGTCTCCAACCTTTGCAACTTTAAGTCTGAAGGATTTCAGCTCCCAGAATTCTCCAGCCAGCAAAGCTGTCAGTGTCAGGGCCTGGGCCAGGGGTCTCCAACCTTTGCAACTTTAAGTCTGAAGGACTTCAGCTCCCAGACGTCTCCAGCCAGCTTTGCTGGCTGGAGAAGTCTGGGAGCTGAAGTCCTTCAGACTTAAAGTTGCAAAGGTTGGGGACCCCTGTTCTAGTCCAACCCCCTGCTCAAGTCGGAGACCTTACACCATTCCAGACAAATGGTTGTCCAATCTCTTCTTAAAAGCCTTAAAGAAGGTTAAAAAACCTTATCAAAAGGTGTGTTGGAGCACCCACAACTTCTGAAGACAAGCTGTTCTACTGGTTATCGTATTTTCCAGAGTATAAGACGCACCAGGATTTTGAAGAGGCAATTTTTTTTAAAAGGTGTTTTCACTCTGCAGACCTCCCAAAAATGGCCCATTCTTTCATGAAAGGAGGCTTGTAGAGTGCTCCTGGGGACTGCCCCCCCCAACGAGCAAAACATGACTCGTTCTTCACTCATTTCTGCCCTCCCCAACCCCCTGGAGCACTCTGGAAGCCTCCTAAAGGCTCTGTACGGCCACTTTTGCAAAGGGGGGAGGGGGTGTTTCGGGAGGCCAAAAATGCTGTATTCAGTGTATAAGACACACCCAGATTTTCAGCCTCTTTTTTGAGGGAAAAAGGTGCATCTTATACTCAGAAAAATACGGTATTTTTTCTCTCTCACAGTCAGGAAATTTCTCCTTAGTTCTAAGTTGCTTCTCTCCTTGATTAGTTTCCATCCATTGCTTCTTCTCCTGCCTTTCTTGGGAGAAAAGGTTGACCCCCTCCTCTTTGTGGCAGCCCCTTCAATATTAGACCGTTGCCGTCCTATTTCCCCTAGTCCTTCTTTGAAGGAATATACCCAGTTCCTGCAACCATTCACACATGTTTTAGCCTCTGGATCCCCAATCATCCTTGTTGCTCTTCTCTACACTCTTTCTAGAGTCTCAACATCTTTTTGTGTGTGATTGTTATGTCCAAAACCCTGTCCTTTTCTCCTGAATTTCTCTGGCTTTTTACATCTTTCTCCCTGGGAATTTATTTATTTTAATTAAATTTATACCCCGCCCTTCTTAATATTGCTGTTGCGATTGTCTTGCCTGCTGACTTACTAAACAACCAACTCCTCTTTTGCTTTCCAGAAGCCTTTGAAATGGTCGTGCGCCACGCCAGGAACCACACCAGCGCCATGTTCAGGAGCTACTATCGCCACGTGGCTGCCAGGACTTCTAAACTGGTGGGGGAATTCTTCACCGACATCTCCCTGTACATCTTGGGCTCCGATATCAACGTCAACGACATGGTCAACGAGCTCTTCGACAGCTTGTTCCCCTTGGTCTACCCCCACCTGATCCACCCGGGAGCCCCCGACCCTCCCGCGGAGACCCTGGAGTGTCTACGGCTCGCCCGGCGAGACTTGAAGGCGTTTGGCCCCTTCCCCAAAACCATGATGACCCAGGTGTCCAAATCCCTGCAGGTCACCCGGCTCTTCCTCCAGGCGCTCAACCTCGGCATCGAAGTGGTCAACACCACCGATCACCTGAGGTTCAGCAAGGAGTGCGGACGGGCGCTGCTGAGGATGTGGTACTGCCCCCAGTGCCAGGACCTGCTCCTGGCCAAGCCGTGTGCGGGGTTCTGCGGCGGGGTGTTGCAAGGGTGCTTGGCCAGCGTGGTGGAGATCGACGGTCACTGGCGGGAATATCTCCGCTCTCTGGAAGGCATGGTGAAGGGCATGAAGGGCACCTACGACATAGAACACGTGCTCCTCAACCTCTTCTCTGTGGTTCAGGATGCCATCGGTTACATGCAGAAGAGCGCTGGGAAGCTGGTCACAACCGTAAGTTCCTTTTTTACTAGAACCATTGGTTAGTGTGTGCGGTACCAGTTTTATAGGAGGTGTCTGTCTGTCTACTTATCTACCTATCTACTTTGTCTGTTTCTCTGTCTGTCTGTCTCTCTATCTCTACCTCTAACCATCCATTCCCCCCTATCTATTTCTCTCTCTCTTTATCTATCTATCTATCTATCTATCATCTATCTACCTATCTATCTATCTATCTATCTATCTCTATCCATCCCCCCTCTATCTCTATCTGTATCTATCTCTCTATCTGTCTCTATCTTTCTATCTCCTTCTCTATCCCTCCCTCCCTCCCTCTCTCTAGCTGTGCCTACCTACCTACATCTATCTATCTATCTATCTATCTATCTATCTATCTATCTATCTATCTATCTATCTATCTATCTATCTATCTATCTATCTATCTATCTATCTATCTATCTATCTATCTATCATTGTCTGCCTGTACTGTATCTCTATCCATCCCCCCTCTATCTCTATCTGTCTTTATCTCTGTATCTATCTGTGTCTTTCTATCTATCTCTATCTATCCAACCATCCTCCCTCCCACTATCCCTCCCTAACTTCTATCTGTCTGTCTGTCTATCATCTTTCTCTTTCACTTACCTATCTCTATCATCATCCATCTATCCATCCATCCATTTTTCTCTTTCACTTACCAATCTCTATCATCATCCATCTATGCATCCATCCATTTTTCTCTTTCATATCTATCTATCTATCTATCTATCTATCTATCTATCTATCTATCTATCTATCTATCTATCTATCTATCTATCTATCTATCTATCTATCTATCTATCTATCTATCCTTAGTAAAAAGGAAAGGTGCATTCCCTCACAGGGGAGAGAGAGTTGGTGGACCATTCATATGACCCCTAGAGCCAGCTTTGGCTGATAGGCTTGCATCAATACATGGCCCAGAAGAGGACATTACCTCTTTGACCAGCATCTTTGTCCCTCTGGAGAAGACTTGGAGGCATCTGAGATCATCTTGTAGGTCATGCTGCGGCAGGGTTATGGACCGTAGAAGGTTCCCAATTTTTCTTTCCCCTGCTCTTAATTTTAAGATGACGGCCTGACAAATGTGGCCACCCGCGAGTCATCCTTTTTATCGGAAAGAAGGAAATGAGGCTGATCTTCATTTTCTCCCATCCCAGGAAGCTCTCAAAGAACCCGGCCTGCCTTGGTCTCCTTTCTCCATTGGTTGCTCTCCTCTGAAGGAAAAACACCTTTTCTTGGGCTCTTTCCTCCCGGAGGATTCCAGCCTGGCATTTCTGCAAATCGTAATGAAACTGGACCTCGGGGTTCGCTCTGAATAACGCCTGCCTTTCTGCAGAAAAATTCCCCAAGTGGGACCTCAATTTGGGAGGATCGCATGGACAGACCCATGTCGCTTCCCTGGCAATAGCATGAAAACAGTTGGTCCTGCCAAGAGAAAGATGAGTAGGCAGGTCTTCCGAGGTTCTTGGTGGCCTCCCTCGCTTGGGAGATAGGAAACCAGGCCCAACCAAGCTTCTCTTCTCATCATCCAGGTTGAGCCAGATAAAGCCACCTGCAATCTGAGCTTGACTCATTCTGGCTTTGGGAATGCGTCCAAATAATTAAATTTTCAGTAATAGGCACATGGGTTATTTTTAGTTCCTTCCAGGGCAGTGTTTCTCAACCTTGGTGGTTTTAAGATGTGTGGACTTCAATTCCCAGAATTCCCCACATCTTAAAAGTTGCCATGGTTAACAGACACCGTTCATGGATATCATTTAGCTTGCAATTCTGGTGGTCTTTCATCCTAGTATCAACCAGCTTTCTGGAGACCTGCTCAGGTTCAGCAAAGCTTTGCTAAGAAACAGGACAAAGGAATGGAAAAATACAGGTGATCCCTCGATTTACGACTGCAATCAGGACCGAAACGTCTGTTGTTAAGCAAACTGGTTGTTAAGTGAGTTGCACCGATTTCATGGCCTTTTTTTTGCTACGGTCATCAAAGCTTTCAGAATTTGTTGCAAAAATCAAATCCAGAAAGCACACACCGGTAACTGATTCAGCGGAATTCATTATATACATCAGGGGTCTCCAACCTTTGCAACTTTAAGTCTGAAGGACTTCAGCTCCCAGACTTCTCCAGCCAGCTGGCTGGAGAATTCCGGGAGCTGAAGTCCTTCAGACTTAAAGTTGCAAAGGTTGGAGACCCCTGATATACATAATAACACATGAGTAAATGTACAATACCCACAGCAGATTCTTCCAACATAGTAGAGAGGAGAGATTGGTTTCCAGTTTCAATTCAGAGAGCAGACTTAGATTAGTTCTCTTCCACAGACTCAGAGCTACATAGGCAAGCCACGCCCAGGCTACGAGGCATCTGGCACGGCTCTCAGTCAAATAGTTCCCATTGGCTGACCCAGTTGCCATGCCTATACATTGGCTGACCTTGTTACCATGTCCTCTTCCAGTTCATGAATATTCTGACAAAAGCAACTCCAACCTCTCCCATTGGCTCTGCTTGTTGGAAGCCCCCTCCCTGCCCACCCATCCCTGTGACCGCTATGCTGTCTGTGGAATGCTGGGAGTTGAAATCCGCCTGCCTTAAAATTGGCCAAGTTTGGAAATGCTACTGTAACCTGAGTGAAGCCGTGAAGGGGGTTGATGGAGGATCTCTACTGCTCTCTAATTGCAAGACATTAGCTGCTTTTTTGGGGGGAGGGGCGAGGGGGGCGGAGGAAAGGCAGGTGATTTTAAGCAAATGGCTTTTCTGTGCTGGCGTTAATAACTCGTGAACAATTTACTGGTACATTAAAGGTAAACAAAGATTCAAGTGAATAACCAGGGGAGAGCCTTGATTAAGGCGCCACCGCTAAAGGGAAGCCTCAGGTGCCTCATTGTTCCTTGCAGCGCAACATGCGGCAAAAACCCGCAAGGAAGAAAATGCAACCTCCCCGCGGCCCGTAAAGGAGAATCGGGAGCGCAGCTCACCCCCTTTTCCGAAGAGGCTCAGATCTAATTTGGTCCAAGCGGCTCCCAGGCCATTGTTGGCAAGAGCCGCTTGGAGTGGGAGGCCTAATAAATAATAATTGCATGCGATGAAATCAATTCAATTTGTACAGGAAGAGCAGAAAAGATGAGTTTAGGAGGAGATCTCTCTATTAACCTCTCAGGGAGACGAAAGCAGGAGGTGCCAGGGGGGGTAACTCACACTGTGTCAACCAGGAATGTTGTCCTCTTCTCTTGACTACTGGTTCAGTAGCGGGAGCATGCATGCGATGGTCCGTGATGACGTGTGGGTAGGTGGGTGGAGCCTTGCGCTGACGCCACTACCGGTTCGGCTGAACAGGTGTGAAACTGCAGAATACCACCTCTGGTGCAGTGTGGGTTCCAGTCGTCCCAGTCCGGTACAGGCGTACCAGTGGCACCTGGGAGCAGCAGCCACCATACTGGCTCATTGGGCCCGCCCGCCCGTGTTCCTTACCGCTTTTTGAGGGAAACGGGCCAATTGCCCACACGCGCACAACGTACAGCACCTACATGACCTCCGCCGAGCAGCTGGTGCGTCGCAGGGTGGTGCCGTGCCCAGTGTGCGTACCCGAGGTGGACGCTCAGCCCCGTCACATCGTACTGGTTGCGACGGGATCCAGAACCCACCGCTGCTCTGGTGTCAACTTTGCGGGAATATTGCCAATTGTATCGTCTCCAAAAATGCACTTTTGTGTGAATTGACACAATGTGAGTGCGAACCTGGGCACGGACTCAAGACCAGTTGGGGGTGGAACACCCTCCCCCCATGGATAAAGAGCGGTTTCCAGGTATCAGCTGCCTTGTTTTTGTTTTGTGCGTTGCGCCCGGGAGCATTCTCCCGACATTATGTCTCCGGTCTGCAGTAATTGTTAGTAACGCTGGGTTCAGAAGCAGTGTTACAACTCTGGTCCCTTAACCAGTGTTAGCAAATAAATGCGGAATAGTGTAATACACCGGACAGTAAAGAGATACGTTGCTTTAACCACAAACAAACTCTAAAACAGTGATAGTAAGAAAAAGAAATAGTCTTTACTTTGTAGCAACTAAAATACTTCTTCCGACTAACTTCTCAAACAATAACAGTCCTTCACCAAACAGAGTTATCTTACAGTGATGCAAAACAAATACTTCTTCAGTCTTCACAGCTTCAGCTCCTCAGCGCAGGAATCAAAGGGAATCGAAAAGGGAATGAACTGTGATTCTGAGCTTGCTTATATGGTAGAGCTGAGAAGCACAGCCAATCAGAATTCAACACATAGTTCTTAAAGCTACATGGCCTCTTTAAGAACATAGGCTCATATATATTGTCAACCCAATATAAGGCTGAATATCCTAACAGTAATTTTTACACCTTGTTATCTCTCAGGTTCAGCTGTTTTGTGCAAGGATGTGGCAGGGGAAGAAGGTTTGGTAGCTGGCTGCCTCGGGTTCAGTGGCCCTTTTACATCTATGCTTCTCAGAGCAGAGTGCGATGCCACCGCTGAGGTTCAAACGATGTAAGAAGAAGGAGGGGCAGAACCTCCTGGTGGCGTCAAAAGAGGAATCAGCGTAGAATTCCCTACGTAGCCACAAACTGACCAAGTCCAACCTCTCTTGAACTCCGTTGCCCCTTACCTTCTGCCAGGAGAGTGCCAACCAGTTAGTTTAGATTCCTGCGCATAGTTTAGTTTAGTTTTATTTGATTTGTATACCGCCCTTCTCCCTTTCGGGACTCAGGGCGGCGTACAGCCACAGTAAAATCGGTGATACAAAAACTAAAAGAATATATTAAAAATATTAAATGAATTTGGCCTACATATTTAAAATCCCATGCTAAAATTACTTTAAAATCCCTTTAAAAACTACGACAGGCCGGCAGCACAGAATAAATGCGTCTTCAGGGCCCGACGGAAGAGATGCAGGTCCGAGATCATCCGTAGTCCAGGGGGTAGGTCGTTCCAGAGGGCAGGAGCTGCCACAGAGAAGACTCTCCCCCTGGGGGTCGCCAGCCGGCATTGCCTGGCCGACGGCACCCTAGGAGGCCCTCTCTGTGGGAGCGGACTGGTCGGTGGGAGGCATTTGGCAGCAGGAGGCGGTCTTGCAGGTAACCAGGTCCCTTGCCATGGAGCGCTTTAAAGATGGTCACTAGTACCTTGAAGCGCACCCGGAAAGCCACAGGCAGCCAGTGCATAGGTGTCTTTATTTTAAAAAATCAATTTATAACTAATTTGTACTCCTGGTCTTTTACACCTGTTGCATGGGGCCTCTCCAAATGTTTTGGGGGTGGGGGGAAATGCTTGCACTTGGAGAACAGCTCTTCGTTTTCCTGAGTTTTTTCCCGCTTCCTTTTTCTCCTCTCCCTTTGATTTTCCGTGTTGTGTTTCTTGGACTTCAGAATTGTTTTGACGCGCATCTTTATTGCTTGTATTTACATTCCCGATTTATTGCTCCGCTGCCCAGGGAGTGTGAATTACTTAGATATATAAAAGCATAATAACGAGGCATATAAAAGCTGCCTTTTGAAAGAACGCGGTCCCCATTAAGAGACGTCCTCAGCCACCGACCCTCCCGCAGAAAGCATTACGCAGAGAGAGATCTCTGGGCGAAGGGCAATAAAAGTGATTTAGAGGGAAGGTCGTGTCCAATGATAACAATCCTCCGCAATTAGGCATTTCTTCCAGCCCACAGAACTTACTCATCCACCGCTGATTGTGTTAACTGGGACGCAGAAGCAATTGTTAAAGCTCAGGTGCCTTCAGCTAGGAATTGCCGTAGTCTGCAGTCACATTTCTGACCCCCAATGTCACCTATGCTGGCGAGATGGACTGTATAAAAAGCCCCTCTCCCAGGAACAATGTAAAGCTCAGCCACTTCAGAGGGAGGGCCGCTGTCATGTCTGGATTTTCTGGAAAGGGAAGGAGGGGAAAAGAAAGAAAGAAAGAAAGAAAGAAAGAAAGAAAGAAAGAAAGAAAGAAAGAAAGAAAGAAAGAAAGAAAGAAAGAAAGAAAGAAAAAGAAATTTCAACCTGCCAGCTTTCCTGAAGCGCATCCTCTTTCTTCCAGACCTTTGGGAGAAGATTGGGCCATCAGAAAAGAACCTTTTGTCCTGCCAGCAAAATCTTTTAGCCTCCCCTCGCTCACCGCCTAGATATTCTCCAAGGTGGAAAATATTTCAGTCTTTTTCAAGTATTTTTCCAAGTCTCTCCGCCTCCCTGAACAGAGAGAATGGCATTTTGCAAAAGACGAAATCGCCTGCAAGCGATGGAGAAACCCGGCAATGTTAAGCTCACCTGCCCACTTTCTCTGCCTCCCAATACAGGTAGTCCTAAGCGTTTCCGAGCCTTAGCAATGTTGAGATACGCGGCCAGGGAATTCTGGGAGTTGAAGTCCACCCGTAGGGGTTGGGGAATTCTGGGAGCTGGAAGTCCACCTATCTTTGAAAGTTGCTGAGGTTGAGAAACACGGCTTTAAAAGACAAAAAGAAAAAAGAAATAAAGAAACTCGGGGGGTTAATGGACCACGAAAGGAGCTGGTGTTTGCTCTTTTAGATTGGCTGAAAATACATTTTGGGGGGATTTAATCTGATTATGCAGCCTTCTGCAGAGGTTTCGAGAGAAAAGCCGAAAAATGATGCACCAAAAAAAATAATAATCATGCACGGCTTGCATACGCTAGAATTTGGAAGGGGGCACAGATAGTTCTCGACTTACGACATTTCATTTAGTGACCGTACAAACTCACGATGCTACTGGAAAAAGTGACTTACGACCGTTGTTCACACTTAATGACATTGGTAGAAGCATGGTTTTCTTTTTGGTACTTCCTTAATTTCGTCTTCTCCTTGATTGTTTGTCTGGTGTTCATCCCTGCTTATCTGGGTCCCAGTTGCTGGATATTTGCTTTGGCAGCTGTCTCATGGTTATGACAGTTGTGACGTGCCAGGGTCCCGTGACCTCCTGACGAGCAATGTCAATGGGGAAGCCAGGTTCACTTAACGACCGTGCGACTAATGGAACAACTGCAATGACGACCCACGCGCAGGGACGGCAGGAGCTGACTTTTGTGCCCATGTCCCCGTTGGCCCTCCAAAAGAGATGCAAGCCAGAGGGCGTCTTTTTAACAAGCCAGATCCTTGTGATCTGATGGATCGCTCTGCAGTTGCTCTCCTCCCCTGCCTGGCCTGGCTCCAGAGAGGCTCTTGATGGCGAAGGCAAATCTAACCCCCTTGGGAGCGTTTGCAAAGCTGCTCCGGTCTTTTAAAAAACCATGATTGCCTTCTTCCGACTCTTAATTAAACGGCCGGCGTTCTCCTCACGCCCCGAAACTGCTGCCATGTATAAATATGTGCATTTGCTGTGAAGATGCTAATGGAGAGGAAAGAAGGGAGGAAAAGAGGCTTCATTAAGCAGCTCGGGCATCCTCGGCCCTCTCCTCCACCCTCCTCCACTCTGCGTTTACGAGCAGCCACTTGTTCGGGGTCTTATTAAAGTCACAGCCGGACAAATTCATGCTCCGTTTCCCAGAACGTTGCTCTTGGCTCCAGTGGCGGGGATCAAAAGCCCAGCGACGGTCGCTAATTGCGCGAATCCCCTTAGAACAGGGATCTCCAACCTTTGCAACTTTAAGTCTGAAGGACTTCAGCTCCCAGGGGGTTGGACTAGAAGGCCTCCAGGGTCCCTTCCAACTCTGCTATTGTATTGTATAGCAAAGGTGTGGGTTTTTTCTTCTTTTTTCTTTTCTTCTTCCTCAAAAACCCAGTTCCGTTTGCATTTTCAAAACAAAACAAAACAACAGCAACAACAATCCCCCCCCCCCCCAAACACCCTTGAGACAACCATAACTTCTATGACTGAGAATCTTCATAGACCTTTATTTTAAAGCAGCACCCACACTTTGGGGTTTATGCCAGGGGTCCGCAAAGTTGGCTGGCTGGGGAATTCTGGGAGTTTAAAACCACCCGTCTTAAAAGAGCCAAATTTGCAGACCCCTGGTTTATGCTAAAGGCACTTCTGTTTTCGTTGTTTGTTCTTTAATGGTCTTTTTAAAATTTAACACCTTGGATGTGCCGCAGGCTTTAAAATCAACTCAATCAGTTTCTTTATTTAATAAAGTGTCTGCCTTAATTGGCAGAGAACTTTTGTAGACTTTCTCTCTTTCTCTCTTTTCACCAAATAATAGATTAAAACTTTTTTTCCCTCCTAGGTCTGATGTTGGATTATCAACTTTGCTTGATATCTTGATATTTTCCAAGAAACAGCTGTGAATCGGTGTGATAGAAACGGTTTTTCTCGGTGTTCTTTAAATTGTTCGTGCTTTGTTGGCTTTTCACATTTTGGCAGTGAATTATTTAAAGCTGCTGCAATATTGAGACACCCCAAGGGCAAGGAATATGTTTTGCTCATGAGCTCATGTCAGGAAGGAATTCTGGGAATTGAAGTCCACACATCTTAAATTTGCTTGAAAAACACAGCTCTAAAAAGAGCATGCAACAAAGATATGTTGGGGAAACACTGCCTTTATCACATTTTACACGCTGCCAGCCCATGAGTCTGCCTTTCTCTTTTTAAAATTGCATTTATGTTTTTTCCCATTTTGGAAGAGGAGAAAGCAGGACAGCCTTGAAAGCAACCATGTCCCGTGATTACATCCCTCCAAGAATAACAAAAGGCCGCCTTTTTATTTCCTTTCCTTTTCTTTTGGGCCGGTTTAGGCAAAAAGCCATTTTTTGTGCTCCCTTTCCTTAAATCAGTATTCTCCAGGCGTAATCCACCTTCCCGAAAGAGGCCAATCCGTTGAACGACCTGGCAGATTTAAATCTGCACTGAAAAACCCCGGGGAAATTAAGAAGACTAAACATTAACCACAGACTAAACATTAACATGCATTAGCATTTTGATTACACCTGTAGAGAGGGGAAAGGGGCCCGGCTGATAATGTTGAAAAGTTTGTGTCTTATCTACCCCTCTAGCCTTCCGGTTTCTGAAATCTTCAGATTTGAAGATTTCCTTGGGTTTTGTTTTTTTGTTTTTAAAAAAGAATGAAAGTAGAATTCCATTAGGGGAATCTATAGCAGTCCATAGGTAGTTCTTGACTTACAACATTCATTTAGTGAATGTTCAAAGTTACGACGGCACTGGAAAAAAAGCACCTTATGAACCATTTTTCACACTTAACGACTGCTGGGGCATCCCCATGGCCACATAATCAAAAGAATTATACTAGAGGACATCTAGAACAGTGGCCACCAACTGGTGCCCCATGGACCACTGGTGGTCTGTGAGAAAAATTATCTGCATTTTTTATATTGCATTTAATCAGGGGTCCTCAAACTACGGCCCCTGGGAGGGATACATGCAATGGACGCTTGTGTTGCTGCAGAGTGTCTCGCCCTTCGGGGTCTTTTTGTGGGGGTCGGAGGGGGGCAGAAATTCTGACAGCCTCCTGGTGGGGGACTTTGGGTGAAGGCTAGAGGGAAGCACCGCTGGTGGCGAAGAGCCGGAGGGCCTCGTTTCAGTGGCCCTGCATCCTGGCCTGGAACTGACTGACCATCTCAGCCGGCTGAGCCTCCAGGGGCCGGCACCTGGCCTTGCACTCCCACAGGTCTTCCCTCTGCTTGGAAAGCCCATGCTCCTAGTCCTCAGTGAGGGGCTTCCGCTGAGCCTCCTTCTCGGTCAGATCCAATTGGAACTGAGCTCTTTTGCCAACTCTTTCTCCTGGGGGCTACTTAGCTCCAGCAACGGCTTCCTGTTGGGGCCCTAAGGAGCCCGGGCGGGCAGGTGAGGAGGGGCTGGGAAGGGAGAGGCGAGTAGAGGCTGGCGAGGCGCCCCTTGACGTGAGTGACATCGAGTTGGCCACCCCCATCCAGTCACATGACCACTTAGTCATGCCCACCCAGCTGGTCATTAGGCAGATCCTATTAGCGGTCCGTGGGATTTAAAATTATGAATGTAGTGGTCCCTGGGGTCCGAAAGGTTGGAGACCCCTGTTTTAGAAGACCTCCGATGTCCCTTCCAACTCTATAATTCCTGCTGGAAGCCTTTGCATTTGGAGCAGGGAAGATGTCAGTGGGACATCAAGGGAGTTTCTCCACAACCAGGTTTTTGCCTCTGGCACTGGAGGGTGTTTGTGGGGCGGGGGGGGGGGGAGTGGGGGAATGCAGAAAAAAGAAAGAGAGGGAATGTACTCCCCCCTCCCCAAAAGGCTGCAACTCAAGGGAGGAACGGAGCAGCTGTAAGCGCCAGGTGCTGGAGCCGGTTAGCAAGATCTCAACCCATAATTAAAGCGGAGATTGTGAAACGCAACAGCTATGCCTGCTATTTCATGCAGTCAGAAAAAAGTGTGCGCATTCTGGAATGTATTTGCCCAAACACACAATTGGGGGTATTTGGTGGGGGGGGGTCACAAGACGTGGTGGCCTCTTTTAACAGAGGAGAAGCTACAGCGTAGCAGAAGGAAGGCAGAAGTAATGGTGCCCATTTCCCATGCATGCAGTGGGCATCCTGAATCTGTCATTTCTTCCCAAACCAGGAATTGGGGTTTGCGATTTTCCCTCCTGCACAATGAAACCTAATTCATTGCTGCCCTTACAGCCTCGGACCTGGTGTCAGGTGGAAGCTGTGACTGGCCGTCGAATTCACGTAGGGCGGTGGTTTTTCAAACTTGGCCATTTTTAAGACAGGTGGACTTCAACTCCCAGAATTCCCCATCCTTCCTCGTTGGAGTATTTGATTTATTTTTAAAATTGGCTCGCCATCCATCTCACTGCAAGGCCAGTACAGACGGATGCGACGCTCCATATTTCCACATCTCAGACGGGGTGAATCTTTTAATCGCCCCCAAAGCGATTCACAATCTCTAAATCGAACAGGGAAGTGTAAATCTGACTTCACATTAACTATAAGCCTGATTTGGTTTGTGTTGTGGCCCGCCAGCGGCCAGCAGAGCTGGCAGCAGATTCGGACAATGAGGAGGTTGGAGGGGGGAACCTGGGCCACCCCTGGAGTCTGGGGAAGGCTCTGAGGAGGGCTCTGTGTCGGAGGCAGAGAGTGGGCCAGGGCCGTCTGACAGTTATTAGCTGCCTTCAGAGTCAGACATCAGTGAGGCAGAGGAACAGCTGGAGCCTGTTCCCAGTGTGCATATGTGCAGAGTTGCCAGACGAAGGGAGCAGCTAAAGGACAGGGGGAGACTTGGGAGGAAGGCCACAGGTGGACAATGGATGGCCCCTCCCAGAGGACATAAAAGAGGAGCAAAAGGGGAGTGGAGTTTGCAGGAGACCATAAGTTCACTTCATTGGTTCGTGACTCTCCAAGACTCCTGGCCAAGTTTTGCAGATATCAACTTGGCAGCTCTCCAAGCCAGAGAAGGTCTGTGACCGTAAATCCTCCCTTGAAAGACTTTGCTGGACGTGAATGAGCAGAATTCACAGTCAATGAATAGAAGGGATTTTTGTGGGGACCAGGAGTCGGCTTCAGTCTCTCGGGAAGCCTCGCTCAGAACACTTTGCAGTTTCAAGTCTCTCCAGAAAGTGGGTTTGAAACGGTCCAGCCTTGAAAACTTTTGGCATTCCTGATTTAATTTTTTTCCCCTCCCTCTTGCAGATCAGCAAACTGTGTGGCCCTTCCCAGCAGAGACAACACCGATCAGCCTGGAACCCCGAAGACCATGTGGCCGGCCAGGGGATGATGGGTGTCACTCTAGTGGAACCCCAAGAAACCTTATCAGGTCGAAAGAGGTGGGTACACAGTTTTGGTGGGGGTGTGTGACCACAAGCCACGCAGGTAGTTCTCGCCTTAACAACCGGCAAAAACAGAAGCGAACATGCTAGCTCAGGGGTCTCCAACCTTTGCAACTTTTAAGTCTGAAGGACTTTAGCTCCCAGAATTCTCCAGCCAGCTAAGCTGGCTGGAGAATTCTGGGAGCTGAAGTCCTTCAGACTTAAAGTTGCAAAGGTTGGAGACCCCTGCTTTAAAGCAAAGCTGGCTGGAGAAGTCTGGGAGCTGAAGCCCTTCAGACTTAAAGTTGCAAAGGTTGGAGACCCCTGCTTTAAAGCAAAGCTGGCTGGAGAAGTCTGGGAGCTGAAGCCCTTCAGACTTAAAGTTGCAAAGGTTGGAGACCCCTGCTTTAAAGCAAAGCTGGCTGGAGAAGTCTGGGAGCTGAAGCCCTTCAGACTTAAAGTTGCAAAGGTTGGAGACCCCTGCTTTAAAGCAAAGCTGGCTGGAGAAGTCTGGGAGCTGAAGCCCTTCAGACTTAAAGTTGCAAAGGTTGGAGACCCCTGCTTTAAAGCAAAGCTGGCTGGAGAAGTCTGGGAGCTGAAGCCCTTCAGACTTAAAGTTGCAAAGGTTGGAGACCCCTGCTTTAAAGCAAAGCTGGCTGGAGAAGTCTGGGAGCTGAAGTCCTTCAGACTCAAAGTTGCAAAGGTTGGAGACCCCTGCTTTAAAGCAAAGCTGGCTGGAGAATTCTGGGAGCTGAAGTCCTTCAGACTTAAAGTTGCAAAGGTTGGAGACCCCTGTGCTAGCTGGTCATCCTGACTCTGATGACCTTAATTCCTGTTCGGACAGCAAGATGGTTTCCCCCCCCCCCCTTGTGTCATCTTGTTTGTTGTTAAGCCAGAAGCAGACAGACGTGCCAAAGTACCCATTGTGCAGCCTTGGTGTGTAATTAAAGCAGCGGTTTGTGGCCTTCCAGTTCAGAACAAATATAGGAGGAAAAGGTTTTATATATCTATCTATCTATACACATCTAAAACCCGGCATTTAAATGGTCAGAGAATGTGATCATTAGTGTCAGAAGTTCTTGGGGGGGGGGGGAAACAAAGCTGCAATTTTCAGCTCAGATACAAACCCCCCCCCTTGTTCTTCTCCTATCCTCACCCCCATTCCCCCCCACCCTCCAAGCCTCTGTGGGTAAAAAGGCGTATTTCACCTCGCTTTTTTGCTTTCTTTCTGGAAAAGATCCTGCCTAATAGCAGAGTAGCGGATTCTGTGATTTGATTGATGGTGTGGGATGCATCTTCCCAGCCCATCTGCGTTTTAAGTGGCAGTTTGAAAGAGACCAAGTTTCTTCCAGCCCATCTCGGTTTGAGGGAGGTGCGTTCGGAAGGCTTCCATCTGGTTGCGCTGCTAGGATTTGTGAAAGAAAAAAAGAAGAAGAAGAAAAAAACCCACCCTCAACAGAAATTCTGCTGGAAAATAGGATTGCGCGTTATCAGAAAATACACATTGGCGTCGTAGTTTTCAGCAGCACGGGGGGTCCGGATTTGGAATAGCAGAATACCCAACACCCCCTGGGGGCATTGGAGTGACTTGTCTTGAAGATAAAACTTTAAAGCAAGGGGTGTCCAACCTTGGCAACTTTTGAAGGCTTGTTGGACTTTCACAACTCCAGCCGGCCCAAAGGTTACAATACAATACAATAGCAGAGTTGGAAGGGACCTTGGAGGTCTTCTAGTCCAACCCCCTGCCTAGGACTAGAAGACCTCCAAGGTCCCTTCCAACTCTGCTATTGACAAATAGGTTGTCAAATCAGACATGTTCATGGGGTGGCTTGCTTACTGACCGCAAGACGTTACGGCCGTAATTCTGGGCTCAATGACAGGCTTAAGTGAGGACAACCTGTAGAAACATACACCATTGATTGAAAGAGAGAGAGAGAGAGAGAGAGAGAGAGAGAGAGAGAGAGAGAGAGAGAGAGAGAACGAAGAGGGGAAAAAGAATTGCAAAGGGCTTGTAGTTATTTCCGCCTGCTTCTTGTGTGATGCACAACTAATTTGTATAATCATTTACTTCGTAGGGGAAAGGATATACTACCTCGGATTATACAGGGGTGGGACTGAAATTTTTTAGCAACCAGTTCTCTGCCAATTGCTAAGTGGGTGTGGCCAAGATGGGCATGGCCTACTCAGCCTTCTGCAACATGGTGGGGGGCATTATCCCCCTCCCAGGCTGTAGGGGTTTCCTTGAGCCTCCAGGAGGGCAAACTGGACTTCTGGAACTTCTGGGAGGCTTGTTTTTTGCCCTCCCCGAGCCTACATGTGGCCCTGTACTTACCTGATAATCAAAACGGGCTATGTGGAGGCTCCTGGGAGCAGAGGGCCAGGGTGGGCGTGGCCAGCCAGTCCTTGCAACTGTCAATTCAGCGAACCAGATGTAAAATTAGCAACCGGTTTGCCTGAACCAGTCCGAACCGGCTGAATCTCACCCCTGCTGAGATAGCCTGCAGGAATAAACAACAAGCAGCAGAGACAGAAGGGGAGGCCAAGCCCTGTTGTGACAAAGTCCTATCAATGAAGAAAGGAATAGAGCGTGTGTTTGTGCATGCGTGTGTTTGCACATATCATTTCTATGCTTGCAAAAAAAAAAAAAAGTCTGTAAAACGGTCCTTGCAGCTCTTAAGCAGGATGAATGACATTGTCTTGCTGGAATATTTTTTCCCCTCTTTGCATCCTAAAGACAACCCAAATTCAAGGCGCAGTGTTGGTTTCCTGTTTCTAGGAAAATTTCAATGTCCTTATTTGGCCCCTCATTTGCATGCTGGCTTGATTAGATCCCGGTTAGTGGCTGCCTTCATCCAGAGCACCCTCTCCTGGCTGCCAGCGTGCACATCAGGTGCGTTTGCAAATGCAGGAACTCTGCTGCGGCTGCTTCCCACGAGGCCAAGCAAGACCTTGTTTTATTTATTTCTGAGATTTATGGGTTCCCTGATAGCTAATAGTTGTCAGGAGGTTGTGCTACATAAGCATAAAAATTCGGTCTCCCAGGAATAGAATGCAGTGAAGCTTTTCTCAGTTGGTTTTTCGCCTTCTGTTAAAACGCAGCACAAACTGAAGGGCTGAAAGGCAATACACAGAGAGAGAGAGAGAGTGGGGGGGGGAGAGAGAGACGGAGGGAGAGAGGGACAGAGGGGGACAGAGAGAAAGACAGAGAGAGAGAGAGAGAGAGAGAGAGAGAGAGAGAGAGAGAGAGAGAGAGAGAGACCAAGGGAGATGGGGGGGGGGGAGAGGGAGAGAGGAAAAGAGAGAGAGAGGAAAAGAGAGAGACAGAGACAGAGAGAGGGGAAAGAGAGAGGGAGGGAAAGAGACAGAGAGAGAGAGACAGAGAGAGGGGGGAGAGAGAGGGAGAGAGGGGGGAAAGAGAGGGAGGGAAAGAGACACAGAGAGAGACAGAGAGAGGGGAGAGAGAGAGGGAGAGAGTGGGGAAGAGAGAGGGAGGGAAAGAGACAGAGAGAGAAACAGAGAGGGGGGAGAGAGAAAAAGAGAGAGAGGAAAAGAGAGAGACAGATACAGAGAGAGGGGGGGAAGAGAGGGAGGGAAAGAGACACAGAGAGAGAGACAGAGAGAGGGGGGAGAGAGGGAGGGAAAGAGACAGAGAGAGAGAGAGAGAGGAGGGGAGAGAAAGAGAGGGAGGGAGAGAGGGAGAGAGAGGGAGACAGACAAAGCGAGGGGGGAGGGAGCAAGACAGAGACAGAGAGAGGGACAGGCAGGCAGACAGACAGACAGACAAAGGGAAGACAAAACATATACTTTACTTGGACGATTCTACAATTTAATTTGTAGAAGTTAACCATCTTGGGTAGGAATCTGCAGGAGAGGATGGCTGCTTTCTTCCACTCATTGTGTATCCCTTGTGTCCTTGACTTACAACCATTCATTCTAGTGACCGTTTCAAGTTATAGTGACTTTGAAGAAAAGGACGTAGAACCAATCAGACGCTACTTAACGGCCGTTGTACCATCCCCAGAGTCCCGTGATCAAAATTCAGGTGTTTTTGACAATCAGCGTGTGTTTACAATAGTTGCATCGTCCTGGAACCGATGAATGGGTACCCCAAAGATCTCAGTACCCCACATCTGCAAAGATTCCTCCCTGATAACTTGTGCGTAATTGAGATTTTTAGCTGGGTGGAGATGCCGTCGCTTCTCCTTGGCAAATTCTGCCCTGCTTTTTCTGCAAAGGGCTTTTTCATCCAGAGAGGAAGAAAGCTCAGCAATTGTGCTGATAAGTCCCTTCGAAAAGTGGCTGGGGAACATGGAACCCAGAATCCTTTTGAGGCTCTTGGTTCCACGTTCAGGTCGCCCACCAGAAACTCCACAGGTTGAGCGTGCTGCGGAAATCCAGTGCTGTTAAATGTCTGCATGGAATCCTTCTCACTCGTTTCACTCTTATGATATTCTTTTTTATGATGCATTTTTAATTTCCTGTTGCCTTGATTCCTTCTCCACCTGGCCAGCTTCTAAGTAAAATAAAGCCACATAAATTCTAGGCTAAGTGGATCGGTAGAGTTTATAAACTCATTTTTTTCATGCACGGGCCTGGAAGGCTATGTCATCCCCAGAGGGGTTTTTTTTGGGGGGTGGTGGGGAGGGTTGGATTCAAAATGTGCTTTCAAACTCCAGGCAGAGTTCTTCATGTTCAACAGTGCTCTAGTGCCACCTAGTGGCAGAGAGCCGCATTATAACATTTGAACATCTGTATCTACCGTTATAACAGGGGTCTGCAAAGTCGGCTCTTTTAAGACTGGTGGACTTCAACTCCCAGAATTCCCCAGCCAGCTATGCTGACTGGGGAATTCTGGGAGTTGAAGTCCACCAGTCTTAAAAGAGCCGACTTTGCAGACCCCTGCGTTATAACTATGGCTCAGCCAGCGCTGTCCGAAGACGTCGTCTCCGTGGTCATGTGGCCGGCATGGCTAAACACCAAAGGCGCAAGGAACTTTGTTCCCTTCCCACCAAAGGTGGTTCCCATTTTTCTACTTGCATTTTTTACCTGCTTTCGAACTGCTAGGTTGGCAGAAGCTGGGACAAGTCACGGGAGCTCCCTCCGTTACGCGGCGCTAGGGATTCGAACCGCCGACCTGCCGACCTTTCTGATCGACAAGCTCAGCGTCTTAGCCGTTGAGCCACCCTGTAGCTTTGCTTACAAGTCCCCTTTTGTGTGTGTGTGTTTTTTTTTCCTTGCAGGGAACTTGTCACCAAGCTGCGGGCCCACAGTGGCTTCTACAGCAGCTTGCCAGAATACATCTGCAGCCACAGCTCCACGGTGCACAACAATACCGCCTGCTGGGACGGACACGAAGTGGTGGAAAGGTATCTCCACTCTCAGCCCCTCCCCCCATCCCTTGAATCCCTACAGTTGGCCAAGCTTCTGTTTTCCTTCTGTTCCGCCAGCCCTCTTTCAAGGGTGTTAAGCAGGATGTCTGAGAAATGGGCACCGGCCCACTGAATGCCCACACCGGCAAATGGTAGCTGGACATGGCGATGGTCTGAAGACCCAATGCTCGACTTCCTGCATCTTGGAGCCTTGGAGAAGACATTGGACGGGTCTCTGGGGCTGCCAGGGAGAGCTAACAACATCTGGAATTGAATGGGAAGCTCCTTCCACCCTCTCGCACGAGCTGTATGTTTCTTCCCTACATCCACGGGTGGGATTGAAAAATGTTAGCCACCAGTTCTCTGTCCGGTTGCTGGATGGGCGTGGCCATGATGGGCGTGGCCTACTCGGCCTCCTGCACCATGGTGAGGGGAGGGGTGTTTTTGCCCTCTCCAGGTTCCGGAGGCTTTCCTTGAGCCTCCAGGAGGGTGAAAACGGCGTGACCTGGGCTCTGGAGGCTGTAAACCGACCCACCTCCGGACTTCCGGGAGGTCCATTTTTTGCCCTCCCAGAGCCTCCCTGCAGGCCCTGCACTTACCTGGCATGATGAAGAGGCCACATGGAGACTCCTAGGAGGGGTAGGGTGGGCGAGGCCAGCCAGTGTCTGCAGCAACCGATTCGGAGAACCAATGCGAACCGACTGAATCTCACCCCTGCCTACCTCTGAGGTTCAGGGGAAGTTACTGTCTTGTCTGGCCTGCTGGCTGGGGAATTCTGGGAGTTGAAGTCCACATATGGAAACACAGCGCTGTAAGATCTGATCTGGCCAACATCTGGACCACAATCAAGTGGCAGCAAATCGATAGGAAACATCCGCCTCCGGAGAGGCTCTCAATTGGGATAGTTTTTGCCTTTGGAAATAAAAATTGTGAGGAGAACATTTAAGTTCTGAAAAGTTATTTTATATTTTTTTAAAAAATTAGGTATATACGATCCAACCTTTGGACGTTGTTGGGTGCTCAGGAAGCAAATTAATTAAAGTCACAATTTAACCAACTAGCTTTCCCCCCCCTTCCTCCCCCTCGTCCGCCCGGCCAGCTCTGCGGTTCCTGGAACTTCAGCAAAGCCTTTGTGTTAGTGCAAAAGGAAGAAAATCTGTCTCCTCTCTTTTGCATCCTTGTTGCCTGGGGGGGGGGGGAGGTGTTTTTGCAGCAAAGAAACCGTTTGCTGTTAGCTGGCGGGTGTGCACAAGTGTGACGGTATCAGGACACAAACGTGTGCCTCTTGCCATGCAACAGGGCAGCGGTTCCAGCAGGGGGCACCAGGAGAACAGCTGCCTGGCCTCCAGACCTTGGCCGAGTCCAAATTCTTGGTCCCCTTCTTGGTCCACCGAATTGGAGGGGCAGGGCAGGCTGCGGAGGATGGGTTATGAAGTCCAACACAGGCCTCAGAAGGCCGTCCTGCGGTCCGAATAGCTGAAGCTCTGCCCGAGGGGCACCAAACCTTCAAAGTCCGGGAAGGATTCCAGATGGAAGCTGGCAAGCCAGCTCCGCTCCCACACCCACCTGGGGCCCCTCGTGGCATCAGGGTGGGCCGAATGCGGAGTGAAACGTGGGGCTTTCCTTTGTGGCCTGACCTTTGGGCTCTTCCCTCCGCAGATACAGCCACCCGGCCACGAGGAACGGCGGCCGACCTCACTCGGGACAGCACGAAGCCAAGGCCAAAGGGCCCGAGCCGGTCATTAGCCAGATCATTGACAAGCTGAAGCACATAAACCAGGTGGGCGGCTGCTGCCTTCTCTTGGGGGGGTTGCGTGTGGGGGGGGGCAGGATGTGGGGCAGGTGGTTGAGTTGGGGGAACCAAGATCAGGGAGGAGGGACTGGGCTGGGTTGGCACCTGGGGCTGAGTAGTTATGGGGGGTGTGCCATGTTGATTGCAGATTGGCATTGCAATTGAGGTTTGAAACCACTATTCATGGTTTAGCATTCTGCAGGTTAGTTAGTTTTCCTTCCTTCCTTCCTCCCTCCTTTCCTTCCTTCCTTACTCACTCAATTTCCCTCCCTCCCTCCCTCCCTCCTTCCCACCCTTTCTCTCTTTCCTTCTTTCCTCCCTACCTCCTTCAATGTCCTTCCCTCCCTTCTTTCCTTCCTTCCCTCCCTCCCTTACTCTCTTTCCTTCCTTCTCTCCCTCCCTTACTCTCTTCCTTCCCCCTCCCTCCCTCAATTTCCTTCTCTCCCTCTTTCCCTTCCTTCCTTCCTTCCCTCCCTCCCTTTCCTTCCTTCCTTCCTTCCTTCCTTCCTTCCTTCCTTCCTTCCCTCCTCCCTCCCTCCATTTCCTTCCCTCCCTCCTTTCCTTCCTTCCCTTCCTCCCTCCCTCCCTCCACTTATTAATCCATGGGGGAGATCCCAGTGAAGAAGTGCAAGATAAAATATATGGGGGGCTGGAGAGGACTAAGAAGAGATTGAAAATCATCTGGTTTGACCTGGAGCTCGGGGCTTTTCCGGCAAGACCAATCTCCCAATGATTTTATTTACGATTATGTCCGGGCGTAAACTTCTACCTCTTCAGGATTAAGCTCTCCAGTTCCAGACCCCCTTCATAATAAGGAGGCCAGGCATTTTTTTCCAAATGTAGACACCCCTCCCTCAGTGCCCACCTTGGAGAAAGCCATTCTAATAACCCTGCCAAGCGATTGGGGGTGGGGAGGGGCAGGGGTTTCTTCCCGTTTCTAAGCATGAAGAGAGAGAAATGGGGCTGGAGAGAGGGGGGGGCGAGGGGAAGGAGGGGGTTAAAGGAGGGAGATCAAACACCCATCTCCTTCATTTGCAATTCATAAGTCATTCCCAGTGGGGGCTTTGCAGAAAAGGTGGGATTGAGAGGAGGGGGCTGGAAGTTGAGCTGGCTGGGAGGGAAATGCTATCCCTCCCCCCACCCCACCTCAGAGGTTACGCAGAAATTAAACTTGGGAAATATTCCAAGCGCGCCCCCCTCCCCCTATATCTCGACAGATCTTTGAAGGGGTCAGCCAAACCCACCTGCCTGTTCATTTTTTTGTAACACGGGTCCTTCCCTTCTTTGGGCTCTGCCAAGGCGCTAGTCCTCTTGAATTGCCCCACACGGGAAGCAGGAGCCTGGTGAGATTCGAACTGCCAAATTGCAGGCAGCCGGCAGTGGGCAGAAGGAGCCTGCAGTGCTGCCCTCTAACCACTGCGCCACTGCACGGCTCTTCTGTTCCTAGGAGAGGGAAGGCGGGCTTCTCCCATCCCTACCGTGAGTGAGTTGAGCTGAACGTTGGGCAGGGGGGCTCTCTACTGGCTTACGTTTCTTCGCCCGGGTTTGAGATGGGAAAGTCATTGGGGGCTTTACAGTACGATACGATACGATACGATACGATAGCAGAATTGGAAGGGACCTTGTAGGTCTTCTAGTCCAACCCCCTGCGTGGGCAGGAAGCCCTATACCATTTCAGACAAATGGCTATCTAACATCTTCTTAAAGACTTCCAGGGTTGGGGCATTCACAACTGCTGGAGGCAAGCTGTTCCAGAGGTTAATTGTTCTAACTGTCAGGAAATTCCTCCTTAGTTCTAAGTTGCTTCTCTCCTGGATTAGTTTCCACCCATTGCTTCTTGTCCTGCCCTCAGGTGCTTTGGAGAATCGTTTGGCTTTGCTAGAGATCCTATTGCCTCTGTTGTCATCCACCCTCCACCCCCGTTTGCCAGCTGTCCAGCAGGACTGGCGTTTCCTCAACACCTTGGCGCCCCCTCCCTCTTGGATTTCAAAGGAAATCTCTTGGAGGAGCCCCACCACATGTGGGGGCACTTAATCAACCCAGCAGGAGTGTGTCAAAAGTAAACAAGGAAAAAGAGGAAACCGTCTTGCAACACAACCAGCAGCACGATTGGCCAACTTGGTTTATCGGGGCCCTCGAGTCATCTCACAGACCGAGGCTTCACACAGGCAGCCGCTACGTCACCGCCCTTGCATCAGGGCTTGTGTGGATTGGGGCAGCAAAAGAGCGCGCATGCCGACATCATGCCTGGGGAACGTGGTTTAGGGCTTCAAGGTTGGTGGGCGCTCAGCCATTACGGTTTATCCGATCCGTGGTGGTTCTCAAAAACAACAACAACCAGGATGCATGAACTGATCTCGCACGCAACCAGCCGAGCCTTCCCACGTGTGGTTGTGGGGTCCCTTCCAGAAGAGTACAATAATAATAATAATAATAATAATAATAATAATAATAATAATAATAATAATAATAATAATAATAATAATAATAATCACAATTCCCATGATCGCGTCCCATCTTGGGAACTGTGGAAGATGGAGAGTTTCACTCCAGAACAGGGGTCCCCAACCTTTGCAACTTTAAGTCTGAAGGACTTCAGCAAAGCTGGCTGGAGAAGTCTGGGAGCTGAAGTCCTTCAGACTTAAAGTTGCAAAGGTTGGGGACTCCTGCTCCAGAAGATTGGAGACCTCCGGTTTGGCAAGAAGCCTGCTAGCCAGAGAAACAACCCCGACTTCCCCCCCTGAGGTCCTGAAGGACAAGGAGATGAATGGAAGACGAGAAGGAACTCCAGTCTTCTCTGCCTTGTTCTCTTCCCGGTCTCGATCCATCCATTCCCTCTCTTCCCATTCCCCCCCTACAATTACAATACCCTACAATACAAGAGCAGAGTGGGAAGGGACCGTGGAGGTCCGCCTGCCTAGGCAGGAAGCCCTATACCAGTGATGGCGAACCTATGGCACGCGTGCCACTGGTGTCCATTGGGCAGGGCAGGCGAGGCGTTGCCCTGTCAGCTGGCCAGTGTGCATGCGTGTGCTGGCCAGCTGATTCAGCCATTTTCAAAGCCATTTTTCATTCTCCCCAGGCTTTATAGGAGCCTGGGGAGGGCAAAAACAGCCCCCCCGGAGGCCCTTTGGAGGCTTCAGGAGCTTCCCTGAAGCCTCCGGAGAATAAAAACGACGCTACGAGCAAACAGGAAGCATGTAAAAAATGGGGGCGCCCATTGCATTATGGGTGTGGCACACTGACGCACGACCCCCCTGCACCCCCTCCCCCCTTTATGGCACGTGAGCCTAAAAAGGTTCGCCATCCCTGCCCTCTGCCATTTCAGACCAATGGCTGTCCAACATCTTCTTAATTTCCGGGTGTTGTTTTAGCTGCAAAGTCCTTATCAACTTTCCCAACCCCGAAGGTTGATTGATGCGCCAAAGTCCTGGAGAAGTATGCCAGGCATCTGAGCGCAGTCCTTGGAAAGTTCTCCTTTTATTAAATGCCTCTCGGTCAGGCAGACTCAATTAAAGGAGACTCTTGAAATTCCCCTTCATCACGCCACCATTGAAGTCACCATCGGCTGCCTTTGTTTTATGTTTCATGTTTGGGCGAGTAGGAGGATGCCCCTTCGAGCTTATTGAAATGGCACTGTTGCTTTTATTATTCATCAGTGGCTCTCGGCTGATATATATATATAGATATAGATATAGATATAATTGTTCCACAACACCCTGTTAGGGCCCCAATTAAGGGAGGAGACATACTGTTTCCTTTTCTGCCTTTTGGCTCATCACCAGAGACCAGCTAGACAGAAAGCCATGAGTTCCGTTGTGTGATTTTTTAAATATGTGTGTTAGCTGATCAATAAATTAATCAGAGAGACTAGGGTAGATCTATTTCGAGCTTTTTAGCTCTCATCAGCTAGCCATACCCTTACTGGGATTCGAACCGGGGCTGTATTGCATATCAGGCAAGAGCCTTTAGCCATTCAGCCAGCCACACAACGGAACTCCTGGCTTTCTGTCTCGATGGTCTCTGGTGATGAGCCGAAAGGCAGAAAAGGAAACAGTATGTCTCCTCCCTTAACTGGGGCCCTAACAGGGTGTTGTGGAACAATTATAGATACTAATCCTCCTGTCTCAGCTGATGCAATTGGAAGAGCCTGGCTTGGCTGAATGGCTAAAGGCTATTGCCTGATATGCAATACAGCCCCGGTTCGAATCCCAGTAAGGGTATGGCTAGCTGAGCTGGAATCTTACTGGCTTGGGGTTTTTTGGGGCTGGGGTGGTGGCTTGTAAACCGTGGCGCTTGGATTTGCCAACAAAGGTGAACCAGAGCATGTAAATCAGGAGTGGGTTGCTCCCGGCATTACTGCTGGTTCGGTGCACGCAAAAACCTTCCGTGTGCATGCGCATTTACACAAAAATAGGTCTGCGCATGCTTCGTTCAGCAAACCCTGGTTAAACAAGCTATAGTTTGACAGGGTTACGTGTCAGACATTTTTCCGGCCAATTTCTCCCGCACATGATGCCCTACGCTCAAAGGCCATCTGATAAATGTCACAGGTCTGGCGTCCCTAAACTCACCCTTCACCTCAGGTAGGCCAAACACTTCCTAGATCCCTGATGGCGAACCTATGGCACCCCTGCCCAAAGTGGCGCACAGAGCCATGCACAGCATTCCCCGTTCCTCTTCCGGGTTTCTAGCGCATGCTAGAAAGAGTTGGTCTTCCATTTTCTGGCATGAACATGCGTGCCAGCCAGCGGATCGGCACCTGCGCACGCATGGCAGTCACTGGAAGACTCAATGGCTGCCGCGCATTTGCCTGCCAGAAACCAGAAGTTCATTTTCCGCCGTGCGCAAGCCCACTGGGCAGCTCCTCTTCCTGGTTGCAGCCCATGCGAGCGCGCGAAAAGTGCTCCCTTTTTTTGGCCCTGCCCACCCACCCACCCGCCCTCCCTTTTTCAGCACTCGGTACTGAAAAGATTCGCCGTCACGATCCCAGCTGTTTGGTGTTGAAGTGGATTGGGGCAGCGGGGAGTCCTCGCTTCGACCTAATAGGAGGTCTCCCCGTTGATGTGGAGAGGGGCTGTGTGTGGGGGTTCTGTGCGATGACACACACACACACACACACGAGTCCTGCCCGGACTTGGCTGCCTTGCTTCTGTGTTGTGTTGTCTGCCTCTCCTCCACCGTTGTTTGGTTTGGCAACGGGGGGAAGGCTGACTCTGCCACTTAAACTCTTGCAGCTGCGTCAATGGTCATTAGGCCGAAACCTGCTGATTGCGCCCTCCTGCCTGCTGATTATGGCCTTCTCGGGGTCCCGCCTTGTCCCGCAGAAGGACGCGGAATCCAAACAGCCACTCCCCCTGGTCGCAGTTATTTA
This sequence comes from Rhabdophis nuchalis, assembly GCA_039707465.1. NCBI lineage: Eukaryota > Metazoa > Chordata > Lepidosauria > Squamata > Natricidae > Rhabdophis > Rhabdophis nuchalis. The sequence goes on along the minus strand of CM077657.1, from coordinate 23,299,083 downwards.
AAATCAGAGGAAACCGTCAAAGGGTGGGTGGTTGTCGTCTGCGTGGGAAGACAGGAATCCAAGTGGTTGTTTCAGAGGAGCTGAGTGTTGCTTGTGGGTCCAGCTCTCGTCTAACTGGAAACAGCCTGTGTGGCCTAGTGGTTAAGGCACCAAGCCAGAAAGCGGGAGGCGGGGAGTTCTAGTTCTGCCTTTTGCCTAGGCTGATAAAAAGAAGAACCAGGGGAGACATGATAGCAGCCTTCCAATCTCTCAGGGGTTGCCAGAAAGAAGAGGGAGTCAAGCTGTTCTCCAAGGCCCCTGAGGATAGGAGAAGAAGCAATGGGTGGAAACTAATCAAGGAGAGAAGCACTCTAGAAATAAGGAGAGATTTCCTGACAGTGAGAACAATGAATCAGGGGAACACTTTGCCTCCAGAAGTTGTGAATGCCCCAACACTGGAAGTTTTTAAGAAGAGATATAGGGTTTCCTGCCTAAGCAGGGGGTTGGACTGGAAGACCTCCTTATTCTATTCTATTCTATTCTCTATTCTATTCAGCTGCTCAAAGGAACGTCTGCCTCTCGCCGGAAAACCCCGGGGGGCCTGGAAGACGAGGAGGGGGCCGAAAGTGGGGATTGCGATGACGAAGACGCCTGCAACGAGGCTTCCGGAGACGAAAGGGGATCGAAAGGGAAGAACCAGTTCAGGTTTTTGGCAGGTAACGGGGGACTGGAGCCGTGCCGTCTGAGGGGGACGGTCACGATCGGACTGCAGAGAGGGAGTCCTCGGCTTTAACGGCCGCAGTTGGGAGCCGGACTCTCGGTCGTAAGTCCTTGCGGTTATCCGTGGAAGCCCCGCAGGCCTGGACTTGATCCGGGGCTGTTTTTACGAGGGCCGTGAAGCAAGTCGCCCATGGCCGCTAAGAGAAACGCTCGGTCGTAAGTGTGACGCCAAAGCGGAAGGGGCAGGAGAGGGAAGAAATGGAAGCCAAGCACTGAAGCTGCACATTGGAAGCTCTTTCCCCCCCACCGGGCAGGGTTGGAGCACCTGTGGCGGCAGGAATCTTGATTTCAACAACAACAACAACAAGAGCCCAGCTGTCTCTCTTAGTGGCCTATTTTGGGGAAGGGTTGGGAAATACCCAACGATTTACGATATCCTGATAAAAAAAATATAGCAAGAATTTTCAAGAAGCTAGGGCCTTTCCTTTCTCTTCCTCCTTCCCTTCCTTTCCCTTCTCTTCTCTTCTCTTTCTTTTCTCTTCCTCCTTTCCTCCATTCTCTTCTCTTTCATTTCCTTTTTCCTTCCCTTCCCTTCCTTTCCTTCCTCCTTCCTTTCCCTTCCCTTCTCTTTCCTTTCCTTTCCTTCCTCCTTCCTTCCCAACAAAGGAATGAAGTGAAAGAAGGGAGTGAAGGGAGGGGGGAAGGGAAAAAAGAAGGAAGGGAGGGAGGAAGGAAGGAAAGAAGGGAGTGAAGGGAGAGAGGAAGGGAAGGGAGGGAAAGCAGAAGGAAGGGAGCGAAGGAAGGAATGGAGAGAGGGAGGGAGGAAAGAAGAGAACGAAGAAGGAACAAAGGAGGGAGGAAGAAAAGGAAGTGAGTGAAGGGAGGAAGGAAGGGAGAGAGGGAGGGAGGGAAGGAAGGAGGGTAAATGAGAGAAAGGAAAGATTCTAGTCCTCATTGTTCTAAGCAAAAGGACTGATGCAGGAGACAGAGAGAGAAGAGAAGAGAAGAGAAGAGAAGAGAAGAGAAGAGAAGAGAAGAGAAGGGGTTAAGCCATGTTCTCAGCACAATCCAGCATCCTGGGGGGATTTTATCATCTTTACCTTTCAAGCAACCAATTTATCTATTGCAAATGTCAGGGCAACACAAACACAAGCAGGCCACGGCCATTCTCAAAGGGGCGGCTGGGCAGACCCAGGAGATGGGAGCAGAAGAAGACCGTCTTGGGGCCTCATCAGCCGCTGAAGGAGCCTGGCTGAGCCTCCTTGGCCAGGGAGGTCTACCCCGGAAGCCTCCTGGTTCTCCAGCCGCCCCCTGGCATCCATGGGCGGTGGGCCTGGGGCAGAGGATCAGCCGCTCTTGGCTACCAAAGCAGGAGGAGAGGGGCTTCGGTGGGGGCCGAGCGGTTGGATCCCCAATAGAGAGCAATCCTCCAAGGGAGGCTTTGCCGGCTGCAGCCCCTTCGTTGGTGCCCTTGACGTGGGAAGAGAGGAGACGGCAAGGAACAGAGCCGGAAATCCTGAATTAACTCGATGACTGGCCCATTGTTTCCGTCGCAGCCGAGCAGGGAGCAGATTTCCAGGCAGGCTTTTCAGCCGGTCGGAAGGGGTGGTGTTGATAGCAAACACAGGCCCTTCTCCGGGAGTTGTCGGGTTGTGTCGCTCGTCCCCCCCCAGTGGTGTGAATTAGATCCCATGCCAAATCTGGAGGGCTGTGTGGGTGTGTGGGCCTGCTTACAATCTGGATGTTCCTCTTGTTTTGGTCTGGAGACACAACAGGTGTGCGAAAAGGCAGAGGGGCAGTTTGTGGTGGGAAGGGAGGGGGAGGAGGAAGAAAAAAAAGCTATCCCCAGCTTCCCCAGATAGGCTACAACTACAAGGACTCTAGTCCACCGCTGGCTTGGAATAACGGCAGCATGAAGACCCCCCACCCCCTTCCCCTTGGTTCCGCTGCCCCCACCCCATGGCCTTTGCTCCTGTGCCCCACCTGTGCCAACCCCCTCGCCCGTGGCCTCCCCCTGGCCCCTGTTGCAGGATTCGGGGAGTCCCCAGGATTCAGGTGCGAAGGAGCGGCCCTTTTCAGCCGCTGTTGCTGGAGGATTGTTTTTTGGGGAAGGGGCAGGAGGTGTTTTTTCCGGCTTCTGCTTGCAATTCCCTCGAGTGGCCCAGTAGGAAACGAGCAGCTATTTGTGAGAAGTTACTAATATCCTTCCCGCACCACCACTTGGCTTTCCACTCCAAGCGGCTTCAGGTGCAGGATTCAGGTGGTTTGCTCCTCCAGCCAATCCTGGATTTTATATCTGGGGGTGTCCTGGGTCTGTGGCCCGAGGCCGTTCAGGGGACCCCTGGCCCTGCTCAAAAGTCTGCCTGGCACCAAAAAACTCAGGGAAGCCACGGGAATTTTTGCCACGTTGCTCTCCTCCCATTTTCAAATGCGGTGTGTGTGTGTGTGTGTGTGTGTGTGTGTGCACCCACCTGTGTCAGACTTGAGAAAACCCCACTCCTTCCCACCCCAACTGCTCTGAACTCCTTGGTCATGGCTGGAGCCTCTGTTAGGATTCTGATTCTCATTACCTGAAAAAAGGCTTTTTAATTTGCATTCATTCCGATTAATATTCTCTTGAACACCCCCCCCCCCAAAAACCTTCCCTTTTTGTTTTTGTTTTTGCTTTTATCCTGATTAAAAGACTTATTACCCCCCCAAGAAATTCCAGACCGCTTTATATTAATTGTAAAAACTTTCTAAAATGAATGCAGGCTAAAACACTCTCTGCCTGCCTGCCTGCCTGCCTGCCTGCCTGCCTGCCTGCCTGCCTGCCTGCCTGCCTACCTACCTACCTACCTACCTACCTACCCACCCACCCACCCACCCACCCACCCATCCATCCATCCATCCATCCATCCATCCATCCATCCATCCATCCATCCATCCATCCATCCATCTATCTATCTATCTATCTATCGTCTGTTTATCAATCTCTATCTATCTATCTATCTGTCTCTGTCTATCTAGATATCTGTCTATCGTGTATCTGTCTGTCTGTCTATCTATCTATCTATCTATCTATCTATCTATCTATCTATCTATCTATCTATCTATCTATCTATCTATCTATCTATCTATCTATCTATTGTCTGTCTGTCCATCCTTATCTATCTATCTATCTATCTATCTATCTATCTATCTATCTATCTATCTATCTATCTATCTATCTATCTATCTATCTATCTATCTATCTATCTATCTTCCGTCCATCCATCCATCCATCCATCTATCCATTCATCTATCGTCTATATTTTCATATATACAGTATAGATGGATAAATAGATAGATATTTTGATACGGTAAACCAGGATGGTCTGCAAATCTAGCTTATTGTTGCATCCCTTTGATTTCTGGGCATCTTGCATCTCTCATGGGGTGTGCAGGGGTTCCTGGTCACAACTGTTAATGGCCGGACTCAGAGTTGGGGGTCAGTGGAAATGCAAAGCTCCTGGCCTCTTCTGCGCCTCCGATCTCGGCGTCCCTTCTTCCCAAATAAGAACACAATAAGAACACAACATCCTTTTTTATGAAAAAGGAAATCTCGATCGGGAAGCTCTCCTGGGATGGACAAGCACAGCTGGTGAAGGCTTCATGGCTGGCCAGGTGTTTTGGGAGAGAGAAATCCCAGCGTTTCATTCCAAGTGGGACTTCCTGGCTGATCAGAAAGAAATCTGGCCTTCCTCCCACAGGGCAAATGGGGCCTTGTTTCCTCCATCTCCATCTATGGTCCTTTCTCTTCTCCTGCCCTCCAGCTTTCAGGCTGAGACCTTTCCAGGTGTGGGAGTTGTGCTATCTCTGGAAATTCACCTTAACTACAGGTTGTTGTGCCGAGCCAAAAACATGGCTCATTGTCCTCAAAATGACGGCTGTCTTTCTTATCCTCTGTCCCCGCTTTTCCGAAGACCCTTCCCAGATGCAGATGGAGGAGAAGGGGAGATGATTTCCTTTGCACCCAAAAAACAGCCGCCGCAGGAAGACACTAGAATTTAAAATAACAGAGTTGGAAGGGACCTTTGGAGGTCTTCTAGTCCAACCCTCTGCTTAGGCAGGAAAGCCCACACCACTTCAGACAAATGGTTATCCAACATGTTCTTAAAAACTTCCAGTGTTGGAGCATTCACAACTTCTGGAGGCAACTTCTGTTCCATTGATTAATTGTTCTCACTGTCAGGAAATTTCTCCTCAGTTCTAAGTTGCTTCTCTCCTTGATGAGTTTCCACCCATTGCTTCTTGTTCTACCCTCAGGTGCCTTGGAGAATAGCTTGACTCCCTCTTCTTTGGGGCAAACCCTGAGATACTGGAACACTGCTATCATGTCTCCCCTGGTCCTTCTTTTCATTCAACTAGACCTACCCAGTTCCTGCAACCGTTCTTCCTATGTTTGAGCCTCCAGTCCCCTAATCCTCTTGGTTGCTCTTCTCTGCACTCTTTCCAGAGTCTCCACATCTTTTCTACATCATGGTGACCAAAACTGGATGCCATATTCCAAGTGTGGCCTTCCCAAGGCCTTATAAAGTAGTATCAACCCTTCATGTGATCTTGATTCTCTCCCTCTGTTGATGCACCTTAGAACTGTGTTGGCTTTTTTGGCAGCTGCTGCCCACGGCTGGCTCCTGTTTAAACGATTGTCCACTTAGAGGCAAGGAGAAAAAGCATGGACCATCTGGGCCTTTGGTCCTGCTTGGTCCTCCTCAATCCCCCACCATGAAAGAACTCTATTTTCTGCACGCCCCATCTCTACAACCCTGCCTACAGATGCGTGCAGATAAGTCCTCAACTTATCAACAAAGGGACCCGAATTTCCATTGCTAAAGCGAGGCAGATGTTGAGTGAGTCACGCCGCATTTGACCGACCTTTCCCCCCACCTCCCAATATTTCCTGGGGCTGAGTGTGGCCTTGAACTTGGTTGTCCCTGGTCTAGCTCCTGCTTGTCTTTCAGGCCCTTTTGGGGGGGGGGTGCGGATGAGTTCAGAAGAGGATGTGGAACCAATGCTCCTAAGGGGGCTGGTTTGGGTCCCATCTCCCACACGAGTATTCCGCCTTGTCCTTTACCCTTGTCCGGGAGGGGTATTTTTAAAGGAAGGGACGGCATGTAAGCAGGACGAAATGCTGAAGCAAGATCACGGCTAAGGCAAGACGACAATGCCCCCCCACCCCCGTTTCCTTTCCTGAAAAGTCTCCCTTTTCATGCTCAGCATAATGGGCTCATTAGGTGCCCCGCTGCCTGTTGGAAAGACCTTTTTCACCCAGGGCCCAGGCGTGGCTGCCTTCCGCATCCCCCCTTCTTTGTCTCCGCTCGCTTGGGAGAAGAAAAACCACGTTATGTGGGCTTTAAAACAACCGCCGCGCAGGAATGGCTAAGCCCCTTTCCCATTCAAGGATCTATACGTTATTTCGTCGGTCAACGTTTGTGTTGGCTGCAACATCTCAGCCAATGGGAAGAATGAAAAACCCAGATTGTGCCAGGCATAAAAACCTCCTTTCCCCCCCCCCCTTCTCCTTCTTCCAGAGGCCATTAAGAAATTCCAGATGACGGAACCGCTTGGAATGGGGGTGGGGGGTGAGGGGGATTGAAATGAGCTGGGCTAATTTGGGGCATCCCAGGCGATCAGCCAAGGACTTTCAAATGGATGGCAGAGAAATTCCCAGACTGAAAACCTGAAAGTTTGCAAGGGGTTAAAGTACAGAAATAAAAGAAACCCAAACCCAGACCAAGAAAAGGAAGGCTATTATTTAGAGACACACCGAATAGAGACACTATTCAGTATAGTAACTCCCAAATAGATTTACTGCACGGTGTGGTTTTCTTCCTTTTCGCTGGGGTTCTTTCAAATGGAAGCTGGCAATATCGAGCACGGTAGAACGTCTCGCGTAGGCGGCTGGACCTGATGACCCCTTAGGTCCCTTCTTCCAACTCTGGGATTCTAGGATGTGATCACAATCCTCTCTTGACTTCCTACCGTCAAAATGAAATCCTTGGAATTGTTCTGCAGCTCTTCCTGGACGCATTATTATTTTTTTTAAAGTCCCTTCCAGTTCTTTGTTCTTTTGTGTATTGTTTAGCCCTCGTCCCACCTGGATTTTAAGATTCCTTTGCAGCTTTAAAGGCCATTATTTGTTAATATTAACCCTGTTAATAAGAGCCTGGTTTTCTTCCAGGCAGCGTGCATAGATTGGAGGATCATAAGGCGTTCGGTCTTTAGCGTCATGCCCTTGTAGATAAGAAGGAAGGAAACATTGCCTGCAATTCTGACGTGCCTAAAATAACTTTGAATTCAGTTGCACACCTTTGGCGCTGTGCAATCTTTGTATTGTGGAGATCTTAGGAAAGATTTATATTATATTGCAGCAGAGGAGAAGATCTTGAAGCCACTGTGGCTCTTCTGCCCTGCGGTTCCTCGGTCCAATTATCTCTCCGATTGCGTATAACTTTTTCATCCCTTTACGCTCAGTTTTATCGGAAAGTTAGTCTTGCAATTAAGCGGTGTCCTCCAGCCGGGCCCAGCGACGCTTCCTAACTTCTAGCTCGTCAGCCGGGAGCGATGGGAGGTGTAGTCCAAACACCTAGATGGCACTTAATAATAATAATAATTTTAATTTTATATCCCGCTCTCTCTCCCCAAAGGGACTCGAGGCGGGGCACAGGCAATTAAAAATACAGATAAAACCACAGACAAAATACAAAATTAAAAAATGAATTAAATTAGTCCTGCGCTAAAAACCCATAAACTAAACTAAAACTACTACTTGTTGGAAAAAGCTGCCTTCCCTCTCTCTCGGTTGAGTTTCGCAGCGCATTCTCTCGAGGCTTAAACCCAAGGTTAGATATGGGCAAGCTTGGCTCGTCTTTCGGGTGAATGGCTCTGCAGGTCAAGGCGAAGTGAATTTGTCCTCTTTCCTTCCCCCCACCCCTTCTCTTCCGTGGATTTTATTCCATCTTATTTTTGCTCACCTTTTACTGTTTTGTAAAGCTTGCACGAAAACCAGGATGCACTTGAACCTCGCCGGTGTCCGTTTCCCACAACCCGGGAACCGACATGACATCGGCGAGCCCATCTGGCCACGCAGAGCAGAGGTGGGATCCAGCCGGTTCGCTCTGGTTCGGGTGAACCAGTAGGGGCAGCTCAGTGGTGGGTTTCAAATTTTTTTAGAACCTACTCTCTAGGTGTGGCCTATTTTGTGGGCGTGGCTTGGCAGTCATGTGACAGGGTGGGAGTGGCCAACTTGTAAAATGTGGTGAAACTCATTTAACAATGCTCTTGCTTAGCAACCAAAATTTTGGGCTCAATTGTGATGATAAATTCTTTCTTTCTTTCTTTCTTTCTTTCTTTCTTTCTTTCTTTCTTTCTTTCTTTCTTTCTTTCTTTCTTTCTTTCTTTCTTTCTTTCTTTCTTCCTTCCTTCCTTCCTTCCTTCCTTCCTTCCTTCCTTCCTTCCTTCCTTCTTTCCTTTCCTTCCTTTCCTTTCCTTTCCTTTCCTTTCTTTCTGCCTTCCTTTCCCTTCCTTCCCATTGGGTTACTGGCAGCAGCAGGCCAGACTTACTTCTGGTTCCTCCGGTGGAACCCCCTCTCACCGGTTCTCTAAATTTCACCATCCGGCTCTTGCGAGTAGGTGCGAGCCTGCAGAAACCCACCACTGGGGCAGCTGCAGGAGGCTCCGCCCACCCGCCCTGACGTAATGCACAAGCACTGTGCATACGCAGAAGGCGGTGGGCAGACATGCGCTCACATTTGGGGATCGGTAGGGAAGCTAAGTGACTCCCACTGCTGACGCAGAGGTAAGTTTGCACCCGCGATCAGTTTGCCAAGCAGCCTGGCGGAATTCTGGAGAAGAAGAAAAAAAGCAGAAACGCAAGCAGCAGATCTCCCGGAATAAGCAGGCGGCTGAACTTCAGGCTGGCTTTGCCAGGAAGAACCGGCAGCGAGGAAGGGAGCAGGAGTGGGCGCCCGATGCCTCCCTTCACCATGGCAATCTCTCTTGCGACTGCTCCCTCTCAAAGGGGTCTAGGACACAGCGGGAGTTTGGGGGGGGGGAGGCACCCAGCACAGCCTGTATTGCAAAAAGTCTGCCTTGCAAAAACAGAAGCAAAAAGGCGAAGTCCCTGGGTGAGAGTTGGGGGCTGGCGAGGTTTGTCTTGTAGCTCACCTCCCACCCCACGCGTCTGAAGTCCAAGGCTGGGGTGGGGACACTCGTGATGAATAGAGCTGTCCACTCGGAGGGTCAAAGGAAATTAATCCTCCTTATTTAGCCTCTCGGGGGTGGGGGTGGGAGGGGGTCTGTGCGAAATGGAAAGGGAGGCCCTTCCTGTTTTCTACCCTGCCCTCCGCATTGCCACCTTCATTCTGGGCGAAATGGATCTGGAGTCACACACACACACACACACACACCCCGGAAGGCCTTCTGCCTTTTCATCCACCGTGGTGAAATGCTGGACCGTCACTTGTGAACTGGTGTCTCGCTTTCCCAAGAGAATTTCTGCCACGAAGGTTCAGGCCAAGTGGCTTGTTTGCCTCCATCTTTTACATCCTCCTATTGGGGGGGGGGATTCAGAAGCTGGTGGGCGTCAGCTGGGTCGTGCCTACCTAGGCGCAGGGTTCTCCCTCAACAGATGTGGTGTTTTTGGGGGGGTGCCAGCCTCCGTTTTCCTTCTGGCTTCTCCAGCGATTGGCTCCTCGCCAGCTGAGCACTGCCTGGTTTCTTTGAAGGCCTCAGACGGAGGACCTCTTGATCAAAAACGGACTTCGAAAGGCAATGGATGGCAGATCTTTGGGGAAGCCCTAGGATGTTGCATTTCCAACACGGACGTCTCATTCTCTGACTCTTAAACCGCCAGGTCCCTGTCGACTACGGTTCCCATGGATGTTTGGCTCTCCAAAGTTGGACTTCCAGGAGCTTCCGGGACCGAAGGCAGCTCGGAAGGACGTCTCTCTCTAGCAAAGTGCCTGTGGAGGCATAACTCCAGGGGGTCTTTTCCTGGTGGGATGCTCTCCCCTTCTCTTCCTTTGTTGACATGGAAATGGAAGCCGCAGGGTTGCGGCTTCAATCGCTCTCATTCCTCTTGCGTGTCGGAGCAAGCAAGGAAGGCTTTGGGTGTGTGTCACACACTGCTGTACAAAAAAAACAGAGGAAAAAACGCAAGTCAGAAGACGTGTCTCTCAGCAACCCAACACTCCCGGGTGGCTTTTGCCACCCGCCCCACCCCAAAAAAAGGGGGGGGAAACCCCACCACCAAATCTCCTTGAAGCCCCACCTTCCTCCTGCTTGGCAGGAAAGGAGAACAGCATCCGAGGAGCAGAGCTAATGATTGACTCCCCGTGTCAGCCGATTATCTAATCTGGAGCACAAAAGGGCGGGGCTGGGGAAGGGAGGCTGGGAGCACGGATTGGCCCCCCATCTTTGGGAAGGGGCTCTTTCTCTTGGGACTGGCCTGCTTCACGACCCACGCTGCAGTTGCCCGCCAGAGCTGCGGACGAGATCTGGTGGGGTTGACGGGTGAATAGCAGGGCAGATTAATGGACTTGCTAAGCAGGGCAGGTTCCCCCCAGCTGCCCAACCAGGCTCTGTAGCAGCGGGGTGGGGGCTGCTGGTCTCTTGAAAGGAGCGCCCTGCGTACCTGAGCAAAGGTGTGCCCTTGAAAAGAGGCTGAAAAGCAGAGCCCAGTAGGAAGGTTTGTCGTCTTCTCGCTCCGTGCTGACCTCATTGTCCACTGGAACCTGTCTATAGAACCGAAGCCTCTGGGAATTTAAATCTGGTGAGCTGCACAGGTGTGGGTGGGTCTATGGTCCCCATCATCCCCTGCCGCCAGGAGGAAAGCTAGGCTGAACATCTGGGCTCCCTATCAGTTAACCGAGCTGGTCGCAGAAGAAGGAGGACTCTGCCGTAGGAAACTGTAAGGCACCTGTGGGCTTTGTAAGCGAGAGAGCACCAAGGAGCCCTCCATTGTGTTAAGACACCCGACACCCATCGTTGGATTAATATGTCGCACAAATCCAGCCCAAGATTTAGGGCATCCCATAACAAGCCGTGGCAATGTGGAACTAAGGCTGCTGGCCTCCATTAAAACCCAACCCTTGTCCAAGCAGTTCTCCCTTCTTGAATGTGGGGGTCTGGCAGTGTAATGCCATGTGAGAAAGACATGGGGTGGGGAATGGGGCCATGAGACACAGCCTAGGGAGCAGTCAGATAAGGGTCAGCAGAACCCACAGCTGTATCATGGGAAGGGCAAGAAGCTCAGAAGGGACCCTCCTTAGTGTCTCAGCCTGTATAGGAAACGGTGGGAGAATTGTACCTTCAGACTTGCAAGGTTCTGTTAATGCAGCTTTAGAGAACAGATAAGAGACGGCATAGCCTAGTGCTGCATAACAAGCAGGGGGAAAACTCAGAAAGGAACTCTCCCTAGTTTCTCAGCCTGTATAGGAGACAGTGGGAGAATTGTACCTTCAGACTTAAAAGGTTCTGTTAATGCAGCTTTAGTCAGATAAGAGACAGCATAGCCCAGAGCTGCATAACAAGCAGGGGAAAAAACTCAGAAAGGAACCCTCCCTAGTGAACCCTCCCTAGTTTCTCAGCCTGTATAGGAGACAGTGGGGGATCTGTACTTTCAGATTTGCAAGATTCTGTCAATGTAGCCTTACAACAAAGCAGAATTAATCTCACCTGGTCGTGTTTCCTGAACGGTCTATCTAGGGAGGCTGACTGGTAGCCCTTTTTTCCAGACCAATAATTTTATTAAAAGGCATCCGATGTTCACAAGCTCTGTAGCTTTCCTTCTTCGTTACTTTTTCGCTTTCTTTTCTTCTCTCTTTCCTTCCAGAGCTTGCCTACGACATGGACAGTGAGGGCAGCCCTTCAAACAGGCAGCTGGTGAATCAGCAGAGCCAGGAGACCACGGGCCACAACCTCAGCGGCCAGGAGCCAGCGCTGAATCTCCCACTCGTGGGCGCTCTCCTCATCTGGTGGCTCTTTCGGATGGCCAAGTGATTTCAACTGGGCCCTTGGCTGCAATCCGGGCTGAATCCCTGATGGTTTTCGCATTGTGAAAAATGCTCTGTAAAATCTTTCTTGTCCTTCAGAAGCACTCGGGGGGAAAAAACACAGGACTTCATTATTATTATTTTTTTAAAGGAAAAATAAACCACATTTCCTCGTTTGAGGTCCTGGCCCAAAAGACCCAATGCTTTTATTTCGAAGAATTCTCGTTCACTTATTATGGCAGGGTTAATAATACTCTTGTTTGTATCACTTATGAATTTTGTAAACATTTCCCCCCCCCTCGCCCCCCCCCCCCCCCAAGGGCTGTTTAGGATGACAAAACCACACAGCATCCTCGGTGGATCGGAATGAGCAAAGTTACTGGATGAAACGCCAGCGGGCAACTTTTTAAAAAGAGACGTCGTTTTGCGATCACAGCCCCAACTGGAAGCGGGAAAAAGGAACAGTTCCCAAACCGAAAAACGGTTCTGCAGCTTGCAAATTTGTATTAATACTGGTGGCAAACTTGGCTTGAAGGTGCCCATTTGACTGGACTTAACACTGGAGCCTTGTTATGAATGAGCTGCGTATTTATGTTTTTTGTTTTTTTTAAAAGCTAGCCAATTTTAGATGCTTCTCAGACAGGACTAATGCGATTCCACCCGGTCTGGCTGATGTGAATACGGTAGAGCAGGGGTCCCCAACCTTTGCAACTTTAAGTCTGGCTGGAGAAGTCTGGGAGCTGAAGTCCTTCAGACTTAAAGTTGCAAAGGTTGGGGACCCCTGCGGTAGAGAATGTGCTCTTCCAGGGCGATAGTCCAGCTTCAGAAGATGCCCAGATGTTTTCAGGAAGTCCGCAGGATCAAGCATGCTTTTCTAATTCCCCCCCCCCTCTTTTCTTAAAAACAAACAAACAAACCAAACCACGATTCTGTATCACTTTGTCTGTTCATCGATTGTGTTCGGAGCCTGTCTGTTGAGTTTTCCTTATTTCTTTTTTAGACTCATAATTTGCATCGGAAATATGAAGACCTGGGAACAGGGAGGGTTGTTTCTTCTTCTTCTTCTTTTCAAAATAAATAAGTTCTACCCATCAGTCAGGAGGCTGTTGATCACATGCTTGGCTATAGTGTGTGTGTGTGTGTGTGTGTATGTGTGTATATGTATTTCTGCCTGCGAGAGGAAGAAATAGCTCTTTTTATAAAAAAAAACCACGTAGGGCATCAGGGCATCGCTATCACCATGAGTTTTCTTTTCTTCTCTTCTTTTGTTCAGAAGAGACATTCTGCATTTTGCACCCTGTTTAGAAGAAGTCTGTCCACAGTGGCTTGCATTCGAGCTGCTCCTGCAGATGTTTATTTGAGATCTAATCCCAGCTTTCCTATTGCTAAGAGAAGAAGAGGGGGAGGAGGAAGGAGAGAAAGGGGAAGAGGAGGAGAAAGAAGAAGGAGGAGGAGGAGGAAGGGGAAGAGGGGGAAGGGGAAGAAGAAGAGGAACCCATTCTGTGCAATCCTATTTCTCCTTCCTTTTGGGGTCCTTTCGGGCGTCTAGAGAAGCCTTGGTGGGAACCCAGGAAAAGTCTCAGCTATGGCACTTAAAGGGCATTGGGGGAAGAGGGAACAAGGAGGAGTTGCAGATAGAAGACATGGGAATGTGTCAGTTTACAGGGGACCAACCCAAGGAAGGTCTAGTTCGTCCTCCAGTTACGACCACAACCGGACCCCCACATTTCTGTTGCTAAGTGAGGCATTGGTTAAGGGGAGTTTTGCTCCCTTTTACTATTTTGCTTGCCGTGGTCGTTAAGGGGATCACTGCAGGTCTTAAGTTAGCAACACGGTTGTTAAGTGAATCCAGCATCCTCATTGACTTTGCTTGTTGGAAAGCCACAATAGGGGATTCCGCGACCCCAGAACACTGCGACCGCCATAAATACGAGTCAGTGGCGACGCGTCTGAATTGTGATCACATGACCATGGGGACGCTTCAACGGTCGTAAGCGTGAAACCCCTTTTTTCCAGTGCCATTGTCACTGCAAACGGTCATTAAATGAACTGTTGCAAGTCAAGGACTATCCGTGTTCGCCGATGGTGATCAGCCGTGATTCTGGTGAGCCTTCTTGCTGGTAGCTGCCAGCATCTTTTCTTTGTTGAATTCTGGGAATTGAAGTCCGCATCTCATAAAGTTGCCAAGGTTGAGAAACACCATATTAGATTACTAGGCTAAGTTTCAGAGTTCTTTCTTGATCCCAGATCCAATCTAAAAATTGGCCTTTTTTTCTCTCTCTCCTCCTCCCCCTCTCTTCTTCTCTCCTCCTCCTCCTCCTTCCCTCTTCTTCTTCTTCTTCTTTCTTCTTCTTCTTCTTCTTCTTCTTCTTCTTCTTCTTCTTCTTCTTCTTCTTCCTCCTCCTCCTCCTCCTCCTCCTCCTCCCCTCCTCCTCCCTCCCTCCTCCTCTTCTTCTTCTTCTTCTCCTCCTCCTCTTCCTTCTTCTTCTTCTTCTCTTCTTCTTCTTCTCTTCTTCTTCTTCTCTTCTCCTCCTCCTTCTCCTCCCCCTCCCCCTCCCGTTCCCCTTCTTCTTCTTCTTCTTCTTCTTCTTCTTCTTCTTCTTCTTCTTCTTCTTCTTCTTCTTCTTCTTCTTCTTCTTCTTCTTCTTCTTCTTCTTCTTCTTCTTCTTCTTCTTCTTCTTCTTCTTCTTCTTCTTCTCCTCCTCCTCCTCCTCCTCCTCCTCCTCCTCCTCCTCCTCCTCTTCTCCTCTCCTCCTCCTCCTCCCCCTTCTTCTTCTTCTTCTTCTTCTTCTTCTTCTTCTTCTTCTTCTCCTCCTCCTCCTCCTCCTCCTCCTCCTCCTCCTCCTCCTCCTCCTCCTCCCCCTTCTTCTTCTTCTCTTCTTCTCCTCCTCCTCCTCTTCTCCTCCCCCTCCTCCTCCTCCCCCTTCTTCTTCTCCTTCTCCTTCTCCTCCCCCTCCCCCTCCCCCTCCTCCTCCTGCTGCTGCTGCTGCTGCTGCTGCCGCCATATCCATCATTGGATGTTGGTGATCCTATTTTTATCAACAGCTACATGAAAAAGTGCTGCTGAGTTTTATCCAAACCGGTCCCTTGGATTTTGAAGCCACAGTGTTCTTCTTCTGCCTGGACCTCCTTGGCCTTCAGTCTTCCCCCTGGAGGATTAAGTGCAGGATGCTGTATTTTCTGGCTGTCGCATCCCATGCCCCAAATATCCCAACTTTCGCTTTTTTAATGGCTTTGATGATCCCCCTTGGCTTTCCCAGGCACCTTATCCCCTCCTCCTTTCTGATTTTGTCAACCCAGCTTATACGTCGCAGCCACCTGTCAATCCACACTCGGCATGCTTCTGGTCTCCTCAAGGGGCTTTCTGTCGGAGACCCAACTCTCCCCTCCGTAGAGCAGGACAGAAAAGACGTAGCATCAATCTTAGGCTTATGTGGTGACTGCAGAAGACCTTTGGACCGAAGACGCTTGCTCCCCCTAATAAGCAATATGGAGCTCCTGTCATCTACACCAGGGGTCTCCAACCTTGGCAACTTTAAGTCTGAAGGACGTCAGCTTTGCTGGCTGGAGAAGTCTGGGAGCTGAAGTCCTTCAGACTTAAAGTTGCCAAGGTTGGAGACCCCTGATCTACACTTCTGTTTCCTTGTAGCCTCTTCCGCAGCAGCCGGTTGGTTCTGGAGACTGGTAGTGGCGGGGGGGGGGGGGGTCATTTCTCCACCTACTTTTCCACCTTGGGCTGACATCTCCCCCGCCTGTCTAAAAGCCACAGGACCCAAAATGCAAACTACGAAGAGCAGCCCATCTGGATGGGATCCAACCCAGGCTAGCAGCAAATGTGTTGCCTTTTTAGTCTGTCATCTGCCAGCCTTGATGTAGGTTTGTTCCTGGGGTGCCCTTGTGAGGGGGGGAGGGAGATGGGCCTTTGTGCCGACCCCCTGGGGCTTATCCCAACAACTGGAGGTCAGTGGAAACTCAAAGTAAGAATGGAATGGAACAAGCATGAGAATGAGAGCAGGACACAATACAAGGCTAAGAATTAGAATTAGAATGGGATAGGCCCTTAAGCAGTTGAGTAAGAAAGAATGGACAACCTGCTTCTACTCGGCTCTTCTGCCAAACCTTATAGGAAGCTGGCTGTAAATTAATGCAGCTCAGTTAAACTCAGCATGTGGTTTGGAGGCAACCTTTTTCCAAATCCTACATAAGGAGAAATTTTCTGACAATGAGAACAATCAACTAATGGAACAGAAGTTGCCGTTGGAAGTTATGGGAGCTACATCACTGGAGGCTTTCAAGAAGAGACTAGACATTATAAAAAAGAGGTTGAGACTCTAGAAAGAGGGCAGAGAAGAACAACCAGGATGATGAGGGGACTAGAGGCTAAAACATTGGAAGAAAGGTTGCAGGAACTGGTCACGGCTAGTCTAGGGAAGAGAAGGACCAGGGGAGACAGGAGAACAGTCTTCCAATATTTGAGGGGCTGCCACACAGAGGAGGGGGGTCAAGCTATTTTCCAAGGCCCGACAAGGAATAATGGACGGAAACTGACCAAGGAGAGATTCAACCTGGAAATAAGGAGACAGTTTCTGGCAGAACAATCCACCATTGGAACAGAAGTGGCCTTTGGAAGGTGTGGGAGCTCTATCACTGGAGGCTTTCAAGCAGAGACTGGACTGCCATCTGTCAGAAAGGGTGTAGGGTCTCCTGCTCTTCCTGGGGAGGTTGGACTAGATGACCTTCAAGGTCCTTCCCAACTCTTAATCTAATCTAATCTAGATAATCTAGAACGTCCAGTCATTGGGTGGGTTTTGGCTTGGTCACCCCTGTGGCTCGGAAATCGAATCGGCCTAGGGCAGGGATGTCCAAACTTGGGAACTTTAAGATTGTGGACTTCAAACTCCCAGAATTCCCCAGCCAGCATAGCTGGCTGGGGAATTCTGGGAGTTGAAGTCCACAAGTCTTAAAGTTCCCAAGTTTGGACATCCCTGGCCTAGGGCGAAGATGGGGTTCAGTCCAGAAGCTGCGATTCAGAAAGTTATTTGCTTGGTGCGGCGCGTGAATCTAAGGAAAGAGCACAGTTACACCCAGTTGTAACTTCCAGCAGCCTGCGGCAGACGGCCCCGCTCACCATCCTGATCTGCCAGCGTCTCGTCCACTGACTTTTGCACACAGGCACAAGCACATGGAGATATGTGTGCACCCCCCTCACCCCCGTGTGCTCACACTTTACTTAGCTGGGTAATTACTAATCCTCTGTGCAAGCGAGCAAAGCCATTGATCACTAGAGGCAGAGAAAAGAAATGGGGGCCATTATTCCTTATTGTAAACCGGCCCCTAAACCAGCCGTTCGCAGCCAAAATCCAGAGCAGGCAAACAAAGGGCTGCATTTTGTCAGCGTCCAAGGATATTATTAAAAGGAGGGGGGGGGGTTGGAAATCAAAACTCGGAGGGTTCCCAAGTAGGAAAAATCCACTCCCCGTGAGTAGACACCAGAGAAGTGGTCGAAGGAGGGCCATTCAAAGCCCAGGGACCTCCCTTCATCTTCCTTTGAGGTGCATCTACGGGGCAAGGAAGCCAGGCTGGCCCCGGGTGCTGCCTTGCGAGGAGGAGGAGGAGGAGGAGGGTGGGGGGCTAAGTGCTGTCAAGCCCACGCTCTCCCCCCCCCTCCCCAAAGAAGAGAGGGCCTTCATCTGGACTGCATTTTGGAGCAAATGCCGAGCGTTCTTGGATTAATTGGAGCTCCCTGCCAAACGCATTCCTCGGGGAAGAGCAGATGGGGAAGAGTCCGAAGAGGCAGATGAAGGAGTGCAGACATGCAGGGGAGGCGGTGGGGGAGTCTGGATGGGGGGAGGGGGTCTGTACCACGCGGAGGAAACGCTACTGAGGTCGTTCTGGAATTCCCACACACTTGGGTGGCTTTTCCCAGCGTGGATGGGAAAGCCGGTTTGGAAGAGAGAAAAGTGGAGAGGTCCTTCAGTGATGGAGTCGGTCTCCCTCTCCTCACTCTCTCTGGGAATCTCTCCCTCTGTCTGTCTGTCTCTCCCTCAGGCCAGCTCTGGTTTGCTGACTTTGGTGGGCATTGGCGACCTTTGGTGGGCATAAATCAATCAACCGCCCTGAGTCCCTTTTGGGAGATAGGGCGGTATAAAACTCCGATTAAATAACATAAATAAAAATAAAACCTGGCTGGCTCTCAGTTGCCCAACAAGCTCCATGCTATTGCTATCTTCCTTCCTTCCTTCCTTCCTTCCTTCCTTCCTTCCTTCCTTCCTTCCTTCCTTCCTTCCTTCCTTCCTTCCTCCTGTTAGAATGCAGCACTGCAGGCTAATTCTGCCCACTGCCAGCAGTTCGATCCTGACCAGTTCAAGGTTGACTCAGCCTTTCATCCTTCCGCGGTGGGTAAAACGAGGACCCAGATTCTTGGGGGCAAGAGGCTGGCTCTGTAAACCTCCTAGAGACGGCTGTAAAAGCACTGTAAAGTGGTATATAAGTCTAAGGGCTATGGCTATTTGTCTCAATGCCGAACAGTTGTTAAATGGCTGCTTGCAAGTTTGAGGACTCCCTAGCGAACAAAACCACGTTCTCTGTGGTTCCCCCTTTGCTGGCAAGGCTGAGCAACTCGGAGGTGCCCGTGAGGAGGGAAGCTGGCATGCATTTGTGCCATGCTTTCAGGTTCCTGCCCTTTCCCTGCCCCCTTCCCTGTCTTCTGTGCCTCTTCCCCCACCCCCACCCCTTTCTCTCCTCTCAACCTCCTTCCTTTGATCTGGAGCTGAGTGAGGTGGATGAAAATTGATCTTGCCTGCCGCTTGGAGAAGGAGATCAAAGCAGCCAGCCCCTGTGCCCTGGCGTCCACAGGGTTTTAAAAGGGCATTTTCTCTGGCGGGGCGAGGAGGAGGAGGAGGAGGGCAGAGGCCTGCCAGCTCCCTGCGCTTGTCTGGCTGAGTGATGAGTGCTTGGAAACGCTTCAGAGAATGTCGTTGTCCCGGCCGCGTTCCTAAGATTATCCTCCCAGCAGCTGCGGGGGGGGGGGCGCAAATGGGGAAGGCCCCCCCCTGCAAGCCTTCCTTTGGTGAGAGCCCCCCCTCCACCTTGCAGGAGATCGCCCACCCGGCCAAGGGCACCAAAGGAGGTTGGCTTCAGAACCGTGGGCAGGAGGACACGTGGAGATCATAGCAGACACACTAAGAAGCTGGCATGGCCATTCCATCCACAGTCACTTCTGAGTCACTGTTGCATGCTTCAACGTTGGGACCCAGGACTCGGGGAAGAAGCGTGGCTGCCTCCTCTTGCCCTAGAAGGCACACCAAGGAGGTAAGACGATCCTTCCGACAGGAGGAAGGAATGTCTCTTTGGATAGATCTCCAAAGCTGCCCCTAATCTTTGGACCACAAAAGTTGGCCCGGGGAACAGGGTCGCTTTCCCCCCCACGCGATGCCTCTCAACGTCCCTCGCGGCTGTCGTCTCCTTGGCCCTCAGATCTTGAAAGAGGACACATGGCGCACTCATGGGCCTCCGGCATGGGCTATGCTATGTATGCCGAGTTGATTTGGGCCCCACTTGGAAACTCAGAAGAGAGAAGAGAAAAAACTCTTGCGCGAAGAGGGGAGAGCAAGGTTGGTTTGTCGTCTGCTGAGGTTCCTCCGTCAAGATCCTTTGGATCTTCTGTGGGCCTGGCCAGGACCAGTCTTTGGAATAATGGGAGTGTTTTGACCTAGGCTTCCCCAAAAAGCAGGAGGAGGCAGAGTCCTGGTCCCGACAAAACCCCTTAAACGAATGTGAATTCCTCTCCTTCACCTTCAGCCAAGGCCTGGCAAAGAGTCCTTCAAAGGAATATTTATAACCACAGACCTTATCTAGCTTGGAAAGCTGCCATGTCAATATTTTCCCAATGAGGTGCTGCAAGGAAAGCTGGGCACAGAGTCTGTGAGATTCACAGACAGATCTTCACACTCCTGAAACGAATGTAATGAACAAACAAACAAATTGTTTCCTGCAAAAGCCCCCTCCCCTTTTGCTCCTCTTTTATTCCCTCTGGGAGGGGCCCTTCACCTTCCACCTGTGGCTTTACTCCCAAGTCGACCCTGATTTCTGAGCAACTAACAATGGCAAACTAGGATCGACCCTCCACCATGGAATCCAGGAACCTCCTTCTGGTGACGCTGCCAGTTCCTTCTGTAGACCAGTTTGCACCAACTCGCTCCACTGAATCTCTTTTTTTTTTTGTCGTCCTCTTGCTGCTGAGAATCCTGCTTCTCTTCCTCAGGCTCCAACTGGCCAACCGCCTCTCCTCTCCCTTCCCACCCCTCCTCCCCTCCCCCTGGTCTGCAGCCCCCCCTTTCTCTCTCCCCCCTCCCTCTTTGGGAGAAGAATGGCCGACCCCCTGCTGGGTTGCCCTTAAAATTTGCATTGTCCCGCCAAAGAGACTTTGCGCTGGCAGGCCGAGAGGCGTGGAGGAGCTCCGCTTTCCTCTCGGAGGCCTGGCAGCCAAAAACGCCCTGAGAACTTGGAGCTCCGGCCGTCCCCACAGGAAGAGTGGGGTGGAAGGGGCTGGAGGGAGGAGAGCTTGGCGTGGGGGGGGGGGGTATGTGCCCCCCCTCCTTTCGAAGGCCTGGCTCAGATCCTCCGCATCCTTTTCCAGCATGTTGGGGAAGGATGTTCCATCCACTGGCTTCTCATCATTGGTCCCTCCTGGGCACGGTGGGTAGAAAAAAGGAGACTGGGAAGGGCTAGAAATAGGTTGGCCCGAATGGGCCAGGCAGGAAGGGTGGCAAACCCCTGGCACCCCATCACACAGCCAGCCAGTTTGGGTCTAAGGCAGCGGCCTGGAAAGCGGGAGACGGCGGGTTCAAATCCTATCTCAGCCATGAAAGCCGGCTGGGTGACTTTGGGCCAATTGCCAGGAGACGGCGAGTTCTAGTCCTGCCTTAGGCATGCAAGCTGGCTGGGTAAAGTTAGCCTAGTAATCCATATTGTCTGTTGCTCTCTCCCCCAATCTTTCCTCTCTCCCCTCTGTCTCCTTCCTTCTCCCTCCCTCCCTCTCTTTCCTGTCCCCTTTTTTCCTCCCTCCCTCCCTCCTCTCTCCCTTCCCCTTCCCCTCCCTCTCTCTCCTTCTCTCCCGCTCTCCCTCCCTCCCCTCCCTCCCTTCTCTGCCCCCCCTCTCCTCTCCCTCTCTCTCTCTCCCTCCCTCTCCTCTCCCTCCTTCCCTCCCCTCTCCCTCTCCTCCCTTTCCTCCCCCCCCCCTCAGCCGAGAGTGATGCGGTGGCCTAGAGGTGGAGCTCTCACCTCACAATCAGGAGGCTGTGAGTTCGATCCTAGTTAGCAGCAGATATTTTTCTCTCTGGGCGCAATGAGAATAGATGTGCTGTGAACTCTGCATTGGTGACAGGAAGGGCATCCGGCCAGTAAACTCTCAGCTCCATTCTCTACCTTGCTTAGGGATTACGGGGGGACCATTAAATGATAACGGAGATTCTCTCTCTCTCAGCCCCAACCCACCTCACAGGAGGAGGAGGAAAATGTGCTGGATATATGAACCATCTGGCATCATCTGTAAAAAAAAATAATTTAAAAAGGCGGGAGGCAAATAAATAAAGAAATAAACAGGAGGTGTTTGCACGGCAGGCCAACCTCAGGGGCTTGGTGGGCTGGTTTCCCTAGTAGTGTGAACTCAGCCCTTCCCAATTGGGGAGCTGTTGTGGTTCGACGTGCCGCCTAACCCCAACAATTGTGGCTTGAGTCAACGAGGGTTGTAGCCGCCCTGAGCCGTTTCGGCTTTTGATGGCGGGCAGGATGAACGTTCCCAGCAAATAAAACAAACCACGACCCAAAACCAGTTGCAGGCATTGATGGTTTTCTGGAATTGCGCAGAGCCCACCCAAAACCCATGATCTCCCCCCTTTCCCCCCCACCCTTACAAGGTTGCCAACTTATGTGAACACAACTGTCCTTTTTTTTTAAAGAAACAAAAGTTTTTTCAAAAAATTTCTTGTTGCAAATTTTAAATTCTTTTATAAGCCAAGTGTTCCCCTTTAACATCTTCTCATCTACACAGTTCATTTTACATCCTCTTTCCATTTCCCATCTCAGCCCTGTTATTTCGTTTCCATATTCCCCCATCTTCACTTTAATTTCTTAAGACATCATAATTAGCTACACACTTCAACAATATTAATGCATTTCACTTTCTTCTGCTAGTAAATCCTTTTCTTTCCCTTCCTCCTTTTCTAACCATTTTCTCTTCGCTTCTCTTTCACTTCTTTTATCTTCTCTTCTTTCCACCCATTTTATTTCTTACTAGCTGTTCCCGGCCACGCGTTGCTGCGGCCCAGTCTGGTTAAATGGCCAACCAATTAGTGTGTAGATCTACACCTGCACACACGAACATGTACACACAACCACCGTATAACCCCCAACCTACCTACCTACTCCCTTTCTCTCTCTCTCCCTCTACCTGTCTATCTACTGTATTTCTCCCTCTCTATCCCTCTCCCTACCTACCTACCTATTGTATTTCTCCCTCTCCCTCTCTATCCCTCTACCTACCTACCTACCTCTTGTATATCTCCCCCCTCTCTCTCTATCCACCTACCTACCTACCTACTGTATTTCTCCCTCTCCCTCTCTATCCCTCTACCTACCTACCTACCTCCTGTATTTCTCCCTCCCTCTCTCTATCCACCTACCTACCTACTGTATTTCTCCCTCTCTATCCTTCTACCTACCTACCTACCTACCTCCTGTATATCTCCCTATCTCTATTCCTCTACCTACCTACCTACCGCCTGTATTTCTCCCTCTACCTCTCTATCCTTCTACCTACTTACCTACTTCCTGTATATCTCCCTATCTCTATTCCTCTACCTATCTACCTCCTGTATATCTCCCTATCTCTATTCCTCTACCTACCTACCTCCTGTATTTCTCCCTCTCTCTCTCTATCCACCTACCTACCTACCTACTGTATTTCTCCTTGCATCTTATGGACAGAGTATTTTATGTCATAAAGGATGACATAATACCTGTGGCCCACTGCTCTCTCTGTATCCATCTACCTACCTTTTTAACAATTTTTTTACATTTCCGTGTGTACCTGGCACAGGTGTGACATCCATTCATCTATCTATCTATCTATCTATCTATCTATCTATCTATCTATCTATCTATCTATCTATCTATCTATCATTGGTGCTGTACTTGAAAGGAACGTTGTGTGGAAAATTGGAAGCGATCGGTGCGGTACTTTCAGAGATTAGCGGTTTTGAACAAACTCTTGTTACATTTTTATTTATATAGATGTTTGTCATCTTCTTCCCACTCTTTTCTCTCTCTTTTGGACAAAGTCCTGTGCCACAACTAACAGCGCAATCTTGACGTGAAGAGCCTCCACACACCTTCTCGGAATGGCCAAGGAACACAACGACTGAGTTCACAACCGACCTTAAGGAGGGAAGGACAATAATTTCCTTTTGTGAAATCTGGCAATAATTACAACACGCACAAAGACCTTTCTTTTGAGAGAGAGTGTTTATTCCCTTTTCTGAGGTTGGTTGGGGTGGGCTTTAAAGCACCCTTTTTAAGGTGGGTTTTTTTTTATCCAATGATGGTGCTTTGCATTTGAATCACTGCTCTTTGCTGCATGATGGGTGGCTGGGGGGCTTGTTTAGCTCCCTTCTAATCGGTTTCAGATGCTTTGGGAAGAGTTTCTTCTAAGTGGCAAAAGAGGAAGGTGGGAGGGGACGGAAAACCGTTTGATTGATTCAGAAATCCACCCCGCCCTCCAGGAAAGGAGTTCGATCCCGCAAACTCCATTTGGTAGAGATTGGCTTAATAAAACCCCTTTAAATGCATTCATGGCGGAGAAGAATTCCTGGTTTTGTGCTCCCAAAACCATGTCTGCAATCTTTCTGACCCTGGGAAGAATCTTCCAGAAAGGGGGTGGGGCACGGGTGAAATCCAGCACCTTCTGACAGGTTCTGGAGAACCGGTAGCGGAAATTTTGAGTAGTTCGGAGAACCGGTAGCAGAAATTTTGAGTAGTTTGGAGAACCGGTAGCAGAAATTTTGAGTAGTTCGGAGAACCGGTAGCAGAAATTTTGAGTAGTTCAGAGAACCGGTAGCGGAAATTTTGAGTAGTTCGGAGAACCGGTAGCGGAAATTTTGAGTAGTTCGGAGAACCGGTAGCGGAAATTTTGAGTAGTTCGGAGAACCGGTAGCGGAAATTTTGAGTAGTTCGGAGAACCGGTAGCGGAAATTTTGAGTAGTTCGGAGAACCGGTAGCGGAAATTTTGAGTAGTTCGGAGAACCAGCAAATGCCACCTCTGGCTGGCCCCAGAGTAGGGTAGGAATGGAGAATTTGCAGTATCCTTCCCCTGCCACCCCCACCAAGCCACCCCCACAGAGCTCGTAGTAAAAAGAAATTGAATTTAACCACTGGGGTGGGGCCTATGTAGCCCCCAGACCAAGAAAAGGAAAAGCTTATATAGGTAGGTAGCCTCCAACATAGGCCCATCCCTGAGCCCAAGCTTGCTGTTGCTAAGTGAGACCGTTGTTAAGTGAGTTTCCCCCTCCCCCATTTGATGAAAGCTTGCCATGGCTGTTAAGTGAATCACCTCAGTCAGGGGTGGGCAAACTTTGCAACTTTAAGTCTGAAGGACTTCAGCTCCCAGACTTCTCCAGCCAGCTTTGGAGTGAATAAGTTAGTTGCACCGTTGTTAAGCGAATCCAGGGACTCTCCCTTGACTTTGCCTGCCAAAAGGTCGCAAAAGGGGAAATCACGTGACCTGGGGACACAGCAACAACCATAAGTACAAGTCGGTAGCCAAGCATCTGAATTTTGATCAGGTGACCACGTGGAAGGTTGCAACCGTCGTAAGTGTGAGTCGTAAGCTGCTTTTTCAGAGAGAGAGAGAGAAGGATGGCCACATGGGGGAAGTTCCTAAGAGTGGCTGCTGTGGCCCTGGGTCCGTTTGGAGAAGGGCGGGGTATAAATTTAATAAAATAAATAAATAAATAAATAAATAAATTGGCTGCAGGGCAAGAGTGACAGTCACATCGAAGAAACACGGAGGGACAGAATGCGGAAGGAAAGGATGCAAAAGGAGGGAGAGAATGAAAGTTTCATTTCTTTGGAAGATTTCAATGGAAGCGTCAATCAAACTGGCAGTCAGGTGTCCCCCCCATCGGGTGGATGGGTCAGTCCTGCAGCCAGATGCCCATGTGGCAAGTTCTCCCATTCCCTTGTGGGGGGGGCGCCCGGGCTCCTTGCCTCTGGACACGTGTCTTGAATTGGGAGCCGCTTCCGATTCCCAGCACTCTTCCCTTTTCCCCTCCCTCTCTCCCCTCCGACGGCTGTCCCACACTCCGTGGGTGGGGGGGGGGGGGAAGAAGGGAGCCTCCGCAGGTGGGCGCGTTCACGCGACACGCGTTCCCCTCCCACGGCTCTCCCACACTCCGTGGGTGGTTGGGTGGGTAAAAGAAGGCAGGTGGGCGCGTTCACAAGACACGCGTTCCCCTCCGATGGTCCCACACTCCATTGGAAAAGAAGGCAGCCTCCGCCGGTAGGCGCGTTCACACGACACACGTTCCCCTCCGACGGCTCTCCCACACTCCGTGGGTGGTTGGGTGGGGGGAAAAGGAAGGCAGGTGGGCGCGTTCACACGACTCGCGTTCCCCGCTCCAGGGGTGAAGGTCCCAGAGGCGGGGGCGGCTGTGCGGGGTCCTGCAGGGGGCCCGAGCTGGGAGGGTCCCGGGCAGCACCCCAGCGCCCACCCGGGGAAGTGGGGGGGGGGAAGTCCCGGGCGAAGCGGGCCTCCCCCTCCCAGGCTCCCGAGAGGAGGGGGCGGCGGAGGGCCGGGGCGGGGGCGCTGGGCTGGCCCTCCCCTCCCTCCCTGCCTTCCCTGCCGGCTGGTTGGCGCGCCGGGAGGCGGGGAAGGAGGCGGCTCGCCCCCGCCGCGTCCCGCCCTCGCCCGGCCCTCCGCCGCTTCCTCCCTCGCTCGCCTCCCCGGGCGCCGCTCCAGCCTCGCCGCCCAACTTCGCGCCAGCCTCGCCGGACGCCGCCGCCGCCACCGCGCAGCGCCGCACCGCCACCGCGCAGCGCCGCACCGGGGAAGCGCCGCCAGCCTCGCCGGGGCGGCCGCGGCGGGGGGAGCCTCGCTCTGCCCAGCCGGCCTCGCAGCGCCCTCGCCGGCATGCCGACCCCCGCCCCGCCCGCCCGCCCGCCGCCGCTCCGGACCCGCCGGCCGCTCCTCCTCCTCCTGCCGCCGCTGCTGCTGGGGCTGCTGGCCGGGCAGGCGGCGGCCGCCGAGGAGCCGCGCTCGCGAAGTTGCTCCGAAGTGAAGCGGCTCTACGTGGCCCGCGGCTTCAGCCAGAGCGAGGCGCCCAGCCACCAGATCAACGGTGGGCTCCGCCGCGGGGAAGGCAGGGAGGCCGGGAGGGAGGCGGCCGGGGGGGCTCCGCCGGGAAGGGGCCGCTGGGGAGGCAGGAGCCGGGCAGGGGGCGCCTGGTTGGGGGGTCCCCTCTCCCCGAGAGCCCGCGGTCCCCTCGCGGGGGCTGCGCTCTTGCCTGGCCGCCTGGGGAGGGGAGGGGAGGGGGGAGCGCAGGAGCCCCTTGCAAAAGCCGCTCCGGGGGAGGGGGGCTTCCTGGGTGCGGGACGGCGCCCCCTCCCCGCTTCTCCCCCCTCCCCCCAAAGGCGGGCATCCCGGGCCTTCCCACGTGCCGGGAAGCGCCAGCGCTGCAAGCTCTGCCTGTTGCACGGTAGGGGGGGGTCTTTGGGGGGGGGATGGGAGACCCCCGCTGCAAGAAAAGAAAAGTGGGGCGGGGGTCCCGGCTGGGCAGGCGCGGGAGGGTCCCTTTCTCCCTCCCTCCCCTCTTTGGGACCCCCCCCCCCCTTTTTTTGGGGGGGGAGGGAAATGGGGAGGGGGAGGCGCACCGCTCTGGCCAGAAAGCGACCCCCCCTTTTTCCCAGCGGCTGAGAGGCATCCAAGCGAGCCCCGCAGGAATTTGCTGATGGAATTTGCAACCATGGATGCCGCTCCCCCCCCCCTCCCCGCCATGTGGCTGCCACCCCCCCCCCCCCTCGCCCGCCTGCCCGCCTCCCTCCTCGCCTCGCCCCGGGGTGGAGTTTCTGGGCGGCTCGGAGCTCGGGATTGGTGGCGGGGGGGGGGGGGGGGAGAGGACAAGACCCGGGAGGAACCTCTGGCAGGGGCTCCCCCCCACTTTTCATTGAAGAAAGGCGAAGCGCCTGGGAAGCCTCGTCGCCCCCCCTCCCTTCCCAGGGCGAGGGGAGGGGAGGGGAGACGCTCCAGGTTGGCAGCAGGCTCTGGCCCAGATGCGCTGCTTTGCCCAGCGTTGCAAGGGAAGGTTTGCAAGATCTGGGGGCTTCTGCCCTCCTGGAGGTGGGGGGGGGGCGTTGCAGCCCACAGCTTTGGCTTCCAGCAGTCCTGGCCTTTGGCAAGGGGTGGGGGTGGGGGATGGAAGTTGAGGCCCAGGGGTCTCCCAAGTGGGGCAACTTCAAAACTTGGGGGGGGGGAATGCTTTTCACCTTGGCAACTTTTGGACTTCAACTCCCACAATGCCATGCTGGCTGGGGAGGGAGGGAGGGAGGGGGAGGATTCTGGGAGTTGAAGTCCAAAGTTGCCTAGGTGAATTCTCCTCTCCCCCCTCCCCCCCCCCCCCCCGCACCAGCATGGCATTGTGGAAGTTGGAAGTCCACCTGTCTTGAAAGTTGGGGAAGGTCAACCCTACAGCAGGGCGGGAGGTCTTCCAAATTGGGCCACTTTTAAGACTTCGGCCCTTGGAAATTCCAGGATTCTCCAAGCCAAGCATGGGAATTCTGGGAGTTGGAAGCCCACGAGTTTTCTTCAAAGTTTACCCAGGTTGGAAACACCCCCCCACCCCCAATTTAACCCCCCCCAACCCAACCCCCCCAACCCCTCTCCTCCTCCTCCGCTTTGGTTGGTTGCCTTGAAAGGCGCACCTGGGGAGCTCACACACCGGTTGGCATTTGCACCTGGCGCCTTGGGATCAATAGAGGCTTTGAGCCTCTGTTCGGCCCAGGGTGGGGCCGGCTTTAAAAAGTGCCCTGTCGTGCCCCCCCCACCCCCACCCCCAGGCGAAGAGAATGGCGCCCATTGAAGGCTGCGTTGGCTTCCAAAGTTTGGCGGGAGAACTTTCTCGGCAAATGAGATGGTTTGTCCTTCCGAGAAGTCATCCGTCCAACCTCCGGCCCAGCCAAACGTTGCAGCCAGTCCGTGCCAGCTAGGGAGGTGCCAGCCACAGCTATTCATAAAAGAACCCTGCCTTTTGGCAGGGGTCCCACTCCCCACTTTATGGGGGGGAAGGGAAGACTTGGAAGTCTGGATGAAACACTTGGACTGCCTCGGGCTGCGTCACCCCTAGGGGTCTGGTCGCTAAGGGGGACACAATGCTCCCCGCCAAGAGGCCCCCTCCCCTCACCCCTGAGGTCATCCGAACCCCCTGTCCTGGCTTAGACTACAGTACCCATCTCCCACCTGCATGGATTTGCTGTAGAAGTATAATCTTTATTGTCATTGTAGTGAAATACAACAAAATTGGTTAGGCCTAAAGTGGCCCATGAAAACAGCTTAGCACATGGTAGAAAGTTCCGTTCCGTTGTGGATGAGGGTTAAAAGAAACCACGGCTTAGCAGAATGTCTGAATCCAGTATCTGGGTCTGTTTACCATGTTTGGCCTTGCAAGCTTCAGAAGGGGGCAGGTCCCTGGGCATATGTCGGGCTGGAGGGGTCTCCCTTCCTGCATGGTGGATGGTCTTTGATGAGCATAGAAGGCCCCTCTATTTGGGGGGCTACCGCAGACCCCACCGGCCTGCAAAACAGATCCATCTTTGGATTGTCCTCCTCTTCCCAGCCTGGAGTTCCCTTCCCAGCGAGTCTCGACGGCTGGAGTGCTTATCCTGCATGGAGACGTTTCTATTTTCCCTTTTAGCTGCCTAATAACGCCTTAACTTGTTATGCTGTCGTAGCATTTTATCGCCGGCTATATATATTTCTGCCACTTTGGAGGCAGAGGTGCGGGGGCTTCAGAGCCCCTGGGCTTTTATCTAAAACATTGGTTTTTGTTTTTATTTTGCAATTCTAAGTTGGGGTTTGGCGGGTTAGTTTATTCTTTCTAAAGCATCCCTGGCATCTTTCACAGGCTTGGAAAGGTGGTGGAAAAGCTTTTCGAAAGAGAGAGAAAAAGAAAGAAAGAAAGAAAGAAAGAAAGAAAAAGAGAGAAAGAAAGAAAGAAAGAAAGAAAGAGAAAGAAAGAGAAAGAAAGAAAGAAAGAAAGAAAGAAAGAAAGAAAGAAAGAAAGAAAGAAAGAATCTGATTTTGCAAACTTTCAAATCCTGGGAAAATTGGGTCTCCTGGGGAGGATGTCTAGGGCTTCCTGAGCATGAGCCTCCTGGAGCCTTGACTGGTCCTTCCAGTTCCACCACTATCATCTGTCTCGTTTAAGTCAACGATCTTCTGGATGCGGGTTGTGGCTGTGCTTGTGTGTAGTTGTGTCTTCATTCTCCCACAATAGGGGATTTTTAGAACTCAGAGAGATGGGTCCTCTCCAGCTTAGCAAGATATTGCTGGGCATTCTGGGTCTTGTAGTCCAGCCTGGTTGTAAGGCACAACCAAGCATCTGGTCTGGGCAGTCTGGGTCTTGTAGTCCAGCCTGGTTGTAAGGCACAACCAGGCATCTGGTCTGGGCATTCTGGGTCTTGGTCCAGCCTGGCTGGAAGGCACAACCAGGCATCTGGTCTGGGCATTCTGGGTCTTGTAGTCCAGCCTGGTTGTAAGGCACAACCAAGCATCTGCTCTGGGCATTCTGGGTCTTGTAGTCCAGCCAGGCTGGAATCAGCTAGACCTCTGCTGGCAGGGGAGGGGACCAAGAAAGCCGGGGTTTGCCTGCGGACAATTTGAGTGGTGGGCTAGTTCTTACCCAGACTTCTAACTGAGAGGGTCACCTTTGTTCTTTCTTCCTTTTTTTTGTGACGCAAAATATAATCGCTCTCCCACTTCCCAGAAAACCTCTCTCTTCTCCCTCCACCCCTTGAGTTGTTTGTCTGCCCCCCACCCCCCTCCCCTCCTCTCGGCCCAGCCCTAGTCTGCCTGCTTTCTTTTCTGCCTTGAATGGCTAACCGGCCTGCATTCTCCCAGGGAACAAAAGGATTTCTAGCCGGGCCCTTTGAGAGACCACCAAGGACTTGCGCCCGAGCCCTGGCATTTCACACCACTTTCAACAATAACAAAAATGCATGACTGAGCGACTCAAAAATGTGAAGGGTCCCAGCCATTCATTGGGGCGTCAAGATGCTGCGGGGGCAGCCGGGACAGACTCTCCTCCCTCCCCTTCCCCTCCCCAAGGAAAGGGGGCTCTGCACTTTTAGAGAGAGAGAGAGAGCAGAAAATTCAATACTTTTCCAGGTAGGGATTATCCTTCTCTTCTTTCACAGGAGGAGAGAAAAAAATAATCTGTAGGGTTGCTGGA
The DNA here is from genome assembly GCA_039707465.1 of Rhabdophis nuchalis. NCBI lineage: Eukaryota > Metazoa > Chordata > Lepidosauria > Squamata > Natricidae > Rhabdophis > Rhabdophis nuchalis. Next base: position 23,268,872 of record CM077657.1, on the reverse strand, counting down.
CTCCACCGGCTCAAAAGTTCGCCTGCAAACAGGTAGCAGCCGATGGGACTCCAGAGTCAGTAATGCTGAGCCAGATGGGTTATAAGGAGGCTTTTGAGGTTTAGGCCCAGCACGGTGGGTGATTGCGCCCGGGTAAACTTCATTCTGGAGTTTGAAGGCCGTTTCTGAACCCCAACAAATCTTTTGAAGAGGTGGGGGACTTCAACTCCCAGAATCCCCCAGCCAGCGTCCTTGAAGGCTACCTCTCAAAGTTGCATGAGGTTGAGCAGAAGGTGTTGGGAGAGGTGGGCAGCTTAAACCCCCGTGGCCTTCAAATATGTACGGTTGGATCTGTGTTGATGGACTTGACATGCTGGTTTAGTTGGGATCCAGGGCTAGATTGTGTATTGTTTACAATCCTTGGACAAAGGAGTGAACCCAGCCAATTCCTGTGTCTGCCAAGGAGCTGCTGTGATGATACCACAGGTTGGTGCAGGAGAATTTTCAAGAAGTTCACCCTCATCTTCAGCATCTTTTCATGGGTTCTGAAAGTGGATGGGATTTCTGGATTCTTGGATGCTGCTTCTTTCAACTCCTTGATTCCTTCCTTCCTTCCTTCCTTCCTTCCTTCCTTCCTTCCTTCCTTCCTTCCTTCCTTCCTTCCTTCCTTCCTTCCCTCCCTCCCTCCCTCCCTCCCTCCCATCCATCCATCCATCCATCCATCCATCCATCCATCCATCCACCATTACTTTGAAGTTTCCAGGTAGGGAAGACATCTGCCAACTCAATTGAGTGGCCCTCCGTCAGTTGATGGATGGTCTACCCTGGTTTTTGATGGTTGGCTTCTCCTTTGGTCCTGTAGAATTGGACAAACCTTTGTCCCTTCCGCCTGTGGGGGTGGGGGTGCCAACCCCCCTTGTTTACCTATCCTTACTGGTGTTTCAGGTGTGCTCGGCAGCTGTGAGCCAGGCAAAGATTTTAGAATATTTCCTGGAAGGAAATGAAACCAATGCAGGAGAATGTTGTGGAGACCAATCAAGGCTTAATCTGAATGCTTCTGATCCCTGGTCCTTCTAAGTCGGGGTTTGCATTTTTGCTGATCTTGGGTACCAGCTGGGGATAATCTTCCTGGAGGAGAAGCCATCTGGACATTTAAAGCTTGCCCACATTTGGGGTCCATCATCCTCTCTTCAAACTTGACAGCTTTGTGGACTTTAGCTCCCAGAATTGATTTCTGCTTGACTGTTTGTCTGGTGTTAATCCCTGCTTCTCTGGGTGTTGACTGCTGTAGGGGGTATTCTTCTAATTGCCTCCAAGAGCCAACCCCCCCCCCTCCCCACTCCCTGGCATTGATGATGTTACCTTGTTTGGTCTGCAAGCAATCAGCTAAGCTCAGAGAGCACCAAGGACTCCAGAGTTCAACCTTCTCTTCCATTAGGAAGGACGTGCTTTTGATATAGGATGGGTGGGAAAGAGCTAGGAACTAGATTGGGTGACCAGTTCTTGTAGCATGGTGGACCCCCCGGAGAACCAGGGCCAGTCCTTCCTGGATTTGAGACTGATCCGGAATTCTTGGCCAGGCCTGGCTGAGGACCTCTTTCGAGCGTTATATCTGGACTTCCCCAGAGTTGGTTTGGATCGGCTGCAGCCCAGTAAAGAGAGGAGGGGTGGGGGCATTGGCCATTGCAAGGGAGCTTGGTCTGCGCTTGGTCTGCGCGTGGGTGGATTCATTGCTTTGGCAGCCGCTTCCCAGAAGGTCTCCTTGGCCGTGCCAGAATAAACATTACTGCATTCCTTGTCATTTATAATCAAATTATGATGGCCATTGTTATTCGGAGGGCCTCAATTATCAGGTGTTTCCTCTCCAGTTGCAATCTTGCTTTGCCCTGCAGACATGCCTTGTTCGAGCCTTGAGGTCAGCTGGAGAAGCAGGAGAGGGAGGGAGGGAAGGGCAGAGGGCCTGTATCTTCTGTATTTTCTGCTTTGCCGCCTCTTGAATACAAGGCGTGGGGTCTCCTGTTTGGCCCCTCCTTCCCCAGGTGCAAAGTGCCCACTTGAATGCATGCCAGGGGTAGATCACCAGGGAGAGCTTGAGTTTGACCTTAGCTGGAAAGTGGTGTTTTGGTCTTGGTTTTCCTCTTGACCGTCTGATAGGAATGCGTGCTTGGAAAGCTCAGGGTGGCTTTGGAGGGAAGAAAACCCCCCACCAAAACCTGGGTTCAAATCCCACCCAAAGGGCACTCTGTCTAGGCCGGGACTTTCCAAATTTGGCCCCTTTTAAGGCTTGGTTTTCCCAGTTGCAACGGTTGGCTTTGAAGGTTGGACCATAAGGAAGGCTGAGCGCCAAAGAATGGAGGCCTTTGAACTCGGGTGCTGGAGAAGAAGACTCCTGCATTGAGTCCCTTGGACTCTGCAAGGCCATCCAACCGGTCAGTCCTGGAGGAGATCCACCCTGACTGCTCTTTAGAAGGCCAGATCCTAGAGAGGAAACTCAAAGACTTTGGCCACTTCATGAGAAGGAGGAAGGACTCCCTGGAGAAGAGCTTCATGCTGGGAACGATGGAGGGCCAAAGAAGAAGGGGACGACAGAGAAGGAGGTGGCTGGATGGAGTCACCGAAGCAGCCAGCGTGAGCTTCAATGGACTCCAGAGGATGGTAGAGGACAGGAAGGCCCGGAGGAATGTTGTCCATGGGGTCAAGGTGGGTCAGACATGACTTCGCAACTAACAACAAAAAGGCTTGTGGACTTCATCTCCAAAAATTCCCATTTCTAGCTGAAAAATTCTGGCAGCGGAAGTGCCCAAGTCTTAAAAGTGACCAAACTTGGACACAGAGCAGAATGCTTTGACCTGGGCAACTTTAAGACAGGTGGACTTCAACTCCCACAATTCCATGCTTGCTGGAGGATTCTGGGAGTTGAAGTCCACAAGTCTTCAAGTTGCCAAGTTTGGGAACCTCTGTGACTTAAACGGTCAGTTTGCAGCTTTTAAAATCAGGACGGAAGAGGAAGGAAGCCCAGGGATTTTTAAATTCAGAGCCAAGCTATTTCCCCCCCCTCTGCCCGCCAAATTCCCCTTTTGCTGCCCAAATGCAGGAACACACAAACACACACACACACACAATGTGGGCATCAGCCAGGAAACAAATCCCACACACCCACAACGGTCTTTTGTTCTCTCCAGTTGTGTGCATGTTTTAATATCATGGTACGATGCTTCCTTTGGTGCTTGTTAGTGGCACGGTGGGGAAAAAAATGTGGTTAATTACGGTGCAGGACGGCAAAGAGACTGTCTCGGGTTTTGGGAACGGGGTGGGTTTGGCATGGGTGCCAAGCTCTCCACCTGAGGCTGGTGGCTCCCATTGTTAGGCCTCTTGTTCTCGCTGGTGAAGCCAACCTAGCTAAGCGTTTTCTGTTTTGAAAAGCAGGTTTCCGAAGCCTGGTGTTCTGGGCTTGGCATCCTGGCACGTTGCAAAAAAATAAATTAAATTTTTAAAAAATGCGCTGGGGAGAAAATTGCACGGAGCTGAATCTTTCCCCCCCCCAAATACCAAGATAATCTTTTCATGTTTTTATCCAGAGGAGCTTTTTGTGGGATATCGGATAAAGTCCACTGCGCTTTGCTCAGGACTAGGGAATTGTCTTTGGTTGAGCTGGGCCGTTTCGGTGGTTATGTTGCATTTTACTTCCATCAGCTGGGAAAAAGGGCCCAGGGAGCGTCTCTCGTTTGTGGTTTGCCGTGATGAAATTCTCCTGGTTTTAATCTTGGCAGCTCCCAGCCTTCCCAAGAGCTCCGGTCTCTTCGTGGAAGCGCTGAGCGGTTGGTCTTGGTGGCACTTCCTGGAATGACCGAACGAAAGGGACTCTTGGGTTCCTTTGGAGATCCGGTACAGAAAAATTCCAGGAGGTGAATTTTTGCTTCCTTACTCCATTTCCTGCTGGGCTAGGAGTAGTAGAGGCCAGATACGTTGCTTCATGGAACAATCAATGCACTATGTGACTTCAAGAACGCAGGTAGCAGTGGTGGGTTTTGGCCGATACAGACCGATACAGGCGTACTGGTGGTAGCTGGGAGCAGCGGCCACTACCGGAATGGTGGCTTGTTTGCCCCACCCGCATTCCTTACCGTTTTTTGATGCATACGGGCCAATTGCGTACATTGTGTGGCGCCTGCGTGGGGTCTGTGGAGTAGCTGGGTGTCGCAGGGCAGTGGCGTGCACATGGTGAGGACGCGCAGCCCCATCGCAGTGTACTGGTTACGACGGGATCTGGAACCCGCCCCTGGCAGGTAGTTCTTAACTTACGACACCAGAATTTTCCGTTGCTAAGAAGGGCGGTTTGTCAAGTGAGCTCCACCTGATTTTTACGGGATCTTTGCATGCAGCTGTTAAGTGAAGGTCTGGGAAGGTCACCAGGGGGGTTTGGAAGACCCCCAAAATCAGAGGTCTTATTCTCGCGGCCCGCAGGCCAATTGCGGCCCGCAGGACGGTATCTTGTGGCCCCCACCATGATATGAAAGTATAATATTATACTTTCATATCACGGTATATTATTCATACCAAGTATATTATTATACTAATGCTGCCCAGCCTCTGCCTCCAGCGGCCCCCAGGTAAATTGAGTTTGAGACCCCTGCCCAAGATACTACAACTGTCCTAAATCCATGCCAGTTTCCAAGCCCTTGGGTTTTGATCCCATGGCCGAGGCGATCCACGGCCGTAGGTGCGAGGACCAGTCATGAAACCTTTTCAGTTCCACCGTAACTTGGAATGGTCGTGAAAGCTGTTGTCAATCCAGGACTTGTAACAGACTCTGGGATGGCCCAGGATTCCCTTCGTGTCTTGTTCAATCAGCAGTCTTGCATTGCAGCCGAGATCCCGGGCCTCAGGGCAATTAAATAATATTTTTTTCCCTGGGTGTATGATGTTGAAAGTGTTTTGCAGCCAGATTTCAGACACCTGTTACTTCCCCGGGGCTAAACTTTGATCTTTGCTTTTCTGATAGAGTTAATGAGTTGGGGCCTGCCGAAGTATTTACACAGAGCTGTAGCAATGGTTAACAACAAAAGACATTTGTCAAACTCCCTTTTTCCCCTGCTGCAAAGCAGGGCTTGTTTGATTAAAACAGATGCCTTGGCATCCTCATCGCCTTTTAGAGCTTATTTTGGTATTTCGTTGGGCAGGAACACACGCCAAAGCAAATAGTTGTGAGCAGAAAATAACATTCTACCTGGGTTTTTTGTTGTTTTTCTTGGGACTCCACTGGACGACTCCTTCGCAAAGCCCAGCCAACCCCCGTTGAATAGTTGATACTCCCTAGTCTTAACTGTGGAGGACATTGACAGCAGCAGAAGGTTGGCTTGTAATTTTCCACATCGGGTTGGATGGGGGGGGGGGGGGAGGAAAGTTTTGAGTGAGAAGATGCCAGAAAGGAAAGTAAGGTTGCCTTCATCCCATCCGACAGGGGATTGGTCAGTTTTGATGCTTGTTTCATTTGGGACAAGAGACGCAAACCCAAGACCGTGTTATGAAGACCAGAGGGCCACGTTATGCTCGTAAAGGCAACATCTAAGCGGTCAGAAGGCTAAGCTTCTCCTGGCGAGGTTCTCCTGGTAGACGGTGGTGGTCTTATCTAATGAAAAGGTAGTTGAAGGTTTCCAGAATTATGGAGTTGGAAGGGGCCACCACAAGGAACATCTAGTCCAGCCTTCTTCAAGGTGCAGAACAACCAATTCAACCATCCTTGAGGTGTGGCTTTTCTTAAAAACTACCAGAAGTGGCGAACCCCAACTTCCGTTGGTAGATCATTCCACCCTTGAGCAGATTCGACGTAACGTCCAAGTGAAGGTAGCTACGGCTTGTAACCTACTCCTTGTTTCTCTGGCAGTAGAAACCACCGGGTGAGGATCTTCCCCTATGACACCCCTGTGCATACCTGAACACCTAACGTGTGAATCTCTGTCTAAACAAAAAGGCAGTTTCTGTTTCTTCATGGAATTTTCACCCAGTTTTTATGACCTCAGATCCACGGTGGTTGGGTTTTTTCCCATTCTTCTAAGCTCTCTTTGCTAGCTGGACTTTCTTTTAAGAAGACGGGTGAAGAATTCCATCTATCTATCTTTTAGGACCGGGATGGCCAACCTATGTCACAGCATAGCTGGCTGGGGAACTCTGGGAGTTGAAGTCCACCAGTCTTAAAAGAGCCGACTTTGCAGACCCCTGGTTTGGGAGCTGTGTAAAAAGGTGGTTGAGTTAAAGGGAGCCCTTGGGCAGCTTAAACTCAGTTCATCCATGCTGGTTTATCTGCCCATTAAGCACCTGGGCTTGTCAGCCTTTGATCAAGAGGTTAATGAAAAGAGTTCTCTTCAATTGTTGCGAGGCTGATAAGATTTTCCTTCAAATATTCCTGCAGCCACAGAAATGTCAGGCCACATAAACTATCGTAAAAGAACCAATTTAACCCACGACTCCCTTAATTCAGGTTTGTTTTAAACTGCCTGGAAGTCCCGATAACAAATGGACGTTGTGTGTGTGGGGGAAAGCACAGGGTGGGGAATGTAGGATCGTTAAAGAGATGGAAGGAGAAGAGATTAAAAATTAAGAATCCTGAGATTTGACATCCACAAAGATTCCCGTTCAAACCTCCTGGGCTGCTCAGTTGAACCCCAATCCACAGGAGTGTTGTGTAGATCAGAATGAAGGAAGAACTAGCTACGTATGCTTCCTTGGAATATAAAAAGAAAGCATCATCCAAAGATGATTTCTTTTTTAGAATTTGATGAATTACTTGAGGAATTAGTTCATTCGGCACATTTGCACATGGTATTCAACCATAGAGTACCCAGCCAGTTGGGTTTGTCCAGCGAGTCATTGGCGATTCAAACCAACCAAAAGTAGCAAGTTGTGTGAATGCAGCCAAGTAGGTCAATGATTGGCTTGGTAGGGTGTCAACCAATGTATTTGTCCAAATCTTTGGTGTCCACCTGAGATGATTCCACCCAACAGAGCCAGTTAATGCTGGTCTGGTCTTGGAGGTTTCCAACCAGCTGCTGAGATCCCAGGGTGGGTCTCCTTCTGAAGGCCTTTGTATGGCTGGACTAAACATATTTCCAAAATCTGCAACAAGGCATGGAAGTTTCATCTGGCCCTCAGCCCACTCTGTCTGGTCAGCTGAGCTGGGTTTTCCCTTCCCTTCTCCTGCTTGATTAAACTTTGCAGCTGAGTTAGGACCAGACAAAACAGTTGTGGGGGAAATTACAGATCTTCTGACAGAGGTTAAATGATGTAGTTGTTTGTGAGACACAGGGAGCAATTTGTGTAGTGTGCTTGGCCGGCTCACAGAATTGAGGGGGAGAAATGTCGGAGGCGTGGGTTGGTCAGTCAGCTACTGCCCAGATGGAATCGAAACACGGAAAGCCATTTCAGCTCAAGGCTGACTAAGGGGATCCAGGACAAGGGGTCTCAACCGTGGAAACTTTTAAGGTGGGTGGACTTCAGCTCCCCGAATTCCCCAGCCCGCTTGACTGTCCAGCTCCTAAACCCAGTAGATCCCAACTTTTAAGGTGGACGGACCAGAATTTCTGTTGCTGAGCGAGGTGGCGGTTAAGAGAGTTGTGCCCAATTTTGTGTTCTTTTTTCTTTGGCCACAGTGGTTCAGCTAATCACTACGGTCCTTAAATGAATCCCAGCAGATCTGGCTTTCCCCCAGTGACTTTGCTTGCTGGTAGCTGTTTGGGCAGGTCACAACGGCAGCCGCACAAACCTTGGAGTGTTGTAAACCAATGGTAAGCGCCTCCCAGTTGCCAAGTGCACCAGGGGCACCATCCAACAGTTATGACCGCAAGGACCGTCGTAACTTTGAATGGTCCCTAGCTGTACTTCATTGCCCTGGGCCTTTTGGTTTAAAGCTGGTTTTGTTGAAGAAGGTTGATTGTGTCTGTGCCACACACCAAGAGATACACACACTTTGCGAGCCATCCCAGGCGGGTCCACCTAATACATTAAGCTGGAATTATTATTTTTTTTAAAAACCACACGGATGATGCTGACAAAACAGGCCGGTCTGTGGGCAGCAAGATGCTAGTGGGGCTTAAGGAAAATTAAGTTGCACTTTGCTTTCCTGGCGGTGTTTGGGTAAGTGGCTCTTTGTAGGTCTCCCTTGTTTTAATTCTTTCCTCCTTTATTTCTCTGTAAACAAAAGGCAGGCTTGAGTCTCTCTGTTTGCTAAGGAATCTCCAGGTGCATTGTCATTTAAATCAGGGGTCTCCAACCTTTGCAACTTTAAGTCTGAAGGACTTCAGCTCCCAAGCTGGCTGGAGAAGTCTGGGAGCTGAAGTCCTTCAGACTTAAAGTTGCAAAGGTTGGAGACCCCTGATTTAAATGTTAATTTGGCTGGTTTTTTAAAATTTATTTTATGGTCAAACAAATGGGCTAATGCCCCTCGATTGAAGTGCCTTGCTTGTTTTCAGGGCCTCTGGAGAAAGCTTGAAAGTTTCTCTGAAGTGAAGCGTAACTTCCCCCCCACCCCCACTTGTCATAGCTAATATAAGTTTGCTTCGGTCTTAATTTTTCTACCTCGCTTCACAAAGTAATTGAAACTTCCCTTTTGCCTTCCCTTCCGATCCCCCCCCTCCCCTTTCTCCCCCTGCCGGAAAAAGTCCATGATTTGTTCAGTGAATAAATGGAATTTCAGCAAGAAACCTAGCGACAAATTCATGTGGCCCAATTCTCTTGACAGGTATTAACCAATTGGGTAGAGGGTCACTCAAGAGGCAATGACCCTATCTCCTCTCTCTCTCTCTCTCTCTCTCTCTCTCTCTCTCTCTCTCTCTCTCTCTCTCTCTCTCTCTCTCTCTCACACACACACACACACACACACACACACACACACACACACAGGTAAAAACCTACTTTTACAGGAAGGAAAGCAAATAAAGCATTTTGGGAGAATTGTTACGCTTCTAAACGTAGAAATGATTCTAGGCGATCTTTTTTTGCTAGTTCTGCCAGCGTTCCTTGTTTTTCGAATGCTGGAATAGCCCGTGGATTTGGGCTACATTCAATGTGCTGTCATGGTTGAAAGAAAGCCATCGGAAATTAATTCTAGATATAACAATGCGTCTATAATGACATCGATATGAATGAAAGGGCAGAGGTCCGTTGGCTGTTATTGATTATTGCTCATGGATAACTTGTGCTGAGGATTTATGTTGCTTGCAAGGAGATTTTACTCTCTGTAGGATGGACACTAAGCTAATCTTGCCTCTCAGATGGTAGGGATGGAAAAGACGCTGCAAGCTTTGTAAGGAAAATATTAGAAGTATTTTAAGACAGCGGATGGTCAGATACATCAGATATCTATCCGTTCTTGCTATGCTTGAAGAAGAAGAAGACTTGAGGAGGAAGGATTAGTTGGGGAGCTTACGGTCCAGAACCACAAAAACAAAATAGAACTTGTTTGTGTTTGCGACTTCGCTCATGCATGGAAGTGGCGATGGAGAAGACACCAGGGATGGGATGAGATCACATTGGAACTAGAGCATAACCAGCCTATAAATAAAATGTTTACTGGTGTTCATCCAGTTGACATAAAGAGCCAACACAGAGATGAGCAGGAAAAAGTTGCATAAACATCCATCCATCCTGAATGATTAGAATGGAATATTTCGGACAACCTGGAATGACTCAGGTGCAAGAGAGAGGCAGTGAGATGACCGGACGATTGGAAATGGTCCTTCAAGGGAGAGGTTGAAGCAGGCGTTTCTCAACTTTGGCGACTTTAAATTGTATGGACTTCCATTCCCAGGTTTCTGGGAAGTCCACACATCTTAAAGTTGCCAAGGTTGAGAAATGACCGAAAGAACTGAGATGGTTGACTTGATAGCACTGGGCGTCGTGCCGAAGAACCTTTCGGTCTCGGTCATTTCTAAATCCAGGATGGCAAAGAAGCACCAGAAGCTCTAGAAATGCAGTTCCTCCATCTTGAGAACTTCATAGCAGTAAGAGAAGTTCAGTGGCTGGGTCAAGGTGTGTCTACATCTCTTGGTTGATGGTGTCTGAGCAATGCTCCATAAGAGAGAGAGAATTCAGGCGGATTTTCCTCCCTAACCGCCTGTGGCCTGTGACCTTTGCTGGAGAACCTGACCTGGAGGTTGGCTGGCTATCATTAGACGCAGCAAAGCCATAAAACGGTGGAAATCTCCCGTACTTTTATTAAGGCTGCACTTAATAACAGTAAATGCACACGTTAAGCTGTCTCACTCTGTGTGGGCTGAAAACTTGTTTTCTTCTCGCAGAGGCAGAAGACTTAAAAATGCACATGGGGACACTTTCTCCAGACCACCAAAGATGAGCCCAACCCAGGATGCGAACCAGAGTTTTATCTCTTCTTGAGCAACATCTAGACCTTTGAGCTAAAGATTGAGCAAGATAGCAAGGCAGCAAGCTTCCAAATATTCTGAGCAGAGGATATACCCTTAAAGCAGCTGACGTTGACGAGGTGGTGTGTGTCACAACATAGGCGCAACATCAGACAACCAGTAAAATGATGCAAACAGCAGAAAGATAGGAGAGGACAATTTTGTGTGTTTGCAACAGGAAAGAGATCAACAGATAGGAGACGAGACAGAGAGGTGAAAATGTATGTCAGCAGCCAGGTGAGAAATTGGAGTAATGGATTTCTCATAACCTGGATGAATAAGCCAGACAGCTGGGGTGGAGGAGGATGGTGACCATTTGGTGGGTTTATGAATGTGATCAGTCCAAAATCAAAGGAGAGCCTGATACTAAAGGTGAAGTTAAGATGGACAGATGTCAACCAGGGTTGCTTTCATTTGGATTTTTTTACTTTCAGGAAGTTCTCCTTGATATGATGGATGATTCCAAGAAACCTTCTGGTTTGTGAAGAATCGGGACCACTAAGCTTGGTATTTTTGAGTGCATCTTATAGTTGAGGAATGTGGAGACCCAAAACTATGAGTTGAGCTCCACCACAGATCCAAGTTTCATTGAGTTCAGTATCTGATTGGACTGAAAGAAGAAGCATCTTATTAAGAAGGGGGTTCTTCTGGATACAGGGGGCTTTATAAATAAACACACCAGCTACCTTTCAGGGTCATTAAAATGGGCTTCTGGGCACTTCACTTCTGCTTGGAAGGAGGGGTATCTTGGGTTTATGGGTTGGTTGCGTTCTTCATTGATGATGCTGGCTTTTCGGTTGTTGTTCGGTTTGAGACATTTGAACTTTCTCATTTCAGTAATAATCTGTCCATACCGGTTGGGGTTGTTGAGGAGGGGAGGGGGGGTGATTCCCCAATTGGGAGGCACAGTCAGAAACCAGAGGTTAGAAGGCTACAGGCAAAGGAAGGTCACGACCTTGTTTTTCTAGCCAAGAAGAAGGCCATAATGAGATGTGATTTTCTCTCTTGAAAAAGGGCAGTTGTGTTGCACGAAGGAATGTGGTAATGGGATTCAAAGGAAACAGGCCGACCTAACGAGGATTAAGCCTAATTATTTGTCCTGCTTCTCCCAGAAGGAACAGGATGTCAGTTTCTGATAGGAAATGGTGCTGGAGCAAAGAGGGTGGGGGAGAAAACCCGAATGGGTCCCCTCCCTCCGAATTAAGCATGGAATGTGGAATTTAAGAAGGCCATTGAAGGCCCCACTCGCTTCTAATCATCCTTATTAGAAGGCTCCTAATCTCTCTTGCTTGGGAATTTGCAAGTGATATTGGCAGTTGGCTTAAATTAATTAATGACCAAGAAAAAACCCCTCACCCCCCCCTCCATAATGGACATTTGTGTGTTTGTGGGGGGCTTTGTTTAACACAGGGCACCATTTTTACAGAATTGCTTTTGCAACCTCCATGGAGGATACCTGCTTTCTGCACACTGGTGGCTCTTAGAAGAAATTCCTTCTTGAGGCTTCCACAAAGGACTTGAGTGAAGGACATAAGCGAGACGAGGATTTGAGGGGGGGGGGGGCGGAAACGCCACTGGGAAAGGTGGTCTTAGGCCTGTTGCAAGGGAGGGTTTTGGAATCGCAGAGGTGCGGGAGATTGATTTTGATTAAACTCTGAACGTTGGGAAGGGAGAGAGGCACCTTGTATGAATGGGGCACCCGTAAACCCTTTTGAGAAGGAAATTGGGCGGATGGGAACTGTGTCTTTAAGGCCCCCAGCCTCTGGTGAAGATGGGTGGGCCAACTTCCAGAATTCCCCAGCTATATTTAGGTAGGTGGAGAAAAGTATTTGGGAACAGCAAAGGAATCCTTCCCTGCTGTTCCTTTGATTGCCGACAGCAGTGAAAATATGTTTTCCTGGATGTCTTTTGGTTGGACTCATGCACCTGAGATGCCATACATTTTGGCTCGATTGACATGTGTGCATTTCCAACCTGTCATTGGCCTTGAGCCATCTACAGCAGGGGTCCCCAACCTTTGCAACTTTAAGTCTGAAGGACTTCAGCTCCCAGAATTCTCCAGCCAGCAAAGCTGGCTGGAGAAGTCTGGGAGCTGAAGTCCTTCAGACTTAAAGTTGCAAAGGTTGGAGACCCCTGATCTACAGAGTACAGACCAACACAAGTTTTCTGTAAACACAAAACAAGAGTTGGAAGGGACCTTGGAGGTCTTCCAGTCCAACACCTTCCTCAGCCAAGAGATCCTATACCTTTCTGGACAGAAGGCTGCCCAGTCTCTTCTTAAAGGCCTCCATCCACAACTTCTGGAGGCAAAACCTAATTGGTCTCATTCTCGTGAAATTTCTCCTCCGTTCTTGGTTGGTTCTGTCCTTGGTGGGTTTCCATCCTTTGCTTCTCGCTCAGATGCTTTGAAGAAGAGGCTGACTTTGCAAGCATCGTGTGAACCAGGCCCATTGAGCTAGTTGGGCGTAGTAGGCGAGACCTAAAAGGATTAATTCAGAGATCAGATTGAGGTCCTCCTGGAAACAGGTCTTGCATAGGGGTTTAGGAAAGTGGCAAATTTTACAATTAAGTTTCGAAAGAAGCTTCTTTATCCCGCGGACTTATTTAGATTTTAGCTAAGCCTGTAGCTTTAGGATTAGTTTTACGTGATTTAAAGAAGATTTAGAGTTTCTTGCTGGCCTTTCATCAGATAAGTTTCACGTTGATCTTGATTTATTAATTAGTTCTATTCTGCCCCTTCTCTCTTTTCCCTTCCATTGTTGAAACCTAATGGTTATTCTCCTTTGCGCCCTATTATGATCTATGATTACAGCCATAAATCTCAATGGACTTTTTGTCTTGGCTAGTTTCACGCAAGGAGAGAGAGAGAGAAAAAAATCGGCCAGTTATTTATAGGCGGTTGTGTTTGGGAGGCTGGACTTCTGGGATTGTAGAAGTAGGATTTGGAAAAGAGAAACGGAAGCTGGACTACGGAAAGAGGCAGGCTTCTCTCCTTTACTTTCTTTCTTTTGTTTCCAGAACAGAATTAAATTTTCTTAATGTAACTTTTGGCTCGAAGTGCGGAGGGCATAAATCTCTCGCCTGCTTTCCCCCACTGCCTTGCATTCTTTCCGTTGTTAAATCCACAAGCCTCAATTTGTCAGTAAGTAAAATGGAGCAGGGGGGTTTAGGGAGGGGTGATTTGAAAGAATCAAAGCCCCATCCATCTCTGGTTGTGCAAAGCATTTTGCAGTCCCATACCGCAGGAATATAACTTTAAAAGTGTCTGGTTTTTGCAAGGAGGAGATCAGCAAGGCCACACTGAAGAGCACCTCCCGTCTCTGGAGAGGCCCGAAGTAAGTTAAGTTTTCCTTCTAGGATCTTTTTGGGATGGTCCGTCGTGCCAGGATGGAACCCATTATGGCAGGGGTCTCCAACCTTTGCAACTTTAAGTCTGAAGGACTTCAGTTCCCAGACCTCTCCAGCCAGCAAAGCTGTCAGTGTCAGGGCCTGGGCCAGGGGTCTCCAACCTTTGCAACTTTAAGTCTGAAGGACTTCAGCTCCCAGACCTCTCCAGCCAGCAAAGCTGTCAGTGTCAGGGCCTGGGCCAGGGGTCCCCAACCTTTGCAACTTTAAGTCTGAAGGACTTCAGCTCCCAGAATTCTCCAGCCAGCAAAGCTGTCAGTGTCAGGGCCTGGGCCAGGGGTCTCCAACGTTTGCAACTTTAAGTCTGAAGGACTTCAGCTCCCAGACCTCTCCAGCCAGCAAAGCTGTCAGTGTCAGGGCCTGGGCCAGGGGTCTCCAACCTTTGCAACTTTAAGTCTGAAGGACTTCAGCTCCCAGAATTCTCCAGCCAGCAAAGCTGTCAGTGTCAGGGCCTGGGCCAGGGGTCTCCAACGTTTGCAACTTTAAGTCTGAAGGACTTCAGCTCCCAGACCTCTCCAGCCAGCAAAGCTGTCAGTGTCAGGGCCTGGGCCAGGGGTCTCCAACCTTTGCAACTTTAAGTCTGAAGGACTTCAGCTCCCAGACCTCTCCAGCCAGCAAAGCTGTCAGTGTCAGGGCCTGGGCCAGGGGTCTCCAACCTTTGCAACTTTAAGTCTGAAGGACTTCAGCTCCCAGACCTCTCCAGCCAGCAAAGCTGTCAGGGCCTGGGCCAGGGGTCTCCAACCTTTGCAACTTTAAGTCTGAAGGACTTCAGTTCCCAGAATTCTCCAGCCAGCAAAGCTGTCAGGGCCTGGGCCAGGGGTCTCCAACCTTTGCAACTTTAAGTCTGAAGGACTTCAGCTCCCAGAATTCTCCAGCCAGCTTTGCTGGAAGCTGAAGTCCTTCAGACTTAAAGTTGCAAAGGTTGGAGACCCCTGCATTGTGGCATTGCGGAATTTATGAATTGTCACTATCCTCTTTTCTTTGAGTAGGAGTGAAACGATGACCTTGTGTTGCTATTGTGAACAGAGGGTGGGGGGAATGGAAGGAGGATTTGCTGCGCATCCCCCCCTCCAGCTGTGGGTTGAAAGCCAAATCCTCCCCCCCCCCCAAATAAATACAATTGTGGTTGCACAATGAATGATGGAGAACGTCCTCTTGCTGCATCTTCTTCTATGTTTGAAGATGACGAGCGTGAAGATAACCGAGGGAATTGGGTTGGGTACTCCCTCCTAGCTGGATCCGACCACAGATCATTTTTGCTCCAGATGTCCAAGGGGAGACATTTTGTGTGTGTGTGTGTGCCCGTTTTTATAAGCAAGGGGGGGGGGAACCTTTTGTGTTGTGTATTTTAGATGCTTTCTTGGTCTTTCTCCCGTTCAGCAGATTTCTCCAGCAAGCCTGTTAATTAGCAGTGATAAGAGGAGCCTTAATCTCTCTTGATAAGGAGAGCAGGGCAAGTTGAGTGTGAAATTGGATTAGCCTCGGGTTCTTTTGATGGCTGATTTTCAGGGGAACTCGTAATCCATTAAGAGGGGACAATGCAGGCTGGTGTGTCCGGGAGTGAGGATGGCATTTAAGCTCAAAAAAGCTGACCAAGCACTTCCGAAGAGGAAGGAGGATGGAAGGACCAAGGCGGCAGGGTGGAGCGTCTCCAGTTCAGCTGGATTTGGCCAACAGTGGTCGTTGTGACCTTGTTGGCCACTGTTGTGGCCCGCCGAGCGGCCAGCAAAGCTGGCAGCAGAGTTGGACAGTGAGGAGGTTGGGAAGGAACAGGGGCCAGTCCTGGAGGCTGGGGAAGGCTCAGACAAGGGCTCTGCATCGGAGCTAGACAGCAGTGAGGCAGAGGAACAGCTGGAGCCTGTTCCCAGTGTGCGCATGTGCAGAGCTGCCAGAAAAGAACAGCTCAGAAATCAGGGTCGACCTGGGAATAAATCACAGGTGGAAGGTGAATGGCCCCTCCCAGAGGACATAAAAGAGGAGCGGAAGGGGAGGGGGCTTTTGCAGGAAACAATTCGTTTGTCTGGTTCTTAGATTCGTTTCAGGAGTGTGAAGATCTGCCTGTGAATCTCAGAGACTCTGTGCCAAGTTTTTCCTTGCACAGCACCGCATATGGGAAATATTGACATGACAGCTTTCCAAGCTAGATAAGGTCGGTGACCATAAATATTCCTTGGGAAGAACTGTTTGCCAGGCCTTGGCTGAAGGTGAAGGAGAGGAATTCACATTCGTTTAACAAAAGGGGTTTTGTCGGGACCAGGACTCTGCCTCGGGCTTTTTGGGGAAGCCCAGGTCAGATCAACCACTTCTGGTCTTACAGGTGATGAACATTGGGGGTTGGAAGCTTCGTTGAACTCAGGGAAGGCAAAGGATGAAGGTGAATGATCCTACCTACAGATAGTTTCTGACAATTAAGACATTTCTGTCAGGGTCCGTGCGTGAGAAGGTTGGACATTCCTTTGGATCAAGGCTGTTAGGAAGACATCTTTGCCTCTGGTTTAGTTTCTGAGCTAACACCACACACTTGAACTGTAAGCCAAGTATCGGGGATTGTGATTTAGGCTGTTGGAGACTTGGGTTGTGCAGAGAAAGCGTCAGAAAATGTGAAAAAGATATGGCTGAATAGGCAGAGAAAACTCAAAGGGCATTTCTGGGCTGGCCAGCCGATTCCAAACTGCTGGCATGTTTAACTCCGCCTTCCCGCTCAGAGGCCTATTCTCCTACATTTCGGTTCCATTGGATCGAATCTGGAGGTTGTGTTGCAGAACGGGGCTGCTTCTCAACAACAGCCCTGCGCAAACGAGGGGTACCCAAAAGGCGACGCCTACGACAGGGTGGTTCTTTGTCCTCGGCCCATAAAATTTCAAGCGGAGAAAACAGGAAAGCTGCGCCAAGCCAGGCGTGACGCTCGTCCGTGACTCAGCCTGCAATTTTGGGTCTGAGACATGGATTTAAGGATGGATTTACTCGACTGAAAGGGATGACTCTGATCGGAAAACATGTTGAAATGGTTAGGGGCAGCCGGGTTCAAACAAAGATCACAAGAGGCTCGAATCTCGATGCCAACGCTGGTCTGGTCTGGGCTGCGCTCTCTCGCAGGGGCCACGCTGTCGTCCGTGGAAGTTGTGTGAAAGCTGCGTAGAGCCCCCCACGCAATCCCGGCGTGGCGGCTGGCAACCAAGCCACGAATCCTAGTTTAGTGCCACGCAAAACTGCAGTCACGGTTTCACTGAGTTCCTGCCCCTTGGGGCAGTGAGTTTGCACATCTGTTAACCTCTGTCTGAGGTCGTGAGCACAAGGATGAAACAAAGGGCTTCTCCCCCTCCCCACACACACATCTTGGGAGCTCTCCCGTGTGGCTTTTGGAAGTTGGCTAGAGACAGATTTGTTTTATTGGGTCCTTAACTCAGCGTCTCTGTCTGTCTGGTGGGCTGGTTGATTTATGATGAGTCCCCCTGGGTTTCCTTTCCTTCTGAATTAGTCCTAATCCTTGCTTTTAGGAGGCTTACCTGGAGTAACCCTCCCCGAGTGGAGTTACAAGAGGTTAGGCAGGATGAATAAGATGCCCTTACGAAATACCTGCTTTCTGTGGGTTGGCAGGCTGGCGCTTCCCGGGGGTTGGCATGGCCATGGCTGCTCAAGTTCTCCCTTTGATGTGCCTCTTTCCTTCCTTCCTTCCTTCCAGGTGATCACTTGAAAGTTTGCCCTCAAGGCTACACCTGCTGCTCCCAGGCCATGGAGGAGAAGTACCGGCAGCAGAGCAGGCAGGACTTCAGCCTGGCCCTTGTGGAGCTGAGCAACGGTTTGCAAGGCACCTTTGGAGCGCGGTACAAAAAGTTTGATGGTGAGTCTGAATGGATAGAGTCTCGTGTTGGGGCCCCCACTTCCTCTTCCCCTCTCCCCCCTCCTCCTGTCCCCTCCCCTCCTCTTTGGTCTCCTCCCCTCCTGTCTACTCTCCCCTCTTCTCTTCTCTTTGCCCCTCCTCTTTTGCCTCTTCTCCTCCTCTTCTCCCTTCCCATTCTTTCCCCTCCCCTCTTCCCCTCTCTCCTCCCCTTCTCTCTCCTCCCCTCCTCTTTTGTCTCCTTTTCCCCCTCCCCTCCTCTCTTCTCCCCTTCCCTCTCCTCCTCCTCTCTCCCCCCCTCCTCTTTTGTCTCCTCCCCTCCTCTTTTGTCTCTTCTCCTCCTCTTCTCCCTTCCCATCCTTTCTACTCCCCTCCGCTCTTCCCCTCTCTCCTCCCCCTCTCTCTTCCCCTCCTCTTTTATCTCCTTTTCTCCCCTCCTCTCTCTTCTCCTCCTCCTCTCCTCCCCCCTTTTGTCTCCTCCCCTCCTGTCTACTCTCCCCTCCTCTTCTTCCCAATATCTCCCCTCCTCTTTTGTCTCCTCTTCTCTCTTCCCATCCTTTCTATTCTCTTCTCCCCTCTGCTCTTCCCCTCTCTCCTCCCCTTCTCTCCCCTCCCCTCCTCTTTTGTCTTGTCTTGTCTCCTCTCCTCTCTCTTCTCCCATGACGTCTTGCTGGGTGACACCTGAGTCCTGGAGCCAATGTTAGAATAACCCTGGCTTGGTGCAAACCCACCCAGCAGAAGCGTTGATGGGGTCTCTCCGAGGAGCCCGCGGGGGGGGGGGGAACGCAGCCAAGTTCCCACTTTGGTCCCTAAATACCCCCATAAAACCTCTATAACTTGGATTTCAACCTGCGGCTCCCATAAACCCCGTCGGCTCGTCCCAAGCCTCAGCCTAAGGGTTCTGGAGTCTTGGGGTTCACGGGTGGCTCTGGGGAGGTTGGAACCCCAAGACGCAGGTGGGTTTATTCTGCCCCCCCCTTTTTTTTGTCGGGAAATGCTGGTTTCCAGCTCTTTCGTTTGTGGCACGACCCTCACTCGCCTCGGCAGCCTTTCAGACAAATGAAAAGGCCTCTGTTTATGGCCTAGGGCAGGGGTCTCCAACCTTGGCAACTTTAAGTCTGAAGGACTTCAGCTCCCAGACTTCTCCAGCCAGCAAAGCAGTCTGGGAGCTGAAGTCCTTCAGACTTAAAGTTGCCAAGGTTGGAGACCCCTGGCCTAGGGGACCTCGAAACATTCACTGGGACCCCCAAAGGTCATTTCGGAACCTGTTTGGGTTATGTGGTGTTCGCTTCTGTGGCTTCACTGCTGTTAGCTGTTATTCTTCGGTCAAGGGACAGGGTGAAATCTGACCCCAAGAGGCAAGCAAAGACCGGTGGGGGGCAGGAACACAAAAGGGATGGGCCTTTCCTTCCAAGGGTCCTCATCTGGTCGCCATGGAGAAAAATCTATCCAAGCGGTCAGTCGGTCGGTCGCCAGGAGTTAAACAGGAAGGTTGAAGGCGCATCCCTCCACCATCATTAGCTGGATTTGGGTAGTGGGATGAGACGGTTGATGGTGGCCTTAAGAGCCAGATGCTCCCCTTCTCTGCCCCCCCAGGAAGCAGAAGATAGGAAGCCCCCCCACTCAATCCGAGCTTTCTCTGAGCAGAGACATGGGGACCAGCCAGCCAGCCAAGGGTCACCGCATGCAAAAGGCTGGCTTTCAGGGCGCATAGAATAACAAAGAGTGGGAAGGGACCTTGGAGGTCGTCTAGTCCAACCCCCTGCTTGAGCGGGAGGCCGTGTATACCTTCCTGGACAAATGGCTGCCCAGTCTCCTCTTAAAAACCTCCAGGGATGGAGCGCCCACAACTTCTGGAGGCCAATCCTGGAAGTCTTTAAGAGGATGTTGGAGAGCCATTTGTCTGAAACGGTATAGGGCTTCCTGCCTAGGCAGGGGGTTGGACTAGAAGACCTCCAAGGTCCCTTCCAACTCTTATTCTGTTAAACGTCTGTCCCGCTGATTCATCGCCTTCACTGTCAGGAAATTCCTCCTTGGTTCTAGGATGCTTCTCTCCTTGATTCGTTTCCATGCCAAGGGTCTTCTCACCCCCCCAAACCTCTGCTCCACCGGTTTGATTGTTCTCTAGGGAGACGTTCCTCCTTAATTCCAGGTTGCTTCTCTCCTTGATTAAACCCATTGTTTCTTGTCTTGCTTTCTGGTGTTTTGGAGACTCGGTTGCCGCCTTCCAATGTTGGCAGAGTTGCTATCGTGGCACCCTTGTCCTTTCTCCCCTGTAGACTAGACCAGGGGTCCCCAACATTTGCAACTTTAAGTCTGAAGGACTTCAGCTCCCAGACTTCTCCAGCCAGCAAAAGCTGGCTGGAGAATTCTGGGAGCTGAAGTCCTTCAGACTTAAAGTTGCAAAGGTTGGAGACCCCTGGCCCAGGCCCTGACACTGACAGCTTTGCTGGCTGGAGAAGTCTGGGAGCTGAAGTCCTTCAGACTTAAAGTTGCAAAGGTTGGAGACCCCTGCTTTAAAGCAAAGCTGGCTGGAGAAGTCTGGGAGCTGAAGTCCTTCAGACTTAAAGTTGCAAAGGTTGGAGACCCCTGGCCCAGGCCCTGACACTGACAGCTTTGCTGGCTGGAGAAGTCTGGGAGCTGAAGTCCTTCAGACTTAAAGTTGCAAAGGTTGGAGACCCCTGCTTTAAAGCAAAGCTGGCTGGAGAAGTCTGGGAGCTGAAGTCCTTCAGACTTAAAGTTGCAAAGGTTGGAGACCCCTGGCCCAGGCCCTGACACTGACAGCTTTGCTGGCTGGAGAAGTCTGGGAGCTGAAGTCCTTCAGACTTAAAGTTGCAAAGGTTGGAGACCCCTGGACTAGACACAGCCAGGGCCTGCAGGCCACCCATCCTATGTTTTGGCCTCCCGATTCCCCAATCGTCTTGCAGAGTCTCAACATCTTTTTTTTTTTTAAACGGGTGGGAGTCAATCCCGGGAGGGAAGGGAGGTAGGGAATGTTTACTGGCGCTTGGGCAGCCGTCCAAGTAGGAAAAACCGTTCAGGGCTGCCCTCGCCTCTGGCCTGTCTCCCAGCTGCAGGAAAGCCCAGCAAATTGACGTTTTGGGGGAGGGTGGGGGTTGGTTGTTTTTTTTTGCAAAGCAGACAGATGGCTCGCAAATCCCCCCCAATGCATTTTCTTGCTCCTCCCGCCCTAAATCTTCTTTAATTACGAATGCAAACTCAGCTGGGCTTCCCTCCCCTCCTCCCCTCCCTTCTCTCTCTCTCTCTCTCTCTCTCTCTCTCTCTCTCTCTCTCTCTCTCTCTCTCTTTCTATTTTTCTCTCTTTCCTGTTTCGGGCTAAGTGCTAACAGATGGTTCTCTGAAGCAAATGGCTCTCTGGAGTTCCTAGGAAGGCCCCTGCTCAGATCTTCTCATCCTGGGGAAGACACAAGAGAGGTGTCGGGAGTCAAATTGCAGAGGTCTGTCCAGGGCACAGGAGATTTCCGTCCGGCTCTTGTTTAGCTACCCAGCAAATGTTTAGGGCAAGGAGTTCCCACATTGGCAACTTTGTAAAGATTGGTGGACTTCCAGCTCCCAGAATTTCCCAGCCAATATGGCTGGCTGGGGAATTCTGGGAGTCGAAGTCCACAGGTCTTAAGACTTGACTATGGAATTCTGGGAGTCGAAGTCTACAGGGCTTAAAAGTTGACAATGAAATTCTGGGAGTTGAAGTCTACAGGGCTTAAAAGTTGACTGGAATTCTGGGAGTCAAAGTCTACAGGGCTTAAAAGTTGACAATGAAATTCTGGGAGTCGAAGTCTACAGGTCTTAAGACTTGACTATGGAGTTCTGGGAGTCAAAGTCTACAGGGCTTAAAAGTTGACTGGAATTTGGGAAGTTGAAGTCTACAGGGCTTAAAAGTTGATTATGGAATTCGGGGAGTCGAAGTCCACAGGCCTTAAAAAGTTGCCAAGGTTGGACACCTGGTTTAGAGAAAAAATTGACCAGGATGAATTGACCATTGGGTTAGATAAAAACCAGAGGGACCTAAGTTCCTGTCTCCACAACTCTGGATGGTTTTGAGACTCTTCTTCCGCTGAATCGCTGGGCAGACCAACACCCACCCCCCACTCACCCCCGGCCAATTTTTGAAGTCTGGAGAGGTGGAAGATTTAACAGGAAGAGCCCATCTGTTTTGATGTCCCCATCCAGAGGCTGCTCACACTTGGTCCCCGATTCTGGCACGTAGATGGCATACGCATTATTGCAGTTCCTGCCACAGGTCCACCAAAATCTCGGGGACCGAACATATGAATGGGCCCCGGTTTTATTTCCAGCATTTTGCCTGCCTGGCAACTTACCAAAAGCACCCAGCACCTCCTGGGTTAGGTGGGGAGGAGCTGGAAATTCACAACTTCTGGAGGCAAGTAGTTCCACTGATTCATTGTTCTCACTGTCAGGAAATTCCTCCTTAGTTCTAGGTTGCTTCTCTCCTTGATTAGTTTCCACCCATTGCTTCTTGTCCTGCTTTCAGGGCTTTGGAAAATAGGTTGATAATGCTTGATGATGATGATGATAATGTACTTGGTTGATACCTAGGACGCTGGCAGCAAACCGTATCAACCATTAGTACCAGTCAATGGTATTTGTAATGCATTTTTAAACGTTCAGTTGGCTGAGTTTCATGTTTCATGAACCAAGTAAATAATAATAATAATACCACTTGAGCACCATTGGCATTGACAAATTGGCCAATCAATCAATTGCAGAAGGCAGTTTTACTTGGAACTGCTTCCATCCTGCGACGATAGTCAAAATCGGCCTGTCCCAGGTTCTTGGTAAGGACTCGATAGGTAGAGAAAAATGTCAAGTCTGAACATCTGGCTAACTCAGGGGTGGGCAAACTTTGCAACTTTAAGTCTGAAGGACTTCAGCTCCCAGAATTCTCCAGCCAGCTTTGCATTTGCATCCTTCTAGAGCAGGGGTCCCCAACCTTTGCAACTTTAAGTCTGAAGGACTTCAGCTCCCAGAATTCTCCAGCCAGCTTTGCATTCGCATCCTTCTAGAGCAGGGGTCCCCAACCTTTGCAACTTTAAGTCTGAAGGACTTCAGCTCCCAGAATTCTCCAGCCAGCTTTGCATTTGCATCCTTCTAGAGCAGGGGTCCCCAACCTTTGCAACTTTAAGTCTGAAGGACTTCAGCTCCCAGAATTCTCCAGCCAGCTTTGCATTCGCATCCTTCTAGAGCAGGGGTCCCCAACCTTTGCAACTTTAAGTCTGAAGGACTTCAGCTCCCAGAATTCTCCAGCCAGCTTTGCATTCGCATCCTTCTAGAGCAGGGGTCCCCAACCTTTGCAACTTTAAGTCTGAAGGACTTCAGCTCCCAGAATTCTCCAGCCAGCTTTGCATTTGCATCCTTCTAGAGCAGGGGTCCCCAACCTTTGCAACTTTAAGTCTGAAGGACTTCAGCTCCCAGAATTCTCCAGCCAGCTTTGCATTCGCATCCTTCTAGAGCAGGGGTCCCCAACCTTTGCAACTTTAAGTCTGAAGGACTTCAGCTCCCAGAATTCTCCAGCCAGCTTTGCATTCGCATCCTTCTAGAGCAGGGGTCCCCAACCTTTGCAACTTTAAGTCTGAAGGACTTCAGCTCCCAGAATTCTCCAGCCAGCTTTGCATTCGCATCCTTCTAGAGCAGGGGTCCCCAACCTTTGCAACTTTAAGTCTGAAGGACTTCAGCTCCCAGACTTGCTGGCTGGAGAAGTTTGGGAGCTGAAGTCCTTCAGACTTAAAGTTGCAAAGTTTGCCCACCCCTGGGCTAACTGTGCGATGATCCACAACAACAACAACAATAGGAATGCAGCCAAAGGGGCATCTTCTGCCCGCGTGCACGATTTCCCCACGGCCTTGTCCGATATCCATCAACCAAATTTCATTCCTAATCACTCTCTGGCTCTTCCCAGTCCAGGGCCTTCCTAAGACACCCCCCCCCCTCTTTCAGCTTCTGCAGGGGAGGGGCTTTGACCGGCTCCCCCTCCCCCATTGAGAATTTCAAGGCTCCCGATTTGCAAACAACCCCCCCCCCGCCCCCACTGTAAACCACACACTTTTTTTTTTTGCAATGCTGTAAAAACAAGAAAGTAATCTCTCAAACGTCCAGCTTGTGTTTGAGAACAAGCACTGCTCCCAAGACAAACGAAAGGCCCTCAGTCATGTTGACCTTCAAACTGTCAAGATAGCAACTTGTCCACCCGCCATTCATTCCCCCCCCCCCACGTCTCCCCCCTCCCTTCTCCCCCCCCCCCCCCCCGCCCAAGGTTGGAGGGTTTTTTCCTGGGCCACCTTGAGGCTCGTTAATCAGTATGGATCTGTTTTCTTCCAAGGGGGAAAATTAATACTTAACCCAGGACAACCTTCAGAGCAAGTTCTCACCTGTGCTAGGAGCTACTTAGCTCACTGGCCTGGTTGGTGAGCCGCTTGAATTGGGGTGTTGGGTCGGAAGAACAGCTGGAGCAGCTGTCCTCTTGGGACGATGGCTTGTTCAACCCCAAATCTTGGTTCTGCTGGAGAAATGGGATGGCCTAGAACAGGGGTCCCCAACCTTTTGGACCTCTGACCATTAAATTCATAACTTTAAATCCCGCGGATCACTAACCTGCCTAATGATCGGCTGGGTGGGCGTGGCTAGGTGGTCATGTGACTGGGTGGGCGTGGCCAACTCAATGTCACTCATGTCGAGGGGCGCCTCACCAGTCTCTACTCGTCCCTCCCCTCCTTGCCTGCCCACCCGGACTCCTTAGGGCCCCAAGAGGAAGCCGTCGCTGGAGCTAAGCAGCCCCCAGGAGAAAAAGTTGGCAAAAGAGCTCAGTTCCAATTGGATCTGACCGAGAAGGAGGCTCAGCGGAAGCAACTCACTGAGGACTAGGAGCATAGGCTTTCCAAGCAGAGGAAAGACCTGCGGGAGTGCAAGGCCAGGTGCCGGCCCCTGGAGGCTCAGCCGGCTGAGATGGTCAGCCACTTCCAGGCCAGGATGCAGTCCCACTGGAACGAGGCCCTCCGGCTCTTTGCCACCAGTGGTGCCTCCCTCCAGCCTTCGCCCAAAGCCCCCCACCAGGAGGCTGAAGCAGACCCCAAGTGGGAATTTCTGCTCCCCTCCGACCCCCACAAAAAGACCCCGAAGGGGGAGACTCTCTGCAGCACCACAAGCGTCCATTGCACGTCTCCCTCCCAGGGGCCATAGTTTGAGGACCCCTGATTGAGTGCAATATAAAAAATACAGATAATTGTTCTGCGCACCACCAAAATTATCTCATGGTCCACCAGTGGTCCACAGACTGGCTTAGATTGAGGTTACAGGGTGCTTCGGCCGTACTCTTGATATCCCCGGGGCCTTCCCAACTGTTTATGAGCAATAAAGAGAATTCAGAACAATTATTCCTTGCCTCCACAAATTGTGGGTGATTCATCACTGGAAGTTTTCAAGAAGAAACTTTACTCTGCTATTTGTCTAGTCCAGGGGTCTGCAAAGTCGGCTCTTTTAAGACTGGTGGACTTCAACTCCCAGAATTCCCCAGCCAGACCCCTGGTCTAGTCTAAAGCAATTGGTGTGCGAACCTTTTAAGATTTCTGGACCTCAACCTGGCTGTGAAATTCTGGGAGCTGAAGTCCACAAGCCTCAAAAGTTGGACACCCTTGCTAGAGGGTCTCCTGCTTGAGCAGGGGGTTGGACTAGAAGACCTCCAAAGGCCCCTTCCAGCTCTTGTTTATTCTGACCAGCCAAATAAAACTGGCCAGGTACCAAAACCTCGGCGCCTGGCCTTTTGAATTCAGGACGGCTATTTTCAGAGGCCACGTGATCCCGAGGTTTTATTCGCCAGGTAAACGTCCATAGAGGAAACCGATCCGGCTTTTTCAATTCAAAGGTCAGGAAGGCGGAGGATTGGGGGAGGGAGGGTGAGGGCAGGGAGAGAGAGAGGAAGGGAGCCTTCAAAATGATTAAGTGAATTAGAAATTAATACCTCCCGTCCTTGTTCGGGTTTTTAAACCTAGCAGAAAGCAGGAGAGAATTGAAAGCAGGAAGTGCCGTTCGTGGGAAAGGAGAGACACTTTGGTGCTAATCCTGGCCCAGGGGTCCTTTTTTGGTGGGAGGGGGGGAGGTCACTATGCAGACAGGAGCTTTGTCCTGAGGGTCGTGCTTTGCTTCTGTTGCTCAAGGTCTTCTTTCGTTGGCCAAGTCCATCTCAACGTACCCATGGCTACATTCAAAAAGTGTCCATTGTTAGGAATGTAATCCTAGTGTTGGGTTGGCAATATATATAAGCCATGATTGGAATATGGTGTCTGTAACTTTAACTGCTACAGTGAGATGGGATTGGCTGCTGTTTTCCTCAATCAGCCATAAGAGGGAGCCAGAATCACTGTTCGCTGCTGATCCTTGGATGATGGCTGCTCTGTATGTCGGTTATTGATCAGCGAGGGGAATCGTGAGTTGAGCAACAGTAAGCCAATGTTTGAGTAATAGACTGTGTATGTGATTCAGGACTACTTACCGCTCATTTGTGAAGAAGTCTATCTTACTTTATTTTCCAACATCCATCATACAGGTCTTGGTTGTCCCAAAGGTGCATTTTAGGAGGCCACTGGACTTTCTGGTTTTATTTTTCTTTTGAAGGGGTTTCGCTTCTCATCCAGGAAGCTTCTTCAGCTCTGGATGGTGGGGAACGGAAGGATTGATACTCCTTGCAGACAACTGGCCATTTGCATCCTTTTAGAGGGTCATTGAGGCTACTTGGAGGTTTACTGTGTCCTCAGGGTCACCTGAGTGGTGGAAATGGTTCTTGTAGTCTGCAATTTTTCCTACTCCCAGCCCATTCCAAGGGTGTCCATCCCAAATTGTATAGCGAAAGGTCTGTAGAGATTCTCCATCATCCAGGTCATGGTTGTCTCAAAGGTGCTTTTTCAGGAGGGAACTGGACTCTCCTGTTGTTGTTGTTTTCTTTTGAAGACGTTCCACTCCTCATCCAAGAAGCTTCTTCAGCTCTGCATAGCTAAATCCCTATGGAGATTCTCAGTCACCCTGGTCTTGGTTGTCCCTGAGCTGAAGAAGCTTCTTGGAGGCGAAGAGAAACATCTTCAGAAGAAGAAAAAACAAGGAAGTCCAGTTGCCTGCTGAAAAAAGCCCCTTGGGGAAAACCATGACCTGGAAGACGGAGAATCTCTACCGGTTTTTAGCCTGTACAATTTGGGATGAAGACCCGTGGAATGGGGTGGGATTAGGAGATGGATTTCCAGAGGGAAAATTGCAGACTACAGGAACCGTTTGCACCACTCAGGTAAAACCTCCAAGTGGCCTCAATGACCCTCTAAAACAGTGTTTCTCAACCTTGGGCAACTTTTAAGTCCTGTGGACTTTAACTCCCAGAATTCCCTGGCTGGGGGATTCTGGGAGTTGAAGTCCACAGGACTTAAAAGTCGCCAAGGTTAAGAAACACTGTTCTAAAAGGATGCAAAGAGCCAGCTGTCTGCAAGGGAATATAAATCCTTCCATTCCCCACCATTCTATTAGAGCTGGAGAAAGCTTCTTGGATGAGAAGCGAAACATCTTCAGGAGAAGAAGAAAGAAAGTTCCAGTTGCCTCCTGAAAAAAAAACAAAAACACCTTTGCGCTCGATTCCAAAGCCGCCTTCTTCGGGAATATATTTTAAAAGTTTTCTCCTCCCCAAAATGTCCTGAGTCAGACTTTGTTTGTGCTGGACTCCTTTGAAGATTAAAAAAAAAAAAATTGAATCCCAACCTACTGCAGCCTGTCTTTAAACAAGGTTTAAATTCAAAGGGGGCCAAAGTTATCCCCCCACCCCACCCCACCCAGCTGCCCGTCTCCCTCGCTCTCTCTGCCCCAGTTTCTAACCACTTTGGAGAGGAGAACACTGCCTCTTTGAGGGCGAAGCACAGAGGGGAGGCCTGTGCGATTCAAACCGTATTTGCCAGGCACAGGTCTGGAGAAGACAACCCGGAGTTCTGGATGAAGACCCCGCCGACGTCTCCACCTTGCCAGGAAGGGCTGGGCTTGGCTTGGCTGCGCCGGGTCCAAATTCCAGCCCTATGGATTCTCTCGCCCTGGGAATTCATCCTCCGCCAGATTCCTCCCCAGTTTTGAGGGACATTCAATCATAAAACCTTTTCCACGCAGGACGGGTGGGAGGTGGTAATCTTGCAAAGAAGCTCTCGGGGGGGGGAAGGCCAACTGTCTCATCTTACAGACATCTGTCTCCCTATTTGATATTTCTTAGGTGATTACATGGCGGTGATAAATATATTTCTCCTGGGGCTTTCTTGACTTCTCTCTGAGGAGCCCTTTCTGAACACCATTCTCATGGTACTTTCTGGCCGGTACTTTCTGGCTGCGTTGGGGCCTCCCACCTATTCAACTCCTTTCTCTGAGGTTGTTGTGGCCCACCAGTGGCCAGCAGAGCTGGTGGCAGATTCAGACAGTAAGGAGGTTGGGGAGGAACATGGGCCAGTCCTGGAGTCTGGGGAAGTCTGTTGAGCCTTGAACAGACCACAATGATCTGGGTTCACATAACACCGAAAGGTAACCGAGCTTGAGCCAACTTAAACCAGTGTCGATTTGGTGGTGAACATACCATCTACGTATCCAGATAGGGTTGTCTTGACTGTTTTAATGCTTATTTGGGGGTAAATTGACTTGGACCTCTAGATTTGATATAATGGGAATATACGTGAGAAGCAGAAGTCAGGAATGGGATTATCTGAGTTGGATTTTTCTGTATCTTGTGCCAGAAAACGATGGAAAATATTCTCCCTTCTTGATTAACTCTTAAATCTTTTGCTTATTATCCTATTTCTAGTGGAAGCATAGAGAAGCTTCTGCGTATTGTAGGTAATATTCCTGTCGTAGCATCTGTAGGAGGGTCAAAAGATCAGGATGGGGATTACCATCCTGTATCCAAAGCCCCTTCCTCTCCTATGTTTTCTACACATGCCGTATCTACAAACAGCTACAGTGTTCTCAACCACACAGTCATGGATTAACCACCTTGACGTTCCAACCCAACTGGTAGACACCCCTGATTCCTTCCAGACATTGGTGGGAAGTTCTCCAGAACGTTATCCCCGATGGTGACCCATTCCTGGCAGTCAGTTCCTTCTTTCTCTTCCTCCAGAGTTTTTCAGGGAGCTCCTGGACAACGCCGAGAAATCCTTGAACGACATGTTTGTACGGACGTACGGCCTCCTGTACATGCAGAACTCCGAGATGTTTAAGGACCTCTTCGTGGAGCTGAAGCGGTACTACGCGGGCGGCAGGGTCAACCTGGAGGAGATGCTGAACGAATTTTGGGCCCGTCTCCTGGAGCGCATGTTCCGCCTGGTCAACCCCCAGTATCACTTTTCGGACGAGTACCTGGAGTGCGTCAGCAAGTACACCGAGCAGCTGAAGCCCTTCGGAGACGTCCCGCGGAAGCTGAAGCTGCAGGTCACGCGGGCTTTCGTGGCAGCTCGCACCTTTGCCCAAGGCCTGGCCGTGGCCAAGGACGTGGTGGCCAAAGTCTCTGCGGTGAGTGGGGGCTCTTGCTTCAGGGGTGGGCAGCTTACAGGGCCCCATTTGAGGTTGTGGGGGAGGGGGGAAATCACCTTTTCGTAGGTGTGTGTGTGTGTGTGTCCGTGTCCCAGGCAACGGATCGCGTTAATCGCCCAAATTTGAAAATAAGTCACAGGGAGAGCCCAAGAAGGGAAGATCGCAGCTGCAGGGTGTCTCCAAAACAGGGGAAGGACTCCAGCTGTGCAGTTGCTATTGTCAACTTTTAGGAAAGCATAAACAATGTCAGAAAATGTGTGTGTGAGAGAGAGAGAAAGAGAGAGAGAGAGAGACTGAGAGAGAGAGGAGAAGGACCCATCTATTGGGGTCATCCAAACTCCCATGGCCGTCCCCACCGTAGGTCCATCTTCATGGAGAGCCTCATTTATTTTATTTATTTTTATTTTATCGAATTTATACCCCGCCCTTCTCCTTGTTAGGACCCAGGGTGGCGCACAGGCATTATTAAAACCACAATAAAACAATATACATCGTTAAAAACATATTAAATTATTAAACCCATGTTAAAAAACCCATTTAAAACCCTGCCTAATTACAATTTATACACAAAAAGTCAGAACGGGGGGCTATGCTAGGCCGGCCTGTTGGAATAGAATTGTCTTAAGACGTTGGCGGAAGAGGCGGAGGTCCGAGATAGTATGTAGGTCAGGGGGCAGGTTGTTCCAGAGGGCCGGGCCCTCCACAGAGAAGGCCCTTCCCCTGGGTGTCGCCAACCGGCATTGCCTGGCCGACGGCACCCGGAGAAGACCCTCTCTGTGGGAGCGGATCGGACGAAGGGATGTATAGGGCAGGAGGCGGTCTCGTATATAGTCTCATGAGGCAGTGGAGATCCATAGATCCTAAACAAGGCAGTGCGTTGACTTGACTTTAATAGAGCAAATTTCATTTTTCTTCAGTTGGTCCAAGTGCTTTCCTTCTGTTAATAGCCCTTAGACTTATATACCACTTTTACAGTGCTTTCCAGCCGTCTCTAAGCAGTTTACAGAGTCAGCCTCTTGCCCCCAACAATCTAGCCCAGTGGTGGTCAACCTGGTCCCTACCGCCCACTAGTGGGCATTCCAGCTTTCATGGTGGGCAGTAGGGGTTTTGCCCGATACTGAAGCACTTTCCTTTTAAAAAAAAATTAATTGACTTCCCTACTTTATAAATCACCATGACTGTGGGGAACCGGTGGGCGGTTAGAAAATTTTACTACTAACAGAGGTACAAAAGTGGGCAGTAGGTATAAAAAGGTGGACTACCCCTGATCTAGGTCTTCATTTTACCCACCTCGGAAGGACAGAAGGCTGAGTCAACCTTGAGCCTGGTGAGATTCGAACTGCCAAATTGCAGGCAGCCAGGAGGCAACAGAAGAAGCCAAGTAGCCTGCAGTACTGCACTCTAGCCACTGCGTCACCAAGGCTCAGTGGTCAGAGAAAAGAGAGAGAGAGAAAGAGAGTGAGTAAGAAAGAGAGAGAGAGAGAGAGAGAGAGAGAGAGAGAGAGAGAGAGAGAGAGAGAGAGAGAGAGAGAGAGAGGCAGATAGATAGATAGATAGATAGATAGATAGATAGATAGATAGATAGATAGATAGATAGATAGATAGATAGATAGATAGATAGATAGATAGATAGATAGAAAAAGAGAAAGAAAGAAAGAAATACAGACAAAGAGAAAGAAAGAGAGAAAGAAAGAACGAAAAAGAAAGAAAGAAAGAAAGGTGATGATAATAAAGAAAGACTGGGTGATATTTTGCTTCTCAGTCTTCCTTGAGCCAGGCCCTTGCAAATCTTTTGCCCTTAAGGGCAAATTTAAATTTAAATTTAAATTAAGGGCACTCTTTAAATTCAGCTTAATTGCTTGCAAGGGGCAGATTAGCCCCCAACAGTCCCTCCTGCAGATTTGGGAGGCTGTTTTGCAGTCCGTTCCCACCCACCGCCCTGCTCTCTGTCCATGGGAATTTATGCATACCATTTTTTTTGGTGCCTTTCTGGAATCTCTGGGCTATGAGAACTTTTCCTTCAACGTATTCTCTCATTTCCCTTTGGAAATAGCAAAAGTCGGCGTGGGGAATTGTAATATTATTGAACCCTGACAGGCATTCAAATCAACAGGTTTAAATTGCTGGGCAACACAGAGATTTCCTGCCCAAACCTTGGGGCAATCTTATTTTATATATATATATTTAGAAGAAGAAGGAGAAGGAGAAAGGGGGAGAAATATGAAAGCCAGACCCCGCAGTGACTCATGGAAGACAGAAACCTGATATTTTGCAACTCATAGACTAGAGAAATTTCTCGGTAATGAAGACCATATGGCTAAATGTCATTCAAATTACGTTGGAGCCAAAAAAAGGAATTGGGGGGGGGGGTGTTGGCATGAATAGATTCTGGCAGCAGCGTGGGCCCACGCCCCAATTAAGTGATTAATCAGGGGTTGTTTTGAAAGGGGTCAAAAGTGGTTACTAATAAGAAAGTAGGGTGGCTCAGTGTCTAAGACACTGAGCTTGTCGATCAGAAAGTCATCAGTTTGGCAGTTCGAATCCCTAGCGCCGTGTAATGGAGTGAGCTCCCGTGACTTGTCCCAGCTTCTGCTAACCTAGCGCTAGTCATTCGAAAGCACGTAATTAATGCGAGTAGAAAAAGTAGGAACCACCTTTGGTGGGAAGGGAACAGCGTTCCATGCGCCTTTGGCATTGAGTCATGCCAGCCACATGACCACGGAGACGTCTTCGGACAGCGCTGGCTCTCCGGCTTTGAAACGGAGATGAGCACCGCCCCCTAGAGTCGGGAACGACTAGCACATGTGTGCGAGGGGAACCTTTACTTTTACCTAATAAAGCAGGTGCATTTGATGGCATGGTCGCGGCCTCAAAAGCTGACAAGGCTACCTGATGCCATGAGGTCCCAATCGCTGCCTGAGGCCAGAGGTCAACTGAGCGATGGAAAGATTTCTCCCAAGATTTCTCCCCGTAGGGCAGGGGTCTCCAACCTTTGCAACTTTAAGTCTGAAGGACTTCAGCTCCCAGACTTCTCCAGCCAGCTTTGCTCCCAACTTCATCTACTACAGGGGTCTCCAACCTTTGCAACTTTAAGTCTGAAGGACTTCAGCTCCCAGAGCTCTGCTGGCTGGAGAATTCTGGGAGCTGAAGTCCTTCAGACTTAAAGTTGCAAAGGTTGGAGATCCCTGCCGTAGGGCTTCCCATTTCCAGAATTCTGACCGGGGAGTTCTGGGAATTAAAATCCACAGGACCTGAAAGTCAACAATTTGGGACCCTGCTCTAAATGAAGAAAGAAAAGCCTTCGGAGTTGGATGACCGGCTGGGGAATTCTGGGCACTGAAGTTCACAAGTTTTAAAGCCACCAAGGTTGGACGATCACCCTGATTAAATGGAGATTAAATAAGAGAGAGAGAAAAGATGATAGGAAGGAAGACGGTCTGGATTTTTGGCCAAATCTTTGGCCTCTCTACAAAGCAAAGCTCGTCAGGGGTGAAATCTACTGTGGGAAATTGGGACAGGTAAAAGTTGGCTTCCAGGGCCTGACCCTGTCGTCATGTTGCAGATGAGAGCGCTGGGCTTTGAGTGCTGGGATTCACCTTGGATGCTAACCTCCTCCAAATTTGCTTCTGGTCCAGTGTGGGACCTCTTGTGCCCTTGGTTATTGGTCTGTGTGATGTTTGTGCAAACGGCCCAAGTCATCGGGCAGCCTGAAGACCCCGTTCGGTCGTCTTCCTCACCATCTTGGAGAACTTGTACCAGGAGGCAGTTCACAGATTTCTTGCCCTTCTGCCTATGAATTTCGAAAAATTAAAAACGGGAACTCTCTGTGCTCAACTGCCTACACACAGCACCCATGCGGTGAAGTGGATTAAAATAACCTGCCAAATGTATTGTTGGCATCTCGTTTTTTGCACCATGGAAATAATTGTAGAGTCCTTCATGTGGACTTGGGGGGGGGGGGGGGTTCCCATCCATCTGCAGGCCTTCAGCAGAAGAAGGTGTGAGATGTTGACAACTGATGCGGAGATATAGGTGGATGGTTGTTGTGTGTTCAAATACGAGAGTGCGGCCTCCAGATTTTGAAGTCAGAGTGGGGGTGAGGTGGGGAGGAAGGCATCTCAATTTAAGTCATTGATAACAGGACCACGGTTGGCTTCCCAAGGGAGTAGAATCGCAGGGAAGGTCTCCTTCCATCAGCCAGGAAGGACCATTTGTTCGCCTAATGCCTCTTCCTCCTCCTCCTTCCACATCTGTTTTTTAAGGTGGTCATTGGAAGTGAGCAGAATTGGAGCACAAACTGGACCAGGGTGGTTTGGATACAGCATGGACACCTTAACCGTACCTGTCAGCAGCTCCAGGGGTCTCTGACATCCCTGGGAGGCCTCCATACCTACCTTTCCTCCTCGTTATGGCCATGTAGGTGGAGATGACGGTGTCCTCATAGCCTTAGACCAGTGATGGAGGACCTTTTTGGCACCGAGGGCCGGAAAGGTTGCGCAGAAACGTCACACGCGCACGCTCATCAGGGCTGCGCTCCAGAAAAGCAGAACTTCCGGGTTCTAGTGCCAATACGCACCCAACCATCAGCTGGCTGGTGCACATGCGCTGGCCGGTTTTCGGCACTGCTGCATGCATGAAGGGATTGTGCTCCGGAAAGGTTGAACTTCCAAGTTCTTGTGCGCATGGGCACCCGACAATCAGCTGGCCAGCACGCATGCGCACACTGGTTTCCGGCACTGCCGCGCACGCGAGGGACAGCTGATCGTCGCACCTGCATGCTTGCCAGAAAACAAACAGGCGAGGCCGCGAGTGCCGGGAGACACGGCCACAGGTTCGCCATCTCAGCCTTAGGCACATTTCTAAGTGACGGTCAGCACCGATAACATGGTGTCTCTTCCTCTCCCCGTTGCCCCTCCCCCCTTCTCCCCAAAGGTCAACCCCACGCCCCAAGGGGTCCACGCCCTGACCAAGATGATGTACTGCCCGTTCTGCCGCGGCTTCGTGGCCATCAAGCCCTGTTACAACTACTGTTTCAACGTCATGCGCGGATGCCTGGCCAACCAGGGGGAGCTGGAGACCGAGTGGAACAACTTCATAGGTGAGCAGGGCTGGGTCTGCCTCCCCCCTCCCTCTCTCTCCCTCTCTCTCTCTCTCTCCCTCCCCCCCTCTCTCTCCCTCTTCCTCCTTCCCTCCCTCTCTCTCTCTCCATCCCTCTCTCTCACTCTCCCTCCTCCCTCTCTCTCTCCCTCTCTCTCCCTCCCTCTCTCTCTCTCCCCCTCCCCCCTCTCTGTCTTCATCCCTCTCCCTCCCTCTCTCTCTCTTCATCCCTCTCCCTCCCTCCTTCTCTCTCTCCCTCTCACCCTCCCTCTCTCTCTCCCTCCCTCTCTCCCTCCCTCTCTCCCTCCCCCCCCTCTCTCTCCCTCCCTCTCTCTCTCCCTCCCTCCCTCCCTATCTCTCTCTCTCTCTCCCTCTCTCTCTCCCTCCCTCCCTCTCTCTCTCTCTCCCTCTCTCCCTCCCTCTCTCTCTCTCTCTCTCTCCCTCTCTCTCTCCCTCCCTCCCTCCCTATCTCTCTCTCCCTCCCTCCCTCCCTCTCTTTACATGATGGAACAAAAGGGCCCTTTGACGAGAACACAAAGGTGGTCATTCAGGCTTGGAGACCTGGTTGGTGTTGGCTTTTGGCCATTGCTAAATCCCCCCCCCCTCTGTTTCTCATGCAGGGAAGGGTTGGTGGGGAAGAGCCAGGGAAAAAAAGAATAGAAGGTGTGGGGGGATGGGCGGGTTCTTTAGTTTTCTCCCCCCCTTCCCAAAAGGCACTTTGTCCCCCCCATGGAGAAGACCCTGCAAAAGGGGAATTAGGAAGCCCTGTGGAGTGGAGGGCCTTTTGGTTCCAGTGTAAATATCCTTTGAGGGCAACGAGGGGTCTGGAAGGGCGAGAGTGGTAATTTCTGAAGGAGAAGAAGGGATCCGTCTGCATGTGAGACCCTTCCTTCCTTCTTTCCTTTCTTCTTTCCTGTCCTTCTTTCCTTCCTTCCTTCTTCCTTTCCTTCCCCTTTCTTGTCCCTCCCTCCCTCCTTCCCACTTTCTGTCTTTTTCCTTCCTTCCTTCCCGTTCTTCCATATTCCTTCTTTCCTTATCTTCCTTCCTTCCTCCTCTCCTTCTTTCCTCCTTTCTTTCTTTTTTTTTATTCATTCATCCTTTTTTCTTTCCTTCCTTCCTTCCCTTCTCTTTCTTTCCTCTTTGCTGTCCTTCCCTCCCTTCTCCTTTTCGCTCACCTTCCTGCCCGCTTTCTGTCTTTTTCTTCCTTCCTTCTCTCCTCTCCTTCTTTCTTTTCCTTCCTTCCTTCCTTCCTTCCTTCCTTCCTTCCTTCCTTCCTTCCTTCCTTCCTTCCTTCCTTCTGCTTTTCATTCCTGCCCCTTCATATCTGGACCACTTGAGTCCTGGCTTTGCACCAGGACGATGTATGTTGATGTGGAGATGGACGGACGGCCTTCTGAAGGACTCTGCAATCGATCCCTTGGCGCTTCGTTGGGAGGCACGGAAGGACCTTCCTTCTTGTGGTCTCCTAATTTCACAAGCTTCCTTCTGGGAGCTCCCCCAGCTCACCTTCCTTGAGGAGAACCGTTCTTGGGAATGGCGCCCATCCTTGCCTGTAGCTAGGAGACCCGTGTCTTCCTTTTTTCTCCTCCTCCGAGGAGCTCAACATCTGAATCGGCCAAAGTTCTGGAGCTCCTCTTGGCCCGAGGGCTTTTTTCCCGCCTGCCGAGTCTTTGACTTCTGCCTCTGCAAACAGGAAGACCCGAAGCCCACTTTGAGTAAACAGTGCAGGGAAAGCAGATGGTCTTATTTATTTTAGATAATTTCTTCTGATTGCAACATTTCGGAGAAGGGTGCAATTTGAAGAGGCTGCAATCTCCCCTGGGGAGGCTTGGTTTCAAAGGGGGAGGGGGCAGATGGAACGAGAGGAGAAAAAGGCGGGTCAGAAGGGCTGGGATGGGGAAGCCGAGAGAACGGTGGGGCCCAAACCTTTCAACCTGGGTCCCGAGACGTTGCGCTGTCTGCATAACAAAGCCCCCTTCCTGTAGATTCACACCCCCCCTTTTCGGCAGCCCAAGCTGGAGGACCGTTAATCGCAATTAATAAACGTTGGTAAAGCTGACGCTTGTATTTTCTGCCGTAAAAGTGTGAGATCTTGGAGAAGGGCAGCAAGATCAACCAGATAACGACATATTCTTACAACAGAATTTAGCCAATCTTCGATGTCTGAATCCCCAAAGGACAGAGATCTGGGAGGAATTCGCATTTGGGGGACGGGGGGAGGATTGAGTGGCTGCCCCTTTGCTGGGCTCAAGATCAGCCCTGGGTGAGAAGAACCAGATGGGTTTCCTCTAGAGCAGGGGTCTCCAACCTTTGCAACTTTAAGTCTGAAGGACTTCAGCTCCCAGAGTTCTCCAGCCAGCTTTTCTGGGACCTTCTCCAGAACCTCTTGAAGGCATCATTCAGGGTGATATACGTTGGTCTGCGTATCTCCTGGAATTCCAGGTTTTTTAAAAGATTGTGGTCTCCGTGTGATCACTAATCCACCATCTCTGATTGGTCCCTGGTTTTCGCTACCTAGATTCAATGCTGCTGTTGGCCGAGAGGTTGGAAGGTCCCTTCAATATCGAGTCTGTCATGGATCCCATCGATGTGAAGATTTCAGATGCCATCATGAATATGCAAGAAAACAGCTTACAGGTGTCCCAAAAGGTAAGCTGAGGGGGGGGGGTCTGTTCAGGAAGGGAGGGGGAGCAAGAAGGGGAATGGTTGACCTAGAACAGGGGTCGGCAACCTTAAACACTCAAAGATCCTACCCGGAAGCCCCCCATTCAATTCTGGAGCCGACCGGAAGTCCGGTTCCCCCACCATAGAGTCTCCTCCTAGTTCGGCGTCCTTTTTTCCTCTACCTGTCCTAACCGAAAGCCCTATCAATTGTGGAGCTGACCGGAAAACCTGCCCCTTGCCGTAGAGTCTCCTCCTGGCACGTCCTCTTCCCCACTCCCCCCCACAAAACCGGAAGCTCCTCTCAAAATTGTGGTGCCAACTGGCGATCGGGAGCCGCAGCAGAGGGATGAACGAGTCGCATGCGGCTCCAGAGCCACAGGAAATTGACTCCTGACCTAGAAGGAGTACTTGGAAAACAGTAGGAAAACATTTCCAGTGCAGGAGGAATCTCCAGTGGCTTCATACTTTTGTCGTCTGTTGGATGTTTTGTGATGAAGTCCTCATCCTTACGAAAGTTTCTAACTACTTGGCGCTCCAAAAGAGAAAAAGCTCTTGTGTTGAATCTCTTGGCCAACTAATTGGGAACGTGAAATGTAAATATTGAATATAAAAACTTGGCCAGTCACCAAGAATTCCTGGTAGGCAAGGAAGGGAGTTATCTCCAGCCATCTTACCAGGGTGTTCAAGGTTTAAGTCCATAACCTCTGAAGGTCATTTAGGTTATGGGAAGACTGACCTCCAGCCTGCTGCTTCAAGGTGCTTCATGAAAGTCCTGGGTGGGGAGAACCAGTTGGTAGAGAAATCTCACAAAAGGTGCGATGCCCTCACCTGTCTTCATTGGCCTAGGTTTTTCAAGGCTGCGGGCAACCCAAGATGCTGGCACAAAGCCGGACTTCTCGCTCAGCGTCAGACACTGGCTTCAGCGCCCGCTTTAGGCCTTACAACCCAGAGGAACGTCCCACAACGGCTGCAGGAACGAGTTTGGATCGGCTGGTGAGTACAGAGCCTTGGATAATGGCCATCGTTGACTCGGAAGGGCTGCGGTAGCTCAATTGAATCCCACCGGTCAGTTCTGCTTTGACCTCCCAAAAAAGGAATAGGTCCCTCTCTCCCAATTATTAAAATAGAGGGATCTTGGTTTTGCGCTATTTTAGATGGGTGTGTCTGTGTGTGTCTCCGAAGAGTAACCAGGTCAGCTGGGCAACTTTAAAAGTTGGTGCCCATTTGCCTGCAAGATAACCCAGTAGGGGGAAGGTCAATTGGTCAATTGATGGATGAGATGCCTCCCATCTCACGAAAATGAAATGCAATAGTAAAAAATTACACATTATGAAACCCCAAGAAAAAAAGCAGCTTTTGAGAATAAACCAGCCAGTGTTAAAAATGACTAAACGTAAGGGTTTAACCCCTCCTAAGATTGGATTTAAGGCCTTTATCAAGGGGC
The DNA here is from genome assembly GCA_039707465.1 of Rhabdophis nuchalis. NCBI lineage: Eukaryota > Metazoa > Chordata > Lepidosauria > Squamata > Natricidae > Rhabdophis > Rhabdophis nuchalis. The sequence goes on along the minus strand of CM077657.1, from coordinate 23,230,459 downwards.
CAGTTGAGTTGGGACCAATCTAACTTCAGAAGAGATGGCATTCCATAGGCACAACCACTCCAAAGGCTGGCTGAGGAACTCTGGGAGTTGAAGTCCATCCATCCTATGTCTCTGGAGATTCTCAGTCATCCAAGGTCATGGTTGTCCCAAAGGAGCTTTTTTCAAGAGGCAACCGGGCGTGCTGGTTTTTCTTTGAAGACGTTTCGCTTCTCATCCACGAAGCTTCTTCAGCTCTTGATTGGCACCCCTCGGGTGACCCTGAGAACGCATATAAACCTCCAAGCGGCCTCAACGGCCCTCCAAAAGGATACAAAGGACCAGCTGTCTGCAAGGAGTGTAAATCCTTCCCTTCCCCACCATCCAGTCAGAGCTGAAGAAGCTTCTTGGATGAGAATTGAAATGCCTTCAGAGAAAGTCCAGTTTTATTTATTTTATTATTTTAATTTATAAACCGCACCCTCTCCCCGAAGGGACTCGGGGCGGTGCACAGGAAATTAAAAACATATAAACATAACAATTATAAATATTTAAAACCAAATTAAATAACTATCGCCCTGTGCTAAAATCTTAAAACTATTTCCCCTTAAAATCCCGATTAAAACAATTTGGACTTCAGACTGAAGGCTAGACGAGGTAGATTAGGCCAGTTGCCTCTTGAAAAAGCACCCTTGGGAGATCTGCCCATCAGAAAAGGGATGAAGTTGGCTCTGGAGAACCTCAACTAGGCAACCAATAGAGTCTGGCCGATAAGATCAGGCAACTTCTGGTAACGAAGGGGGAGGTGGAATGGCATAAGGAGCCCCATTTGAGCTGGGTTTTCTCTCGTTTCGACCAAAGGTGACTGACGTGAAGGAGAAACTGAAGCAAGCGAAGAAGTTCTGGTCTTCCCTTCCCAGGAGCATCTGCAGCAACGAGAAGATGGCCGCCGGCAACGTTCACGAAGAAGAATGCTGGAACGGGAAGAACAAGAGCAGGTGCGTTTGGAGCGTTTGATGCTCCAGGTGGCTGGTTTGGTGCATTGCGTAGAGCCAGAAACGTTGAACAGCATGGTTGGCTGATAAGCTACCATGGCAGAATTCGCCTACGGGGCTTAGGTGGCTTAGAGCGACGGGTGCTTTCAGCACGTTCCTGCAGATCGTCATCCATGTTTCCTGGCTCAATGTTCCTAGTGAACATTAATGGCTTTGAGCCGTGATTAAAAGCCATGGCTTAGTTCATTCATTGATCTCTGCATCCTGGCAAATCATGGCTTGTTCCATCGAGAAATCTCAGCTGTCAGATTTGCACGCAGGCTGAAAATGTTGTTGGTAGACCAGAAAAATCTGGAGACACAGGAGAAGCCTAACTAATCACTCTTCCAGGGGACCCCGATATTCCGTTTCATCGCATGATGGGACCCGTTTCATCATCATTTTTAATGCCGTTGTTAAGCGAATCATGCAGTCGTTAAGCAAATACAACTTCCCGTGCTGGTTTCGCTTCTCGGAAGCCATGTGGGAAGATCACGAATTGTAGATCAGGTGACTGTAGGGCTATACAACCGTCATAATTGTGAGTCGGCCACCAAAGCTTCCAGACCCCGGTCACATCACCATGGAGATGGTGTGACCGGCTGTACTTCGAGGACGGACTGTCGTAACTTTTTTCAGGGCCGTCGTAACTTCAAACCGACATTAAACAAATGGCTTTCGTTTTTTGGCATGAGGTCCAATTTTGTTATATCCTCTGCAAAATTAGGCAGACTCCCATCTGCCCGCTGATCATTCACCACTAATGTTATAACAAATATATTTGTTGGAGGAGGAAGAGGGGGAGGGGGAGGTGTGGGACTCAGGGCCAGCATCAGGGCAACCTGGGAGCTCCGAATGGGAAGAGGGAATGGGGCTGGCAGAGAGCGAGACAGAGGTGGAGGTCAGCCCTCAGATGGAGAGTCAACAGCCCCCAGGTCTGGAGGTGGCTGATGAGGAAGAGGAGGAACAGCTGGGCCCAGTGCCTGATCTGCGGATGTGCAGAAGGCCGAGGAGAGGAGAGCAGTGGAAATCTATGGGCCGGTCCTTGGGAAGGAAGAGCCACCGCTGCTAGCGAAGTTCCACCCTAGCTCTGGGGATCAAAGGCTGGGGGCGGAGATCAATAGATGTGGCAGAGGAGAGGAGAGCAGTGGGAATCTATGGGCTGGTCCTTGGGACAGAAGAGCCACTGCTGCTAGCGAAGCCCCACCTGAGCTCTGGGGATCAAAGGCAGGGGGGAGATCAATAGATGTGGCAGAGGAGAGGGGAGCAGTGGAAATCTATGGGCCGGTCCTTGGGACGGAAGAGCCACCGCTGCTAGCAAAGCCCCACCCAAGCTCTGGGGATCAAAGGCAGGGTTTTTTTTAAACCGTGGTTCTTAATGACTTTGTCACGCTGCCCTGGGACCATAATGAGAACAGGTTGATAAACGAAAGGCCACAACCTAAATGGAGGATTACCTGCACCTCACCTGAAGCACCAAATGTCTCCCCAGGTACCTCTTTGCCGTGATGCCGAACGGCTTAGCCAACCAGGCCAACAACCCCGAGGTGGAAGTCGACACTTCGAAGCCGGACATCATGATTCGTCGGCAAATCATGTCCCTCCGTGTGATGATCAGCAAGCTGAAGAACGCCTACAACGGCAACGATGTGGACTTCATAGATATCAGTAAGCGGATCTTGAGGTGCTGGGCGCCAAGCGAAGGCTCAAAGCCCGTTGGGTGCCCCAGGAGGGCGTCTTCCTGCAGAATTGGCCTCTGAGCGTACGTCGTTAAGTGAGGACCATTTGCACCCACCCAAACTGCCATAAAAATGCAACTGCCCCATCGTCTTTTCAGATTAGTGTTTTTTGGGGGAGTTTGTTATTTTTGCGTGAATGGTTTGATTCCTGGGTGTCATCCAGTTCAGTACAAGTAAACACAACAGTATTATTCCTCATAATTAACTTTCGTTTTCATTTTTAGTTTTACTAGCTTAGTTCTGTGTTCCTCAGCCTTGGCCCCTTGAAGAGGGGTGGACTACAACTCCCAGAAACCCCTGGCTGTGATGGCTGGTGAATTCTGGGAGTTGAAGTCCACCTCCTCTTTAATCAGCTGGGGAATTCTGGGAGTTGAAGTCCATCCCTCTTCAAGGAGGTGGGGAATTCTGGGAATTGAAGTCCACCCCTCTTCAAGGAGGTGGGGAATTCTGGGAGTTGAAGTCCACCTCCTCTTTAATCACCTGGGGTATTCTGGGAGTTGAAGTTCATCCCTCTTCAAGGAGGTGGGGAATTCTGGGAGTTGAAGTCCACCTCCTCTTTAATCAGCTGGGGAATTCTGGGAGTTGAAGTTCACCCCTCTTCAAGGAGGTGGGGAATTCTGGGAGTTGAAGTCCACCCCTCTTCAAGGAGGTGGGGAATTCTGGGAGTTGAAGTCCACCTCCTCTTTAAGCAGCTGGGGAATTCTGGGAGTTGAAGTCCATCCCTCTTCAAGGAGGTGGGGAATTCTGGGAATTGAAGTCCACCCCTCTTCCAGGAGGTGGTGAATTCTGGGAGTTGAAGTCTACCTCCTCTTTAATCACCTGGGGTATTCTGGGAGTTGAAGTCCACCCCTCTTCAAGGAGGTGGGGAATTCTGGGAGTTGAAGTCCACCCTTCCTCCAGGTTGAGAAACACTGGATTAGTTTATAACCCGTGTCTGAATTCACAAGGAGAGGCAGGTCAGCTACAGGAAGAGAGATCTCAAGACACTTGGTTGAATCTTAAAAAGTGGATCATTATTATTTATTTATTTTGTTCCTTTTCCCCCCCACCAGGTGACGAAAGCAGTGGGGAAGGCAGCGGAAGCGGGTGCGAATTGCAAGAGTGCTCCCCGGAACTGGTGCTGAACGCCACCGAAGTCACACAGAACGTCAACAAAATAGATCAAAAAATGACTGATTTGGCCGGCCGCTTCGGCCCCTCAGAAGCCGTTCTCCTCTTAAGCCTCTTTTTCTTCCTCCTGGGCCAAAGACAATGGAGATAACGAGGCCTGCTCCTGCTCTTCCTTTTATTGTTATTATTATTATTTTTTAAAAACCGTTGGAGAGGGAGGGGGGGAAAAAGAACTTTTTAAAAAAAGAAAAAGAAAAAAAATGCCGAGGGCCCCCCGGATTTCACGTTTCTAACACCGAGAGACATTTTGGGGAAAGTTTCAGAAAGTTCCTTTGTAAGTTAAACAGGAAAAAAAAACACCATGTACAGTTTTTTTTAAAAAAAAACCAACAACTCTTGTTGCCACTGGTTTTAAATCTTTTTTTTTTTCCTTCCCTGCCCTCTTTTCACTTTTTGGAAAGAGGGAGGGGGGTTTGAAATCACAAAACCGTTTGGGCCAGTTAATCTGATCTGTTGACCGAGAAACCACAATAAATGTGGGACATCCAGTGTGTATATACAGGCCTGTCTTTAGCCCTGGTGTATGTTGTTGTTGTTGTTGTTTAAAATCAGGCTTTCTTTTCAATTCTGCTCCTTTAATTTTATTTTATCTTTCTTTTTAAAGACAAAAATCAACCGATTCTAGATTGCGGGTATCTGAAGGGCGATTTCTTTCCTGAAATTGGAAATTTTATCTCTACAGAAGTGGGACAGATTTTTTTTTTTTTAAAGTTATCGTATTTCATAGGCAAAGAGAGAAGTTGCTTAAAAAGCAACACACACACCCAAAAAAATCACACTCTTTTTGCCCAGATCTCACCTGGGGCAGGTGCTTCTTTAGAAGGAAGAGGTGTGGATTTTCGAGAAGGGCGTGTGATTTTATTTTATTTTTTACGGAGAATCTAGGTCTCCCTCTTCCCAGGGGATAGGGTCAATCTGCATTTGGGGAGAGGTTTTTGCAGGTGTGGCCTCCTGGGAGACAAAAGTCCAGATGTCACTCCCAATGTGACAGAAAGATGGGGATTGGATGGCATCATGGCGGCTGCCATTTTGACCTCGGATATCCGAGGGGTGGGGAGGGGCTGTTGGGTTAATCCAGAAAGAGAAGAGTTTGGGAGCCCCTTTGGGTCAAATCCGAAGGACCCGTTGACTCAGCCGGACTCGCTTCTCTTAGTGGTGGCTTCTTCCTGGGAAATAAATTTGGGTTAGAATTCCTTCCAAGGTCCTTGTTAGTGGAATGGCGGACCGCCGGGTCCAGCCACACCGTTGCGTTCAAATTGGAAATGATCTTTGGGGATCCAGGAGAGGTTGAAAGAGTGTGTGGAGAGAAAGCAAGGCTGTCTCCCAAATTTTGGGTCCACCTGGAACTGCCCATGGCTGCAACGGCATGAAATGGTACCCAAAAAATAACATGTGAGGGCTATAGGGAAGACCCCAAACCAGTCTACTAAAAAGTTCTACTTTTGAACGGTGTTGGCATTCTGCATGGAAGTTTCTCAAAACTATTGTTGGGAGAATATTTTCCTTCTTGCAATTTAACATTCTTTTTCACCTTTCCTCCGTTCCTAGTTCTTACGTTCAGCGCATAGCACAGAGTCGTGATCTTATGAGGGAACTTTAGGTAAATCTGGAAGGCCTTTGGTTGAGTTTTAACAACCAACCGATCCCACAGGCATAATCTTTCCAGAAGGAGCCCATTGATTTATTAAAACACCCTCTTGCTAAATGAGGCAGAATTTACGATGACTCTTTGCTGGTTTTTCTCTCTCTCCAAACGTACATAAAGACATAAAACTTGCCGAAGGAATGTACATATATACTGTATTTTTCGGAGTATAAGACGCACCTTTTTCCCTCAAAAAAGAGGCTGAAAATCTAGGTGCGTCTTATGCACTCAATTCAGCATTTTTGGCCTCCTGAAACCCCCACCCCTTTGCAAAAATGGCCATGCAGAGCCTTTAGGAGGCTTCCAGAGAACTCCTGGGGGCTGGAGGGGGCAAAAAAAACGGAATGTTTTTTGCTCCCCCCAGCCCCCTGGAACACTCTATAAGGCTCCTAAAAGCTTTGCATACCCTTTTTTGACAGAAAACGGGCCCGTTATTGCAAAAAACAGACCGTTTTTTGCTCGTTTTTGCCCCCACCTCCCACCCAGGAGCACTCTACAAGCCTCCTAAAGGCTATTCATGCCCCTCCTTTTTTTGAGAAAAAAAAATGGGCCCGTTTTTGTGAAAAACAGGCTGTTTTCGTGAGGCCTGCAGAGTGCAAAAACTTTTTTTTTTAAATTTGGCTCTTCAAAATTGTTAGGACCCAGGATCTTGATGCGTCTTATACTCCGAAAAATACGATATATGCATGGTGTGTGTGTGTTTTAAACAGCTGAAACTCTTCTCCCTCCAGCTTTGTTTTTCTCAAAAAAAAATAAAAATGTCCCGATTGCTTCAGAAACGACCTCATTCCTCAGGAATTTCCTTTTCAGCTCTCCAAAGGCCATGAGTGTGCGAACGAACGGGCTGAGTTTACACCCCACAGGCCGGTCTTCGATTGCCTTTCCTTGAGAAGGGTTGGTTTGAGCCCAGCTGTTCGGTGTTCAGATCTGGCCCCTAACAAAGGGATTTTTTTTCAGAACATCGGTTGATTTCCCCCCCCTTTTCGTTTCTTTTCCGAGGATTTCTAATGAGTTGCGCCTAGACTTGGTTTCCCCCTTTCTGTTATCCTTCCAGAGAACTTCCAGAGGTGTCATGTTCTGGATTAACGCTACCCAACCCAAAATGTGGGAATATCTTGAATTTTGACGTTCCGTTTTTAGAGAAGGCAGAGAAGACAAGAAGTAGAGAAGGTAGCTCTCAACTTAAGACCACTCTTGAGCCCAGAATTTCTGTTGCTAAGTGAGACAGCGTTTGTGTTAGATTTATATTTGACCGCAGGCACCGTCCCATATTTGGGTAGCCCTGATTTTTTTTTAAAAAAACCACCCTTAAGTGAGCTAGTTGTTAAGAGAGTTTTGCCGGATTTGAGGACTTTGCTTGCCACCGTTGTTAAGTGAATGCCTGTGTTACGGTCGTTCAGGGAATCCTGCTTCCCCATTGGCTTGGCTTGTCAGAAGGGCGCAAAAGGAGATTGGGGGGCTCCCTGGGACACGGCAGCCGTCATAAATAGGAGTCAGTTGCCCAAGCGCCTGAATTTTGATCACGTGACCATGGGGAGGCTGAAACGGACCTAAGAGTAAAAAATGGTCCTACGTCACTTTTTCCAGCGGTGGTGTAACTCCGAAAGGAGTCAGAAGTGAGCTGTTGGAAATCAGGATTATCTGTGCTTGCAAGGTTGGGATCAGGCTCAGCTCAGCTGGAGGAATTGGGAGTTCCAAAACAAGAGTGGTGCTGTTGGTTGTGAAGTCCAACCCATCGTGACCCCATGGACCACGTTCCTCCAGGCCTTCCTGTCCTCCACCATCCTCTGGAGTCCATTGAAGCTCACGCCGGCTGCTTCAGTTACCCCATCCAGCCACCTCTGCCGTCCCCTTCTTCTTTTGCCCTCCATCATTCCCAGCATGAAGCTCTTCTCCAGGGAGTCCTTCTTCCTTCTCATCAGGTGGCCAAAGTCTTTGAGTTTCCTCTCCAGGATCTGGCCTTCTAAAGAGCAGTCAGGGTTGGGATCAGGCTCAGCTCAGCTGGAGGAATTGGGAGTTTCAAAACAAGAGTGGTGCTGTTGGTTGTGAAGTCCAACCCATCGTGACCCCATGGACAACGTTCCTCCAGGCCTTCCTGTCCTCTTGAAGTCCATTGAAGCTCACGCTGGCTGCTTCGGTGACTCCATCCAGCCACCTCCTTCTCTGTTGCCCCCTTCTTCTTTGGCCCTCCATCATTTCCAGCATGAGGCTCTTTTCCAGGGAGTCCTCCTTCCTTCTCCTTAGGTGGCCAAAGTCTTTGAGTTTCCTCTCCAGGATCTGGCCTTCTAAAGAGCAGTCAGGGTTGATCTCCTCCAGGCCTTCCTGTCCTCTACCATCCTCTGGAATCCATTGAAGCTCACATCGACTGCTTCGGTGACTCCATCCAGCCACCCCCTTCTCTGCCGTCCCCTTCTTCTTCTCTTGCCCTCCATCATTTCCAGCATGAGGCTCTTCTCCAGGGAGTCCTTCTTCCTTCTCCTTAGGTGGCCAAAGTCTTTTGAGTTTCCTCTTCAGGATCTGGCCTTCTAAAGAGCAGTCAGGGTGAATCTCCTCTGGGACTGACCGATTGGATGGCCTTGCAGAGTCCAAGGGACTCAATGCAGGAGTCTTCTTCTCCAGCACCAGAGTTCAAAGGCCTCCGTTCTTTGGCGCTCAGCCTTCCTTATGGTCCAACCTTCACAGTCAACCATTGCAAAAAACAAGAGTGTAGCTCAGGATAAAACTCAGGTGAGGAGAATCGGATTGTCGGTGGGCAAATGAAGGCTGTGGAGATGATCCCCACATGCAGCCCATCGCTTGGCAATTGTCACGTAATGTGTGAATGCCCCAAGAACAATGCCGCACCAGAAGAAGCTTGCAGAGACAGAGCAAGTAAATTGAATATGTTTAAACTGAACATACTTTAACCATCATACATGGCTTGGAATAACTTTTTTTCACAACCTTTTACAAGAAAAAGCCTTTCATCCCTATGGTGCTTTTCCTGAAATCTCTTTAAACTTTGTTGGCAGTATTAAGCATGGAGGAAAGATGGACTTTGTTGTCGCTATGCTTGGTTTCCAGATTCTGCTTTTTGGAAGCCACACTGCTGCCGCCACCCCCTCCTCCTCCTCCTCCTCCTTCTCCTCCTCCTCCTCCTCCTCTTCCTCCTCCTCCTCCTCCTCCTCCTCCTCCTCCTCCTCCTCTTCTTCCTCCTCTTTTTCCTAGCCAGTTTCTTAGGAACAGCTGCTGGATTTCTACGCCAGGATTTCCCAACCTTGGTGACGTTGAAGAGGTCTGGATTTTCCAACTCCCAGAATCCCCCAGCCAGCATGGAGAATTGAAGCCCAGGCTTCTTCAAAGCTGCCAAGTTTGGGAAACTTTGGTGGGGAGAGCTAGAAGTTGGCTCGGCGGGACAACCCGACCTACCAAGAGATGCTGTGAGATGAAGAACCAGAAGGCCTGGTCTCGGGGAAACTGGGGCACACTGGTTTTCCCCGCTGGTTTTCTGCTGCTCCAAACTCTGAAGCGTTGGGACAGGATCTCTAAATTGCTTTGGGTTGAGCCGTGTCTCTGAGGTCCATGACAGGAAACATCTGTAGGGCGGTTCCTGGTGACGCATCTTCACATGTGTTGCTGTTTTCCTGCTGCCTTATGTAATGTTACGAAAGGAAGGAGGGGGGCATTTAAGGAGAGCTGGCATTGCCCCCGGCAGGATGGGCACGGGGTCGGTGTTTTCAAAATGGCAAAGTCCTTTTCTTCTCTCTGATCCCAAGCTGAAGGAATAGTTTTGAAGCTCCACCTTGTTTTTCTACAAATTTATGTCCCTGGACTGGATGTGGAAGGGAAGCAGAGATCCTGTAACCCAGGGGTGTCCAAACTTGGGAACTTTAAGACTTGTGGACTTCAACTCCCAGAATTCCCCAGCCAGCATAGCTGCCAGCATAGCTGCCAAAAAAGCCAACATAGTTCTAGGCTGCATAAACAGAGGGATAGAATCTAGATCACGTGAAGTGTTAATGCCACTGTATGGTGCCTTGGTAAGGCCACACTTGGAATACTGCATACAGTTTTGGTCGCCACGATGTAGAAAAGACGTGGAGACTCTGGAAAGAGTGCAAAGAAGAGCAACCAAGATGATTAGGGGACTGGAGACTAAGACATATGAAGAACGGCTGCAGGAGCTGGGTATGTCTAGCTTAATGAAGAGAAGGACCAGGGGAGACATGATAGCAGTGTTCCGATATCTCAGAGGGTGCCACAAAGAAGAGGGAGTCAAACTATTCTCCAAGGCACCTGGGGGCAGGACAAGATGCAATGGGTGGAAACTAATCAAGGAGAGAAGCAACTTAGAACTAAGGAGAAATTTCCTGACAGTTAGAACAATTAACCTCTGGAACAGCTTGCCTCCAGAAGTTGTGAATGCCCCAACCCTGGAAGTCTTTAAAAAGATGTTAGACAGCCATTTGTCTGAAATGGTATAAGGTTCCTGCCCACGCAGGGGGTTGGACTAGAAGACCTACAAGGTCCCTTCCAACTCTGCTATTGTATTGTATTGTATTGTAAGTCTTAAAGTTCTCAAGTTTGGACACCCCTGCTGTAACCTGAACTGTTGGGCGGCCATACATAAGCGGCAGCTTTTTATAAGGAGCAGAAGAGAGAGAAGGAAAATTACGCCTATCGGATAGATCTTTCTACCTTGGGGGGGATGGATTGAATCAGGTGTGCGTCTTATCCTTCTCCGAGGGTGGATTTCATTTCCTTTGCATTGAGATGGGGTGGTCGCCGGCGTCAATTTTAACAATTTTAGTTTTTTTCTTCTTTAAAAAAGGGAACTAGATTCTGGAAAATGAGGCAAGCTACAGCCATGTTGTTCTCAGCTGAAAACATGTGATCCAGGCCAGTGCGCTTCGTTTGAGGATAGGAGAGCCAGATTTCTTCTGAGGTTCCTTTGTGACATTTTGGAATGGTTTTAAGGATGGAGCGCGGGAGTTCGGGCAGGGCGAGAAGCAAAGGGTGGAAACTCATCAAGGAGACAACCAACCTAGAACTGAATCAGCTGGCCAGCACGCGCATGCCAGCTGGCCAGTTGACAGGGCAATGTCTCGCGTCCCCTGCCCAATGGCTCCGAGTGCCACCAGTGGCAAGCGTGCCATAGGTTCGCCATCCCTGTTTTATGCCGCCGATGGTAGAACTGTGTCATTTTACCAGATTTTGTCAGCCCTTGAGGCAATCCTTTTCTGAAACTCCGGGACCTTTCAGCCAGTGGCTTTGGTGCGACATTCAGTCAACGCTTTAAAAACGTTATTTTTGGGGAACGAGGGTTAAAATGGAATTTCTTCCACCGAAACAAAAAAGGCAAAACTGCACGTCTGAAGTTCTGTTTTCTTCCACAAAGCCCCCTGAGGTGCCCAGTCCTGCAGTTGGGAGTAGACCGGCCTTAAGTTTCAACCACAGGTTTCTCGGAAGAAGCCAGAAGCTGAACCCCAGTGAATGTTGGTGGCGCAAGCGAAATAATGCCCTTGGTTTGGCTGACGCTGCAGTTCCCAAAATACCTCCGTCCATCTGGGTTGTGGTTCTGCCGCTTCGCAGAGGGCCCTTGAAGGAATCGTGTGACATAAATACCCAGCGTACACGTCGGCTTTCTCTCCAGGAAAACCCAGGACTTCTGGTTTCTAGCATGGCGACATGGATGAGAGCCACAAATGAGACCAGCTAAAGCCGATGCCCTCTTCCTGGAGACAGGGTTGAGCCACGATGGGCTGTCTCAGCCCTTTTGGTGGTCTTGAGGTCGGAGCGAAGGAACACCTGACTCTGTATGTTGCATTTCCTCAAGGATTTGCTCCTAGTCCGCTTCAAATGTCAGCGGTGAAGTCTGCAAATGGAGTCATTGTGGCTGGAGAACCCACTCTTGGGGAAGAACGTTGGACTTTTCATAACTTCCATTCGATTCTCAATCCTCCAGGTCAGGGGTCTCCAACCTTTGCAACTTTTAAGTCTGAAGGACTTCAGCTCTCAGAATTCTCCAGCCAGCTTTGCTGGCTGGAGAAGTCTGGGAGCTGAAGTCCTTCAGACTTAAAGTTGCAAAGGTTGGAGACCCCTGCATTAGATGACGCTAACACAGACCGTCTTTCCAGGACAGGAGGCGCAGAAGGAGACCCATCCTCAAAGCGTGAACATGGCTCTTTTCTACGCCAAGCCCCCTGCCAAGCTCCCGAGACAGACGGGGCGCCGTTAACCAGCATAAAACTCGGTTTAGTCGGAGGCCAAAAGGGAGAAGAACTTGGCTAGAGAAACCAGAGGCGGCAGCTGGATATCCGCGAGCGCTGGGCAGGGTCGTGGTTAAGATCCCACCCTGCCCTCCGCACCGGAGGAAGCCAAAGCGATGGGGAAACCACCCACAAACCTTCCGGCGAAGCGCAGGGAAAAATTCAGACCAGAGTCCTTCAGACTTAAAGTTGCAAAGGTTGGAGACCCCTGCTCCAGGTGATTGATGTTTCCAAAGGTGCTTTTCCAAATGGAAACTGGACTTCCTTGGTTGTTTTTTCTTTTTCTTTTGGGAATGTTTTGCTTCTCATCCAAGAAGGTTGAGAAGCGAAATGTTTTCCAAAGGTAAAAACCAAGAAAGTTTAATTTAAGGAAATTTGGGGGGTGGGTTCCTCCTTGTGCTATACTCCATAGCACAGCTGACAGAAAGGTTTTCTGGTGGCACCTTAAGGTGAACCAATCTATGAATGCAGATTAATGCGGATGATAATTCTTTTCCTTCTGAGTTGACATTCCCCTTTTGGAAGAGAAGTCGCACCAGTGAGTTGCGTCTGACAAAGAGCCACAGATATTTATTCTATCCTTGCCAAATTTATGCAGGAATGGAACATGATTTCCAGGAAAGAAATTCTGAGATGGGTCAAAACGAAGAGCTGAAGGGGCCTCGAGGAAATCCTTGAATGCGAAGAATAGAGATCCAAAGGATGTCTCTCTACCTTGGCAACCTGAGGGAAGGACCTCAACTCCCAGAATTCCAAAGGTGGCTGGGGGATTCTGGGAGTTGAAGTCCACACCTCTTCATTTTGCTTCGGGGTTTCCCCCCCTTTGGAAGAGAAGTCACAGCAAGTGAGTCGCATCTTCCAAAGAGGAACAGATGTTTACTCCATCCTTGCACCACCGAGGAGAAAGTGTCTTGAGGGAAGGAGTGTGAATGTTTTCTAACAAAGCTCTCGGGAGGCGAAACATCGCAACGGCACTCTTGACTGTGGAATGTGGCAGCGGGCGCCAAGAAGACTTTGGGAAATGGGCCGTGCGTTCGGCCAGGAGGAATGACTCACTCCGAGAGACCTTTAAATGTGTTTCTGCTTTGGGGCAGATGTCTGGGAATCTGAATCCTTGTGGCCATGTCAGCCCTTTGAAGGAGGCCAGATCGAGAAATGGGCGTTGCGAGGATTCCAGGAATGGTAGATTATTGTTGTAGGGTATGATAACAGAAGGGGAGGCGGTGGCTCAGGGACTAAGACGCTGAGCTTGCCGATTAGAAAGGTCGGCGGTTCGAATCCCTAGCGCCACGTAATGGAGTGAGCTCCCGTGACTTGTCCCAGCTTCTGCCAACCTAGCAGTTCGAAAGCATAAAAAAATGCAAGTAGAAAAATAGGAACCACCTTTGGTGGGAAGGAAACAGCGTTCCATGCGCCTTTGGCATTGAGTCATGATGGCCACATGACTACAGAGACGTCTTTGGACAGCGCTGGCTCTTCAGCTTTGAAACGGAGATGAGCACCGCCCCCTAGAGTTGGGAACGACTAGCACATATAACCTTTACCTATGCTGGAGTGTACCTTTATGTAATGGAAAACACCTATTTTGGCCACGTTATGTGGGGGAATTCACTGGAGAAAGCAATTATGTTGGGTAGAGTTAGTTGTGGAAGGAAACCAGGCTGACAACGCAATGGCTGGACCACCAGCAAAGCTGATACCACCAGGCAGAGCGTAGAACAACTCAAAACTACTAGTGCAAGATCGGAAGATGCGGAGAGACCATTGAATCGACAAAGAGTTTGACACGACTGAATGGACGATCATATCCTCCTCATGGGAATATGGGATGGCCTTGAGGGACAGGAGAAAAACTGCAACCATGACAAATTGTGAAATAAGAGAAACTTGAGTTTGGTGCAAAACTGTAATTTGAGTCAGCGTCAGGAGTGGAAGGAAGCATATTGAGACTTGCAAGATTTTGATACTACAGCTTTATCGCAAAAGTCTGCATGACCTTGGTTTCCTAGATGGGTCTACCTTGAAGGGCTGACACTCCGCCTCTTCTTAAACCAGATTCAACCAAGGTTGGGCTTACTTTGAGTTTCTTTCTCACGGGTTCTGCTTCCCCAGGACTGTGCTGTCATCTATTCAATTCCTGCATGACTGACTTACATATCTGTGGGTTAACTTTAATTCGGTAGCCTTGGAATGATTCCAGATGCTGCAGCTGTGAGAGCTCCAGATCAGTTGATAGCTGAACGGTTCTAGCCCAGCGTGCTCTCTGAGGAATTCTGGGAGTTGAAGTCCACAAGTCTTAAAATGGCCAACTTTGCAGACTTCTGATTTTTAAGCCACGCTGGATGCAGGCCTTGAGCTAACTTGTTTTATCCATTTTTACCGAATACAGCGTAGATGTGTTTGCAAAGCCACAATCCAGAGTTCACAAATCAAGAGGGCTGGTTCCACCCAATGTGGCAGCCAGGTTTTGTCCTGCCCCACTGCAAGGGATGAGCCCAGACTAAGCATTACAATTTTTTTTTGCCTTCTCCAAAACTTGGAAATCTTTTGCAAATATTTCTTCATTGAGTAATTGTGATGGGAAAAAAGGCAGGGGTTTGGTGATCTTGGCTATAAACAATAAATCTCACATCAACAATTGCAAGGAATTTTTTAGTTTTGATGCACAATGAGACCATTAGGGAGTGTCCCAAGACGTGTGGACTTCAACTCTCAGAATTCCCCCAACCACCCACAGTGACAGCATGCTGACTAGGGAGTTCTGGGATTCCCAATTCTGGGAATTCCCAATTCTGGGAATTGAACACAACATCTTGGAAGTTGCGAAGATGAGAAACGTTAGTACAGGTAAGAAGCTCCTTCCTTCTACTAGTACGTTTTAAAAACAGCCACAAGGAAAGCTTACATTTGTTGAATTCCATCTTGCAACTTTAAATCAAACATTGAACCTAAAAAAAAATAAATGCCTTGCAAGGACACATCACGACCACTAGATGGCACTCCCCTGCCAGTTTTTTTTAATTCAAACCAGCCCAGGTTGGCTTGGGTTGAATTGATTTGACTCCCCAGGAGCAAATAAAAGGGTTTTTTTTGAAATGGGAAGAATGTTTAAAGGCGTGGGATGCAAACTCCCAGGGTCTCCAGAGGGTCGTCCCCCCTCCCATCAAGAATCTCTCAAACTCAAGTCTGGTGTTTTTTCCCCCAAGGGATTCTGTCTGGCTTGTCTTTCAATCTTTTATTTTATTTTATTTTATTAAATTTATACCCCGCCCTTCTCCAAACGGACCCAAAGGTCTTTCAAAGGAATGGCTCCTTTGTCTGTATTACCCAACGAGGGAAATTTATTAATTTTATTATTTATTTATTAATTTAATTTGTATACCGCCCTCTCTCCCGTTTGGGACTCGGGGCGGTGCACAGGGATAATAAAAAGATAAAATACATATAAATACAATCAATTAGATAAATTTAAATTTAAATAAATTTAACCCGTGCTAAAATATTTAAAAACCCTATTAAAACGGTAGACTTCAGGGACATGATTTCTAGGAAAGAAATTCTGAGATGGGTCAAAACTAAGAGCTGAAGGGGTCTCGAGGAAATCTTTGAATGCAAAGAATAGAGATCCCAAAGAATGTTTCTCTAGCTTGGCAACTTGAGGTAAGGACTTCAACTCCCAGAATTCCAAGACTGGCTGGGGGATTCTGGGAGTTGAAGTCCACACCTCTTCACGTGGCTTTGGTTGAGAAGCACTGTTCTAGACACACTTGCCATATTTTGAAGAGGATTTTGGGTAGCTGGTTGATGTTGTTTAGGAACGAAGCTGTTGGAGAAGACCTGAGTCCTCATCCCCTACCTACTCAGGGGACCCTCTTAGCTGTGTAGGTCTTCGGACTGGATCCCCCAGGTGTCTTTTCCTTTCTCTCCTTCTGCCTCCTCCTTGCTGCTCTTCTAAGAGACACTCGTGATTCCACAACGCCACCTTGACACACAGATTTAGATCATGAGAGTGGCCTTCAGTTTGATTTTATCGCTTGCTCTTCACAGAGGTCATGGGTTTTCTTCCCTGGGCTGTAGATGTATTCATTCGACTTGCCTTTTATTCTTTTTTTCCACCCCTCTCAATGTTTGCAAAAACGGGTCATGTTTTCAGAATGTCATTCCCTCAGAAGAGTTTGGTTCTTGGACAGGTCAGCCTGCGCGTCGCGTCTCTGGCAGTTGGGTGTACTGAGGGCTTTGTGAGGGGAGATGTGGGGCTGTTTGTCCCTCTGGCTTCTGTGCCATTGAAATCTCAATGCGATGGGCCCATTCAAGATGTCAAGAGAATTTCTTATCCTTTTCTCGAAAGTTTGATGGAAACTGCAAAGTGAATTATATCGGATTCACCTGTCAAATCAATTTATTTGCTTTTGGACATGCCGGCTAATACTTTGCTGTTTTTTTTTCTTTTTCTTTTGGGAGAGAATCTCTAAGAATACTCCTTCCTTCCTTCCTTCCTTCCTTCCTTCCTTCCTTCCTTCCTTCCTTCCTTCCTTCCTTCCTTCCTTCCTTCCTTCCTTCCTTTCACCCATCCATCCCCAGATCTTGTTTATGCCAAAAACGCTTCCCATTTTAAAAAGAGATCGATTTTTAAAAAAATTAACATTCAAGGGGTAAACAACAATCAGACTGGATGATTTAAACGTTTGATGCAGCTGCTTAAATTAGCAGGAAGAATTTAGAGAATTATTTCAGAACTGAATATTTATAAATGCTGGCCGCAGCTGTCATTAAAAAAAAAAAAGGCATTTCCTCAGCTACACCTTGAGAAAAGGTTCCCAACTTTCTGGGTAGCCAGGGAAGACTTGTTAAAAGCTTCTCCTGGGCTCTCTCACAAAATGGTTTCTGTAAGGAGCCGCCTTGACTGATCCTAAGAGTCAGCCAGGAAAATTATTCTGGTGGAGATCAAAAGTGGGGTTTGGGAAACGGATGAAGTTGGCAGATAGTTTTGTAGCTCACCTTTCTATTAAGATTAAAGGCTGGTGTGCATAAATTGAGAACCTGAATAGAATCTGTATGATTTTTGTGACATCCCCATGAATCTTTCTAAAACCAAAATTTAGTCTCTCTTAATCTCTCTTGGTTGGCACTTCAAGGACGTCCAAGCCAGGAAACCAAAACTAAGAATACTAATATTTATTTTAAAGTTACAGCAACAGAATCTTCCTAGACTAAAGCTCTCTTGCCTCCACCCTCTCTACTTTTCAGAGAACTGGGGAAGATCTTTCCTGAAATGCTTCCTCCACCCACTTTCCTGCTCCAGACTCAGGTTTCTCTTATCTGATGAGTGCCTTGACTGCAGCTCTTCCTCCTGTCTTCTTCCAAGCTTGTCCTCGCAGCCCATCACCCAACCACACACGTTCTCCCGCATAATTACTGTTGGTCCCAACGTGTCCGAAGGATGCCCGATGGGGAAACGCTAATCCCTCTTGATGTTTTCCCACTCTTTCCCATTAATTTGGACATCGCTAAAGGTTGGGTTGCTCAAACCTTGATGATCTTTAACTCCAGCCCTTCCAGTTGTCGGTAGCGGCTGCGATTGGAGAAGCCGGTGTTTTATTCGACCGAGTGTTCACCTCTTGAGTTTCTTCCAAATACAGACAAATGAAAGACAAACATTTCATCTCCCCGAGTGGGCAACATGATTTGTTCAAACAAGACGCAAGTAATTCTGGGGTGCCGAAGGAATTGGAGCTTTCATTAAAATTCAGATCCGAAGAACCTCTGCCAGAGGATTTAATTCTCTCGGCATGTTCTAAGTCTGCCTTCCCTGCCTTTGGATTTGAATATGCCCTTGAATTTAAAACTTCTGCTGTAGCTGTTCTTGTCGCTACCGCTGCCTGTCTTCGGCATTGGCATCCCGCTTTTAAAAATCGTTCTGGAGGTGCCATTGTAATCAAACTTGAGTTTTGAAATGGGAGGCACAGGCCGTGTGGCTGAGCTTTGGAGAATAAACAACCTCCACTGTTTGACTTATTAAGGCATGGTGTAAGGTTTGGAAAATTAATTTTTCACGACATGCAGCCTTGCAATCTTCACTTAGCTACGGTGCCTGTGTTTTCAAAGAGGAAATTGTAATATTAGCAGAATGAACGCTTTGTAAGAAGGTTACACCATTCCTCAGCATGGCTTGCATGTATGATATCTGGTTAATTCTGAGTCTAATTCTGTGTCTTGCATAGAGAATACAATTTGCCAAACTTCCTTGATGAAATAAACATTGTGAAGGTGCTTTTTTCCTGAAAACATGAGTCCCGAGCAGAGTACGAATTTGGAAAGGTCTGGTATTTCAATTTTTAGCAAAGTTTTTTTGGTTTTTTTTTTGCTTCCCATTTGGGTTCTGCCTGGATTAACTAGGCAGCTTATTTTCAGATTCATTTTTGGATAAAAAGCTTTGAAGCAAATAACACCTGAACTGAATTTTGGAATTCTATTAGAATTTTATGTCCTTGCTTTGTGTTTTCCAGGATTTTACTAGCAGGAGCATAATAGTGGGGAGGGATGATACTAAACAGAGAAAATGACCTGTGCTTCTTAATTGCCAGAAAGCAGGATAGCAGAGTGTTGGAAGAGACCTTGGAGGTCTTCTAGTCCAACCCCTTGCTCAGGCAGGAAAGCTTTTTTCAGCCAAATGGTTGTCCAATCACTTCTTCAGATAAAGAGCTTGAGAAATAATTCTAAGATTAGAATTGGTGTGACTAAAAGACACTAAACAAGTATATCTCCCTTCTACATTTTTCTTGATCAATTTGGCACATGGGGTAAAATCGTTTAAAGAAGGCTAGATTAGCTGGCTTGATTTTTATTATTTTAACATGAGTGGTCCCAATAGAAACTCAGTGGCTAAGGCACTGTGCTTGTCGATCAGAAAGGTCGGCAGTTAAGTGGTTCGAATCCTTAGCGCCGCGTAATGGACTGAGGTCCTGTTACTTGTCCCAGCTTCTGCCAACCTAGCGGTTCGAAAGCACGTAAAAAACGCAAGTAGAAAAATAGGAACCGCCTTTGGTGGGAAGGGAACAGCTTTCTGCGCGCCTTCGGTGTTGAGTCATGCCGGCCACCTGACCACGGAGACGTCTTCGGACGGCGCTGGCTCTTCGGCTTTGAAACGGAGATGAGCACCGCCCCCTAGAGCCGGGAATGACTAGCACATGGGTGCGAGGGGATCTTTTACCTTTTATACTGGACGTCTCTTCTGATAGAACTCTGCAATTCAGCTTTTTAGGGAGGGAGAACATGCAATGATTTTCTGCCCTGCAGAATATTTTAAATATTGAAATAATTACTTGCGCCTGTCTGACTTGCATGGAAGGAAAGGACTCCTGGCCTTTTTTGCTTGTAGCCACGAGGGGGCAGACTTGGAGTAACAATCCTGGTAACGGGATGGGATATTTACCCAGCAGCTGTTTCCCAAATGTTTGTGGTGGGGTTGCATTTTCTTGTTGGCAGAGCAGGGCTTCTCCAACCTTTGCAACTTTAAGTCTGAAGGACTTCAGCTCCCAGAATTCTCCAGCCAGCTTTGCTGAAGGACTTTGCTGAAGCTTTGCTGGCTGGAGAAGTCTGAGAGCTGAAGTCCTTCAGACTTAAAGTTGCAAAGGTTGGGGACCCCTGCTCTAAGGGCCATGTGAGGGTCTCATCCAGCCCTAAGGCCCTTCTATTTGCCAGTTGGTTTACAGCTCATCTGGTTTTCTTCTCTAGCACGGTTGCTTCCTCCTCAAACTCTTCCTCTCTCTGCAATTAGAGACTGTCTGTCTTGGTTGCTCTCCTCATACGTAGCTCCTGAGTAAATATGGCAAGCATGCAAAGCAGTCTAAAGAGAGACACAAAGAAAGCTCCTTAACCTCACAACACACGACAAGAGAAGCAGCCCTAGTTTGAACTGGGGGATCTGCGAGCATTCCAGGCCAAGCGGAATCTCCCAAATCTCTCCTAGGGGATTCCTGGAAGACTGGCATTCGGACAAATTTGGCCATCAGCAGGCAGGTAGAGATAAACAGCATTTACACCCACTTCAAAAGAGACACTAAAGCTAAAAAGGAAACACAAAGACCAGAACGCTACTTCGGCCAGAAATTAACACCCAGATAAGCAGGGATTAACACCAGACAAACAAGAAGAAAACAATAGCCTGATCAAGGGACCACCCAGGAGAAAACCACACTCCCACCACCACTGACAGGGGAAGTGACTATATATAATACAATACAATACAATAGCAGAGTTGGAAGGGACCTTGTAGGTCTTCTAGTCCAACCCCCTGCGTAGGCAGGAACCTTATACCATTTCAGACAAATGGTTATCCAACATCTTAAAGACTTCCAGGGTTGGGCATTCACAACTTCTGGAGGCAAGCATAAATGGAGTAAACTATAAACGGAGTAAACCCCATACTCAATAGCACCGATGATGTTCCTTAAGTGGGTAATGAAATTTCTTCAAGCAACCAACTTAGAGGGGATTCTCCAGTTCACCCTGTAGTTACAGCAGTTCTGCTCTTCTACTGCAAGCACATATCAGTCTAAAAAGTTTGCTTTAAGGTTCTATTTTTTGCATCGAAATGTGCAAACAAGGCAAAAGTGTTTGGCCTTTGATTTTTCAGTTTGGACGTGATAACAGGGCCCAATTTAGGATCCAGCTGATTTTGCTTGGAATCCGTCCTGGTGAAGATTTAGCCCCTTCCACCCTCTTGCAATGAGGAACAGAACATGGTTTAACCTTGAGTAAAACTTGTCACGCCCCTGCCCTGGGTAGCTCGTCTTGCAAAGCTAGATTGCCTATGACCTCTTCCAGGAGAAACAGGTAATTGGAGGTGTCATTTGTCTTAAACTTTTATCCTAACCAGTGAACTGCTGGGCAGGCAGCCAAAAGCTTAAATCTATTTAGAAGATTTGAAAATATTAGAAGAGGTTGCACACTACATCAGGGGCAAGAGGAAGCTGGCATACACATAGAGCCATGTTCCCCCTCCTCATGTATACAGGTCACCCACAACAGCCCAAAAGTTCTCTTGCTAAATTTCAGTTCAGTGCATTTTACCCCATTTTTACGACGCTTCTTGCCACGGTTGTTAAGGGAATTGCCGCCATTGTTAGTAACATGGTCGTAAAAGGGAATCTGATTAGTAAGAAGGTTGCAAAAGAGGACCACAGGACCCTGGACACTGCAGTCGTCATAAATATGAGCCAAATTTTGATCATGGGGATGCGACCGCGGTTGTTAAGTGTGAAAAACCTTCACAAGTCAATTTTTTCAGTGTCGTGACTTTGCATGGACACTAAATGAACTCTCGTAAGTTGAGGACTACCTGTATCTATTTAACAAATTGAAGGTAGTAAGAGTTGGGTTCTCAAGTCTCGCACTGATGGTATTCTCTGGTCTCCTTTGCTGTCTCTCGCCTTCTCTGCCCCCCGTGTTTTATTCACGCAAGATTTAGGGCCCTGATGGGGCTTTGCCAGGACCTTCCGCCTCCTCCTTTCCCTTCCCTCCCTCTCTGCATTAAATAACTCTTATAAATAGTCTTAAATGAGGATGGGCATTGTGTGTGTTTTTTACCCAGAACCTGCGATTTCTCATAATGCTCTCTGAAAAGGTCATGGTGAGCGATTGTATTTTCAGCTTTCAGGCCATTCATTTCTCCCCCCAGTAATGGCTTAATGTTGAATTCTTATTTCATTTTATTTTATTGCATTTCGTTGGAAAATATTACTTTCTTGGAGAGTTAAATAGGGCAACATGAGATGGGGTGTGCAGAATGCACAATTATCCACTGTTAGGGTAGTTGGTGACACTCTAAAAGGATCTGGACCAGGGCAGGGGTCTCCAAACTTGGCAGCTTTTTAAGACTGGTGGACTTGGCTGGCTGGGGAATTCTGGGAGTTGAAGTCCACAAATCTGGAGGCCCCTTGATCTAGAGACATCTTCTAGATCAGTGGTTCTCAACCTTCCCAACGCCGCGACCCTTTAATACAGTTCCTCATGTTGTGGTGACCCCCAACCATAAAACTGGTGTCTCGGTTCATAAGACCATAGAAAATATGTGTTTTCTGATGGTCTTAGGCGACCCCTGTGAAAGGGTCGTTCGGCTCCCAAAGGGGTAGCGACCCACAGGTTGAGAACCGCTGTTCTAGATCTTCTTGCGCCATATCAGTCATCTGATGTTGGTGATCCTATTTTTGTCAACGGCCTCATGAAAAAGTGCTGCTGAGTTTTATCCAAACCGGTCCCTTAGATTTTGAAGCCCTGATGTTCGTCTTCTGCCTGGACCTCCTTGGCCTTCAATCTTTCCTTGGACGATTAAGTGAAGGATGTCATCTTCTAGATGCTTTGACCCACCCCCAAAAAGAATCTTCAAAGCTGGCTGGAGAAGTCTGGGAGCTGAAGTCCTTCAGACTTAAAGTTGCAAAGTTTGGAGACCCCTGTTGTAGGCTGTTGGTGCGATTAAATTGTGGGTTGATCCTTCCGGTCTTTTGCAGCAGGCCATCCCATCGTCTGAAGGCGACCCTTGTCATTTTAAGGCCCTTTTGTCTGGGAAGGAGAGTGTTTGAAGAGTATTTTGGGGACCGAAGGACAGTCTCTGATCCACTCCATTGATTCCTGCTTTCATTTAAACGGCAATTCATTACTTTCTTCCTGGGCTCGTTCGAGAATCCATTGCTCATTACTTTTTCATCACTGTATGATTGGAACAATTTGTATCTGTCGCTTGTACATTGGCCAGATAATGAAATAATCATTTGCGCATCTACAGCCGCGTTTTTTACATTTATTTTTCACAGCGCAATTCACTTGGCTGGGTCATTTTATCACTCTGGAGCCAATTGGGATCTTGTTTTAGCATTTAGCGGGCCGGGAAGGGTTTTCAGCAGCTGGATCGGGCCATTTTGTCACCATAAAACTCCCTGATTGTCCACTTAAGGAAAGCAGCGAGGGTCTCGTGAAAAGGAGGAGAAGGAATCTTGCCAAGCACGGTGGGGAAGCGGCTGTACCTCTGAAGATGACAAATTCAGGAGAGGGAGGGCGACAGGGAGGGGAGGAAGGAAGGAAGGAAGGGAGGGAGGGAGGGAGGGAGGGAGGAAGGGAGGGGAAGAGAGGAAGGGTTGGCAGTCTTATCTGGCCCCCTGCAGCTTGGAACGTCACTTGGTGGCTGGGGATGATGGTGCTGTGGCCTTCTAATTCAACTCACACTGAGGAGGGACTTGGCAGAGGGATGTTGGTGGCATCATCTACCCGCTTCTGTGAACTTCTTGCATCCGAGAGGTTGTTTTCTTGCAGACATTTCATGACCCAACTAAGTAACATCATCAGATGTTGGGTAATGGAACATTGCAGGGGGAAAGAAATCAAGCTCAGAGAGCATCAAGGAACCCACCGTTCAACCATGAGTGACAAGGGTTCCACGAATTGAGTCTTCCTGGTTCCAGAGTCTCAAGTAGTCTCCACCCAGCATCTCCAGGAACTTATCACGGTCTCCACCACCAACGTTCTGGGTCCCCTGGGAAAGTGGGATGTTGGACCACAGCTTTACAGCTTCAACTGTGGGGGTTTAATACCCTTCAACTCCAGAAAGCCCAAAGGGAGCTTTGTGTCCACCCAAATGTTGCTAGGCTGCCCTGGAAAAAGGCTTCTTCTTGACTGTCATTGTGAAGAGGTAACTGATCCTCCATCTTTGCAAAGCTGACTCTGGAAGTGGACGAGGGGAAGGTCCATTGAGCTGTGTACAACCTTTGCAGTCAAGCCACATCTCGGTCCCTCAACTCACCTGTGAGGGCGGGTGGCTGCTATATTTTCCTGAGGGCCACCTTGGAAGGGGATCTTCTGATTTTGGGGCTTGTGCCTTGTTACCCCATCCAACATCCTTTGGCCACCTAAGAAGAAGGAAGAAGGACTCAATGAAGAAGAGCCTAATGCTGAAAAAGATGAAGGGCAAAAGAAGAAGAAGGGGACGGCAGAGAAGGAGGTGGCTGGATGGAGTCACCGAAGCACTCGGCGTGAGCTTGAATGAGCTCCAGAGGATGGTAGAGGACAGGAAGGCCTGGAGGAACATTGTCCATGGGGTCGCGATGGGTCGGACATGACTTCGCAACTAACAACAACTCTCTCTCTCTCTCTCTCTCTCTCTCTCTCTCTCTCTCTCTCTCTCTCTCTCTCTCTCTTCTCTATCTATCTATCTATCTATCTATCTATCTATCTATCTATCTATCTATCTATCTATCTATCTATCTCAAGTACTTTGGCCACCTAAAGAGAAGGAAGAAGGACTCCCTGGAGAAGAGCCTCATGCTGAGAAAGATGGAGGGCAAAAGAAGAAGGGGACGGCAGAGAAGGAGGTGGCTGGATGGAGTCACCAAAGCAGCCGGCGTGAGCTTCAATGGACTCTGGGAGATGATAGACGACAGGAAGGCCTGGAGCAACATTGTCCATGGGGTCACGATGGGTCAGGCATGGCATCGCAACTAACAAAACAACTCCATCCATGGGCTGCACCTTGGGCCTTATTCTTTGGCCAGGCTCCAACTCCACTTTTGTCAAAATTCCCCGAATGAGAAAAGTTTGGTTCTAAGAAGTGACTAATGTAACGTGGGCATCTTATCTTAGTTTTCTCCATTTGTCATTGTAAGAAGACATGATGGATGTGGAAAGGGTCCTCCAATGACGCTTCTGGCAATAAGGATTTTCACAAGTAACTATCTATGCTTTGCCAAAGCTCATCCATAGAAACTCTGCCTTTCTTTGAAAAATGTCTGTTCTCTCCTTTATCTCGATCTGAGCTTTTTCTATTCGCAGACCTCTGCGGGTTGTGGAACACAAATAGCACCCCCGGTCACAAGGTCTGGGTTCAGGTTTGGCCATGTGGACGGAGAGCCCAGAACCTCGGCCATCCAAAGCGGATAATTATAACATCCAAGAGATAAGAAGGGAGAGGCCCCTGATTGGCGATTTCATTTGCTTCTGTAAATCTATTTCTCTCCAATTAGTTAAAATGGCACCTAACGTTCTGTTCTCCAAATATCACATGTATTATTATGTAAAGGTTGAGTTAGTCATTATGTTTGAAAAGGTCAGGGTTTGAATTTAATGCCGGAGAGAGACAGTGTCTCCTGTCAGCTCATGGTAATTACGATGCAGCACGTTAACTGGACTTCCGAAGGATTACCGCGTCCCGCTTGTCATGAGGACGGTGTCTGGTTGGTTGGTCAAACACTGTGTTCTAGGATACTGGATGGAGGCAACAGACCCTCCTTGGCTGCGTTTCAACTCCAGCATTAAGTGGACATTATCTGTGGTGCCATAAATATTGAGAGTATTTCTGCTCGGAGTCAGGGTAGCTGTTGAAGAACCTATGGTCTCAATGGAGGTAGAGGGACACTACACACAGGAGGTTGTTTTTTTTTTAAAGACAGGTAAGCTAACGGGAGACCCACCTGGCCTGATCCATGGGAAAGCCTTTACATGAGAC
Organism: Rhabdophis nuchalis; assembly: GCA_039707465.1. Classification (NCBI taxonomy): domain Eukaryota; kingdom Metazoa; phylum Chordata; class Lepidosauria; order Squamata; family Natricidae; genus Rhabdophis; species Rhabdophis nuchalis. The sequence goes on along the minus strand of CM077657.1, from coordinate 23,205,155 downwards.
ATAGGAGCAACAGGGGAATCCCGAGGAAAAATGATCCTGATGGCCCTCACTCAGTATTGGTGAGAGAGAAAATATACGTGGACAATATTATTCCAGGGCTTTGTCACTAGGTGGCACTGTTTGAGAAACTCAAGGCCTGGATGCACACATCATGCTAAGCTTTGGGATAGCCTTGTTTTGTAAAGCCTGATCATTGGGCTTTCCTAACCATGGCTTATCACGGGATTCTGCAGAATCAGCCAATGGTGATCTAATGAAGCCACGGTGAGAGAGAAAATATACGTGGACAATGTTATTCCAGGGCTTTGTCACTAGGTGGCACTGTTTGAGAAACTCAAGGCCTGGATGCACACATCATGCTAAGATTTGGGATAGCCTTGTTTTGTAAAGCCTGATTATTGGGCTTTCCTAACCATGGCTTATCACGGGATTCTGCAGAATCAACCAGCGGTGATCTAATGAAGCCACGGTGAATTGAAGCAAGCAATACTTTGTTAGGGTGTGTGTGTGTGCACGCACCCTGTGAATCTTCTACGGCAACTCGTATCTGAGGATATTTCCTCATTTGCTGCGACAGTTGAGGCTGGCACCTCCCACTAACAGCCAGGCGCATCTTTGGCTCATTTATTCCATGGGCCCAACATAGACTGTGACTCAACTTAGCTTTTTAATGGAACGTGGCAAAAAAAGAAGAATTAACACGGCTTTTAAAGGAAAACTATTCTTGGCCTCTGCAGCTGAACATGTCACCGTCGGGTGCCATGCTAATTTTAGCCTTCAGCTGGTAAAATGCCACCTATGCACTCGTGTCCTGAGGGTGTTGGATTCGCTGTATAATCCAGAGAATTCCAATGTCTGCTTTGGCCAAGTAAAAACGAAAATGGACATCCTGTTTGTGTGTTTTTACAAAATTTACCCATTTACAAAATGTTTCTTCAATGTGGATGCAGGGAAGGGGCCACAGCTGTTACAGAGAAGGGGGGGGGATTTGAAATGAAAGGGAATATCTGTTTTGGTGGGGCTGCATTTGTGAGCATCGGAAAAAAATAGCTCAAATTGTTTGTGCCTGTGCAAAACACCCTCACTCAGCGAATCGGTTGGAAACCTGTTAGGAACCCACCTCTGGATTGAGGGCAAGAGAAGAAGGGGATGAGAGAGAAGGAGGTGGCTGGATGGAGTCACTGAAGCACTCGGCATGAGCTTAAATGGACTCCGGGAGGTGATAGAGGACAGGAAGGCCTGGAGGAACATTGTCCATGGGGTCGCGATGGGTTGGACATGACTTTGTAACTCACAACTAACTATCTATCTATCTATCTATCTATCTATCTATCTATCTATCTATCTATCTATCTATCTATCTATCTATCTATCTATCTATCTCAAGTACTTTGGCCACCTCATGAGAAGGAAGGACTCCCTGGAGAAGAGCCTCATGCTGGGAAAGATGAAGGGCAAAAGAAGAAGAAGGGGACAACAGAGAATGAGGTGGCTGGATGGAGTCACTGAAGTAGTCGGTGTGAGCTTAAATGGACTCCAGAGGATGGGAGAGGACAGGAAGGCTTGGAGGAACCTTGTCCTGAAGGTTGGACCATAAGGAAAGCTGAGCACCAAAGAATGGAGGTCTTTGAACTCCCGCGAGTCCCTTGGACTGCAAGGCGATCAACCCAGTTAGTCCTAGAGGAGATCCACCCTGACTGCTCTTTAGAAGATCAGATCCTGAAGAGGAGACTCAAGGACTCTGGGCACCTAATGAGAAGGAAGAAGGAGTCCCTGGAGAAGATGCTGGGAATGATGGAGGGCAAGAGAAGAAGAAGGGGACAACAGAGAAGGAGGGGGCTGAATGGGGTCACTGAAGCAGCCGGCATGAGCTTCAATGGACTCCAGAGGATGGCAGAGGACAGGAAGGCCTGGAGGAGATCAACCCTGACTGCTCTTTAGAAGGCCAGATCCTGGAGAGGAAACTAAGACTTTGGCCACCTAAGGAAAAGGAAGAAGGACTCCCTGGAGAAGAGCCTCATGCTGGGAATGATGGAGGGTAAAAGAAGAAGAAGGAAACGGCAGAGAAGGAGGGGGCTTCATGGAGTCACCAAAACAGCCAGCGTGAGCTTCAATGGACTCCAGAGGATGGTGGAGGACAGGAAGGCCTGGAGGAACATTGTCCATGGAGTCACTTCGCAACTAACAACAACAACATATTCGGTTTCTACCGATCACCATATCCCCCCGCCCCTTCCATTATGACTCATGCTGGGAAATCTTTCCTCCCTCAAGACTGATTTAACAACCACAGCAAAAAATAAAACAAAACTTTCCCATCTCTCTGTCTCTCTGTCCTGGTTCTACACGTAAAAGCTCCCACACTTGAATTGCAATTGCTAGAAGAACATTCACAGCTTCTTTTAGCTTGCTTGTCTTTGAGATGCGGCTTCCTTTCCAGGCCAGGCTGATGCGGGAATGAGGATATTTCTGCGAGGTTAGGATGGCGCCTCGAATTCATCTTGCCACCCGCAATTTCCCTGGGCTGCTTGCAAAGAGCTCTCACCAGGGTACCACATGGAGAATGTGGGTCATTCCGCCTTCAGTCTTTCCTTTGAAGGCCTGCCAACTCATCTCTCCCGGTTGGCTTTAGCGGAGCGAAAGGCTGTTGGTAACAGGGCAAAAGTCGGAACGCTTGGCTGCTGGAATCTGGGTTACGTTGTCAGGTGTTGAGTTTCATCTGGCAGACCGAGCGTTTTTGCCAGTTGTGCATAAAAGGATGTGGCTTGCAACTTTTGAGTCAAGGGAAGAGCCGTACAACTCTGTAGGAGGAGCTTCCCCATGGCCAAAATAATGTTGACTTCTTAATACACCTGGACCAGTGGCAGGTGGTCTTCTGGATTACATAGTAAGGTGGCCACATTTAAAGTAGGCTGGGGATCCCTGGATGGTCAATCAATCAATCAATCAATCAATCAATCAATCAATCAGGATAGAGCTGGAAGCGACCTTGGAGGTCTTCTAGTCCAACGCCCCGCTCAAGCAGGAGATCCTACATTCTTTGAGACAAGTGATTGTCCAATCTCTTCTTAAAAACCTCCAGTGATGGAGCACTCTACAACTTTTGAAGGCAGCTTCTGTTCCACTGTTTAATTGTCCTGACTGTTATGAAGTTTCTCTTTAATTCCAGGTTGCTTCTCTCCTTGACTGGTTTCCATCCGTTGCTTCTTGTCCTGCCTTCACGGGTGCTTTGGAAAGTAGGTTGGTTTAGATGCAAAGCTACCTGGAGCACACCAGTTTGAGGAATAACATCTTTAGATCATTCACTGTCTACTTCATGTTGGCTTGGATTGGTTAGACCTGGATGTCCCTGCTGGAAAATTCTCTATTTGCCCAGATTGTGATACGAGTCAATATTGCAGCTGGTAGACCTTCTCATTCACTATGGACCACACTCCTCCTTCCAGTGCAGGTTGTAGACACAGGGTCCCATAATGAACTTAGGTCAAAGAATTACAACTTCAACCCCACACCTCAGCTGGGTTTTTAGTTCCAATCAAAACTGCCTCCTTTGGAAAGGAAAAAAAGAGCCATCTTCAAAGTAACCTAGGCAGGACCCAATTCTACCCGTTGAAAGATCCCAAAAGACCACAAATTACACAAAGATATTTGTGGTGGTTCTTGATAATACAATAATAAAATACAATACAATACAATACAATACAATACAATACAATACAATACAATACAATACAATACAATACAATACAATACAATACAATAGCAGAGTTGGAAGGGACCTTGTAGGTCTTCTAGTCCAACCCCCTGCGTGGGCAGGAACCTTATACCATTTCAGACAAATGGCTATCTAACATCTTCTTGAAGACTTCCAGTGTTGGGGCATTCACAACTGCTGGAGGCAAGCTGTTCCAGAGGTTAATTGTTCTCACTGTCAGGAAATTTCTCCTTAGTTCTAAGTTGCTTCTCTCCTTGATTAGTTTCCACCCATTGCTTCTTGTCCTGCCCCCAGGTGCCTTGGAGAATAGTTTGACTCCCTCTTCTTCTAAGATTCCAGAGGGCCAACAGCGTTCTCTCGTCACCAACTCTGTAGGTGCTTTGGGCATGATGGTATCTAAAGATTGCAAGATTTGGAAAAAAGAAGACCACTCTGTATTTGCGTAGCCATCTTCTTTACAAACACAGCCTCCCGTTGTATTAAGCTGCCAATCTTTCTCCTCCATCGCCAGACTCTCATTTTCCTTGCCTTTAGATTCTTTGGGGGGGGGGGAACGATACAGCGGGGTCACGACGACGGATCAAGAAACAGAAACATTTCAGAAAGCGTTAAATTCAGATTTGCCCGCTGTGTCCTCAGGCATAGCACAATTACTTTTTTTTTTGTTTTTTTGCCAACGGTTCCAGGAAGATGCCGGGCTACACACAAAAAAACCACAACCCCAAACCCACTTATAAATGAAAGTGTGTATTTTAGCGTGCAGGCAACTCTAGACTACACACAAGAAGAACGCTGTAGATTTTGCCTAATGGCCTCGATTTTGCCTTCTGTATCGTTGCCCACCGTTGTCGCTAATATAGCATGAAATCCAATTGCGCAGCAGAGCATGGGGCCTCAACTTCCCCTTTGCAAAGTTGGTAACCCATAATCCTTGCACGAATCATTAGCCGAGCCAGTGAACGGGATGGGAAGCCCTCCGCGCTCCTCCGTCCTCCTCCTGACTAATAATCAGCGTTTTACGTAACTCCAAAACCACCGCAGATATATTCTCTCTAGGCCTCGCACGAAGCCCACGAAGACCCTAGGAAAACACAGCTAGGCTCATCTGTCTTGTTTTGTTCAGCTTGTTTGCGCTTCAGGAGCCGTGCGTCGCACGCAGCCCACCATCGCTGCAAATAAGGTCTCTTCAGACCATTTCAGGGGGGAAAAATGATCTGCTGCTTTTTCAGTTCCAAATAGTTTGGGCGTGAGAAACACAGGAATCTCTTCGGCATCCATCATGTTGATTCTTTCTGCAAATTTCTTGAAGCAAAAGGATTGTTTGCCTTCTTTCTTTCTTTCTTTCTTTCTTTCTTTCTTTCTTTCTTTCTTTCTTTCTTTCTTTCTTTCTTTCTTTCTTTCTTTCTTTCCTTCCTTCCTTCCTTCCTTCCTTCCTTCCTTCCTTCCTTTCTTTCTTGGTTTAGCCCAGGGGTGGGCAAACTTTGCAACTTTAAGTCTGAAGGACTTCAGCTCCCAGAATTCTCCAGCCCTTCTGGGTCCTTCAGACTTCAAGTTGCAAAGTTTGCCCACCCCTGGTTTAGCCAAAGCTTGAGGTGGAGCTCTTGCCTCACAAGCAAGGAGGTGGTGAGTTCGATCCTAGGTAGAGGCAGATGTAGGGTCTCTTGCTTGGGCAGGGGGCTGGACTAGAGGACCTGCAAGGTCCCTTCCAACTCTTGCTCATCTGTTAAAGGTAATAAAATGAGCATTCTTCTACCCAAACGCCCTGCAGAACATTTCTGCATATAAATCTGTGATGGCTTTGCTGGAGAAAATGTCCTTTTAGAGACCTTTGTGGGTCCGAAATCTCTCCCAGAGTATAAACCGGATTCTGTCAGCAGAAGGAATAAGTAAATAAGATATTTTTGCAGCAGGTAAATATTGGCTTGGAATTCTCCTGCAGCGACACGTTTTTTCCTCCAAAGATTCTGATGCACATCTGCATATATGTGGCACACACACACACCCACACACCCGAGCTCCCTAAATTCTTAATGGGTGATTTTCCTCAGGAAAGGATTCCTCCCCAATTTTGCTCAGCAATCAAAATGAGTCCTTCCTCAGCTGGAAGGAGGTTAATTGGGTCTAATTATAGCTTTTTTTGACACACTGAAAACACCTGGCAAAAGAGCCACAGAGTGAGGAAAGTGGCTGGCCCAGGGGTGAAATGCGAGCAGTTGGGCCAAAAACAGGGGATGGCAGGGTGCTGAGAAAGAGAGAGAGAGGAGAGAAGAGGAGAGAGAAGAGAAGAGAGTAGGGAGAAAAGGAGGGGAGAGAGGAGAGAGAAGAGGAGAGAACAGAGAAGAGGGGAGAGAGGAGAGAAGAGAGAGAAGAGGTGAGAACAGAGAAGAGGGTGGAGAGAAGAGAGAGAGAGAGAGAGCAGACAGCAGAGAAGAGAGTAGGGAGAAAAGGAGGGGAGAGAGGAGAGAGAAGAGGAGAGAACAGAGAAGAGGGGAGAGAAAGAGAGAGAGAGAGGAGAGAAGAGAGAGAAGAGGTGAGAACAGAGAAGAGGGTGGAGAGAAGAGAGAGAGAGAGAGCAGACAGCAGAGAAGAGAGAAGAGAGAAAAGGAGAGGAGAGAGGAGAGAGAAGAGGAGAGAACAGAGAAGAAAGGGGAGAGAAGAGAGAAGAGAGAAAGGGAGGGAAAAAGGAGAGGAAGAAAGCACTACACATCCTGGCACTAGACATAGCTTCAGAAGATACTCCAGGGCTGGAAGGGACCTGGAAGTCCCCTTGGTGCAGGAGGCCACCTAAGCCATGCCCACCATGGCCATGCCCACCCATCAACCGGGCAGAGAACCCGTTGCTAAAAGGTTTGAAGCCCACCCCTGAGTGACATGGTTGTGAAAAGAATTTGTCTTCCCCCTCGACTTTGGGGGTTAAAGGGGGATCACTACAATCGTCATACGTATGAGTCAGTTGCCAAGGGTCTGAATTGTTTTGTCCCCACCGCTGATGGTCTCCTTGAGCTTCATCTGGGAAGGTAGAGGGTCTCCTCAGAAGCATCCCAGGGGTGGGGTGGAGTAAGCCATGTTTCCCCACCAGGTCGTCAATCAAAGTCTATTTATCTCCCATCCACCCCCCAGGACTTCAGAATTAATTATAAACTTGGTGAAACACATTGTACCTGTTAGAAAAGGCAGATTGGAAACAAATTACATTCCTACCATCCCTAATGATGCTGTTGAGCTAGCAGGCAGAAGATACAAGTTGGAGAGTTGACTCCAAGGTCTAATAATGGTTGTGTGTGGTTGTGGGCACATGGGGGGGGGAGGGGGGCAGAAATTGCCTGGTTTCCCTCCTCCTCTTTGGACACACCTTGGAGTAGGGGACGGTTATCTTTGAAACCGTTCGATTGCATCCACGGGTCAGCGTATTTTGAAGGCCTTAAAGTGGCCGAACTTGAGAAAATATGGATGACGTCAACAGAACGGTTTTATCCAACTTGGGCACTTTCTCAGGAGGCTTTGGAGAGGACCTGCCTGACCATCTGGCCAGAGCTTCTGCTCTGAAACTCTTCCAAGTCCATAAACCCCTCCACCAAAAACAGACCCCTGCCCCAAGGAGCAAGAAACCACAATCTGGCCTGGTTTTCCTCCAGGATGAACGGCCTTCCACGTCAGGATGGTTCCCTGGCCCCTTCTATTTCTCGTCCCAATGCAAAGAAATTAATTTTCTGGACATAATTTCAAGGCCTCTGGGACATTATCAGGAGGAGAGTAAAAATAGACGATCATTACCAGTCAGGTAATGCGGACAAGTGTGACTAATAACCGGAGTGTCATTGATTTAATAATCTAATATTTCGTCTCTGCATGTTCAGCGTTTGGGTTTGTTAGCAGGAGATAAAGATTTAAGCCTGCCCGCAAAGGGGATTAAACTCACCACCACGGCTTACAAGTTACTCCTCAGGTCTGCCGGGGTTTGAGAGATGCAACCTGTGGCCCAATTCCCAGATGAAATAAGTAGACTTGAAGGCCACACTTGGAATCCTGCATCCAGTTTTGGTCGCCACGATGTAGAAAAGACGTGGAGACTCTAGAAAGAGTCTGAGCCAATAAGTAAATGGATTTTAGAATTTTAATGGGAATATTTTAGCACAGGTTCTAAGTTTAATTGTATTTTAGTCATTACTACTGTATTTATTGTTATGTATTGCTGTTTTTTAATTCCCTGTGCACCGCCCTGAGTCCATCTTTGGAGAAGGAGCAGTATATAAATCAAATAAAACTAAACTAAATGTTTTTATGGTTGATTTTGTGGCTGATTTTTTCAGGGAGAATATTTGCAAATTAAAAAAAAAAACCTGCCAAATCCATTGACCCAGATTTATTAAAGAAAAATAATATTTTGGGGAACACCCCCTCCTCCTAGACTTCCTGCTTCTAGCATCTGCTTAAGGCTCCAGCTTTATTATGATTATGATGACGAGCTGGGTTGTCAATCTTACTTCTTGACTGTCCCTTAATTGCTTTGAATGTGTTTGCCGTTTATTGGACTCCTCGCAGCTCATGTTCAGTTCTAGGCAGTCTATAAATTCTTTGGATAAATAAGTGATGCGTCACAGCCGTGTAGAGACAGCAGGTAGCTCTCTTTACCTTTTTACGCTCTCAAAATACGTCTTTAGGTGTCTAACAGTGAAGCTATTCAGGAGGGAAGGGACTTGCAAATTGGAGAATGCAGCCTTTGCTTTGAGCCAGGAATAAAAAAAAAAAAAGGTTTAGCAGTCCAAGTACCCTTTACATGGGGAAAAAAACCCCTCCAGATCTTCTAAATATATATATATATATATTTTCTAAAGTAAGTTACAGCTTCGGAACCCTGTCCTTAAATCTAGCTATGAAAGCTTTTTCCAGAGGGCCACCTTACTTTGGAATTGAGTTGCATTTCATCAGCATATTTTGTGTGCCATGCGCAGGAACCTGGCCAAAAAACCCCCCCATGTTTCTCTGATGTGCCGAAGGTTATGTTTGGGGGCATCATGTCGCCTCCGTGATTGGTACAAATTGGACAGGGAGCTGCATCTGTTCTGCATCACGTTAAAAAAAAAAAAAAATCCCCATTCTCTCTTTCTTCCAGCAAAGCAGAAATGCTTCTTGTGATTGGCAAATAAGTACAACTCCCTGGAGGACTTCCTGCTGTCCCATTCCCCCCCCCCCCCCAAATTGGGGTCTTCCTCGTGGGGGTCCATGGATATAATGGCCCACCCAGGTTAATTGCAGGTTTTGGGGGGGGGGGCAATGGAACCAATTTAAGGGGGTAGCTGCAAAAACAACCTAATTTTGCAAAGCTTCTTCTCTGGTAACATTGCATTGCTAACTAGGGCAGGGGGATCTGCAAAGTTAGCTCTTTTAAGACTGGTGGACTTCAACTCCCAGAATTCCCCAGGCTGGCTGGGGAATTCTGGGAGTTGAAGTCCACCAGTCTTAAAAGAGCCAACTTTGCCGACCCCTGAACTAGGGCATACAGCCTGGCTGGCTGGGGAATTCTGGGAGCTGAAGTCCACCAGTCTTAAAGTTGCCAAGGTTGGAGACCCTCTGGTGTAAGGTCTCCTGCTTGAGGAAGAGAGGGTTCATCTAGAACAGGGGTCCCCAACCTTGGCAACTTTAAGACTTGTGGACTTCAACTCCCAGAGCAAGCTGCCTGAGGAACTCTGGGAGTTGAAGTCCACAAGTCTTAAAGTTACCACGGTTGGGGACCCCTGGTCTAGAAGACCTCCAAGGTCCCTTCCAACCCTGTTGTTCTGTTATACCTTTTCATCTCCCTGGCCTGTGGGAGACACCCAATGCCCACCTCATCCGTCCTCTTCCTCTCGGGGAGCGCACCGAGCTTTGTGGAAAGGACAATTTTGACTCGTCTCTTCACATTTTAATAGCGGAAAATAAATTTTGCATAATAATCCCGCTCCACTCTGCTGCCTGTAATCGTTATCAGCCCATCTCTGATGGATGGCACTATTTGTTTCCGATGATTTACATGCCCTGACATCTTTTTTGTAATGAGCCCCCTGGACAAAAGCATCCATGATATTCTTGGCTACACTAATCTATCACCGGCCGACCTTACCACCGTCGGGGTCATGGATTCAATCAGTAAAATGTTTCTGGGGTGTAATTAATTACATTTTCTCCCGTCGCCCCCCCTGCCCCCTCCCACGCTACAGCAGGGTCCCTTAAAACTGGATGAAAGCAATATATTTGTAAAAAAATAACAATAATATCACCCACAATATTTCTTCGATATGTACGGTGTTTTGTTTGAGATCATCAATCAGGAGGTTCCGGGCACATCTTCTTCTTGTTGTTGTTGTTGTTTTTAAGCAATTGTGAGTTTCCTGGGCTGGGAACAGATCCACAATAACAAATGCTTGTTGGCCAGAGTAATTTAAGAGTTTAATTAGCTCCAGGAAGAGCAGTGCCGTTTGGGAAAGGGCCACTCCTTCTTCCCTGAGTGACACCGATGGAGATGCCAATCACAGGAGCGAGGAAATTGGTTCCCTTCCTCCACTGCATCAGTCACCAACTGGGGGTCCGCGAGGAAATTGTGGTGGTCTGCAGAAAAATCATCTGCATTTTGTATATTGCACTCAATCAGGGGTCCTCAAACTACGGCCCCTGGGAGGGAGACGTGCAATGGACGCTTGTGGTGCTGCAGAGAGTCTCCCCCTTCGGGGTCTTTTTGTGGGGGGCAGAGGGGGACAGAAATTCTGACTTGGGGGTCTGCTTCAGCCTCCTGGTGGGGGGCTTTGGGCGAAGGCTGGAGGGAGGCACCACTGGTGGCAAAGAGCCGGAGGGCCTCGTTCCACTGGGACTGCATCCTGGCCTGGAAGTGGCTGACCATCTCAGCCCACTGAGCCTCCAGGCGCCGGCACCTGGCCTTGCACTCCCGCAGGTCTTCCCTCTGCTTGGAAAGCCTATGCTCCTAGTCCTCAGTGAGGGGCTTCCGCTGAGCCTCCTTCTTGGCCAGATCCAATTTGAACTGAGCTCTTTTGCCAACTCTTTCTCATGATGGCTGCTTCCTGTTGGGGCCCTAAGGAGCCCCGGCATGCAGGCATGGAGGGGCTGGGAGTGGAGGGGTGAGTAGAGGCTGGCGAGGCGCCCCTCGACGTGAGTGACATCGAGTTGGCCACACCCACCCAGTCACATATCCACCTAGCCACGCCCACCCACCCAGTCTTTAGGCGGATCATATTAGTGGAGCGCGGGATTTAAAGTTATGAATTTAGTGGTCCCTGAGGCCCGAAAGGTTGGTGACCCCTGCTCCGGTAGGTTCAAACAACCCCCAGGAGGAGGGAAAGCTGGCTAAAGCATTTGCAAGCCTCTTTCAAGCCTTGGTTTGGTGTTTCCAAGCTTCCACCTGCCGTCTGTCTCTTCCTTACAGACCGGATCAGGCTGGAGATGCAAAGAGAGGGAATGGTCCTTGATGGAAAACCTATAACGGTGAAAGGGATCGATTTCCCTCGGGAGTCGCAGACAGATTGCTTCAATGGAGCTGCCTGGGTCATTAAAGTCCCCGGGATGAGCTGAGACCCAAGAAGGAAGCCAAGCGTTTGAATTTGGATCCCCTGACCACGGGATGCTGCAACGGTCAACAGTGTGGAAAACGGCCATCAGATCATTCTTTCACAACGGACGCTAAATGACCTGCTGTAAGTCAAAGGCCTACCTGTCCTGGGAAGAATTCTACAGGTGGAGCTTGACGGGGTGCAGAAGTGAATGGTCAGCAACCACAAGGAACAAGAATTACCGTATTTTTCGGAGTATAAGACGCACCAATGTTTTGAAGAGGTAAATTTTTTTAAAAAATTTTTTAATGCGTTTTATACTCTGAAAAATACGGTAGATCTTGATTTGAGCATATTGACGGGACACCAGGCTGACCCACTGCTGGGGAGTCCTTGTGCAGCTGGTTCTTGGGGTGCTCTGGACTCTTCCCCAGAAATTCCCAGAGACCTTTAAGCCCCTCCAAGCAAGATTAACAATATCCCTCCACATATGGGCCGGAACAGCTGAAATGCTCCATTCCACAGTGCTCAATCTTCGCAAAGGTCAAGATAAATTATAGCTCAGAGCTGCTTTTTTAGGTTCTATCCAATAAGGGGGCATTGAACCCGAGGCTCAAGGGTTCTCGATCTGAGTTGCTGAAGCCTGGAGATTAGCCTCCCCCTTCTCCTGCTTCCTGAGAATATTAAGAGCCCAGGACCAAGATTTAGGGCTGATTGGCAGCGACATCATTTTTCTACTACTTAGTGCGGGGGGGGGGGGGGGGGGGGGGGGGGGGGGGGAGAAGGAGAGACGTCTATCTAACTGCTGGAGGAAGCCCGCGGTTCTGGCTAGATCAGCTTTAATGAAATGTGAAAGGAGAAGGGGGAAAAGGAAGGCTTTGCCATCCCAGATTCGGACCCCCGAGCAGCTCTCCGCGAGCGTCAATCAAAACCGGAAGGCTCTCCGCAGCCTCCAGGAGTGATTCCGTGGCATTGAAGGTTGCCATGCAAAACAAACAAACACACTTAAATGGGCTTGGGCTGGAGCCAAGGAAGGAAGGAAGGAAGGAAGGAAGGAAGGAAGGAAGGAAGGAAGGAAGGAAGGAAGGAAGGAAGGAAGGGGACCCGGATTTGAAAGCCAGCTGGGAACGTTGCAAAACTGCGGATCGTGAAAGCTGGAATCGTCTTCAACAACGGTTGGTAGTGACCACGCGTGGTGGCCAATTTTGATCCCAGGCTTTGGGGGGGTTTTGGAGATGGTCGTCAGAACGTGGATGAGCCACTTTTTTTCCAGAACATTTTTTTCAGTCACTTTGCATGGTCACTAACTGAATGATTGTAAGGAGAAGATGGCCTGCTTATGAACAGATGTGGTGCTTTTACTGATATTAACCACCAAGGTGAAGAGGCGGCTACTTGAATGCTACGCTGGGATTCCTCGTTTGTGTATTTTCCATGGGCCTAAATCTTCTGAGGTGCAACTCCTTCCTGTTGTGGCCCATCAGCGGCCAGTGGAGCTGGTAGCAGAGTCGGACAGTGAGAAGGGTTGGGGAGGAACCTGGGCCAGTCCTGGAGTCTGGGGAAGGCTCTGAGGAGGGCTCTGTGTCAGAGGCAGAGAGGGGGCCAGGGCCATCTGACAGTTCTCAGCTGCCTTCAGAGCTAGACAGCAGTGAGGCAGAGGAACAGCTGGAGCCTGCTCCCAGTGTGCACTGCTAGACAGCAGTGAGGCAGAGGAACAGCTGGAGCCTGTTCCCAGTCTTCTCTTCTGGCAGAGCTGCCAGAAGAGAAGAACAACTCAGAGATCAGGGTCGACTTGGGAGTAAAGCCACAGGTGGACGGTGAAGGGCCCCTCCCAGAGGAAACAAAAGAGGAGCGAAAGGGGAGGGGGCTTTTGTAGGAAACAATTCATTTGGTTGTTAGATTCGTTTCAGGAGTGTGAAGATCTGTCCGTGAATCTCAGAGACTCTGTGCCCAGCCTTTCCTCGCACAGCACCCCATTTGGGAAATATTGACATGGCAGCTTTCCAAGCTAGATAAGGTCGGTGGTCATAAATATTCCTTTGAAGGACTCTTTGCCAGGCCTTGGCTGAAGGTGAAGGAGAGGAATTCACATTCGTTTAACAAAAGGGGTTTTGTCGGGACCAGGACTCTGCCTCCTCCTGCTTTTTGGGGAAGCCCAGGTCAGAACAATTCCGATGTTCAGATTAGTGAAAAAGACTACAGGATGTAGGTGTAAAAACAGAGAAAAGGGAGGAGCAGCTGGCTGGGGAATTCTGGGAGTTGAAGTCCACAAGTCTTAAAGTTCCCAAGTTTGGACATCCCTGCCTTAGAGAGAAGCAGCCCACCAAATTTCCGACCAGTTGGGAGATTTTTGGGGGAAAGGGGAGAAAGCCACACACACACACACACACACACACACACACTGCCCCCGGCGGGATGGGCACGAGGTCGGTGTTTTCAAAATGGCAAAGCCCTTTTCTTCACTCTGATCCCAAGCCGAAGGAATAGTTTTGAAGCTCCACCTTGTTTTTCTACAAATTTATCTCCCTGGACTGGATGTGGAAGGGAAGCAGAGATCCTGTAACCCAGGGGTGTCCAAACTTGGGAACTGTAAGACTTGTGGACTTCAACTCCCAGAATTCCCCAGCCAGCTATGCTATGCTGGCTGGGGAATTCTGGGAGTTGAAGTCCACAAGTCTTAAAGTTCCCAAGTTTGGACATCCCTGGTGTACATCCTTGCACAAGGCTATTGCACATAGCATAGCATCAGTATCTGTTTGAGGACAGGAGGGCCAAACACCTGCCAAGAGGATGGAATTTAATCCTGCAGAATTTAGCTGAGCCTTCCGCCCTTCTTCCCATTCCATCGGTGACAATGCCCCCCATTTATTCCGCCCGGTGCCCTGACAGAAAGTGGCAGATGATCAGAAGTAATTCGATGCCAACTTTAAAAAAAAAATATGGCTGGTGCTTCGGAGGTCAAGGAAACCCCCCTAATAGCTATGACATTCAAGGCTCACAAAGTTTGCCCCTAACAGCCCAGCTCTGGCTAGCCTAATTACACTTTGACAGAATAATTAGGGGAAATTAGATACCTTCTCTCTCTCTCTCACTTCCTGCCCACCCCTCAGCATGGTGCCATTTGTCCAGCCTGGAAAAAGCCACAAAGGTCATTTTCAAGCCAAGAATGTGTGAAGAATGTTGATTAGCCTTGTCTGGAGGAAGTGAAAGTGGATCTCTGGGAGTGGAAGAGTTTGGAATTGGATCCTTCTCGGGACTTGGGGGACAGTTGGGGTACGAGGATCCTCTGTCTCCATTCCAGGCGCAGGGTTTCTTCGGATCGTCTCTGATGGCCAAGAGATGCTTGTCCCCCATTGCTCTGGGCCCACGGACAACAATGCTTCAGCCAGAAGAGAGGGATGAGCTGTGGCCTAGAGGTAGAGCTCTCGCCTCCCAATCAGGAGGTTTGTGAGTTCAATCCTAGGTAGAGACAGATGAAGGGTCTCCTGCTTGGGCAGGGGGGTTGGACTAGTTGACCTGCAAGGTCCCTTCCAACTCTGTTCATCTGTTACTCCTTCCTTCCTTCCTTCCTTCCTTCCTTCCTTCCTTCCTTCCTTCCTTCCTTCCTTCCTTCCTTCCCTTGGTAGAGGTAGATGTAGGGTCTCCTGCTTGGGCAGGGGGTTGGACTAGATGACCTGCAAGGTCCCTTCCAACTCTGTTCATCTGTTACTCCTTCTTCCCTCCCTCCCTCCCTCCCTCCCTCCCTCCCTCCCTCCCTCCCTCCCTCCCTTCCTTCCTTGGTAGAGGCAGATGTAGGGTCTCCTGCTTGGGCAGGGGGTTGGACTAGAGGACCTGCAAGGTCCCTTCCAACTCTGTTAATCTGAAGTCCAAATGATCTCTTGGTGGATCAGGGGCTAAGAAGCTGAGATTGTCGATCAGAAAGGTAGGCAGTTCGGCAGTTCGAATCCCTAGCACCGCATAATGGAGTGAGCTCCCGTTCCTTGCCCCAGCTTCTACCAACCTAGCAGTTCGAAAGCAGATAAGAAATGCAAGTAGAAAAATAGGAACCACCTTTGGTGGGAAGGAAAAAGCGTTCCGTGCGCCTTCGATGTTGAGTCATGCAGACCATCTGACCATGGAGACGTCTTCAGACAGCGCTGGCTCTTCGGCTTTGAAACGGAGATGAGCACTGCCCCCTAGAGCTGGGAATGAGTAGCACTTACTGTATTTTTCGGAGTATAAGATGCACCAAGATTTTGAAGAGGCAAATTTTAAAAAAAAGTTTTTTGCACTTTGCAGACCTCCCAAACCTGCCCATTTTTTTTGCGAAAATGGGCCCATTTTTTGCAAAAAGAAAAAAAAAAGGGGGGGGGGCATGCATACCCTTTAAGAGGCTTTGCTGGCTGGAGAATTCTGGGAGTTGAAGTCCACAAGTCTTAAAGTTGCCAAGTTTGAAGTCCTCTGCATTAAATGATAACAGTCCTTCCCCAAACCCCGTGGGAGGATGGGACATACGTGTGCTCTTGGCTTCTGCAAACAAACCTTCGAAGATGGTGAAGGCCTGAAGAACTCTCTTAGATCTGGTGTCACACTGGTTCTTGTAACCTGACCGCCGGGAGCCTTGAGTTCCTTCCCCCACCCCAAAATTACAGCTTGGAAGGTGCAAATTGGTTGTGTTTACCAACTGCTGTTTTTCAAATTGCTTCTCCACTGGATGCCTCCTCCCCATTGTACTCAGCAAATGTCATGTTAGATATTGTTTGTGGGGAAATTACCTTGCTCTTTTAGCAAAAAGGTTAGTTTAAGCTCATCAAGGAAATTAATTGCTAGTTTAGCCCTAATATGGGAAACGTTGCAGCTTCTCAGAGCTGGAGGCAGCTGCCCCACTGCAATTCTTCCCCCCACCCCATCCTCTTGCTTAATTGTCTATCGGGGGCACCAGCCAAGGAGGCTCCAGCGAGAAGATCCGAGGAACGAAAATCTTCTTTCCATGGATCAGCTGGGCGCCTCAGGTGATGAACTTGTGGAGAAAGCTGCCGGTGTCCGCAGAGAAGAAGATGTGGAGCTATTGACCAGGCACCTGTGGCTGGGTCAGGGTTGAGCAGAATGCCAACGCGGCAACTTTGCTCCTAGAGGGAAGCATCGGTTGAGTGTTTGACTCGGCGTAGATGTTCAGGCAGAAGAGCACTCAAGGCAGCTGGAAAAAGGTTAAGAAACTCATCTGGAATGATTGAAAGCTCAGAACGTAGGCCCTGGAGATGTTGGACAGCACGTGGAGACCATCCCCTGTGTGAATCTTGGTCATTCGGAACCTCCACCAGAAACTCTGGGCATCTTCTGGCACCACCCAACCATCGTGGAACTTTTGTAGGCCATCACCCTGTCCTCATTCCAGCACAATGATGGTGGGGTGACTCTAGGACAGGGGTCCCCAACCTTTGCAACTTTAAGTCTGAAGGACTTCAGCTCCCAGAATTCTCCAGCCAGCAAAGCCGGCTGGAGAAGTCTGGGAGCTGAAGTCCTTCAGACTTAAACTTGCAAAGGTTGGAGACCCCTGCTTTAAAGCAAAGCTGGCTGGAGAAGTCTGGGAACTGAAGTCCTTCAGACTTAAAGTTGCAAAGGTTGGAGACCCCTGCTTTAAAGCAAAGCTGGCTGGAGAAGTCTGGGAACTGAAGTCCTTCAGACTTAAAGTTGCAAAGGTTGGAGACCCCTGCTTTAAAGCAAAGCTGGCTGGAGAAGTCTGGGAACTGAAGTCCTTCAGACTTAAAGTTGCAAAGGTTGGGGACCCCTGCTTTAAAGCAAAGCTGGCTGGAGAAGTCTGGGAACTGAAGTCCTTCAGACTCAAAGTTGCAAAGGTTGGAGACCCCTGCTTTAAAGCAAAGCTGGCTGGAGAAGTCTGGGAACTGAAGTCCTTCAGACTTAAAGTTGCAAAGGTTGGGGACCCCTGCTCTAGGAGACCACTGGAAGTCTCAGAAGGAGACCTTGCTTCAGACCGATTAGCAAGGTAGTTGTCCACTCCAATCCCTGCACTGCCTTCTCTTTTACCTGGGCAGGTATGTGTGCTTCCAAACGAAGCACAACAAGCCACCATTAAGGTTATGGAAAATAACTGTGATTTTCTAAGGTCTGGAGAATCGGGTGGCTTGCTCTGACATGTCCTAATTTATTAAGAAGACATGGGTGTGTTGGGAACACGGTGATGAATGGCGTACATGAATAACGCTTCAGTGACTCACGGTGTAACATTATCGTTTGTTTATTTAAATATAACCATCGCTCCCGTAAACTCTAGGCAGTTTACAAGCACAAAACCAGAAAAAACTTCTCTTTCCTCTCTCTCTCCTTCCGAAGGAAGCCAAGTCTTCCTTAACAACACAGGAGGAAGGAGGTGTCCTATTTCTCTCCCTTACAAGCCGAAATCTCAGCTTCCCGAGTTATTGATCATGCAAATTAATTAAACAGATTCAAATATTGATCCGAGCAGCGCTCGGTATTTGCCATTGGAAGTGCTTCTGCTAATAGCCACTCTTTCCCATCAATACCTAAGCCAGTTCGTTCTTTCTCTGGAGCCAAAGCATTGTCCAGATTTTTGATGGCCTTGCGGTGCAGGCTCTTCCTGAACCCTCATCTGCTCAAAGAGTCCAGCCAGAATGGGACGTTTTGTCTGCTACCCTTGGGTGCGCCTCCTCCTCCACCAGCGTTCTTCCTCTGGTGATTCTTGTCTAACTTTTCTCCTCGGTTGGCACGGCCCCACCCATTCGCCTTTGGCAATGGGCCACAGCCCCTCTGTCCCATGCGCTTCGGCGCTGGCCATTTGCCGAAGGAGGGTTCGTCCTGGGTTTTTCACCGCCCAGGACAGTTAGCCGTCAACTAATCACCTAGCTGCCAATGTCAACAGTTAGGGATAGGGATAGGGTTAGATTTATTTATTTATTTATTTTATTCAATTTATATCCCGCCCTTCTCCAAAAGGACCCAGGGCGGCGCCCAGAGTTGTTAGAGTTAGAGTTAGAGTTAGAGTTAGAGTTAGAATTGGGTTGGGTTTAGGTTGGGTTGGGTTGGGTTAGGGTTGGGTTGGGTTGGGTTAGGGTTGGGTTGGGTTAGGGTTGGGTTGGGTTAGGGTTGGGTTGGGTTAGGGTTGGGTTGGGTTGGGTTAGGGTTGGGTTGGGTTAGGGTTGGGTTGGGTTGGGGTTTGGATTGCGCTGGGTTTGGGTTGGGGTTGGGTTTCATTTGGGTTTGGGTTTGGGTCTGGGTTGGGTTTGGGTTTAGGTTTGGGGTTGGGGTTGGGTTTGGGTTAGGTTGGGTTGGGGTTGGGTTTCATTTGGGCTTGGGTTGGGCTTGGGGTTGGATTTGGGTTGGGTTTGGGTTTGGGTTGGGTTGGGGTTGGGGTTGGATTTGGGTTGGGTTTTGGTAAGGGGTAGGGTTAGGGTTAGGGTTAGTTAGTTAGTCCAGCAGCGTCTTACTAGCAGGGATTTCTCACTTCATTTTCCTGGTTGACTCGAAGAAAAAGCACTTCGAACAGTGCAGCAAAAATGCAGAGAGCTCCTGGAAAGTTAAAAATGGCCAGCTGGGGAATTCTGGGAGTGGAAGCCCCCACATCCTCAAGTTGCCAAGGTTGAGAGATTGTGCTTTATTAATTTCTCCATTGCTCCCTTTTCATGGTTCCTGTTTTCACCTGCTCCGTCTCCCCTTCACAGGAGACTGGGGCAGCCAGGCCAATTATCGGCGAGATAGCTTTATAAACTCCACGTACATTGGAGCAGGAGGAATAATAACTCACAGGAGAACGGGCTCACCTTCCTTTCAGCAATGACACTTAAAGACGCTGCAGATTGAGGGGTTAGCCGGACGCTAACCGGACTTGCACAAAAATCCAGCCCTTTCGGTGTCTGGTGTTTGTGTCGGACCCCTGCGTTTCTAAGATCTGGGAAGGGGAGGAAAATGCACCTTTTCTAAGCCATCGCACCCTCTGGCACGTACGATTTGTCCGTGCGTCCCTTAGGACCGAAGAATAAATGGAAGATGACTTTATTATCTTATAAATGAGATGTAAAACCAAGGTCTTGACCACTGGTGATCATTAAAAATCTCATGGCGGACGGTGTTAAATGGAGCACAGCCATTTAGCCCGATCTCCTGGCTGCATTCCAGTTGGCGTAATTCTAATTATGCTGTAATTCCAGATTTCAAAGTCTCCTCTCTACTCTAAAAGAGAAAAGGGATGAAGCCCCATTTCCAGGGTGCTGGGGCATCTTCCCCAACCAGGGGCCCTTTGGAAGTGTAGGCCTTCCTCAACCTGCCAGCTTCTCAATTAATAAGCTGGGGCCGTCAGGATCCTTTGGAAGGGACGGGAAACACCAACCAAGCAAAGTAAACCACCACAACTGCTCTTGTTTCCTTAGGCAGCTTTTGTGCGTTTGTGAGAGATTCTGCAGGAAGCCAATTCCATATACAGGAAGTCCTTGGCTTATGACCGTTTGCTCAGAGGCCATCCAAAGTCAGGACAGCGTTCAGAAACATGGTTTAGGATTTCATCCCATCATAACTGGCCATGATAACTCACTGTGTGTGTGTGTGTGTGTGTGAGAGAGAGAGAGAGACTGAGAGAGAGACTGAGAGAGAGAGAGAAAGAGATAGAGAGAGAGACACACACACACACAGAGAATGAGAGATAAAGAGAGACAGAATATGAGAGACAGAAAGAGACACAGAGAGAGAGAGAATGAGAGAGAGAGAGAATGAGAGAGAGAGAGAATGAGAGATAAAGGGAGAGAGAATATGAGAGAGACAGAAAGAGACAGAGAGAGAGAGAGAATGAGAGAGAGACAGAGACAGAGACAGAGAATGAGATAGAGAGAGAAAGAGAGAGAAAGAATTATATATATATATATATATCATTTGCCACCTTCTCAGCCAGCTTCTGATAAACAGTCAAGGGGGGGGGGGGGAGTTGGATTCATTTAATGACTGGGAACAAAAAAGGTTGTAAAATTGATCGCAGTCCCCTGGTGACTCACTGAATGACCACTTTGCTTGGCTATGGGAGTTTAGGTACAAATTTTGGTCATAAGTCGCGGACTAGCTGCATAAGGTCCTTCTCTTTCACACCAAATCACATGGGGCCATTTGCTGGGGGGGGGAGCAAGGCTTTGTTGCTCGTTTGAATTGTAGGGACTCCTCCCATCTTCCTTAGGTAGGCAGAAAGGTAGGTAGGCAGGTAAGCTCCTCAGCCGATGGGGAAACGTGGAACCCCTTAAGGCAGTGATGGCGAACCTATGGCATGGGTGACACAGGTGGCACGCGGGGCCATTTCTTAGGGCACGTGAGGCGTTGCCCTGTCAGCTGCAGCACCCATGTGTGGGCTGGCCAGCTGATTTAGGCCTTCTTTGAGGCCGTTTTTCGCCCTCTGGAGGCTTCAGGGAAGCTCCTGGAGCCTCCGGAGGTGGGGAGGGGAGGCTGTTTTCACCCTCCTCAGGCTGCTAGAAAGCCTCTGGAGCCTGGGGAGGGCGAAAAAAGCGTGCCAAAAGCAGGGGGTCCCGCACATAGCATTATGGGTGTGGGACGCCCACGCACGACCCCTCTGCGCTCCCCCCGCTTTTGGCACGCGAGTCAAAAAAGCTTAGCCATCACTGCCTTAAGGCTTCTAGTCAGCCCCCCTGGATCTGTTAGTTAGAAGCCAGTTTCCCCATTGGCTGAGGATCTTGCCTGCCTACCTACCTACTTTCAGGACCTGGGACAGCAGCCTCTATCTAGCAGGGTCTTCTCTGCCTCTGCCCCCTCCTGCCTGGAGTTTCTTCCAATGGGAGCCATGGAGATGCTGTGACAGACCCAGCCCATCCCGGTTCCTTTTTTTTTTTTTTTTAGGGCTTTGGTGAAGAGCTCAAGAGGTCTTCCAACTCTCCTTAGAGAGAAGCAGCCCACCAAATTCCCGGTGCTGCCGGCCAGTTGGGAGATTTTTGGGGGAAGGGGGAGAAAGCCACACACACACACACACACACACACACACACACACACACACACACACACGGTGTTTTCTTAACTTGATGTCCTCAGCGAGGTATCTCCCTTCTTCTGGAATTAAGCCGGAGGAGACGGAGCAGGGAGGAAGCGATGATGAATGGGTTGCAGGAGCTGTCCGCTGTGCAAAAGACACTTCTTGTGGCCACTTATCTCAATGACATAAGAGGACTCGGAGGCTGGAGAGGAAACGGATGGAGAGAAGGGCTTGTGTGGAAGAGCCGTCACTCAGGGCATTGCTAGCAGCTCCAGAACTGGGAGAGGCTTCCTCCAAACATCGCGGAAGATTAATGGTCTTAAGAAGAGCACGGCTCTCCCACGTAGGAAGGTAGCGTTTGCAAACTTAGAAAGAAGTCAACCTGGGCGTCCTGGTCAAAACTTTAGGCTTGTTCCAAGAAAGAAGCAGATGAGCCAGCTTGAGAATTAAGAGGGACTTAGGAGGGGCGCGGGGGCTCAGAGAAAAGCAGTCCATTAGCTCAAGTTTTTCCGGTGGTTGAAAGAGACACAACCTGTTTGTGGGTTCAAATCAATGGCGGACGGATTTCGGTGCCAAAAACACATCTGTAATCAGAAGCAGTACATCTGTAATCAGAAGCAGTAGTTTTAAATTGGGTTTTAAAATTTGATTTTAGCGCAGGATAGGTTATTTAATAGTTTTTTAAATTATATTTATTGTATTTTGTATGTTTTTAAATTTCCTGTGCGCCGCCCTGGGTCCTTCGTGGAGAAGGGCGGGATATAAATTTAAATAAATAAATAAATAAATAAATAAATTCATAAAGTGATGCTCGCAAAATGTAATTTGCTTCCGAGGCTACGGACTGCTCTTTGCAAAAATTCTTTGCAGGTACATTTTTCTTCAACTTGGGGCATGCCAAACGTGTTGAATTACGCTCTCTTTCCCAAATTTCCAGGGAAGGAACTCAAGAGGGATACTCCCAAAATACAAAAATAAGAAGGACGCTGTGGCTGAGGGGCTAAGACGCTGAGCTTGTCAATCAGAAAGGTCAGCAGTTCGGCGGTTCGAATCCCTAGCGCCGCGTAATGGAGGGAGCTCCCGTGACTCGTCCCGGCTTCTGCCAACCTAGCAGTTCGAAAGCAGGTAAAAAATGCAAGGAGAAAAACAGGAACCACCTTTGGTGGGAAGGGAACAGCCTTCCGTGCGCCTTCGGGAGTTGAGTCATGCCGGCCACATGACCACGGAGACGTCTTCGGACAGCGCTGGCTCTTCGGCTTAGAAACGGAGATGAGCACCGCCCCCTAGAGTCGGGAACGACTAGCACAGATGTGCGAGGGGAGCCTTCCCCTTATACCAAGCCCTTAAAAAAGATCAGGGCTGGGCTGGGTCTGTCACAGCATCTCCATGGCTGACCCCATGACCAGGGAGATGCCTCAATGGTCATGAGTCCGAAAAATACCCATAAGTCACTTTTTTCAGTGCCGTCGTAACTTTGAACAGACACTAAATGATCTGTTGTAAGTCAAGGACTGCCTCTCATTGCTTGGAAGCCGCAAGGCTTTTATGCAGTTTGCCCTGAAATGCAGAATTAGCTCCGGATTGGTTTCCAACTGGGCTGCTCTTGTTGTTTTTTGCTGCTGCTGTTGCACTTCCTCCTCCTTCCTTCTCGCGCATGAAATTTGCCTCTTGCAATGGATGAAGATGCCGCATGGTTTGTGCTTCTCGGGAGCCTCAAGAGCTGGAAAAGTTGGAACCGGAGTTTGGGGCCGTTTTCTCCCAACATTTCTCTTTGTAGATTCCAGCAACGGTGTCCTTAGGAGAGACAAGGAACAGTAACCCAGTTGTAGACCGAGGTGGCTTGCCTGCCTGCCGGCCGGCCTGCCTGTCGGAGTCCACTTTGGATTGTCCAGGCAGAATGGACAATCTGAGGGGATGCTGGGATCTTGCCAAACCTGGGGCTTCGAGGGCTTCTTTCCCAAAATTGCGGCTTAATCTCTCCAGCTGGGCCCTTCAGCATCCTGCTGTTCCCCTCCTGGGAATCAGGAGGCATTGTTAGTTTTAGCATCCCAGCGAATCCTGGCCGACGGTTGACTAGGAATCACGTCGGAACCTGGAGAAAGTAGGTCACCTCCCTTTTCTTCCGTCGCTCCGAATGGGGTGCGTGTGTCTCCTTTCATAAATCATCAACTTTTAGCCCATCCGGGGAGAGATAATAGCCAGGAAATGGTTCTTCCGTCTCGCCGGGGAAAGAATGGCTCCCCAGTATGTCTGAGCACTCCCCTATTCTTCGCCACGAAACCTCCCTCCTCGTTTGCTGTTGTGCAAGTGTGCTCCAGCGCCACTTGATGGGATGAGCAACAAAGAGGCGGCCGTGTTCAACAAAGCCAAGATGGGAACGAGCACAATTTCGGCTCTATTCAGCTCTGTGGGTCCCCGTGTCAGAGATGTAAGGTTTAC
Organism: Rhabdophis nuchalis; assembly: GCA_039707465.1. Classification (NCBI taxonomy): domain Eukaryota; kingdom Metazoa; phylum Chordata; class Lepidosauria; order Squamata; family Natricidae; genus Rhabdophis; species Rhabdophis nuchalis. Next base: position 23,181,490 of record CM077657.1, on the reverse strand, counting down.
TTTGTCGAATGCTGTTTTCTGGAAGCTGTAGTTCCAGCCAAAGCCTTACAGCTGACTCCTCAACTTACAACTATTTGTTTGAAGTTACAACGGTGCTGGGGGAAAAAAGGGACTTTTGACTGGAGGTCATCCTTAAGCCATTGCTGTATCCCAGGGTCACATGAGCAAAATTCAGGTGCTTGGCAACTGGCATGTATTTACGACGGTTGTGAAAGTCCGGGGTCATGAGATCGCCACTTGTGACCTTCCAAATTGGTGTCCAAGAAGCAAAGTCAATGGGGGAAGTCAGATCTGCTTAACCACCGTGCGATTTACTTCAAAACTGCCGGTACTCGCTTAACCACCATAGCAAAAAGTCATAAAATTGAGTGACCTTGCTTAGCAACTGAGGCTTTGGTTCTAATCTTGGCCGTAAGTCGAGGGCTACTGGTTTTTCCAGCGACAGGGCCAATGTTCTTCTTGCAGTCAAAGATGTCTTGCAGCTGTCTGTGCGATTCTGCAGATTGGTGACCAGGAACACAACGATCCCTGGATGTTATTGAGAAAGGGATAAGTAGAGAGTAGCTCAGGCGTATTTCCGTTTGAAAAAGGAGAGCTGCTTTTTGCAGTTTTCTTCCCACCCCCCCAAAAAGGGATTTATTTTGCCTTTTTCCAAAGTGGGAATGAAAGAGCAGAAGACTTATTTTGTGTGTGTGTGTATCTCTCTCTCTCTCTCTCTCTCTCTGTGTGTGTGTGTAATTAAGGCATGGTTTGAAAACATATGGTATGGATAACCCATGAGTAAATAAAACTGGATGAATAAATCTATACAGTAACACAGCGAAATCACATTAAGAGAAACGAATGATGGGAGCGTGCAGGAACTTCAAGCTAAAAAAATATATTGAGGTCTGGAATATATTATGATCCTATCAAGAGTGCTCTTGTTTTTTGTTTTGGTAACACATCCATCATGTAAAGAAGTTTTTTAAAATGCTTGGATCCGCAGAAGGAAAAAACTAGGAGGAACCTGAGCAAACTCTTACTCCAGAATTGAGGTAAAAAATTTTCTTAGTTCAAGCAGGATCCAAAGAGGAAATATTTTCTCTTTTTGGGGGTTAGATGCAAATGCTTGTGGAATTGCTTGGATGATTCTCTCTGTGGGTCCCATGCAAGTGGTGGGATTCAAAATTTTTTACTCCCGGTTCGGTGGGCGTGGCTTTGTGGGCTTGACATGGTGGGTGTGGCTTTGTGAGCGTGACGGGAAGGATACTGCAAAACCCCCATTCCCTCCCCACCCCATTAACCTGCTTTCCAGCTCTGTTCTCTTGTTCAGGGCAACAAAAGAAGATCAGCTGGGAGGCTGGGAGGCAGCAGGGGCGGGGCCTGCCTGTTTGCTGGTTCTCCGAACTACTCAAAATGTCCACTATCGGTTCCCCCAAAACCTGGGCAGAACTGGCTGAATACCACCGCTGGTCCCATGTAACCTGAATGGCTTCTGCGAGCCACTTTGTTTGAAATAGATCCTGGTTTACCTTTGCACCAGTAGTGGGTTGCAGGTGGTACACGAAGAGGAAACTCAAAGATTTTGGCCACCTAATGAGAAGGAAGGACTCCCTGGAGAAGAGCCTCATGCTGGGAAAGACTGAGGGCAAAAGAAGAAGAAGAAAGTGACATCTATCTATCTATCTATCTATCTATCTATCTATCTATCTATCTATCTATCTATCTATCTATCTATCTACCTACCTACCTACCTACCTACCTACCTACCTACCTACCATGAGTCCCTTGGACTGCAAGGCCATCCAATTGGTCAGTCCTAGAGGAGATGAACCCTGACTGCTCTTTAGAAGGCCAGATCCTAGAGAGGAAACTCAAAGACTTTGGCCACCTAAGGAGAAGGAAGAAGGACTCCCTGGAGAAGACCCTCATGCTGGGAATGACGGGGGGCAAGAGATGAAGGGGATGACAGAGAAGGAGGTGGCTGGATGGAGTCACCAAAGCAGTAGGAGTGAGCTTCAATTGGCTACAGGGGATGGTAGAGGACAGGAAGGCCTGGAGGAGATCCACCCTGACTGCTCTTTAGAAGGCCAGATCCTAGAGAGGAAACTCAAAGACTTTGGCCACCTAAGGAGAAGGAAGAAGGACTCCCTGGAGAAGAGCCTCATGCTGGGAAAGATGGAGGGCAAGAGAAGAAGAAGGGGACGACAGAGAAGGAGGGGGCTGGATGGAGTCACTGAAGCAGCCGGCATGAGCTTCAATGGACTCCAGAGGATGGAAGAGGACAGGAAGGCTTGGAGGGACGTTGTCCATGGGATCGCAGTGGGTTGGACACGGCTTCGCAACTAACAACAGCAACATTTCTATCTCATATTCCTCCATGAGGCTCAAAGTGACCTGTGTGATTCTCCCTGCCCGGTCTTCCCTAGATTTTATTCTCACAACCACTCACCCCATAAAGTAGACTAGGAGGAGGGATTGGCGAAGGCTACCAAAGGAACTTCATGGCTGAAGGACTACCTAGATCTTACCCTAACTAGAAATAGTCAGCCATTTTAAGATGGGAGGACTTCAATTCCCAGAATTCTCCAGTCAGCAGGGCGGGCGGGGGAATTCTGGGAGTCAAACGCCACTTAAAGTTGCTGAGGTTGAGAAACATTATTAGGAGAAGCCATTGTCTCCCTTCCTGGATTATGTCATGCCTGGGGGTCAAAACTGGCTCCTAACGAAGATATCTTGCAATTCTCCAGGATTATCAAGGTCCAGGAACAATCCTGGATGTTCCACCCAACCGCATGGCCTCCTGAGTTTGGGGTAAACCCCTCTGTGGGGCTGAGCTCCCATAACGGGGGACTTTGAGAATTCTGCCTCTGAATGTATGCAAAGCCAGCGCGACATGTCCCTGGATTGAAAGGCCTTGACGCTGAAGAAAATCAATACTCTTGATTAACTACAGCTAGACTCATTACTGGCCTCTGGACTGAGAATAATGTTTCCCTCCTGTCAGTTTAGATGCTGGAATTTGGCAGGGGCTGGGGGAATGGAGGGCACGCCGTTCTCAGTGGCTTCTGGAAAGGGGGCAGTAACACAAATAGGGGGAAATAGCAGTGCCTCTCTCGGCTATTTTTGTGGGCAGGACCAGTGGTGGAATTCAATTTTTTTTACAACCGGTTGTGTGGGTGTGGCTTGGGGGGCATGGCATGGCTTGTGGGAGGGGGCGCCCTAGATCAGGGGTCTGCAAAGTTGGCTCTTTTAAGACTGGTGGACTTCAACTCCCAGAATTCCCCAGCCAGCTATGCTGGCTGGGGAACTCTGGGAGTTGAAGTCCACCAGTCTTAAAAGAGTCAACTTTGCAGACCCCTGTCCTAGATAGACGAATTTGGCCACCAGGCTGATCCTCTACAACGGAGAGCTCCGTGGTGGCACAGTGGTTAGAGTGTGGTATTGCAGGCTGACTCTGCCCACTGCCAGGAGTTTGATCTTGACTCAGCCTTCTGTCCTTCCGAGGTGGGTAAAACGAGGACCCAGATTGTTGGGGGGCAAGAGGCTGACTCTGTCAACCACTTAGAGAGGACTGTAAATGTTCTGTGAAGCAGTATATAAGTCTAAGTGCCACTGCTATTGCCCTCCCTCCCTCCCTCTCCTTCCTCCCATCCTTCCCTTCCCTTCCTCCCTTCCTCCCTTTTCTTCCTTCCCAGTAATTAGAATGCAGTATTGCAGGCTAACTCTGCCCACCGCCAAGAGTTCGATCCTCACCACCTCAAGGTAAACTCAGCCTTCCGTCCTTCCGAGGTGGGTCAAATGAGGACCCAGATTGTTGGGGGCAAGAGGCTGACTCTGTAAACCACTTAGAGAAAGCACTGTGAAGTGGGATATAAGTCTAGGGGCTATGGCTATTTTTTCAGGCCCCCCCTCGCTACTGTGTGCTTGGAAGAAAGACCATTTTTGGGAAAAAGGAACATCATTGCACATTTAAAAAAAAACCCCACCAGATTGCGCTGAACTGTTTGCATGTCCCCATGTGCTTTGAAACCCCTGCATTTCTTGAGAGCAGGCCAGATGGCGGGAACGAAGGCTCGGCCAACTTCTCCCTTTGCAGACAAGTTAAATTAATGAACGGTAATCTCTTTCCAATTGAGGCCAGGGTCCCATCAGCCACGGCTGCAGCGCCATCTTCAAGACCTAATAATGTTTGGGGAGTAATTAATCCCACACCGTCCCAGGAAGTTGGTGGGGGGGTAGTTTTTTTCTTCTTCTCCTCCTCCTCCTTCCTCCCCAAGATGCCAACTGCCATGTGCAGCTTTCAGACCAGAATGCCCAGCGGTGGCAGCAACACCGACGCTCTGAAATCCTTCGGTATTTGGCAGAAAAGGCAGCGGCTGTTGCCAGTTTGCAGCACAATAATCGCGTTGAAGAAGCTCTGCTAATTAAAACCCCAAGGATGCCGCCAAGCCTCCCCAGGCGTTGCCGTCCTGCAGCGCTGAAAAGTGGCTGGGTTTAAGCGGATGGTCTGAATGGACTCAGTGGCGATGAATAAACCCTGGTTAGCTGTGAGAAAAACATCCCAGATCACGGAGACTTATGGCAAACGGAAAGAGGTGTTTATTAACATTAGCTAACGGATTCCCATGCCCATGAGACTGAGAATCCAGGTGCAGGGTTGCACCTTAAATACACGAGCTGACGTATCACATGCGTCATAACTTGAATACACAAAAACAACATGGCGTGCTCAAAACATAATGGGTTCCACAATGTGAAAAGTATAAAACATACCAAATGTTCTAGGGCAGGGGTCTGCAAAGTTGGCTCTTTTAAGACTGGTGGACTTCAACTCCCAGAATTCCCCTATGCTGGCTGGGGAATTCTGGGAGTTGAAGTCCACCAGTCTTAAAAGAGCCAACTTTGCAGACCCCTGTTCTAGGGGACCCCTAAGGGAATTAAACAATCCCGTCATTATCGGCTTCCTGAACAACATATCCTGTTATTCCCAGTTAGAAAGGGAGTTTCCAAAGTATCAGGCTATTCCTGGTCATTCTGACACTACGATTCCATGCCAAGTTGTCGTTTTCCAGAAAAGCTTTTTCTCAGCAAGCGAGCCAATCTACGCATATGTTGGGCCCAAAATGGAGCTCTGCTAAGGAAGGCAACGCTTTTGGCGTGAGGCCGCTGGCGATGTTCTGACCAAAGATTTGGCTGAGGATCTGAGGAAGCTGAATCACAGCTTCCCTCGTTCCCTGCCCACTAGGCCTGCTGATCTGAAGTACAGGCGAGTTCAGCCAATCGGAGAGCCCTAATGTGTCTCGCTTCCCCAAAAGACCCAGCCCTCCCTTGGACGGCTTTTTCATTATGTTCTCTGCCGCCTGCAGGTATTTTTCGCTCATGTTTGACAGATCACCTTATGGTGTCCTTTTCCCGCCTCTGTGTTGGCACCTGGGACCGCTGGCCTTGTTTACTTGGGCTTTGCCCTCCCTCTCCCGTCCAAAGAGCAAATCTTCAGGCTGCAGACCAAAGCCTTGACTCAAAGATGACTAGTCGCTTTGAAAATGCAGAGAGAGAGAGAGAATGAGAGATAAAGGGAGAGAGAATGAGAGACAGAAAGAGACACAGAGAGATAGAATGAGAGAGAGAGAGAATGAGAGAGAGAGAATGAGAGACAGAAAGAGACACAGAGAGATAGAATGAGAGAGAGAGAGAATGAGAGAGAGAATGAGAGACAGAAAGAGACACAGAGAGATAGAATGAGAGAGAGAGAGAGAATGAGAGAGAGAGAATGAGAGAGAGAGAGAGAGAATGAGAGATAAAGGGAGAGAGAATGAGACAGAAAGAGACACAGAGAGATAGAATGAAAAAGAGAGAGATAGAATGAGAGAGAGAGAATGAGAGAGAGAGAGAATGAGAGACAGAAAGAGACACAGATAGAATGAGAGAGAGAGAATGAGAGAGAGAGAATGAGAGAGAGAGAGAGAATGAGAGAGAGAGAGAGAGAGAGAATGAGAGATAAAGGGAGAGAGAATGAGAGACAGAAAGAGACACAGAGAGAGAGAATGAGAGAGAGAGAGAGAGAATGAGAGAGATAGAATGAGAGAGAGAGAGAATGAGAGACAGAAAGAGACACAGAGAGATAGAATGAGAGAGAGAGAGAGAGAGAGAGAGAGAGAGAGAGACAGAGAGAGACAGAGAGAGAGAGAGAGAGAGAGAGAGAGAGAGAGAGAGAGAGAGAGAGAGAGAGAGAGAGAGAGAGAGAGAGAGAGAGAGAGAGAGAGAGAGGCTCCCTGGGAGATAGCAGGCATGTTAAAAGGTTGCTCCAGGCATCTCAACCGATCTCTTTCCAAGGCAGGTTCAGAAGAATCCAGCAAACCTTTCCTTCACCTGCCTCCTGGCCCTACTTGGGCTTTTTAAAAAGAAAAAAGAAAAAACCCACAATAATTTGGTTTGTTAGCTGCTCCCAAGATGCCAGCCCCTGCAGCAGCCTTCCCTCCGCCACTTCTAAGGCAGGGGTCCCCAACCTTTGCCACTTGACGTCTGAAGGACTTCAGCTCCCAGAATTCTCCAGCCAGCTTTCTCGGAGGGGATGAGATTCCTGCTGAAGGGCAGTTCTCAGTTTTGCAAGGCTGGAGCTTCTGCCGGCTACTTTGCTAGGAGGGCATTTTTATCTCCAAGCTGGCCGTGTGTGTGTGTGTGTGTGTGTGTGTGTGTGTGTGTGTTTGCAAGGGGGCTGAGGTTTGCAAGCTGCAGGGAGGGAGAACCTGAAGCAGAAGACAACTGGAGGCCCTGGAAGGACACACCAAGCCACACTTAAAGTCCGTGGGCAGGCACGGAGATGGGGAAACTCCCCCCCCCCAATCTCGACTTTCCTCCTCCATCTCCCTTCCAACACTGATGGCGTTCCCTAGCTGGGTCACAAAAGGTCTGCAAGAAAACCACCAAGCTCAGAGATCACCCTCAATTCAACCCTGAGCTACAAATACCTTTTATTACGACTTAAAGCTAAGAAGAAGGAACTTCCATGGACCCTACAGTCCTCCTCCTCCTCTTCTTCTTCTTCTTCTTCTTCTTCTTCTTCTTCTTCTTCTTCCTCCTCCTCCCCCTCTCCTCTCCCCTTGAGACCGAAGGGTCATTCCGGGAGCCAGGAAGGGAATGGACGGACGGACACCCGGCCTCTTCCTGTCCTGGCTGCCTCATTCAAGGAGCGAAGTTGATGGTTCAGCATTTCTGCTGAGCCAGTTTTGTGCTGCCGTGAACAGCAACGACGCACGAGGCCGGCTCATCTATTCAGGCTTTGACAGACGTCCAAGCGGCCTGGCGTCCATCCAAGGGCCGGCCCATCCTCAGGTCCTCTGGCAGAGGCCGCAGCCACTTCAGCTCCCAGGGTAAATAGCGTCGTCAAGCGAGCGAGCTGCCCGGGGCCATTGCGCCCAGAGGGACGTGGATGAGGAAGGAGGGGGTCTGTTTAGCCCAGAGGTTCCCAAACTTGGCAACTTTAAGACTTGCGGACTTCAACTCCCAGAATTCTCCAGCCAGCAGAGAGCTTAAAGCTCTGCTGGCTGAAGAATTCTGGGAGTTGAAGTCCGCAAGTCTTAAAGTTGCCAAGTTTGGGAACCTCTGGTTTAGCCAGGGTCTCCTGAGACACGGAAGGTGGTTGAGCAGAGCCGGTGCCCCCAAGCAGCACCGGAGAACGGGCACCGCTGCCATTCTCTTGGCACTGCCCGGCTATTAAAAACCCAGACGTTTTCATCCGGGGGAAGGTTTGCCTTCTCTCTCCTGTGAAAGGGAGGCAGAAACCCCTGGGTAGGTAGGTTCCCGTCAAAAAGTAGCCATACCATGGATGTCTCCAGTGTCGGGGAGTTCCACAGCGGCGGGACAGGCCAGGGTGCGAATTTGGAGAAAAGAGACTGTCGAGGGGCTGTGATTTTTGTCCCAAGACGTGGAGACAGGATGGGTGCGATTCAGCCGGTTTTGATCCGCTTCGGGCGAACCGGTAGCAGTGGCGGCGGATAAGCTCCACCCGCCCGCCCGGACGTCATCACGTCCCATTTTTGATGCTCTGCGCATGCGCAGAAGGTCCTGGATGGCAGCCAGGAGAGGCCTGTTCTTTCTGGGCAACCCCCTGGCATCCTCAGAGTGCCAGGCTGGCAAAGTGGATGTTCTTACGTTGAATGAAGACAGCTGGGGAGGCGTCTTAACTCCCTAAATTTTCTCTCTCGCTCTGCAATCTGCCTGCATGAAGCCGTCGCCTGGGAGTATTAGTCATCTCCTCTGGGGGGGTTGCATGGGTGTCGTCCCCCCCCCCAAATTCTGACTTTCTCCAAGCTCCCCGTTTCTCAGAGGAGGAAGCAGCTGCTTAGACCAAGCCAGATGTGGAGGTCCACCCCAGCATGGAAGGAGGAAGCGTCCCCCTTGGCAGCTCAGCCTGGAAGGGAAAAGCTTCATCCTTCTTTTTTCTTCCTTCTTTCCTTCTCTTTCCCTCATGTCTTCCTTCCTTCCCTCTTTTTCTCTGTCTTTTTCCTTCCTTCCTTCTCCTCTTCTTCCTTCCTTTCTTTTTTCTTTCCCTCCCTTTCCCTCACCTTCCATCCCTTTTCTTTTTCCTTCCGTCCATCTCTTTCTTTCATTCCTTTTTTTCCTTCTTTCCCTTTGTCCTGCTTTCCTTTCCTTCTTTCTCATCTTCCTTCCTTCCCTTTCCCTCACCCCTTTCCCTTCCTCATTCTCCCACTTCCTTCCCTCTTTCTTTCTTCCTTCCCTTTCTCACACCTTCCTTTTTTCTTATCTTCCTTTCTTCCCCATTTCCTTTCCCTTTCTCCCACCTTCCTTTTCTTCTCATTTCTTCCTTCCTTCTCTCACCTTCCTTTTTCCTTTCCCTTTCTCCCACCTTCCTTTTCTTCTTGTTCCTTCTTTCTTTTTCCTTTCCCTTCATCCCACCTTCCTTCCTTCCTTCTGATAGATGAATCCTCAACTATTCGTAGGGTCTCCGTGATGATGACTGACACCTTTCAGGGCTTAATGTAGCCCCTTGTGTGAGCGGCTGTGTCTTTGCCCACTTGCATTATAACTGGGGGGGGGGGGATTCTTTTTATGCTGCTCTAATTCACCTTTTGCCTTTTAATTAGTGAGCATAATAACCTTTCCAAGGGGGGTCATGAAGGGAAGCATCACCCTTTGCAGAGGCCCCCAGGCCCATGGAATGAGTTGCCCCTGGTTCGGCGACTGGGCAAGGGGCTTCCCAGGGACCACCCTTCCTCCTTCCCCACCAGGAGGCGCCAAAGGAACGGAGCGTGGCTGGAGGAGGGTCACCCAGGAGGGGGCGCATGGCCGGAGGGTCAATGGGGAGGGGGCATAGCTGCTGGGGTGGTGGTGGTGTCAACAGGGAGGGGGGGTGCCTGGCTGGCTGGTCAATGGGGAGGGGGCATGTCTGGCTAAGGGGGGAATCAATGGGGAGGGGGAGTGCCTGGCTAAGGGGAGAAGTGGGGTGGGGGCCCACCTGGCGGGGGGGGGATCAATGGAGAGGAGAAACGCCTGGTCAATGGGGAGGGGTCCCACCTGGCTAAGGGGGGATCAAGGGGGAGGGGGGCTGAGTGGGGAGGGGGGCGCCTGGCCAGAGGGTCAATGGGGAAGAAGGGGTGCCTGGCTGGGGGGGGAGTGGGCCCACCTAGCTGGGGGGGGTCCAACGGGGAGGGGGGCGCCTGGCCAGAGGGTGAATGGGGAGGGGTCCCACCTGGCTAAGGGGGGGGTCAAGGGGGCTGAGTGGGGAGGGGGGCTGAGTGTGTGTGTGTGTGCAGTGGCGGGGAGGGGGGGCGCGGGAGCCCCCGGCCGGGCTGCCTGCGGAGCGGAGCGGAGCGAGGAGCGCGGCGGGGCGGACAAAGGCTGGGGCGGCGTCTGGCCGTGGAGGGCGGGCCGGGGGCGGGCGCTGGAGCCGCAGCGGGCGGGCGGGCGAGCCGAGCGGCGTCTCCGGCAGCAGCGGCGGCGGCTGGGCTGGGCTGGCTGGCTGGCTGGCCGGGGCGGCGGGCGGCGGGCGGCCGGGGGCGATGCGCCCTCGGCGGCCATGGAGGAGCGGGGGCCGCGGGCGCTGGCGGCGCTGGGGCTGCTGCTGCTCTTCGCGGGGCTGGTGCTGCAGTACGGCTGCCCGGGGAGCCAGTGCCGGCTGCTGCGGCTGCTGCGGCGGCGGCGGCCTCCCTCCTCGGGGGACGCGGGCCGGGGGGCGGCGGGGGCGGCGGCGGGCGACCCCTTCGGGCCGGAGGACGGGAGCCCCGCGCGGTTCGTGCCGCGGCTGAACTTCTCGGCGGCGGAGCTGGGGCGCCGGCTGGGCTTCCGCATGGCGGGCGACGACCTGATGGTCTTCCTGCACATCCAGAAGACGGGCGGCACCACCTTCGGGCGGCACCTGGTGCGCAACATCCAGCTGGAGCAGCCGTGCCAGTGCCGCGCCGGGCAGAAGAAGTGCACCTGCCTGCGGCCGGGCAAGCGCGAGACGTGGCTCTTCTCGCGCTTCTCCACCGGCTGGAGCTGCGGCCTCCACGCCGACTGGACCGAGCTGACCAACTGCGTGCCGGCCCTGCTGGACAGCAAGCGCGACGCCCGGCTCCGGCCCAGCCGGTAAGGAGAGCCGGCGGCCGCCGGGGGAGGGGAGGGCAGGAGGGGGGAGGGCTCCCAGGTGGGATTAGGGGATGGGAGGGGGTCTTGTGCAAGAGGAGTGGGGAGGGGGTCCCATGAGGGGAGGGGGGGAGGGGGTCTTGTGCGAGAGGAGTGGGGAGGGGGTCCTGTACGAGGGGAGGTGGGGGGGAGGAGTGGGGAGGGGCCCCATGCATGAGGAGCGGAGCGAAGGAGGGGAGGGGGTCCTGTACGAGGGGAGGTGGGGGGGGGAGTTGTGGGGAGGGGCCCCACACATGAGGAGAGGAGAGAAGCATGGGAGGGGGTCTTGTGCAAGAGGAGTGGGGAGGGGGTCCTGTACGAGGGGAGGTGGGGGGAAGGAGTGGGGAGGGGGTCCTGTACGAGGGGAGGTGGGGGGAAGGAGTGGGGAGGGGGTCCCATGCGTGGGGAGGGGAGGGGAGGAGATGAGAGGGGGTGTTGTGCAAGGGGAGGGGAGGGGGTGCCTGTGTGAGAGGAGGGGAGTAGGGCTATCCCCCCACCCGTCCCTAGATGGGGGTCCCCACACCCTCCTGCCCCACACCACACCGGGCCCAACAGAGGGACCCCTGTGGCTGCCCCTGCTGGTCCCTTCCCCTGCTCAACTTTTCCATCCTATCTTGGCAAAAAAATATTTGTACCCTTCCCTCCCCCCTCCTTGTGGGGAGGGGGAGAAGCTAAACGCCCCATCGCCTTCCCGGACTTCATGGCGCAAACAGTCCCCAAACTCCGAGGGTCTTTCGGGGGTGGGGGAAACGGATGGGGACCCCGCTGGTTCGCTCTGGAGCTGCTGCCGGAGGGCCCATCTGGGCGCCAGCTTTCAAAGGAGCCTTCCCCCTCCCTCTCTTGGGAAGCCCACCCACCCCTTGGCCTCCCTCGGGGGAATCTGGTCTGAGTTTTTCCCTGCGCTTCGCCGGAAAGTTTGTGGGTGGTTTCCCCATCGCTTCGGCTTCCTCCGGTGCGGAGGGCAGGGTGGGATCTTAACCACGACCCTGCCCAGCGCTCGCGGATATCCAGCTGCCGCCTCTGGTTTATCCAGCCAAGTTCTTCTCCCCCTAAACCGAGTTTTATGCTGGTTAACGGCGCCCCGTCTGTCTCGGGAGCTTGGTAGGGGGCTTGGCGTAGAAAAGAGCCATGTTCACGCTTTGAGGATGGGTCTCCTTCTGCGCCTCCTGTCCTGGAAAGACGGTCTGTGTTAGCGTCATCTATATCATGCCGGTTTGTTAGGTTGGCGCCTGACTGAAGGTATCCTTGGTGCTGCTGAGCCTAACTTAAAAAACCCTTTTTAACCAAATGCGCTCCCAGGTTTTGATTTCCTGATATGAGAAATGGAGAGGTTGCAATTGCCCTTGAATATATATATATATATTAAGAAGGCCCTTGGTTGATACCTAGGACGCTGGCAGCAAACAGTATCAGCCATTAGCACCAGTCAATGGTATTTATAATGCATTTTTAAATGTTCAGTTGTCTGAGTTTCATGTTTAATGAATAAAGATAATGATGATGATGATGATGATAATAATTTGAACCTCAGGGTGAGAGCTAGCCAGGGCTTTGGAGAAGATATGAAAAGAAAAAAAAGGGTTACCCAACTGTAAGAGGAGCAAAGATGTGTAAAAGTGGATATCTGGTATGTAACGGAAGGTGTCTGGTGGTGTATTGGCCAGGTTGTGTGTCTTAGGAAGCATTTTGTGACGAAAGGCCTGGGTTTAAGGGATCAACCCAAGATGGATTGTTTGCCGTGTGTGTTTATATATTGTTGCATTAGTGATGGAAAGTGTTGCAGAATTTATAGGTAAACAGACTAACCAACCACACAAGATTCTCTCTCTCTCTCTCTCTCTCTCTCTCTCTCTCTCTCTCTCTCTCTCTCTCTCTCTCTCTCTCTCTCTCTCTCTCTCTCTCTCTCTCTCTCGTTTTCACCCTCCTCTACTTTAAAATGTTGGGTATTCTCCGTGGTAGGACTCAGGGCGGTACACAGAAAAAGTAAAAACCACAACGCATACATATAATATAAAACTTATGAGCGGTTCCTGTTCCCCCTCACAACAATCTGGCAGAGTAGGCCGCGCTCGATTCTACAAAAAATACACGAAGCCCCACTGTGAATGGTTGACTTTGGGAAATGGTAGACTGCCATTCTGGTTTATAAATTTTCATTTGACCAAAGTTTTAATCCAGGGGTTTTAAACGGGTTTTAGCGCAGGGTGGGTTTAATTTAATTTAGTTTTAAGAATGTTTATATTCCTGTATTTATGTATATTTCTATTTTATATTCCCTGTGCGCCGCCCCGAGTCCCTGTGTGGTGAGATGGGTGCGGCTTATAAATATGATTGATTAATAATAATAATAATAATAATAATAATAATAATAATAATAATAATAATAATAATAATAATAATAATAATAATAATAATAATAATTTAGGGTTTGGTGCGTTGCCTGGACCCCTGGTCCGCACTCGCTTTTGTCCAGCAAACTGGGATCAAATCAGCTTAAATCAGCTTAGGAAAATGTGCGACCTCAATCCCTCTCTCGCCTGACATCGGGGTGTTCCTGAGTAATGGGGTAACGGAATTAAAAAGGGGCTCCGATTAATTCTGGTTTGGCTTGGAACCGTTCAGCCTTGCTGGGAATGGATGCTTTCAAGGAGCCACTTTGTGTGGGGTCCCCGGGGGAAATAATAAAGGAATAATAAATAATTCCTTTCCGTGTGCGGACAATGTTGGTCGCTCCTGCGGTTATTATACGGGAGACGTAGAGCTGAGAATTTTGCCGTTTTAGGGAAATTCGCTGGGTGATTTTGAGCCAGTTACGCAAGGCCTCACAGGGTTGTTGTGAGGATAAACTTTGAGAGGAAACTCCAAACTTTGCTTGTTCTGGGGATGGGAAGACTGGGTCGGGACGGAAATTGTATTGCCTATTTCAGGGATGTCCAAACTTGGGAACTTTAAGACTTGTGGACTTCAACTCCCAGAATTCCCCAGCCAGCTATGCTGGCTGGGGAATTCTGGGAGTTGAAGTCCACAAGTCTTAAAGTTCCCAAGTTTGGACATCCCTGGCCTATTTAAAGGGTAAACCTGGGATAGGGGCTTCTCAAAATTCAAAGGTCTGTTGAACACGCATATAATTGACGTGACTTACACAAACTGCGATATCTGACTTCATTTGCATCCAAGGGCCTGAATTGGTCAATTGCTTCATTGTGCACCAGACATAAGTTGCAAATTTCTTCGAAACCTTGGGTCGGTCTCTTCGTTCAGGGGTAACATCTGAATGCAGATGGAGTTCAGGTCATTGAAGTCTGCTCCGTAAATGTAAATAGACTTTGGAACATAAAGGCATTTAAAATATGAACCTGGGAAGACGTGTTTTAATTTGCAGGCTGGGTTTGATGTGCTGGTGTTAGAGTTATTGATCCGTACCGATAAAAAGAGAACATTTGTAGCTCGGGGTTGACATGAGGGGTCCCTGGTGCTTTCTGAGCTCGGCTTTTTTTCTTGCAGGCGTTTCGTGACCCAACGAGGTAACTTCATCAATGAACTGATGTTACCTCCTTTGGGTCATGAAACATCTGTGAGGAAACCGCCAAGCTCAGAGACCATCAAGGAGCCTTCATTGGTAAATGATGGTTTAGAAACATTGCCCATTTTTACATTGCCCATTTTTTCAGAGGTTCTAGGCCCCGTCAAAATAAAGTTATCACGGTGAGGGAAGGGAGGGAAGAGCGCATTCCACGCATACTTTCGGCTAGAGTTGGATCTCAGATTACCGCAGCAGGCTTGGGAGGGGCGCACCTCATTGGGGAATTTGATTTATGACACAGACTGAGGGAAGGGAAGGAACAGGGGTAAAGTTCAGCTATAATTCAAATGAGGCTCAGATCTGACTGCAATCGTTTATTGCCAAAATGGCGCTCCTAATAAATGACTGGTTTTCTTTTGAAACTTGGCTCGATGCTCGTGAATCAATTAGGGCCTTTTTAGGAAACCTGACAGGCACCTCCTGTAGGAACCCATCTCTTTGGGGCTTATTCTGCAAGCCATGGCTTACTGGAAGGTATGGCACCCCTCCCCTCCTTGTTTATGACATCTGGGCCAAGCAGAAGCCACTTTCCAGCTGTGCCATACCATGTGCATATGTTCCTGTCTCTGGGGGAGACGCACGAGCAAAAAAAAAAGAAGGAGTTTCATCATCGCCCACCTTTCCTTTCTTGTATTATGATTTAATACAATAATTGCACAGCCACTTCACAGCCACGGTGGCACCTTCCCCGAAAAACTGTCTACTTGACAAGCAATTATTGTCATTGCAGCTTGTGCGTGCTAAAAAAGGAAACCAGGGTGCGAAACAGGCATTTGTGCTCCCCCCTCATCCCCCTCCTCACACCTGTTGGCTGCACTTTTCTCTTGTTCCTTGCCGTTGTCGATTTGAGCTTCCCGGCAGCTGGAGGGGGCCGAATTCTCTTCCAGCTCTATTCCGATGGATTCAGTGCCCCCACACTGGAAGTTTTAAAGAAGGGCAACCGTTTGTCTGAAATGGAGTAGGGTTTCCCGCCTGAGCAGGGAGGTTGGACTAGAAGACCTCTAAGGCCCCTTCCGACTTTGTTATTCTGTATTTCTATTGTGCTATTTTTTTCTCTTATCTCGGCTCATTTCATCCTCTCCTTTTAACGTAATCCCTTGTGGGGTGGAGTCTGGCCAACTAGATGGAGCTGGCGGAGTGTTGGAATGGCCGGACGCCCTGCCCTGTCGCCGATACGGAGTTTTGTTCAGTAATCTCAGTGTGCCCAGAGAGAGAAACATCTGCCCCTACCTAGGATCGAACTCACAGCCTCCTTGATTGTGAGGTGAGAGCCCCACCTCTAGGCCACTCCTCCTTTTCTTGGCACATTTAAACTTCCAGAATCCTCAGCGATAGCCACCTTGACTTGGGGAATTCTGGGACTTGAAGTCCACACGACAGGAAGTCCTTATGCTTAGGAAACTCTGCTCTAAGAGCCACCTTGTGTTTCTCTGGGATTAGTACAGCCTTCTCCAGTGCTGGACTTCAACTCCCAGAATCCTTAGCTGTCAGGTCTTTTAGCGGGGAGCCTGGGTGTTGAAGTCCAACTATCTTAAGATAGTTAACTCGTCTTATAAACTATAAGATACTTAACTCACCGATAGTTGAACTCATTTGAACGGTCACTAAACAAACTGTTGAAAGTCGAGAGCTACCTGCAGATCTGTAAAGGGGCGCATCGTCTCGGCTCTCAGGACGATTCCATGTCTCCTGTCTTGGGGTTGGGCTCAACGTCAATGAGCTGTGAAGATTTCTCCCGTCGTGGTCGTTTCCCTGGGTGGGATTTTGCTGCCCTCAGCAAAAATGTCTCTCCATCTGCTTCGTCTGCTCATCCCTCTTTTTCCGCTTGAGCGAAGACAAGAATGGGAAGGGTGGCGAGAAGACGAGGGCTGGATTTTCAGGGGGGGGGGAAAATGAGAGCCTTTCCCTGCTGCATCGCAACTGTTCATTCAATGCGCCCAAGGTTGACTTAGCTACGCCCGATGCACCAAGGTGGGACACCATGCGCTTCCTTGATAGGTTGTACAATACAATACAATACAATAGCAGAGTTGGAAGGGACCTTGGAGGTCTTCTAGTCCAACCCCCTGCCTAGGCAGGAAGCCCTATACCATTTCAGACAAATGGCTATCCAACATCTTGAAGACTTCCAGTGTTGGGGCATCCACAACTTCTGGAGGCAACTTCTGTTCCACTGATTCATTGTTCTCACTGTCAGGAAATTCCTCCTCAGTTCTAAGTTGCTTCTCTCCTTGATTAGTTTCCACCCATTGCTTCTTGTTCTGTCCTCAGATGCTTTGGATAATAGCTTGACTCCCTCTTCTTTGGGGCAACCCCTGAGATATTGGAACCCTGCTATCATGTCTCCCCTAATCCTTATTTTCATCAAACTAGACATCCCCAGTTCCTGCAACCGTTCATATGTTTTAGCCTCCAGTCCTCTAATCCTCTTGGTTGCTCTTCTCTGCACTCTTTCTAGAGTCTCAGCATCTTTTTTTACATTGTGGCAACCAAAGCTGGATGCCGTATTCCAAGTGTGGCCTTCCCAAGGCCTTATAAAGTGGTATTAACCCTTCACGTGATCCTGATTTCATCCCTCTGTTGATGCAGCCTAGAACTGCGTTGGCTTTTTTGGCAGCTGCTGCCCACGGCTGGCTCATAAAAGCCAACACAGTTAGCAAGAGTTTGTAACAAAGCTGGGTTAGTTCGCGGGTCTTGCAAATAGCTGTGAACGTCGGCCCTCCTGGAAATCTTGCAGGGTCCAGATATCAAGGAACTATATTTTATTTTATTTGACATTGAGTTGCAGTGCTGCCCCTTCAGAGAAACGCTGGAAAGGAACGCAGGATGAGAAGGGGAAGCCCCCTTGAAAAGGAAGTGGTGAATTTAAGGCAGTGTTTTTTTAGACTTGGCCACCTTAAGGTGGGTGGGCTTCAACTCCCAGAATTCCCCAGCCAGTCATGCAAGGGGGTTGGGTTCACTGCTATGGAAAACATGACCTCACATGGAGGAAGGCATTCAGAAACCACATTTGAAAGCAGTATTTCTTAACTTTAGCAACTGTAAGATAGGTGGACTTCAACTCCCAGAATTCCCCAGCCAGGAGAATTCTGGGAGTTGAAGCCCACCCATCTTAAAATGGCCCAAGTTTGAAAAACATGGATTTAGGGCAGAGATGGTGAACCTAGGGCACGGAAGTGGCACGCAGAGCCATCTCTCCAGGCATGGCAGCCGTTACCCGTTGCCCTTCTAGGTGCCAGCGAGCATATGTGCGCATGTGCCTCCTGGGAAGCTAAGCTGCTGGTTTCCGGCCAGCTGGTCTTCGTGCATGCATGCGTGCCAAAAACTGGACAACCAGGCGACTGCCATGCATGCCTTCACTGGAAACTGGAAGCCGAGCTTCCTGGCACACACATGCCGGGGAACTGCTCTTCCGCTTTCCGGCACTCCCCTGCACCCGAGCGTCCTCCCGTTTCGGCACTCAGTGCCGAGAAGGTTTGCCAAAGCTGGTTTAGGGGAAGATGTGCCTCGAGGTGAGCCCAGCTGGCGTGCGTTTTTCATCCTGTTGGATTTCATTCCCTCCGTGGTCCCAGCCACCAAGTGGGATCTTCGCAGTGGATAATTCCCACTCATCTGCCGCCGGGCGCAGCCAAACTCCTTTCTCTCCACGATGCGTGGCATTCTCTTTTGCTTCCCCGGGCCGCGATCCGTTTTAAAACAGAGCTGTAAATGATGGTTTGTCACAGCGCTGAAATCCATCGAGCAAAGGCACAGGAGATTCATATTTATAGCTTGCAATCCGTCCCGGATTTGGCACCGTGTTCTATTAAATTATCAACTATCCGGAGAAGAATGGGCGGGCGATTGGATGGGGAGGAAGATAAACCACGGCGAGCAAAGGCCGTGCAGATTTTCATTCTGGTGTGTGTGTGCGTGCGCGCGCCCAGCCTCATTGGTTCCTCGTGTGTGTTCCAATGGGAATTTGCCAAGAATTGTGTTCTTTACGAGGAGCACGTCCGTACGCTCGATTGCTTTTGAAATCTGAGGACCCGAGTGGCTGGCTTGGAGAGGGGCTGAGGAAGGGGCCTCCTCCTCTTTGCAAGCAGCCTAGTGGTCCCTAATGAATGAACGGCTTGGGAGAGCCAGAATGGGCCTTGCGCTGATTTGCGTCAAGTGGAAGATCCTGGAATAGCAGGCGGAGCACTTGGAGGTGGAATTCCCGAAGGCTTTGGGTGGAAATAGCCAAATTAACATAATCCAGGGCTGGAATTACACAGGCAGGTACACCAGAAGGCTGGCTGGTAAGCTTGCAAAAAAAAAAAACAGCTTCTTTACAAGTAGGATTAAAAAATGCTCTGAGAAAAGTAGAGACTGGACTCTCTCCAGAAGTCAGTCTCTCTCTCTCTCTCTCTCTTTCTCTCTCTCTCTCCCCCTCTCTTTCTCTTTCTCCCTCTCTTTCTCTCTCTCCCCCTCTCTTTCTCTTTCTCCCTCTCCCTCTCTTTCTCTCTCTCTCCCTCTTTCTCTTTCTCCCTCTCTTTCTCTCATTCTCTCTCTCTCCCTCTCTTTCTCTTTCTCCCCCCCCCTCTCTCTCCCCCTCCCTCCCTCTTTCGATGTGCCTGTGTGTTTTTGACGTGAGATAAAGCCAGCGTCCATTGTTTTAGAAGAGAAATACACAGCTGGCCGCCCAGGAACCCCAACACTGCGAGTCTTCAAGAAGATGCTGGATAGCCATTTGTCTGAAACGGCATAGGGCTTCCTGCCTGAGCAGGGGGTTGGACTAGAAAACCTCCAGGGTCCCTTCCAACTCTGCTACTGTATTGTAGAAACTCCAGGGTACTTTGGTTCCCAGGTTTTTAGGACTTGGGTTTTTCTATCGGATTGGGAGTGTTTGGGGGGGGAGGGGGATGAGGTGGGGGGGGGGGGAGAGTCCTTCCAGGCGTCTCTCTTTGCTGGACTTTTAAGCTGCCTGGGGTGATTTATTGGCTCTCTTCCGGCCTCTCTCATAAATCTTGCCAGGCCGGCTTTGGATGGCATGGGGGCGTTGGATGCTTCCCGCGGTGGAACGGTTGTTTTTTTTTTTAAAGTTATTTATTTTTTTCATACATACATTCACAAATATCCAATCTCATAACTATCATTAATAATGTGTGTTGTCGTTTAACATTTATAACAATTTCCCCCCTACAAGTAACAAGATGATCGAGATTGTTTTTCTACCACCCCTTAACACTTCTTATTTTACAACCTTCCTTCTCCTTTCCCTTCTTCTCTCCTTCCTCTCCCTCCTCCCTTCTTCTTCCCTTTCCTACCCTCTCTGCTCCCATTTCCCCTCCATTTCTTCCTCTCCTTTTCCCTTTCTCCTTCCCCTCTTCTTTCTCTTCTCCTCTTCCTACCTTTCCTTCGACGCCTCTCTCCATTTCTTCCTGTCCTTTCTCCTTTCTCCTGGAGGAATGGTTAATGAGCCAAATTATGGGCCCAGAGAGATCTGGGGTGCAGTTCCAATGGTGTTACATTTCTCCCAGGCACCCCTGGTTTTGAAGAGGCAGAGTAGCCTAGGTCTGATCCCACTGTACTATCTATGTCAAAAGGGCCCAAGGAATGGAAAGCATGCTCCCACCCACCCCTGGGGAGCGAGGAGGGGGCGTTGGGGGGCAGGATAAGACGCCCGACTTTCTTAAAAGGTTTCAGTCTGAATGCCAGCCAGGAGGGACAAGCGGCTTTCTCTGGGAACAGGGATTGTCGGGATGATGGATGACTGCAGCTTGCACACGTGGTTTGGCTTCTTGGCAGCCATCCAGGGGGAAGAAGATGGGGGGAGGGTGGAACCCTTTTTCCCTCTTTGACTGGCAGCTGGGCTTCCAGGAACACATTAGTGTCACCCAGAGAGGGGGGGAGGTTGCTCGGAGGCAAGGGGATCTTTGCAAGCGTGATGGCCATGAGGGTTCATTCATCCATTTCATCCAGAAAAGAGCGTTGAGTAACATCTTGGTCAAAGATCCTCTTGAGTTTGTTCTTAGCTTCAAGAGAGGGCAGGCGCCCCAGTTTTCTCTGAGGTCTCCAGACTTTCTGGAAACACCAGTTCTTCTTGTTCTTCTTCTTCTTAATCTACTTTGCAGCTCTTCTGATTATAAATCTGCCTCTTGCTCTCTGGTGAAACCTCACTTCTCCTCTCTCTAATCAATCCTGCCTAATCGTCAAAACCCATAAATCATTAGTTCACGTTTTAGCTATTTCTGAAACAACAAAATCCATCAAGGGTTTCCAGTCAGCAGTAAAGGTAGATAGATATTGGTTTTCCTCTAGATCCAAGAACGTCAATCTCAGCTATTTCCATCATCTCCCTCCCTCCATTGTGGATATAATCATCGTGGTGCCATTATCCCATTACGAAAACAACATCCCGCAACTTTTTCCTCTACTGTTTGTCAATTCCCAAAATAAAAAAAACCTCTGGTCTTAAATTGGATATGAATCTTTAGAATCCTCTGGATCGGATTCAGAGGATCCTGTGCATTTTTTAAAGCTTTTTTCTTTTTTCTTTTAATGCAATTCCATCGGTCAAATGGCCTTCTTTTGTCGTTCGTCTTTCCAGCACGAATTGGACGTGGCTTTTTCTAAACAGTTGATCTGGTGACAAATACCGCAATATATTTTCTTAGACCGGGGTCCCCAAACTTGGCAACTTGAAAACTTGTGGACTTCAACGCCCAGAATTCTCCAGCCAGCTCTGATGGCCAGCTCTGATGGCTGGAGAATTCTGGGAGTTGAAGTCCACCAGTCTTAAAGTTCCCAAGTTTGAAGACCTCTGATCTAGACTGTCAGTTTGTAGGACTTGTCTGCAAGACAACGCAGTCACTAAAAATGATGGGATTTGTAGTCCAGCACATTGGGAATGCAGCTAGACTGGACCAACCTCTTCCCAATGAACCAATGCAGGAACCTCCGGTGACTATATGAATGCTTTGAGGCCCCCAGTTTTCTAACCATGCATTGAGAGATGATAGGACTTCAATTATGGCTGATAATGTTACATTTTTCAAAGCAAATCTAGCTAGTCTTGTTGTGCTTGGACATGAAGCCTTCCTTTGCTGTGAAGGATCTGCAATGGGTCCAGATGGCTTCTGTGGGTCTGGTGCTGACCTTGGAGCAGAGATGGTTTGGGAAGAACGAGCTTGTCCACGTGAGTTGCCTTGGGTCCCATCTGTTGCCCAGAAGAGGACGCAGCCTGGAGTCCCACCATCCCAGAAAAAGGGATGGAGGAGAAAAGAAAGCAGATGTCAGCTGAATGCTAGCAAATCCTTGCTAAGAGAATGAATAGCGTGGTAACAGAAGCAGAGATCTGGAGACGTGGTGGACTCTCTTTTCCAGGATGTGTCCCTCTTGGGGTGGATTGATGTCACTCAGGGATGTTTTGAGATCGATCTTGGGTTGAGTTGTTGGTCTTAGTAGCCCTTCCAATAAGTAAGAGGTGCTGAGCTTTCTTTTATCGTCCAGAACAGGGGTACTCAACCTTTTTATACCTACCGCCCACTTTTGTATCTCTGTTAGTAGTAAAATTTTCTAACCGCCCACCGGTTCCACAGTGATGGTGATTGATAAAGTAGGGAAGTCAATTAAATTAAAAAAAGGAAAGTGCTTCAGTATCGGACAAAACCCCTACCGCCCACCATGAAAGCTGGAACGGCCACTAGATCCTTGAGCCCAGAGCCCTGACCCCAACCTTTGGTCCAGCATGGTTTCTCCCACAACTTTTTTTTGAAGATGTTGGCTACAGCAGTGGTCATCCAACTGGGAACATTTTGGTGCTCCACAGAAAAAATTATTTGCATTTTTTATATTGCACCAAATCAAGGGTCTTCAAACTAGGGACTCGGGCTGGATACGTGCAATGAACGCTGGTGTTGCTGCAGAGAATCTCCCCCTTTGGGGTCTTTGTGTGCAGGTCAGAGGGGGCAGAAATTCCCACTTGGGGTCTGCTTCAGCCTCCTGGTGGGGGGCTTTGGGTGAAGGCTAGAGGGAGGCATCCCTGGTGGCAAAGAGACGGAGGGCCTCGTTCCAGTGGGACTGCATCCTTGAAGGGCTGACCATCTCAGCCTGCTGAGCCTCCAGACGTTGGTACTTTGCCTTGCACCCCCGCAGGTCTTCCCTCTGCTTGGAAAGCCTATGCTCCTAGTCCTCAGTGAGGTGCTTCTGCTGAGCCTCCTTCTCGGTCAGATCCAATTGGAACTGAGCTCTTTTGCCAATTCTTTCTCCTGGGGGCTGCTTAGCTCCAGCGACGGCTTCCTCTTGGGGCCCTAAGGAGCCCCGGCGAGAGTGGCTGGGAGGGGAGGGGCGAGTAGAGGCTGGCGAGGCGCCCCTTGACGTGAGTGACATCGAGTTGGCCATGCCCACCTAGTTACATGCCCACCCAGCTACGCCAGCCCACCCAGTCATTAGGCAGATCGTATTAGTGGTCCGCGGGATTTAAAATTATGAATTTAGGGGTCCCTGAGATCTGAAAGGTTGGGGACCCCTGCCCTAAATTATAGTACCTGTAACGGAAGCTGGAGCCTTTGCTCTTTGAAGAGGTCTTTCTTGGCGAAGCTGCAGAGGAGGGGTTGCCTGAGGCTTTTTCTGGAGGATGGAAGGGAAGCGTCCTCGGAATTGATGGCGCATTTCCTCTGCCTTTTTTTCTTCTTCCTTAATTAAGTTACAGCCTTGGATTGCTTCCACTGGCTTAGTTACTCCTGTGGGGGCTCATTGTTGGGAAGAGGGCCCTCCTGGTCCCTCCCTCCCTCCCTCGCAGCTCTTCCAGATGGCAGCCCTTCTCGTCTTCATTTAGAAGGACTTCCTTGGCAGCCGAACCTCATGCTGGCTTTTCAAAACAATATTAAGAGCGACGCGGCGGGAGAGATTCTGGGGTCTTTCTGCCTTCGGTCTCCTGCCTTCCCTTTTCTTTCGGTTTTCCTTGCCTGCTCCTTGGATGTGCATTTCTGGGTTTTTTCCCTACCCTCCGAAAGGAAAGCTCTCTCTCTCAAAGAAGAAGAAGGCACAATTGTAGCCCTCGAGTTTTGTTGGCAAAATAAGGAGGGGAAATTTGGCACATCTCAGAGGCTCCATTCACTGCATCTTGCAAGGGGAATCCAGCGTCCCGTGCATTTATTTTTAGAGGCAGGACGCCCAGAGGAAGGAGGGGATGCAGGGAAGGCCGAGCAAAATGGATGGAAGGGGAGAACGCAGGAAATTTGAAAATTAGTTTTCTGAAGAATGCGCTTTCTAATTGCAACCGTCTGTTTCTGGTCCCCTCGGGTAGCCTAGAGCGGTGTTTCTCAATTGTGGGGACTTTTGAGACGTTGTGGACTTCAACTCCCAGATTCCCCCAGGCTGCGGAATGCTGGGAGTTGAAGTCCACCCGTCTTAACCTTCCCAAGGTTGAGAAATACCAGCCTGGGAGGATCATTTTCATTGCTGGCCCTCTGGTTATGAAATATTCTTTGCAGGAAATCTTCCTTCGATGCCTTCTGCTTTTAACGTCCCTAAAAACCTTTTACATCTTTTCTCATTTAGAAATAATTCCATAATTCTGCTTCGGTTAAGCAGGGATGGGTTTTTCTCTTGCTATTGTAACATACCATTAGTGGTTAAGCCTGCATAGGGGGAGGGGGGCCACTGCCAGCCTTGCAGTACCAACGTATTAAAGGATGTTCTTGTTCTAACTGAGGCTTCCCAACTCCTGATCCCGACAAAAACCCCTTTTATTCATTTGCTGTGAATTCTGCTCCTTCCCATCCAGCAAAGTCTTTCAAGGGAGGATTTACAATCACAGACCTCATCTGGCTTGGAGAGCTGCCAGGCTGAGATCTGCAAAACTTGGCCAGGAGTCTCTTTGGAGAGTCACGAACCAATGAAGCGAACTTATGGTCTCCTGCAAACTCCACTCCCCTGTCGCTCCTCTTTTATTTCCTCTGGGAGGGGCCATTCACCGTCCACCTGTGGCCTTCCTCCCAAGTTGACCCCTGTTCTTTAGCTGTTGCCTTCATCTGGCAACTCTGCGCACACTGGGAACAGGCTCCAGTTGTTTGTCTGCCTCACTGATGTTTTGACTCCAAAGGCAGCTGATAACTGTCAGAGGGTCCTGGCCCCCTCTCTGCCTCCGACACAGAGCCCTCCTCAGAGCCTTCCCCAGACTCCAGGACTGGCCCAGGTTCCTCCCCAACCCTCCTCACTGTCCGAATCTGCTGCCAGCTCCGCTGTCCACTGATGGGCCATAACGCTTCTCTCTCATTCCCCCTTCTCTATACATTGGCTGGTATGCAAGTAGGAAACTTTGAATGGGTATTATTTCCACCAGCCTTCTCTTGCTGTTTCCCCCCCTCCCCTCCCAGGGCTAAATCTGGAATGGCGTGTGCGTGCACAAACACACACTGGGTAGAGAAGGAAGCTGAGGGCTTGGCGCTGTGAGGTTCAACACCCACCTGGCAAATTTTATGCTGCCGTTTGCTTGTTTGGAAAAGTAATTGGGAACAATTAATCTCCCCACCTTTCGGGTTGTTTGTCCAGCATTGCAGATTTCCGCCGAGCGGTCGGCGGGCCAGAGGTGGGCAGCCAGTTGCAGGGGAGCCTCTGGTGAAGTTTATTAAACGCCCGCACTTTTGATGGCCTCTGACATCTGGGAGATTGCCGCCTCTGCGGCTGGCTACAGGTTTGACCGCGGTGGCCGTAATGACTTCTTCCAGCCCTGGCATCCCCGCTGCGGTCTCCCTGTATGGATCGGTCTTCGTCAGAAAGGCACCAGCTTCCAACATATATTCGGGACTTCTGTTTCTTGGGGTTCAGCACCCCCCTTTTCTGTGAAAGGGGGGGGGGGCGCTTTCCTTGGCTGTCCAGGCTGGTGGAAAATGTTTTTTGGGTGTCCATGCTGCAGGCTAATTGCTCAATGCTCAGTCCTTTCCTGGGAAATATAATTACGCGCGCTAATGTGTCCCAGCCATGTGCGCCACTAAGCCAGAGGAAAGGAGGAGGCTGTGATACATATGTTTAAAACAATATTTTGGGGGCAGTTTCCTCCTTTGACGGTGTCCCACGGGGCCTGCCGTTTGTGTATTTAGGATGAAAACACAAACGACTGCCTGTCAAAAACTGCTCCTGGGTAGCTCGGTGTAAGGCGTTACAATGCAGAGCCAGGGAATGGATGCCAGAGCTAAACACGCAGAATAAAACGCAGCTAGTCCTCGACTTACGACCACAGTTGAGCCCAGTCGCTAAGTGGGACAGTGGTGAAGGGGTTTCCTCCCCATTTAACCCCTTTGCATTGCCCTACCCTTGCTAAGCAAATCCCTGCGGTTGCTAAGTTAGCAATACGTTTGTTCAGTGAATCCCTGTAATTCTTTCCATGAGTCACACGGCTGTTAAGCGAATCAGGCTTCTCCGTTGACTTCGCTTGTCAGGAGGTCACCAAAAGGGGATCCCCCCCGGGACACTGCCTCCGTCATAAATGCAAGTCAGTTTGCCAAGCGTCTGAAGTGGGAAAAACGGCCGTAAGTCCATTTTTTTCAGGGCCGTTTTTGTCGTTTTTGGACGGTCACTAAATGAATTGTTATAAGCCGAGGACTACTTGTAGTACACCCACAAGAGGGAATAGGGTGAGATTCCCATGCTGAAAACGGAACCAAGGGAGAAGAATTGACTATGATCAAAATTCAAGGCGACCAGCATATATATATATATATAATTGTTCCACAACACCCTGTTAGGGCCCCAATTAAGGGAGGAGACATACTGTTTCCTTTTCTGCCTTTCGGCTCATCACCAGAGACCATCTAGACAGAAAGCCATGAGTTCCGTTGTGTTAATTTTTTTTATATGTGTGTTACGTTTTTCAGCTGATCAATAAATAAGTCAGGGAAACTAGTATAGATCTATTTCGAGCTTTTAGGTCTCATCAGCTAGCCATACCCTTACTGAGATTCGAACCGGGGCTGTATTGGCATGGCATGGTATGCAATACGCCTGGCATGCAATACAGCCCCGGTTCGAATCCCAGTAAGGGTATGGCTAGCTGATGAGAGCTAAAAAGCTCAAAATAGATCTATACTAGTCTCCCTGACTTATTTATTGATCAGCTCAAAAACGTAACATATATATATATATATATTTACGATGCTTGATCAGTGTGTGTGTGAGTGTGCGTGTGTGTGTGATGATCACCACCATTTGGGACCAGCTTCCAACAAGGGAAGGCCAATAGGGGAAGCCAGATCTGCTTAAAGACCGAGCGATTCACTTAAGAACTGCAAAGGTTTATTTCACAAGTTGGCCAAAAAACAAAACAAAAAACCAAACAAACTCAAAACACCCCACCATAAAATCAGGTGTGACTCACTTAAAAAAAACAACCCCACCTTGTTTAACCATGGAAATTCTGCCCCCGTGGTTCTAGGTGGAGGAGCTGCCGGTGCTTGTGGCTGAAGTTCATGGAATCGCTTCTCTGGTCCCTCCTGCCTGCAGCTCATCCTCAAGAGTCCTCTCCAGTTGAAGGTCAAGGAGAGAAGCAACCTAGAACTAAGGAGGAATTTCCTGGCAGTGAGAACAATTAACCAGTGGAACAACTTGCCACCAGAAGTTGTGAATGCTCCAACACTGGAGGTTTTTAAGAAGATGTTGGATAGCCATCTGTCTGAAACTGTTTAGAGTTTCCTGCCTAGGCAGGGGGTTAGACTAGAAGACCTCCAAGGTCCCTTCCAACTCTGCTATTGTATTGTATTGTATTGTATTATAAAATCCACAGGTCTCCAGGATTACCAGACATCCAGAAGAAATGGGAAGCAGAG
Organism: Rhabdophis nuchalis; assembly: GCA_039707465.1. Classification (NCBI taxonomy): domain Eukaryota; kingdom Metazoa; phylum Chordata; class Lepidosauria; order Squamata; family Natricidae; genus Rhabdophis; species Rhabdophis nuchalis. The sequence goes on along the minus strand of CM077657.1, from coordinate 23,154,511 downwards.
CTTCTCTGCAGGACTTTTGGGGCTCCTATCCCAGGTGTAATTCTGGGGTGGCATCAAGTATTAATATTTTGTTTGTTTGTTACGTTATCCTGTTTGATATTGTGGTAAACAACCGAGATTCTACTGTGATTGTGGCACGATAAAAAAGGACATTAATACAGCTATATATATATATTTTTCTTTTTCCAATGTGAGTCTCTTATTCTCGGTTGTGTTGAATTCAATTTTCCCATTCTTTTGGCACGAGAGGACGCTTTCGTCGCTGTTCAAAAATCTTCGATTTCTCACCGAGGAATTGCCAGCGATGCAGGAAAGCATCGCAATGCTCCCCTTTGTGCGTCCTTCTTCTGCATTTGGGGGCTGTGACGAAAAAGCAGTAAAATTTGAGCATTGAGTGAAAGCGATGATTGCTGGAAGAAAACGGGGGAAGGGGGCTAAAGCGAACATTTGTTTAATTACTGTACGCATTCAACTGTTTGCTGAAGGAAAAATGGATGCTTTCATGCAGAAAGAAAAGTATTATCTCCTTTTCGACACAGTGAAGTTATTAATTAAGCAGTAAATCGCCTGTGCCAAGGGCACCATCGCCCGCGCATAAAATGGCTGACGGAAATGCGTGGAAGGGCCAGAAAGAGTAGCTTGAAGGGGGAAAGCTTGTAGTGTGCGCAGGAGAACAGGAGATGCTCTTGAGAATTATCTGTTGAGAAAGACCCCAGGCGGGCAGGAAATTAGCTCTGTCTCCTGTCTAACCCTTGATAGGTTAAAAAGCCGTGACGTGAAGGATGAGTCTTCTCCAATTCTTGGAACAGAGTTCTCAGAATTTGAAGGAAAAAGGAAGGATTTGTGGTGCCAAATTGGGTTCCTGGAGCTCTGTAACATAACGTGCTCTTGAATCAACCCAAGGAAAACTTGAGTAAAAGGAGAATGGTCTTGGGTCCTCTTTGGTGCTCCCTACGATTGGGTAGGTCTCTCATCCATGTTGAATGACTTGTCATCATCTCATGAGGATTTATTTGAGCTCACAAGTATTCATTATAGGAAGAGATGCCGATGTGGGTGTATTGACTCCTGAACTCATTTTGGCTCCGGCTTCTGATTCAGAATTCACCCTCTTTGGGGTTGTTATTGTTGTTGTTTTGTTTATTTGTTCTCATTTTTGCAAATCTCTTCCAAGGAAGCCCCATCAGATTGGAATGGATGGTGTGTTGGGCCAACCTGCCCAGGAATGAAGCTTCCCAACATGAAAAAAGACAATGGATTTAGCAGTCCCACCTGACATGAGGTCTAGTGCTAGATGCTGGCATGGTGTGTGTGTGTGTGTTTGTGTGTGTGTGTGTGTGTGTGTGTAGTCTTGCATTAGAGGTTAGCTGTGGTGGAAGTTCATGCTTGTCAGTAAAGTTTAGTTCCAGACATCTTGAGAGAAATCAATATCTCTAGCTGGAAACATCTGTAACGGGGAATCGTTGGGTCTGTGAAATTGTGCAGAGGTTGAGTTTAGGAGCCCTTGGGTTTAAGAGAAGATGATTGGCTAACGTTGTGGTTTTCCTACCTCTGGGTGAACTGAAAGCTGACCCTGGAATGAAAATATGTGGTTGTCTTTGTAACGATTTCATTTGCTCTATTTAGAAATAAAAAACTTTGGGTTGTTTTTTTCCAGATTCATTAATGTATTCTTTGTCATTGGAGTGAATTCAATAGCTGTATTCCTATTTTTTTAAAATATTCCTGTACTAGCCGTTCCCGGCCAGGCATTACTGTGGCCCAGTCTGGTTAAATAGCTAACCAATCTGTGTGTAGATCTACACCTGCACACACAAACACGTACACACAACCACCGTATAACCTCCTACCTACCTACCTACTGTATTTCTCCCTCTCTCCCTCTACCTACCTACCTACTGTATTTCTCCCTCTCCCTCTCTATCTCTCTACCTACCTACCAGTGGTGGGTTTCTGCAGGCTCGCACCTACTCGCGAGAGCCGGTTGGTGAAATTTAGAGAACCGGTGAGAGGGGTTTCCATCGGCGTACCTGGAAGTAAATCTGGCCCACCGCTGCCAGTGACCCAATGGGAAGGAAAGGAAAGGAAAGGAAAGAAAGAAAGAAAGAAAGAAAGAGAGAAAGAGAGAAAGAAAGAAAGAAAGAATTTATCATCACAATTGAGTCCAAAATTTTGGTTGCTAAGCAAGAGCGTTGTTAAATGAGTTTCACCACATTTTAAAAGGTGGCCACTCCCACCCTGTCACATGACTGCCAAGCCACGCCCACAAAATAGGCCACACCTACAGAGTAGGTTCTAAAAATTTTGAAACCCACCCCTGCTACCTACCTACCGCATTTCTCCCTCCCTCTCTCTATCCCTATAGCTGCCTACCTACCTACTGTATTTCTCCTTGAATCTTAGGGACAGAGTATTATGTCATCCTTTATGACATAATACCTGAGGCCCACTGCTCTCTTTGTATCCATCTACCTACCATTTTTTACAATTTTTTATATTTCCGTTGCGTGTACCTGGCACAGGTGTGACATCTACACAATCTATATATATCATTGGTGCCGTACTTGAAAGGAACGTTGTGTGAAAATTTGGAAGCGATCGGTGCAGGACTTTCAGAGATTAGCGGTTTTGAACAAACTCTTGCTACATTTTTATTTATGTAGATAGATTCTTTGTTTGTGGTGTAGCTTTGTCGTTGGAGTGAATCCAATAGCTGTATTCCTAATTTTTTAAAAAAATATTCCTGTATGACATGAGGAGGAGGATGGCCAATATGATCTCCTGGGGTGTGTGTGTGTGTGTGTGTTTCTTTTGCCTGTCTTGTTTTCACCAGCCCCAAAGATCCTACTGGAAGTTGGCCCTCCTAAGATTAGACAGTCAGTCTTGAAGGTTGAATTCGAGCCATCCAGCCTGACTCGCCAACCGGTAGCATCCTAGGAGTATTAAAACTCTGTCTTCCATCATGTTTAGTGAAGAACCGTACAGATCTACCTTCCCCACAGGAGCCTCCTTAGAGACGCCACTCTATTTTTTCCTGGTAGTTGTTTTTCTTTCTTTCTATAACTTTATTGAATTTCAGAAAAGTATAAAACACAAAGAACAAGGGGGAGAAAAAGGAGGGGGAGGTTTAAAGGGAAAATTCTCCACTCTCTTCCTAAGTATTGATTGCAGACTGTTCAATGCTGAGGCCTTGCTTCTCTTTCAGCCGCTCCGAATATAGAAATCCTTTCATTCTTAGGAATATAAGATATCTATCTATCTATCTATCTATCTATCTATCTATCTATCTATCTATCTATCTATCTATCTATCTATCTATCTATCTATCTATCTATCTATCTATCTATCTTATGAAGGCTAACAGCAATTTCTTCCTGGATGTTTTTGTATCAATGGTGGGTTCCGCATCCCGTCGCAACCAGTACGCTGCGATGGGGCTGGACATCTACCTCAGGAATGCACGCATGTGCACGCCACTGCCCTGCCACACCCCAGTTGCTCGGCAAGGTCACACAGGTGCCGTACGCTGTACGTGCATGTGCAATTGGCCCATATCCCTCAAAAATAGGTAAGGAACACGGGTGGGCAGGTGGGCCCACTGAAACACCGTTCCAGTACAGTGGTACACCTGTACTGGGCCATACACCTGTACCGGATCGTACACCCAGACAGGATCGTACACCCGTACTGGGCCATACACCTGTACTGGGCCATACACCCGTACCGGACCGTACATCCATACTGGGCCATACTGCCCGGAACCCACCACTGGTTTGTATGCTACTGTCCAGGGGGACTTTAGATTAAATCCCAAATCAGGCAAAATCTTTTATTATCCTGAGGTCACTCGATACGGTGCCTGTGAAGAGCCAAGGCGCGGCCTTCCTTGGAGGCAGATTGTTGTGGCATGAAGACACAGTTGTGTCCTTGGTATTCTTGTGATAACGTGACGATACGAAGGGCGTGAATCGCGAGTCAGCAATATCCTTGGGTGTCTGTTATACAGCTGGGCTTCCATTGAAGTCCCGCCATAGAACTGTAGTTTGAAGAACAGCTGTTTCAAGTTTGAATGAAGGGCACGCCCTGGGGAGTTCTCCGTGCGATTGTGTCTTTTTCAACGCACGCCCAACTTTGGAAACCAGGAAGTCCATATTTGTTCAACACGGGCGATTCCTGCGGCTTTGTCATTCCTACCACCCACCGCCTCCCCAACTCGGAGTAAGGAGGAGGAATGTTCCCAATTACACTTTTTATGAGTATAGACTTTTTCCGCTTTGCATGCTCCAGAGCACAGGAATGTGATTAATGTGGAAAAAGGGTCAAACCGGCATTAATCATAGTTGATTTCGTATTGATTTCTTTCCCTCCTTGCCCAAGATTTTTGTCAGCTGCGTTTGTTCTCCTGGTGAACTCTTGCGCAACAAATAAAAGAGGCCCATAGGTGGAGAGAATAAATGTCATAAGTATCTAGGGTTTCAAAGGACGTAAATTGGAAACAGGTCTTTGTGAGTAAATATGGAGACACCTATGGGGGTGGATGTAAGGTGAGACTGTAACACGCACCTACTGGCTTACTTTTTTTGGTCTGAAATAGCTAAGGAACGTGGCTCCTTAACTTGATCCAAGATCTGCTTTGCCCTTCCTCAACCTGGCATCAGCCAGAGAAGAGTATAATGGATCTATGATTTCCAGTGGTTTGCAAACTCTTTTGTTATGGCTACAACTGTTGTTCCCATCGTTTTGCATCACGATCCCGTACCAGCAACAATTCTGAGATTCTTCTCCATGTCTTTAGAAATGTGGCCGTTTCACCATCGACTTAAATTTCAGTTATTTATGAACCTGCCTTGTATAGAACTCAACCTTTCAGGCCAGCAGACCGAAATGGACATCCCATGATTGACAGTGGCATCCTTGGGAGCAGGTGGGCAGAGATAATACATGTGTGACGATCAAATGATTGAAATGCTGGGACTCCTGAATTGGCATCCTGTGTGGAAACCAAAGTCTCCAGTCAGTGTTGGTCTGATTGTGCCATTGTGGGTGTCAATTGTTGTGGTAGGTAATGTTGAAGTATGTATGGCAAAAATCTTGCCCATCGTAGCATTTTCTTTCAAATGGTGGCATGAGGAGGATTTAATTTGATATCTTTGGGATACAAAGCATGAAAGGACTAATCAGCTGGGTTTTGTTAAAAAGCCAAAAAGTAGAAAGACACGTGCAGACTATCCTAGCAATGAGGTTAAGTCCTGTTCTACCATTCTCCTAGAGTCCAATATATTTAATTTGTACTGTAGATCAGTCTTTCTCGACCATGGAAACTTGACGATTTGTGGACTTCAACTCCCAGCATGGCTGGCTGGAGAATTCTGGGAGTTGAAGTCCACAGATCTTCAAGTTGGCAAAGTTGAGGAACCTTAAGTAGATGTTTTACAATCTGGCTGCCTTCAACCCTGAAAAGGACAGCCTCATCTTCATGGATCTCCTCAAACTCTCCCCAGAAGCCCATCAGTAGTTGATGGGCTTCTGGATTCACCCAGGCTGGGGCTTGTCTGGAAACAAACTAAAATTAAAACTAAAACAAACTAAAACAAACCACTGTATAGTGCCTTGGTAAGGCCACACTTGGAATACTGCATACAGTTTTGGTCGCCACGATGTAGAAAAGACGTGGAGACTCTGGAAAGAGTGCAGAGAAGAGCAACCAAGATGATTAGGGAACTGGAGGCTAAAACATATGAAGAACGGTTGCAAGAGCTGGGTATGTCTAGTTTGATGAACAGAAGGACCAGGGGAGACATGACAGCAGTGTTCCGATATCTCAGAGGGTGCCACAAAGAAGAGGGAGTCAAACTATTCTCCAAGGCACCTGGGGGCAGGACAAGAAGCAATGGGTGGAAACTAATCAAGGAGAGAAGCAACTTAGAACTGAGGAGAAATTTCCTGACAGTTAGAACAATTAACCTCTGGAACAGCTTGCCTCCAGAAGTTGTGAATGCCCCAACCCTGGAAGTCTTTAAAAAGATGTTAGATAGCCATTTGTCTGAAATGGTATAAGGTTCCTGCCCACCCAGGGGGTTGGACTAGAAGACCTACAAGGTCCCTTCCAACTCTGCTATTGTATTGTATTAAAATGATGTGAATAAACTGCTTAAGAAGGAAGGACACAGCCAGAGGCATGGTTTCCAAAGGTTAAGATGGAGTAGAAAGTACTTGTGTACGGCTTACTCATTAACCCCGTGTGTGGTACAAAGGCCACTGTAACCTTTTTTTAGAGGTGCCACATGCTAAAAAGAATAGATTCTCACAAAGTTTTTGAAAGGAAAATGAAAAAGAAAGAGAGAGAGAAAAAGAAAGGAAGGAAGGAAGGAAGGAAGGAAGGGGAGAGGAGAGGAGAGGGCCCACTTTGGTTTTAAAACATAAATCTAGAAAAATGCCATAGATCTCTTTAAAGGGCGGGTCAGATGGGTTTCCGATTTGTTTTTGGGATATCAAGTATGTTTTTTTGTATGGTGAAGTACCTCCACCAGCCACTTTCTGTTCATAATGAAGGAAAATCAATTAAAGAACAAAAGGTGGAGGGAGGAATCCAATACTGCAGTGTAGGAGCGCAGATGCTGCATTTTTGAATGATCCAAGTGGTGAGAACTGGTTTATTTTAGGAGAACCGTCTTGGACAAGGCGTTCTAATTTTTAAAAAAGACGTTGAAGCTTCCAAACAATGTTTGAAAGCATGGGGGGGGGGGGCGTGGGAGGGGCGAAGAATTTGGATAGACGGATGAGATGAGGTGGTTTGTAAGGATCGGATGCCAGAAGGAGTACCCAAAACACAACCTGAATAATTCAAGGGTATTTCCTTTGTTTGAAGAGGGCTGAGATTTGATTTGGAGCGGGTGGGGGGAAATCATCACTTGGTTCCTACAATCAAAATTTCAGTTTGTGGCTGACAAAAGCTCAAACTCCATGGTTGTTGTTAGTTGTGAAGTCGTGTCTGACCCATCGCGACCTCATGGACCACGTTCCTCCAGGCCTTCCTGTCCTCTGGAGTCCATTGAAGCTCATGCCGACTGCTTTGGTGACTCCATCCAGCCACCTCCTTCTCTGTCATTCCCTTCATCTCTTGCCCCCCATCGTTCCCAGCATGAGGCTCTTCTCCAGGGAGTCCTTCTTCCTTCTCATTAGGTGGCCAAAGTCCTTGAGTCTCCTCTTTAGGATCTGGCCTTCTAAAGAGCAGTCAGGGTTGATCTCCTCTAGGACTGACCGGTTGGATCGCCTTGCAGTCCAAGGGACTCAGTGCAGGAGTCTCCATGGTTGGCTTGCCCCTAATCCAGGGGTGTCCAACCTTGGCAACTTGAAAACCTGTGGACTTCAGCTCCCAGAATTCCCCAGCCAGCACTGCCTGGAGAATTCTGGGAGTTGAAGTCTACAAGTCTTCAAGTTGCCAAGGTTGGGACACCCTTCCCCTAATCACTTTGATGCAGAACATGCTCTGTTGAAGAGCATGTAAGTGCTGAAATGAAGCTCTCCATCCTGAGGTCCTTTCCTGCCTCCCATCTTTCAGCATCTGATGAGCCCCGTCTCCATTTCGGCATTCTTCAAAAACAATCACCGCGTTAATTATGCATGGGACACAACAGGAAGCATCTCTCTGGCTGGGCCCTGCCTCCGCTCAGAAATCAGGCTATCCAAGGAAATCCTAGGACAGGTGGCTGTCGGCTCCTGGTGGCCCATCCTTTGGACAGCTCTTCTTTCGTGGCTGCAATCGAGAAGCATCGTTTGCACGGCTGGGTGTCGGAAAAACACCCGTTAGAGGCTCTGATAGCCATCAGAGAGGAAAGGAACGGAGCGTCAGGCATCTGACAGGTGTCAAACTTGTCACTTCCCTGCCTATTCTCTCCCGTCCTTCTCCTCTTCTGCGGTGAACGTGACCCCCTCCCTTGGCAAGGTTAGTCGCTGACTGTCAAAGGATGTCGCTAAGTACCTTGAAAGGGAAAAATGGCTGCTTGTGGATAACAATGGTTGAGTCAACACAGAAGTGGGGGGGGGGTTGTTTTCTATCGTTTTCGGCCCTGATGACACTCAGGACCGTCAACACAGAAACATCGGGGAATTGCAAAGTAGGGGGATGTGGAGCAAGGTTGGTCATCCCAAAGTCTCCACCACCACGCGCCTTCTGCTTGGCCCTCTTTTGTTCCCGAGAGGCATGTCTGGGTGTGGCAAGAGGGTGTGAATCCTTTCCCTTCTGCGCAATGTTTCCATTTTTCCTGCTGTTGGAAGAAATGTCCATCTGGGTTCAGTTCCAAGAGGGGACAAAGACACCGGAAACATGGCGGCTGTTTGGAAAGATGGTTTTTAATGGTGGACGGGGTCACGTGGTTTGAGGTCCTGGAGGGAAAAAGGAGGGTCACGTGCCTTGAAGGCCTTGAAGAAGAAAGGGAAAAGATGCTGAGGGTGCCCGGGTTTTATGCCCTCTCTGGGCCCCACCATACAGTTTCCTATTCCTCTACAACAGAGGTCTTCAAACTTGGCAACTTTAAGACTGGTGGACTTCAACTCCCAAAATTCTCCAGCTTGGCCACTTTAAGACTGGTGGACTTCAACTCCCAGAATTCTCCTGGGAGTTGAAGTCCACCAGTCTTAAAGTGGCCAAGCTGGAGAATTCTGGGAGTTGAAATCCACCAGTCTTAAAGTGGCCAAGCTGGAGAATTCTGGGAGTTGAAGTCCACCAGTCTTAAAGTGGCCAAGCTGGAGAATTCTGGGAGTTGAAGTCCACCAGTCTTAAAGTGGCCAAGCTGGAGAATTCTGGGAGTTGAAGTCCACCAGTCTTAACGTGGCCAAGCTGGAGAATTCTGGGAGTTGAAGTCCACCAGTCTTAAAGTTGCCAAGTTTGGGGACCCCTGCTCTAGAAGAAATGCATCCCATTGCCTATCAGACCCCTAGGGGGCGGGGGTCTTAGCTAACTTTGCATCCCAGGTGCCAGGTGATGAGTTCTGTTGCTAGGTGGGTAGAGGGCTAATCCTATCCTGTCCTGAGGGCCCTGTCTTAATCCCATCGCCCTGGAGCTGAAGGGGGTAGATCTTTATTATGTAGAATAGCCTGGCTCAGGCCTTAAAGGCCCATTGACAAAGGTGGGAAGGGGCGCTGCGTTTCCGCCTTTCTTTTAGGGAGAAACATTCCCCCCTTGTAATATTTCCTAAAATACTTGGTTTTTCTAGGAGAGGGGTGGGGCGCTAACTTCCTTCACTGCGCATTGGAGAAACGTCCCCGAATGTGATCGCTCCCTAATTGGAGATGCTCTTTCCGTTGCCATTTCAAGATTTCTCTCTTGTTTCTTCTCCATGTTGTGCCATCCTGGTCTTCCGTTGCTGCCCACTGTTTTGAGTTCTTACAACCCTTTTACTCTCTTCCCTCTGGATTAATTATTTTTTTTATCGCATTCGGTTACAGGAGCCCATTCATCCTATTATTTCAACGCACGTCCTTCCTGCCTTTCCTTCCCCGCCACCCAAGCCCTGCAACGCACATCTTAAAAGGGGTTTGTTCCTCAAGAAATCGCGGGCTCCAAACAACTTTCTTTATCCGCCTCCCCCCACCCCACCCCTGAGGATGGGGGAGCGGTAGGTGTGTGTGTGTGTGTGTGTGTTGTGATTGGCACGAATTGACAACTTGCGTTGCCCTCCTTCTGTCTCCATGCAGGGAGCCTTCATATTCGCGGTGCTGCTTTGAGCGCCATTTGGCAGGCGCCGTGTTGTCATGTGGGAGGGGGGGGGAGAAGATGCCAGCCGCCCACTCGGAGAGGTGACCGTTAGAGCTTGCGCAAGGGCCAGCCGTCGGCCGTTGTCTGCCGGAATAATAGGGAAGAACACAAACCCACCTGCCGATCTCGCCAGTTCGAGGATGTTGGAGAGGCAGCCTGGGCATGTGTTTGCACGCCTGTGTGCCAAGGAGAGTTGGCCGGATGCTCATTGTGAGGACTCTCTGCCACAGATAAATCCAGGTGTGTGAAAAGGAAGGGGGGAACGTGAGCAAGTGGCATTGAACAGAAAGACGAGAAAGCTCTTAAGAGGAAGAGCGGGGCCGAGCAGGCATGATAAGAGCAACAGAGAGTTGGGTGGGTACAAGAAACAGAGAATTGAAGTTGTCAGTCTAGAGCAGGGGCCTCCAACCTTGGCCACTTGAAGCCTGGCGGACTTCAACTCCCAGAATTCCCCAGCTTACCTGGCATCAGGTTGGCATTGAGCAGGAATGAAAGAGTTTTTATGGACCACCGTGTCCTGTGGTGGTTGGACTTATTGATTACCTCAAAAAAAATTACAATACAATACAGTAGCAGAGTTGGAAGGGACCTTGGAGGTCATCTAGTCCATGGACTAGGCTCTTGCATTGTATTCCCTTCATATGCCACGCTGGCATCATTGTCAGTGTTGCCCAATGCAAACAGTTCAATGATCGTTATCGATATCGCCTCCTATTTATTACGTCATAACCATAAACTTCTAGGGCAATTATAGCTTTCAAAGGTTGCTTGTCCAGCCGTTAATTAAAGCCAGAAGAAGCTTCTTAGTTCATGAAATAAATGAAAAGTACTTCGTGAATCCCAAGGGTGGGATTTGGGGGTTCTCCGAACCAGCCATAACGTTAGCTACGGGTTCTCCCAAACCCGGGTGCACCTGTAGCAGCCCACCCCTCATCTCAGGTAGGCGAGAGGACAGCAATTTCCTCTCCTTTGAAATGTAGACCTTGTTGTGTTCTGTTGTTCAAATATGGCCAACTGTGGAGTCCGTCGTGGGTTTCAAGAGAAGAAAATGCAGAGGGTGGAACAAATTCTGGTTCCTCCAGGGTGTCAGCGTTCCAAATAGCATCCTTAAACAAATCAAACACCAAGGCGATGAGTTCCTCAAAGTTCCAATTTATGAAGAGAGCCATGTTGGCACATCTGGGAAAACCCGAATCTGACAGCTTCCCGGTTCCCCCACCCCCCAGTTGAAAGTTCAAGATCCTGCCCCCCACATCCAAAAGTCCATCCCATGGTCCAGTCTCCCGCTGCCATGCTGGCAGTTCCACCCATCCAATTCTGGTCAAGTGCAGAGGTGCAGGGACAAAGGATGACCTTGGCTTTCTAGAAAGAATGTTGTTATGGCTACGTATCATCTAACTCGGTACAATTCCCCCTTCGTTTTCTCACCCTAGAAAAGGCATAGTAGAATAATAGAAAGCGTGGCAGGCCAGAGACCCACAAGAAAAGATGGCTGCAGGCCTTGGCTTTCTAGAAAGAATGTTGTTATGGCTACGTATCATCTAACTCAGTACAATTCCCCCTTCGTTTTCCCACCCTAGAAAAGGCATAGTAGAATAATAGAAAGTGTGGCAGGCCAAAGACCCCAAAGGAAAGATGGCTGCAGGGCCTGACACAAGGTGTCAAGCAACACCTTGAAAATGTCCTGCGCATGGATTGGGCTTCCATGCTCACAGAAACCAAGAAGCAGGGAAATCCGGCACATTTATGGTGTTGTCGTTGCGTTGGGAAGTCCATCCCTAGTCGGATGCCAAGGAAAACAGAGCAAACGGCAAGGCGCGAACCACGAGATCCATGTCGGCATTGTCAACATCCCACCTCTGACTGGAACATCTCCCCACCAGGAGGATTAGAAATGTTTCTCTTCTCTTAAGGGAGGAAAACACGCATAGACAAGGGATGGCTGGGCATAAATAATTTACCAAGCTGTTGTAGGCTGTGAATAACAAGCCTCCTGAATAATGAATTAGTCCAAGTACTGATTCATACGTAAATTGCTCTTGTCAAGCAGAACTACTGCTACTAGCTTGCTTTTTCTTTCTTTTTTTAATAAACTTCTGCGCCTTTGAGGAGTTGATGCCCAGTTTAATTAAATGATCTTCTGGCAGGTAAACATAAAAATGGCCTCAGGTTGAGCTCGGGCTCTCCAGAGAGGGCTCTGCAGCAGACGTGGATTTCCACTGCCACCTTCTCACATTTTATTTGGATTGATCCTCCTTGGACGCCCATCCAAAGAGGAACCGAGGCTGATGCTGCTTAGCTTCCCGGTCCCGACGCAGCCTGCCAGATGCTGCTACCTGCTAGCGTCAAAAGTTTGACACGATGAGCTGAGGATCACCTTGGTGGGATATTGCATATTCTTATGCATGAAGCTGCACCTTTAAAGGGGGAAGCGGGTGGGGGGATAAGAATTGTTTGACAGGAAAAGAAATTGGCTTCGTTTTGGTTATCTCTACCTTCCTGGCTGGCCGTATAGTGTATGCTTTCAAAATGCATCTCTCTCTCTCTCTCTCTCTCTCTCTCTCTCTCTCCCTCTCCCTCTCTCTCTGCTGAATGCAATATGCAAAGTTAGGAGTGTTGCTTTGCTAAAAAGGGGGGAACCCCCCCCCAAATGTTGGCTCATTTACTTTAATTTGCATGCATTTAACTGAAGACCCTAATGAAGGAAAACCAACAGATCCAATTTGCAGATGATGTATGCACAGGCCGAGGCAGTTAGAAATAAGGAGGAAGGGGAAATTTGTTCTGGAAGGTCATTTTTCTTGTAATTTTGGGGGACGTTCTTGAGAAAAGAAGAACGAATGTACAGTAAAAGGCAAAAACAAAGACTTTAGGCAAAAACAAAGACTTTGCCAGTAGGTTGATTTGAAGCATAACTAGGGACTCCTTCAGGGTAGCTCCTGGTCACCTGTCTCTCCACACCTTGTTTAGCACCTGTCCTTTGGCTTCTTTTCAACGGTGAAGAGAAATGGTCTTGCAAACTTTAGCACAGGAAGGACTCTGGGAGATGCTGTATCCAGTCTTCTATTCTTAGCCCTTGTTTTTGACCATGGAGAGAGCGCTTCTCCAAGTAGGTAGATTCCCCTCGCACATAGGTGCTAGCTGTTCCTGACTCTAGGGGGCGGTGCTCATCTCCCTTTCAAAGCCGAAGAGCCAGTGCTGTCCGAAGACGTCTCCATGGTCATGTGGCCGGCATGACTAAACGCCAAAGGCGCACGGAATACTGTTCCCTTCCCACCAAAGATGGTTCCTGTTTTTCTCCTTGCATTTTTTTACCTGCTTTCGAACTGCTAGGTTGGCAGAAGCCGGGACGAGTCACGGGAGCTCCCTCCATTACGTGGCACTAGGGATTCGAACCGCCGAACTGCCGACCTTTCTGATTGACAAGCTCAGCGTCTTAGCCCCTCAGCCACAGCGTCCTTTTTATTTTTGTATTTTGGGAGTATCCCTCTTGAGTTCCTTCCCTGGAAATTTGGGAAAGAGAGCGTAATTCAACACGTTTGGCATGCCCCAAGTTGAAGAAAAATGTACCTGCAAAGAATTTTTGCAAAGAGCAGTCCGTAGCCTCGGAAGCAAATTAAATTTTGCGAGCATCACTTTATGAATAAAACTGCTTCTGATTACAGATGTGTTTTTGGCAACGAAATCCGTCCACCATTGATTTGAACCCACAAACAGGTTGTGTCTCTTTCAACCACCGGAAAAACTTGAGCTAATGGACTGCTTTTCTCTTTTCTGGGAGGGCAAACGAAAGCAATCTGCTCCTTAAAGCAGGGGGCTCCAACCTTTGCAACTTTAAGTCTGAAGGACTTCAGCTCCCAGACTTCTCCAGCCAGCGAAGCTGAAGCTGAAGTCCTTCAGACTTAAGGAGCTTAAGGAGCTGAAGTCCTTCAGACTTAAAAGTTGCAAAGGTTGGAGACCCCTGCCTGAAAGGATGGAGGGAAGTTTCCCATTAAAAAAAAAAGAAAAATAGAAAATAAGAACTCTCCCTTCTCCTTTGCTGAGGAGTAGACCGAGATGTAAATTCACTTCCTGAACAAAAAAGGAGCGATAAAATCAACCTGTCAGTAATCCTTAAGAGCTACAAAGAATAATCCTTTGGCTTTAAAAGATACTGGCCTGTTTCTTTCAACCTTCAAATAGTCCTCTTTATCTGCGCCTTCTTGCTTAAAGCCTAGATTTATCTCCCTTGTAGATGGGCCTTAAAGTTCTCTTGAAGTCAGGGCTTTGCCCCATCCATATGCATGAGTTGGCATAGTACAGTGATGTCCAAACTTGGGAACTTTAAGACTTGTGGACTTCAACTCCCAGAATTCCCCAGCCAGCTATGCTGGCTGGGGAATTCTGGGAATTTAAGTCCACAAGTCTTAAAGTTCCCAAGTTTGGACATCCCTGGCATAGTAGTATAGCATAGGATAAATCTTTATTAACGGTCAAAGAAAAAAAGTGTACCGACATTAAAATATACTTTAAGAGTATTGACGTTCAAAGTGGATAATAACATGCATGTTCTCAAACTGTTCGGGTCACTCCCTGGTGTACGGGGGGTGAAAAGCCGATAAGTAGAGGAGTAAATACAATGGTCCAGAAATTGTTAGAGAAGTGTCCAAATAATTGGTACAAGATCACAGCTAGGCTTCTGTAACCAATTTTGGGCATGGTAGCAACACGGAATTTTGCCACTGCATGTGTGGTAGATGGGTTTGAGTCCCCGAGGAGAAAGCCTACGTAAAAATTGCCTGCCCACCCTGGCAATCTCTCTACTAAGGGGAGAACATAGCTACCTATGAGACCGTCTACTGCCCCATACATCCCTACGACCGATACGCTCTCACAGAGAGGGTCTACTCCGGGTGCCGTCAACCAGGCAATGCCGGTTGGCGACGCCCAGGGGTAGAGCCTTCTCTGTGATGGGCCCAACCCTCTGGAACGCTCTCCCCCCTGAACTCCGTGTCATCTCGGACCTCCGCCTGTTCCGCCAGCGGTTAAAAACGCACTTCTTCCAACAAGTCAGCCTGGCATGATTTTACTCGACACTGCACTGCCTCTAGTTACCAAAGTTTTAATTCAGGGGTTTTAATATGGGTTTTTAGCACAGGGTGGGTTAATTTAATTGAGTTTTAATGAACGTTTTATTTTTGTATATCTGTGTATTTATATTTTATATTCCCTGTGCGCCGCCCCGAGTCCCTATGTGGTGAGATGGGTGCGGCTTATAAATTCGAATAATAAATAAATAAATAATAATAAACAAGAACATATGCAGACCTATAAACTCTGTATAACCAATTCCCTTGTATTGAAGTGCAGTGACAATCAAGATTATACTTATAGGTCAACAGGAGAAGCCTGGGATGAAATGTTCTTGCTGCCTTCTGAGCTTGCTTACATTGTCCCTCAATTCAAGGTCTGAGCCTGGTGTGCCGAAGCCAATGATGGACACCCGTCATGAGGTGCAGACGGAGAGCACCAAGGATCCCACAATCTCCCCCTCCACCTCCTCCTCTTCGCACTGATGTTGCTTCCTAGTTGGGTCATAAAACATCTGCGAGAAAACCGCCAAACTCAGAGACCCCCAAGGGCCCCTCATTTCGAGCTACAAATATTCTCCTTTATTGATGAAAAGTTCCTTCTGCTATTTAAGCCGTTTCCATCTTGGAGTCTTTTTCAACGTTTGTGTAAATTGAACAAGAATCCTCCTGGACTTCAGGGCTGGACACGGCTGTCCACTTAATATTCGGAGCCGTAGGACCAGCCCAGATGGACACGCTAAGCCTTCTCTGGAACGTCTCGCTGTTGCCTCGGCTGCTTTTGGTGTCATCATTTATGGTTAGCAAAACCGTCTTTGGCGTCGTCTGCCATCCGGGTTAGGATGTTTTTTTCTCTTGTGCCCATGAGGGCTAGAATCATTGCCTGGCTGCTGTTGCTTTGGGCCACGGGCCAGGAGACAGTTGCTTAGCTCTGGCCAACTCAAAGCCGGTAGATCTGCTGGTTGGAGGGACAGCTCCGTTGGGCTGGGAAGGGTCAAAACGGCAGCGAGGGCCTCTCCATCACAATGTTCTTTCCTGCTTCCTGGTAATTGGAGACAGATGGAGGCTGGGTGTAATCCAACTCTTTGCATTCTTAATATTTTGCATTATTAATCAACGCGCAGCTAAACAGACAGAGAAGCCAGATTATGGTTTCCCCCCAGCTGGGACAAAACGTAAGGAGGAATCGGTTTCAATGCAGCCAGTCCTCGGTTTATGGCCACAGGCGGTCTCTAAACAAATAGTCATCGAGGACTGTCTGTAAGTACCTAAATATATACAGGTAATCCTTGACGTACGATCACAATGGAGCCCCAAATATCGGTGGCTAAGCAAGACAGCTGTTGAGTGAGTTTTGCCCCATCTTACGACCTCTCTTGCCTCAGTTGTTAAGTGAATCCCTGCCGTTGTTAAGTCAGTAACATGGTTCTTAAGTGAATCTGACTCCTCCCTTGAACGTTGCTTGTCAGAAGGGTCACCAGAGGGGATCACATGACCCCAGGATTATGCAACCGTCATAAATACGAGTCAGTGGCTCACCGCAGGTTAACAAGTCTGTCCGGCAGGGAGATAAATAGCTGCCACATCTATTCATCTCTGCCCCCTGCCTTTGATCCCCAGAGCTCGGGTGGAGTTTCATTAGTAGTGGAGCTTCATTGGAGCATCTCATGGACCGGCCCATAGATTTCCACTGCTCTCCTCTCCTCTGCCACATCTATTCATCTCCGCCCCCTGCCTTTGATCCCCAGAGCTCGGGTGGAGTTTCGCTAGCAGTGGTGGCTCTTCCGTCCCAAGGACCGGTCCATAGATTTCCACTGCTCTCCTCTCCTCGGCCTTCTATGCATCTGTGTGTCAAGCACTGGACTCAGCTGTTTCTCTTCTTCCTCATCAGCCACCTCCAGACCTGAGGGCTGTTGACTCTCCATTGGAGGGCTGACGGATGGTCCAGGCTCTGTCTCTCTCGCTGTCTCTCTCTCTGTCTGTCTTTCTCTCTCTCTCTCTGACAGCTCTATTCCCTCTTCCCCCTCTGAGCTCTCAGGTTGCCTTAACGCTGAGCCTGACTCCCACGCTCGCTGCCAGGTCATACGTCACTTTTTTTCAGTGCCGTGGTAACCTCAAACGGTCACTAAAAGACTACAAGTCAAGGACTACCTGTAGAGCTCTCTTGGCCACCCAGGCTTCTTGGGACAGCTAAGGGTTCTCTTTTTTCTTACCTACGTGTCAATGCAAGTAACGCTTGCAGCTCCTCCACACCATCCCCAACTCAAGATTCTTGGGTGTTTCCTTGCTTGTATTCCTGTCCTGTAATCACTGGAAATTATAGCCAGTTCTAACTGGTGGCTTCCCATTCCTACTCTTTGTTTATGTTCATTTCTACTCAGGGAGCAGATCGGCCATATCCAATCAATTTAATTTCTCCCTCCCTCCACCGCAGCCTGAATTTCTAGTACTCTGGAGCTTCATTACTTTGTTCAGAATGCAGAATCCACGGCGAGTGCGTTCTTCTGAACTTCTGATGCTCCTGGATATAGTTTTTACTTATTATTCCTTTTCCTGCGGGGACCATTTTAGGGGTGTTTTCCCCACCCACCCACCCTCTCTCTCTCTCTCTCTCTCTATTCTCGCTTCATCTTGCAGGCGAAGGAAGAAAACAAGGAGTCGTCTCGCAAACCACAGCGGTATGCGCAGCCAATATATTCGGAAATATATTTATTTAAAAATCCTTGCAACTTTTCTTTGCCGGCTCGTCTCTGGGAATCCCAAGGGGGCTGCTCTTCATTCCCCAACTTTTGAAAAAATGGGGGGGGGAAAAGGATGTGGGGTAGAAAGTAAAAGCAGAGGCAATAAACAAGAGACTGTAATTTAAAAAAAACAACCACCACCAACTTGAGCTGAAATATTCACCGTGGAGAGGCAGCCTGTAATGTAGAGATAATCTCCAGGAAGGTCTGGATGAGCCATTCAGGGAAAAGAAAGGAGAGGAAGAGGGAAAAGGTGAGGAAGAAAGTCAAAGGACTTTTGCCTTGATCCTCCCTGGTATCTGATGGGGCAGAGAGAAAGCCGGACAGCCTTTTCAGGTTGTGTTAAATACAGACGTTCTTGCAGGGTCTGTTTCTTGATCTTTTCCAACCATTACCTGATTTTGCACTGGAGTCAGAAGCACCAGGTGCTTCCGGGTTGAAAGGATTAGCCAGTGACATCACCGTTGCCCGGGCGATGCCCAGATTTGAATCCCATCCCACAGTAGTTCTTGGGTCTCGGATGTGCGCTTGTCAACCGCCTGCCCTGCATTGCTTCTTGAGGTCCTTACGTGCTCCTTACCATACCTGATAAGCATACCTGTTTGGTTAATACTATTCTGTTATTTTGTTGTTCTTATCTTTTTCTTCTCTTCTTCTTCTCTTCTTCTGCTCTTCTTCTGTTCTTCTGTTCTTCTGCTCTTCTTCTGTTCTGCTCTTCTTCTGCTCTTCTTCTGTTTAACAGATTAACAGAGTTGGAAGGGACCTTGCAGGTCATCTAGTCCAACCCCCTGCCCAAGCAGAAGACCCTACATCTGCCTCTACCTAGGATTGAACTCACAACCTCCTGATGGGGAGGCGAGAGCTCCACCTCTAGGCTGTTCTTCTTCTGCTCTTCTTCTATTCTTCTGTTCTTCTGCTCTTCTTCTGTTCTTCTGTCCTTCTTCTGTTCTTCTGATGAGCCAGTTCTTTTTTTCAAGCTCCTTCTAAGCAGTTTCCTGCAGGTGCTACAAGAGCGAAAGTCTGGGGGACATGAGACCAATGGTCATAAAATCTGTGAAATCAGCTTGACTTCCTCCAATGTGTTTCCCCACCTGGCAGCTGTGTTTGTCGATATGTGGTTTGTGGTTTGGATGGAACGGTATATTGTGCAGTCAATCCAGCGTGCTTCGGTGTATTGTATGAGCTCAGTGAATAGAGTCGCTTTAGTGGTTGAGCGTGTCAAGCAAAAATCCAGCCCCCCCCCAAAAAAATCCTTACAGGGTCCCAGAAATCCTGTGAGCTGCAGAGGGACACCTGTCAGCCCCCATCCTTTTTCAGCTTGAGCCTCTTCTTTATCTGAGGGGTCCTTGGTGCTCTCTGAGCTTGGTTGCAAGTAGAAAAATAGGAACCACCTTTGGTGGGAAGGTAACAACGTTACACAACGGAACTCATGGCTTTCTGTCTAGATGGTCTCTGGTGATGAGCTGAAAGGCAGGAAAGGAGGGCAGTGTGCTTCCTCCCTAATTGGGGCTTAACAGGGTGTTGTGACACAATTATATACTTATCCTCCTGTCTCAGCTGATCAGGAAGAGAACTTGGTGGCCTAATGGCTAAGGCTCCTGCCTAGCATGTAATACTTCCCTGGTTCGAAGCCCAGTGGCTAGCTCAGCTAGCCATACCCTTACTGGGATTCGAACCAGGGCTGTCTAGATGGTCTCTGGTGATGAGCCGAAAGGCAGGAAAGGAAAAGCAGTGTGCTTCCTCCCTTAATTGGGGCCAACAGGGTGTGGAAACAAACAAATAGATAGATAGATAGATAGATAGATAGATAGATAGATAGATAGATAGATAGAAAGATGATAGATAGATAGATAGATAGATAGATAGATAGATAGATAGATAGATAGATAGATAGATAGATATGTGTGTGTGTGTGTGTGTGTTAGTTTTATGAGCTGATCAATAAATTTAAATTTGAGAGACCAAGATAGATCTATTTCGAGCTTATTAGCTCTCATCAGTTGGCCACACTCCCCACTGGGATTCGAACCGGGGCTGCAAAGTATATATATATATATATAGTAGCTCTGTTTATCAACTTGGCTAGAAGATGAATGCAACGACAGCCTCACTGTGGTTTGTAATCGATGTTGTTAAATTTACTGTGGCCAGCGAGCCAATCCAAAAAATTCTGGCCTGCTCGCAATCTATTAAAAAATGCAACTAGGACAGTTAAAAATACGAGGCCCGTTGCACGATCTTTTGGCCGGTTCTGTGCTCGGAGCCCAACTTCCCTTGTGTCGTTTTGAACGCCAGATGTTAGGGGCAGAAGAGTACAAGTCTTCCCCTGTTTTGGAGACTGGATAGAAGAGGTGGAGACAGAGAGACCCAACCAGAGGTTAGAATCTCCTCTCTCCCAACAAAGTCAGAGAACTCTGAGAGTGACGGGGTTCAGTCTTTAAAAAAAACAACACCAGACCACAGTTGGGCTCAGGAGGGCCACCGCTGCAAAGTGTGTTCCAAAGAGGTTGCGTAGCCCCCGCTGAATTTCCAAAGATTTGGGTCGCTCCGAAAGCAAAACAAGGAAATCTCACCGGAAGAGCCTTAGAGGCTTAATTAAGCAGCCGCCTGAAATGTTTGTTTGCATTGACAGCCGTAATTGGATGCTGGGTGAGGGAGGCTGTCGAAGGGGCAGATCAGTTGTAAAGCACAAAGCATCCTGTGCGGGGGCTTGTTCATCGGGACAAAGAGCATTTGGACCACTAGGATCGTGATGGCAAACCTCTGGCACCTGTGCTAGATCACCTGTGCTAGATCACGCTAGATCACCTGTGCTAGATTACGTGAAGTGTTAATGCCACTGTATAGTGCCTTGGGAAGGCCACACTTGGAATACTGCATACAGTTTTGGTCGCCACGATGTAGAAAAGATGTGGAGACTCTAGAAAGAGTGCAGAGAAGAGCAACCAAGATGATTAGGGGACTGGAGGCTAAAACATATGAAGAACGGCTGCAGGAACTGGGTAGGTCTAGTTTGATGAAGAGAAGGACCAGGGGAGACATGATAGCAGTGTTCCGATATCTCAGAGGGTGCCACAAAGAAGAGGGAGTCAAAGTATTCTCCAAGGCACCTGGGGGCAGGACAAGAAGCAATGAGTGGAAACTAATCAAGGAGAGAAGCAACTTAGAACTAAGGAGAAATTTCCTGACAGTCAGAACAATTAACCTCTGGAACAGCTGGCCTCCAGAAGTTGTGAATGCCCCAACCCTGGAAGTCTTTAAAAAGATGTTAGATAGCCATTTGTCTGAAATGGTATAAGGTTCCTGCTCACGCAGGGGGTTGGACTAGAAGACCTACAAGGTCCCTTCCAACTCTGCTATTGTATTGTATTGTATTGCTACAGGTGGCACGCACGGCCATTGCCGAGGGCATGGGGGGCGTTGCCCTGTCAGCTCCAGCGCGCAGGCGCACCCTGGCTAGTTGATTTTCGGACTTCCGGTTTGCGTTGGGCCGTTTCCCCCCGTCCCAAAGCTCCTAGAAAGCTTCGGAAAGTTGGGAAATGGGGCATTTCCAGCCTCTGGGGGGCTGTGGAGGCCCTTTTTGCCCTCCCCAGGCTCCTAGAAAGCCTCTGGAGCCTGGGGAGGGCAAAATACGGGCCAGCAAGGCCCACCGGAAGTCAGAAAATGGGCCGTTTCCAGCTTCCGGAGGGTCTCCGGGGAGAGGGGAGGCCTTTTTCTCCCTCCCCACGATCCAAGAAAGCACAGTGTGGGTGGTCACACAGGCATGCACGTGGGGGGCACGGCACAGGGGGCATTAAATTATGGGGGTGGGCATTCGAGCATGTGTGATGGCGCTTGCATGCCTTTGGCACTTGAGGCAAAAAAGGTTCGCCATCCCTGCACTAGGAAATCTTTGGCCTGCAACCAGAATTAGAACCCCGCATGTCTGTCGTTGAGATGTTAGTTAATTGAGGTTTTCTTAATGTCCATTTTATGACTGTTCTTGCCTCCGTGGTTAAGTGAATCGCTGCCGTTGATAAGTTAGTAACCAGGTTGTTCAGTGAACCTGGCTTCCCTGTTGAACTTGGCTTGTTGGGAGGCCGCCAGAGGGGACCAGTCAACCTTGGGACACAGCGACGGTCATTAGGATGAGTCGGTTGTCAAGCACCTGAATTTGGATCGCCGGCGGAAAGGTGACAACTGTGAATATGGTCACAGGTGACTGTTGTCAATGCTGTTGTAACTTTGAATCTTGGCTGTTGTAAGTTGAGCCTTGCCTGTAGTAACAAAGACTGGAGGGGATTTTGGGAGACGTCCCAACGAAAGGGGCAGGCATTGCAGTAGGCAACTGCACAGGTGGGCCCTGAAGGCTCTTGCCCACTAAGGAGCCAGGAGCTCTGTGTGTTTTGGGAAGGATCGCCAAGCAACCTCGATCAGCAGGTGCGTCACGGAGGCCTGGAGGGTTGGGCGCACAAGAGCTGGCTTGTCTCAGATGGCGTCTGCGCCTTGAAGGGTTTCCCACCGGAGAGGCAATTAGTGGTCTAGACCGGGAAATTGTCCTCTCTCTGACCTCCGGGGAGGCCGCTGGATGGAGGGACCCCTTGGAGTGGGTTCCGGCTTTTGGGAAATGTGCCTAGGAGGAGATAGAGCAATCTTTGGGGGCTCCATCCTGTGGAGCTTTATCTGGGATGGATGAGTAGATGGCGATTTATCGGCCATAAAGCAGAGTTCACAGACAAGCAGGTTGGACCAGGAGAAACAAAGCAAATTATCATTTAGTGTGCCGTGCTGGGCAGGGATTCACTATAAAGAGATCTCTCCCAAACTACCTGGATCTATGACGAATGTATTTTTTTACAATGACGATGATAATGATCTTTCGCTATTGTTGTATGTACACTGAGAGCTTCTGCACTGGAGACAAAGCCCTTGTGCGTCCAATCAGACTTGGCTGATAAAGAATTCTATTCTATGATCTATAATCTACAGTCTATAGCAGTGGTTCTCAACCTTCCCAACACTGCGACCCTTTAACACAGTTCCTCATGTTGTGGTGACCCCCAACCATAAAAATGGTGTCTCGGTTCCTAAGACCATCGAAAATATGTGTTTTCCAATCGTCTTAGGTGACCCCAAAGGGGTCCCGACCCCAGGTTGAGAACCATTGGTCTATAGTCTATAGTCTCTCCTCTTTTCTCCTCTCCTCTCCTCTCCTCTATTCTTCTCTTCCCTTCCCTTCCCTTCCCTTCCATTCAGTATTCTATTCCATCCCATCCCATCCCATACCCTATCCTATTCTATCCTATTCTATCCTATTTCTTCTTTCCCTATCCTATCCTATCCCTTCTTTCCCTATCCTATCCTATCCTATCCTATCCTATTTCTTTTTTCCCTATCCTATGCTATTCTATCCTATCCTATCCTATTTCTTTCTTCCCTATCCTATCCTATCCTATTTCTTCTTTCCCTATCCTATCCTATTTCTTCTTTCCCTACCCTACCCTACCCTACCCTACCCTCCCCTCCCCTACCCTACCCTACTCTACTCCATCCCATCCCATCCCATTCCATTCCATTCTCCCCTACCCCCTATCCTTATCCTAAACAGAGAGGCTCTGGGTGAACTCTTGGATATGGTCAAGTTTGTCTAAAAATAACGGGCGGGGGAGGGCTCTTCTCCTCCCCTCCCCCCGCTGAGGCCTGAGGCCGCCCAGCAAGAACCGAGATACAGACTGGATTTGATCCAGCTTAGCTCTCCTGGTGTGCTGTCGTTGGGGGGCGGGGGGATGGGGCGGAGGAGACAGCTCATTGTGCCGAGAAAGAGACAAGTGTCAGCTCGACTTAAGGCCTCCCCCGATGCTGCCCCTCTGATCTGCAGTGATGGTCCTCTTTCCCCAGCCTCTCTGGGGAGGGGCTGCCCACGTGATGCCCCCAAGGGTTTGAGTGTCATTTGGGTTAGAGCATCAGAAAGCCGCTTCGCTTTCTGTCAAGCAAAGGCACGGATGGCTTTTTGGGTTTTTTTGCAGCGGGAGAAAAGATGCTGTCTCCATCGGCAGGTGGGGCTCACCTGTGGAGCCAGCTTTCATCATGGACATCGGGAGCCTCGCTTCCCATTTCGCAGGCCTCTTTCGAAGTCAGCTTCGTCCCCCACTGTTCCGTTCTTCTGTTATCATATATATATATATATATATTTGTATCCTACTACAAACAAGATGTTTCTCTTTGTTCTCCTCGCCTGTTTTGCCTGGTCCTTTATCCTCTTCCTCTCGAACAGGCCGAGGGTGCGCGTCAGCTGCGGGTTTTTTAAAAACCCGCTTCTCGTGGTATTTATAGTCCACCTTTATTTGGGTTCCGGGAAGGGAATAATGACCTTCCGGATAAATAAGTTCCTTTCTTTCGTTTTGAAATGACATCCTTCGTTTTCTTTGCGGCTCGCGGAGAAAGTGCATGAAATAACTGAAGGCGATAGAAACCCACTCAAGATTCCCATTGAAACGGTTCAGGAGGGTTAAAAATCTATTATAAAAAGAGAAAGCCGATAGATAAAATGAGTACGACAGCCCTGGTGACCTTCTCCGATGGGCCTTCGTACACCGGGGGGATTAAAAGGAGGCATTTTAAACTGAGCTTGTCGATGAGAACGGTCGGCGGTTTGGCGGTTTGAATCCCCAGCGCCGCGTAACGGAGGGAGCTCCGGTGACTCGTCCCGGCTTCTGCCAACCTAGCAGTTCGAGAGCCTGTAAAAACTGCAAGTAGAAAAATAGGAACCACCTTTGGTGGGAAGGGAACAGCGTTACATGAGTCATGCTGGTGTACAGTATGTAAGGTGTTTTAGGTATGTTTGCCACCTTGAATTATTTGTAAAAATAATAAAGACAGAAAGGGAAGGGAAGAGAAGGGAAGGAAGATGGAGGAAAGGAAAGAAGGAAAGGACAGGACAGGACAGGACAGGACAGGTCAGGACAGGACAGGACTCGACAGGACAGGACAGGACAGGACAGGACAGGACAGGACAGGGCTGGCTTTGGCTGTGAAACCACACCAATTTCTACTCAGCTCCGTGTTCACACCTGTCAAGAAAAAGGAATGGCCGGCATGTTCAGGCTCTCCATCCCTCGTGTCAGCTTGAAGATCGTTTACTCCAGAGTAGAGTTTTCTTCCTTCTCTTTCCCGCTGCCTTCTTCCTACAGGACAAGATAAGGAGATGGGTTTCTGCTGAGTGGCTGCTGGGAGAGAGAGTTGGGGAGGGGGGGGGAAGACAACAGCTGGACACTCCGAAAACCAAAGGATACTTTGGGGAGAGGTGCGTGCTAAATTTAGCCAAGGAGCTGGAGGCAAGGACACTCAGCCGGGCAGCAGGGATAGACCATCATTGACAGCTGGGGAGAGTCGGGAGCTGCTGTCGCTCCGTGTGTGTGTGTGTGTGTGTGTGTGTGTGTGTGTGTTGCAGCTTCCTTTTGTTCAGGGCAGATGTGAGATGGAGATCAGAGAACCCACCCAAGTTCCCATCAAGAGGCCATTGGCGGTTTCCCAACTCAACAAGAAAAGTCAACAAGAAGCAGTGCTGGGATTCAGCCGGTTCGCACCTATCGGGGAGAACCGGTTGTTAACTTTCTAAGCAGTTGGGAGAACTGGTTGTTGGAAAGAAATCTCCTTTTGTTTTTATTACAGATTAACAGAGTTGGAAGGGATCTTGCAGGTCCAACCCCCTGCCCAAGCAGGAGACCCTACATCTGCCTCTACCTAGGATTGAACTCACCACCTCCTGATTGGGAGGCGAGAGCTCCATTTCTAGGCCATAAAAAAGTCTTTTTTCCCACTTTCCAGGGCTAATCCTGTAAGGAAGGCAGGAAGGAAAGATTCTGGTGTTCTTTCTAGACTCATCTTTATTGCCCTGCTTACAGAAACTGCCTCTCCGGTTAACCCTTAGTACATTGTAAGAGCTAAGGCGAAGTGCCCGTCAATGTGAGTGACATTGAGTTGGCTACACCCACCCGGTCACATGACCACCGAGCCACACCTACCCAGCTGGTCATTAGGGCAGAGAGCCGGTTGTTAAATTAGTTGAATCCCACCACTGGAGAGAAGGCAGATTTTTGGGGTGGGGTGGGGTGTCTACGTTGCTTGAAGCCTGTGTCATCCAGGGACACATCGTTATATGGGCCCATCCCGTTTCTAGTCCTCGTGAAAATCAGAGGGCTTTGAGAGCATCGTCGAGCATTGCATTGTACCCGTCTTGGTTGGTCCTCAAGGCGCCTCTGACCTTCCTTGGACCTCCGTTGTATAGCTCTTGCTGAGAGCGTTGGTCCATTGTGTGACCTCAACCAGGATCTGACTCCAGCTGTTGTGAGTTTTGAAAGAAAGGAGAACTCTCAGACGGCCACTGTACCCCAAGTCTTTCCAGGAGGCTAAGATGAATAGCCGGAGCCTCTCATAAAACAGAAATAAGAATTTCTGCTAGATAAACGCGGTGAAATATTTATCGCTGCCTCTTTCCATGTCCTCCTTCAGTGCTGGCTATTTTGATGGGTTTCTAAGGGCATCGGAGAACTCCTTATCTGCCCTCTAAGAGACGCTCTGCAAACAGATTCCAGGATAAAATAGGCAATTCAGAACCCAGAACGATAAATAAAGAGAAGAAGTTGAGATACCTAGAAGAGCTTCGTTCAGATGAACACGTAGATCTGAGGTTTGTTCTCCAGGAAAAGGAGGCGTCTGGGAAATAAGGCTCTGGGCTCTGTTTAAGAACGAGAAGCAAGGTGGACATCTCCTAGCACAGAGGGGTCCATCCTTGTAACTTTAAGACTTGTGGACTTCGACTCCCAGAATCCCCCAGCCAGCCATTCTCCATGCAGGCTGGGGAATTCTGGAAGTTGAAGTCCACAAAGCTTAAAGACCCTTGTCCTTGGAGGACATTTCGATGGTCACCCTGGATATCTTCAGCTCTCCTGCTCTAAGCAGTCCATTATGATCCTCATCCCCACCCCCCAAATTATCGAGCCACCTCCACGAACTGTTCTTAAAGAGTTTCTTTCCAGACCCCAGGGACAACTGTGGATTATCTGGAGAGCAAAAAACCACAGCAAGACCTCAAGACCATACGAGCGTAAGAGGCCCAGAAATTCAACATCTTCCATTGCTAGATTTCCAAATTTGGATCGGTGAGATGGGTCCTTCGCAGGCATGTTGCTTCAATTGAATTGAATTTGAATTTGAATTTATTTGACTCAGGGACTCAGGGCGGTGCACAGGAAATTAAAACAAGTATAAACATATAAATAGGTTAAAAACGGATTAAATTTAGAAAACCCTGTGCTAAAATTCAGTAAAATAACACTAATTAAAACATATCAATTAAAACCCAGTCTTATAGGATGGTCTCGGGGAGTAAGCTAAGCCCAGCTTAATCCCCGAGACCATCCCAAGCACCCCAGGCTGTCTTTTGCGTGGCCATTTTTGCTGATATTCCTGAGGTTTTCTTTTGGAAATAGCCATTGATCCATGGCTTCTGAGCCAGAGGTCGATTGCTACCGGTTCAGCCCAGATCGGGCAAACCGTTAGCAGCAATGGCAGGAGGCTCCGCCCACCTGCCCGGCCACTTCTATGCATGCACAAGCAAACCGGTGGTGCCACGATTGGCAGCTCACCTCTATTCTGAGCCTACTTTTTGCTCCAAATGTTTGTTGCTGCTTTGCTGATCAGCGAATCTAAAACAGTGAGACTTTCTCCCCCCCCCCCCCCCCCAAGAAGATGGGATTATAAACGAAATAAGCCTTCCATTTAGAGTTTTAATAGCAAGCATCCTGTCGCTAGGCTAATCTATGCAAAGTGGATTGCAGGCTCGGTGTTTTTATTCGGTGCTTTAATTAAATAAGAGCCAATAAAGGATGGGATCGGGAATTCAAAGTCCCTGGAAAATCCCAAGTTTGACTTTCTTTTTCCAAATTCCCCAACCTTTTAAGGTTCCTTTTATCCATCACTCAGCAGCTCTTTGCCTCTGTCCCCTCGCCGAAATTGGTTTGTTCGTTGAACATGCAAATAAATTACTTTCCCTGGGCTGAAATTTGAATTGACATTTTGGCTGGGGACATCGGCTCTTTTTTAATTATGTCGAAGGGCCGGAAAACTCTGGGTAACCTTGAAACCCCGAGTGATGGAAAGTGAAGTTTCCCTTGCAGCAGGAATTAATTTTAATCAGTGGTTCCTAGCTCGGTTTACCTGCATTGATACGGTAAGGAAATGCGGAATGGGGAACTGTTAATTTTGGGGCATAAAATAATTCCTGCAGAGGAAAGAAATTTACCACAGCAGTCACTGTTTTCACACACGTAAACACCCACACTCTATCAGTGCTCAAGGTTGGAATTGTGTAGAAGATATTAGCGTAATCAAGGCCAATTATTCTTCTGAGGACTCTTTGCAGCGACTGCTGTATAAATCGTATTTGGGGGGGAAACCAGGTGATCCAGAATTGAGAGTTTGTTCTTTGATTATGGCCCTATCCTTTCAACTTACATTACAAATGCATTATTTGTTTGTTTCTTAAATTTATTTGCCGCTTATTTATTTATTGATTGGATTTGCATCCCGCCCTATCTCCCCGAAGGGATTCAGGGCGGCGCACAGGCAAATATTAATTTAATTTAATTTATTTAGATTTATAGAACCGCCCTTCTCCATTGAAATGGACCCAGGGCGGTGCACAGGAAATTAAAATCAATAAATAACAATAAATACAAAAAAAGTTAAGAATAAATTAAACTAAAACCTGTGCTAAAAATCCCAATTAAAATTCTAAAATGCATTTACTTATTGGCTAAGCTAGACTGGCTTGATGGAACAGATAAGTCTTAAGTGAGCGGCGAAAGAGGGGAAGGTCTGAGATGGTCTGAAACAATACAAAATACAATATAGTTACAATAAAAATATATTAAATTAAACCCCGTGCTAAAAACATCTTTAAAACCATCTTAAAAACCCTTAATAAAATCCCCACAATTTATTAATAAAGTCTAAGCCAGGCCAGCCAGATGGAAAAAGTGAGTTTTAAGCTCCCGACGGAAGAGGCGCAGGTCCGTGATGGTGCGAATGGTTATCTCAACCCTAGGGCTGCTCCAAGCAGCTTACAAGAATAAAAAGGAAGAACACGAAAGGCATGTAAACGGATCAGAAATGAAATAAAATAAGAGGACCATAAATTAAACAATGAAAAAAGGAACACGTGGAGAATTAATACTGCACATCGGTGCTTCCCCACCTGTCGGCTGTGATGGCATCGTTGGAAGTCCATGAAGTGCTTGGGAAAAAGTTAGGATTTCAATCTTTGAGTTAGGCCTTGGGAGTATTTAGAGTAGATTGATGATTACTCCTGTACATCAATGTGATCACTGAAAAGATGGATGGGTCGAGAGCAGAGACCGAAAAAGGGGGGGGGGGGCGGGAGGAGGAAAGGCCTGCCATCAATTCAGACCTTGAATCCAAATATAAGAATGGCAACATTAATAGCGATCGCATTTAGACTTATATACCGCTTCAGAGGGCTTTACAGCCCTCTCCAAGCATATTGATATTGCATATTACCTATTACAGACTCTGCATATTACAAAGACAGTCTATTGCCCACAACAATCTGGGTCCTCATTTTACCAACCTTGGAAGGATGGAAGGCTGAGTCAACCTTGAGCCATTCAGGATCGAACTGCTGGCAGTGGGCAGAGTTAGCCTGCAGTACTGCGTTCTAACCACTGTGCCACCAGGAAGGAGAATGAGAAAGGGAATAAGAGGGAGGGAGGGAGGGAAGGAAAGAAGGAAGGAAGGAAGGAAATAGCGATAGCACTTAGACTTATATACCGCTTCACAGGGTTTTACAGTCCTCTCTAAGCATATTGATATTGCATATTTATTTATTTTTATTTTTATTTTATTCGCATTTATACCCCGCTCTTCTCCAAAAAGGACCCAGGGCGGCGCACAGGAAATTAAAACATACAAGTGTAAACAAGAATATAAACAAGCATATTACCTATTACAGACTCTGCATATTACAGAGACAGTCTATTGCCCCCAACAATCTGGGTCCTCATTTTACCATCCTTGGAAGGATGGAAGGCTGAGTCGACCTTGAGCCTGGTGAGATTTGAACTGCCAAGACAGCAGAAGTCGCCTGCAGTACTGCCCTCTCACCACTGCGCCACCACAGCCCTTTATAGCTGGAATTAATCGCTGGAATTTGCTACTGAAACCCTGTCCTTGTATAAGCAGAAGTTATAAACTCTCCGTAGAAGTAAAATACGAAGAGAACAAAACGGGTTAATGTTAACTATCCAGACAAAGGAACCGTCATCTTGTAACTGGGGAACTTCAGAGTCGATGGAGAAGAAATGAAGGCGATAGGTAATTTTGCTTCCTTGGGCTCAAGTATGCAAATCAACAATGTCCTGAAAAGGGAAAGAGATTAATTATAGCGAAGGAAGCAGTGCCAGTCTTAGACAAGATCAGGAAAGATAAGGGCGTTTCAATGACAGCAGAAATCAGAATAGTTAAAGCGATGCTTTTCCAGGGCTGTTAGATAGTTGAGAGAAAGGCAGAGCAGGACGTAGAAGATAGATGTCCCTGAATTAAGAATTTGATCATGGTTGCTACCTAAGAGTCATAAATTGGGTGAAGGTCAAGAAATCCATTTTGCACCAGATAAAGGCAAGACCCTCTTGAGGAGGCAATGACCAGCAAGTGAAAATACACAGATTTGGGGCATCAGATGGTCAATGGACTAGAGAAAGTCTGCAGTCTGCACCATACATTGTTTTAATTGGGTTTTAGATGGGATTATGTTTTAACCTTTTAAATTTTAGCACAGGGATAATTTATTTAATTTGGTATTAATTATTTATATTAATTTCCTGTGCACCGCCCCGGGTCCCTTCGGGGAGAGGGTGCGGTTATATAAATTCGACAAATAAATAAATAGAAAGAGGTCATATGTGGGAGGTTGAGTGAATTTGGACCAACGGGTCAAAATGCTAGGCAGTTGTCCATGCCGTGATTTGAATTTGACGTTTATTTGGGTGGGGGGAAGTAATGAATCAGATACAATCATCTCATCTATGAGTTTATTGGCTAGTCTTTGTTTCTGAACATACTTTGGTAATTTGAGAAATAATTGCAATCTCAAATTGGAGAATGCTTTAGGATTAAACTGGGCATGTCTAGTTTAATTAAAAGAAGGACTAGGGGGAGACATGATAGCAGTCTTCCAATATCTCAGGGGTTGCCACAAAGAAGAAGGAGTCAAGCTATTCTCCAAAGCACCTGAGGGCAGGACAAGAAGCAATGGGTGGAAACTAATCCAGGAGAGAAGCAACTTAGAACTGAGGAGAAATTTCCTGACAGAACAATGAATCAGTGGAACTACTTGCCTCCAGAAGTTGTGAATGCCCCAACACTGCAAATCTTTAAGAGGATGTTGGGATAGCCATTTGCCTGAAACAGTATAGGGCTTCCTGCCTAGGCAGGGAGTTGGACTAGAAGACCTCCAAGGTCCTTTCCAACTCTGCTATTGTATTGTATTAGTTCCAGAAACCATGCTTCCTATCCCTATAGTTGAGGCCTATGGGTCAGTTGCCAGAAGGCAGCTTGGATGGAAACTCCACCCTGACAAAACCTTTGGTTAAGACTGGTTGACCATCGCTGATAAAATGTTCTCCTCAAACAAGCTCATTCCAACAAATTAACTCTTTTATGGCGCATCTTGGGCGATGGAGATAACTTGCGGCATCTGATTTACCGTCGTTCCTTTTAATGCCATGAATATTGGATGGGTTGACAGCTTTATTCTCCCTTTTCTGCTTTTCCTGCAGGTCAAGAGTTGTTCTGTTTTGCATTTTTTTTTTATCCTCCTCTCCAACTTGGCAGCCGATTGAGATGCTGCCCCTGAAGCCTCTTTCGCTGGCTGACTCCTCTCTGATTGCTGTTTTGGTTGTAGATGAATTTCAATGATTTGGAGCCCTCCTTAGCGCTGCTGTGACTCTACGCTTGGATTGAAAACCAGAAAACACAAACAGGGGAGTGGTCTCCTTTAAACACGGAGGGGTCCTGCAGAGGCAAAGTAGGACTTTTGGGGGGGAGCAGACGGTGGGTTTCTGAACATGGATTTTACCTTCTTTTTCCCCCAAGAAAAGTTTTTTAAATAAAAAAAACCTTTCTGCTTCCATGTATTGCAAGAACATGGAATTTAATCCCAGAATCTGCAAATATAAGCCGACGGATGTGTATGTGTATGTGTGTTGTGTTGTAGGATGGCCGATGCTCTCCCCCTGGTTCTTGTAGGTGTGCGCAGGTCGCATCGAGGCTGACACGTCTTCAGATCCGCCTCTTTCCATTCCCATCTCTCGCAAGAGTGACAAACGCCTCGCTAGAGCCAAACCGGCTTTTGGACGGTGTGTCTGTTTTGAGACTCCCTTGCATTTTTCACGCTGGGCTCCCCCGACAGGGGGTTTGCGTTCTTCGGATTGATTGGACTGTGAAGTGTTCCGTGTCTCTTTTGGAGCGAGAGGGGGATTTTGGGGGGGAGGGGGGGAAGGAAGGGGGGGGGTTGCGGTTGGGCGTAGAAGGTTTTAACAAAGGAGCAAGCCAAGCTCTCCCCCCCCCCCCCCCGCCCCTCTGCAAAATAAACTTGGCTGCAGTCCCCTGCTGGAGAGAAATGTTTCTTTGCAAGTTTGTTTAAGGCTTTTGCTAGTTTTAAGCTGCTGTTTGCATTTGGGTTTGGGGGGCCGTTGGGGGGACGGAGGGATCGGCAGTGCCCAGAATAAGGGAGGAGAGCAAGATTTTGGAAAACCTCTCAAGTTTGATTTGATTTGCATGTTAAGCATTCAGTACCGTTCATCCGAGTCCTTTCCGGGCATCGTTTCCCACGTCGGTCACATTCAATTTCATTGTAATTTTAGTGCCATTTTTTATTTATTTTATTTTATCCAATTTGTATACCGCCCTTTCTCCCCGAGGGGACTCAGGGCGGTGCACAGAAATATAAAAACATATACAAAACAATACAATATGTCACAAGTTAAAATAGAATTAAATTAGGGATTCTGTGCTAAAAATTTGAATTAATAAGGTTAAAACCAATTAAAAACTTTACCCATTAAAATTAAGCCAGGCCGGCTTCTTGAAATAGATGAGCCTTTAATGCCTGGCGGAAGAGGCGTAGGTCCGCGATGGTACGAAGATCGGGGGGGTAGGTCATTCCAGAGGGATGACAATGTACAATGACAATAAAGATGATGATGATGATGATGATGATGATGATGATTCAAAAATGGCCATTGGATCACAATTTTAAGGGTTCCTGCTGGGCTTCTCCCCCCAAGCCCCCCAACTCCCTGTCTGATTTCAGGAACGGATCAGGTACAAAGACTAGATGTCGTCCTTGACATACGACGACAGTTGAGCTCAAAATTTCGGTCGCTGAGCGAGACAGCTGTGAAGGGAGCTTTGTTCCATTTTACGTCCTTGCCACGTTTGTCAAGTGAATCATAGCAGTTGGTAAGCGAGTAACCCGGTCGTTAGGGTGAATCTGGATTCCCCTTTGACTTCGCTTGTCTGAAGGTCGCAAAAGGGGATCACGCGACACCCCCCCCCCCGGGGACACTAACAGTCGTAAGCACCGTATTTTTCAGACTATAAGACGCACCGGAGTATAAGACGCACCATGATTGTGAAGGGGTTAAATTTATTTTAAAAAATGGTTTTGCATTCTGCAGGCTTCCCAAACTCTCTGCATGCCTCGTTTTTTGCAAAAAGGGGGGCATGCAGAGGCTTTGGGAGTCTTTTAGAACAGGGGTCTCCAACCTTTGCAACTTTAAGTCTGAAGGACTTCAGCTCCCAGAATTCTCCAGCCAGCAAAGCTGGCTGGAGAAGTCTGGGAGCTGAAGTCCTTCAGACTTAAAGTTGCAAAGGTTGGAGACCCCTGTTTTAGAGTGCTCTTGGGGGCTGCAGGGGGCAAAAATGAGCAAAAACAGCCTGGTTTTCGGTTTTCGGTTTACGGTTTATTAAATTTGTATACCGCCCTTCTCCCTTGCGGGACTCAGGGCGGTGAACAGGCATCAATAAAAACATATAAAACAACAATAAATAACACACTTTAAAATAATATTAAATTAAGTTAGGGTTTCATTCGTTTTTGCCCTCCCCAGCCCCCAGGAGCACTTTGCAAACCTCCCAAACGCTCTTCACGTCCATTTTTGCGAAAGGGTTGGGGTTTCGGTAGGCCAAAAACGCTTCCATTCAGTGTCTAAGACGCACCCAGATTTTCACCCTCTTTTTTTAGGGGGAAAAGGTGCGTCTTATACTCCGAAAAATACGGTACATGCCAGTCCCCTAAACTCCACTGAAGATGTTACCTAGTTTGGTAATGAAACGTTGGGAAACCAAACCACAAGGCCTCACCCTCCACCTGAGCTTTTGCCACTTTTGCAAACAGTCAGATTGGGCTGATTCGGGGCTGGTCTTGCCCCAGAAGCCGGCATAAAGAGGGGCATGCACAGAGTGCGCTCTTAAGAGAAAGGAGCCGCGTAGAGAGAAGGGGAAGCCAACTCTCTCCTTGCCCAGCCCCCCCCCCCCCCACGTCCTTTTCAAAGCAATCAGCTCTTTTCATCCAGGCATGAAATCTTTCTTTCTTTCTTTCTTGTGGGTTTTTTTTAAAATTTTGTTTTTGAGAAGCTAGGAAATTGCCTTTTCTCGTTTTGCAGTCTTCGCAGGCTTTGTTTTTGTGTGAATATTTATGATTGTTAAATGCTCACTTCATTTCCAGCCCATTTTGGGGGGTTTTTTTGGTTTTGTTTTTTGTTTAAAAGAAAAAAGAAAAAGAAAGGTACCACCCAGGAAGATCCACTGGGAAAGATCAAAAAGGGCCAAGATTTATTTATTTAGCCAATGTAAATGGCTGCCAGGAAATGACTCCAGGTGTCCTTCAATGGGGGGGATCGGAACTCAGCACCTGCAATGGACATAAGAACCAGATTAGGGCTTCGTTTCCTTCCTTCCTTCCTTCCTTCCTTCCTCCCTCCCTCCCTCCCTCCCTCCCTCCCTCCCTCCCTCCCTCCCTTTGCTTCTCCTTCCCTCCTTCCATCTCTCCCTCCCTCTCTCCCTCTTCTCCTTCCTTCCTTCCTTCCTTCCTTTCTCTTCCTTCCTTCTTTTCTTCCTTCCTTCCTTCCTTCCTTCCATCCTTCTTTCTCTTTCTCCCTCCCTCCCTTCCTTCCATTCTTCTTCCCTCCCTCCCTTTCATTCTTTCTTCCTTCATTCTTTCGTTCGTTCGTTCCTCCCTCCCTCCCTCCCTCCCTTCCTCTTTGCTTCTGCTTCTCCTTCCCTTCTTCCATCTCTCCCTCCCTCTCTCCCTCTTCTCCTTCCTTCCTCCCTTCCTTCCTTCCTTTCTCTTTCTTCCTCCCTCCCTCCCTTCCATTCTCCCTCCCTCCCTCCCTTCCATTCTTCCTTCCTTCGTTCGTTCGTTCGTTCGTTCGTGCCTGCCTGCCTGCCTGCCTGCCTGCCTGCCTGCCTGCCTGCCTGCCTGCCTGCCTTCCTTTCCTGGCTAGATGGAAATATATGTTCCCCGACGAAAACTGTGTTCGGACAATCCATCTTAAGGCAGGCAAACAAAATAATGCTTGAGTTTGGGACATGTTTCTTGATTCCATCATTTGAGGCCCTACTTGCAGGAATGAGTAATTGCAGTCTATGATGATGGCAGATAATTCAGTAATTTCTGCTGCGAAGGAAGGCAAGTCCCTTCGATCAAGACAGACGGACGCATTAAGCATCCCTCTGCAATTCATAGCCTCACCTGGAGAGAGAGAACCCCCCCTCCCCCCAGTTCTCCAGAGCTCGGCTCTTCCTTGCATCCTTCATTTTCCGCAAAGTGCAGAGTTTGACGTGTGATATTATTACTATTGTTAGGATGTTTGCTTTGGATAACATTGGAATAAGCGAGATGCTCGAAAATTACCCGCCTTGCCGACTTCTAATAAATCAGCAGAAAATATATTGAAGTCTCCAGCCAAATATTGGATGCCAGGCAGAAATAGCAATTTCTGTGTGAGATCGCTGGAGAACAAAAGAGCTAAAATTGCCCTGAATTGTCCTGAGCCGTGGTGGTTTTTATTCCAGGTTTTTGTCTTCCTGGCAATTCTGAATTTAGCCTGAATTTTGCGGCAGATTGAAGGGGCCAGGAAAAGGTCTTGGCATGAACCCCACCAGATCCTGGTCTCACGCCTCACCCTGGATTTCTCTGGTGGGCTTTCTGGTCAATGAACCGAGTTAAAGTTCTGTTAGCGGCTGCCCTACGAAGTGTGAGTGTTAATCAGGGTTTGGTTTTCACCATGTTTAGAGCGCTTGGTTGAGGGAACGCTGTATTTCACGTGGTTTCATGCCATTGCTAGAATAGCCTAAGCCAGGATTACGGCATTCCCTACTAGCTGTAGTTTGCCAGTAGAGCCGCATTTAAGGCACAAATGCACACCAAAAATTGAGCCATAGGATGCTGAGAAAGCTTTCACACCGTTACAAAGCCATCAGCTCTACATGCCCGTTGACTCTGTTTACCCATCACTCTTAAGCCACAACGAAGCCACCACATTATGGCTTAGCCCTGTGATATATGAACCCAATCTGTAGCTCAGGCACTATTATTCTTGCCCTGTTTAGGAGGAGAGTCTCGGGTGATTTAAGGGCTCCTATCTAAACAACGAAGGTGAGAGCAGAGCTACGTTGAGGACTTGACTACTACGAGGACGTGGCCGGAAATCATGACGGCGTAAGAAAATATGCCTGGAATCTGGAAACAAGCTGGAGGAAGAAGGCGATAAGGAGAGGCTGGGCTTTTTTAGCTCGCCAAAGACACGAGCAGATGGGCATTGTGGCCTGCTGGGCTTCAGTGTTCTTTTGAACGGCATGCCCCCAGCTGTTTGGCGTTCACTGAACCTTGACCCCTGGGCATCGAGATGGATGAAGCTCCCATGCTTTGACCAATTTAGCAGAAGAAGGCATCTTAAGTAGGCATTCTACCCTTGGGAGCAGGGCAAACAATATATTTCTCCTCCCGAGTTAGGGAGAAACGAGGGAGCCCGGAGTCCGAGAAGACCAGAGGTCTAATCGCATCACTATTCGGCTTCCGCTGAAGCCAGCCAGATGCCTCCAGGAGCCCAAGCAGCGAAGATGCAAGGGTAGATAAACTGGACGTCGTTTTTTTAAGACGCGGAAAGTGGGTGGGTGGGTGGAGTTTCCATAGGACGTTGGGTGGGATCTACTCAAGTCAACCTATGTGTCTCATCTTCCCTGAAGCTGGCTTAATCATGAGTTTTCCCAAGAGGAAGGGAGATGCTAGCAAGATTTCGTTGCCTCAATCAACTTGAATGTCTTGGGTTTCGTTGCCCCAATCAACTTGAATGTCTTCACTATGCTAGGACAGGGGTCAGCAACCCATGGCTCTGGAGCTCTGGACGGGGCTCTGTCGTCCCTCTGCTGCAGCTCCCCATCACTCAAAATATGAATCACAACTGCCAATGTGCAACACACGGGATTTATTGAGCTTTTCAACCCCCGGTAGGCCAACCATGGATAGAGCCAAGAAAAGGAAAGTTTCCGAAGAAATCAGAACATTTAATTTAACTATATGTGCTCGTTTTGTAGCCGCTCAGGAAATAGTCAGGCAGGGGAAGGTTTCTGTGCCTCCCGGTGTTTTCTTTTGTGTGGAAAACGGGTCCCAATAGCTCTTGGGAGTGTTTAAGGTTGCCGGCCCCTGTGCTAGGAAGATGGCCCTCCAATTCTTCTGGCCCCTGCTGTGTTTAGCCACATGGAGCTAGGGATCATCGGGTTGAACTCTTAAAAAAATTGCAGAGGGAGGAAGAAGAGCTGAAAGGAGGAAAGCTTTCTTTGTTTACCCCTGTTGTTTTTGTTGTACGCATGAATCTTCTTAAGAGGCACCAAAGTACGATTATCCCTCCTTATTCATAACCATCCATTGGCATAACAGCTCACCATTCAAGCCCTATCAATACCTAGGAAGGATTTATGCAGCTGCCTGGACTATCTCTTCCTGGTACACAGCCTAAACAATGGAAGTAGAAGCCATCCCAGGGGGCTAGCATTATTTCAGGCAAGTTTGCATAATTAACCACTGGGCTAATTGTTCTGCGCTAAAACATTCATTTTCCTTGGTATGATTTAACTCTGATTCTGCCAGAGATCGCCTGGGGCGTTCAATCCCTTCACTCACAGGCCGGGAAAGCAGGTCTGAAGTTCAGCTATCAACAGGGGAGATGGTGGTGGTTGCATCAGGTCTCCTGGGGTGTAGGGGGGAGTTGAGACAGGAGACCAGGAAGGACAACTAGTGGAAGATAAGGCTGCATCAACAGAGGGATAGAATCAAGATCACATGAAGTGTTAATACCACTTTATAAGGTTTTGGTAAGGCCACACTTGGAATTCTGCATTCAGTTTTGGTCGCCACGATGTAGAAAAGATGTGGAGACTCTGGAAAGAGTGCAGAGAAGAGCCACAAAGAGGATTAGGGGACTGGAGGCTCAAACATATGAAGAACGGTTGCAGGAATTTGGATATGTCTACTTTAATGAAAAGGAGGACCAGGGAAGACATGATAGCAGCCTTCCAATATCTCAGGGGCTGCCCCAAAGAAGAGGGAGTCAAGCTATACTCCAAGGCTCCTGAGGGCAGGACAAGAAGCAATGGGTGGAAACTAATCAAGGAGAGAAGCAACTTAGAACTAAGGAGGAATTTCCTGACAGTGAGAACAATGA
Organism: Rhabdophis nuchalis; assembly: GCA_039707465.1. Lineage (NCBI taxonomy): Eukaryota > Metazoa > Chordata > Lepidosauria > Squamata > Natricidae > Rhabdophis > Rhabdophis nuchalis. Next base: position 23,116,161 of record CM077657.1, on the reverse strand, counting down.
ATCAGGGGAACAACTTGCCTCCAGAAGTTGTGAACGCTCCAACACTGGAAGTCTTTAAGAAGATGTTGGACAACCATTTGCCTGAAAGGGTATATGGTTTCCTGCCTAGGCAGGGGGTTGGACTAGAAGACCTCCAAGGTCCCTTCCAACTCTGCTGTTGTATTTGCATTTGTAAAGATGCCTTCTGACATCACCATGCGCCCCTCGTCAGGGCGGGCTTTGATGGATTCCGTTGTGTTTCAAGTTTCCACACCAACCCAGGCTGGGGCTGTGCAGTGTCTCCTTAAACATCAGAGCAGCCCTTCAAGGACATTTTTTATTAGCTTTGGTGACGGAAAATCAATAGCTCCTGTCCTGAACACAATGGGATTTCTGCGCGTCCAGGGTGGAAAAATTAGCCTGACCTAGAATCGGATGAAGGTTAGTAGGTCATCTCCCACCCTTGCTCGGATCTTTGTTGGCTGAATAAAATATCAAGCGGTTCGGTCTGCAGTCTCAGCATTTCTCAACTGTGGTCTCTTGAAGATGGGGGGACTTCAACTCCTGGAATTCCCCAGCCAGCGTAGCTCGTGCAAAATCCCACCCGTCTCCAAGGGACGCAGGTTGAGAAATGCTGGTCTAAGACCTGAGCAAATGTTCCTGCATCAGATGCCTCCATGGTTTGGGCAGCTCTTAGAATCCTAGGATCAGGCCTGGCTGGGGATTCTGGGGTTTGGTGTCTAATACATCTGTGGATGTTGTGTTAGGAAAGTTAACTCCAGGTATGAGATGATGATCATAATGTTATCGATTCAGTCATGTCCGAGTCTTGGTGATTCTTGTTGTGGCCCGCCAGTGGCCAGTGGAGCTGGTGGCAGATTCGGACAGTGAGGAGGGTTGGGGAGGAACCTGGGCCAGTCCTGGAGTCTGGGGAAGGCTCTGAGGAGGGCTCTGTGTCGGAGGCAGAGAAAGGGCCAGGGCCCTCTGACAGTTATCAGCTGCCTTTAGAGGAAATCAAAAAGGAGCGAAAGGGGAGTGGAGCTTGCAGGAGAGTTTGCTTAATTGATTCATGACTCTCCAAGTCTCCTTGCCAAGTTTGGAAGAGATCATCGGCCTGGCAGCTCTCCAAGCCAGAGAAGGTCTGTGACCGTAAATACTCCCTTGAAAGACTTTGCTGGATGTGAAGGAGCAGAATTCACAGTCAATTAATAAAAAGCGGGTTTTGTCGGGACCAGGAGTTGGATTCAGGCTCTCGGGAAGCCTCGGTCAGAACAATTATTTGGGCCAGGTCTCTGCACACATCTTCTGACCTTGCCCTACTTCTTTGAGTTGTTCCAGGCTTGGGCTGATGCCACCTTTGATGGTCTCCAACCACTGTGATCTTTGGCAGCCAGGTTTCCTTGTACCCCTGTACTCCTAACTCTTCCAAGTTGGAGAAGGCCACCGTCAACCATAGGGTTCGAGCCACTGTGGCTGCCTTCAGGGATCCTTGGTTGGGGGGGGGGGGAAATCTGCCACCTCCCTTGGGAGGCCCATCTTGCCAGCTGAAAGTCTCGGGGGCCTGCAGAGAAAACAGCTGTCTCTCCTTGATCCAGATGACTTGGCTTCCTTCTGGTTTCCTATTTCAGGGAAGGCAGATGGTTCCTTTCAGCACAAAGCCGAATCAGCAAAAGAGGGAAGGCTGGGGCGTTGGTTGTTTTTTTTTAAAGGAGGAGTGGGGAGAGAAACGGAGGCCCTTGAAGCGAAGACACCCCCTCCCTTCCGTTTAAGAAGCAGATTGATTTAACTTCGGAGGAGCCGAACATCTATTTAAATGCTTCAGCAGGTTGCAGACGTGCATAAATAATTCCGGGGTTTGGGGGCTTTGTGCTGCCGACATCTTTCCAGGATGACTTTTTCCTCTCCTAAGAAATACAGGGAGTATTGAAAGGGATTAACTGACACACAAACACACACACACACACACACCCTGCTAACTTGCTGTTGGATCGCCCATCCAAGGAATAGCCGGGCCTGACCCGGCATAACTTCTGAGCGGGTCAAGACCAAATCTAGGATCAAAGGCCGATCCAATAAAAAGGAATAATTCACAATTAAATAAACCGGTAGGATTACTCCAAAGGTATTTATTTCTTCCGTGGAATTATTTATTTTATTTTTATTTTTATTAAATTTATACCCCGCCCTTCTCCGGAGAGGACCCAGGGCGGCGCACAGGAATCTAAAAAACATACAAAATGACAAAATACAAAATTTAAAAGACATATTAAATTTCCCATCCTATGCTAAAATCCAATTAAAATCCCCAAATTAAAACTATCTAAAATAGTCCCGGTGGAAGGTTACGCTAGGCCGGCTTGGTGAAAGAGATGTGTCTTTAGACACTGGCCGAAGAGGCGGAGCTCCGAGATGGTGCGAAGTTCAGGGGGTAGGTCGTTCCAAAGGGCAGGGCCCGCCACAGAGAAGGCCCTTCCCCTGGGTGTCGCCAACCGGCATTGCCCGGCCGACGGCACCCTGAGAAGGCCCTCTCTGTGGGAGCGGATCGGACGAAGGGATGTATGGGGCAGGAGACGGTCTCGCATATAACACATCCTTTGTGTCATACAAGTTTGTAGAGACTTCTGGGTGAAGGCTGGGATTTGGGGGGGGGTCTTGAGCGTTGACTTCTCTTTGGGAATGGATGCCTTTCGTTGGGAAGGCCGGGGTCTCCACGAGGGGCTAGGAGAAGACGCCGATGATTGGGTCCCTGCCAAATGCTTGCCAAACTCCTCTTGGGTAGTCATGAAAAGGACCAAGAACTGAATAAAAGAAGTCTAAGTAAAGGTAAAAGTTCCCCTTGCATATATGTGCTAGTCGTTCCCAACTCTAGGGGGCGGTGCTCATCTCCGTTTCAAAGCCGAAGAGCCAGCGCCTTCCGAAGACGTCTCCGTAGTCATGTGGCCGGCATGACTCAACGCCGAAGGCGCACGGAAGGCTGTTCCCTTCCCACCAAAGGTGGCTCCTGTTTTTCTACTTGCATTAATTACGTGCTTTCGAACGGCTAGGTTGGCAGAAGCTGGGACAAGTCACGGGAGCTCACTCCGTTACGCGGTGCTAGGGATTCGAACCACCGACTTTTCCGATCGACCAGCTCAAGTGTCTTAGCCACCGCGTCTACAAGGCAGAATTAAAGGGAGGCAGGGTACTTCGGCTTGGCCGAACCTGTGTCGCTTGCGAGTCCCAACATGGTTTTGTGATTGAATGAAAAACCAAGGTGGGTTTTAGCCTCGGCTATGGTGGTCACCCTCCTTGACCTGACGGAAATAAAGAAAGCTGGCTTCGCGATGCGGTTGGGAAGGAGAGGCTTGTTGGAAGCAGGAGAGAGAAATACGGCCTCAAGGTGATGCAAATTTGTTCTTGGTTGCTGTATATTTCCTGGGGCCCCGGATGATGTATTTTCCTGTTTTATTGGTCTTTGTTGCAATAAATAAACCCAGGAGGTCAAATATATTCCGGGGCCTATAAATATGGATTGGAGTGAAGAAAGATGCTTTCCAAAATCCACTGCCCTTGTGGAGAAAATTTATGAGGATCACAATTTCAGGAGCTGATTTCATGTGGTCACCAACGTAGGCTGTCATAAGGAATGGCATCCAACAATTTTTAATTTAATTTAATTTATTTAGATTTATAGAACCGCCCTTCTCCATTGAAATGGACCCAGGGCGGTGCACAGGAAATTAAAATCAATAAATAACAATAAATACAAAAAAGTTAAGAATAAATTAAACTAAAAAATAAACTAACCAGCAGGGTTGGGGAGCAAAAGAAAAGATGGAAGGAAGCCATCCCAGGTGACACCTGAGGCTGAAGAAGTTTGTGATATGCAAAGCAGGGTCCTTTGCTTGAGATGAAGGATCCCTTGGAACATGGGAAGACCTTGGACGGAGCTTCCTTGCCGAAAAGACCTTTGCCTAGAAGATTGATCTTCTGGAGACGTATGGAGGACATGTGGTGGGTGTCTCCACAGAAGGGCTGGCATGGAAGATGAGCTTGCAACTGCCCATTATAGGATGGTCATGGTAGGCATGGCCGGTATCTAAAAAGGTTAAATCGTGGCAACTGAATAGAATAGAGTAACAGAGTTGGAAGGAGACCCTAGACTCCTTCCAACTCCAGCAAAGCTGGCTGGAGAAGTCTGGGAGCTGAAGTCCTTCAGACTTAAAGTTGCAAAGGTTGGAGACCCCTGTCCTATGGTCTCCAGCTTGAGGGGTGGGGTGGGGTGGGGTGGGGTGTTGGACTAGAAAACCTCCAAAGTCCCTTCCAGCTCTATTCCGATTGATTGATTGATTGACTCATGTTGGTGATCCAACTTTTATCCTCCCTGGAGTTGTCTCTGGGATGAAGACCATTCGTGGTGAGGCCAAGGACCTTCTCCAGCCATCTCTACGCCGCATCGATTAATTCTGTGTCCTGTTGCTTAGAAATGTGGCTTTGGCAAATTTGTGGAGGGACTTTTCCATAAAATTGTTTAATTCCCTCCGAACGCTGTCTCAGCCAATGGGTCTCTTGAGTTATTTGGTGGGGAATTCTATAAATTAAACCAATGCTTGATAGATAAATTTTCTCCATGCATAGATAAATCCCTGCCAGATTTAGACTCTAGCTAGGCGTTGGTAATTGTGTGCATATATCTGTTTACAGAATAAGGCAAACCAATCATTTATTTTGGCTGTGCGTGCGTGTGAATATATGCGGCGGGGGGGAAGGAATTGTCTCCAAGGAGACAGTTCCAGAAATGCCATTGGTGTCTAACTGCTTTCTGGGGCTTATTTTTCCCCAGAAGCAAGGAGGGAATTAGTCAGGAACTCAGGTCAATTCAGCGTTGCTTTCAGCTCTGATCCAGATGTCGGTTGGTTGGAGGCACCAAAACTCCCCTCTTGGAAGCGCAGGTGGAAATGAATGTTTTCCACGTGTAATTAATGGGGAGTGTGTGTCAGTGGGTTGCGTTGTTGTTCTCTTCACACAGCTGCAGGAACACTGGTGGCCTTGCTTGGATAACTAGCCTTTGGGCCTTGGCGTTTTCAGCAGGCCAACATTGGTCCTCGTTTTTCCTGCCTGGTTTTTGTTGGTGCAAGACTGTCGAAATTGCATCCGCCTGACCAGGCAGAGTCCTGGTCCCGACAAAACTCCTTTTCTTAAGCGAATGTGAATTCCTCTCCTTCACCTTCAGCCAAGGCAAAAGTCCTTCAAAGGAATATTTATGACCACAGACCTTATCTAGCTTGGAAAGCTGCCATATTTTCCCAATGAGGTGCTGTAAAAGGAAATTCTTGGCACAGAGTCTCTGAGATTCACGGACAGATCTTCACACTCCTGAAACGAATCTAATGAACAAACGAACAAATTGTTTCCTGCAAAAGCCCCCTCCCCTTTCGCTCCTCTTTTATTCCCTCTGGGAGGGGCCCTTCACCTTCCACCTGTGACTTTACTCCCTGTTCTTTAGCTCTTCTCTTCCTCTGGCAACTCTGTGCATGCGCACACTGGGAACAAGCTCCAGCTGTTCTTCTGCCTCACTGATGTCCGACTCCGAAGGCAGCTGATAACTGTCAGACGGCCCTGGCCCCCTCTCTGCCTCTGACACAGAGCCCTCCTCAGAGCCTTCCTCAGACTCCAGGACTGGCCCATCTTCCTCCCCAACCCTCCTCACTGTCCGAATCTGCTGCCAGCTCCGCAGACCGCTGGCGGGCGACACCACCACCCTTCACGTTTGACTTCTGTCTCATTTGTGGTTGTGCTGTGGGATGCCAGCTGGGGAGAATCAATGAACCAAGTTGAAAGAAGCCACCAGAAGGCTCTCTGTGGCCCAACCTCTGTGGGTAGAGATGAGGAGCATAAGAGAGTGGGCAGCCATACATTATTCTTCAGAGGAAGATGGTCTGTTTTTCTTTCTGGTTGTGTCTCAGCCGGGTTGTCGGAAGTGCGAGACCCCCTGCTCTGTTCTTAATGGTTGTTTTGAAGTGGTGAGCTTTGTCCTTACAGCTCAGCTGGGTTGTTGTTGTTTTTCTGCCCTGCCTTTTGGCTTGGAGACCTTTTGGTCCCTCTGAGTAGTTGAGGGGAAGATCCAGGCTCTGCGAGAAAACGTGGAAACTTCTGAAAGAAAAACCTCAAGAAAAAGATCTTGAAGGCAAATCCTGAAAGGCAGAGCCTGGGGGAGGGTGTTGGGGGGGTTTAAAAGATCGGCTGGTCTCTTCTGATCCAGGCACAACCCCGATTCCCCCATCTAGATCAGGGGTCCCCAAACTTGGCCACTTTAAGACTGGTGGACTTCAACTCAATTCAGAAGTTAAAGCGGACTTAAAGTGGGCTTGTCTGGTGAGCCTGACGCCTCGATCTGCCTGTGCTGTCTGAATGGGACAACTTAGGTCAGTTTTCAGCTTTTGCTGAGTACCTGGCCCAAGGGCTCAGAGCTTCAGGATTGGTCCTTCCTTCCTTCCTTCCTTCCTTCCTTCCTTCCTTCCTTCCTTCCTTCCTTCCTTCCTTCCTTCCTTCCTTCCCTCCTTCCTTCCTTCCCTCCATCCTTCCTTTCTTCCTTACTCCCTGCCTTTTTTCCTTCCTTCCTCCCATCCTTCCTCTCTTTCTTCCTTCCCTCCTTCCTTCCTTCTTCCCTCCCTTCCCCCTTTTTTTCCTTCCTTCCTTCCTCCCTCCCTCCCTCCCTCTTCTCGTCCTCTCCTCTCTTTCCTTTTCTGGAAGAAGCCCCCTGGAAGGGGGAGAGAGTGACAGCTGCAGAGGTGCGCTGGTATTAATTAACTTATCCTGCCAAGAGCATCCATTGATTTGTTTTCACAGGACTCTGATGAGCCTGATTAAGATTCCGGGGAGGGGGGGGCAGCCCAGCGTCCCAGCTCTCCCCCCCCCCCAAGGGAAGGGGCAGGCCGCCCGTCAGGCAGAGAGGCGCTGAAGGGGACGGGCCGCTGCTGCCTTGCGTGAGCTGATGGATTCCTTGTTTGTACATCGCTGACAGCATCAGGGAGTGTTTGTTTGCTGGCCTTTTTAATTCGCCCCCGCCTGCTTTGTAGAACAATGAGTAGCAACCTGTTTTCATTTTTCCATCCATCCAGCCTCCTCCCTCCCTCCCTCCATTGTACCTCTTTCCTCTCCTCCTCCTCATTCTCCCTCCCTCCTTCCCTCCCTTTCTCTTCCTCCATTCCACCTTCTCCCCTCCTTTCTCCTTCCTCCTCTTCCTCCATCCCTCTCTCCTCCTCCTCTCCTTCTCTTCTCTCTCCTCCTCTCCACTCTCCTCCTCCTCTTCCTTCTCCATCCCTCTCTCCTCCTCCTCCTCCTTCTCCATCCCTCTCTCCTCCTCCTCCCCTCCTTTCTCCTCCTCCTCTCCCTCCTCCATCCCTTTCTCCTCCTCTTCCTCCATCCCTCTATCCTCTTCTTCCTCCATCCCTCTCTCCTCTTCCTCCTCCTCCATCCCTCTATCCTCCTCCATGCTCCTTCTCCCCTCCTTTCTCCTTCCCCTCTTCCTCCTCCTCTCCTCTCTCCCCCTCCTCTTCCTTCTCCTCCATCCCTCTATCCTCCTCCTCCTCCCCTCTCCTCTCCTCCTCCTCTTCCTTCTCCATCCCTCTCTCCTCCTCCTCTTCCTCCATTCCTCTATCCTCCACTGGCGTGCCACAACATAGTTTTCTGGAGGGAGAGAATCCCCCCACACCCAATTCCCTAAAACAGGGAGGATTAGAGGAAAAATAGAGGACCCCAAGCATGGAAAAGGAAATGATGGGCTGTTAATTTCTGCCGGCTAGCCAAGGGCTCCCCCCAAACCCCGGAGCTTCGGTGGGGCCCTTGTGCCGCGCAGGAAAAACCCCGTATGAAATATTCTAATTGTCGGTTCCAAGGTTCCCGGGGAGTCCAGGGACTTGAGATCATTACAAGCCTTCGCAGTTCTTGCCAGACGGTTTGCGAGCGACTGAATCAGGGATGCGGTGGCTGCCGGCCGGCCCGCGTTTTAATTTTACGGCGCTGATTAAGTTTCCTTAAGCTAATATGGGTTGCTTTTCCAATTCAATTAAAGGAGAATCCCCTTCCACTACGAGGGGCATGCCAGGGGGCTTTTTGGTGGGCTGCTATGGTAATATACTGTGTGTGTGTATATATATATATATATTTCTTTTTCTTCAATTGAGACCAACTCTCACGACACCTGCCCGAGCTGCGATAGATGAAATCAATGGAAGCTTAAATTAAAATCACTGGGGGCTGGCACTGCTTGATTGCTCTGACCACGTTTTTATATTTTTATATATATATATATTTTGGCCACGAGGCGGAGAAGATATTAGTATTTAATGCATTAATGATGGACAGCCAAGCCTTCTTCTGTAGTTGTGTCCTTTTGCAAGGGGGTCTCGGGGGGGGGGGTCTTGAGTTTTCTGCTGGCGGGAGCAGAGAAACTTTTGCAGAGGGAGATGGAGAAGTTGGGGTGATGCTTTCGGCCTTTGGGAATAGTGTGTGTTCTTTGTGGGTTGTTGGAGACCCCGTTAGCCCCTCCTCTGGGTCACCAGGAAGAGTCCAACCTTGGCAACTGTAAGGCCGGGGGACTTCAACTCCCAGAATCCCTCAGCCATCCATGAGGACCAGTCAGAAGTCCCTTCATCCAGCCCTGTCTTCGAACTTCCAACAAACATTGACTGAATGGCCGTAACTCAAGGACGACCGCCATAAAATGGGTCCTTTCTGAGCCAAGAAGGTTCAAGGCCATCCTCAAAGGAATTTGACTTTTTGGGTGTGTGTAACAATGTAGGGCTAGACCTCGGCTTATGACCACAATTGAGCCCCTGTCACTAAGTGAAACGTTTGCAAAGTGAGCTTTGCCCCATTTGTTAAACAGTTGTTAAGTGAATCCCTGCAGTTATTAAGTCAGTAACACGGCCGTTAAGTGAATCTGGCTTCCCCGTTGACTCTGGCTTGTCAGCAGGTCGCAAAGGGGGATCACGTGACCCTGTGACACGACAACCGTCATAAGTATGAGTCAATTGCCAAGCATCTCAACGCTGTTCATGTGACCACGTTAAGTGTGGAAAACGATAAGCCACTCTTTTCAATGCAGTTGTAACTTTGAACGGCTGCTAAATGAACTTTTGTAAGTCGAGGAATCTACCGGTCACTGGTTTAATTTGGAGGTGGGGAGGGGGCACTACGATGGGACTGCGCCCCCCCCCTTCCCCGTGCACGAATTTGTGGTCCAAATGGGAGGGGCTAAATGCTGTGGCTCCTCCCCCCGTGGCAGTCTCAACTCAGAGGTGACCAACCAGATAAATCAAGCTGTGGGAAATGGTGAACGGGTCTGCTTGAGCAGTGCGGGGGTTGGACTAGATGACCCACAAGGTCCCTTCCAACTCTGTGAATCTGCATCTAGAGCAGGGGTCTCCAACCTTTGCAACTTTAAGTCTGATGTACGACGACAGTTGAGCTCAAAATTTCGGTCGCTGAGCGAGACAGCTGTGAAGTGAGCTTTGTTCCATTTTACGTCCTTGCCACGTTTGTCAAGTGAATTATAGCAGTTGGTAAGCGAGTAACCCGGTCATTAGAGTGAATCTGGATTCCCCTTTGACTTCGCTTGTCTGAAGGTCGCAAAAGGGGATCACACGACACCCCCACCCCCCGGGACACTAACAGTCGTAAGCACCGTATTTTTCAGACTATAAGATGCACTGGAGTATAAGACGCACCATGATTGTGAAGGGGTTAAATTTATTTAAAAAAGGGTTTGCATTCTGCAGGCTTCCCAAACTCTCTGCACGTCTCGTTTTTTGCAAAAAAGAAAAAAAAGGGGGCATGCAGAGGCTTTGGGAGTCTTTTAGAGCAGGGGTCTCCAACCTTTGCAACTTTAAGTCTGAAGGACTTCAGCTCCCAGAATTCTCCAGCCAGCTTTGCTGGGAGCTGAAGTTCTTCAGACTTAAAGTTGCAAATGTTGGAGACCCCTGATCTAGAGTGTGGAGAACGATTCCTGGTGGGGGAAAAAATGGCATTTTGTGCAAAATCGCAGTGCCCGGATGATTAAGCAGAGCTCAACCGACAACGATAGTGGTGGGATAGTTTTGCTGCCAGTGGGAAAAAAGCACAATTTTATTATTTAAAACGCCCTGGCGCTCTCACCTGTAATTAACTTTGGAACGCTTAACGTTCTTCGGCTGCGCTTCGATATTAATTTCCCCCTCTCTTCCTTCCCCCCTTTTTAAAAATTTAAACGGGGTGGAAAACTGCTGCCTGGTAGGATCTTAAAAATAGCAACTCCATTAAAACGATCTCCTGCTTTGCAGGGGCTCGCACATCCCCGTTCGAGCACTCTGTGCTGCGCTCTCTTCATTCCTTCCCTCAATCAAATATTTGAGAAGCTTCTAAGGCAAGAGATGGAGAAGGCGTTTCTCTGCAGATGGTGGTTGTTGTTTTTTAACAAACTTTGGCCTGTTTCTGCACACCGAAGGTTGTGTAAATGTCCCATTATCCACCACAATTGTTGCCCTCGCTGGCTGCAGAGGATGGGCGCGATAGAATAAAGGATAACAGAGTTGGAAGGGACTTGGGAGGTCTTCTAGTCCAATCCCCTGCTTAGGCAGCAAACACTAAAAGGTAGAGGTTCCCTACGCTAGTCGTTCCCAACTCTAGGGGGCGGAACTCATCTCCGTTTCAAAGCCGAAGAGCCAGCGCTGTCCGGAGACGTCTCCGGGGTCATGTGGCCGGCATGACTCAACGTCGAAGGCGCATGGAACGCTGTTTCCTTCCCACCAAAGGTGGCTCCTATTTAACTACTTTTCGCAATGGACTCCTCTTCCCTGTCCCCGGGCGGGGCCGTCGCTCCCTCCGTTCCCCCATCTTGGGAGAATGTTTTTTTAATAAATGCCTCCGCCTCACCTAGTGTTTTGATTTTTACTCTTCCCCCCTCCCAGAAGATCAGCATTTCCTCTGGTTGTGCCCAACGGATTTGGTGAGTTGGGCAAAACCAAAATAAAACGGAAGTGCGTCAAGGCCATCCTTTCCCTGGCCGCGAAATGTCCTTGGACACGTCTAAAATTGCTGATTAAAGAAGTTTCTTTAACAAAAGAAAGAAGAGCAGACACCTGGAGGGGGAAAAAAACAAAACGAAACTGGCAGCTTGGCATTTTCTTCTCAAGCCACCCGCCAGCTCATTCCCGGCCCCTGGCATTTTTTCTGCATTCAGCCGATTCCCCCGCGGCCTTCCATCTCTCCTTCCATCTGCAGGCGTCGGGAGCATCCAATCCCTGCGTTGGGCTTGGCGTTTTCCCACACCAACCAAGTCTTGATTGGAAAAGCCGGCTGCGGCTCCCCCCGGTGTTGCCGGTCTCAGCCGCCCGCGGTGCCCGAAGGAAGACGGCAATTTTGCTGGAATGTTTCTGGGCTCCGCAGATGTGGCTTGGATGCCTCTCTTGGGGAGAGGAGGAAAGCTACCTCCTCGTTGTTGTTCTTCCTTCCTCGCAGCTGTCTTCTCCTCCTGTCTGGAGATAAAGGATTTGGGGGGTAGCAGAGCTGGGATCTGGGGAGCATTGCCTGCCTGTCGGAGCAGCTTGACACATCTTTATTGATGGAAGTGGCTGTGTGTTTTTGGCTAACCTGTTCCTTCCTGGAGGAAATCTTCCGCGGGCCTGGAAAGATGCCAGGGATTCTTGACGTAACAAGCAGCGCATTTAGAGACGGTTCCAAGTTACAGCCGCGCTGAAAGAAGGGACGTGCGGCTGTTTTTCACACGTACGACCCTTTGGGTCACGGGATCAACATCGGACACTGGGCAACTGGCATGCATTTGTGACGTTTGGGGTGTCCCGGGGGGGTCATGTGATTAACGTTTGGAACCTTCTGACGAGGAAAGTCAATGGGAACTCCCGATTCACTTAAGTGCCGTGTTACTAACTGAGCAACTGTACTGATTCACTTAACAACGGTGGCATCATGAGCTGCCGTTGCACAGTGGTTAGAGTGCAGTATTGTAGGCTCATGGTTGACTCAGTCTTCCATCCTTCCTATGGGGGGGGTCAAATGAAGACCCAGATGGTTGGGGGCAAGAGGCTGACTCTGTAAACTGCTTAGAGAGGGCTGAGAAGCACTGTGAAGGCGGCATATAAGTCTAAGTGCTATTCATCATCATGATCAACCTGTCTATTTTCTCCGGAAAGCATTGGTGACTGAATACAATTAAAATATAAATTATAAAACATAAAAATAAATACAATGTACTTAAAATCAGAGGTGTAATTACTCTGTAATCATTATTGTAAAAAAAATGTAGTTAGCAAATGCTAGATAAAAGGTCTCCCTTCCTCCCTCCCGCTTATTCTCTTTCTCATTCTTCCTGGTGGCACTGGGGTTGGAATGCAGTACTGCAGGCTAACTCTGCCCACTGCCAGCAGTTCGATCCTGACCAGCTCAAGGTTGATTCAGCCTTCCATCCTTCGTCGGTAAAATGAGGATCCAAATTGTTGGCGGGGGGGGGGGGGCAAGATGCTGACTCTGTAAACCGCTTAAAAAAGGGTTGTAAAGCGCTGTTGCTATTGCTACCGCAGCAAACACGGTTGGAATTTCAATCATACCATCATAGCTGCTGTTGTTCCTTTTTCCTTGATTGTTCCTTTTTCCTTTAATTTGGGGGGAATGTACCCTGAAGGTCTCTACGCAGTGACGCACATTGTGTTGTTGATGCGCTGGGGCTTAGGATGGTGCGTTTGTGTGTTTTCTGGTTGGGCGGGTTACTCTTAAAATGTCTTCAGTCAAAGGGAAAATGGGATCTGCTGATCCCTGCAGATTTTCACTCCATAGAGGGGAGGGAGGGGAACGAATCAACTTGATTCACTTAGAGCAGTGTTTCTCAACCTTGGTGACTTTAAGCCCTGTGGACTTCAACTCCCAGAATCCCCCAGCCAGCTTTGCTGGCTGAGGGATTCTGGGAGTTGAAGTCCACAGGACTTAAAGTCACCAAGGTTGAGATACACTGACTTAAGAGATTTCAGTTGCAGCCCTCCATAAAGCTCCATTAAAGTGATCCGCTTTGGGTACTCTGAAGCCCATCGTGCGAGGCTGTGGCGCATTTTAGTGTCTCTTCTCTTTTTAGGGGCGTCTGTGAGAGACGGTGCTTTTCTGCTCCAGATTTTAAGGAGAAAGTTTTACTTTTTAGCTATTTTCTTCTGTTAAAAGAACCATAGACTCTGGCGCTTTCTTTTCTTTTCATGGAACAGCGACCTCTTGTGGCATTACCCTAGTAAAGCAAGCAAGGGGGATTGAAATGAATTTTACAGTTTTGGGAGTTAGGCAGTTCCGTTTTTGTGACGGTTCTTGGGGCCTGGGTCAGTCTGACGTCTTCGGCAGCGGTTCCTTCAGGGCCTCCTTTCCTGCCAGTTCAGCAGCTCGACTTGGAACTGATAAATACAGGCAGCCCTCGAGTTACGACCAATATTTATGTTGCTAAAAGAGACAGTTGTGAAGTGAGTTTGCCCCCCCCCCATCCCCATTCTTGCCAAAGTTGTTAAGCGGGTCACTTTGGCTGTTTGACTTAGTGACGTGGTTGTGAAGGGAACCTGGCTTCTCCACTGACCTAGCTTGTCAGAAGGTGGGGACCGCGTGACCCCAGGGCACGGCCATCGTCGTAAATCTTGAGCCGGTTGGCCATTTTGATCGCGGGATGACCATGATGGGGATGCTGCAACCACTTGCGAAAGTCACTTTTCCCCCCCGTGCCGTTGTAACTTTGAACGGTCACTAAATGAACGTTGCAAGTCAAGAACCGCCTGTAAATTACCGTATTTTTCAGAGTATAAGAAGCACTCCCCCGCCCCCAAGAGGGTGAAAATTTGGGTATGTTTTATACACTGAATGTAGCCCCGCCCACCTGCCAGCCCCCACCTTTTGGCCTCTGCCTCCCAGCAGCAAACAGCCTGTTTCAGCTTCATCACAGCCTCATTAGCCCAAGCAGCTGATTGTTGGTTTGATCGGCGTCCGACCATCAGCTGTTTCAGGCTGCAGGGGCTGCCATTGCCTATTGCTGCTTCCACGTGCCCCATTTTTGGCCTCCACATCCCATTTTTGGCCTCTACCCACCCCCATTTTCAGCCTCTGCGTGCCCCATTTTCCACCCATTCTGATCCCTGCTGCCCAGACTGGGTGGAAAATGGGGTGCGCAGAGGCAGAAGTGGGTCGTGTAGAGGTTGAAAACGGGGTGCAGAGACCGAAAATGGGGTGCACGGAGGCAGCAATAGGCTATGGCAATCCCTGCAGCCTGAAACAGCTGATCCAAGTCGGGAGGCTGATCCCACTGACAATCAGCTGCTGGTGCTAATCAGGCTGTGCTGAAGCTGAAGCTGAAACAGGCTGTTTGCTGCAAGGAGGCAAATTGCTGGGAAGCAGAGGCAGGTTTTTTCCCCTTGTTTTCCTCCCCAAAAACTAGGTGCCAGGTCTCATGCTTTGGGGCGTCTTATACTCTGAAAAATACGGGTAATTCAGTGGATTTGAACTGGGCAGGGATGGACCTCAACCTTCCCAACTGCAGTTGCTTCTCAATGTGGCCCCTTCTCTCCTTAAAGTTGCCTTGTTGTTCTTCTCCTCCCTCAGGAATTACTACTACATCACCATCCTGAGGGACCCCGTTTCCCGCTACCTGAGCGAATGGAGGCACGTCCAAAGGGGAGCCACCTGGAAGGCCTCCTTGCACGTCTGCGACGGACGGTCACCCACGTCCGAGGAACTTCCGAGCTGCTACTCGGGGGACGACTGGTCGGGCTGCTCTCTGCAGGAGTTTATGGACTGTCCCTACAACCTGGCCAACAACCGCCAAGTCCGCATGCTGGCTGACCTGAGCTTGGTGGGCTGCTACAACCTGTCCGTCATGCCGGAAGATCAACGCAACAAGGTCCTCCTGGACAGCGCTAAGGAGAACCTCAAGCGCATGGCCTTCTTCGGCCTGACGGAATTCCAGCGGAAGACCCAGTACCTCTTCGAGAAGACCTTCAACATGAACTTCATCTCGCCCTTCACCCAGTACAACAGCACCAGGGCCTCCAGCGTGGACATCGAGGGCGCCACCCAGCAGCGGATCGAGGCCCTCAATTTTTTGGACGTGGACCTCTACGATTATGCAAAAGACCTCTTCCTCCAGCGCTACCAGTTCACCAGGCAGAAGGAGCACCAGGAGGCCCGCCGGAAACGGCAGGAGCAGCGGAAGGTCTCGCGGGCCAAGCTGGGCCGCAGCAGAGAGCAGGACGGCCAAAACGCCACCGCGGATTACATCGGGAACGTGGAACAGTGGCGATAAGGAGTGGGGGGGGGGGCGGAGTCGGAGAAGGGCATGGAGCTAGGCGCTTCTCCGGGAGAGGCGGGGGAAGAGGTGGGGGTGGCGGCCTTTTGCATTCAATGTCGTGCTGTAGGTGGGTGAACCTTTTAATCTGTGTTGTCTCGGATCTGTCCCTCTCAAGGCAGGAGGGAAGTTTTGGCCTCTTGGACCGTCCTTCTCGTTCGCCACGACGGCTTGGCAGATCCCAAAAAGTGGCAACAGCGAAGGCTGAGCTCCAAGGACCATGATGGGGGCAAGGAGGAGGAGGAGGAGGAGGAGGAGGGTTTTCCTGAGATGGGGGCGTCGCAGGGGAGCCACGCCTGCATTTTATAAGGTGGCCTGAGATTCCGGTACTTTTTTTATATATGCCATCCAGGGATCAGAAAGGAAAAAAACCACGGGGAAGGGGGTATTCAATTGGCCAATTGGGTAGCTGCAGATCCATTCGTTTATTCCTTTCAGCATCCCCCGTTTCATTTAATGCTCCTAATTTAATCTTTTTTCACTGCAAAATATGCCCTGCCTCTTGGCCGTGGCCCATGGGCTACCTACTCCTTCCTGCCTTGGAAGGGGGTCTTTGCTGAGGAGGCGGGGCTTCTCTTAAGCTCTGCCCCTGACCTCCGGCCAACCCAGGCCAAAGGGGCTGCCTCTGGCCACTAAGAGCCTGGCCAGGGGCAGCCAAAGTGAGTCCAAAGGCAGGATGACCTGCCTGGGTCAGCATTGCCACTCAAAAACTGTCATGCCACGTCAGGTTCCTGCTTCTAAGACAGAGGTTCCCAAACTTGGCAACTTTGAGACTTGTGGACTTCAACTCCCAGAATTCTCCAGCCAGCAGAGCTGGCTGGAGAATTCTAGGAGTTGAAATCCACAAGTCTTAAAGTTGCCAAGTTTGGGAACCTCTGTTCTAAGAACTACTCACCTGTTGGGGAATGGAAGTCAATTAAGTCTTGAATTTCGGTGAAATTCAAGACTTAATTGTCATACACTTACACACATACACACATTCTCTCTCTCTCTCTCTCTCTCTCTCTCTCTCTCTCTCTCTCTCTCTCTCTCTCTCTCTCTTTTCTCTCTCTCTCTCTCCCTCTCCCGAAGGGGATGTTCAAAACTCCAAAAAGAACCATTTTCAGATCCTTTTTTAAAAAAAGCGCTTGGCATTGGCTTCATCAACATCTTTTGAAAGGCTGCAAAATAGCCGCAAAGCAAAGAGTGGTTGAGTTGAGGCGTAGAGGGGGGGGGGGGGAGCTTGAGAAGAAGAAGAGAAACAGTTGATGAGTGCCTGGTGTAAATTGGCTTTTAGCAAAGACGGGAAGATTTGGCCTATCAATATTTAATCCCTTTTTTAAAAGGAAAAATCTCGAACTGCCGCTGCTGTTGATGGAGCTCAAGTTTGCATTATATCAGGAGAGAGAGAGACAGAGAGAGAGAACGAGAGAGATACAGGGAGAGAACAAGAGAGAATGACAGAGAGAGGGGGGGGGAACGAGACAGAGACAGAATGAGAGAGACAGAATGAAAGAGAGAGACAGACACAGAGAGATAGAAACAGACAGAGAATGAGAGATACAGAGAGAGAGAACGAGAGAGAGAATGAGAGATACACAGAGAGAGAACAAGAGAGAATGACAGAGAGAGACCGGGAATGAGAGAGACAGAGAGAGAGAATGAGAGAGACAGAATGAAAGAGACAGACACAGAGAGACAGAAACAGACAGAATGAGGGATACAGAGAGAGAGAACGAGAGAGACACACAGAGAGATACAGAGAGAGAGAACGAGAGAGAATGAGAGATACACAGAGAGAGAACAAGAGAGAATGACAGAGAGAGACAGAGAATGAGAGACAGAGAGAGAGAATGAGAGAGACAGAATGAAAGAGAGAGACAGACACAGACAGAAACAGACAGAATGAGGGATACAGAGAGAGAACGAGAGAGACACACAGAGAGATACAGAGAGAGAACGAGAGAGTGAGAGAGATAGAGAACGAGAGATACATACAGAGAGAACAAGAGAGAGACAGACAGATAGAGAGAACAAGAGAGAGATAGAAAGAGAAAGATACACAGAGATACAGAGAACAAGAGACAGAGAGATACATACATACATACACACACACAGAGAGAGAGAAAGAGATACTCAGAGAGAGAGAGAGACAGAGAACAAGAGAGACAGATACATACATACACACAGAGAGATAGAGACCGACCCAATGGTGTGCTGAGCATTGGCACCAGAAAACCCAACCGGAGGCTTCTGTGAAGAGGCTGCATTGAAATGCATTTTAAAAGTATATACGGGAACACTTAAACATGTGGAAAGACAGGGGGCCTTCCATGCTCTCCATCCATTTTAATAACAATTCTTGTTTATTCTTTTAGAAGGGGGAAAGGGGGGGGGGCAAAGCTTTTATCCTGCAAAACATTCTCCTTTTTAAAAAAAAATATCATTATGACAGTTGAAGTCTACAAGTCTTCAAGTTACCAAAGTTGGAGACCCTTGGGCTAGGGGAATTAGTTGCCAAGTAAGGTAGCGGGCCATATCTTGGGTGTATGCAGACACAATCCTGCCTTTGTGCACCCAACACCCAGTGAGTTTGGGGTGTTAAGGAAATCTTTGGCCCCACATATCTTGTCAACGAGGGAGAGGCAGGCACCTAGGTGTTGTGTCCGATGGCACACAGCCATTTTTTGAGTAAAGGAATTCAGTTTTTCTGGTCAGGCGGATACGGTGATGGTTGTCTTGATGGGAAGGTTAGAAGAGAGAAGTCCTGAAAAAGCAACTTAACCGATAAACCCAGGAAGGGGGTCAGCAGAGCCTTTGGGGGGGGGGACGTAGAGTCGAAGCTGTCCCTAAATATCATAAAGATTCTTAAATGTCTAGCAGTGTCATTTCCAGGGGTCTAAAACGAGTGGTCATCTTGAATGATGGACTCATCTGCCTTGAGCTTTCAAGAGCTCGCTCAACTTCTCCTCTTAGTCCAGATGCTAGGCCAATACATCCGCGGGAGAAAAGAACGCCAACCTTCCTTGCTGAGGAGGAGGAGGAGGATGGGAGTTGTAGTCTTCAACCCTGGAGGAGGGCAGAGCTTTGGAAAGCTTGATGACGCCATGCGTTCTCCGTCTGCACGGAGCTCCCTTCCTTGGCTCTGCCGTTGCGTCATCCAAGTCATTGGGACCTAGGATTGGACGAGGGACCCCCGAGGGCCACAGATGTTTGCAGCTGAGATCTGGCTAGGTTTCCCTTTATCCTTGGTCTCTTTCGGAGAAAGTGGCCCTCCCTGCCCCTTGTGTGCGATGCCCGTTTTGGTATGTGCACTGATGGGAACCAGCACCCAATTCTCCAGGCGGGAATCCCACCAGCAGGGGCGTGCAATCTTGGCAACTTTTAAGACGTTGTGGACTTTGACTCCCAGAATTCTCCAGCCAGCATGGATGGCCTGGGAAATCTGGGAGTTGAAGTTCACAGGTCTTAAAAGTTGCCAAGGTTGGACATCCCTAGCCTACAGCATTGGCTTTCCCATTGACCGATGGGTGTCTAGGTTCAGTAGCTGCAGCGTTCCAGATGTTTTGGAACAGGTCTGGCATCTGTTGAGGGTTTTTATTCCTTGATCGCTTCAAGAAAAGCTCCACCTCTCTCTTCTCCCGATGCTCAAAAATACATGGAGAACCAGACAATTGAATGCACTTGGACAGTGTGAATCTCTATGCAAAAACTCTTGTGAAGACTGCAAGGATAAGTCATATGTGCTCTGTGCTTTGACCTTTTCCCGGCTCATTTCAGTTTTATGTTTTTCGTTGCTGTCTTGAGTTGACGTAACTTTCCTTCTCAACTCCGGGGAGGTGGAGACCCTTGGAGAAAGTTTCCTTGTTTCGGGCATATTGAATATTAACCAGCCCCCTGCCTTTTTTTTTGGAGGGGGGGGGAGAACACTTAAGTCTTTTAAAATTTGGGACACTACATTATAAGAAGCCTCAAAAGCAAAATACATGACTTGGAGGTCGGATTGGCAGGCCAACCGGCCTGGACCAGCTGCTCCTTCCCATTGTGCTGGGACCGAAGTCCTGAGAGGTTTGTCCTGGTTCGGCAGATCTGGAGGCCAGAAAGTTAGCAAAAAAAACCAACAACCCAGGGTAGAATTTGGGGCTAAATTAATCTGGAGTTTCTTGCAAACGGGGCTTCTTTTAGGATAGCAGGACTTCAATTCCCAGAATCCCTCAGCCAGCTTAGCTTGAAAGTTGCTAAGATTAAGAAACACTGCTTCAGAGCCCTAAAACTTTTAATAATTCAAGAGGAGGGGGGGGGGTGACGCACTTCGTAGCAAAATGCCAAAAAGAAAAAAAAAGAGGGGAGGGGTTTGCATAGTGTTTTTAAACAGAAATCAACAAAATGCCATTCTAGCATCCAACACTGATTCTGACGGGGGGGGGGGGAGTGCGATGCTTGGCGCTCGGCAAAGCCTCTGACCCAGTTGTGCGTCCTTGAACAGCTCTTCATCAAGAGACACAATTTAGTCCTTGCGCATGGTTTACAGCAGCGACGACAACAACAACCACCACAACGACAAAACCCTTTTCTTTGTGTAATACTGTTTGTTGTATATAGGGGTTGCAATGCCTATGATTTTTGTCATAACCATACAAATAATTCTTCCGGTTTCCAGTATAGGCCGCTGTGTTGCTGTATAGGTTTACAACTGGCGATGGTGGGAAGGGGGGAGGGAGGGAGGCTTAGCCAAATTCAGCTGACTCGGATGGCGCCATTTATCAATAGAGTTGATAAAATAAACTTGAATTACTGACTTCAACTGTGGGCTGGTTATTGAAAATTGCTCGGGTTGGATCTGTCGCACGACCGAGATCTCTTGGCCGGCATCTTCGTAGCAAGCCCAGGGGGCTACAAAACGTGAGTCGTTGCGGCTGAGAAGAACAAGGTAGAGCCAACCATCACAGTCAACTGTTTCTGGTGTTATGCCTTGGAAAAATAACAGCAGCAACAACACACAACCCCATTGCGGTCTAAATCAGGGGTCTCGAAGCTTGGCAACTTTTTAAAGCCTTGCGGACTTCAACTCCCAGAATTCCCCTGCACAACATAGCTGGCTGGGGAATTCTGGGAGTTGAAGTGCGCAAGTCTTCAAAGTTGACCAGCTTGGAGACCATAAATCAGGAGACCAAGTCACAGGGATCCAAGCGCTAGGCAAGAGATTCTAGGAACACTTTTATTTTATTTTTTAAAGTAAGGGAAAAATTGGAAAACTAAACCTTAGCCAACTTAAAACTCTCTGTTGTCCCATTGTACAGTACACAAACCCAAAGGGCAGATATCCTGATGCCTACTTCAGGGTACCATCGAAGGGTACCATCCTAGTAGATCCTCTCTTCGTTACGTCCAGAAATGATGCCTCCGTGAATCTTGCAACCTGGGAACATTCGGGCTCCTGGACATCTGGAGGACAGCTGTTACATGAAGCTACATGCATATCTCTGGCCACCAGGGGGCGGGCCACCTCTGGTCATAGATAAGATTTTTATTAGAGCCTGGTATATTTATTTTCTCCAGAAAGGTTAAGTTTTATATATGCATATGCATTTTTTTAATTCCCTGTGCACCGCCTCGAGTCCCTTCGGGGAGAGAGAGCGGTTTATAAATTAAATTATTATTATTATTAAGTCGGTGGATGCACTTGCAAAACTGTATTGGAACTTGATTCATCTATGTGATGGATGTCAGTCTGCATTTGAGTGTGTGTGTGAGAGAGAGAGGGGGGGAGGGAGGGAGGGAGGGAGGGGGAGAGAGAGAGAGAGAGAGATGATATTCTGAGCATTACTCATACCTCTCACTTTCCAATACTAGTAAGTAGCCTACATTTCCCCAAAGGTCCTTTTTGAGAAGGCAACTGGGAACACCCACCCACACCCCTGTAGTGAGACAAAACAGCCTGCAGGGGGCAGTAAAGCCAAGAAAATGTGATTTATAGTACTTTTTTTTTAAATATAGGGCACTTTCCTTCCTCCCTCATTTGTCTGATTTTAATCTCATGGTCCGAAAGATGCATGAATCCTCC
Source organism: Rhabdophis nuchalis (assembly GCA_039707465.1). Taxonomy (NCBI): domain Eukaryota; kingdom Metazoa; phylum Chordata; class Lepidosauria; order Squamata; family Natricidae; genus Rhabdophis; species Rhabdophis nuchalis. Next base: position 23,094,802 of record CM077657.1, on the reverse strand, counting down.
AGCTGCTTCCAGAATTGCCAGCTGGAGGCTCTGCCTTTCCTGTGGCCTTCTGTCTGAGTTTTGAAATCCAGGAACGGCCAACATTTCTCAACCTTGGTCACTTTAAAAGGGAGGGGGGCTTCAATTCCCAGAACTCATGACTTTGACCATGGCTGGCTGGGGAATTCTGGGAATTGAAGTCCACTCGTCCTTAAACGTTGCCAAGGTTGAGATTAATAGTAGATTAATATCCCAAGCCTTGATCCTTATGGGGAATGGGCTATAATTTGTGACCCTCGACTTCGGCGTCCTTAGCTCCACAGGGACCGTGCCAATAATTCAGGCTATTTTGCAAATCCAATCTAGGAAAACCGATTAGAACCTTCCAAACTCCTTCATTAGATCGCAGGGGGACTTCGCAGAGCAAGCAAGACTTCCAACAGCCCTTCCTTTGCAAGAGTTGGTCCTTCGGGAAACGCTTCAGAAGAACGACACGGATCCTCTTCCTGATCCCGAGGATGGAACCGAGAAGGGATTGCGGATCTACCAGACAACGACAAAGTTAGGTGTTTGGGAGGAGCAGGGTCTCAGGTTGACATGGGTTGCTTTGCAAGCAAAGCTTTGGCTCCCTACTTTCCAGAGTTCTGGTTATTTCCTTTTTCAACCCCGTCGTCACAATTAACAGATTAACAGAGTTGGACGGGGCCCCAAGCAGGAGACCCTACATCTGCCTCTACCTAGGATTGAACTCACCACCTCCTGATTGGGAGGCGAGAGCTCCACCTCTAGGCTACAGCAGCAGATTCCTCAACTGCAGGAGTGTTTAAGCCCCAGCCACTAGGGGAAATAAAAGGGAACAGCTAACAGGTAAGCGCATCTTAACAATAAACCGAAAGCTACAAGATAAGGGAAAGGTTCCCCTCGCACATATGTGCCGGTCGTTCCTGACTCTAGGGGGCGATGTTCCAGCGCTGTCCGGAGACGTCTCCGTGGTCATGTGGCCGGCATGACTCAACGCCGAAGGTGCATGGAACGCTTGTTCCCTTCCCACCAAAGGTGGTCTCTATTTTTCTACCTGCATTTTTGACGTGCTAGGTTGGCAGAAGCTGGGACAAGTCACGGGAGCTCACTCCGTTACGTGGCGCTGGGGATTCGAACAGCTGAACTGCTGACCTTTCTGATCGACAGGCTCCGTGTCTTAGCCGATCAGCCCCTGAGCCACCACGCCCCGAAAGCTACAAAGCGAATCATTTTTAAAAAAGCAAAAAACCAGCAGCATAACAACCGGCTGCAGGGTTGAAGCCCATCGTATGGCAAAGCCGCTGGAAATAGTCTCCTTTCTGGCCCTGGAAGGACAAGAGCTTGGGAGGAAAACTGCTGAGGAGCCACCGAGGCTCCCCGGATGGGCGATGAATATTCCGAACGTTCCTTAAATGCTGCCCTTGCAAACTCAGATCATCCCCCAACGCCAGAAGCCGACACCGCGGGAAGAGGCCTGGGAACCGGTGTTCCGTCGACGCAGCAGCAGGTGGTGGGGTGGAAGACCGGTTTTTCCCCCTTTCCGGCGTCCTGCCCTCCGCCATCTTCCCCCGGCAGCCCCCACCGAAGGCATCCTGCAGGCGGCTCTCGCCCAGGGTTTGCTGAGCCCGTGCAGAAATTGGCGTGGAGGGAGGGCGCTGCCGCCACGCCTTGCCCTCCCCTCCTTCCCCTGGCGAGCAGAGCAGCAGCAAAACCAGTTGGGCAGAGGCGGCACGCCAAGAGGCCTCCCATCCCCCCCTCCTTTTTTTTTAAGGCTGGGAGATGCAGCCGGGGCGAAGACGCCAGTGCCAGGCTCAGCTTCCCTTCGGAGGGCAAACCCTGCACCATCTGTTTAGCTCTGTGAGCTGGGATTCCAGCGGCGACATTCGGCCTCTCTGGGCTGCCTTTTGTCGCTTCGCTTCGCCGCCTCTGTTGCTCCGCTGAAAAGAGGCTAATTGGCTAAACGCTGGGCTGGTCGATGCCCCGATTGTGCCAGGCCTCGGCCGCTCTCGAGAACTCCCTCCCCTGCGATCTAATGAAGGGGTTTGGAAGGTTCTAATCCGTTTTCCCAGATTGGATTTGCAAAATAGCCTGAATTATTCTAATAGCCGGCGGTGCCGTCCCTGTGGAGCTAAGGACGCCGATGCTCGGATGGCGGACGTTCCGTGTCGCCGCTAAGCCTGGCAGTTTTGGGAAGAACGTTTGGGGCAGGCAAAGGAAGGGGGGCTGCTATTGCCACGAAGTTCAGGCTGAGGAAGCAGATGGACAGCACTGACCCCCGGAGGACATGTGTTAGGGCAGGGGTCTGCAAAGTCGGCTCTTTTAAGACTGGTGGACTTCAACTCCCAGAATTCCCCAGCCAGCTATGCTATGCTGGCTGGGGAATTCTGGGAGTTGAAGTCCACCAGTCTTAAAAGAGCCAACTTTGCAGACCCCTGTATTAGGGGAAGAAGAGGGGGAGAAAAAACCACCTTTTTATTGATCCACGTAGTTACTGAAGTCCGAATGCTACCTGGATTTAAACGCATCGTGTTTTAACACTCTCCTTAGTTGGTACAGAAAGGACTCTCTGCAGTGACTTGTGGCCTTACCCAGGCATTACAATGTTAATACCACTTTATGAGGCCTCGGGAAGGCCACACTTGGGATCCTGCATCCAGTTTTGGTCGCCATGATGTAAAAGAAAAGATGCGGAGACTCTAGAAAGAGTGCAGAGAAGAGCAACAAGTAGGATGAGGGGACTGGAGGCTCAAACATACAAAGAACGGTTGCAGGAATTTGGATATGTCTACTTTAATGAAAAGGAGGACCAGGGGAGACAGGATAGCAGTCTTCCAGTATCTCAGGGGCTGCCCCCAAAGAAGAGGGAGTCGAGCTATTCTCCAAAGCACCCGAGGGCAGAACAAGAAGCAATGGGTGGAAAATCATCAAGGAGAGGAGCAACTTAGAACTGAGGAGAGATTTCCTGACAGTGAGAACAATTAATCAGTGGAAAATTCTTGCCTCTAGAAGTTGTGAATGCCCCAACACTTGAAGGTTTTAAGATGTTGGACAGCCATCTGTCTGAAATGGTAAAGGGCTTTCTGCCTGGGCAGGGGGTTGGACTAGAAGACCTCCAAGGTCCCTTCCAACTCAATGCTATTGTATTGTATTACTTCCTGTTTGGGAGAGAGACTTGGGGGGGGGGCACGATATGCAACTGAGGACGAATTGAATGCCTGCTTTGCTGTCAAGCTCAGCAGCCAAAGAGCATCAGAGGTGCTTCCTAGGAGTTCTCTTTGAGAGTAGCTTCGTTAGGATCTGGACTACTGGACGTTCACTAGGTCAGGGGTCCCCAACCTTTGCAACTTTAAGTCTGAAGGACTTCAGCTCCCAGAATTCTCCAGCCAGGAAAGCTGGCTGGAGAAGTCTGAGAGCTGAAGTCCTTCAGACTTAAAGTTGCAAAGGTTGGGGACCCCTGCACTAGGTGATAAATAATAATAATAATCTTTATTGTCAAAGAAGAGAGAAGCTCCCCTTATCACCAGCAGGGCCCCCACCCCACCCTGGCACCTGACTGTCTGGATTTTTCCATGACTGACAGCTGCTGGGGGAAGCAGGTTTTGTCGCAAGAGGTGGTAGCACCAAGCTTAATTCGGCTCTGCCAAGAAGCCACCCTGCAAGCCCTCCTCTCGCACACTCCATTGCTTCTCCTCCTCCTCCTCCTGCCTCTTTTCTCCATTGTTGGGCAGATGCCAGCCAGCTGTTCCTGCTTCGGGCAAAGGCTTGACTACCTTGCCATGTGGCAGCTAATTCTTTTGGGCCGGTTTGGGTTTTGCCAAAAGAGAGAGCGAGAGAGAGAGAGTAATTTTTGCCTGCCCCAGAGTTATGGCTGCCAGCGCACTCGGTCCCTCCCTCTCCCCCCCCACCACCCCAGTTCTAGAAGTGGGAAATTAAATCTCTTCCTTCGGCGCTTTCCAGCTGGCCCCAAATGCTCTGGCATTTGACCATTGAAAGAGTCTTTTCCATCCTGGCCTTCATCGGCAGCTGGATGAATTGATTTTCTCTTTCTTTCTGTTCTCCTGGCGTGACCCATTTTGTCTCTCCGATGGGCTTGGAATCCAACTGCTCTTTCTACGGATTCGGAAAATTGTTTTTTTCTTCTTCTCCTCCTCCTCCCTGCCCGGTGTGCTTGTGAAGTCAATACTGCTTGGATGTAGGGAATCGTTGCTCATGTGACTCTTTTCAAAACATTGTGCAGGGGTCTGCAAAGTTGGCTCTTTTAAGACTGGTGGACTTCAACTCCCAGAATTCCTCAGCCAGCATACAAATGATATATTGATAGATGATATATATGAATAATAGAAAGATGTAGAGAGGTAGATAATAAGTTAGATAATAGATAGACAGACAGACAGACAGATGATAGATGATGGATGGATGGATGGATGGATGAATAGATTGATAGATGATTAGATAGATGAATAGATAGAGACAGACAGACAGATGATAGATGATGGATGGATGAATAGATTGATAGATGATTAGATGAATAGATAGATAGATAGACAGATGATAGATGATGGATGGATGGATGAATAGATTGATAGATGATTAGATAGATGAATAGATAGATAGATAGATAGATAGATAGATAGATAGATAGATAGATAGATAGATAGATAGATAGAGACAGACAGATGATAGATGATGGATGGATGGATGAATAGATTGATAGATGAATAGATAGATAGAGACAGACAGACAGATGATAGATGATGGATGGATGCTAAGATAGATGAATAGATAGAGACAGACAGACCCAACTTTGCAGACCCCTGGTAGGGATGCCTAGAATGTGTGTGTGTGTGTGAGGGGGGAGGACACACGGCAAGCCCCCCCCTGCAAGCCTTCCGTCCTGGCGGCAGAGTTTACGCACCACTTCTGACTTCCCCAGAGTTGGATTAAGCTGGTTCAATTCTACGGCACAGCCCTTTGGTTTGCAGGTAAACAGAATATTCTCTGGAGCCCTGGATCGCGTTGCTACCAACTCAGGGCCCAAAGAGCAGTCGGGTGCCAGGTTGACACCATGAGAAGGTTCCCAAGGCTTGGGTGGCATCTTGGGAAGTTGCTTTGTTTGCGCACCTTGATTAATGCTGTCCGGGGGGATTCGCAGCCCACCAGGTCTGGTTGCTCCCAGGGGGCTCTTTCGAGAGGCCACTGGACTTTCTGGCACGGGGTTTCCAGGAAGTCTAGTTGCCTCTTGAAAAAAGCCCCCTTTGGGATCTTTATCCAGTGCCAAGGTCTTTTATGCAAGGGAGGAGATTCTCTGAGAGGTTACGAGAAAAGGGAAAATTGCCTCATGCAGGGAAAACAATTTCATCCATTATGAAATTATGCAGGTCTGTCTGCCTGCCTGCCTGTCTGTCTGTCTGTCTATCTTATCTATCTATCTATCTATCTATCTATCTATCTATCTATCTATCTATCTATCTATCTATCTATCTATCTATCTATCTATCTATCTATCTATCTAATCTATCTATCTAATCATTCATCTATCTATTCATCTATCTAATCATCATCATCCATCCATCCATCCATCCATCCATCTGTGTCTGTCTGTCTGTATCTATTAATCTATCTAATTTATCAATCTATTGATCCATCCATTCATCCATCAATCCATCCATCTATCTTCTGTCTATCTATATCTATCTATCTATCTATCTATCTATCTATCTATCTATCTATCTATCTATCTATCTATCATCTATCTATTATCTAACTTATTATCTACCTCTCATCATCTTTCTATCATTCATATATATCAACTATCAATATATCATTTGTATTATGTATCTACCTATTATCTATCTATATCATCCATCTATCAATATATCATCTGTCTATTATGTCTGTCTGTCTATCTGTTTGTGTTTGTCTATTTATCATCTTTCTATTATCCATATCATCTCTTTCAATATATCATTTGCATTATCTAACATATCATTTGTATTATCTAACATATTACCTATATCATCCATCTAACAATATATCATCTGTCTATTATCTATCCATCCATCCATCCATCCATCCATCCATCCATCCATCCGTCTATCATCTTTCCCCCTCCCTCCCTCTTTCTCTCTCAAGTGGTCTATGGGGGGAATTCCCAGCAGCAGCTCTTGTAGTTACCACTGGTGTTCAAACTCCTTGAACTGCTGTAAAAGAAAGGTTCCAACTGATGCTGGATTTGTTTTTTGCCCTCAATAAACTCAATCTGGAAAGTCAACAGCCCCGCTAGATATGAGGCTGATTTACCTGAACTCCTGGAATTTGATGAAGGGTCCAAATCAACCTCTCTTGCTGGACAAGCAGGAACAGCTGCAAGGGGGAGACGCCAGGAATGCTCTTCATTTCTCGGCCCCGAAGAGGGAACAGCTGGCTCCGAAGCGCTCTGTCCTGGGATGACCTCTGCTTCTGTGGAATGGGAGAGCCAAGCAGGGGCCGGGCTGGAGGGCACTGAAGACCATCGTCCTGCTCTACAAAGGACCGGCTGACACACTGGTTTTGTTCAGACCTTTGTGCCGTAGCGCTGCTGTATTTAAGCCCAGTCTCACTTCTTTTCAAACAAATGGACAAACAAAACGCTTTGAAAGGGATCAATCCATCTTCCAGGCAATAACACCCCCGCTCTGGGGAAAAAAGCTTTTCGGTCAAAGGTTTGGGAGGTTGCCAAAGGAGCCAGACGAGGGTCCTCGCAGGAAGCGGTCTCCAAAGCCAGGATGGTTCACCTGCAACACATCTCAAAATCGGGGGCGCTCCTGTTGCATGGTTGTGGCTGCCATCTTGACTTTCTGGACTTCCTTGGGAACTCCAGCCAACGAAGCCGCCCCTTCCCCTCTCTTGCACCAACCCACAGAAAAATTGGATCTGCCACAGGCAGCCCCATTTCTGTGAAAGGACACTTTTACAGCATGGCTCAGGTGATACAGAATAACAAGGGTTGGAAAGGAGTTTGGAGGTCATCTAGTCCAACCCTCCATCCCCAAGCAGGAGGAAGCGCCTCCAGCTCCCATTTCAAGCCTAAGCAGCTACTTGAAAGGGGCATTTCTTAATCAGCGGGAAGGGAGAAGAGGGAGGGCATCACATCAACCTCTGGGTGTGTTCTGCACAGAGGCTACTTCCAGATATTTGGGGGGGGGGGCAGTTGGAATTGCTACTCCTGCCCTATAGAAGCTGAGACAGAAGGAAACCTGGCTTGCACCATACACGTGATTGACCCTGACACGTCTGAAGGGGTACTGACACCCCGCCCGGAGGGAGGAAATGGGCTGCCCTTCCCTTTTCCGGGGGCAGGGAAGGGCCGGGGGGGGGGGGAAACGATGGGCGGGGCAAGAAAGGTCCGGGTTCCGCCCACCACCCTCCCTCCCCAAAGGCGTCCGCTGAATCCCGAAATCGGGGCGGGGCGTCCGTTCCCCGGCCGCGATGACGTCAGAATGACGCAACGCCGCTCCCAGCGGACTGAGGCTCGTGCGCAGGCGCGTCTCCAAGCGAGGTTGCTGAGCAACGCCGGTCTCCACGCGGCTCGGCGCGTGGCGAAAGTGATGGTGGTGGGGGTCCTTTCATGCTTAATCTCCGCCGGTCCCCCCCCCCCCCCATAACTCATGAAACCCGAGGGGGAAGAGGAAGGGTGGGCCAATCCACTCCGTGAAAACTATCCCCTCACGCCGCCCTTCCCTCGGTCCGCCAAGGCCTCGCGCGGAGCTCCTGAGAGGGAAGGGGCGGGGTGGGGGGGGGGCTGAGGCGGGCGTTGCTATGGCAGCCTCTCCGACGGGGCCTGCCGGGAAGGGAGAATGAAGGGAGTGGGCGGGGCGAATGAATCAGAGGCGTCGCCCCACCCCTTTTTCACGCGCAGCCCCGCCCCCTTCCTCCTCCCTGGCATTGGAGTTCCCCGCCCGGCCGCGGGGCGCGCTCTGATTGGCTGCTGCTGCTGCGGCGCCGCCGCGTCGGGAGGAGGGCGGGAGGAGGAGGAGGAGAGAGGGAGGGAGGGGGCGGCTCTGCGGCTCCCCCCCCCCGCCCGCCCCGTCCGCCTCGCCTCGCCCGGCCCGGCCTGCCTCGCCTCGCTGCGCCGCGCCTCCTCCGAAGATGGCGGCCCGCACGAGCCCCTCATGCTAGGCGCGCGCCGCAGCCCCAGCCCGCCTCCAGGGCCCGCGGAGAGCTGCTTCCCCCGCCGCCGCCTCAGCCGCCGCCTCGCTCCCCTCAGCCGCCTCAGCAGCAACAGCAGCAGCGGAGCGCCGCGCAAGGTAGGCGAGGAGGAGGAGGAGGAGGAGGACGCTGGCTGGGCCGCTGACACGCGTCGGGTGGGCCGCTGGGACTCGCGCGCCGCGCTTCCCCCCCCATCCCGCCTCAGCCGGGCTCTCCCGAGGCCTGCCTGTCGGGCTGGCGGTGAGGCCCAAGCGGGGCGCCCCGGGCATGCGCACTGGAGGCCGCCGCCGCCGGTCTGCCTGGAGACAAAGGGGGGCTCGGGGGGGGGGGGGAGAACGAGAGAGAGAGAGAGAGCGGCCCACGTGCGAGGCCGGGCGGGGTGCCTGCTGACTCACGGCGGGACGGAGGGAGGCTGTGGCCGGCGCGACCTTCCCCGGGCGGGGCCTCCCTGCCAGGCCGCGCGCTCTGCACCTGCTCAGAGGACGCGCGGGATGAAGGGAGGGGGAAGGGAACTTCAACTCCCAGGATCTTCCAGGGAAGCCCCCTCCTCCCTAAAGATACCCGGGTTGGGACACCCCCCCCACCCCACTCGTTTCCTCCAGCTGAAGGGCTGCCGGGGGGGGGGAGTTAGGGATTGGGGGTTGGGGGAGAGACAGACAGGTGACCCGACTGCGGCTGCTTCGTCTAAGGTTTGCTGGCTCGTCACCCCCACCCCAAAAGAAGGGAGCAGGAGCTGCTTCTTCCTCTTCTGCGGGTTTGATCCCGGGTTTCTTGGGCTTCCTTGGGGAGGGGGTGTCGGTCAAGGGAGGAGGAGGAGGAAGAAGGGGGGAGTCTTTCCCTGGGCTTGGTTGGGAGGGTCTCTCTTTCGGCCAGGTGCTTGGCTCCCAAATAAAACATTCTTTTTTAAAAAAAAAGGCAAACTGCAGAGTAAAAAATGATCTTTGGTGGGAACTAAGGGGTGGCTAGTGGGGTAGATCAGTAAACCCCCCCCCCCCCCGGGGCACGGGTAGAGCAAAGTAAAGCTCCCCTAAAGGCCCATCTCCGCCCTGCCCCTTCCCAAAGATTAAAATGGGCTCCTGGGGAGGGTTTTATGGAGGAGGTGGCGCTGGCTGAATTGCCCTCCCTCTGCATTGGCAAGAGGTGCTTTCTCAGCACTGCGGTGATGGGGTGGGGGATGGGATGCCCTCCATGGTGGCTGTGGCAAAGGAAGAGCTGGGGAGCCCCACCGCGAAAGCCACACCCCCCCCCCCAGTACAGTTCGGTGAGCTTGGGATAACTTTTATTGTCGCTTGGAACGTTCGCTAATCGGCATACTTTTAAATGAAATTTCCTTGCATGGAGCGCTCAGAAGGTCACCCCCTCCAATAGACGCTATGTAAACATGACAAAATAAATACAAAATGACGCCTAGACCCACCTATATTCTATGACACAAAGAAGTAACACAATCTAGTCCGGATATATATGTGGAAAACGAATCTTGCGAGGTGTTTTATTAATGTCAAAGTTGTTGTGGCTCGAGGATTTAAAGCAGGCAAACTTTCCAGTCGAGCCTCCATCTATCCGTTAGGGTGGAGCTTCTCTGAAGCTTTTTCTCAGAGCCTGGTGGTGCCCCAGAGGGGAGGCGTCTCCCTTCCCCGATAAGGGGGAAGTTTACAGCTGGTTGTTGCCATAACTCAGCTTTCACCATCTGTAAACCAGCTTTTGCACACAATCCAGGGCCATCTTGAGGTGCTGGAGGGCATCCCTTGCCATTGTTAGACTACAGATCCCCCCCCCCCCCCATCCAGTATGATCCAATAAAACAGTGTTTCTCAACGTTGGCCACTTGAAGATGTCTGGACTTCAACTCCCAGAATTCAAGTGGCCAACGTTGAGAAACACTGCAATAGAAAGACCCCTGGAATTGTGGGAATTGTAGTCAGCCACATCTGGAAGGCCAGCAGATCAGCACCCTTGGATTGGGGTGTCTGCATTTCAGATTTTTTTTCCCCCTAGGCACTGCCAAGGCAAACCCAGAATTTTTCTTTCAATCACTTGTCATTCAGCCTTGATTAATAATTGAGTGCTGTCGGTAGGATTATTCTGCGGTCAAGTTTCCTTTCGTAGAGCAATATTTGAAGATCCTTGGGAGTTGCAGAATAAGCTTTTGGCCAGACACAATCCTAGCATCTCAGGTTAAACATTCTCTGGAACAGATAGATAAATCGTCCTTTTGCGGATTGCTTTAATAAACTGTGGGAGGAATATTGGGAAAAGGGCAGTTCCAGTTGGATGTAAAATCAAGTGCAATCTTGAAGGAAGTCATTAGAGGTGAGTGGGCTAATTTTCCATGCGCTCAGTATCAGACATACATTTTTGGGAAGTGCGCCACTGGGTTTGTCTCGACAAAAAAAAAAAAGCAGAGGGCAGATCAGCAGATTTTCAGGTGGCCACGTGGACGATAACATGAGGCTTTGGTGACTGTGAAACTGCTGAAAATGTCACTTGGCAGCCAGGGTGGGAAGCTTAACCTTCCCTCCCTCTGACCTGACTTTGTGGGCTGCCGCGCGTAAGACGCAGGTGATTGGTTGTAGGGTATTTCCAGGAAACTTTGGGAAGTTAAAAACAAGTTAGGCTGCTCTTGAGTTAACCTGATGAGGAAGTCGCATTCGGATTGATCTGGGCCAGGTTTTATTTCCCTTGGGTGAAAGAGCCCTCAAGCACCAGTGATTGCTGCAGTCAGTTGCTAATGAAGGCTGCTGGGACGGACAGATTTTCTCCTTGGGCTCCTGTGTCCTTCGCAGCAGTTCTCAACCTGTAGGTCACGACCCCTTTGGGGGTTGAATGACCCTTTCACAGGGGTCACCTAAGACATTGGAAAACACATATTTTCGATGATTTTAGGAATAATTTTATGGTTGGGGGGGGTCACCACAACATGAGGAACTGTATTAAAGGGTCACGGCATTGGGAAGGTTGAGAACCACTGGCTTAGCCGATGGCCATAGCTCCGTTACAACTGGGGCGATGGTGACTTGATGTGGAATCCAGAGAAAGTTGCATGGGGATTATCACGGCACCTGGCTCCTAAACCCAGAAGTTTCAGGTGGAGAGACGACCCAGAAAAAGCCCCTTCCGATCTGTGCACTTTTGGGCAAGACCACGCCTAGTCTGGTGTCTAGGAACTCAGCACCATTCTTTCTGACATGTTTACAAGTCAGGCCCAGATCTGCAGGCCGGCCACTGGCTTGTATATTGTTTTATTAAATTTCAAAGCGGACGTAAGCCGTGTTTCTGAGTGAGAAACAATCTGCCTTTATGCCAGAAGATGCGTCACCTGAACAGGCATTTCCATCCCCTTGGGGGGAAAGAAAATAAGGGTGGGCTGCAACTTTAAATCCAGACAGTCACATAAATAACCAGGATTCTAATAGTCTTTTTGCCAGGATATGTAAAGTTGAGAAGCCAAAGCCACAATTAAAAAAAAACAGCTTTGGCATCAGCTGCCTTCCACAATATTCACGTTCTGCTGATAATAGTAATTCATTTTAAGTCCCTTAGCCTCCATGGTGAACTCTCGCCTACTGTGTGAGTTTCTGCCCAAAGTGACATCCAGGTGGTTTGTGACTCTGTAAGGTTGAGGGTAGAGTTTGTAAAATTGTTACTTGATAGGAGAAGTTCTCCCTTCCCCATTTATTTCTGTGCACCGTTGGCTGTGTATATTATGAGCAAAACATTCAACTGTCTTCAACATACTTTTCACGTTGGCAAGAAAAAAGTGAGAAGAATGCTTAATAACTGTGGATGTAATTGCAAACTATATCTAATAGGGTTTTTTTTTTGTCAGATGTTCTGGACCCAGCTTATTAGCATAATTGTGATCATCTATCAAAAGCAGGCATTGTTTGAGGCTTTATCGAGCTTGGTAAACAAAGAATTAGGTTGTCTGTCTGTGTAATGCATCTACATGAGTTAGGGATGTGTGAGAGTTGGCTTTAAAGGCAGTATTTGAAACTGGTTTAGTTGAATTTCTGAATCAGTCTCTGGAATCCGGAAAAATTAATCGGATCTCCCAAATTGTTCTCTTTCAGTCTGTTACAGCAGGAACACTTTCAATTGATTGATTTATCAAACTTGTATGGCCGTCTTATCTCACATAAAAATGACTTGAGTGGCATAAAACACTGCAGTAAAAAAAATAGCCAATATATAAAAATCATGAAAAAGTTCAATAAAAAAACGTTGAAAAACATAAGTGCCATACATGTGGCATGTGATGCAGAAATGGGAAAAAAAGAGAGACAGATCTCTACTCTGTTTCTGATGGGCAAAGCAGGTCAACTTTTCTTTGCTTGGCTGCCATTATTTCACCTGACAGCATCTTCATCTCTTGTCCTCCTGCAACGTCTTTAAAACACCTGAGAGGCGACAGAACCGCTGAGAAAGAGGCAGAGCTGGTTTTGCCAATCCACAGGGCTTCCCCTTATAAGGTTTGTCTGGGAAAACCACCGTTGAAGCCTCCATGACAGGGAAGAGAAAGAAATGGTGCATAAAAGTTAGGATCTACTGGGTCCTTTTTAGGATCTCTCTTCTCCCAACGCCTGTGGGTCCTTTCCTGGTGGGTTGGGACTCCGGTTCCCAGCATCCTCAGCCACAGCGGCCCTGAAGGACTCTCTTGGGGAAATCCGGGGTGACTTGGCTTGCCCCTGGCAGAAGAAGGAACTGGTTTTTGCAGCATGGGGCGAGAGTGAGTCCAGGAGCTCACCCCAGCGCCTTGTGCGTGGCCGCAAGGGGAATGGGAATCCGATCTGGATTGCTCTCTGCAAGCAGCCTGTGGATCAAAGGGTGGCTGGCAGGCTTTCCTAAGGGAGGGCCTTCCCTCCCTCCCTCCCTCCCTCCCTCCTTGCGAAAGGAGTTGGGAATTTTTTGGCCGCCCTCCCAACTGAATCTGGCTGCCGTTTGCCCAGTGCCATTTATTGTTCTGCTTTTGGCACCCCCGTTTCCCCCCCCCCCCCACACACCAGTTCACCACCCACCGCCAAAGCTGAAGCCTTGGGCTGTGTCGAGAGCGGGAGGCCCACCGAAGGGTTTGCTCTGGGGAAGCAGAGGCCAGGGAAGAGGAGTAGCTTCTGCTGGGAGGGGCGAGGGGGTCAAGTTGGGAAAGAGAGGGAGGGGGCATTATTATTATCATTTTTCTTCCTTTCCTGGGTGTGGGCCACCAACGCTCCAGGCAGCTCTGGCGCTGGAAGGAACTTCTTTGTGCCCAAAAACCTGGGAGCACCTTTTCTAACTCGCAGGTGTTCTGGAAAGGGCCCTTATGCCTTTGCATAAAGTTTGGGAGTGGGAGAAAGCGTTCCCAGGCCGGCCCCTTACTCAGCTCTCCTCCATGGGGTTCCCCCCCCCCCCTGAGTGGGAGTCTGGCAGGGAAAACCAAGCCCTGGCCTGGGATGGGTGCAGCAGCACCACCATAGGCCAAATGCCCTCTGTGTGGAGTCACACCGTTGGCAGGAGCAGTTGTGGGGCTTGGGAGGGGCTGGGTGTGCAAATGTCCCTTCTCCCCCCATCCCCCAATCCAACTTTCTGCCATTGCTCGGAAAGCAATTCATTGGGTCCCTTTTCTAAGTCAGATTCCTCTTGCAATTTTCCTGCATTCGAACAATTAAAAAGAAGAATTAATATGCACACGCAGACACCAAATGCGGCAGTTTCTCTACACCGTAGGGAACAAATGCAGCTAGTGACAGGAAATGCTGGTTTGGTGAACTTGTTTTGTAACATGCAAGAGTGAAGCTGCTTAATTTCTTCTTCTCTCTCTCTCTCTCTCTCTCTCTTTTTTCTTTCCCTCCCTCCCTCTCTCTCTCTATCCCTCCCTCTCTCCCTCTCCCTCTCTCTCAACTTCCTGTTCACAGTCTGTTTGGATGAGAAGTCAATGTGTTTTTCCATGTAGCCATTCTGTGAATGTTCTTCTGTTCAGCTAGCATAAATCTGACCGTTCGGGTACAGTATGTTCCTTAGCACTACTAAACTTTTCTTTTTATTAAAAAAAAAAAAAAGATAGCCTCCAACTTTAATTGGCAAAAAAAATGTCGACCCGCTATTTATGGCCCCTTTTTCTTCTTCTTCTTTGAAACGCCCTTTTCTGTTGGACGACAGGAATTGTGCATAGCACAGAGTAGAACAATTTGTATTCAGTCATGTGGAATCACATGGGCTTGGGTGCAGGCCTGGGCGAAAGAACCCTTGAAGATTCGTTTTCGTTTTCAGATTACTACTATTTTTTTTTATTTTGTACGTGAGGCTTGGACGAATGGGGCAGTAGAAAATATGCACGGTGGGCGCATCCCCCAATCACAGCTATGTATCAGGTATGCTTGAACAAAAATATAATTATTGGTAGAAAAAAATAGATTTCAGTTTTCAGTATTAGGAGAGTCTAGGAGAGTTTGGGGGGTTTTGGGGGACGGGGGGAGGGAGAGAAGCATCTGTGCAGTCCAAAGGTATTTACAAATTTCTGCAAACATTTATCCATCCATACACATAACAGGTCTTGGCTCAATAGACCCAGTTTGTTTAATCCCGGTTTGTTAAAGATCCATAATGGCTAGCTTGTCTTGCTTATAGCTCAGAAGATCAGCAAAGGAATGTCAAATTTCCCTTTGGGGCCATGGTTTTGTGACTCTGGGTAGATGAAAACCACATACCCCACGTTCCTCTGTCACTTCTGCCCCAGAAAAAGACGTGGTATGTCTTTCAAGGACAATATTTGCAAAACTCAGCTACTAAACATAACATATATATGGGGTAGGTGGTCTGAAAGAAGGACCGATTGAGTGCAGAATCATAATAGGTCCTTTCTGAACCGGGTGGTGGGGAAATAGTTTAAACCAGCATTTCTCAACCGTGGCAACTTTAAGGTGTGTGGACTTCAACTTCCAAAAGTTGAATCCTGGGAGTCCACACACCTTAAAGTTGCCAAGGTTGAAAAACACTGGGTTGTTAAAAAATGTACTTTGAAATCTGCGGGAGAATTTGACCAGCGGGCATCACTACAATGTCCGAAAGTCAGTTCTTCTGCAAATAAATTCATAATGGGGGTGGCTTTAAAAATGAAGTTTGTCTACGAGGTGGGAAGAGCGATCCTTCGTTTGTTAGCCACGGTGAAGCAGCTGAAACCAGGTTCCCCTTTTAGAAAATAGGATTCCGGAAATGGTGAGCCACCGCACTCACTTCCCCAACCTGGCTGCTTTCAGAAGATGGGAACAAGAGGCCTCGTGATTTTTATTTTTATTTTTATTTTTTAAAAAGCAGTATCAATTCATTGAAGGTTTTTAAAGCAAAAAAACCTATATTCTCTTATCTCCGGTTTTTAAGATTTTTAACGTGTTTTTTCTTAAAGGAAGAACTTTGATCTTCGACTTTATCTGAAGTGTGGGAGCCCTCCAGCCAAGTTTTAAGAGTTTGGAAGGCTGGAAACAGGCATGGTGGAAGGGGCTGTTTACTGCTCCTTCCTAGCAAGATCGGGGAAAAGCTGATTTATGCAGACACCAAAGGGAATTTTGAGGTGGGATTTCCCAATGGGACGTAGATGGGGAAGGTGGAACAACAAAGTTGCAGGCCTTTTCCATTGGCCGGATTTTAGATTTTCAGGGTCATATGAAGTGGTAATGCGCTGGAAGGCAGGGTGGCAGTACTCATCTAACTAGCATCTTGCAAACTCTTTTGAGTTGCATCTTGGCCTCCTCCAGTGATTTGATTCCTCCCCATTTCCCTGCACCGTTCTTCTTCCCGCCTCCAGCTCTGGGTGCAGGATACTCACTGAAATCCATGGTCTTAAGTGGGAATACTACATGCTTGGAGAAAACACATGGAAAAATACATCCCTGCACACAAGTCAAAACTTGTGCAGTGTGTCTCCTGCAGCAGATGAAGCAAGGTCTCAGTAACCTTGGCAGCTGCACAAGGCAGCCGTTGCGTAAGAACAAATGGTGTTTAGTATACTGGAGGAATTGCCCAGGAACAGAGGTTTCTTCCCTCTTACCCTGCCGTGTTTTATCTACGGCATGAAACTTGCACGTTGTATAAACGTCACCTGTCAAATGGTGGAGCCCCTTCTGCAGTTCTCTCCAAGAGCAGCCAGACCTGAACATAAAAACAGACAGAAAGGAACTATAGCAAACGAAGTAAGTGGCAAAAATGCCCCAGGATATAGTGTTGTGTTAGGTGATGGATTTGTTTTCTGGAAGGAAGACCACTATAATTTTCAAACTCTTTTAGAGCCCAGAACTAAGGAGAAACTTCCTGACTCTGAAAACCAGTGGTGGGATTCAAATAATTTAACAACTGGTTCTATGGCCTAATGGCCACCTGGGTAGGTGTGGCTCGGTGGTCATGTGACTGAGTGGGCGTGGCCAACTCAACATCACTCAGGTCAATGGGCCTGAGCTGTGACAATGGAATAAGGGTTAACCAGAGAGGCAGTTTCTGTAAGCATGGCAATAAAGTTGAGGCTAGAAACAACACCAGAATGTTTCCTTCCTGCCTTCCTTACAGGATTAGCCCTGTAAAGTGGGAAAAACCAAAAGGAGATTTCTTCCAACAACCGGTTCTCCGAACTGTTTAGAAAGTTAACAACTGGTTCTCCCGAATAGGTGCGGACTGGCTGAATCCCACCACTGGTGAGAACAATCGATTAGTGGAACAACTTGCCTCCAGAAGTTGTGAATGCTCCAACACTGGAAGTTTTAAAGAAGATGTTGGCTAGCCATTTTTCTTAAGTGGTGCAGAGTTTCCTGCCTGAGCAGGAGGTTGGACTAGAAGACCTCCAAGGTCCCTTTCAACTCTTATTATTCTACTGCTGCAGAAGCAGTTGTTTGAGTCACTGCAAGCCCCATCTAGAGATTCTTCGGGATAGGAGTTGCTGCAGAAAGATCCTCCTATTTTCCTTCCCCTATCGCAGAAGAATTCCTCCCTCATCTACACCTAGGCCAGAAATCCCATCCCAAAGGCATTTTTCCAAGCTCCGTTCCAGCATTTTTCAGTGCTCACAAATATTTTCTTCCCCTTTCCCATTATTTTTATGGGCCTGTAAAATGTCATTAGCAGGCTTTCCGAAAGCTCCGTGAAAAAAACCAAAATGTTTGGATTTCATCTGATAAGGAAAGGTCTGCATTTCGGGGAGGAAGCGATAAGCGAGCTGATCAAAAAAGGCCGGAGGCTGAAGGACCTCGGCCACAATTTGGGGGAATATTGTCCTGCCATTGTTCTGGGCCACCTTCATCCAGCAACCCTTAAATTTATAGCAATAATGCTATTTTTGCAAGAGGGAGGGGGGGAAAATAAACCTTTGGCTCTTGAAGGAGACATTCTGTCCTAGGGCTGGATAGATGGATTTGCCTACAAAATTTCATGCTGCCTTCTGGGAATTGAATCGGGTGCCAGTTTACCCCTTCCTCTCCCAAGTTGTGCCCATTCCCAGAGCTCAACTTTCTCCTGGCTGGGACAGGCGTGGGGTGCCCAACATCTGTCTCTGCTGGGAATTGCTGGGAATCCACTTTCCATGTCTCCCCCCCCAAAAAACCCATCCAAAATGTTCCGCAACGCTGCGGTCATAAACAAGTGTCGCAATTGTTGGCATTTCCTGCAGGATGGACGTTTGGGTTGGCTGCCGCCCGCTGGCTTGCAAATCTAGCACTTGGGACCGCCTTCTCCCAAGCTCTTGCTTTTGGGAGCTTACGGTCGTAATGGGGGCCGTTGTTTTTTTTTGTTCTGCTGGATAGTCCGTTGTCCGGCGATTGTTTCACTGTTTATGTTACTGGGAGATTGCGTTCCTCTGAATGGCCAGGCTGGAGTTCTTCCTTCGTGATGATGATGAGCACACCAGACTCATAGGTTTGGTGGTCCAGGAGTCTCCTTCAGAATATGAAATGGATCTTTTGGGAGGGGGTGGAGTTGGAAAAATGTTCCCTTGGTTAGAGTTGTGCTGAGGGCTGTGGGAAGGAGGACACCACTCCCTTGTGCTGCTTTGTTTCTGGCAGTGGGGCAAACACGACTCCTCCAGATGGCCTCTGGGGGGACCCCTACATTCGAAAACATTTAATTATCTATTACCAATGGCCCAAAGTTGCAAAATCGTGACGTTGGGGCGGGGGCGGGGGCTCCAATTTGGGAATGTTGCAAGGCTTTTGAGGGTCGAGTGAGCTTTTAATTTTTCAATTAGGACGACTATTTTGGTGGTTACCCCAGTGGTCGAAGATCTGAGGCTGGGAATTCTCGCCCATAATTTATGGTTGTATGCACGGATGGGAATCGATCCTCTTTCTCCGAAGCAGCCGGGAGCAGGGAATGGGCCCGCCTTTTGTTTTGTTCTAGCAGATTGTGGGTTTGCTTCATTCAAGGCAGACGGGCGGCTTGGAATTAAAGTCAGGTCAGCTTCTAAACAAACCGACTTCGAGGCCTTGTGTGGCTTGTTTTTATTTCCCAGCGGGGGTGGGGGTGGGGTCTTGCCTAGCACTTTACCAACAGGCCAGGGATCTGCTGTATTGGAACGAAGGGTGTCGTTTTTTCCCCCCGTTGGCTGTGCCAGCCACAAAAAGGGGCCAGCAAGGTAGTGCTTGCCCTTGGAGCTTCCTCCTTGTGGGCGACACGCTTGGCCAGGCTGGGCACGATTGTTGGACAAAAGTCACGGCAGGCTGAATGGCATCTTGCAATTGGAGATGCAAGATTTTTTAAATGGGTGAAAACAGTCATTGGCCGTAGCATTTTAACAGATGCACATTTGACCCAGCTGATCCCCGATTTCAAATAATTTATTTATTTTATTTATTTTATTACATTTGTATACCGCCCTTTCTCCCTTGCGGGGCTCAGGGCGGTGAACAGGCAATAATAAAAACCCACAATAAAAAACATCCAATAATTCAATAAATATACTAAAAATTCTAAAACTAAATTAAACAATGGGCCTGCTCTAAAATACCTCATAAAACCCCTAATAAAACAAATTAAAAACTATGCCAGGCCGGCTGCACGAAATAGATGGGTTTTCAGGGCTCGGCGAAAAAGGCGCAGGTCCGTGGTAATAATCTAAATTACGTTGGGGTTGGGGTTGGAGTAGATGGTTTACAAGGTCCCTCCCAACTTTGTTAATCTAATCCAATGCAGATAATTTATTTTAAAGATTTATAGGGCTGCCCGTCTGGACTGCCACAATCACAGTAATACCAGTTACGACAGGAAGTCCTCGACTTAACGACCGCAGTTGAGCCCCAAATGTCTGCTGTTAAGTGAGACATTTCACAACCTTTTCTGAACACAGTTGTTAAGTGAATCACTGCAGTTGTTAAAATTAGGAACACGGTTGTTAAGTGAATCTGGCTTCCTCCTTGACTTGGCTTGCCAGAAGGTCACAAAAAGGGGAATCACGGGACGTTGCGACGGTCATAACTGTGAGCCGGTTGCCCAGCTGAATTTTGATCACCTGACCCTGAATTTTGATCACCTGATCCTGGGGAATGCTGCAACGGCCGTAAGTGTGAAAAACAGACATAAGTCGCTTTTTCCAGTGCCATCGTCGTAACGCCAAACGGTCCCTAAGTCAACTGTTGTAAGTCGAGGACTGCCAACCCTAAAACAACAAAACCGCACTCTGGACCCGCGGTGACTTCCGAGTGCTGTTCAAGGGCAGCTCCGTGTGAAGCGCATTGCAGTAATCCAGACGGGACGAGGCTTAAGGCTGTAAGTGAGGCCGTGGCTCTAGGATCCGACTCCTCTGTCGCTCTGCCCATGCCTCTGGCACCCTTTTTGAGCCACCCACCCTCTCAGGCCTCTTTGGGGCAGGGGCAGGTCAAACAACCGGCGGTGTTTTTCTTTTTCCGTAGGTTGCCAAGCTTTACCTTTTCAGTTGAGTAAACGTCCTTGAAGTCGGGGAGCATTTTGGGTACAGAATGTCCACGGAGAGGTATTCGAAGTGTCTACCCACCTTGTGAAGCCCTTGTGTTGGTCCTTGAGTAGCTCCTTCGGTTTGAAGTCGGAATGTGTTTTCTAGCAACGAGGCGAGGAGAAGGGGCTGTTAGCATTTCCTCCAGGGGCTTCTACGTGATCTCTCTTTGCCCCCTGGCATTGCTGGGCGCCCGGCATGCCAGCGGCTTAGTTTGGCCAAAACCCTGCATCATTCCTGCACTCTCTTGGGGAGATTCCTCAAAATGTAGGAGGTTAAACCGAGACCCGAGAGGGAAAGGAAGGTTAACTTGGCACACTGTGTTCATTGTTCCCTTAACTTCTTTCAATTACCCTTCCTTTGTTGACCCCTGAATGGTGGCCCGTACAACGGATGTAACGTGGGCCTTCCCCTCCCGTTCTGGGCCTTCCCCTCCCGGCAGTCCTGCGAGGAGTAGGCAGGGAATGTGGAGATGGCCTTGAAGGACAGAAGAAAAATCTGCTGCCAAGGCAACACTCAAGTCAACGTGTCTTGAGCCCGGCCAAAAAAAAGTGATTTATGAAAACAGAGTCAGACAGCCCCTCCCGCTGCTAATTCACATTTTTTATCTTAATAAGGAAAAGGAAGCACATCTTTCAAAATTGGTGTCAGCCAGATAAGGTAGCCCAGACCACGAAGCAGACACCGTTGAGCCAAAATTTCTGTGGCTCAAGGAAAGACATCTGTGGAGTGAATTTTGCTCCATTTTCCGACCCTTCTTGCCACATCTGTTAAGTGAATCACTGCAGTCGTTAAGTTGGTCACACAGTCGTTAAATGAATCTGGTTTCCCCATCGACTTCGCTTGTCAGAAGGTTGCAAAAGGGGGAAATCACGTGACCCCAGGATTTGGCAACCGTCATAAATAGGAGCCAGTTGCCAAGGCCCTGAATTTTTCGATCACGTGTCCACGGGTATGCCACGGCGGTCGTAAGTGTGAAAAGCGGTCATAAGTGACCGTTATAACTTTGAACGGCCACTCAATGAATCCTGGTAAGTCGTAGAGGGTTCTAGATCTAGAACAAGTGTACTAACAGAAGCTTGCAAGTCTGAATGCGCCTCCCTCTCTCCCTCCCTCTTAGTGTCATGTGAACTGGGAGGCATGTAACGAAGCCTGTGTTGAGATCTCCATTACTTATGGGTTTACTAACCTGCTGATCACCCTGGCGTCCCACCGTGGCATGGCCGCCCAGCATATTTAGGGTTTATTGGGCCCTTTGAAGGGGTGCTTCTCCTTCCCACATATTTCCATTACATCTTGGTTAATTCAGGACTTGTCTTTGCTTGGAGCAGTGTTTCTCAACCTTGGCGACGTTAAGTCCTGTGGACTTCAACTCCCAAAACCTGGGAGTTGAAGTCCACAGGACTTAACGTCGCCAAGGTTGAGAAACACTGGCTTAGAGCCCCCTCCCCTTCAGTCTCTAGAGGTGGCCCATTGTGACTGCCCTGGTATCGGCCTCCAGATGCACAAAGACT
Organism: Rhabdophis nuchalis; assembly: GCA_039707465.1. Taxonomy (NCBI): domain Eukaryota; kingdom Metazoa; phylum Chordata; class Lepidosauria; order Squamata; family Natricidae; genus Rhabdophis; species Rhabdophis nuchalis. The sequence continues at coordinate 23,073,184 of CM077657.1, read as the reverse complement.
GGGGAATCAAACGGGCCAACTATCAGCTGAAAATCAAAGGTTTTCGGAAGGTGACGTGAGGCCAGGTCTAGCCAATTCATGCCCAATGGGTTTTAGTTTTAGCAGCAAGCCCCCTAGAGCTAAACGTCCGTGGCTTGAGGTCCCTCTGGATGAATTGAAGTGACGGCATCCATCGTCCTGAGCTAGCTGGGAAGCCTAGGAGTTGTGAAGGGGCCTAGTGGTCCTGCCGAAGGCTGGGAGAGGACCTTCAACCGTGGGTCCCGATTCAGCCGAGGCGCTGCCTCTCGGTCAGAAGCTGCCCAGTTCTTGCTTTGCTTTAAATGGGTGTGATTCCTAGAAGAATTCCACCTCATTCCAACCCATACGGCAGCCTGTTGTGGCTTGTTTTGCCGAGCTGCGCCCACTTTCTCCCCAACTCTCCACCCCTCTCCTCATGTACTGGATGGAAAGGAGTCGCGCCACAATCTTCGAGGTGATGAATGGTGCGTTTAGTGTCCCTCTTCCACCAGGGAGCATCCGTCAGGTGGTTGACTCTCTCCAAACCAGGCCTGAACCTAGACTGAAAAGGGGCCCCAGGATAACCGTATGCCCCGAGGAATGTTGGCCAGATGCTTAGACTTGCCTTCTCTTCCCCACCCGCCATCCCAAAATGGAGTGTTTAGGACCGGGCAGTAATTGGCATAGTCCTCTGGATCTAGGGAGGAGTTCTCCAAAAGGTGACTACCTTTTTTGAGGCGGGTGATATCACTCCCATCATCCCACCGAGATGGATTCCTGCCTCCGTGGACTCCTCCAGTCCCCATCCTCAGGTGGCTGCAATGAGCCCAGGTGAGGAAAAGGCTGGAGAGTGTAGGACAGGCCAGACAACCAGGAGCATTTGGTCCAAATTGAGGTGCACCAGACAGGTTGGGTCCTCCGGCCAGATCGGCCATTGTGTCTTCAAAGGTTCTCACCGTCGTATCACAGCAAGTCTGTGGGAAGGTCAGCATCCATGGTGGCTGTGGGGGAGCAGATAACAAATAAGCCTTTGACCCGTTGGAAACTCTGGTGGTGGCGGACCACTTGAGAAGGCGTTGGAGGTCTCAAGCTGTCTTTGTGGGCATCGCTGTCGGCACCATCACTGAACTTTCCGGCTGCGGTCCAGCTCTCTTTTTGGCTTCTCGCTGTCCTGAGCTCCCCGGAGGATCTGGGAGAAACTAGCGCTCCAGAGCACTGAATAGGACCCTCGAGGGGTAGTCATGTCCATGTTCTGCTCCGCTTGTCCAACGATGTGGACATCTCGGCCTTCTAGAATTCCTCCAGCGATTTGTCAGATTCCAAAAGGAATCTCCAAGGGTGGACTGGGTTCCCTCATTCCCAGAGGAGGGGAATCTCCATGGGTGGACTGTGCTGACGATTCCCTCATTCCCAGAGGAGGGGAAAGACACCCCAAACCCCCCAAAGTCTCCCCTTTGGCCAAGTCCACCGGGGCTCCTATTAAGTTGGGCTTGGTCATGATTTGGAACTGGGTCAGGCTGCGGCTGTCGGATGCCGAGAACCAAAGGCGGAGAAGGGCTTCCCTTGCGCTGGTTTTGTTGATGAGCCTCCTGGAGGCATTTGGCAAGGCATAGTTGTGGATGTGCAGGTGGGACCTGGGAGTCGTGCACATCGGGATGGTGCTGCTGATGCCTGGGGAGATAGAGTGGTCCTTGGGACCCTTCAGCCGGGCCTCCCTGAAGTCCTCCTCTGCTTGGGGAGAAGAATCGCCCAGAAGGATATTGTTTCTGCTCTCCAAAGTTGTCTTAAGTTGCGTTGAGGGAAGAACCTGAATTCATGGTTGTATGGGGGTGGGGGATGACACCCACAGCTGGAGGAGGGAGGGCTGCTGCAAAATTCCAGCTGTTCCAGGAGTTACAGGTTGTTGTTTTTTTAACAAGAAAAGAAACAACCCCTTCTCTCCTGGACACGGCTGAAATTCCAGCCTGCCATTGTGCTGGTTTTTCCAGGAAAGTGGCGGAGGGAGGGAGGGAGAAGAATGCCATTTGATGAAGGAAAGAGCGTGTTACTTCTCCCGAAACTTCGCCTCGGCTTCAGCGGGAAGGTGTTCAATGGGAAATAGTGGACAGCTGGCATAGTGGTTATAGGAAGCTTCATGCCCGGGCTCTCCCGTCAACCAGCAAGGTTGCAGAAACCGGCAGCAGCTTCGCCCACCCCTACCCCACCCCATCCCCAAAGGGCACTTGCCTTTTCCTTTGTCTTCGATGGCGTCACGGCTTCCCCACCCAATTTTTTTTTTTTATTTTTTTTGCCCAGCTCCAATCTCTGGCCATTCTCTCCCCACTCCCTCCTTCTGTATTATGGGCTTGGATGTGGCGGGTGACAAGGAGGGGAGGCGTTAGCAGCGTGTCTGAAGGATGGCACCCCTTCTGCCTGCAGGAGCATATGTGGGTGGGGGCCGGGCAGCCTGGAGGCTCCTTGCGGGTGCCTTGGCCCCGGATGGGGTGGGGGTGGTGGCTGACTGTCCATCGGGTCAGCTGGTGGAGGCATTTTGCATGCAGTGGCACGGAGGGAGGGGGAGGCGAGGGTAAACCAGCTGGGGAAGCGCGCGAGCCAATGTGTGCCAGGATGAGATAAATATGGAACAAGGTCCTCTATTGGGTGCCTGCCCAGACATGGGGTTGGAAGGAGAACTGCAATTGGCTGCTTCCTCCCAACCATGTGCAGCTTCTGGTAAGAAATGCCCTTCTCTCTCTCTCTCTCTCTCTCTCTCTCTCTCTCTCTCTCTCTCTCTCTCTCTCTCTCTCTCTCTCTCTCTTTTTTTTTTTCTTTCTCCTCTTCCTTCCCCCTTCTTTTATTGCAATAAAAAAAAGACCGATAATTAGACAGTGGCCAGCTTCAGTTTCCTGCCGTACTTGAGATGGAGAGGCTGGGTGGGGCTTCCCCCCTGGGTGGGATCTGGGCATGTGAGGCTCCCTCCTGGCTGAGCCGATTTCTCTTCTCCTTCTCCCCGCAGGTCGCTGAAAAGTGCCTTCCTTGAAACTGGCATCACTACAGCTGCTTCGACCCCCGACTTGGGCTTTCCCTCGCCTGCACGCCGGAGGGGATCGAGAGCGCCCACCACCCACAGCCGCCTTCCAGCCCTTCCGCCTGGCCCCTTCTTCGGAAAGCAGCCCCCTCCCGTCGCTGCTGAGTGCGCCTGCGGCATCTTGGCCAGCCGTTCAACCGCCATCCCTTGTCTTTTCCCTCGCCTTTTCCCACTCGGTCACCTTTGCGCCCCCTTCTCCTCCTCTTCCTCCTTCTTCCCAACTATGTAACGCACTCGACCCTGAACAAAAAAAGCAAGGAAGAAGAAAGGCCGAAACACAAAACAAACCGAAGGAAATCGAAAACGGCAAAAAGAGACATTTCTTCCACCGGTGGTGTTAACGCTTGCAGCTTTTGTAAATGTTTCAGGCACAGGACGAACGGATAGAAACTTGCTAAAGGTTTCTTTTCTGCCAAGGAGCAAAACCATCCCCCTCGACCTGTCCCGTTGCAGCTGCGTCTTCTTGATCTGGTTTTGCGTGAGGGGAGTGGAAACCCCATAACTCGAGAGCACAGTAATCTGTGAGGGCGCAGTAACAGAGGAATGCGAGTTGTTTTGAAATAACTTTGGCAGTGGCACAAAACATTACCTATATATATATATATATATATATATACATAAATATATATATATATATACATACATATATACATATATATATATATAAAGACATATATAAATATATAACATTTCTATTTTAACTTTGACAATTGCACTTTTAGGAGCTGGCCTCTAATTTGATTTTTTTAGTTAATTCTGACGAGATTTCTATTTTATGATTGGCTAAAAAAGTTTAACTTTTTCTTTTCGACAAGCATAATTTGAGTTCGATGAAACCTAAGTGCTGACGAATTGAAATCTTACCAAAGCAACAAAAGTTATTTCTTCACATTTTTAACTTGAATTTCCTTTTGATAGAGAAATCGCCTGCGCGCCCCCAACACACACACACACACACAAACAGAAACACACACACACACACTTTTCCCCTTTCTTCAAAAGAAATCACTAGTATTCACCCGAAGAACGTCGTGTTCCCCTTTTTCCTCTCCCTTTTAGCCCCTTTTGGGGGCAGTTTTTAAAAATATGGCGCTGAATGTGTCCTTGGTCCGTGACACAAAATGGCTGACGCTGGAAGTCTGTCGGGAGTTCCAGCGAGGAACCTGCTCTCGTTCTGACACCGAGTGCAAGTTTGCCCACCCTTCCCGCAGCTGCCATGTGGAAAACGGACGCGTTATCGCCTGCTTTGATTCCCTGAAGGTAAGGATGGGCTAACGCACCTGTTTTGCTGAGGTACTCTGGAAAGCAGTATTGGATGGCAGCCAGTGCAAACATGAAGGTCTGGTGGTTAAGCACCATGCTAGAAAACAGGAGATGGTGAGTTCTAGCCCCATCTTAGCCATGTGGATGACTTTTGAACCAATCACCAGGAGACTGGGAGTTTTAGAGAGACTGGGAGTTCTAGACCTGCTTTGACCATAAAAGTCTTGTGGGCGACTTGAACCAATCACCAGGAGACTGGTTTCACCATGAAAGCCATGTGGGTGGCTTTGGGCCAATCACCAGGAGACTGGGAGTTCTAGTCCTGCTTTCCCCGTGGAAGCCATGTGGGTGGCTTTGGGCCAATCACCAGGAGACTGGAATTTCTAGACCTGGTTTTGCCATGAAAGCTATGTGGGTGGCGTTGGGCCAATCACCAGGAGACTGGGAGTTCTAGTCCTGCTTTCCCCATGAAAGCCATCTGGGTGACTTTTGAATCAATCACCAGGAGACTGGGAGTTCTAGGCAGGAAAGCTGGCTAGGTGACTTAGCTCCAGTCAACAGGAGATGGTGGTGAGTTCTAGTCCTGCCTTAGGCATGAAAGGTTGCTCGGGTCACTGGGCCAGTCCCTCCCTCTCTGCCCAACCCACCTCACAGGGTTGTTGTGGGGGACAAATAGGAGAAGGAGGGTGTGTTGGATATGTAAGAATAATAAAAAGGCAGGATACAAATAAACAAGTGTTTGCATGGACTCTCACAATCGGGGCCGAAAGCTGCAGTCCAAAAAGCGTCTACCACAGGCCGCCCCAGGCATGAAAATAGCAAATACCGTTTTGGCAAAAGGTCTTCTCCTCAAGGCCCTTGGTTTGTCCAGCCGACTATTGACTGTTGCTTTAAAAAAAAGAAAGAGCATCTACTTTCAAAATGCAGCCCCCCCCCCCCCCCCCGCACTCCCCTTTATTTTAGCAGCAGGCTGCTACCCACCCATCCTGGTGAGAAGGGAAGTAAAATGTCCCAGATGAAAAGATCGAAGCAAGCCCACATCCCATCTGGGAAGGAAGGAAACGAGCTGGAAGTTTGTTCCTCTTCAGCCAGTTAACAATCACAATGCAGGCTCCCCATCCCAGAAAGGACCCCCATCCCCAGAAGGGGGGCTGCAGGGACCTTGGCATATCGGCCATAGCCTTGCTTTGCAGAGTACAGCAAAGCTAGAGTAGAGTATCCACCGAGGAGGAGTTTTCGTCCCAGCTCTTTTATGAGTGACGGCTGCCTTTGCCACCGGCCTACACGTTCTATCACCTTGTTACTCGCTACAGCCAATTTTAGCTGGAAACGCAGCTGCGTCTTCTCCTCGTACTTCACCCCAATCCTTCTTAAAAAAAGAAATCTCTGGCAACCTCAGAAAGAAAGAAAAAACTGAGCTTTAAGTTGGATAAGCCCAGAAATGGAATAGGCTGACTTTCTAGGCTGGCCTTCATGTATTTCTCGCCATCTTGATCTAAGAATGCACAAGTGTGGGGGGGGGGAGGGGGGAATCACGACGCTGATCTGTGTGAAATGTCTTCTTGACTCCCCCCAGTGCAAAAGAGCAGAAACAGAACGTGGGTCGTCCTCTTTTAGCGACAGCCTCATTTAGCAATCGTTCACAGCGCTGCTGGAAAAAGAAATAATAACTTTACTGCCCGCCCTTGGCTTTGCAACCGTCCCTGGCCTGCAAAGCGAAGGAGAGTTGAAGTCCGATTGTAAGACCAGCTGCCGTTTCACAGAGTGACGGCTTTGCTTATTTTTTGTTCTCCCTTGTTCCAAGGAGTGGCCGAGGTTTTGGGTGTTGCTGCCTTATCAGATGTTGAGGTGCAGGGGGCATGTTGACTTATAGCAGGGCTCGGCAATTTTAAACACTCGAAGAGCCACAAAGGTCCTAACCGGAAGCTGCTGTGGCCTAGAGGTAGAGCTCTTGCCTCCCAAGCAGGAGGTTGTGAGTTCGATCCTAGGTAGAGGCACATGTAGGGTCTCCTGCTTGTTGCAGGGGTTTTTACTAGATGACCTGCAAGGTCCCTTCCAACTCTGTTCATCTGTTATTCCATTCTGAAGCCGACCGGAAGTCCGGTTTCCCCACCATAGAGTCTGCTCCTAGCGCGGCTTCCTTTTTCCTCTACCTGTCCTAACCGAAAGCCCTATCAATTGTGGAGCCCACCGGCGACAGGGAGCCGTAGCAGAGGGATGGAAGAGCCACATGCGGCTCCAGAGCCGCAGGTTGCTGACCCCTGACTTATAGCTTCACCATGGGCCTTTATGGGAAGGGGGGGAAACTCCCCAATAGGTATGGGCATTAATTGGAATAAGAGACGATGGCGTGACCATTCATTTGTCTTGTCTCCGGGGTGAAGGATTTGGAAAGTCCTCTCCTTTGCTTTCTCAAGTGGGCATTTCATAGCCGATTCCCCCATCCTTCGGCAATGTTGGGTCAAACTGCTGCTGCTTAAGGGATTCTGAATATCTATTCAGAAAATATTTTCCCCCTGTTTTCTTTTGTTCTGCTCTGTCCTTGAAAGCTGTGAGCTTCAGCAACCACACAGATACCTTGGTTTTCAAGAGTAACGTGTTTACATTGCTTTTCGGTGACATTTGTTCAGTAGCTGAGTATTTTGCATGGCAAATCAGTTTGACTCCTGTGTTTGGGATGCAGCCAACACAATGACTGAACTACGGGGTGGGGGGGGGGGGAGGACGTTGTTTTTGTAATAGACCTGAACATGTTGGGTTTTGGACGTGAAAACAAATTAGCTCAGCTCACGAAGCAGAAGTGATCCAGTTTCACCTCCAAGAAGACAGCAGGGATTTTCCTTTGTCTCCTGTTAGATTTGGGGTTGCTTTGCCTGCTGGCTCTTTTCACTCGGGAGGGAAGAACTGGGTGTATACTTACAACTTAGTGTAGAGCACATCTCTTCTGTGGATGGGGGAAAAGGCGTTGCACTTTCTGGCTAATGAGAAAAAGGGAAGTCGAATCTGTGTATCAGAGGTGGGGGGGTGGGGGGTGAAATGTCCCGGCAATTAGGATGTTGCAACCCGCCATCTCCGAAAAGATCATGTTACATCGAGCCCAGCCATGCAATTAAGGTAATTGAACCGACAGTAATCCTTAAAAATGCATAGGAGGAATTGCAGAGAAATGCTGGAGACTTCTGGGGGAGAAAGCTGTGGCCATAATTATAAAAAAAAAAGGTAGCTCTTCCTGCTGAAAGGTTTCTAAATCGTCTGATTCCTGAAATCCAGTCTTTCTTGCAAAAACAAAACAAAACACAGAGATGCCCTTCTCTAAATTATGGTTGACTTATTTCAATTGTTCTCAATTGCTGTTGTGTTTTCCCCTCTCTGCCTCCAGCAAGCCTTGGTCGATATTTTCCCTTTCTCCCGTCATGCTGGTGGGCTCCAGCCCTGTTTCTGCCAGTCCCCTTGGCATTTGGGGAACGAGAGGGTGGTCTGGGCTCCAGGATAGGTAGGAAGCAGATGCCCACAACAGCCGTACGGAAGGAATGTCCCATGTTCAAAGATGGGATGCCACTCGAATCTCTAAAGAGGAAGTCTCGTTCCATGCATGGCTCTTGGTGCTGGCATTAGGATGCTGGTTTAGATGGACCTTTTACCTTCTTCCTTTTTCTCCTCAGCCAAAAAGTGCAACGCCTTTTCCCATCCATAGAAGGAAGAGATGCTCTACTACACCAGGTTGTAAGCTGCGAGGTTCCTCTTGGGGAGAGTCACCCACATTAGGAATCTCAGTGCTCCGGCTTGTCAGAAAAGATAACCTCCAAGAGAAGGGAAGCTTGGATCAGGCTGTTGAGGCTTCCATCTCGATTCCTTTGAACAGGGCCCGGAGATGCTCCTGCCTCTATTTATTCCCATGATCAAGGTCTCTTCACTAGGCAGGTATCTCTGCACGCTTGAGTTAATCTCTTCCAGGAAGGTAGATATAAAGGATCCGATTGCTAACGTTCCATGGCAGCCCCCTCGGGAGGACCTCCTGTCTAATGGTGAAATTCAATTTTTTTTTTACTACCAGTTAGGTGGGGGTGGCTTGGTGGGCGTGGCAGGGGAAGGATACTGCAAAATCTCCATTCCCACCCCACACTGCTGCCAGCCAGAGGTGGCATTTGTCGGTTCTCTGAACTACTCAAAATTTCCGCTACAGGTTCTCCGAACTACTCAAAATTTCTGGTTCTCTAGAACCTGCTGGATTTCACCCTTGCTCCCATCTCTGGTCTCTTGAGAGGGAAGCTTTTCTTCCAATATTCCGTGGGGATCCGTTCTTTCCCGCCCTACGTCTTTCTCTCCCCTGCAGCTCTTTCTGTTCACGGGGACAACCTGGCAAGCGGAAGAGCGGGGGAAGAACCGCCATGGCGCTGAGCTTGAAGCCACATAAATATTTCAGGAGCTCTCGAAATAATTTCACGCAGCATCTTCATGGCTGGCACGTAGGAAGCGAGCGGCCCCTTTTTATTTTTATTGTTTTTGTCCGATTGGTTTCCCGTGGAGCTGCCTGCATGGCGGGAGCCAGCTCGGACCGAGGCCGTTGGGAAAGAGGGGTGGAAACGGTGCCATGGGCCCTGGAGTTGCTCCCATTTGGCCCAAGTAACTGCAGCGGCTTTAAAGTTTGGAGAAGTGAGATGGTGGTTCCTCGTGAATTGCCTCTCTGAGAAAATCAGGACATCGCTCAGTGGAGGCCCTATTAGGGCCTGCAAGTAGGTGAAGCTCCCTTGCTCAGGTTTGAACTTGCGGACTTCAACTCCCAGAATTCAACATTGGTTGAATTCCCAGGGAAACCAACATCTTAACTGCCCCCTGTTCCCTCCTTGGCCAGCAATAAAATATCAGGAACTTAGAGGGTAGAAGATGCTGGAGACGTTTCTTTCAATCATTTATTAACTGGCTATGACTTATTTTATTTTATTGTTTTGCAAAATGGGGTTTCCCCTCTTCTGCTGAAAAGATCCTTCATATAAATACCTTTCCCTGCCTTTTGTGGGGCCAAGCATGAGTGGAAGGTGTCCTTGGTTGGCCATCCCAAGGTCCTCGGAGCTCGGGCTCACTGGGGTCTGCTAGAAGGAAGGCCGGCTGAGAAACTTCTCAAAAAATCCCAAACTGTCCTTAAAGGCACCAGTTTCTCAGGCCTGGAGAAATGCATTTGGAAAGCTCCGTGGGACCACCCGTGGAGAAGGAAGTCCGGTGGTGGCTTCCCAGCTGTGTGGTTTGTTTGTTTTTGAACTGGAGTGGAGTTGAGCTGCAGGCAGAGAGACGATCCATCCCTTGTGGGGAGCAAGAGATACAGATCAAGGTCAGGCCTGGTTCTCCTTCAGCTGTTGTTCTAAGCGTCACACCAGAAACGGCAGCCTGCAGGTCACAGCCGGGGTTCCCAAAAGATGCTCGGCTGAAGCTCACCGGGTGATATTGCGGCTTGCTTCAACACGTGAATCTGACCGTGATCTCACTTCCCATCTGCTGTTGCCCTGACCTGCTCTATTTCTGCTGGCGGGGAGGTTGTCCCCCAATGAGCATTGTGCGCTTCTCCAGTCTTTGCCTACATTTGTATCCGACGGCTTTCCATAATCATAACCAATTTCATTGTAATTTTATTACAATATTATTACAATGACAATAAAGATTATTATTATAATCCCCTGCTGCAGCCAGGTTCATGGGTATGGTTAAGCCAGGGGGTGTCCAAACTTGAGAACTTTAAGACTTGTGGGCTTCAACTCCCAGAATTCCCAGCAAGAAATGGGTATTTCGACAGAAGAGTCAGGAAGGAGGCAAATAATGGGAATTTCTCAGGGAACAAGCCAGGCGGGATCAATAGCCAGCAGACCAATCAGGTTGAACCATGACAAATGGCTTTATTACACATTGCAGAGGGTTGGATTAGACCAGGGGTGTCCAACCTGGGTAACTTGAAGACCTTGCGGACTTCAGCTCCCAGAATTCGGCAGGCCAGCAGGGCTGGCTGGGGAATGCTGGGAATTGAAGTCCACAAGTCTCAAAGTTCCCAGGTTTGGGCACTCATGGGTTAAGCCATTGGCCCCGGCTTAGAATTTTGTTCCCGTGTCTGGGCTAGCTCTTGTAGCACTCATGCAGCAAACCTGTTTAATCTTTGGCAAACCGTCCAAGGGGATGATGATGAGTGCCCTATACATTTTAATTATAGTTGGAAGAGGCCAAGGATCATGTAGCCCAGGGGTGTTGTCCCACCTGGCAACTTGTGGATTTCAACTCCCAGAATTCCCCAGCCAACCATGCTGGCCTGGTGAATTCTGGGAGTTGAAATCTACGAGGTCTTCAAGTTGCCCAGGTTGGACACCCCTGGTCTAATCCAACCCTCTGCAAAGTGTAATGAAGCCATTTAAGCCACCCTGGCGAGGTGGGGGGCTCTCCAGCTTCTTCCTGAAATCTGAGATGGGGAACACTTGGTTTAACCCGATCGGTCCGCTGGCTATCAATCCCATCTGGCTTGTTCCTCAAAAATTCCCATTTCTTGCCTCCTTCCCGACTCTTCTGTGGATGAGGCCTGTGCCGTGATTCCTTGGCAGCGTCCTCGTCCTCTTGTGACCTCTTTGTTCTGCTCTTGTGACCTCTTTGTTCTCCTGAAGAATCGCCTCTCCGTGTCTCGGCAGGGCTGGGGGGCAGCCGGCTCGTGCATGCACGCGGCCATCTCCGGATCCTGGGCCTCTCCGAACAATTAAGTGGCGCAGGGACCATCTGATGGGGATTTAGGTCTTTACGAGGACGGCTTGTGTGCGCGTGGCGGATGGAAGGCCAAGCTGAATAGCAGCCTGTCACGCCTCAGACCCCTGCTGTTGATCTGTCGAGGGTCTCTTCGGGGCTTCAATAGCCCTTTTATCGCGGCTGCTCTGCCTCTCGTGTGGGATGGCTGGCTGGCATGGGAATCCAGCCTAGCCCTCTCAGCCGGGGCAGGGAAAAACAGCCAGGAAAGGCGGCTTATTGTGATATTCCTCCCAAAGAAAGCCACACCAGTGTGCACACAATCTTCACTTGTAAGCAGTTTGTGGATAAAAAGCCTTGGGACGATCCGTCAGAAGTATTCGATAGGCCAGGGGTGTCCAAACTTAAGAACTTTAAGACCTGTGGACTTCAACTCCCAGAATTCCCCAGCCAGCCATGAATGATAGAGTTGGAAGGGACCAGAAGGATCACCAGTGTCTCAACCTACCCAACTTTAAGACCTCTCTCTCTCTCTCTCTCTCTCTCTCTCTCTCTCTCTCTCTCTCTCTCTCTCTCCTCCTCCTCCTCCTCCTCCTCCTCCCCCCCCTCCCCCAGTAGCAGACAGTATGGTGCTTTTTATGGATGCCTGCTTTTTCTTGAAAGGTTAATGAGTTCTTCAGAAACTGAGCAGCTCCTCGTTTATCAAATGTGTTTACCAAATGTTCCACGGACTTGTTAGAAATTAGGATGGGGGAGGAGGGAAAGCAATGGGGCCCAATGGTGGCAGAAGACAACGCCCAGGCTTGCCGATAAGATACCCATCTTCTTCTTCTGGGCATCGCAATAATGCCTTCCCTTCCGATGGACATGCCAATGGAAGGACTAACAGAGGCATTGTGTGTCTGTACAGTTAATCTTGTTAAGTCGTGATTGCCACTTAATCTGCTTCTTTGTGCTGGGTAGAGAAAGCGAGATAGGGGGGAGCTTTGCGAGGGGGGGGTGAGCCAGTGTGTGAGCCAGGCATTAGCCACGCTGCCTTTGTGAGGCTGGGATGGCTGGCCAGGGTTTGTGCAGCCTCAGCGGTTAGATTTGGAGCAAGAGAGGCTTCAGCTAAGACACGCACCCTGGCGCAGAGGCCGAGCCATAAGCAGGCAGGCTGGCATCCTTCCTCTTGGCATTCAGCACCTTGGGAAACAGTTGGGAAGACCAGGCTGCTCCTTTCTAATTCACCCGGTTTAATGTGACCTGATTTCAAGGAGAGTCGCATTAAAAAGTTCTTTATTTTTCGTGCTGGACTGCACCCGGAGGCTTCAGTTAGTTCAGAATGCAGCCGCGCGAGCAATTATGGGAACCACTAGGTTCACCCACATTACACCGCTCTTGCGCGAGCTGCACTGGCTGCCTGTTGTCTTCCGGGTGCGCTTCAAGGTGTTAGTTATCATCTTTAAAGCGCTCCATGGCTCGGGACCTAGCTATCTGCGGGATCGGATCCTGCCTCACACATCCTCACGGCCGATTCGCTCCCACAGAGAGGGACTTCTCCGGGTGCCGTCCACTAGACATTGTCAGCGGGCGACGCCCAGGGGAAGGGCTCTCTCTGTGGCGGGCCCGACCCTCTGGAACGACCTTCCCCCCGATATTAGAACGACCACGGACCTCCGCTCCTTCCGCCTGAAATTGAAGACTCATCTTTTCCGCCTGGCCGGCCTAGGGTAGTCTCTCTCTCTATGGGTTTTCAAATGTATATTTATATTTAGTGGGGATTTTTAGTTAATGGGATTTTAGCACAGGAATTAGTTTAATCTGTTTTAAATCTGTATGTATTTTGTATATTTATTGCTTTTATTCTCCCTGTGCACCGCCCCGAGTCCCTGTGGGGAGAGGGAGCGGTTAATAAATTCAACTTTATTATTATTATTATTATTATTATTATTATAAAACCCATCCTTCCCTTGGCCATTGGGTGCTTTGGGGAATGATCTCTTAGGTAGGAATCCTAGAATCTCTTGTTGACATTGAGAGCCGAAAGTTTGGCAGTTGGTAATTGTTTTACCCAACACTGACTTCATTTGACAGGAGAAGACTATTAGGAGGAGAAGGAGCATCTCTTTTTCTTCTCCTCCTCCTGATCATCATCATCACCTCCTCCTCCTCCTCCTCCTCCTCCTCCTCCTCCTCCTCCTCCTCCTCCTCCTCCTCCTCCTCCTCCTCCTCCCTCTCTTAACAAAAAGTTTAGCCACCACTGTCCTAAAGCAACTCAGGAAAGTAGAGATGGGCATGAAAGGCATAATTTCACATGTTAAACTCCGTCAGGAAAGAATGGCAGCCTGGGCATGGAAGGGTTTGTGTATGTGCAGAAGTTCATTTTTGCTTTAAAAACAAACAAACACAACCTTCATGCAGGGCAGTCCTCTATGTTGGCAAACCTTATTTCCACAATCTCAGGTGTAAACCAGATTTTAAACCGGAGGATTTGATTCCTTGCCAGGAGAACTCTCCGATTCTCTCCGTAACAATTCGCTTCTTGGCAAAACCCCTTTTTGCAAGTTAGTTTTTGCATATTAATCTCTATCCCTTTCCTTCCGTCCAGCTGAATCAGCGCGATTAGAGAGCAATTGTTAAGTTTAGCTTCCTCCTTGCAGCAGAAAAGTTTCCTTGGCTGACTTTTGCACAGAGCATTTTTCTTAGTCGTTCAGGCTGGGGAAATTCCACTGTTCCCTCCTCTAGTTTGTAAATTCGTTGCTGGGGAAGACTGTTTTGATTAATATTACAATCCAGATTTCTTTATGGCACATCCAAAATAATTACTAACCTTCCAGAAGTTTTGTTATTGTATTTGCTCCGTTGTTTATAGCTCTTCCCCAAACCCCCACAAAGGAAACAATTTTTATTTTTCTCAGGGATGGAAAGAAAGGGCCCGTTAGTTCTTTTCGTATCATTCTAATTCCCTCTAAGATTGTTCGCAGGCCTGGCTAAAATAAAAGGATTGACTTCACCTTTGTATCTCTCCTTCTGTAATCTGAGGGAGCTATTTTAAAAATGCAGTACATTTCTTGGCCCGGATTTCTTTCCCAGATTGAAAACAAATTGTCAGCTCAGATGGATTGTTATTTTTAAGTCCAGGAGCTGTTTATGTTAATTAAAGCACTTGATTTTTCTAAATTACGCGACAAACACAAACACACGTTGGCCCTTGACGATTTCCGCAACCTGTCCCTTCAATGAGATAGGGCTCCTTTGCAAGGCCTTTCCTTCTCTTCCTTTCTGCCCTTTTTTTCTGCTGGGCTCTTGATATCTGAGGGGCTCCCCGGGAGCTGAGGAATTAGCACCCCCAACTCTGCCGCAGGAAGAGGGGAATTCTCTTAAGATATGTTCCTTGCATACGCTTCCTCTATTATAAAAGGCGCATTATCATTTTCAGCTTAGTGATCATGAATAGGACACTTTCTCCAAAAGCTTGAAATCACTAGTTATCACTTTTGTGTTGTGTGTCCATCCATCACAAAAGTCAAGAAGGTAGCTAAAGGCTTGTGTTGGCATTCAGACGTGGGGGTGGGGGGGTGGGCTTAACATCTCCCATTCAGAGCAGACCCAACTTCCCTGGCTAGAACCTTTTGCAGCCACCCTAAAAGCAGGGAGGGAGGCCGCATCGATTCTCTGGCCGTTCTCCGCCCCGAGGCCACTGTGGGCAGCGGCCGTGCCCTTGTGATGCTTGTAGCAAACCTCAGGGGCAGCAGCGCTGCCGTCCCCAGGTGACCTTCAGGGAGAACTGCAGAATGGGATTAAGAGATTAGTCCTGGAAATGTCGGGGACGATGTATCGGTCAGATGAGAGGGAGCCACTCTTCCTTTTTCCGCTACAGTTGAGAGGCTGTGGAGGAGATCGGCAGAAAGTGTGGCCTTACCTCACGCTGAAGTCTCCTCTGCAGCCCAACCTTGGCCCAGAGCGGAGTTGAAGTACCATCCTCTTCGGCTATCCCAGGTGTCCATCTCAAGAGAGGACAGCCTCTAGCCAAACGTGGCCATCCCCAAAAGGTTTACAGCAAATGCCTGGTTAGTATTGGCGGGAAGCACACTCAGCGCAATAGGCAAAAATGGGAAAGATAAAACTCCCCCCCCTCCCACCCACCCCCAAGAACATGTGGCCGGCCCTGTTGCCAAGATGACCCCATAGGCAGACCCCCTGAAGACCCCACCAGTGGAGTGCTCTCCTGCCTGGACAGCTCCAGTTGAACGGCACGAAATTAACCTTTGGAGCTGTGATCGGATGGGTAATGGGAGGTGAGGCAGCCTTATTTTAATGGATGTCTCACGATGTGCTGAAAGAGGATCAGCAGAGCCCATGTTTTTGAAGCTGACCAGAAAGGAGCACTTTGAATTACCGTATATTTCGGAGTATAAGATGCACCAAGATTTTGAAGAGGTAAATTTTTTTTTAAAAAGGTTTCGGACTCTGCAGACCTCCCAAACCCTCTGCATGCCTCATTTTTTTGTGAAGAGTTTGAGAGGCCTGCAAAGTGCTCCTGCGTGTTGGAGGGGGGCAAAAACGAGAAAAAACAGCCCGTTTTTTGCCAAAAAAAAGGGGGCATGCATAGAGGCTTCGAGAGTGCCCCTGGGGCGGGGGGGGGGGGAGGGCAAGAACGGGCAAAAAACAGTCTGTTTTGCACTTGTTTTTGCCCTCCCCAGCCCCCAGGAGCACTTTGCAGGCCTCCCAAACCCTCTTCACGTCCATTTTTGCGAAGGGGGTGGGGTTTCGGGAGGCCAAAAATGCTTTATTCAGTGTAGAAGATGCACCCAGATTTTCACCCTCTTTATAGTCTTATAGTCTGAAAAATACAGTGCTTCACACCTTTCAGTCAACAGATGGAATAGCATTTTTTTTATTCTAGCATGCCGATTCAAGGAAGGGGCCTGCCCTCTGGAAGCTAAAATCCCCCCCCCCCTCCTTCAGTCTGTGGTGCATCCTGCCCTCTTCCCTCCAAGCCCCATGGAACCGCTAAGCTGATTGAATGTTCTGCGGAGTTGCCAATTAAAACAACGCATGTTCCCAGTAAAATCTTGGCTTAGGAAGCCGGTTGCTTGAGAAGTTGATAGCGTATTTTCACACACATCTAACGCCACCACTCCCCCAAGAGGGTTCATTCTAAATTTGGCTGGGAAGCCTTATTACCTGTGGGCAGGGCTGAGGTGTCCATAAGCTCAACCTTGACCAATCGAACCAGAATTGGCTGGTCAGCATGGCTGACGTGAGGAATTCTGGGAGTTCATGACAGGCATGCTGCTAGTATTATCATGGTCGGTTGTCCGGCAGGCCAGATGTTCAGACTGAATCAGCCATTTTTGTCCACCTCTCAAGGCCTTTTCAAGTATCTGAGATAGGCAGATGTGGGATGTAAGCTCCCTCCAAGTAAAGCTGCCTTCTGCAATTGGCTGATTCCGTGGTTCTGTCAATGCCATTGGCGCTCCAGATGTTTTGGGATTGCACTCAAGTTGCCTATTCCTGTTGGTACTATCTTTGTTTCCCTTTGCCACAGACGTTCTCCTTCTGTTTGTATGTTGTGGTTTTTCTCCAGTTCTTTCTCTTCTGCTCTCTTCAGGAACTGCAGGATCCATTATCCAGACTTCTGGGCCTTTCTTATCAGCAATCGTTAAGTCTGGAATGTTGTATTTCAGATGATTGTTATGATTTCAGTTGGATAGTGGAACCTGGCAGGGGCCTGGGAGGATATACCGTATTTTTTGGGATTATAAGGCGCACCAGAGTATAAGACACACAAAGATTTTGAAGAGGCAAATTTTAAAAACGTTTTTGCACCCTGTAGACCTCCCAAAAATGGCCCATTTTTGGTGAAAATGGGCCCATTTCTTTGTCAAAAAAAGGCCATGCATAGCCTCTAGGAGGCTTATAGCGTGCTGCTGGGGGGGGGGGAGGGAAACGAGCAAAAAATATGGCTGGTTCTTCTCTCATTTTTGCCCTCCCCATCCCCCTGGAGTACTCTGGAAGCCTCCTAAAGGCTATGCACGGCCATTTTTGTGAAAGGGGCGGGGTTTCAGTAAGCAAAAAAAAAAAAAGCCGTATTCAGTATACAAGACACACCGAGAATTTCACCCTCTTTTTTGATGAAAAAAGGTGCGTCTTATACTCTGAAAAATACGGTAATCACAGGTTTTATAAACCTGAATGGCTAATTTTATTTTTTACAGAATAGCACACTCTAATTGTACGTTACTACTTAAAGTTTGAGTTCGTTTTTATTACTACCGTACGTTCTTTTTTATTACACCCTCCCTGTTGGAGTATTTTTAATTTTTGTTTGTTAAATACACT
The DNA here is from genome assembly GCA_039707465.1 of Rhabdophis nuchalis. Taxonomy (NCBI): domain Eukaryota; kingdom Metazoa; phylum Chordata; class Lepidosauria; order Squamata; family Natricidae; genus Rhabdophis; species Rhabdophis nuchalis. The sequence continues at coordinate 23,055,822 of CM077657.1, read as the reverse complement.
TACTTGTTGTTCTGGTTTTAAATTTAAAAAACAGTTGCTTCTTGTCATGTGTTTTCTGTGCTGATATCGTGCGTTAAAATGAAAAGTAAAACGTGGGAGAAATTCCATTCTCCCTCCAAGGGCTGAGTCATCTATTTTGTCCCAGTCTCCCAGGGATTCTGAAGATGTACTTCTCTCTCTTCTTTTTTTTTTATCCACAAAACCCCTCAGGGTCGGTGCACTCGAGAAAACTGCAAATACCTTCACCCTCCACCACACTTAAAAACACAGCTTGAAATCAACGGGCGCAACAACCTGATCCAGCAAAAGACAGCCGCTGCAATGTTTGCACAGCAAATGCAGTTCATGGTCCCTGGAGCCCAGCTGCAGCCGATTGTAAGTGACAGGAGCCATTCTCGGGATAAGGTGCGGCTCGGGGGGAGGGCGCTTCTTGGGATAGAAAGGTTAGAGCAGTATTTCTCAACCTTGGCCACATGAAGATGTCCGGACTTCAACTCCCAGAATTCCCCAGCCAGCGAATGCTGGCTGGGGAATTCTGGGAGTTGAAATCCGGACATCTTCAAGTGGCCAAAGGTTGAGAAACACTGGGTTAGAAGTAAGATAGGGTCACGTTTCCAACAACGTGAGGATGAAGCCAGGGGCTCCATGGCTCAGGTCCTGGTTACTTGAGAGACCGCCTCCTACCACATTCCTCCCTTCGACCTGTCCGCTCTCACAGAGTTGGCCTTCTCAGGGTGCCGTCAGCCGGTCAATGCCGACTGGCGACCCCCCAGGGGAAGAGCCTTCTCTGTGGCAGGTCCGACACTCTGGAACGACCTTCCCCCCGATATCCGGTGCGGACCTACGACTCTTCCGTTGGATGGTAAAAGCTCATTTCTTTCATCTAGCCGGCCTGACATAGACTAGGGAATGTTTTAATTCGTTATTTATGGGTTTTAACTATTTATTCAATTTTAGCACAGCTGTATTGGTTTAATTGTTTTTTAAATTTTGTATATTGTGGGGTTTATATACCGCCCTGAGTCCCTTTTTGGTGAAAAGGGCGGTATATAAATTGAAATAAAGTAAAGTAAAAGTAAAGTAAAGGATACTGCTGGACCGCGCAGGTCACATCTATCGGGGAGTTCTCAACACCAGCTCGAAAAATTGTGTCGGTGACTTGAAGGTGGGAAAACTGCACTGGAGCGGGTGGAACGTCAGCAGAATTTTTTGATTTTGATTTTTGATGTTATTTGATTTTTATACCGCACCAATCTCCCGAGGGACTCAGCGCGATGCACAGGAAGTTAAAAGCAGACATATAAACATATAGACAAATACAAGTACAATATTAAAATCTGATTAAATTTAAAGATAGCCTGTGCTAAAAAATACAACTAAAAGTTACCAAAAATTAAAATCAATTTAAAACTCAGTCTGTAAGAATGATCTCGGGGTCTAAGCTAGGCCGACTAGATGAAAGAAATGGGTCTTGAGACGGAAGAGGCGGAGGTCCGTGATGGTCCGGAGTTCAGGGGGGGGGGGTCGTTCCAGAGGGCTGGAATCCCTGACCTTCCCCAAAAGACCCAACACCAACATTCAAAATTGGCACACTAGCAACGAGATCGAAGGTTATTGGGCTCCACCTGCCCATCGAGGTTGTTTCAGGAGAAGGGCCCCTGCGTTAACAAGCTCCACCTAGCCCACAAAAGCTTCTACCCTCATCCACCAGACGGTGCTTTCAGTGCCACAAGATTCGTGGCCGATTTTGCCCAAGAGACCCCCAACATTCTGACTTCGTAGGCTGACGTGTTGGCTTTCCAAACCGTGTCCCATCCACATGGGCAAGAACACTATGCGCTTCCGATCCGTGGCATCCATAAGAGCAGGTGGAGGCACCAAATGCCCCCCCAATGTCTTGAGTGTTGGGTGCATCTTTTGAAAGCAGCATGGTGCGCCAGCCCTTTCAAAGACCAGGGAAGGAATGGATGGTGGAGGCCCATAGATGAATATTGATAGATGCCCGTTTATTCGGTGATTGGGTGGGTGGGTGGGGTTGGGCTAGATCAGGGGTGGGCAAACTTTGCAACTTTAAGTCTGAAGGACTTCAGCTCCCAGAAGTCTGGGAGCTGAAGTCCTTCAGACTTAAAGTTGCAAAGTTTGCCCACCCCAGGACTAGATGACCCTACAAGGTCCCTTCCAACTCCGTTCACCTGATGACAGCCTGTCTTTTGCTTGCTCTCCCGCAACAGACGACGTTTCCGGTGACTCCTTCGCTTGCAACCAGCCCCACCATGGCGTTCAGCCCCTACTTAAGCCACATTTCTCCAGGGATGGGCTTGGTTCCTGCAGAGCTCTTACAAAACACACCCGTTCTGGTATCCAGCAACCCCACGGTCTCGGTACCCGGTGGCTCCCCCGGGCAGAAGCTCATGAGGACAGATAAATTAGAGGTATTTGCGTTGGCTTGTTTTGTGAAGGAATCGATGGGAGGATTTGGGTGCAGATTGTGCTCCCTTGCCATCAGCCTTGTGAGAAACGAGAAGCACACCCAGGGGGACTAAGTGTCATTTTATTGTAAGGTCACATTAATAGAATTGTGCAAACTGAAAGGACTTTTCCTTACAAAACTTAAGGAGGTTTCTGTTCTGACCGAGGCTTCCCAAGAGCCTGAAGCAAACTCCTTGTCCTGAGAAAAAACCCTTTGATTAATTGACCGTGAATTCTGCTCACTCACATCCAGCAAAGTCTTTCCAGGGAGGATTTACAGTCACAGACTTTATCTGGCTTGGAAAGCTGCCAGGCTGAGATCTGCAAAACTTGGCCAGGAGTCTCGGAGAGTCATGAACCAATGAAGCGAACTGATTTTCTCCTGCAAACTCCACTCCCCTTTTGCTCCTCTTTTATGTCCTCTGGGAGGGGCCATCCATTGTCCACCTGTGGCCTTCCTCCCATGTCGGCCCTTGTTCCTTAGCTGTTCCCTTCATCTGGCAACTCTGCACATGCGCACACTGGGAACAGGCTCCAGCTGTTCCTCTGCCTCACTGATATCCGAATCCAAAGGCAGCTGATAACTGTCAGAGGGCCCTGGCCCCTTCTCTGCCTCCCACCCAGAGCCCTCCTCGGGGCCTTCCCCAGACTCCAGGACTGGCCCAGGTTCCTCCCCAACCTCCTCACTGTCCGAATCTGCTGTCCACTGGTGGGCCCAACCGATTCCCTTCTGAGATGATTGCCATGCCCCTATTCACCCTCCTGCAGGTTCAGCTGCCTTTTATCCACATATGGCTCCCTCCCTCTCCCAAGGCCATTTCCACTCACTGTTCCAGTTTCTCTTTCCTCCTTGCAACTTGATGTGTCCCCCCCCCCCCCCCCCCCCCGTCCGTCCGTCCCCCTTCTTACCCAAGCGAGCCTGGCAGAGCGATCGTCTGGAGAGCTTCCTCCGGGTGCAGCAGGATAGGTTCCCCCTTCCAATGCCACCTCCTCTGCCTTTCCAGGTGTGCCGGGAGTTTCAGCGTGGGAATTGCACGCGGGGCGAGAACGACTGCCGCTACGCTCACCCGGTCGACCTTGCCATGATCGACACGAACGAGAACACGGTCACGGTGTGCATGGATTACATCAAAGGCCGATGCTCCAGGGAGAAATGCAAGTACTTTCACCCCCCTGCGCATTTGCAAGCTAAAATCAAGGCAGCTCAGCACCAGGTGAATCAGACCGCTGCAGCCGCAATGGTAAGAGAGCCGCCTCTGGCGACCGCTTGGCTGAAGGTTGTGTTGCCCCACCAAGTGGGGACGGGGGGTGGAGGGTGCGGGGGGGTGGGTCAGGGGGTTCCCCCTTCCCCTTTCTAACAGAGTCGCCCTCCCACAATCACCAGTTTGGCCCTGAGATGCTCGTTTAGAAGGAAGCCCCACAGATTTCAGAACCCATAAAGCAGACCCCCAAACCCCTTGAGGTGCGTTTGTGTTTCAGACAGGTGGGGCTCCATCTGCAGAGCAGCCTCCTTTCTTTCTTTCTTTCTTTCTTTCTTTCTTTCTTTCTTTCTTTCTTTCTTTCTTTCTTTCTTTCTTTCTTTCATCTTCCCTCCCTCTTTCTTTCTTCTTTCTTCCTTTCTTCTTCCTTTCTTCCTTCCTTTCTTCCTTCCTTCCTTCCTTCCTTCCTTCCTTCTTCCTTTCATCTTCCCTCCCTCTTTCTTTCTTCTTTCTTCCTTTCTTCTTTCTTCCTTTCTTCCTCTTTCCTTGTTTCTTCTTCCTTTCTTTTTTCTTCTTCCTTCCTTTGTTCCTTCCTTTGTTCCTTCCTTCCTTCCTTCCTTCTTCCTTTCATCTTCCCTCCCTCTTTCTTTCTTCTTTCTTCCTTCTTCCTTTCTTCCTTCCTTTCTTCCTTCCTTCCTTCCTTCCTTCCTTCTTCCTTTCATCTTCCCTCCTTCTTTCTTCCTTTCTTCTTCCTTCCTTTTTCTTCCCTTCTTCTTCCCTTCTTCCTTTCTTTTTTCTTCTTCCTTCCTTCCTTTCTTCCTTCCTTTCTTTCTTTCTTTCTTTCTTTCTTCCTTCCTTCTTTCCTTCCTTTTTCTTTCTTTTTTCTTCTTCCTTCCTTTCTTTCCTTCTTTCTTCTTCCTTTCTTTTTCTTTCCTTCTTTCTTTTTTTCTTTTTTCTTTCTTTCTTTCTTTCCTTCTTTCCTTCTTTCTTTCCTTCTTTCGCTCCCTCTCTCAGCATAGAAAGTTTACAAGGAGGAGCCATTGGCAATTTTCTCTTTAAGATCCAACCTGGCCTTTACAAAGCCAATTTATGCCGTTCTACCCATATCTGGATCATTCAGTTCCACATGAAGATGCCCATCGTCCCAAAGCTGTTTTTCCAAGAGGCAGCTGGACTTCCTTTGTTTTTCGTTGAAGACGTCTCGCTTGTCATCCCAGGAGCTTCCTCGGTTCTGACTGAACGGTGGGGAATGGAAGAATTTATATTCCATTCCTCATCATTCAGTAGAACCGAAGAAGCGTCTGGGTTGACAAGCAACACGTCTTCAACGAAAAACAAAGGAAGCCCAGCTGCCTCTTGAAAAAACACCTTTGGGGACACAACAGCGACCTGGATTTGACTGAGCATCTCCAGAGACCTGAAGATGGGATTAGGGTGGGTCTTGTCCCTAAAAGAGAACACCTCGATGGTCAGGCTTCTCGTGGGCAAGCGTGTGGAAGAATCGGCTCACATGTTCAGGTCTGATTCCTGCCATGCTACCTGTCACATTTGTCTCCCCACCTCACCCCAGTTCATGCTGAATCCATGCAGTCCCTTGTCAGTAAAAACTTTATTTCGCAGTGAGCCATTTAATCCCCCACCCAGCCTTAAAACAGTTTACCGATTGCTTGTTTTCAGAGCTGGGTCATCCAAACTGTCCTGCAATATTCATTAACTCCCCACTTGGTCAAGTCTCCCCGACTGGCACTGGTGAATGGCAAAGCTGCCCTCCACGGGACCTTTTAAGGTGGCCCAGTAGCTGGTTAGTTGATGGGTTTGACTGATCGATGGGCAAAACAGAGAGACAGAGAAAGGAACATTCACCGGCAGATTCCCCCCCCCCCAGAAGGCAGCTCTGAATTTGTTCACCAGCTCTAAGCAAGTGGCGTTCTATAAATCAGGGATCAGGAAGTCGAAGCTGAAAAGAAGGGGTGGGGAGGGGGGGCACAACTCCTTCACACCAACTTGGTTGTGCCCCGGGGGTCTTTTCAACTTGTGTCCCCCCAAATCATGGCATGAAAAAGACTCAAGGAAAGTTGGTTTTGCTCCGGCCAGCATTTAGATGGAACACTTTCTCGGATCGTTATTATTATTATTATTATTATTATTATTATTATTATTATTATTATTATTATTATTATTATTATTATTATTATTTGGTGAATCTTTGGTGAGATTCACACCCTTTGGGGCTGGTTGGTAGCTCAACAGCTCAAGTCCTAAATTATTATTATTATTATTATTATTATTATTATTATTATTATTATTATTATTATTATTATTATTTACTTTGTTCATAAAACATGAAACTCAGCCAACTGAACATTTAAAAATGCATTGCAAATAATAACAACAACTACTACTACTACTACTACTACTACTACTACTACTACTACTATTATTATTATTATTATTATTATTATTATTATTATTATTATTATTATTATTATTATTATTATTATTATTATTATTATTATACATTACAGAGACATTATATTAGAAACCCCGGGGCCTATTTTGCAGAATAGTTTTAGGGGCCAGGGATCCCCGGTGTGAATCCTTCAGCAAAAGGATCTCCTCATTCAGAACTATTTGCGATGGTAGCTTCATCAGGGCAGAAGCTCCGCCCCTCGTTTCCCGCGTACAACGTGATGACATCACGCACACCACGGAAGGGGCGGAGCTTGTGCCCTGGTGCTGCTTTCGTTCCCACTGAGTGAAGTGTGTCCGGCCCTACTGACCTTCCTCCCTGCTGCATTACTTGTGAAAACGGGGATCAAGCTTTCAAGGGGAGGCAGTCTGGTCTTCCCCCCCCCCCCCCAAATAGCTATTCTGTGTCCATTTTAACTGTTGCAGACCTCTCTGTGGTGCATGCTTTGTTGTCTGAATTTTTTTGTTTTGTTTTGTTTCTCAAAAAAAAAAAATACACTGTGATAATGCATTCATTTTATTTTTATTTTTTCTCTCTCTCCGCCTTCTCCACAACGTTGCTCTCCTTTTTGACACATCTCTGCTTGCTGTTTTTTTGTGTTGTGCTTCAACCCCCTTTCCTCAATACCGCCATGTACTCGCTGCCTGCTAATTAAGACTCAGCCAGCTCTCCGATCACAGAAGCGACCCCTGGAGGCAAACTTTGACCTGGTACTTGGAGCTTTGCATGTAACCATCCTTTAGATTGCATGGGATACCTTATTATTCATTTCTTTCCCTTTCCCTCTCTCTTCCTCTCTCTCTCTCTCTCTCTCTCTGCCTCTCCTTTCCTTTTCTGTTTCGGGTGTTGTGTCCGGAGGCTGCCCATCACACGAGGAACGACATGTTTCCAGTTGCATCTTTTGCTCTGTATTCTTTTACAGCCCCCTAAGATTGGGGAAACAAACAAGACCACACTCTCTGCTGGAATCAAAAATCCATTTTTTTTTGAACTGGCAGGTGTCTCTCCCGCCCAAAAAATTAAATGAAGCCCAGGTGCAGTTTTGCAAGAATCTCTGATGGCAGCTTTCCCCCCCCCAGTCCGTCTGTTTCCAAACAGCTCAGGAGGCTTCTAGATGGAGTCCTTTGAGGCCCTTCAGGGGCGTGAAGAAACGTGGGGTCTCCAGGCCCCTCCTTTGGAAAGGCAGCCCCTCTTGGTTGCCAGCTGATTTTTCAGTTTAATGGGACCCCCGTCCTAGTCCGATACAGGGAGTCCTCAACGTATGACTGGCCACATCTACAGTCGGGCAAGGGTCCAGGGCAGGTTGTAGGTTGTGGACCCCTTGTTTGTAAATATGAGGTTTGTGGCTTCCTAAACGACGAAGGCAAAAGGGGCACAATGCCAGATCCCGGGCTTTTGAAGGTGGCGTGGTCTTCGCCCTCATTCAGAGCTTCATCTTGGCTTTGGGGGAGGGGGCCCTGGTCTGGTGTTCCCCGCGAGGGGGAGGCCTGGATGGAGGAAACCTAAAAGGACTTTTCCTACCCTGGCTGAGCTTGGATTCTGGGAGTTGAAGTCCACAGGATTTAAAGCCGCCAAGGTGCAGAAACACGGCCACAGGGGAAGGGTTGTTTGGGAGTTGCCCAGAGGCCACGGCGAGTGAGTTGGGGCGACCTGCAGGGTCCAGTGGCTCCAGCATTGTCCCCCCCGTCCCCGTCCCCAGCTCAGGTGTCAAGAGTCAGAATTGCACCGAGGACCCCCCCCCCCTCCCCGTTGCACAAAGCCAGATGGCAATTCGCTCTCCACACACTAGCCAGGAGGGGCTGCAAAACTGCATCCTTCTACGATAGCAGGAGTTATGTGTGGCAATCGGGGTGGGATTTTAACCGGCTCTTTTGAGAGCCCAGCTGAAATTATTTCCTTCAACTTTTTTCCCCTTTAAATTCTTAAACCCATTGGGGCTGATGAGAACCCACTGATGAGTGGATCGTGAGCTTCGTCTGAGGCGCAGCCCCCTTCCCAAAGTTGGTGTATGGATGGGGCGGGGGGGGGGATCCTTTACCCCAGGGATGTCCAAACTTGGGAACTTTCAGACTTGTGGACTTCAACTCCCAGAATTCCCCAGCCAGCATAGCTGGCTGGGGAATTCTGGGAGTTGAAGTCCACAAGTCTGAAAGTTCCCAAGTTTGGACATCCCTGCTTTACCCCTTCAGCTTTTGGCGATTCATCCCTTTCTTTCCATTTCCATTCGTCATTGTTCCTGGCCTGTTTTCTCCTGGGGAGGGGGGGGGGAGGCTGGCTTCTGTCACCCCGTGCTTAGCTTTCAAGTTATCAGGTGTTTTGTTTTGTTTTAAAGAAAGAAGATAGGTTGGGTTGCTTTTTTGTTTACAGAAATAATAGGTCTTTTTTTAATTAAAGAAAAACCCCACAAGCAAAAGAGAGTGGGGAGGGGGGGGGGGTTGTAAATACGTGTGACTTCTGCCCGTCACAGGTCCTGAAGCGAGTGTGAGGTGAACCTCCCTAAATTTGGAATGAAATGAGGGGGCAGTTTTCCCACCCAAATAATAAATCCAGTAATTTGCTGGGGGTTTCTGTTCGAGAGAGAGAGAGAGAGGGAAAAACAGCCCTGCACAAGGAGGAAAATGGGAATTTGGAAGTGAATGAATGCACTGGGGTTGATGGGAGACAACCGAGGGTAAGAAGTATGGCCGGCTGGGGTTTGCTTAAGGCCTCCAATGCATCTCTATTCTTCAGGCACGGTTTGGGGAGGGGTGAACAGGCTGGGTGAACACTCCCCACCCCACCCCACCCTGGCAGGTGAGCACGTTCTCCGTTGAATTGCGATGGTGAAACAGGTGTGAACATTAACGCCTTGGCATGCCACAAGGTCTCCCAGACAAGACAAGCTGGTTGGAAAGTTGCGCAGCCAGCTCAGGGGCAGAAAGGAAAGGAAGCCTTTGGGCCAAATCCATCCTTTTCACCAGATCCACTAAAAAAGACACACACACACACACACACACACACACACCGTCTCTTTTGTTTTCTGCTGATCTTCCCCTGCTAATAGCCGTGTCTCTGACTTTAGCTGTTAAATGTTCCCTGTGTGTGTGTGTGTCTTTCACACTTGTCGCTTGCGTACCTCTGCAAACTGTTTCTGGGCGAGTGAAAATTGTTCTGGATTCCTCTCCTTTTGCTTTTCTGTTGGTTTTTTTTTTTTAATTCCCTTCCCTTTGAAAATCGAAGTGTTACCCCCTTGTGTACCCAGTGCAGTCTTGAGAATTCCAGCGGCATCCTTGATGGATGAGATTTTGTGTAAAAAAAGCAAGTCAAAACATCAGCGGGGTTAAAAGTCACTTAACTGTCAACGCTTAAGAAAGGAGGAAGAGGAGGAGGAAGAAGAAGCAAGCAGAGCTTCTTCAGTTCTGGAGCCTTCCCTCCTCTCCCGTATCGGAGGCTTCCCTGGCCCAGACGTTCTCCAGATGTGGGAACTGCAGCTCCCAGAATCCCCACCTGCCTCCGCGGCCCTTCCTGACCCTTTGGGAATGGAAAGGCCCCATTTGGGGAAGACCTTGTAACTGGACAGCTTTAAGACTTGCATGCTTCCAATGCCAGAGTTCCTGAGCCAACATTTTGGTGGCTAAGCAGGAGCGTTGTTCAGTGAGTCTCACCACATTTTACAAGTTGGCCACGCCCACCCAGTCACATGGCTGGCAAGCCACTCCCACAAAGCAGGCCACACCTACGGAAGAGGTTCTAAAAACTTTTGAAACCCACCTCTGGCACAGTTTCCCTTCTTCTGGCTGTCGAGGGGGGTGAATTCTGTCCCATCCCTCCTTTCTTAGCCATTGGAAATGATTTGAAGATGACAACCGCCTCTCCTGGTCCAGATACACTTTGACTAAACCTGGTTTTCCCTTTTTTTCCCTCCCCCCCCCTCCTCTCCCCTCCCCTTCCCATCGGCTGTGGCTCTCCCTTTCTGCAGGCATTGCCACCTGGTGCCCTTCAACCTTTACCAAAGAGGCCAGCACTTGAAAAAAACAACGGTGCCACCACAGTCTTCAGCCCAAGCGTTTTTCACTACCAGCAGGCCCTTGCCAACATGCAGTTGCAACAGCCTGCCTTCATCCCGACAGGTAGGTACCTTGGCTCGGCCTCGCTCTTCTTTCGAAGCGCGAACGGGCCCTGTCTGTCTCCTCCCGGGGCCACCGCGGGGGTCTCCAAAGGGCCCTCTCTGCCCAGCTTTTGCCCACAGTAGCTGTGCATGACTTCCTTCCCTGCTGTGAGCCTTCGGTTTGCTGGGGCTGCCTGAGCCAGTGATGTCCACGGGAAGGTGTGGGTGGAGAACAGGGCCTCTCCCAAGGGCTGAAGGACAGGACTCCCCCCCCCCCCATCTCTCTCTCTCTCGCTGCCTTAGGGGTGAGAATCCAAGAGAGTTTTTCCAGTTGAATTAGTTGGGAAGCAGTGAAGATTTCTTTGGGAACTGGATGGCCAGGAATCTCACCTTTCTTTGGAATATCTTGCTCATCCACAAGTAGCTTCTACAGTCTAAATCAGAGGTCTTCAAACTTGGCAACTTTAAGACTTGTGGACTTCAATTCCCAAGACTTGTGGCCTTCTAGAATTCCTCAACCAGCCCTGGACACCAGCTACTACAACTCCCACAATTCCGCCTGCTGGCTGAGGAACCCTGGGAGTTGAAGTCCACAAGTCTTAAAAGTTGCCAAGTTTGAAGGCCTCTGTTCTAGATGCTTCCTTGCATTTCAAAGAGCAACTAATCACCCCTGCTGTGAATAAACATCTCATGCAGGCCTGTTTCCCTGGCCAGTTTGTGATAGCTGCCCCTCCCCCTCCCTCCCTCCCTCCCCCTCCCTCCCTCCCTGCCACCCAGGGAAAGCCTCCCCTGCAGCTGAAAGCCCTGGTGTCAGGGTTCTAAATAACATCCGAAATTAAATCAGTCCAAGGCAAAGTACTGCTTTTAAGTTCCAATTTCTTCCCAGACTTGCCAACATGGCTCTCTTAATAAATTGGAACTTAGAGAAATACTTTGCCTGGGACTCTGATTTAACTTTGGATGCTATTTGCAACTCTGACATCAGGTGTGAACTCTGCTCCTCACCAAATACTCAGGGGTTCCACCGGTTTTGTGCAGCTAGCGTACCAAATGCGGCCCGTCATAGCTTTCCAAGAGAAAACCTTTGCCAAGTGCGCCAATAACGCCCGCCTGGCTAGCAGATGCCCCCCCTCACCCCCCCCATCCTCCCTTCTCCCCCTTCGGGACATGACTCCCACAGGCAGCCTCCCTGCAAAGGGCCAAACCGTAAGCAGGCGGGATTCAGGAAGCGGGATTCAAAACAAACTCCGTTGCGTGAAAATCCAAGCGTACGTTTCCCCCTTTGGGCCACAGCGCTGGAGTTTAAACGGTTCAATTACTGTTTGGATCCAGAGTTGGGTGTGGGCATCGCTGTGGGCGCTGCCGCGGAGAGAACACCCCCACCCCACCCCACCCGTAAAATAATAATCGTGTTACTCAGAATGTGTGCCTGTTAACACACGGACGGCTTCACTAACTAAATATCCCTTCTGTTCATCTTTTCCACGCTTCACTGCATGACGTGCAGGGTCTGTGCTCTGCATGGCACCCGCAGCAAACGTTGGTAGGTTTTTCTCCACCACCTTTTCCTAACACAAAAACGAGGCCTCTGGATTAGCCGGGGGTTACTGGCGGGGAGGGAGGGGAGGAGGAGGGTGTGGGTGGGTGGGTGTGCATACCTAGCAGTGTCCCCACGATATGCCTGGCTGACAATTCACTCTCCCTGTAAAAGCTGAAAACGGTTGTGCTCTTCCACATCTCTATAGTGCGGCAAGTGTGACGATGAAATCAGTGGAGCCGAGCTTAGATGAGCGTTAAAACTACACACGCACGCACGCACCCTCATTGTTTCCCTTCGGCCGTGTTTCCCCCTTCTCGTCTCTTTCACTTGCCTTGGTTCCACTCTGAAAGGCTGGCACAGTGTCATCCAATCCATTCCACCTTCCTTGCCCTTGGGCATTGCCCGGTAGCCCAGTCTGATGGGCTATGTAGTGCTGTGACGGCCACGTCCCCTCTGATGCCGTTCTGGAGGGAGGGAAGCCAGGCTGCCTCTCAATCCAGAAAGGAGCAGGACATAAACGGGGGCTTAGAAAAAAGAGTGGGGGCAGGGTTTAAGAGCAGGGGCCTTTCGTATTCTTTTGCCCTTGGGGGTATTTGGATCATTTAGGATTCTGGGACATATTTCCGCTCCTCTCCCAGTTCACTCTTATTCCACCTGCTTGCCGGGAAGACGATTGGCGGCGGTGGTGCCCAAGGAGTCAGCCTGCAGAAGGGATGAATTTATAAGCACTTCTGCTGGTTCTGTAACGGGGAGGGTTTTAGGCCAGTGGACAATCCTTTGGAGCAGGGGTCTCCAACCTTTGCAACTTTAAGTCTGAAGGACTTCAGCTCCCAGACTTCTCCAGCCAGCAAAGCTTCAGCAAAGTCCTTCAGCAAAGCTGGCTGGAGAAGTCTGGGAGCTGAAGTCCTTCAGACTTAAAGTTGCAAAGGTTGGAGACCCCTGCTTCAGAGAACACGATTCATGGACCACCGCTGTTTGCTTTGAGTGCAGACATGATTGGGTTTTCCCCCCTGGCTGTTTCAGTTTCCCCTGGACTAACCTTGATGAGGGAGGAGAACAGAAGGAGGGCTGCGGAAGCTGACCGACAAGGTCAACAGAGAATGTCAGTCAGGGTCATTGGACGGTCGCTTTCTCCCTCCAGACCGCAAGGGGCACGTTAGTGGATTGAGCCGGCTGTGACTTTGCCCTTGCTAAAATATATAAGATCCTGGGAGATCAGTTCCAGAGGGTTTGGGGGGTGTCCCCTCCAACCTAACCTGGGATAAGTAGTAATTTGGTGAAAGTTCCAGAACACCCAGCCTCCATTTAGAGCAGGGGTGTCCAAACTTGGGAACTTTAAGACTTGTAGGACTTCAACTCCCAGAATTCCCCAGCCAGCCATGAATGATAGAGTTGGAAGGGACCAGAAGGATCACCAGTGTCTCAACCTAGCCAACTTTAAGACTTGTAGGACTTCAACTCCCAGAATTTCCCAGCCAGCCATGAATGATAAGAGTTGGAAGGGACCAGAAGGATCACCAGTGTTCCTCAACCTAGCCAACTTTAAGACCTGTGGACTGGCTGGCTGGGGAATTCTAGGAGTTGAAGTCCTACAAGTTTGGATACCTCTGATGTAGAATTGTAGGCTCTAAAGCTTGAGGTGTCCTGATCTTTCTCCCTACTTTGCTCCCTGTTATTTTGGTTCTTTTCTTAAGGTGTTAGATGTTACAGACATGGGGGAGGGGCTTCTCCCCCCCCACCTCCTATATTCTGCTTCTGGGAGGAATTGGGGTGGGCCCAGGGAAACTGGGCAGGGACAGCTGCAATGGGAGGCCCCCACAACCACAACCCCCATTGTGACAGAACCAGCAGAAGTTGTACCTGGGGTTTATGGGGCAGCTGGAAAGAACCCCCAAGGGAGTAAGCAGAGGGGGCACGGAGGCGACCAAGGTCCACAAAGGACCCTTACTCACAAATCAACTGCTCACTACTGTCTTTTCAAGAGCGGGTGGGGTCCCGTGTGCCAGTAAGTCCCATTTCTCCTAATTCAGGGGTCTGCAAAGTTGGCTTTTTTTTAAAGACAGGTGGACTTCAACTCCCAGAATTCCCCAGCCAGCCAGGGAGTTGAAGTCCACCCGTCTTAAAAAAAAAAAAGCCAACTTTGCAGACCCCTGTTCTAATTGGCTGCGGACCACAGACCCACTTATCTTGCCCCTCCCCTCCACCCCCACGCCCCCTTGAGAAAAACATGTTTTGGCGACTTGTTCCTTCTCCGCCCATCTTTGGAAGTTTCGATCACCACGCGCCTGCCCCTCCCCCCCTTCCTTCCAGAGTCTTCTATACATCATTGTTCTGCTTATAAATGTTTTTATGGAGTGTTGAGAATATTTTAGTTTTGTGGTTTTTTCCCCTTAATTATAATTGTAATTGGCTTTTTCCCCTTTTTTTCTCTTATTATTTTCTTGTTCTCTTTCCCCTCCCAAATTCTGTTTTTTTTTCCTTTTTTTTTTTTTTTGCTTTGCTCTGTGGTTGCATGCCGCCTCCTGGTGTCTCCCTCCATGACGTTCACCGTGGCTTGTCGCTGTGACTCCCGACACGCCTCCCCCACCGCGTTCCATAAACGCTCCACCCTCCTGTTTTGTTGCTTCCATGGTTCCCTACCGAAAAGTTCCCATGATGCACGGTGCTACGCCCACCACTGTCTCTGCAGCAACTACACCCGCCACCAGCGTTCCTTTCGCTGCAACTGCAACAGCCAATCAGGTTTGCCCCCTTTCGATAGCTTTCTTTCCTGGGGTCGGAGGACTATTCATGCCTTTTTTGGGGGGTGGGGAAGGAATGAGCCCATTGTCATGAAAAACGGGCCGTTTTCGGGAGGTTTGCAGAGTGCAAAAACTTTTTAAAAACATTTTCCTCTTCAAAACCTTGGTGCGTCTTATATTCTGAAAAATACAGTAACCTGAAACTGAACCCCCGGGGGGGCTGTGCAAAATATATGGATCAGGAAAGATCAGCCCACCATCCCATAACCAGCTTTTCCGGGGGGCGTTAAAGCCCCCCCCCCCTTGCAGGCACTCTTCCCAAAAGCGGTTGATGATGTCATGCTTATTATTATTATTATTATTTATTATATTTATACCCCGCCCTTCTCCAAGCAGACCCAGGGCTTCCATGGGAGAGAAAGGGAACAAGGCTGAATCCATGAAAGCTCCCTTGCGTGTTTGCAACTCATTTAAATTACACTTTAAGATGAGTTTCGCGCACCCCCACCCCCACCCCACCTTCCCTTTTCTGGCCCTTGGTTGTGCTGTGTAAGCAAAGCTCCCTGATCTTCCCTAGGGATCAGTTGGGATCTGGACAGAGGGGACCCAGTGGTGAAATCTATTTTTTCCCCTGTGGGCATGGCTTGGTGGGGGTGTCATGGGACTGGGTGGGCGTGGCCAACTTATTTTCACTTTCAGCTTTTTTTTTAAAAAAAAAGATTTTTAAATGCTTTAAAGAGCAGGAGAAAAATCTTCCGACGATCCTGGGAATTTTTCTTTTTTTTTTAACTACCGGTTCACAGAACCAAGGACAATCATCCCAACCAGTTCAGATGAACCGGAAGGATTTCACCCCTGGAGGGACCCCTTTCAATCCGCTTGCAGTGGTGGTAGTTCCTGTCTTGAATATTCCTGAAATTAACCCGATGGCTCACTTGCACCATTAACGTTGCATAAGCAGAGCAGGCTTTCTCAACTTCAACCCCTTGGAGAAGAGGGGGCGACCTCCGCACCCAGAATCCCCCAGCCTGGCTAGCTGGTGAATTCTGGGAGATAAAAGCCTCCCCATAGCTTCAAAGTGGACGTAGTTGAAGAACGCTGTCAGGGGATGCCTCCTTCAAGGGCGGTGGTCCGATCTCCACGGCCCACCATCTCAGCCAGCCGGTTTGCGTGAATCATCGAGGGCAGGGAAGACGTGGGCGTGAGGGCAGAGTGATCTCACGTGCATTAGGGTGTCACTGCACAAATGATGTCGTGGGGTAGTTGCAAAGGAGAGGATTAGCACTGTAACCCTAACACCCACCCTCCGGGATTGCTCACACCCCCAGCCCCCATGCGACCTGCCTTAGAATTCCGTTTGGGAATTGGAGCTTAGCGGAGAGCTACGTTAACTCCCCAGGGCACGTTTTAAATGCCCCTCCTTTCCTCTTTCTTTTACTGCAGATCTCCCAGTTATCGGTCGATGACCTGAACAACAGCATGTTTGTGTCACAGATGTAGAAGCCACACAACAGTAAGTTGCACTCCAGCGCCGTTGACTGTTCTGACCGAGGCTTCCCAAGAACACGAAGGGAACTCCTGGTCCCGACAAAAATCCCCTTTTATTAATTTACTGTCAGCGAACAAATGGCCTCCTGCAGAGTCCACTCCCCTTTCGCTCCTCTTTGATTTCCTCTGGGAAGGGCCACTCATCACCCACCTCTGGCCTTACTCCCAAGTTGACCCCCTGATCTTTAGCTGTTCCCTTCCTCTGGCCACTCTGCGCATGCACACACTGGGAACAGGCTCCAGGACCGTCCCAGGTTCCTCCCCAACCCTCCTCACTGTCCAAATTGATGTAAAAAAAATGTGCAGAGAAGAGCAGGAAAGATGATTAGGGGACTGGAGACTAAGACATATGAAGAATGGTTGCAGGAGCTGGGTATGTCTACTTTGATGAAGAGAAGGACCAGGGGAGACATGATAGCAGTGTTCCGATATCTCAGAGGGTGCCACAAAGAAGAGGGAGTCAAACTTTTCTCCAAGGCACCTGGGGGCAGGACAAGAAGCAATGGGTGGAAACTAATCCAGGAGAGAAGCAACTTAGAACTGAGGAGAAATTTCCTGAAAGTCAGAACAATTAATCAGTGGAACAGAAGTTGTCTCCAGAAGTTGTGAATGCCCCAACACTGGAAGTCTTTAAGAAGATGTTGGATAGCCGGTTGCCTGAAATGGTATAGGGCAGGGGTCTGCAAAGTCGGCTCTTTTAAGACTGGTGGACTTCAACTCCTAGAATTCCCCAGCCAGTATGGTCTTAAAAGAGCCAACTTTGCAGACCCCTGGTATAGGGCTTCCTGCCTAGGCAGGGGGTTGGACTAGAAGGCCTCCAAGGTCCCTTCCAACTCTTCTATTCTATTCAGGCTGAGAATAAAACAAATGTATGCTACAAGAGGAATCTGTTGCCAGTTCTGCTGGCCACTGGCAGGCCACAACATTGACATGACTTGCCCATCTTTGCCAAATGTCTCCATTGTTTTCTTTTCTCCCGTTTCCCCCCAGCCTCCTGTTGGCACCTTGGAGCAGAAACGGTGGCACCCTCCCCTCCCTGTGCGTCTTGTTTCCTACTCCTCTCCTGGCAGGAAGCTGAAGTGGGCTCTCTGTGTTTTCTGCCCCCTTTTCCTTCTCTCCGGCATCGACAGTAAGCCTACGGCAAACATCCATGTTAACCAAAAACTGATCTGTGGGAATGTCAAAAGATTTTTTTTTAAAAAGCACTATATATATATATCTATATATATATATATATATCTACATATATATATATATTAAAAAAACGATTAAGAAAACAGTGCTCTGTTATATGAGACATAGAAGTAGAGAACTATACAAATAGACTTTTATAACACCTTACTTTAACACACTTTTTTAAAAGTGGGGTTTTATTTTTTCCTGTCTACCATCAAGACAAAAGTGCTCTTGCACAGTGGACTTAACTAGGTTAATTGTTCTATCGTCAGTGGATAAATGTTCGTCTGTTTTTTCAAAGTGTTATCTTAATGTTTTGTTTACATCCTAGTCTATATTGACTTTATTTGGAGAGACACACAAAAAAAAGTTGTACATTGTTATCAAGTATATTCCACACCATTATTATTATTTTTTTCCACGATCATGATATCTTAACATGTTCATAGATGACCGTTGTTATCCATTTCCCTTTTCCTTCCCCCCTTTTTGAAACGAGATGCTATAAAGGTTGCAATGGGAAACAGGAAGGCCTTGCTTTAAAAAAAAAAAGTAAACGGAAAATCTGAAGATATTCAGACAGGTCACCAGTGGTTCCTGATCAATTTCTGATTAGGTTGATTTCTAAACCTTCTAAATAATGCCCCCCCCCCCAAAAAACCCCCACTTGTCCAGAAACAGACCAGAAAGTAAAAATGGACCAGGGACTAAATGCTGAAGAATTTTCACTGGAGGGCAGAAAATATTAGCAAGGCAAAAAAAAGTACTTCAGTTTTCAGTTACAATTTCCTGCAGTATGTGACCCTCAACTTCTTAATACTTTAGTGACTAGGTTTTAAAGAAATCATGTTGAAGAAGATTGATTCTTTTTATTTTAAAAGGGGGGCCTTTTTTACCCTCAAAATCAAAGTGATTCTGTAATATACACAGAACCCAAAGAGAAAGAGGCGTAAACCCAACCTCGTATCTTAGATCAGATAAGTAGCACCAAGCAGATGCCTCAGTTCTCCATTTGCTACTTCTCTTGCCAATAACAACAACATTAATTAATTAAAGGGCGCTTAGGAATCCTACGCATGGGCAGCATTTCCATCTGTCAGTTGCAAAAGACCGCCATTCTTGGAACTGCTTATGTATTGCACCAATACGTCACAACCTCCAGGTCCTTGGGAAGATCTGGATGGGGATGAAGGCCAAGCCCAGCTAAAGAGCTGGCAGCTGTGATTTCACATCACCGTTTGTGCATAATAGGAATGAATTTCCTTGCCTCCAATCATGTAGAGAAATAAAACAAGTCTTTACAGCCTTCCCAGAAATGTTCTTTCTCTTCAAATAGGTTAACACTTTCCTGTCCGTAAAAGCCACCGATGTTACAATGTAGGATTTGGGATCTGGAGGTAATTCTCGGGTGCATTAGCCCTCAGGGCTCGCTCATTTTAATTCGGGGAGTTAAAATGGCTGGGTGGAAAAACCCGTCTGGGGCTCAGTTCTGAAGCATTACTGTCTTTGGCCATTTTTACTTTCAGAGGGGTCAATCAGGGGTGTCCAATCTTGGCAACTTTAAGACCTGTGGACTTCAACTCCCAGAATTCCGCAACTCTCCCAGGCTGGGGCATTCTGGGAGTTGAATTCCACAACTGGTGTATGTTGAGATGCCTTTCCAAAGTTGGAAACCCCATAAAATCCAGAAATAAGGAGAGCCCATCTTGGGGGACACCCCTGATTGATGGGATCATGCAAATCAGCCTCCGGAGAACTAAGCCCTCTGGTGCTACTCCGAAGGCTGACCAAAATATTCATCCAGCTCCTTGAACTTGGGCATCCTGGCCCATCTGAATGTCCTTCCGCTCCCAGTTACAGACTTCCTGTTTCCCAGCTTCGTAGCCGAATGAATGGAGAAAAACAGGATTTAAATATTCCTTAAGAGCAATTAGTTGTATATTTTAAAGATGGTGGCGGCAGTGGTGGTGGTGGTGATGATGATGATGATGATGATGATGATACCGGATTTGCACAACCTGTGGCAGTGCCTCTACAGAGAACATCCCTGATCTCTAGTTGGAAAAATTACACACTCACGCATTTGTGTACACACGCCGGTGTTAGCTTTACGGTCTTCAAGGAAGGCGGAGCCTCCGTTTTTCAGTGCGATGTAGGTGGAGATTTGTGTAACCTTGTCACTTTGATGTCACTCTCTCTCTCCGGTTTTCTCTGACTGATGTTGAGAAGCAAAAGAAAAAGTAAATAAGAATTCTTGCGTCGATGTAAAACCTAACACGTTTCCACAGCATTCAGTTTTGCCGCTTTTTTAAAAGTGCTCAGGAGACAGAAATTTAGGAGCGCAATTCCTTTTGTCCTTTTGAAACGTAGGAGCCCCCCCCCAAAAAATAGGGAGGGGAGTAGGAAACCTTGATTCCTGTCTGTCTTCATCAAAGTGTCCTGTAACCCAGGGGTCTCCAACCTTTGCAACTTTAAGTCTGAAGGACTTCAGCTCCCAGAATTCTCCAGCCAGCTTTGCTAGCTGAAGTCCTTCAGACTTAAAGTTGCAAAGGTTGGAGACCCCTGCTGTAACCAGATGAGAAATGTTGATCATGCGACCACACATGTAACAGGTCACACACACACACACACACACACACACACACACACACACACACACACACACACACAAACTCACTTTATATGGAGATCCAGTGATAGGTGTGTCAGGGTAACTTTTCTAGGTGCCACAAGAATTTTTTTTCTTCTTGTTTTTTAATATCAACTTTTTCAAATTTAGTGTTTGTTTGTAAGAGAGAGAGGGGGGGGGGAAGTTTTGAAGAAGAAAGGAAGGAAAGAAAGAAAGAAAGAAAGAAAGAAAGAAAGAAAGAAAGAAAGAAAGAAAGAAAGAAAGAAAGAAAGAAAGAAAGGAAAAAAATAGAGCAAAGCTTAAAGCTTTGGAAACTTCACCAAATTTTCAACCTGAGGGTGGGAATAGAAATGCCATTTGCTGAGGGTAGCACTATTAAAAGATTGTTTTGTGCAATGACTTCTTTATTCAAGAAAGAAAGAAAAAGAAAAAAAAAACACAGTCGGCAGACTATAAATTCCTTAGGAGCTGCATTCTGTCTACAAAGTCGCTAAGCTATTTGGTGACTCTAAAACGAAATCTCCCGAACCTGGATTCAGGTGTGAACTTGATTCCAGAGATTTTTCTAGAAAGATTGTTCAAATCTGTGTGTGAGTTTTAACGGCTTATTATTTTAAAAATAATAATAATAATAAAAAAAGCTGGCGCAGGTGGATCCAAGCCTGCAGCCCTTTTTTTCTTTTAATTTATCCAAAGTTCTTTCTCTCAAAAGTATGCATGTGGTTATCGATTGGTTGTACGCGTGCCCATTTTCTCTCAGCCTTATGCAAATAATATGCAAGAAATGCAGAAACTTGAATAAAACGGGTCATTGCAGAGGGAAAACGGAAAAAAAAAAGCTGATTGGTCGTTTTTGAGGGAGGAAATTGGTTAGCCATTCCATTGAAGAAAAATGAAAATTAAAAAAAAAAAGAACATGTGTTCCTAAACCTTGAACATAACATGCACAAACACGGAGAGGGTTCTAGAAGTCGGTGGATCTGTAAAATGATGATTTTTATCTTATAAGTACAGTGTTCTGATGGATTAGATTATTTTTTCATAATCAACCCCGTTCGGTTTGGTTTTGGGATTATTATTATTTTTTTACAAAAATTGTTTAGCATAAAGGGATTATTATTATTATTTTTTGTAAAGTGGTGTAATTTTTGCAATACTCTGTGAAATTCTCTCCCCAGCCCATCCCATCCCAGAACGGCCTTCTGCCCTCGGGGAAAATCTTGTTCAGCAGTTTCACTTGGCCTGGCCCACATTCCTCCCAGCCTCTTTATTTTTTCAGCCCTGCTGGTCAACCTGCCGTCAATCCTGGGAAATGATCCAGGAAAGAGATTTGTTAAGTGAGCCCAGAAATGAGATTCCTTTGGTTTTGCTTAGAAGTAGAATGAGTGAGCTGGAAGGGACCTTGGAGGTCTTCTAGTCCAGCCTCCTGTTCAAGGGGTTGCCACAAAGAAGAGGGAGTCAAGCTATCCTCCAAAGCACCTGAGGGCAGAACAAGAAGCAATGGGTGGAAACTAATGAAGGAGAGAAGCAACTTAGAACTGAGGAGGAATTTCCTGACAGTTAGAGCAATTAACCAGTGGAACTACTTGCCTCCAGAAGTTGTGAATGCCCCAACACTGCAAGTCTTTAAGAAGATGTTGGATAGCCATTTGTCTGAAATGATATAGGGCTTCCTGCCTAGGCAGTGGGTAGGACTAGATGGCCTCCAAGGTCCCTTCCAACTCTGCTCTTGTATTGTATTGTAAGCAGGAGAACCTATACCAGGCAACTGTCTTGGCTCTTCTTAAAAAGATGTTTTTCCCCATGATTACTCTCCTTCCCATTCCATTGTCCCTTCCTCATACAGACTTACGACCACGATTGATCCCCAGATCTCCGTGGCTAAGCGAGGCATGCGTTAAGTGAGTTCTGCCCCGTTTCACAACCTCTCCTGCCACCCTCCTTAAGCGAATCACCGCCGTCATTAAGTTAGTCCCACGGTTGTTAAGTGAATCCGGCTTCCCCCGTTGACTTTGCTTATCGGAAGGCCGCAAAAGCCTCTGCGACCGTCATAAATAGGAGCCGGTGACCGAGCGTCTGAATTTTGATTTGATAGCTTACGACCCTGGGGCATAAAACGTGAAAAACGGCCGTAAGTCACTTTTCCCCCCAGTGCCCGTTGTAACTTGGAACGGTCGCTAAATGAACCGTTGTAAGTCAAGGAGTTCCTGTTATACTATCAGCAAGAGGACTTGAAAATCCCATTTCTGAATCTTTGACCAGTCTGGAGTAAGATGGAGGTTCTTTGGGGAAAATGCATTCCCCTTCCGCCTTTTTTTTTAATCCTAGCCTTCCTCCTGGTTTGAAAACTGCCTAGAATTGATGCAGCCATATAAATTCCCAAAATAAATTCCCAAATAAATCTGACTTCCTCCCAAATCTCTGAACTCAGGACAATCGGTTGGAGTTTCTTTTAAAACTCCCCCGAAGCGGACAACGTCTGCGTGCACCAGGATGTAGGCAGGCTGACTTTCCCACAGCGTTTACTTAGAGCAGGGGTCTCCAACCTTTGCAACTTTAAGTCTGAAGGACATCAGCTCCCAGAATTCTCCAGCCAGCTTTGCTGGCTGGAGAATTCTGGGAGCTGAAGTCCTTCAGACTTAAAGTTGCAAAGGTTGGAGACCCCTGACTTAGAGAGTAAAACCGCTGTTTGTCTTGAGCAAAGATATTGGAGCCATCTCGTATTTAGGCAGGGTCAGAGACCCTTTTTACACCCTAGATCAGGGGGTCTGCAAACCTGGTAGCTTTTAAGGCTGGTGGACTTCAATTCCTTCAGAATTCTGGGAGTTGAAGTCTACCAGCCTTAAAAGTTGCGATAGATAGATAGATAGATAGATAGATAGATAGATAGATAGATAGATAGATAGATAGATAGATAGATAGATAGATAGATAGATAGATAGATAGATAGGCAGGCAGGCAGGCAGGCAGGCAGGCAGGGCAGGGCAGGGCAGGGCAGGGCAGGGCAGGGCAGGGCAGGGCAGGGCAGGGCAGGGCAGGGCAGGCAGGCAGGGCAGGCAAGGCAGGCAGAATGGCAGATGTTAAAGATAGGAAGCTTCCCCGATGGGCAGAAGGCAGGCTGGGCCTCCTGTTGATCTCAGCCGATTACTTTAAATACAGGAGCGATCTCTAGGACGCGTCAATACACAAAAGTTTTTAAAACTGGAGTTTCTTCCCCACCCCTTTTCTTTTTTTCTTTAAAAAAAATATATCCATAATACATTTCACTGACAACTGAAAAGCAAAACAAAAGTGAAATATATGAGGAAAAGTCTTAAATTTCCCCTTCCTCCTGAAAGGATGTACCGAAATTATTTTTACCACGTTGCCTGAGCAAGGCCTTAGAATATATTGTATGTTTAAGACTGTAGTAATTTTTTTAAGGAAAAGATACCTATTATTAGTTGATAGCCTAAAAATAATTGTAAATAGAACTTAAAAAGACGTCGTTAATGGGCTACAACAAGTTACTTCATGTTGCATTACTTTCCATTTATTTTATGGTTCGTTTTAACAGATTTTATTATTGCTTTCATATGTATATATATATATACATGCACACATACGTGCATGTATACATATATAAATATATAATCTTTAGTAACTAATGAATTTAATTTTTGAAGGAGAGTTAGAGAATGTTAAGATTTTTAAATACATGTATTCAACTCTTTTAGTTATCTTCTAAAAAAAACAACACTGAAGCGCATGCCAAGATAATAGAAAAAAGAAAAATACAGTCCATAATTAGTTTGTATAGTTTACAGTTTAAGAACAAACGGAAGAATTAACTTTGTATGTAACTCCTTACAATGATAGATTCATTGTTAACTAATTATAATTAAGTTGTTGTTGCTATGGCAACAAAACTACAACATGGCTACCTTTGTATACATTATTTGTGAAATTTTCACATGTAAATTAAAAAAAAAAGGTAATGTGTAACAGTATGGGTTTGTTTAAGGTACAGTTCAAGACTGTCGGAGAAATATATGACTGAATATTTTTAAAATCCCAAAGTCCCATGTGAACGCTGGATTTGTGTCTTCGATGTCACTTTTTCAGTCAAAAGTTTACAACACATGGATTTAGAGTCAGGTTTTATAGCTTGTAGAAATTGTTGTGTGGGTTGGGTTATTCCACAGTACTTTTCTCGGCGGTAGAAATTGGAGAAAGGGTTGCCCACATTTAGTTCCATTTCCAAACAGTAGATATTTTGGAAAACGAAATACGGAATTCGGTCCACGGATTCTCAGAAAAATCCAAACAAAATCAAGGGAACGTTGCATTCTGCAAAATTGAGACTGTGGGACTTGATATAATGCCTGTAAATCTGCATTGAATTGTGTGGCCGTTGCACAAATCCCTTTGTGAGGGATTTTTCCATCCTTGAAAATGGTGTTCTAATAAGCCCATGGAACAATGACGTCCAAATCAGGGCCAGGAAAAGAAAGACAAATCTATATTTTTATTTATAAGCAGGAGGAGGAGAGTCAAAATATGTATGAGACACCCACGCACACACCCACGGCCCAAAAAATACTGTGGAATAACTCTGTGACAGTGTTGAAGAAACCAATATGCTGCAGTTAAGCTGAGTTCAGTTGGTGTACGAATGTGTGAGAGATGTCTTTTTGCACTTATGTACATAGTCCACGAAAGAAATCCTTGGAACTTATTTTGAATATATTAAAAAAAATAAAAATAAAAGTCTGTAATAATACAAGGTAAAAAGTTTGTAAAAGAGATTAACTAAGGCTTTGAAGAGGAAGAGATTTTTTTTGCTATGAAACTTATCTGAACGCATGATGTTGCTTTTGCAGTTCTCCGAGCTTTGTAGTTTTGCCATATAGTTTGTAATACAGCGAAATGGTCACTTCAACCTGCAGCTCAGAAGAAAATTCCATATGGGAGACAAAATACTTGACTTCAAAAAATCAGGGTCACCCGCAAAGGTTCCCCGAGCGAAGAGCCGGCTCCGAAGCTCATCATTCGTTCGTCCCAGAGTTTGAAATAACTAGAACTTCCCGCTGTGAATAGATCTGTCCGGCTCTATCCATGCTGCTTCGCCCTTAAATCCAAATAGTGGGTCTGGTTCACTTGACCCTCTCAACTAAGGCCTCCCCAGCCCCAGAAGAGGCCCCGTGCTGGCTGAGGGATCCTGGGAGTTGAAGTCCACAAAGTCTTTTAAAAGTTACCAAATTTGGAGAACCCCTGGCCCAGAGGGTAGGGGCGGGGGGAGCGAGCGGTTGCCCCCCCCCAGTCCCGAGCCAGGTCCAGTCTTTAAGACAAGGGGACCTGTGCATAGGGGCTTGTTAACCATCCCGGAGAGATCAACGCCACAAGAAAACGTGCAATTTATTGCATTCTGTGCACCATGTTATCTGGAAAGATGCGCAGACGAGTGTGAACTGTTAGCTCAGATGCGTGTGCTAAAGGGATAGATCACAATGGACTTTGTGCAGCTTTAAAATGAAAAAAAAAATTCGGAAGAGAGAGAGAGATCTAGGTCAAGCTGAGATGTGAGATGAGGCTTTCTGTGTGAGTTGGGCACCTACCTAACCTAGTTTAATGAATAATTGAGTAAATAAACGTGCCATGGAGCCCTCACTGCCAATGCCCAATATTAACCTCAGCATCCTGGCTTTAAAAGGTCAAGAACCTTTGGCCAACTTGACCTCCTCCAGTTGGGTTGACTTCCAACATTCAGGAGCAGTTTGAGGAGCAACGTAGAAGAGGCTGAAGAGCCACCTAATCAAAGGAGGACCCGCGTCTCCTTAAGGCCGCTTCCCGCAGCCAAAGCCCCCTCGGTTGGGGAAAGAGGTCTCTTTTGGGGGGGGGTGCCCTTTGATTACAAGTGGAGGGGGAGAAACTCGACTCTCGTAGCCCCCTCCTCCAGAGCAAGCCCAGGAAACCTTTGCTGGTGACCCTCATCGCCACGTGTCCTTCAATCAGAAGCCTCGTGCCTTCCAAAGGAGGCTACGCAAAATAATTCCCCAACTTTTGCCAATAAATAATCACGATTGAAATGTCAAAAAAAAAAAAAGCCCTTTTTTTTCCTAAACACACAACAGAGGGACATCACCTGACGTAGAATTTACATGGTTTCAGATCTTCGTTACTGTACACAGATGCTATTTGATAGTTGTGGAAGCCAAATGACTTTGTTGCCATGGCTCTTGGTATCCAGACAGCTGAGGGGACGGCGTCTTCTGTGGCCTTCATATGGGGGGGAGAGGGGGGGATATTCCTGTTCAATTGTGCTTCGTCTTACAGCCGCTGGGACCCCAAAAAAAAATCTTCCAAAATTCAGAACGGCAAAACCAAACCTTATTAACGTGACGAGGGTGGGGTTTTTTGTTTTTTAAAGGAAGGGCCGATTTCAGTGCAGAAATGTGAATTCTGCTGCAGAAGAAAATCCATGATCAACAACCAGAATAAGCCAGAAAACCTCAATCCTTTCTCCAGGTTTCAAATGCTTGATTCAGACTTCTGCACGAAATCAAGAAGGGGAGGGATTCGGATCCTAAAGTCTGATTTTTGTAATTATTTGGATTGATTTGACTTGGGTCCCCCCCACCCCCACCCCTCCCAAAAAAAACCCCTCCAATTTTGAAATTAAAAAAAAAACACACCCTAAAATAATTGAGTACAAAATTTAATCTTGCAAGGACCCAAAGGAGACTCGGTAGAAATCAGTTGATTCGCTTTCAATCTGGTTCCATCGTGATGCAAATCCAGATTAGTTCCAGTCTGTTAAATTCCAGGCCAACAAGAAGAGATCATTCCCTCAGTTGTTACGGATGGAATATATGCTTTGATGTTTTTATTTTTTATTTTCCTTTTCGCCACATTTATATTGCTAGAGTGCTTGTTTGTGCTTTCTAGAAACATTGCATAAATGCAACTCATTTTACTATGTTACTTCTATATTGTTATTGTTTATTTTTTTCCCCCTCCCGGATCTTTTAATAAAGTGTATAAAATTCTCTCTGTATGTTTTTTACGAACCTATATCAACACATTTAATAAATAGGACTTTACTTTTTCAGTGTCTGGTTGATTAGTCACCAACCTCGAAATGGCTTTTCCATCGTTTCATATTGTGGAAACTTTTTTGTTTTTTTTTTAAGGAAAGATTAACGCTGTTTGGCAAATGCCATGTAAATTAAACAGGACAACTAAGCTCCATTACTCTCCTCTTTATGAAGGGAAGAAAAATATTTATTATCCAGGCTTTTAAGCTGATACATTTCCCCCCCCCCCCCTAAATTTTAACTGTTTTTTTCCGTTATTTTTTCGTTTTAATTGTATAAATGGAAAAAGGAAAGAATTTTCAGCCTATTAAATTTCAGTGGGATGTGACAGCAGAGAGAGACCTATTAGTTGATGTGCTTGATATGCATCTGCCAAAGGGGAAACCGCCCCCCCCCCAATGTCCTTCACGTACAAATTAGATTTTGAGACAGTGATATTATTACGTGTCCTTCTTTGTGTGCAAAGCCCAGTTCTGAGTAAAGTCTTCCAATCAAGTTAATTGGCCTGCTCTAACCACCCACTTCTAAACCTTTTATTTATTTCTTTTTGGGCTAAAAGGACGCTGTAACCCTATTGCACATTGAACCAAATGCAAGGAACAGGAGTGTGTAGATACGACTCTACTTCACTTGACATGTAAAGCAGCGTTTCTCTTCCGACGATTTCCATTGAAGAAAGATTTATCCAGTCCTAGCGAGAGCTTTCATTGAGGAAAACCAAGACAAATAGCAACACAAACTCTCCCGAGGAAATAGAGCAAAAAAGAAGAAGAAGAAGGCTGAAGTGAGGCTGGAAGAATTTGAAGCCCTTGGAACCGTTGACAGAAACACACTGCATATTTTGGAAAGTCCGCCTGGAGACTTTCAGATTGATAGCTCCTCTTTCAATTTGTTGGTCTTAAAACAAAAGGGAGTTCCAATTTTGCTTTTAATTTTTCAACCGAAGCCTCTGCAGGACTTTGGAAATAATGCAGGATCAGCTACTGCAGCACAATGCTGTCTGGCTCCAATTCCTGAATTGTGCAACCAGAAAGTTACTGCACCAGTGGTTCCAGAAAAAATACTTCTACTGCTGGCATTTTCCTCCCAACACTCTGAAAAAAAAAACAGCAGACAAAATGCACCGTCATCGGGTTTCTTTTCTGGGGGGGAAAGCTTCCCATTAATTGATGCGCAGAACTCTTCTTGGAGGTGAATCTGGCAAATGCAGGCTAAAAATCATAACCCCAAAATTGAATTAAAACGCCGAAGTGCATCATGGTGATCCTTTTATTGGTCCTTCATAGCCAAGTAGAGTGAGAGGCACCAGAGAAAACAGGAGGATTATTAGATTTTAGAGGAGGTTGCTGGAGATGGGAAGGAGATTTAAATTTCTAATTGCCTGACAGGACCAGAGGACAATTCAGTGTATCCTTCCCGTATGCCCATTGGGAGTTTTTGAGAGTTTCATACCTGCAAAGGGAGGTTTACCTTGGCTGCCCTTCTCCCTTCTTCATCTTTGATGGCCACTTCCGAAGTTCTGTAGAAGTTCTCCCATCGTAGGGCTGCTTGGTAAAGCTGGCTTGTCTCCTTTCTTGCATTGAGCCATGACTGGGAAATGGCAGGGATAAAAAGGCCAAGCCAACTTTGCCAGGATGACTCCTGCCCATTTTATTTTGCCTTG
This sequence comes from Rhabdophis nuchalis, assembly GCA_039707465.1. NCBI lineage: Eukaryota > Metazoa > Chordata > Lepidosauria > Squamata > Natricidae > Rhabdophis > Rhabdophis nuchalis. Next base: position 23,027,224 of record CM077657.1, on the reverse strand, counting down.
GCAGGGGAACGACTTTTGATGGGAAAGGTTCAACAGGATGGGGTGGGGGGGAAGTCCCAAATGGCAACCTATTTTGTAAACCTCTTGGAAATCTTGCATGGCCCAGTCTGCCTGCAAACATGGCACCCCTTGGCACAGCTACTTGGAGTTGTCGAGAGAACCAGCCTGGTCCTGAAGATGGAAGAAGAAATGCCATCGTGGTAGACGCCAACCCACCCACCCCCACCAATAATTCTTGGGTTGCAGTGGGGTGGAATTGTCGGCTGATTCCGCATTCACGTCAGTATCCTTCCTTTCAGAGCCCAGGGTTGGTTGATCTGATTGGGACCAACCGGTGGCTGAATCAAACCATGTCTAGGCACCCAGGGCCAGAGGGACTCTGCCACGGGACCTCTGAGGATTGACCCGTGGAATTGAGGTCGGCCGGAGTTTATCTGTTTCTGTTTCGGGGCTGGCCATTGACCGTCCCTTCTCTGCCAGCAGGGTTCAGTTACAAGAAATCCTATAAGCTCCCTGCCTTCGTGCGTTATTTAAACTCTCCGCTGTGTCAGGAGTTGGCAGGCCGCAACATGGAAGGTGTCGCTTTCAATTAACTGTGACCTCCCAAGGCAGGGAACTGAACAGCAGCGGCTAACAAAACCACAAGGCCTCAGCCATAACTCAGAGAGGGCTTAAGCAAAGCTGGCAGGAGAAGTCTGGGACCTGAAGTCCTTCAGACTTAAAGTTGCAAAGGTTGGAGACCCCTACTTTAAAGCAAAGCTGGCTGGAGAAGTCTGGGAGCTGGGCTTTTGCAGCTGCGTCTCTTATAAACTTGTTCCGCCTGTTTGGCTGCTTTTCCGCTTTTCGGGCGACCTGCAAACCCAGCCTGCTTCGCTTAGGATTCCCTGCGATGATGAAGATTTGTATAAAAGGCAGCCGATCGATGCCGTGACTAGGTGGTTAAATGTAATTGGGTGAGCCCTGCTCCAGGGTGTTTCCCTAATAAGGAGCAAGTCGCCTGAAATGTGAACGTAATTCAATCTAGAAACCAGCTCATTTGGCCACTGGGGTGAGGACTCGCGTCAAGGAGTGGCCAAATTCCATTTGAACTGCCTTCTAAACAAAATCTGCTTCGGTCTTGGCCCCCGTGGCTGCTTCATCCTTCCCCTTAGTGGGAAAGCCTCTTGCAGAAAAAGGTTCCCTTCCCTCCGCGGAGAAGTTCCTCTGCCTGTGAGCTGGGCGGGTGACTCTGCTCTGAGTAATGCCAGCCGCTCCCTGCTAAAATGGGATCCATCCACGCCCTGCGACTCTCTTGCCAGCCAGCCATTCTCTTCTGATGGATGCAGTCGCAAAGGGAGGAGTGTGTGTGTGTGTGTGTGTGTTTGTGGCTGCCCTTTGCACAGCGGTGCCCCCAAAGGAAAAAAAAACCTGCCTGTTTTTACTCCCAACAGTGGGGCAGAGGTTGGAGACAAACAATGCATGACCCCTAACATCCGCATTCGGTCACCGGCTTCCAAAATTAACTTGCCAGCCTGTGCTGAGAGTTCTGCAGCTTTGTTGCTTCGTGCTGCTGGCCTAGCTAAGCAGTCATTAAGAGGGTGAACTGAAGTGACCCCCTGCAATCTGTTAGCATAACCTTTCCTCTCTCGGAAGCGCTCTTTCCTCTCTCTTCCCCCTCCCCCTCCTCAACTTCGCTGGCCACTACCATTCATGCTTGCGTCAGGGCTAAAATTACACGATAAGCTTGTCCAGATGGGATTCTGGACAGCGTTTCCTCGGCTATCCTGGAAGCTTATTCCTCCTCCCGCTAATGTTCTTGCTGTGCATGCTGGCACGCTCCCGTTTGTGGCTGTTGGGACAGAACAATATTTTGCCCAAAATATCTCCAGGAGTTTAGCAAAGGGACCAAGTCCCCGTAAGGAAAAGTTAGCTGTGATTCGAGTTGTACAGCCACTAAGGAAAGCACCCTGTGTGTTTCGTGCAGAGCAGCACAACACTCTTAAATTTCACGGCTGGTAAATGAAGCGGGGACTCTCTTGCTACGTTTCCTTGTCCCTACTGCAGTTCTTGGGCCTTATGTAAATGTATTTATAACACATACCAGTGAGTCACTCACTTTGGCCTCTTCCTTTGCCAGAGGAACATCCGGTGACATTCAAGGCGTCCCAGTCAACGATGCAACGGTAATAAGCTTATTGCAGTAATTTACAAAGACCCCTATGGTCCTGTCCTGCCTAAAGCAGTTTTTAAGCATTATTTCGGAGGGTGTGTGTGAAAGCAGAGGCTTTTCTTCCCACCAAGTAACAAAAGAGCTTTATTACGCCCTTAATTTTAGCACAGGTTTATTATTTAATTTCTTTTTAACTTCTGTATTTTTGTTATTTATTATTGTAGTTTTTAATGTCCTGTGCACCGCCCAGAGTCCGTCTTGACGGAGATTGGTGCGGTTTATAAATCGAATAAATAAATAAATAAAATAAATTAAGAACAAAGTTGACAGCCCAAACTGGAATAGACAAAAAAAAGTATTTTCAGAAATCCCCCCCCCCCCCCCCCCCCAGTTTAACAAGGAATCTGGTCATGAGATCTTAGGCCAGGATTCTCAGGAGGAAACAGTAGGTTGACCCAAGTAGGAAGCAGGATTATTGGGTAAATGTATTGTCATGGCCATTTAAAAAAAAAGGGAATAAAAATTAATGACAACAACATAAAGTGGAAAAAATTATCAAAAATGAGAAGGTGAAGATCTTTTGAATACAAACAGATCATCATTTGGAGCACAACACGCCAGATATGGTTGTAGAAAGACGAAGTGTACAGTTTATTGATATCGCTGTTCTTGGAGATGCCAGAGTCGAAGAAAAAGAACTAGAAAAAACAATGAAATCTCGCCATCGAAACTACACGGCTATGGATGAAGCATGTCACAGGGATACCCATTGTCATCGGGGCACTTGGCACCATGTCCAAGAATTTTACAAGATACATCAACAAATTGCACCTTCCTGCAATAACACCAGCAGAACTGCAAAAAAACTGCGCTACTCGGAACATCTTATATTTTAAGAAGGCCCTTGGTTGATACCTAGGATGCTGGCAGCAAACCGTATGAACCATTAGCCCCCCGTCAATGGTATTTGTAATGCATTTTTAAATGTTCGGTTGGCTGAGTTTCATGTTTAATGAATAAAGTATATAATAAGAATAATAATGCAGCTTATAGCAGGCCAGCTGGAAGGACAGGGCAAAGCAAACAGAAACACAGGCAGGAAGCAGGATTAAGTGGATTTTGGGGAGCAGGATTGATTTAAAGCCCTCCAAGGGGGCACCCCAGTCCCAGGATGTGCTGCTGCCTTGTAAGACCATTGGAGACTCACAATATGGTTTATTGCAGAGCAGACTGGAGGTTCAGCCTGCCTCAGTTTCCCTCCTGGGAAGATGTGTCGTCTTCCCCTCTGGGAAAGGGCAGCAAAGGGCCAGCGATGCAGAGGAAAAGAAAGGGGATGGAGGGATCAGGCTCCACTGTCACTGGGGAGGAAAAACCAGGAAAGGCCTATGGGTCTAGAACAGAGGAGGGGTCCCCAAACTTGGCCACTTTTAAGACTTGTGGACTTCAACTCCCAGAATTCCCCAGCCAGCCACGCATGTTTGAAGTTTGAAGACACCCCCCCCCCACCCGCTCTAGAGGATTGCCCTGGGATCTCCTCGTGGTCTCCCATCGCAGAGGTGGCACAGCTCAGCCGCCCAGCATTCCTCCTGCTTTATTTTTATTTTACTTTATTTTATTTTTTTGGCCTTTTCTGGGCCTGCGAGGAGCTCTTTCCCCGCCAGCCAAGGCGCCGCTCCTCCTCCAACGGGGCCGCCCGGAGATGACAGGCTGGGCTCAGCTGAGCGCGGCTCTTCCGCCTCGTGTTACACTTTTTAGCTTCCCCTCCGCCCGGTTTCCCCTTGAGTGACACCCCACCCCAAAGCATTTCCGGGAGGAATCGAGACGACCGCTCTGGCCGCTGCTTCTCTATGCTTGTGGCAGGCGTCGCTCTGTGCCCATCCCTCTTTTTTTTTTTCCCTTCCCACCCCTCCGCCTCGACTTCCTTTCATCGGAAGCTGTTCGACTCCACGCCCGGAAGTAGCGGCCGCCTTCTCGCCTCTCTAAGCCCCGCCCCGAAAGCGCTTTTTGTTCAGGCCATCGAGAGGCATCGCGGAAAAACCGAGCGGAGGGAGGGCTAGAGCGACCCCGCGGGCCGGCAGGGCGCAGGCGCGGCGCGCTCTCCTTCCGACGGGGCTGCCCCCTTCCGGCGCTCCTCCCCGCGCCCGGAAGTGGCGTCATCAGCGCCGCTGCCGCACTCTTCCGCGCGGGCGGTTCCCCAGGCCGGCCATGGAGTGAGGCGGAGGCGGCGGAGGCGGGCGGGCCTGGGGGGGGCGGAGGCGCGGGGGGGCGGCGGGCGGGCGAGGGCGAGGCGTCGTCGTCGCGGGAGGTAGGCCCCTGGAGCCCGCCGCTGCCGTGGCCGCCGGGGGGCCATGAGGGAGTACAAGGTGGTGGTGCTGGGCAGCGGCGGGGTGGGCAAGTCGGCGCTGACGGTGCAGTTCGTGACGGGCACCTTCATCGAGAAGTACGACCCCACCATCGAGGACTTCTACCGCAAGGAGATCGAGGTGGACTGCTCGCCCTCCGTGCTGGAGATCCTGGACACGGCCGGCACCGAGCAGTTCGCCTCCATGCGCGACCTCTACATCAAGAACGGCCAGGGCTTCATCCTGGTCTACAGCCTGGTCAACCAGCAGAGCTTCCAGGTGAGACGCACAACACACACACACACACACACCCTCACACGTGCACTACATACAAACACCACACAATACATACACACACACACATCTTTCTCACACGCACACAACACACACACACACAAAATGCACACAATACACCCCTCACACACCCCTCACGTGCACCACACACGCACACTGCATACAAACACCCCACAATACATACACACACACACCTTTCTCACAAACACACAACACACGCACCTCTCACTATACTCACACCCACAATACACCTCTCTCTCTCTGCCTTTCACACACGCACCCCTCACATGTGCACGACACACGCACACTACATACAAACATCACACAATACACACACCTTTCTCACACACAACACACACACACCTCACAACACACACACCTCATGCACGAGACATGCACAATACATACACAACACACGCACCTGACAAACACCACTTACACACAAAATGCACACACACAAACACCTCACACATCTCACACACAATAGATACATTTCTCTTATGATACATACACACAATACACACACCTCTCACACAAACACACACACCGGGTGTGGGGAGTGTCTGTTGGGCCTGCCTAGCCTGCCTTGGACGGGGAAAGAACCCCACATACACTGCTCTCCCCCCCCCCCCTGCACAATACACCACCACCCCCTCTTTCATGCACCCCAGGCGAGGAGGGGCTTCTAGGCCATCCTAGGGCCAAGATTGGGGGGGGGGGGGCTCAGCCTGCCTGGCCCGATTCTTCCCCTGCCCCACTGCCAAAGGCCCAAGTGGGGAAGGCTGGACCTTCCCCTCCCCCAAGGCCTCTTGCCTGGCCGTGCCCAATGCAGCCGGGGAGCCTCCCAGGACCTGCACTGTCCACCCTGCTCCTCCCTCAGCTGGCTCCTTTGGAGGGTTCCTCTCCATCGTGGCTTCCACAGAAGGAGCCAGGAGAAGCCGCAATGGTCCCCCCTGCGTCTTAGACTTGGAGGAAAGGCTGGGGCCTCTGGGGGAGGCAGGAAAGGCCCATGTCCTCTTCTTAACGCCCTTGAGGCCACCACCAGGATGGGGGTGGCAGGGGTTGATGAACTCCAAATTCCAACCTTGCAGGTCAGAGCAGCCTCTCTGTCAGCCCTGGTGATCCTATTTGCTTTCTACCGGTTTCTTTTGGGTAGCAGGATATATTTTTCTTCTTGAGACTAGAATTGATGATATTCCCCAGCTGGGTCATGAAACGTCTGCAAGTAAAGCACTCAAGTCCCTGCAGTTGAACCCTGAGCTACAAACATTCTCTTCTATTACAATATTTTATGGTGAAAAGCCTACTGAGGGTGGGGGCGACACACCCCATGCTCTTTGGCCCAATCTTTTTAGATTGGGGTTAGTTTTAATATGGGGTTTTAGCGCAGGGTTAGTTTAATTTCATTTTATTATTGTATACTGTTTGTATTTTATATGTATTTTAAATTCCCTGTGCCCCGCCTCGAGTCCCTTCTGGGAGAGAGAGCGGGTTATAAATTAAATTATTATTATTATTATTATTGCAGACATGGTGAAGGCCCCCCCCCCTCAATCTCCCTTTGCTCTTGCACTGCCCCCAAATTTTGGAGAGCATTCACCCGTTTTCCCTTCTTTCCCAGGACATCAAGCCGATGAGGGACCAGATCGTCCGCGTGAAGCGATACGAAAAAGTTCCCCTCATCCTGGTGGGGAACAAAGTCGACCTGGAGTCGGAGAGGGAGGTTTTGTCAGCGGAAGGCCGAGCTCTGGCCCAGGAGTGGGGCTGCCCCTTCATGGAGACCTCCGCCAAGAGCAAGACCATGGTGGACGAACTCTTTGCCGAGATTGTGCGACAAATGAACTATGCATCCCTGCCTGAAAAGCAAGAACAGTGTTGTACAACTTGTGTTGTCCAGTGAGGGAGGAAGCAGACTCTCCATCGTGGCCATGCAGAGCAGGTAGGTGACTCCTCCCCTCCTTCCCAAAAGACCCTCTGGGTCAGGGATGGGGCTGTTCCCTGCAGCAAGGCCATTGTTGAAGAGAAGAGCAGCCCTTTGGCTCCCGGGCAAAGTTGGTGGCTGATGGGTGCTGCGCTTGGGTTCCCTCTGTCTAAGCACACGAGAACCAGAATCTGCTGGTTTAACATTGAGGACGCCCCAAAAAACACATCAAACGTTTTGGGAATTGGCTGTGATTGAGCTGGCAGCACCCCCCCCCCCCCCTCTCTCTCTCTCTCTCTCTCGAGTTCTGGGAATTAGATTTATTTAATTTTCTATACCGGCCTACTCCCAAAGGACTCAGGGCAGTGTACAGGCAAAATAAAAACACAGATCTACAAAAGTTAAAAACAATTTAAAAACGTATTAAATAATTTGGCCCATGATAAGATTAAAAACCAACAAACCCAATTAAAATTAATAAATAATAAAATTTGTATTTACGCCAGCCCGGCTTGTTGGAAAAGAAAAGTTTTAAGAGCACGGCGGAAGGCGTGAAGGTCAGGGATAATCCGTAACTCTGGGGGCCATTCGTTCCAGAGGACCGGGGCTCCCATGGAGAAGGCTCTCCCCCTGGGTGTCGCCAGTCGACACTGTTTAGCCGACAGCACCCTCTCTATGGGAGCGTACTGGCCGGTAGGAGGCTCTCGGTGGCAGAAGCCGATCTCATAGGTACCCAGGTCCTTTTCTTCCATCCTGCTTCCAAAATAACCGGGAAGCCAGGATCGGCTGCCTTGCAGTGCTCGGTCCCAACAAACGTCGTAAGTTCACCAAGTAGCAAACAGTTAAACCTGCCTTGGATCCTCCTGGCTCAGCAACATAACGCCTCTTCCCAACGTCGTCTTCTCCGGTCTTTGGTAGAGAAAGTGCCGTCGTGAGATAATAAGGGGCCTTTCCATTAGAATCAGAATAGAGCCGGAGGGGACCTTGGAGGTCTTCTAGTCCAGCCCTCTACTTCAGGCAAGAGTCCCTTTACCATTTCAGACAATTGACTTAGTCCAGTCCAGGGGTGTCCAAACTTGGGAACTTTAAGACTTGTGGACTTTAATTCCCAGAACTCCCCAGCCAGCCAAGCCCAGCCAGCCGAGAGCAACCGGTTGTTAAAAAATTTGGAGCCCGCCACTGGTCTAAGGCAGTGTTTTTTCAAACGTGGCAACGTTGAGAAATGTGGACTTCAACTCCCAGAAATCCTGCTGGCTGGGGAATCCTGGGAGTTGACGTCCACAAGATTTAAAGTTCCCAAGTTTGGACCCCCCTGGTCTAGTCTCTTCTTAAAAACCTCCATTGATGGAGCACCCACAACCTCTGAAGGCCACTTCTGTTCCAGTGGTTAATTATTAGCCACTTCTTTTTCGGAATTCTCACTCTCGCTTGGCAATTCGATGACATGCAAACGGCACTAACTTCATTCTAAGTATTTACTCTCTGCCGTGCATCTGAATGGGCCCGCTATAGTAGGGGTCCCCAACCTTTGCAACTTTAAGTCTGAAGGACTTCAGCTCCCAGACTTCTCCAGCCAGCTTTGTCTGAAGGACTTCAGCTCTGAAGCTTTGCTGGCTGGAGAATTCTGTGAGCTGAAGTCCTTCAGACTTAAAGTTGCAAAGGTTGGAGACCCCTGCGCTATAGTTGATCCCTTCCCTGGCTCCTTGTGAATAAATGTTGAATATTTTTTTTCTTGCAGGGGAAGTTTGCTCCTGCACGCTCTTCTGAAACATGCAAATCGCTCTGTTTCATTTGAAGAAGGGGGGCGGGGGGAGAGCTAACGGTTGAGTGGCAACGCCCGGGCCTGAACCTGAAGCGGCCTCTGAGCTCTAACGGAGCGGGAGGTTGTGAAAGTGTGGTCATGTGTCAGCTGCCCTTGGATTTTCCAGGGGGCTGAAGACATGATCAGCAAAAGAAGTCGTGTTGCAACCACACGGGTTGCATGAAGCGAAATAAAACGGAAGTAATGCTTTTCCCCCCAATTATCTGCAGCCAGAGAGACAGAAGAGAGAGAAGGGGAGAGAGAGACACACAGACAGAGAGAAGGAGAGGAGACAGAGAGGAGAGACAGACAGAAAGAGAGGAGAGACAGAGAGAGGGGGGGGAGGGAGGAGGAGAGAGAGGGGGAGGCTGAATAGCTTCCAGCTCAGTTTCCCCCCATTCCTGTAATCTCTTTTACTGCCCTCTTTGGACATGTCTGTGTGACAAAGGTCACCTTTCGTCAGTCACCAAGGTGGAGAACCTCATCAGCTCATCAAAGCATTAAATTGTTCAGGAGTAACGGATTTAGCCACAAGCTTTCTCCCCTCATCCTTCCTCCCCAGCTGCATTGCGTAAGAAAACTGGTTGGGGGTGTGTGTGTCTACTGGATTTAACTTTTGGGGGCCATGGGGGAGCTACTTCTCTCTGCTCAGTTTGCGTTTTCATAAAGCCGGACGGCTGTGTGGCTTGGAATGAGTGGTCCTCTCTCTCTCTCAGACCGTCTCCTGCCGCATACCTCCCTCCGTCCGATCCGCTCCCATAGGGAGGGCCTCCTCAGGGTACCATCCGCCGGCCAATGCCGGCTAGCGGTGCCCAGGGGGAGGACCTTCTCAGTGGCTGGGCCATCCCTCTGGAACGACCCACCCCCCCGAACTTCAGACCATCTCAGACCTTCCCCTCTTTCGCCGCTCACTTAAGACTTATCTGTTCCATCAAGTCTAGCTTAGCCAATGAGTAAATGTATTTTAGAATTTTAATTGGGATTTTTTAGCACAGGCTTTCAGTTTAATTTATTTTTAATTATTCTGTATTTATTGTTATTTATCGATTTTAATTCCCTGTGCACCACCCTGGGTCCATTTCGCTGGAGAAGGGCGGTTCTATAAATCTAAATAAATTAAATTAAATCTCAGATCCCCAGGAAAGGCTCTTAAAAAAAAAAATATTAATCCGCCGGTCAAAATTAAAACTCTTTTGGGGGTGACCTTCGTACATGGCGAGCTTGTTGTGCCCTGGGAGAACCTGGGGCTCCCTGACAAGATTTCTTTCTCTTCCTTACAGATAAAACTCAGAGGAAATTTGCACAGATGCTGCATTGGAGGACTCTTTTTCTTAAGCCCAGGTTGCCGAACTGGCCCTTGCTTGACCTGGTCTCGGTTCTTCAGAGCACGTTTTCCAGGCATCCCATGATGTGAAACAGGCAAGGGAGCAGCTGGGCAGAGGCACGGGCCCTGCTACAAACACTTAGCATGCTGTTTACCCTTTTGATTTTGGGAATCTGTTCTTGATCTCTCGGGGTGGTTGTTTTTTTTAATCGCTTTCTAAGTTCCTATTAATGGCTAATATGCAAAAAAAAAAAAGTTTCGTTTTAAACTTATTTTATTTCTTTAATTGATTTCTAAATCTTGTATTTATTAAACTTTAAACTCAGTATTACCTACTCAATGCCTTTTTAAGAGAGAGAGAGAGAAAAATTAATGGAGAATAAAAGTGAGCCTTAAACACAAATGGTTACTTCTGTATATTACCTCACATCCGTGCTTGATTTGCAAAAGAGAGAAAGAAAGAGAGAGAGAGAGAGAGAGAGAGAGAGAGAGAGAGAAAGTTGAAAACAAAAGATTTCTTCTCCTCTCCAATGTCATTGATTGGAACTTTGAAACATTCTGTTTACATGCGATGGTGTCATAGAAGGATGTTTAAGAATTGCCTGATACGGGAGGATACGACATCCCTATTTACAGCAGCTGTGGTGGGACGGGGTTGGCCTGATGGGAAAGCTTTTTCGGTGGGGACTGGAAACATCCAGCAATCTGTATGTGTGTTCTCTTGTTGTTATATGGTCTTTGGATTTGGGGGGGGGTGTTTTTTGGAAAGAAAAGGCTGTGTTGAAAAATCACTCGTTCATCTGCTTTTATTACATTCATCTTCCAAATGCTGAAAAAACTTTCCCGGACATTGTATCTTCTTCTTAGAAAGCAAACCTCAGCTTGAGATTCCCCCACAGGATTTAAGGTGACTTTGGCAAAGGGGGGGAATCAACTTCATGGTTGAACTATTCTTTCTGTCCCAAAATGTCGAAGCAATGGATGAGTTGGGCCGGCTTGGAGCTCCATCGCTTGCTTCGTCAGTTTCTGTTGGTTCAACGGGCTAAGAGGCCAAGCAACAGGAGCCTCGGGGCCCTTATCTCCCCAAAACTGCAATTTAACTCATTGTGGTTTTCGAAGAGCAACACAGATTTTGAGCAGAAGGAAGAGAGCCTTTTGTGGAAGTGGTTAGCACCGCAACTGTGATAGACTTTTTCCAGGCACTGATGTAAGGAGTCTCTCTTCTCCAGGCAGGGATGGAACCTGCAGCAGGTTTAAAAGCCCCCCTGAAGTCCTTTTTAACCATACATCTAATAAACGTGGACTTCCAGAGCAGCCCAACACTTTTTAAAGTGTCGACCAAATTCCACCCTTGAACCTTTCTAGGTTAGCATGCTGGGCCTTTAACCACGTAGCCTGCCCGGAGTTTTGATCTCTCTCCGTTCAAAATTTGCAGCGAAATAATAAAAGATGAGGGCTGCACTTTAATAATAGAAATCTCCAAGCGTAAACAAGCAAACCAACCCTGTTTTGCAGGGCTCTTTATACATCGGCCAAGTCTCCGACGTGCCAAGGGAACGCAGAATTCACACAGTGACTGTACCTTATTTCTTCTGTGGTAGACACGTCCCGTTAACTTCTCAACTTCTCTGTTGGTTGACCCCCTTTCTTTCTTTTTTTAAAAGAAAATCCCAATTTATTTCCCAGTTGGAGTTGGGGACGGCAAAGAGTTTGGCATTTCACCTGGGCTGCTGCTGCTTCAGTGCAGGTTGTGGGGAGGGCTGGCCATTTAAAAGAGGCGGCCCTTCCCGGTCGTTCAGCGTATTGCAAGGTTCAAATCCAGGCAGCCTTTGCTGCTTTGCAGTCTTGGGTTCCAGGAGGAGTCTGGAGCTGCCCCTCTTTCTGGTCCAGCCGAGATGGTGCTGGTACATTTGTCCCGCTGCCCCTGGTTGGATCCTGATGCCTTTGGGCCAAGATCCCAGGGGGTTAGTCAGAGGAAGAGGAAGGACTCTGGTTCTGGAGTGTGTGTGTGTGGGGGGAACCCCTCTCTCCCCGCTTCATACGCCTCTTTCTCCACATTGCGCCAGGGGGGAGCTGGACGGTGGTCCGGCAGGTGGGTGGGGGTGGCCATCCAGGTGCCCCAGAAGCCAGCCTTTGTCGGGAGCAATTCGAAGAGCTGTGCTTAGAGGCATCTCCTTCCTGGATGTGGCACCCCAGCCCTCGTCTGCCTGAATGTTCTCGCCATTTAATTCCGTGTATCAAATGTACTGTACCTCTTTCTTGCGTGGGGAGGAAAAGTTTAAAAACAAAAAACAAAAAGTTTGGGAATTTGGCAAGTTGCAAAACTGGGACGATGATCAAATTGCTTTGTGATGGTGAGCTGCCGTTCCCCCCCCCCCCCCCCCCCCGTTCTCTCTCTCCTCGCCCTTCCAGTTTCATTCATTCTTTATTTTGTAAGACAGCCCTACAGTCCAGCTGTTTGTAACTTTTTTTAATAAAATAGATACCTGTATTACCAAAAGCGGCTTCCTCTTCTCGTTCCTGGTTTTGCTACGGGTGGAAGGGCGGTTTTGTGGCTTTCCCCGTCATGCCTGTGAGCTTCTGTGCAGCAATGAGGTGGGTGTGGGGAACGCACCCAGCTTGTCCTTCAGCTAACGCAGCAACCTTTGGAGGCTCTCTTGCACAATCTCAGCTTCTAGCGTTGTGGGAACCCCCCTCAGAAGGGGGAAATGGCGAAATACACTAGGAGTAATTAAATTAAATGTTAATCAAGTCAACGTTAACTCTTCTACTTCGTACGTTCCCTTTTTTTTCTGGCCCGGTCTATTTTGGGGGTGTGACACATGAGAAGGACACAACAATCATCACGTGAAGGGTTAATGCCACTTTATGAGGCCTTGGGAAGGCCACACTTGGAATATTTGCATCAAGTTTTGGTCGTCACGATGTAGAAAAGACGCAGAGACGCTGGAAAGAGTGCAGAGAAGAGCAACCAAGAGGATGAGAGGACTGGAGACTAAAACATATGAAGAACAGTTGCAGGAACTGGGTATGTCTAGTTTAATGAAAAGAAGGACCAGGGGAGACATGATAGCAGTCTTCCAATATCTCAGGGGTTGCCACAGAGAAGAGGGAGTCAAGCTATTCTCCAAAGCACCTGAGGGTAGAACAAGAAGCAATGGGTGGAAACTAATCAAGGAGAGAAGCAACTTAGAACTGAAGAGGAATTTCCTGATGGTGAGAACAATGAATCAGTGGAACTCCTTGCCTCCAGAAGTTCTGAATGCCCCAGCTCTGGAAGTCTTTAAGAAGATGTTGGATAGCCATTTGTCTGAAATGGTATAAGGTTCCTGCCTAGGCAGGGGGTTGGACTAGAAGACCTCCAAGGTCCCTTCCAACTCTGCTATTGTATTGTATTGTCTGTTGTGTTATAATTTGCAAAGAAGGGGGTGGAGATTATGGTTTGGGCCTTCTTCCTGAAGGGATTCTGCAGTCTAGACCTCTCCGTGTCAGGCTTCCCAACTAGACTGGTTCTCCTCACACCGCAAGACAGTGGTAGACCTGATGGTCAAGCTTTAGCCCTCCGTTGAGGAGGAAATGAAGCATGCAGACTACCTCACTGAATTCTGAATTCAACCAACCAGGACCTGGGAAGGCAACTGGGCATCTCCAGGGAGCTCGGGGGCAGCTTGGCCCATCTTGCTCAGCCAGGCTGTGTTGGGAGAGGAGGACCAGCTGGAGAGATCCCCACCTCTGCGCTTGCAGATCCCCACAAGGCGCCAACCCACAAGAAGTCAAGGGTTGAGCCGCTTGGGCGTGGCTGTATGATCTGCATTTTAGATTTGCAACCGATGAAGAAGGGAGGGAGGGAGGCGACTAAACGGAAATGTTATTTCCTTTATCGCTTCTAAAAAAAACAACAACCCCATCTTCAACTTTTGTTCCTCTTTCGAGATCTCGCACAAACTCTGTGCGTGCATCCCACTTAGCTTCACAACAGCCCTGTGAGATTGCAAGGGCTCCACTTGTTCTGACCGAGGCTCCCCGAGAGCCTGAAGGAAACTCCTGGTCCCGACAAACCGCCCTTTTATTAATTGACTGAATTCTGCTCATTCGCATCCAGCAAAGTCTTTCGAGGGAGGATTTACGGTCACAGACCTCATCTGGCTTGGAGAGCTGCCAGGCCGAGATCTGCAAAACTTGGCAAGGAGTCTCGGAGGGTCCCAAACCAATGAAGCGAACTAATCGTCTCCTGCAAGCTCCACTCCCCTTTCGCTCCTTTTATTTCCTCTGGGAGGGGCCATTCATCGTCCACTTGTGGCCTTATTCCCAAGTCGACCCCTGTTCTTTAGCTGTTCCCTTCGTCTGGCAACTCTGCGTATGCGCACACTGTGAACAGGCTCCAGCTGTACTTCTGCCTCACTGATGTCTGACTCTGAAGGCAGCTGATAACTGTCAGAGGGCCCTGGCCCCCTCTCTGCTTCTGACACAGAGCCCTCCTCAGAGCCTTCCCCAGACTCCAGGACTGGCCCAGGTTCCTCCCCAACCCTCCTCACTGTCCGAGTCTGCTGCCAGCTCCACTGGCCACTGGTGGGCCACAACAGGCACCTGAGTTTCTCACTCAGAAGTGAAATGGGGGGGGGGGGGGATCTCAAAATAACAGACCTTGGGTAGTGGGATCATCCCATGTAATCTCCCTACTGTGCCTTCGTCTCAGGCCTGCCGCCCGATGTGGAAACCCAGATTATAGCAAAGCATCATCCTTTTTAAAAAAATCCACCAGGAATCCCCTAGAGCAGGGGTCTCCAACCTTTGCAACTTTAAGTCTGAAGGACTTCAGCTCCCAGACTTCTCCAGCCAGATTTGCTGGCTGGAGAAGTCTGGGAGCTGAAGTCCTTCAGACTTAAAGTTGCAAAGGTTGGAGACCCCTGGCCCAGGCCCTGACACTGACAGCTTTGCTGGCTGGAGAAGTCTGGGAGCTGAAGTCCTTCAGACTTAAAGTTGCAAAGGTTGGAGACCCCTGGCCCAGGCCCTGACACTGACAGCTTTGCTGGCTGGAGAAGTCTGGGAGCTGAAGTCCTTCAGACTTAAAGTTGCAAAGGTTGGAGACCCCTGGCCCAGGCCCTGACACTGACAGCTTTGCTGGCTGGAGAAGTCTGGGAGCTGAAGTCCTTCAGACTTAAAGTTGCAAAGGTTGGAGACCCCTGGCCCAGGCCCTGACACTGACAGCTTTGCTGGCTGGAGAAGTCTGGGAGCTGAAATCCTTCAGACTTAAAGTTGCAAAGGTTGGAGACCCCTGGCCCAGGCCCTGACACTGACAGCTCTGCTGGCTGGAGAAGTCTGGGAGCTGAAGTCCTTCAGACTTAAAGTTGCAAAGGTTGGAGACCCCTGGCCCAGGCCCTGACACTGACAGCTTTGCTGGCTGGAGAAGTCTGGGAGCTGAAGTCCTTCAGACTTAAACTTGCAAAGGTTGGAGACCCCTGCCCTAGAGATCTCCACCGCCAAAATCTCCACGGAGCGGCTTTTGCAATTTGTGGCAGCTGTGGCAATCCGAGCCTTGCCGAAGAGCGGCCTGTAGCTCGGCTTCTGGACCAGGAAGACCACGGGGAACTTTTTTCATGTACCAGGAGGATGGGACATTATTAAAAAAAACCATGTCCGTCATTCTATGAACGGCATGACTTATTGTCATTTTAATTAGGTTAGTCGGAGGGTGCTTATTCCTGCTCTTCTGAAGTTGTGGGGTCCCTTGGCCTTGGTCCCCCAAAACCCCAAGGCCGCAGGGGTCTTGGAGGGGAAGGGCAACCCAGGGCCAACTGAGTTCAGAGTTGCTACAAGGGAGAGGAGCCACGTCCTTGGTTGGCTCCTGCTTATCTGGGTTGGGGTCTCTCTCTCCAAACAGCCCGGAAATGGGCACCCACCTACTTGGCTCCCTGGTGCGGGCAGGGCCCAGGGTGGCATCCCTCCTGTAGGGGAGACCAAGTGGCTGGCAAGGCTTCCTCTCCTGTACCAAGTGAAGTTCAGATCTGTAGAGACGAGGAAGGGCGGGAGTGTGAAACGGAAACGAGATTTCCTTTGCCGCTGCTTCTACTACCCAAGCCATCTCCAGCTAGTAGTTCTTGCAGACCACACACAATAACACAAGCTCTCTGCGCATATCCGGCTCGTCCTCACAACCACCCTGGGAGAGAGCAAGGGCCCCATTGGAGTTGCGTGGCCGAGTTCAGGCCTCATGCTGGAAGTCCCTCTGGAAGCCTCGGCCACGTTCCTACGGTTCTGGAGAGGACGAAGCAGAAGGAAACTCTGCCGTGTGTGAGGAAGAGGGCATCAAAAATCTCAGCTGCCCAGCTTTTTTTTGGCATCGTCCGCAGTTTGATGCCCTTGAGGGACACCCATAGAACCGATTGAGCAAAGATAACAAATGAATAGAGTAGAGTAGAGTAGAGTAGAATAGAATAAGTTGGAAGGGACCTTGGATGTCTTCTAGTCCAACCCCCTGCTTAGGCAGGAAACCCTATCCCATTTCAGACAATAGGTGGCCCAACATCTTCTTAAAGACTTGCAGTGTTGGGGCATTCACAACTTCTGGAGGCAACTTCTGTTCCACCGATTCATTGTTCTGAATTTCAGGAAATTTCTCCTCGGTTCTAAGTTGCTTCTCTCCTTGATTAGTTTCCACCCATTGCTTCTTGTTCTGCCCTCAGGTGCCTTGGAGAATAGCTTGACTCCCTCTTCTTTGGGGCAACCCCTGAGATATTGGAAGGTTGCTATCATGTCTCTCCTGGTCCTTCTTTTCATTGAACTAGACCTACCCAGTTCCTGCAACCGTTCCTCATATGTTTGAGCCTCCAGTCCCCTCATCCTCTTTGTGGCTCTTCGATGGTCAAGCTCTGGAGTGGGAATTTTCCTCCTTCCAGCTGGGTCAACCCCGCGAACTCCCTGCTATTAATAAACGAGGGCTGGGGAAAAGATTTCTTCCCAAACTTTCCTCCAGTGTAGACAAAGCCACATGAAAATAAGAACCCTTCAAACCTTTGAGGATGGAAACCTCATGGCATGGATTGACTCCTTGTGCCGCAAACCATCCTTCTCCTCCTGCAGGGGCATAGAATGCCAGGGAATGCCAAGCCCCGTTAGGTTAACACCCAGCCATGTCAACGGGCACGGCCGATGCGGTTAAAGGCAACTCAAGGGGAGAGTTAGCCTTTCAAGGCCACCAGGAGATGGCGCTCTTTCCACACCAACGATGGCCATGCCGGCACCCGGTCCACCAGAAAAGAAAGCAATCTTCCTTTCTTGTCGCCGTTGTTAAGTGAATCCGTTGCCTTTGCTGGCCGGGAGGTCGCAAAAGGGAATCACTCTGGGGACCACTGTGACCGTCATAAATAGGAGTTGGTTGCAAAGCGTCTGAATTTTAAATCATGCAGCCTTGGGGATATACTGCAGCGGTCATAAGTGCGAAAGGGGTCGGAAGTCTCTTTTTTTCACTGCCGTCGTAACTTTGAACGGTCGCTAAAGTACACGAACCCTTTTGTAAAGGTGTTTAGATCCTCCTGACAAGGTCCAAAGATGTAACGGCAGGCCGAGGTTCGGCCAGATTGCGATCCAAAATTATTTCCAAAACCTTTGCAGAAGTGCCATCTCAGAGCAATGCGAGCCCCTCGGCCCTTCTGCAGGCATGGGTTTTCTGTGAAATTAGATTTGGCACAGCCGTTGGGATTCGTTATCTCCCCCCACCCACCCCCTCCCCTCCTCCGACAATTGTTAAAACCCATGAACTCAACACAACAACGGACTGCAGGTATCGTATTGGCCGGTCCAATTCGGGGAACTTGAATTTTAGAACAATAGAGCCTCAGCCAAGTTAGATAGGTTTTTAAATGGGATTTTAGCACAGGTTTTCTATTTTATTTCTTTTTAACTTTTGTATATTGTTACTTATTGTATATTTTAATGTCCTGTGCACCGCCCAGAGTCCGTCTCGGCGGAGATTGGTGCGGTTAACAAATCGAATAAAATAAAAATAAATAAAATAAGGTTTTTAAGGGGGAACCCAAAAGCGAACGAGAAAGGAAACCGAATTCTCTATCATTGCCCCTTCCAAGTAGATTACTCTCCTCTTGGATATGTACCCGTTTGGATATGTGGAGGTGGTTCTCCAAGGGGTTTCCTACCCTGTTTGATCACATGCTGACCTAAATGAACTTTTTTTTAAAAGATTTTTTTTCCTTATTCCCTTACCTTCACTAACCTATCCTAACTATATTCCGTCCCCCACCCTTAGTATCTCTCTGATGTATATCTGATGCCAAAAAAGCCAACACAGTTCTAGGCTGCATAAACAGAGGGATAGAATCTAGATCACGTGAAGTGTTAATGCCACTGTATGGTGCCTTGGTAAGGCCACACTTGGAATACTGCATACAGTTTTGGTCGCCACGATGTAGAAAAGACGTGGAGACTCTGGAAAGAGTGCAAAGAAGGGCAACCAAGATGATTAGGGGACTGGAGACTAAAACATATGAAGAACGGCTGCAGGAGCTGGGTATGTCTAGTTTGATGAAGAGAAGGACCAGGGGAGACATGATAGCAGTGTTCCAATACCTCAGAGGGTGCCACAAAAAAGAGGGAGTCAAACTATTCTCCAAGGCACCTGGGGGCAGGACAAGAAGCAATGGGTGGAAACTAATCAAGGAGAGAAGCAACTTAGAACTGAGGAGAAATTTCCTGACAGTTAGAACAATTAACCTCTGGACCAGCTTGCCTCCAGAAGTTGTGAATTCCCCAACCCTGGAAGTCTTTAAGAAGATGTTAGATAACCATTTGTCTGAAATGGTATAAGGTTCCTGCCCACGCAGGGGGTTGGACTAGAAGACCTACAAGGTCCCTTCCAACTCTGCTATTGTAAATATTGTAAATATATATATATTTAATATTTTCTTTTCTGTTTTCCCCCTTCTTCCCTCCTTTTTCCATTGAACAGTGCATCCTCTGGGTACTTTATCTTCTCCGTACTTTTTTTTCTAGTGCCCTTTCTCTGGCCAATCATAAAATCTTCCCCATGTCTTGAAGTCCTCCGATTCCTCTTTATCCTTTATTGTCATCGTCAACCTATTCATCTCTGCACAATCTAATATCTTTTTTTTACTATCTCTTCATCGGTTGGTCGCTTATTTAGTTTCCAATTTTGGGCAAAGATGATTCTTGCTGCTATAGTTACATGTATATTCAAACAGGTGTCCTCTTTCTTGAATTTCTCTGGGACAATACCTAGTTAAAAATATCTCTGGTCTAAATTCTACTCCTTGTTGTAATATTTTCTTTAACCATACTCTTATCTTATTTTCCTTGCTTCTGCACATGTCCACCCCATATGATAATAGCTTGTTGACACTTCCAACATTTCGCTGATTTGTCTAGATTTGCCTAGAGTTGAAGCTCTGGCCTCACAAGCAGGAGGTTGTGAGTTCGATCCTAGGTAGAGGCAGAGGTAGGGTCTCCTGCTTGGGCAGGGGGTTGGACTAGATGACCTGCAAGGTCCCTTCCAACTCTTGTTAATCTGTTAAATCTTTGCTAATTTTTCCAGTAACAGGAACTTTTTAAAAAGACAAGGAAGATGCAGGAAGCCTACAAATTCTCAACCAACAGCCCAAAACTTAAAACAAAAACAAAGAAAAGGCCATTCGTGTCCCCTGCCTTTGTTCGTCTTTTCATCTTGAGGACCGATGGAGCAAGTCTGGACCAGCTCTGGAGAAAACCTGGGTTTGGTTCACCCGCCACACGGTCTTTCTCCCTTCCTTCCGGGGAGAAGATTTTAGCCTCTCTACACGGAGGAACCTGGAAAAGAGGTGAACCCAGGAAAAGGCCCGAGCAAGAAAACCTTTTTCCCGGTTTCGTCGTATCTCCTCCATCTTCCCTTCTGCTCGTCTTCTGCTCCTTTGCAAAAACCTGCACGCCAGGCTCCTGTTCTTATCCAACCAAGAATAAAATTCTGTATGAATGGGAAGGCGCCCTCCCTCCCTTCAGATCGCACAGAACCTCATCCTGGCTGGCTGCTGAGGCACTCAACCTAAGGATGCTCCATCTCAAAGTCCAGTTTCTGGATGACTCTCAGAAAATCTTTGTGGTCGATGTAAGTATATTCGCTACTTCTTGTCTGTTATTTTGCCTGCTGGGATTAGTCTGACCTTCTTGGACTGGGTGACGTTTTAATTTCAGTTCTGTTTTTGTTTTTGTTTAAATCTAATTCGATGCCTGCATCTTTCCACATTTTGAACAATTGCTAATTGACAGTAAGGACTTGACTATTTCTAAATATCCCTTGGACAAGATGCCTTTGGAGAAGGGCCGTGGTTTTATCTGAGCATAAATCATTTTAACGTTTAAAGACAGTGTCTACCACTAAATCTCCGTCTTGAATTGTTAAGAATTTTAAAAATGATTCTTTAATACATTAGCTGCTGCTTCATTTGTTCTATCAAATGAATGTCCCAAAGAAGGAATTAGATGCAGGTGCTTGAAAAAAGAGGCTTTCTGACCACTAAAAATCACAGAATTGTAGTGAGTCAAAATGATAGTTAACACTGAGACAATTTATCGTCTTGGTAAATTGAGCATTGTTGCACTTTTAAACATGATGTTTGCCTTATAGCCAAAAGTGGAATTACCTATTGCCTTTATCTAAAGGAGATATCTTTCTAAAAGAAGCTCTCTGTTTTAAAATGACAATTTCCCAGGCAATAAAAGCATACATTTTGAAATCAAACTGGAGTAGAATTTTTACTACATCCATGTGGAGGTGCCTGTTTTTTAAAAGAAAGAACCTTGTATAAGAACAGCACAACAATATTGATGGTTTTAGTTCTAAAAATACACAGAATGGAGCATAAGTGCGAAATAATTTAGCTTTTTAAAATAACTATCTAATCTCCATCTTGATAGGCTGTTCTTGATGCCGTTTTAAGATTGATAGATTGGAAGCCCTTGGAAACTCAGAGGCAGAGATATTTGAAGTGTCTATTTGAACCTGGGTTTTAATCCTGAAACCCGACTTTTGTGGGATGGATTATCCCTGACGCTGATTTCCCCCCTTTTTTAAAATTTCAGATTCCGCATTTTTCACTTCCTTCTTTTCCAATTCACCCTCCTGGCCTCTTTGCTTCTTGGGTTTAGCTTTATAGGCCACACGTGTGCTGTAAGAAATAACCTCCATTAAATCCCAGGGTTGTCCTTTCTTTTCAAAAGCTCCTGATTGCATACCTTCCAGGCATGTGATGCATTTGATGTCAAATAATCACCATAATGTCCTGGAATATTTTTTTTTTAAAAGAGGGGGAGAGAGAGAGAGAGAGAGAGAAGGAGAGAAAGAGAGATAGCCTAGGGTTACTTTTCCAACGGATTCTCTTAAACAGACGGGGCTCTTGATAGCAGAACCGGTGGGATGAGCTAGACGCCTCTTAAGTGGATTTTAAGGTCAGTAAACAGAGGGGATGTTAGCCAATGCTGCACGGAGAGAGCGAAAAGCAGGAGGAGGATAGTGCCCCTTTCTTGTCTTCATGAAACGAAGGGCTGCGTGTGTCACCCTATGAGAAAATCTAGCTGCTTCCAAGACTCCAGGTGCACAAAAGACAAAGGTGAATTTGCAAGAAGAAGGCAGCTTTGGATCCAATGGCAGGAAAGTCATCCTAACGTTGCAGGACCAGAATGGATCCCAGGACTCCAAGAGAGGCTGGTTGCCCTCTGTTAGAGTTGAGGTTGGGGGGGACTTCAGCTCCCAGGATTCTCCAGCCAGTGTCCCTCAACCTTGGCAGGTTGGAGATGGGTGGACTTCAACTCCCAGGATTCCCAAGTCCACCCATCTTCCAGCTGCCAAGGTTGAGGGACACTATCCTGAAGACCCAGGAACCAGAAACATCTTAATGCACGGGTCAGATAGTGGAGGAGAAAGAGCTGCAGTTTACGCACTTCCTTGACTTTGAATTGTTGTTGTTAGTTGCGAAGTCGTGTCCGATGCATCGTGGCCCCATGGACAATATTCCTCCAGGCCTTCCTGTCCTCTTCCATCCTCTTCCATCCATTTAAGTTCATGCCTTCTGCTTCAGTGACTCCATCCAGCCACCTCATTCTCTGCTGTCCCCTTCTTCTTTTGCCCTCCATCGTTCCCAGCATGAGGCTCTTCTCCAGGGAGTCCTTCTTCCTTCTCCTTAGGTGGCCAAAGTACTTGAGTCTCCTCTTCAGGATCTGGACTTCTAAAGAGCAGTCAGGGTGGATCTCCTCTAGGACTGACCGGTTGGATGGCCTTGCAGTCCAAGGGACTCAGTGCAGGAGTCTTCTCCTCCAGCGCCAGAGTCCAAAGGCCTCCATTCTTTGGCGCTCAGCCTTCCTTAGGGTCCAACCTTCACAGCCATCCATCGCAACTGGGAAAACCATCGCCTTGACTAGACGCACTTGTGTTGGCAGGGGGATGTCTCGGCTTTTTAGTCTGCTGTCTAGATTTGCCATCGCTTTCCTCCCCTGGAGCAAGCCTCTTGGAATTTCTTGGCTGCCGCCCCCATCTGCGGTGATCTTGGAGCCCAGGACAATAAAACCTCTCAGTTTTCTTAACGTTGAGCTTCAACCTTTGCCTTTGAATGAAGTGTGTTCATCAGAACAGGTGCTTCCAGGCCCGTCCCCCCCTCCTGATTTGGGGACTACCCCTTACCTGACACCTGCTACACCTTGAATGTGGCAAGCAGCTCCAAGAGCTTGCAAAGAGCAGCCGTTCCCAGGCCCAGGAGCATCAACGCCTCCGTGGAGGCTGTTTCTTTCCAAGTCCCCGGCTGATCTCTCTTGAGCTCCCAAATCCTGCAGCAGGAGGAATAAACAGCGGTAATTGCTTTAATTGCTGTTGCCACTCAGCTGCTTGTAAGGAAATAGGACGCCTTCACCCCCCACCTTCCAGAAAAGGCAGCGATTACCCTGTCATTTCCCTCGTTGCCTCTTTGGTACCAGGGTAGCAATTTAAACCTCCGGGACTGCAACAAGGGATGATCTGTCAGATATTAGCGTGCGTGCTTTCGCACCCAGCACAATGCACGGCGGCGGCGTGTCAGCAAGCCCTCCATTTCCCTGGCAGCCCAAGTCAGAGGACAAGGTGCCTCTGGAGGGAGGCCAGGAGCCATCGGCCCACCAGTCGGTCCAGCCAAAAACGTCCAAGAGGAACGGTGGGTTCGTTTCCCCAAGTCTGGCTCGGCTCCCCAGAGGAGTTTCAATCTTTATAAAGCACATTTTTCTAGTTCTAGTGTGGAACAGAAATGTGTGAATCTATTTTGATTCCACTCAGATCTATCGATCTATCTATCCATCCATCCATCCATCCATCCATCCATCCATCCATCCATCCATCCTCTATCTATCTATCTATCTATCTATCTATCTATCTATCTATCTATCTATCTATCTATCTATCTATCTATCATCTATCTATCTATCTATCTATCTATCTATCTATCTATCTATCTATCTATCATCTTTCTCTTTTATTTATCTATCTTTATCATCTATTATCCATCCATCTATCTATCTATCTATCTATCTATCTATCTATCTATCTATCTATCTATCTATTTATCTATCATCTATCTATCTATCTATCTATCATCTATCTATCTATCTATCTATCTATCTATCTATCTATCTATCTATCTATCATCTTTCTCTTTTATTTATCTATCTTTATCATCTATTATCCATCTATCTATCTATCATCTATTTATCTATCTATCTATCTATCTATCTATCTATCTATCTATCTATCTATCTATCTATCTATCATCTATCTATCTATCATCTATCTATCTATCTATCATCTTTCTCTTTCACTTATCTATCTTCCTTCTTTCCCTCCCTCCCTTCCTTTCCTTCCTTCTTTCCTTGCTTTCTACCCCTCCCTTCTTCCTTCCTTTCCTTTCCATCGCTCCCTTCCTCCCTCTTCTTCCTTTCCTTCCTTCATCCCTCCCTTCTTTCCTTTCCTTTCCTGTCTTTCTGGCCCTTTAGCAAAAGTCTTCTGGGAAAACCTTATTCAACCTCAGCTGCAACCACTTGAACTTGGCAGAAAAAGAATATTTTGGACTGGAGTTCTGGAGCTCTGCGGGGCATGCGGTAAGTTCGGGAGGGGGGAGGAACACCTCGGGAAGGGGGGTGTCTTTGTGTACGGATGCCACAGGGGGCTAGGATGTGGGGAGAGAGGGGCTGTGAGGGGGGGCTTCTAAAATTGCATTAAGCTCGCTTTAGACCCACCTGTTTCCCTCCCTGCGAGGGGTCAGAAGGTGACCTGAAGCCATGTTGCTGAAGTGGACAGAAGCTAAAAGATCTTGGAGGGGTGGGGGGCATCTCCTGGCTTGCAGAAGGCTTTCCCCTCCCCAAAGTACCCGAGCCAGTTGGAGGGGGGAGGGCGGTTGGTGTCCCCCTCTTCCAATAAAGTTGGCTGTCCTTTCTCTCTTTGCAGGCCTGGCTGGAACTGCTCAAGCCCATCACAAAACAGATTAAAAGTAAGTACCTTGGAGAAGGCGGAGGTGGAGGGTGGGAGCTCCCAATTCTGGGAATTCTGGGAATCGAAGTCCACTTATGCTGCCGGGGAAATTCTGGGAGTCAAAGTCCGTGAGTCTTAAAGTTGCCAAGTTCAGGTAGAGGAAGCAGGAGAGGCCCGATCCGTCTCAAGGGCTGGTGGGGAGGGCTGAGTTGGGCTGGTCTTTAGCGAAAGAGCCGCTTTTCAAATGAAAAGATGTGTATAAAATGTTCCCGACAGACGTTTGAAACCAAACTTATGAAGATGTTGTGTTTTAAGATCCTAAGGACATTCTTTTCAAATTTATGGTGAAATTTTTCCCAGTGGATGCGGGCCATCTGAAAGAAGAGTTGACAAGGTAGGCTGCCTCTTCGGATCCTTTTCATGTTTTCCATGCGCATTTTGGTTTTGGCCCCTCGTCTCCTAAGTCAGAGGTTCCCAAACTTGGCAACTTTAAGACTTGTGGACGTCAACTCCCAGAATTCTCCAGCCAGCTCTGCTGGCTGGAGAATTCTGGGATTTGACGTCCACAAGTCTTAAAGTTGCCAAGTTTGGGAACCTCTGTCCTAAGGCTTCCCTTTTAAAACAAATCAACGCATAATTGTATCCTGAAGGACGATTTATCTGTTGCAAAAAAAATAAAAGGCTTGATGAAACACAGCTCAGAAAAGTTAAATTGTTTGGATGCAGTTCAGCCTGGATGCAGAGAAGTTATATTTAACAGCGCATTGTTAAATATACGTGTTGCAATATTTTTTGGGGAAGACGTACTTTAGCCCATGCGTGCAAAAGCCCTATTGGGCTTATTATCTGGGGAGGGCTTATTTTGGGGAAAACAGGGTCTGAACTAGGCAAATAATGCCAAAAAAAACCCAAGGGGCAACCGTTGGCCACATGGATGTCCACATCCTTAGCGAACAATGCTGGATTCCGATAAGATTCAGCACATTTAAGAAGCCGTTTCTTTTCAATTCAAGTATCCTTAAGAAACTTAAATCCAAGTGTCTAGTCCTTAAGAATCAGAGAGAAGCATATCTATAAGCTTCTCTGGAGTGTTTTGTGAAAGGACCCTGGGAAAACAGCACTGGGGAAAAATGACTTAGCACCAGCAGGCACACTTACAATCCATCACAAGATCCCCATGTTCAGAGGATCAAAATCCAGGTGCTGGGCCACCCCGCCATTCAATTTGACCCTTTGGGATCTTTCCAGCCGGCCTCCGACAAGCAGAGACATTGCGGGAAGCTGGATTCCCTTAAACAACTGCACGATTCGCTTAAGAACCGCACCGTTTCCTTTAACAACTGCGGCAGAATTGTGGCAAACACAAACCCCAGTTAATAGCAGCTTGCTCGGCCATTTGGAATTCTCAAACGTGGTCGTAAAACGAGACCCACCCGTGTCGCCTCTCCAGAGGAGGGGGGAACCCAGAGCAGTGAGACCCCCTGAATAATGTCATTCATTCATTCATTCATTCATTCATTCATTCATTCATTCATTCATTTATATATTTATTTATTCCGCTCTACTCCCGAAGGACGCAGGGCGGTGTACAGCCAAAATAAAGCACAGATATATAAAAGTTAAAAACAATTTTAAAAAACATATTAAATAATTTGGCCCATAATAAGATTAAAAACCAACAAACCCAATTAAGATTTAATAATAATAATAATAGTAATAGTAACAATAATAATAATAATAATAATAGAAAAGAAAAAAGTCTGGTTCGTGGACATTGCAATACCTGTTGATGCACGAATTGAAAATAAGCAGCAAGAAAAACATCACAAAATACCGGGACTTGCAAATTGAAGTTGAGCGACTGTGGAAGGGAAAGTCGTGTGTTGTCCCGATTGTGATTGGAGCCCTTGGAGCAAGACCTAGGGGGCTTCCTCGCTATGTGGAGGTTCTAGGTTTGCCTTGAGCATTCTGACTCTACAAAGGGCCACCCTGCTTGGAACAGCTTATATCCTCTGACGTTACCTTGACAGTTCCTAGGTCCTTGGTTAGGACTCAAGCTGTTGAGCTACCAACCAGCCCCAAAGGCTGTGAATCTCACCAAAGATTAACATAATAATAATAATAATAATTCTACGAAGATACTTGGTTGATACCTAGGATGCTGGCAGAAAACTGTATCAACCATTAGCACCAGTCAATAGTATTTGGGGGCCAGGGAGGAGAAAAAGAAGATACAATTGCCAAGAGACTTAGATCGAAAAAATAACTTTGCTTTTTATTATTATTATTGATTTTATAACCTTTATATCTGGATGTTTGTACACGACTGCTAGCATAGAATTGAGAATTTAGGAAACATGTACTTATTTTCACCTTGTAGTATTTTTGGGAAAAATGTTTTTTCAATATTTTATTATGAAGCCCTGGAAGGGCCAATGATTCCGACGCGAAAGTTCTTAAAATGTTTCTGTATTCCCTACCCCCTTTGGAAAATTGTAAAAACCAATAAAACTTTTTCAATATAAAAAAAAAAATAGTATTTGCAATGCATTTTTAAATGTTCAGTTGGCTGAGTTTCATGTTTTATGAATAAAGTAAATAGTAATAGTAATTATAATATTTCAGGTACCTGTTCACCCTTCAGCTCAAGAGGGACCTGGCCTGTGGGAAGCTCCCTTGCAGCGAGAACAGCTCGGCGTTGATGGTGTCACATCTCCTGCAATGTGCGTCCCTGAGCCTTCAGCGGGAGAGGAAGAGGAGGGCAAGGACGCGGCTGGGTCTTGGGGAGGGAAACGTCCCCAACGGGTAACCCACGGGGTGGGAGAAGGCATTGCTTCCCCCCCCTCCCCTTCTGCCGTGGGCTGGTTGTCCTGCCTTTTGTGGACGGAGGGATGCGGTGGCTCAGGGACTAAGACACTGAGCTTGTCGATCAGAAAGGTCGGACGTTTGGACAGTTCGAATCCCCAGCGCCGCTTATCAGAGTGAGCTCTCTTACTTGTCCCAGCTTCTGCCAACCTAGCAGTTTGAAAGCAGATTAAAAAATGCAAGTAGATAAATAGGAACCACCTTTGGTGGGAAGGGAACAGCGTTCCGTGCGCCTTCGGTATTGAGTCATGCCGGCCACATGACCACGGAGACGTCTTCAGACAGCGCTGGCTCTTCGGCTTTGAAACGGAGATGAGCATCGCCCCCTAGAGTCAGGAACGCCTAGCACAGATGTGCGAGGGGAACCTTTACCAGGACCAGGGCGTTTGACCTCCCAATAAAGCCAATTCCGTTGACCAGAAGTATTCTTCATTGTGTCGATTGTTCCTGCAGCTGCACTGGGCGATTTCCATGAAGAAATGGACCGGAAGCACTTGGAAACGCACACATACTTGCCGAACCAAGAGGACCTGAGGAACAGCATCATGCGCTACCATAAGAAGCACATGTACGTGGCCGGTTTTCTCCGCTCGCTCTTTTTAAATTTTTAAGGGCTCCTTGAGCTTGGCTGCTTTCTTGTAGACATTTCCTTGCCCGTCTAAGTAACAGCATCAGTGCTAGAAGGGGGTGGGGTTTGCAATAAGGGAGAGAGGAGGAGGAGGAGGACTGAGGGCTCCTTGGTGCTCTCTGAACTTCTGTGTTTCCTTGCGGACGTCTCCTTACCCAACTAGGCAACGTCATCAGGGCTCGACTTTTTACTTTGGCTCAGGATTCCTTGAATGAAATTCAAACTTCCGCACCTAGAAAAGTTTCATTCCATGGGACTTTCTCAACTGGAAATCAGAAACTTGAGAAAGGAGAGATTTCCAGTCTCCAAGCTGGGAGCCGGACAATTGGGAGGGAAACGTCCTGGTGGAGCCCCAAAATAAGGGGCACGCAGGCAGGCAGGCCCTTCCCTCTGGCTCGGTTGCTGACCCCATCCTCTTTTTTTCCCCAGGGGCAAAACTCCGGCTGAATCCGATGGGCAGCTCCTGGACATAGCGAGGAAGCTGGAGATGTACGGCATTCGGCCACACCCTGCCAGTGACGGGGAAGGGACCCAGATTAACCTGGCAGTTACCCACATGGGAGTCCTGGTACTGCGGGTAACAATACTTTTTCATTCAGACCCCTTGCCAAGCAAGCTACCCAAAGAGCTGCCAATCTCAACGTATGAATTCTTGGAGCTGGCGGGCATTCTGCTGCCTGCAGCATTAAAGTAGCGCTTTGAACGTAAGAACCTAAGAACCTAAGAACAGCCTTGCTGGAAGAGGCCACAGCCCATCCAGTCCAGCCTTCTGTCTCCCACAGTGGCTCCCCATTTGCTTCAGGGTCTTCCCAAGCAGACGTCTTCACCTGCTTATGATTCCCTGCAAATGGCATTGAGAGATATCCTGCCTATCTCTCCATCCCAGAGGGTGTCCTTAGGCATCCATAATGATAGCCATGGAGACCCTTGTTCTCCATGAACTCGTCTAATCCTTCCTTCCTTCCTTCCTTCCTTCCTTCCTTCCTTCCTTCCTTCCTTCCTTCCTTTCAGAACATAAGAACAGCCTTGCTGGAAGAGGCCGTAGCCCATCCAGTCCAGCCTTCTGTCTCCCACAGTGGGTCCCCATTTGCTTCAGGGTCTTCCCAAGCAGATGTCTTCACCTGCTTGTGATTCCCTGCAAATGGCATTGAGAGATCTCCTGCCTATCTCTCCATCTCGGAGGGTGTCCTTAGGCATCCATCATGATAGCCATGGAGACCCTTGTTCTCCATGAACTCCTCTCATCCTTCCTTCCTTCCTTCCTTCCTTCCTTCCTTCCTTCCTTCCTTCCTTCCTTCCTTCCTTCCTTCCTGAACATAAGAACAGCCTTGCTGGAAGAGGCCACAGCCCATCCAGTCCAGCCTTCTGTCTCCCACAGTGGCTCCCCATTTGCTTCAGGGTCTTCCCAAGCAGATGTCTTCACCTGCTTGTGATTCCCTGCAAATGGCATTGAGAGATCTCCTGCCTATCTCTCCAACCTGGAGGGTGTCCTTAGGCATCCATCATGATAACCATGGATACCCTTGTTCTCCATGAACTCCTCTCATCCTTCCTTCCTTCCTTCCTTCCTTCCTTCCTTCCTTCCTTCCTTCCTTCCTTCCTTCCTTCCTTCCTTCCTTCCTTCCTTTCAGAACATAAGAACAGCCTTGCTGGAAGAGGCCACAGCCCATCCAGTCCAGCATTCTGTCTCACACAGTGGCTCCCCATTTGCTTCAGGGTCTTCCCAAGCAGATGTCTTCACCTGCTTATGATTCCCTGCAAATGGCATTGAGAGATCTCCTGCCTATCTCTCCAACCCGGAGGATGTCCTTAGGCATCCCTCATGATAGCCATGGATACCCTTGTTCTCCATGAACTCCTCTCATCCTTTCGAGGCTGACAGCTGTCACCACTTCTTCTGGCAGGGAGTTCCATAGACCAGGGATCCTCTGGGTGAAAAGGTCCTTCCTTTGTGGAGCCCTTTTGGCAGCTGTCAATCATTCTAGACCAGTGTTGGTGAACCTTTTCAGCACGGAGTGCCGAAATGGGCGTGCAGGCGTGCCAGAAACTGTTAGAGTAGCCACCTGGCCAGGAAGAGGATCTTCCAATTCCCGGTGCAGGCAGGGAATTCGCCCAGCTGGTCTTCGCGCATGAATGAGCATCAGAAACCAGAAGGCCAGGTGGCCTGCAAGTGTGCGTGCACTGCTAAACAGCCGAGCAGCTGCCCCATGCACTTCCGCGCGTGAAGACCAGCTGGCTGGCGCACCGGAAACCCCAAAGGGCAACGGGCGATGGCTCGCGTGCCTGGAGAGAGGGCTCTGCGTGCCAGTTCTGCCACACGTGCCATAGGTTCACCATCACCGTTCTAGATGGGCCTCTGATAACTGAGTGGAGCCATCAGAAGCTGATTGGCAAAAGTCCTTTCTAATGTTCATTAAAAGCTTCCTGCTCTACGTACAGCCTCCTGGGAAGCCAGGCTGTGCAAGTGAGAAAAACCTCGTCGGGGTCTCCGTGCCGTTGGCGGCTTCGCCCAGAAGATCCCTCTGATGTGGGCGCCTCGACGCCTTCCTCTCTTTGCTAAGCCCAACGGCTGCCATGTCGGATCGCGCCGATCGCATGTCTCGCACAGTAGGCAGACAAGTCTTGACCGTATAATTTTCTGCCGAAAATAGCAGCCTCGTTTCTTTGTGTGTGTGGCAATTACATGGTTCTGCAGCTCCCCGGCTTTCTGTGCAGGGTGCGTGTGTGTGTGGGGGGGGGAGAGACGCAGACTTTGGTGAGAGCGTGTGCTGGCAAACGTGGGCGATGGCCCTGTGACAGCCTTCGCCCACAGCTGGGGAAGGAGCAAGAGAGCACGGGGGTGGGGGGCTGCTTTTTCTCCTGGGCGCAGAAATGGGGGTTTTCTCCAGCAAAACGGTAGCAGAGATCAAAAAGAACGAGGCAATACGTTCAGCTCTGCAACCACGAAGCAATTGTGGGTTTGAAGAGGGACTTGGGGTTGTCACCTTCCGTTGGTGCATAAGAGGCAGCTAGGAAGAGCTCTCAAATGGAAAGATTTTGGGGTGTTTTTTTTTAATTAAAAAATGTATAATGCAGCACTTGGTGCTGGATGTTGAGCGACCTCAGGCCCAGCAACTGAAAAGGGTTCTCCGTGAGCCACCTTGCGCAACTGGAAACTGTCCGGTGTGGTGTTCCTGGTTGTGTCTTCATCTACTTCATTGGTCACTTTAAGACCTGTGGACTTCAACTCCCAGAATTCCCCAGACAGCCATGAATGATAGACTTGGAAGGGACCAAGAAGGGTCAACTAGTCCAGTGTTTCTCAACTTTAAGACTTGTGGACTTCAAGTCCCAGAATTCCCCAGCCAGCCATGAATGATAGACTTGGAAGGGACCAAGAAGGGTCAACTAGTCCAGTGTTTCTCAACTTTAAGACTTGTGGACTTCAACTCCCAGAATTTCTGGGAGTTGAAGTCCACGAAGCTTAAAGTGGTCTTCTGGGAGTTGAAGAATTCTGGAAGTTGAAGTCCACCTCTGACCTTCTTGCTTGTTGGCTCTTCATTTTTCAGGGCAACACCAAGATTAATACCTTCAACTGGTCCAAAATCCGGAAGCTGAGTTTCAAACGGAAGCATTTCTTGATCAAGCTTCACGCCAACGTTTCGGTACCTTGTGGCGGGTTGGGTTGGGATATCTGTGGTTGTGTCTGTCAATGTCTGGGGTGTGTGTGTTGGGTTAGGGTTTCTCTGGTCTAAGGCACCCTCTTTGCAGAAATGATCAATTTGAGGCAGAAGGCAGGCTGGCTGGCAAACCATTGCTGCCATCAAGTTCCACATTGTTTGGGGTGGATGGCAGGAGGGAAAAGGAAGGATTTCTGGGGGGGCCAGAAATCTTCATAAACAAGTGAGAAGTAGCACTAAATCATATATACAGTCTAGTACTCAAAGTTGGCTAACAGTTGCACAACTCACAATTATCCACGCTGATCAATACCGCACAACAGCCATCATCTAAGGATCAGCATCTAATAGTGATTCTGGCTCCCTCTTATGGCCGATTGGGGAAACAGCAGCCAATCACATTTTACTGCGTAGTTAAAGTTGCAGATACAGTATTGCAATCATGGTGTATATATAGCCAACCCAATATTCGGATTACATTCCTAACAGAGACCATTATGGAATTCCAGACTATAGCCTACACTGAAAATGAAGAATTCTGGGAATGGAAGCCTACCTGCCTTGAAAGCTGCCAAAGGTCGAGAAACACTGGATTAAACCCTTGTCTTTTCCTTCTCCGTCCCCAACAGGCTCTCTGCAAAGACACCCTGGAGTTCGCCATGGCGAGTCGCGACACCTGCAAGGCATTTTGGAAGATGTGCGTCGAATACCACGCCTTCTTCCGCCTCTCCACGGAGCCAAAGTCAAAACCCAAAGCCTTCCTCTGCAGCAAAGGCTCCAGCTTCCGTTACAGGTGATTTAGGGCAGGGGTCCCCAACCTTTTGGGCCTCAGGGGCCCCTAAATTCACAATTTTAAATCCCGCGCACCACTAATATGATCTGCCCAATGATCAGCTGGATGGGTGTGGCTAGGTGGTCATGTGACTGGTTGGGCACGGCCAACTCGATGTCGTTCACATCAAGGAGTGCCTGGTCAGCCTCTACTCGCCCCTCCCCTCCCAGCCACTCCTCGTCTGCCCGTCTGCCCAGGCTCCTTAGGGCCCCAACGGGAAGCCGTTGCTGGAGCTAAGCAGCCCCCAGGAGAAAGAGTCTGCAAAACAGCTCAGTTCCAATTGGATCTGACTGTGCAGGAAGCTCAGCAGAAGCACCTCACTGAGGACTAGGAGCATGGGCTTTCCAAGCAGAGGGAAGACCTGTGGGAGTGCAAGGCCAGGGACCGGCGCCTGGAGGCTCAGCAGGCTGAGATGGTCAGCCACTTCCAGGCCAGGATGCGGTCCCAATGGAACGAGGCCCTCCGGCTCTTCGCCACCAGTGGTGCTTCCCTCCAAAGCTCCCCAGCTGGAGGCTGAAGCAGACCCCAAGTGGGAATTTCTGCCCCCATAAAAAGACCCCGCAGGGGAGACTCTCTGCAACAACACAAGCATCCCTTGCACATATCCATCCCAGGGCCCGTAGTTTGACGACCCCTGATTGAGTGCAATATTAAAAAAAATGCAGATAATGTTTCCGCGGAGCAGCAGAATTTTCTCACGGCCCCCAAGGTGGGAGGAAGCCAGCCACTGGCTCTGTCCACCACAGCTCCTTCCCTCTTTGCTTCTCTCCTGCCTTCTTCTGGGTGGGAAATATTAACCTATAAGCTCCTGGGAGGCTGAGGGTTGTCTCCCCGCCCCCCAAGGGACAGCCTCAAACGTTTTGGCGGTTGTCATTTGGGGGTGCCTCCAATGGGTGCTGCAGAGGCAGCTACTCTTCAGCTCCTTCTCTCTTTTGCAATGACAGTGGGAGAACTCAGAGGCAGCTGCTGGAACACGGGACCAAAGGGAAGCAGAAAAATTTGCCCTTCGAGAGGTAATTCACCTGTTGGAAAGAACATTTTTCCCCCCACAAAGGTAGGCAAATCAGGATGATCTTGCAGGATCCAGTCTGGGTCGGTCCAACCAGGACCACAGGTTTGGCCTCTTCTCAAATTCGCACTGGTGCCCATCCTTGGAGAGCGACTCTCTTCAAAAAATGTGTGTCTTTGGGCCCTTCCATAGCTGTTGCATTGATGTGGTTGGATGTGGCTTTTAATTTGTTGATTGCGGTGCAACTAAGTCATTAATATTTTCCTTCCAGTCCCCTTGCAACCTTCTTCGCAGATTTCTGCTCTCCTCCTCTTCCTCCTTCTCTGTAAAAGCTTGCAAGCTATTCTTGGGTACCCTGAGATTTCTCAAGCAAAAGAGGCGAGGCACCCCCTTAAATTACCCGGCTGAAGGAACAGCTGGGCTTTCTTGACTACGAACCCCACAAACAGCCCAGCAGAAATGCGTCTCCTGCTTAAGAGCCTCAATCTTTGTGCCGAGTCACATCTTGGTGGGCTAACAATCCCACTGCGAAGCTCTCCTGGCAGGCCGTCGCAGGAGGAGTCGCTGGCCACAAGGTCAGAGAAGCTCCAGGAAGGGAGAACAGTTCAAAATACAAGTTGGGTTGTTTTTTCTATTGCAGGAAACACTATTCTTCCCGCTACCATGACAGGCAATGCCGGTCCTCCCCAGATCTGCTAACAGATGTTTCCAAACAAGTATGTCACTTGAGTCTGGGGGATCTGTTGGGGAAGGGTAGAAGGAAGGGGTCAAGGGAGCAGCCAATGAGCAAAACGGCACCTTGGTGCGCCTTAAAAATAGAGAGCTCCCACCCCTTTTTGCTGGCTTGGGTGTGGTTGAAGGGATGGAGGGAGTGGGATTTGCAGATTCTTCCAGCCCAAGCATGCCTAACATCAGAGGTGGGATTCAGCCGGTTCTGACCAGTTCTGGAGAACCGGTAGCTAAAATTCTGAGTAGTTCGGAGAACCGGCAAATACCACCTCTGGCTGGCCTCGCCCCCATCTATTCTCTGCCTCCCGAGTCCCAGCTGATCAGCTGGGTCTTCTTTTGTTGCCTTGCGGGAAAGCAGATTAGTGGGGTGGGATGGGAAGGGGGATTTTGCAGCGTCCTTTCCTGGGGGGGGGGAAAGGCAATGGAGAATTTGCAGCATCGGAAATGGCCCCCCGAGGCCTCAAGGAGGCCGCCTAAACCTTTCAATCTGAGCTTAAGCATCGACGCCTGGCTTTCCCCACAGATGGAAGACCTGCGGCTTGTCTACGGCACCATGGGGGGCTACTACGGCGCCAACGGCATCCACGCTTCCGAGCCCACCTTAGACAATCGACGGAGGAACTCGGCGGTGGAGGTCATCTTTGCCGATGAGCTGGAGCGGTCGAAACCAGAAGCCGACCCCAAGTTGCTGCTGCTCCATTCCCAGAGCAGCTCCGCCTTCCCCGTGGTCTACACGAAGATGGACCACGATTGGGAACCGTCCAGTCTCTACGGGCCAAGGAGCCCCCTGACCTCATTCCAGCCCAGCTCCAAGCTGGATGGCGCCAGCAAGAGCCCTTCCCTGAGCAATGTGAGGAGCCCAAGGCAGCAGCTGATGTACACCGATGTCCCCTACATGGCAGCCTCCAATCGGCCCCTGGAGGCGGCTTCTCCTCCCGTTTTCTTCTACGTGGATCGGCCACCCCAGTACTTCAAGAGCCCCACCGTTGAGCGGGCCGAGGAAAGAGTTGTGGAGGTCAACCCTTGCGAGGTACCCATGAAGCCGCAGAGGAACCCAGCTGCGGCCCACCCCAGGTCGATGGAGCCCCCAGCCCTGCCCCAGGCGCCCTACGTGACCCACCTTAGCATGGAGGAAGAGGATGATGATAACGTCTTCGACTACGGCGTTCCGGAGGCCCCCAAAAGATCTTGGAGCCAGTCGGACGTCAAAGCCACCAGATTCCCTTGCGGCTCCGAGTTCCGTCCTCTCGGACCCTGCCCTGTCTTGACCAGCCGAAAGATTGACCTCTTGCAATGCCTGCTAGCCCAGCCGCCCTTTCCAGAAGCTCCCCAAGTCCAGCGAGGGGCAGAGCGCTATGCGGGCAGCGGGACCGAATCCAGCGACTCCGATTCGGACCTCCTCCCAGACTACTATGCCCTCTACGGGCGGGTTCTCAAAAGACCCCGGGTGCGAATTCACCTCTCTTCGGGGAGCCTCCAGCTGGAAGGAGAGGAGCCCCTAGTCCCTGCGGTTACCATCCATCATGACCCCGAGAACAGCCCCAATTATTTTATGTAAGCACGACGACGGTCAACAGCATAGTGTCCAATGGTCAGGTTCTTTGTGAATTTTATTTTAAAAAAACCTCTGCTGAATTCATTGACACTGTTAAAGGAAAAGCAGAATTAATTGGCTTGACCTATCGAGTTTCTTTTCCTTCAAGGGACGATTTCATTGATTTAGTCCACGTTTGGGAGAGGGGATCTCAAACATCATACGGGACCAGCTAAATTTTGCATCAAGCTTAGGATTTCCCAGAACCATCACCCATGAAGTCCAGAAAAGAGCATGTTGATAAGAGAGGGGAGAAAAAAAAGAATTAATCAAGTCAACAAGTGGGATTTGAACTAGCACGGACGCTGTTTCCTTTCTGTTTTTTAAAAGCTTCCAATTGTGACGGCTAGAAATGCCAAAATGCATCCCCGTTGTAAATGCAGAGGTGACAGAAAAGGCTCCCAACCTACAGAGGGGAGCTCAATGATGCGTAGGTGGCTTCCCGTCACGGAGCCAGCTCACCTGTGCTGTAGGCGGTTCTCAGGTTGATGTGGGGCACGAATGTGTTTCCAGTCCTCACTTGGTTACTCAATTTTTCATTGCGGATTTTAAATATTGGGAGGGGGGGATTCTTCCAAGAGCTTGAGGGCGGTCAGTTCTCAGACTTCTGCCGTTGTCTAAGCCCAGCAGTTTTCCAGAGGAAAACCTCACAAGCTTTTCTTTAAAGCAGGGGTCTCCAACCTCGGCTACTTTCAAGACCGTTGGACTTCCACTCCCAGAATTCCCCAGCCAGCCATGAATGATAGAGTTGGGAGGGACCAGAAGGGTCACCAGCGTTTCTCAACCTAGCCAACTTTAAGATCTGTGGACTTCCACTCCCAGAATTCCCCAGCCAGCCATGAATGATAGAGTTGGAAGGGACCAGAAGGATCACCAGCGTTTCTCAACCTAGCCAACTTTAAGATCTGTGGACTTCAACTCCCAGAATTCCCCAGCCAGCCATGAATGATAGAGTTGGGAGGGACCAGAAGGGTCACCAGCGCTTCTCAACCTAGCCAACTTTAAGACCTGTGGACTTCCACTCCCAGAATTCCCCAGCCAGCCATGCATGATAGAGTTGGGAGGGACCAGAAGGGTCACCAGTGCTTCTCAACCTAGCCAACTTTAAGACCTGTGGACTTCCACCCAGAATTCCCCAGCCAGCCATGCATAATAGAGTTGGGAGGAACCAGAAGGGTCACCAGTGCTTCTCAACCTAGCCAACTTTAAGACCTGTGGACTTCCAGAATTCCAAAGCCAGCCATGAATGATAGCCAGCCATGAATGATTCCCCAGCCAGCCATACATGATAGAGTTGGGAAGGACCAGAAGGGTCACGTGTTTCTCAACCTAGCCAACTTGTGGACTTCAACTCCCAGAATTCCCCAGCCTGCAATGCCGGGAGTTGAAGTCCACAGGTCTTAAAAATGGCCATGATGGACCCCTCTTCCTTCACAACATCTTCCTATGTTCTGTCATGACAATTTTTCAGCAAAAGGGGTCCTCTTTTGATCCTCGATCCCCCAAAGGCTGGGAGAAGAAATTCAGGACCAGCAGATTCCGACTTACCTGCCGCACATTTTTTTAAACAATTCAGTTTACATACAAACCTGAAAGTCGACTTTTTGAGACTGTTTCAGAGTTTCTCTGCAAACTCTCCCCTGGAGCTTCTCAAGATTATTCTTAAAGACGTTGCTTTGTCTTAAAAAATGAGGAGGGATTTTCCTTGTAGGAAAAACCAAGCCTTGTCCCACCTTCGGATGCAGTGGTCTTCCGTCGCCCATCATCCCTGGTCAGCCTAACAGAGTAGGGGATTATGGGGGTTGACCTCCCACTTCTGTCAAGGATCTCAAAAAGGTTGATTGGGGGGGGGGGGATTGCAAAAAAAACCCCCAAGACCTGTGACTTGTCTCCTTAATTTAGGGATGTCCAAACTTGGGAACTTTAAGACTTGTGGACTTCAACTCCCAGAATTCCCCAGCCAGCATAGCTGGCTGGGGAATTCTGGGAGTTGAAGTCCACGAGTCTTAAAGTTCCCAAGTTTGGACATCCCTGCCTTAATTGATGCTTGGCTCAAGTGTACTGTATTTGGTGGGACACAATCACACAATGACCACAGGAGATTAGAGGACTTAAATATTTATTTGTGTGGGGTTGTTGTTTTTTAAAAACCCTTTTGAATTTCTGAGTCCCCCTTTCCTCAAAAGTGTGAAAGAAGCTTCATCTATAAACAGATTTACAGATCTAGCAGAGGCTGGGAGGAAGGAGAGCGACATATTTCAACCCCCCCCCCCCCCCCGAATGATACGATTATTTTGTAAAGCTTCGCATCAAACTGCATTTACAACTTGTACGGCTTCTTGCATTTATAAAAATATTTTATTTAATCCGTAACATTATTGTTTTCAAAAACTATGTCCAGACTGTTCCACCCCCCACCCGCCCCCCCTCAGATATAAATTTCTAATGGTGTTTCAGGTATATAGCAATGAAACAATTTTTTTTTTAAACAAACATTTCTTTAAAATTAAAACAAAGGAGTTAAAAGTTCTTTGTGGGTTTTTTTTTTTTTTTTTTTTTACAGTGTAGGCACCATTGAAAACAAGTCTCCTTGTGGCATTTTCCATCCACCTTCTTCTTCCCAGTGTCTTTATATCGTTTTCATTTTTTTTTTGTATTTCCTTACAAAGAAAAGGTTGTAATGGCAACTTTTAATTGCAACAACCACAACAAAAATCGTTGGTTGCTTGCACTCTTCTTTAAACGCCATTCCGTATTTTGGCTGATACACTTCAAAAAATCCTTTAAAATGAACCTTTGTGCAAAAACCAAAAAACCAAAAAAAACAAAGAAAAAACAAAAAAAAAGATGTGCAGATCTGAACTATAAAATTAAACATATCCAGACTCTTTATCAAAAATAAATTTACACCCACACTTCCACAACCAAAGACTGAAATACAACACACTTCGATAGCATAATATACAAACTTGCGTTGTAAAGGCAAACGAGAGAGAGAGAGAGAGAGAGAGAGAGAGGAGGGAGAAAAAAACCTCATCTCAACAGTACCATAAATATATAATCGAAAGCAAGTTTTATAATTTCTTCTACCTTTTCTGAAAAGAAAAAAAAAATCACCTCTGCACTGCACGGTATTTATCTTTTTTCCGTGAAAGAATATCTATAACTCAATTATTTGCATATTAACTGGTAAATAGATATTTAAAAAATACGTTTTGGGGAGGGAGGGAGGGAGGGAGGGAGGGAGGGAAGGAGGAGGGGGGGGAATTAAAGGGCTGCTGTGGATGGACGTAAAGGACTTCAAGAACATAAGTCTATCAATATCTTACAAGAGAGAAAAAGAACAAACACCCCAACCCCCCCCCCAAAACCCGCTGGTGAGTCCATTTCAGGTAAAGTTCGGACACTGGCAAGACGGAGCAGGTTCTCCTTTCTCTCGGGTTGAAAAGGGGGGTGTCCGTTATTGCCAATCCCACCCCCCCAAAACCTTTCAACTATATTGCTCTAAAATTTCTTACCATGATTAACGTTTCTTTCAAGGGGAGGAGGGGGCTCGAGGGGGCCGAAAGCCACGCGACCGCAGCCCATCCCTCTCGTGTGCAAGGCATGTTTTTTTAAAAAAACAAACGACATAAAAAAGAGGAGAGGGCTTCCGAGGCGTGCCCCCCCCACCCTCCCCACTGGCTGCCCTCTTGGTTTTCTCTTGACCTCTGACATGCCACCCCCCTTGCCCCGCTGGGATATGTCGCTCTACAAAAAGGGGGTACGGAGAAACGCGTGGCACGGCGTTAACGGGACAACTGGCCAAGCCGCTGACGTATTGCTTTCGGGTGGAGGTGACAATTCCCCCCCCCCAAATAAAAAATAAAACACGGTGCTCAATTCCAAGGGAGCGGAAGGCCGTGGCCGGTTCCCCACACTGGGCACGGGGCCGAAGAAAGACAACGGGGCCCAAATGGAGAGGTGCTTCCGCGCAGCCTTTGCGCCTCAAAGGTCGGTGCCAAGTCTGGCTTTTTTGGGCGGGTGGTCTTTAGGAGACCTGCAATTCAGGGAGAGGAGAAGACGAACCCAAAGAAGTTTTAAAAGTTGGGGGGGGGGGAGGCGCCAAGGTTTGGGGAGGAGGCCGATCCGGCCGTGGCGGTTGGCAACCCCGGCTGCCTCGAGAAGCGAAAGAAACAGGCATTTTTTGTCTCGTTGGAGCTGGGTTAAAGAAGTTGGGAACTAAACGGTTAAAAGTCGCTCTTTACAACAACCACAACAACAAAAAGAGAGGAAGAAAAGGAGGGAAGGAAGGAAAAAGTAAAAAAAGAAAGAAAGCACGTATGCCATTTACAAAAAGAGTGGAGTTCCATCCTTAAATCCGAATCTGCGATCATCAAAAAAACCTATTGCGATGATCCCAAAAGGCACCAAAAACTCAGGAAAAGAAGCCGAGACAGAGGAGGGAGGTTGGTGGGCGGCGAGGAGAGGCCTCCGTGCGGGACGGCATCCTGGGGGCTGGGAAGGGGGGGGGCTGGGGGTGTCCTTCCTCAGGAGTCGTTGGCCGAGAACCTGGGGAGAGAGAAAAGCCAGGAGGGGCGGTTTTCCGTCAGGGCGTCACAGCTGCGGGGACCTTCCGCAAATGCAGGTATAACAGACCGTATTTTTCGGAATATAAGACGCACCTTTTTCCCCTCAAAAAAGAGGGTGAAAAATCTGGGTGCGTCTTATACACTGAATAGAAGTAGTTTTGGCCTCCTGAAACCCTCCCCTTTGCAAAAATGGTCATGCGTAGCCTTTAAGAGGCTTATAGAGTGTTCCTGGGGGCTGGGGAGGGCAAAGAGGAGTGAAAAACGGGCCATCTTTTGCTAGTTTCCCCCCCACCCCAAGCCCGCAGGAACACTCTACAAGCCTCAGGGGTGGGCAAACTTTGCAACTTTAAGTCTGAAGGACTTCAGCTCCCAGACTTCTCCAGCCAGCAAAGCTGGCTGGAGAAGTCTGGGAGCTGAAGTCCTTCAGACTTAAAGTTGTAAAGTTTGCCCACCCCTGTCCTAAAGGCTATGCACGGCCATATATTTTTTTGACAAAAAACAGGCCCGTTTTTGCAAAAAATGGCCCGTTTTTGGGAAGCCTGCAGAGTGCAAAAACGTTTTTTAAAAAAATTGCCTCTTCAAAATCTGGGTGCGTCTTATACTCCGAAAAATACGGTAGCCTTTATTGTCATTGTACAACATAAATACAATGAAATTGGTCTGAGCCCACCGGTGCAGTTCATGACAACAAATACGAACAGCCTAAATAGCATGAAGGATAATCCCCCATGCAAGTAATTAGGGGGAAAGGAAAAAGAAAAGGAAAAAGATCTGCTTAGTGACGGTTCAAAGTTATAGCAGCACTGGGGGGAAAAGGGACTGGCATTTTTCACACCATTTTGCACCATCCCCCTGGGCGAAATTCCGACTCATATTTATGACGGTTGCAGTGTCCCCTGGGGGATGGGGGGGGTGTCACATGATCCCCTGTGGCGATCTTTCCGACAAGCGAAACTAGA
Organism: Rhabdophis nuchalis; assembly: GCA_039707465.1. Classification (NCBI taxonomy): domain Eukaryota; kingdom Metazoa; phylum Chordata; class Lepidosauria; order Squamata; family Natricidae; genus Rhabdophis; species Rhabdophis nuchalis. Next base: position 22,986,059 of record CM077657.1, on the reverse strand, counting down.
TTTACCTAACAACTGAATGACTAATTTAACAGCTGCAGTGATTTGCTTAACAACTGCGGCAAGAAAGGTTGTAAAATGGGACGACGACGGCTCTTTTCGCTTAGGGATGGAAATCCGGGGCTCAATTCTGGTCGTGAGTCAAGGACCCCCCAACCCAAATCCTCCTCCTCCTCCTCCCAAATCTTACTTCTGGAATTTCTCCATCAGCTTCTTCACCATCTTGTCGGTGATCCCTGGGCTGGTGGCTTCGGCCAGGCTGATGCTCTTCTCCAGCTCTTCGATGACCTGCCTCTTGCTGGTGTTGTTGGAGTCTTGCTGCTTCAGCTGAGCGGGGGGGGGGGGGGGGGGAGAAGAGAACAGGGTGAGGGGCTTCAGCGGCAGCCGTATAGATCCCCAAAGGGGTCAAGAGACTCACTGTTCTGAGCGAGGCTTCTCAAGGGCATGAAGCAGGCTCCTTGTCCTGACAAAAACCCCTTTTAGCAAAGTCTTTCCAGGGAGGATTTACAGTCACAGACCTTCTCTGGCTTGGAGAGCTGCCAGGCTGAGATCTGCAGAACTTGGCAAGGAGTCTCTTTGGAGAGTCACGAAACAGTGAAGCGAACTCATGGTCTCCTGCAAACTCCACTCCCCTTTCGCTCCTCTTTTATTTCCTCTGGGAGGGGCCATTCACCGTCCCCCTGTGGCCTTACGCCCAAGTTGACCCCTGTTCTTTAGCTGTTGCCTTCATCTGGCAACTCTGCGCATGCGCACAACGCATCCAGCTGTTCCTCTGCCCCATTGATGTCTGACTCTGAAGGCAGCTGATAACTGTCAGAGGGCTCTGGCCCCCTCTCTGCCTCCGACACAGAGCCCTCCTCAGAACCTTCCCCAGACTCCAGGACTGGCCCAGGTTCCTCCCCAACCCTCCTCACTGTCCGAATCTGCTGCCAGCTCTGTTAGCTACAACACTCACCTCTGCAAACACAGGATTGATGATCAGGGTTAAACAGCTCAAGGTTTTCAGGAGATCTTGGTCCTAGAGAGTCAGGAGGGATGTTTTCAGACACAGCATTTCTAGAGCCCTGAAACCTCAAGAAATCTTACATCTGAATCATGGCAGGCAAGGTTTAGCCAGCGGGTAATTCGAGGTGAGAAAGCAGGCGAGCCGAGCCTGTTCAATTTGGAGGTGTCTTGCCCACAAGCGACTGGCCAATTTGGGGATCTCTTAATGGGAACGGTGGCACGGTTTTAAGGTTTAAGATATTCTTTGACCCGGGGGGGTACGAATAAGCTGGAGACGTACAACTGACAATATGCAATAAATAAACCTCAAAGGCTTGCTTTTCCCATCTAATAAAAGCCAAACAAATCCTTTTTAGCCCTGTTGAAGAAGTGATAAATATGCTGGCGAAACCTACTGTTCCGTTCTGCACTTTCTTGGCCTCCGGCTTTTTCCGAACGGTAGTGAAACTCCACTCCGGGTGAGAGTTGTTCTCCTTGTTGCTGGACTCGCTAAGAGGAGAGAGGGGGGCAAAAGGCGAAATCAACCGATCAATTAAGAGAAGCAGGCGAGGTGGGCTTGTTAAAAACGCTCACAAGGGGGCTCCTGATCTGGGCCGCCTTTGGGTGCCTATGGAGAGCCAGCCGGTCCTTCGGCCCTCGCGGCCCCCCCGCCTCCCCGCCATCCCGACTCACGAATCCGAGCCGTCCGAGTCCGTTTCGTCACTGCTGTGGCCTTCGGCTTTCCACCTCTTGAACCTGTCGATCAGCTCTGTCAGGTAAGACGTCTTCTTGGCGTTTTTCAGGATGAATTTGTGCTTCAGCAGCTCCTTGGCTGTGGGACGCTGGGAAAGATACGAAGAGTTGATTCGTTTTCCTCAACGTGCTGGAGGTGGGCAAGGGCAGGAGATCGAAAGGATGGTGGCCGGCTTCCGCGAAGACCTGCCTATCAAATCCTCAACCACCGTGGGAGGAAAGCTCAGGGGTGGGGAAAGACCTTCCCATGGAGAAGAGCTCCTCCAGAACCCATTCAAGACACGCGTGTTGTGGAGAGCCTTCTAGTTGGGTCTACGACAACTTGCCATGGCCAACGCATCATGGCCAACTTGCTGTTGGACAACTCACCGCAGAACAAGATTGACACTCATATCGAAGGCATAGCGCAGGGGTCTCCAACCTTTGCAACTTTAAGTCTGAAGGACTTCAGCTCCCAGAAGTCTCCAGCCAGCTCTGCTTCAGACTTAAAGTTGCAAAGGTTGGAGACCCCTGGCATAGCAGAATAAAATCGTTAGAGAAAGATTGCCAAAGGAGGGGAATAAATGAAATGTGGATGACAAAAGGTTAAAATAACATTTTAATAATTAAATTGAAATGGTTGAATTGTCCCCACAGCAAGTTGGCCCTTCCTTGGCGAGTTGGCTGTGGCGAATTGTCCGATTCCGCTTCTAGTTGACTCCTGATCTTGTAAGTCAACCTCGCTTTTTCTTCTGTTGTCTATTATTAATTTACCTTTCATTCTGTGAAATGCCTTCAGCATCCCAAACAACATTAAAAGAATTACAATGTTTGAGTTTGCGTAGAAATGGACACGTTAACATTAAGATTGAAGGACAAAGGAGAGTCTATGGAATTTGGGACAACTGGTATAAAAGGTTGTGTAACGGGAATAAAGTTAATTCAGCCGAGAAACAATAGAGAAATGTATAGAATAGATGTAGATGAGTGTATATAAATATAGAAGCGATATAAGAGTGATATAGACAGGTAGGATGACACAACGATGTGAATGTGATGATTGTAAGATGTTATAGAGCAGTGTTTCTCAACCTTGGCTACTTGAAGATGTCCGGACTTCAACTCCCAGAATTCCCCAGCCAGCATTCACTGGCTGTGGAATTCTGGGAGTTGAAGTCCGGACATCTTCAAGTTGCCAAGGTCGAGAAACACTGTTATAGAGGGGGGGAAAACCATTAAAAAATCTGCTTTAAATAAAAAATTAAAACGTTGATGCTAACCACCATTCCTGGAAGTTGGGATCCCAACAGCGAATCCGCAGAACGCCTTGAGATCTAAACAAATCTACCCTTCGTGGTCCTCAGGGCAGTGGCCCAAACCTTCATTGGCCTGAGCAGTAAATTCGCCCGCAGCGAACGATTAGACTAAACGTTTTCATGTTCGTTCATGGCTCAACAGATGTTTTCTCGGGATCTGCCACAGCTGCCCACCTCCCTTAACTTCCGAGTGGGACGTGAGCTTTGCCAATCCAACCGCGCTCAAGTACAAAACTTTCATTACACGTCTCACCTAGAATCTGACTCAAAATTAAGCCATTCGTATGATTCATCCTTCGGCTTGCTCCAAACATCCTGTGCGGTTTGAAACAATCCTCGGCCAAGCCACAAAAACAACAAAATGCCCTGAAAAGTTATCCTGCTGCGTTTTGGGTGCAGGGAACGACGAAGGCAGCTTTCAAAATCCTGATTTTAGCCCTCCGTTTTTTGTTTTTTAAAGAAGCTCCCTATAAGATGGACCTCCCAACCAGGGGTGGGTCCCTGCCAGTTCTAACCTCCTTCTATAGAAGAGGGTCCACAAATCTACAGGGCCGTTTAGAACCGGTTCGAGCTCCCCCCACCCGCCCGTCCGCCCATCATCCAGAGGAAGAGCGAGAGGAGGAATTCTGGGAGTTGAAGTCCACAAGTCTTAAAGATGTCAAGTTTGAACACCCCTGGGGTTTTCGTTTTTTTTTTCTAAAGGGTGAGGGGTGCGAGGGTCTTGTAACTTGACAGCTTTAAGACTTGCGTGCTTCAAATGCCAGAGTTCCTGAGCCAACATGACTGCAGGAGGAATTCTGGGAGTTGAAGTCTACAAGTCTTAAAGCTGCCAAGTTCAAACACCTCTGGGGGGTGTTCCCCTAAAGGGTGAGGGGTGCGAGGGCCTTGTAACTGGACAGCTTTAAGACTTGCGTGCTTCAAATGCCAGAGTTTCTGAGCCAACATTTTGGTTGCTAAGCAAGAGCGTTATTAAGTGAGTTTCACCCCCTTTTACAAGCTGGCCACACCCACCCAGTCACATGACTGCCAAGCCACTCCCACCCGGTCACATGGCCGGCAAGTCACTCCCACAAAGCAGATCCCACCTAGAGAAGAGGTTCTAAAACATTTTGAAACCCACCACTGCTCCCCACCCACTCACACCCCCCCCCAAGATGCAGGGGCCGGGAATAGCCGAAAGCACACTCACAAACGTTGGGTCCTTATTCAGACAGGCGTCGATAAACTCTTTGAAGGGTTTGCTGAATTCCCCGGCCAGGGTGGGGGGGTTGTTTTTAGGGATGAGGAAGAGGACTCGCATCGGGTGCATGTCGGAATTCGGAGGTTCCCCTTTGGCTAGTTCGATGGCGGTGATCCCAAGAGACCAGATATCAGCCTGCGAGAGAAGAGAGAATCTGGACGGCTATTTTGAACGAGGTCAAGAATTCCCCTCCTCCCCTCTAAAAGCACAAACTGAATTGCGCAATGCAGGCTGATGCTCTTGGGAGCATCTTTAAACTACGCGCAACGTGCAAACGCCCTTCAGTTTTTATACCCTGGGCAGTCGGGCTTATGATAAGCTGTGGAAACGTTTGCTCCTGGGGAAGAACAAGCCGAGTTGATGGGTGCGGGGAGTTTAAGTGAAGCTCAGGCCAAGAGGAAGCTTGGAACATGGGCTATCAGGTTTGAAGCACGCTTATGTTGTTGCGCCTATTGTCGCTTCTTTCCGCTTGCCAAAGAATCAGGGAAGCGGGAGGTGGAATGTAGGCTCTGGAGATCGAGAAGATGAGCCATGGGAGCCAAGGACACTTCAAGCAGGCGTTTGCCAAACTCAAGGACGTTTTCTCATAGCAATACATTGACGTTCAATTGGACCATGTGACCTGTACTAACAGGGGGAAGACGAATCCTACACTTTAATTATGTGGGTTTGCGCAGAACTTAGCTAGATCTGGTTTTGCCCTCATCAGGTGGAATGTAGGCTCCAGACATCGCAAATATGAGCCATGAGAGCCAAGGACACTTCAAGCAGGCGTTTGCCAAACTCAAGGATGTTTTCTCATAGCAATACATTGACGTTCAATTGGACCATGTGACCTACACTAATAGGGGGAAGGCGAATCCTACACTTGGGTTTGTGCGGAAATTAGCTAGATCTGCTTTTGCCCTCATCAGGTGGAATGTAGGCTCCAGACATTGCAAATATGAGCCATGAGAGCCAAGGACACTTCAAGCAGGCGTTTGCCAAACTCAAGGACGTTTTCTCATAGCAATACATTGACGTTCAATTGGACCATGTGACCTGCACTAATAGGGGGAAGGCGAATCCTACACTTGGGTTTGTGGGTTTGCGGGGAAATTAGCTAGATCCGGCTCTGCCCTCCAACGGTGCCGAAATGATGGACTCAATGAAGTTTTGCGTTCGGAGACTGGATCCCCCCGACCAGCTTTGCTTTGGGTTCGTCAGTCAGAGTGCTGACCTGGGCTAGGGAGGAGTGGCATGGTCACTACCTGGGGAGAATGTCTCTGTGTTTAAGCCAGCAGACCATCCTCTGGGCTACGCACGGGCTTGTCTTTCCCGGAGAAGCGCCAAGATCTTTTCATCTAAAAGTTTTCAGGCGTGAACACCCCCCCCCCCCAAAAAGAGAGAAAAAGCTGACCCTCCCTGAATGTGAGACAAAAGTCAGAAGATGGAACGGGTATCCAGGCTTCCTTGGCTCTCTTATTCAGTCCCATCAACGATTTATTTATTACTTGTATATTAATCTTATTTGCTGCCTTCCCCCCAGCCCCCGACCTTTAGGACTGGTAATTTCCCCTTGAAGACTTAAGACATATACGGGCAGGCCTTGAGTTATGACCACCACTGAGCCAAGAATCTCTGTTGTTAAGTGAGACATGCGTTAAGTGGGGTTCTGCTGCATTTTACAGCCTTTCCTGCCACGATCGTTCCGTGAATCACTGCAGCTGATAAGTTAGGAACACCGTTGTTAAGTGAGGTCTGGATTCCCCACTGAATTCGCTTGTCGGGAGGTCGTAAGAACGGATCACTAAACCCCAGGGCGCTGCAACGGTCCTAAGTCTGAAAACAGCTGCCAAGCATCTGAATTTTGATCGCTTGATCCTGGGGATCCTACAAAGTGGGGGAAACAGTCCCTCTTTTCAGTGCCGTCGTAACTTTGAAACAGTCACTAAACAGACTGTTGTAAGTCGACGACTACCCGTATTTTTTAAAAATCCCACTACGCAACCAGCTGCAATAATGGATGAGAACCAGCAGCTCTAACGTTCTTACGTAAATTGAAGAGCCCCCCCCCCCCCTCCAAAAGGGGCTACTAAAAGGATCTTACTTTTGAGTCGTAGGCCGACTGCTGAATGACTTCGGGGGCCATCCAGAAAGGCGTCCCTACGAAAGTGTTCCTCTTAATTTGAGTATCGGTCAGTTGTCCAGCAACCCCAAAAATCTGCAAGCTTCACATCTCCTTGTTCAGACAGCAAAACGTTGGCAGCTGGCAGGGAGAAAAGAGAAGAAAAACCCCATTTAACAAGAGAAGGAACTTTTGTGGTCCGAAGGGGATGACTCCTCTCTCTCTCTTCTCTCTCTCTCTCTCTCTCTCTCTCTCTCTCTCTCTCTCTCTCTCTCCTCTCTCTCTCTTTCTCTCTCGTTCTCTCTCTCTCTCTCTCTCTCTCTCTCTCTCTCCTCTCTCCCCTCTCTCTCTCCTCTCTCTCTCTCCTCTCTCTCTCTCTCCCCCTCTCCTCTCTCTCTCTCCCCCTCTCTCTCCCCTCTCCTCTCTCTCTCTCTCCCCTCCCTCTCCCTCTCTCCCTCTCCTCTCTCTCTCTCTCCTCTCTCTCCCCCTCTCTCTCTCCTCTCCCTCTTCTCCCTCTCCTCTCTCTCCTCTCTCCCTCCCCCTCCCTCCCTCCCTCCCTCTCTCTCCCTCCCCCTCCCTCTCTCCCTCCCCCTCCCTCTCCCTCCCTCCCTCCCCCTCCCTCTCTCTCTCTCCCTCCCCCTCCCTCTCTCCTCCCTCTCCCTCCCCCTCCCTCCCTCCCCCTCCCTCTCTCCCTCCCTCTCCCCCTCCCTCTCTCTCCCTCCCCCTCCCTCTCTCTCTCCCTCCCCCTCCCTCCCTCTCTCTCTCCCTCCCCTCCCTCTCTCTCTCCCTCCCGCCTCCCTTTCTCTCCCTCCCCCTCCCTCCCTCTCTCTCTCTCCCTCCCTCCCCCTCCCTCTCTCTCCCTTCCCCTCCCCCCCTCTCTCTCTCCCTCCCCCCTCCCTCTCTCTCTCCCTCCCCTCCCTTTCTCTCTCTCCTTCCCCCTCCCTCTCTCTCTCTCCCTCCCTCCCCTCCCTCTCTCTCCCTTCCCCTCCCTCCCCCTCCCTCTCTCTCCCTTCCCCTCCCCCCCTCTCTCTCTCCCTCCCCCTCCCTCTCTCTCTCTCCCTCCCCCTCTCCCCTCCCTCCCCCCTCCCTCTCTCCCTCCCTCCCTCTCCTCTCTCTCTCCCTCCCTCCCCTCCCTCCCTCCCTCCCTCTCTCTCTCTCCCTCCCCCTCCCTCTCTCCCTCCCTCCCTCCCTCTCTCTCTCTCTCTCTCTCTTTCAACGCACCTTTGATGTCTCTGTGGATTTTCTTCTCCGAATGCAGGTAGTCCAAGCCCTTCAGGATCTCCTTGAGCATCGTAGCAATCTGGAACTCGTCAAAGGGCCCAGCACGGAGCTCGAAGGGGAATAACCAGAGTTTATAAGCTTTAACGAAACCCCAAGCCCCCCTTGAACCACCTGCTTTATTTGCTTTCTAAGGGGTCTTGGCGCAAGAGAGAGATTCAAGCCTTCGTTTCCATCTTGCCCCAGAGGTGGCTCTTCAGCAAAAGTTCTACGTCACTAAACTAAAGAGAGCTAGGCCATGACCAGAAATAAATCTGGATGTTGTGAACGTTACTAAGAAAACCTCTGAAACCTGTGGAGATCAGGGGAAGCACCTACGCGTGGACAACTCAAGATACTACTGGTGTGCAAGGCTTGGGATCCAGCACAAAACAACCTTTGATCAAACTTCAAGATGAGAATCGGTTGCCTACAAGCACCACTCCTGTCCACAGGTGAACTTCTCATGACAAAGAAGCCCATCAGAAGCTCCAGAAACAGAGCAAAGCCCACCAAGAGACCTTCTCAGAATTGAGGAGACTACTCTACGATGCCTGCAGAAGAAAATGATTCCTGAGTGTTAAAGATAAGACTACCTTCTGCCCTCTCGACATCCGTTCCTCTAGTCAACGGCTCTCCAAATTTGACAACGTTAAGACTTGTGGGCTTCTAGAATTCCTCAACCAGCCCTGGACGCCAGCTACTACAAGAGATGTGGACTTCAACTCCACATTTCCACCTGCTGGCTGGGAGTTGAAGTCCACAAGTCTTAAAACCCTGGGAGTTGAAGTCCACAAGTCTTAAAAGTTGCCACAAGTCTTAAAAGTTGCCAAGCTTGGAGACTCCTGCTGGCCCTCAATGTTTCTCAACCTGGGGACTTCAACTCCCAGAATTCCCTAGCTGGCGTGGAGAATTCTGGGAGATGAACTCCACCTTTCTTAAAGGAGCCGAGAAACGGTTTTTTCCTAGTCTTCAGTGAGACGGTCTCTGCTTTGCTGGGTGACAACCGGGAGCCATCAAGGCCGAAGGGAGTGGCAGAGCTAAACTGAAGCAGATGCTGACATTAATCCGAGGAGACAAAAGCAGGCTTCAAACCCCACTGAGGACGTTTCTGGAGGGCTCAGACGTAAATACCATGGCAGGATTATCTTGGGAGGAAAAGGGTGGGTCTCCCGGAGAGGCCTGTGGTCAAGCTGGCCTGGGGGGATAAGGGAAAAACCAGGCATCTCCCTTCAGGCTCTCTGTTTTCTCGGCCCCTCCTAAGCTGCACCCACCATGAAGGCTGCCTCTGTTGTAAGCAATAGGCCCTTTCAGGAACTCAAAGGTGGAAACGCCTGCACTGTTGGGAGCCCCTCAACGTTAGCTGTGTTTGCTCCCACAGCAAAGTCTCCGGATCGCCTTCCAACAGAAACATCTCTGTCTCTTGAAAGCTGATTTTTTTTAATTATATTTTTTTTTAAAGTCCACCTTTCAATTTATTAACGGCGGAGGGTAGTTTTTCATAACTGCACGGTTTCCGTTTGCTAAAAAGAAAAGTCAAGCAACAGGGTCTTGCTTCTAGCACAGGGGTAGGGAACTGTGGCTCTTTTATGACTTGTGGACTTCAATACCCAGAATTCCTGAGCCAGCCATGCTGGCTGGCTCAGGAATTCTGGGTATTGAAGTCCACAAGTCATAAAAGAGCCACAGTTCCCTACCCCTGTTCTAGCCGAAGTTTATTTACGGCCCGAAGCCGAAGGAGGGACGCAGGCAGTTCTCTCCCTCAACTACCGGACCCGAAGGGACACACTGAGGTCCCTGTCTCAACCGGAGGCTCCAGCAGGAAAATCTGGCCTGATAGAAAACATCTTTTCCAGTCCCTGCCCAAGGACTGAGTCACAAAGGCAGCTCGGTTGAGTTTCACACCCTCTCGAGCCTCGGTGTCAGACCGGAAGGCAGACCCTTATTTGTTTCGGCCAAGAGGCGAAACTTTCTTGCCCCCCGAGCCTTTGTGATGGACCGCAGCTGTTGCAAGGTCTCTTCCTGGAGGTATTGCAATCTGTGGACAGTGGCACAAGACTCGCAGACCGTCACGGGCTGCTGCAATCCACCATTAGGAAAAGGTTTCCCCTCGCACAGATGTGTCAGTCGTTCCTGACTCTAAGGGGAATGGTGCTCATCTCCCTTTCAAAGCCGAAGAGCCAGCGCTGTCCGAAGACGTCTCCGTGGTCATGTGGCCGGCATGACTCAACGCCCGAAGGCGCACGGAACGCTGTTCCCTTCCCCACCAAAGGCGGCTCCTATTTTTCCACTTGCATTTGTGACGTGCTTTCGAACTGCTAGGTTGGCAGAAGCTGGGACGAGTCACGGGAGCTCACTCCGTTATGTGATGCTAGGGATTCGAACTGCCGACCTTTCTGATCGACAAGCTCAGCGTCTTAGCCACTGAGGCACCGCGTCCCTTAATTCACCATTAATTGAGCTTTAAAAAAAAAAACATTTCCAAAATGCAAATACGTGCAAATAATCAGGAGTATCTTTTAGGGCTGCACACATCTGGAAATGATCTCTTCACTCAAACACGGGTTACATTTTACAGTCCCTGAACTAGCAATTCATGAAACGGCACCATCCATCGCTTTCAATACGAATCAACGAAGGGCATAAAGTGACTGAAATACTTACCAAATCCAGGGCCGATCCTCCACCTAAATATTCCATTATTATCCACAACTTTGTGCCCTAAAAAGGAATGCGGGTTAAAAGTTAGTGTTTTTCCTCCCGATTTCCTCCTGGCTGGCTGGGGAATTCTGGGAGTTGAAGTCTACCAGTCTTAAAAGAGCCAACTTTGCAGACCCTTGCTTTGGGTAAACAGTCCGTGTAGAGGGGCAGCTACCCTCGCCCCAGTGGAGAGGCTGCCAATCAAGGCCTTGGAACAGGGGTGGGGAACCCTGGCCCCTTTATGGCTTGTGGACTTCAACTCCCAGAATCCCTGAGCCAGCTGGCTCAGGGATTCTGGGAGTTGAAGTCCACAAGCCATAAAGGGGCCAGGATTCCCCACCTCTGCCTTCGAAGAGGGAGAGGCTTCTGGGTGCAGGGCTTGTAGGGCCCCTGCAGAGAAGATGTTGTCCCCTTCCCCTCATTAACAGAAAGTCTCCCCACCCTTTTTTTTGGTACCGTCTGTGAAGACAACAGGTAACGCTAGTAACTTGGTCCTGAACACCAACAAGACCGAGGAGCTTCTAGTGCAGGGGCCTCCAACCTTTGCAACTTTAAGTCTGAAGGACTTCAGCTCCCAGACTTCTCCAGCCAGCTTTGGAGACCCCTGTTCTAGTGGACTAGAGAAGGAATAGATCAGACATCCAGCCCTTGGTTATCCAGGGAGTCCGAATGGAGCAAGTGGCCAGTTTTAAGTTTCTGGGCGTTGGGATAAAAAATGGACCTGACCTGGGACAAGTCCCATTGCAGCCCTGGTCAAAAGGGCCCAGCAGAGATGGCACTACCTGAGACTTCTCAGGAAACCACAACTGAATAAGAAACTGCTGGTGACCTCCTATCGCTGCACCATAGAAAGTATTTTAACTTACTGCACTTGGGTATGGTTTGCCAATGGCAAAGGGGCAGATAGGGCAGCGCTCCAGAGGGTCAACGTCATGGCCCAGAGGGTCATGGGTTGCCCTCTCCCCTCTTTGGGAGAGATCTATAGCTCCCACTGCCTTAAGAAAGTTCAAAACATCCTTCAAGATCCATCTCATCCTGGGCACCTTTTTTTTTTGTAACTACCGTATTTTTTGGAGTATAAGATGCACCCAGGTTTTGAAGAGGCAATTTTTTAAAAAAAGTAGGTAGGTAGATAGAGGGATAGAAAGGGAGGGAAAGAGATAGAAATGCAGTAGGGAGGGAGAGAGAGTGTGTAGTTAGGTAGGTAGGTAAAGGGATAGAGAAAGAGAGAGAAAGAGAGAGAGAAATACAGTAGGTAGGTAAGTGCTCCTGGGGGGGCCAAAAAGAAGAAAGAACGGCCCGTTTTTTCATGTAAACTGGCCGTTTTATAGTCACAAAAATTGCACGCATAGCCTTATGGAGGCTTATAGAGTGCTGCTGGGGGCTGGGAGGGGGGCAAAACCGCCCTGTTTTTTGCTCATTTCTGCCCTCCCCAGTCCCCAGGAGCTCTCTGGAAGCCTCCATAAGGATATGCACGTGGCCATTTTGGTGAAGGGGCGGGGTTTTCAGGAGGCAAAAAAATGCCGTATTCGATGTATAAGATGCACCCAGATTCTCAGCCTCTTTTTGGAGGAAAAAAGGTGCGTCTTATACTCTGGAAGATACGGTATTACCATCTGGCAGCCGGTACAGGACAATAAAAACAAGGGCAAACCAGCTGAAAAACAGCTTCTGTCCCAGGGTAGTGACTATATTGAATTCTACGGTATAGTGCAATATGAATGCAGTATCTGGATTTCAATTTCAATTATGTGAAGGATGTGTGAGTTTTGTGTGTTTTTATTTTTATCGTTATAATGTACACTGAAGATGGCATTTAATTTCGTTGTATGAGGTGCCACGGCAGTAAAGTAAGCTAAACTAAATAGTTGGAAGATTTGGGGCAAGTTTCCACCCAGAGCCTCCGTTAAGGACAAGTTTTAACCCAGCAGCATTTCCTCCAGGCGGATCGACAACTAGGCACGAGGCCTGTTGTGGCGGGAGGGAAGAGCAGCTCCTGAACAGAGCCCGCTTTGTTAGGCAAACACACACGGCGGTGACCCTCTCCAGAGGTTGGGAACGGACAGCTCAGGTATTTGTGGTGCTACTTCTAGCGTCTTCTACGCGCTCCACATGCGCCAGCAGGGAAAACTGGAAACAAAGGCTGGTTCTCTCACACGACTGTGGTTGCACAGACGCCTTTGGTGGGTTAGAACGCCCTGCACCGAAAATGTCTCTGAGAATTTGCCAGAATAAACCGTAACTGGGTGTGGATCCTTCTGCCCCTTGGCACCCAAGGAGCCGCTTGGCTAAACCGTTACGGGCCATGGACGCTTAACGCAGGTACGTAGGGGGGGGGGGGGGAGTTGGTCTTTGGAGGAGAAGCGATGGGTTAGTCCAGGGGTGGGCAAACTTTGCAACTTTAAGTCTGAAGGACTTCAGCTCCCAGACTTCTCCAGCCAGCAAAGCTGGCTGGAGAAGTCTGGGAGCTGAAGTCCTTCAGACTTAAAGTTGCAAAGTTTGCTCTTTAACTCTTGTTAATTAATTAACTCTTGTTAATCTGTTAATCCCCATAGCAGACCCTCAATAGGACAGACCATGAAACGGTTGGGTGTCCTTTTCCTGCCTCTCTCAACACAGCAAGTGTGCAGGAGGGCTGGTGTCCTGTCAGAAAACCTCTGAGGTAGATGGCATGGCCAACCTCAGCAGGTGAATCTGAACAGTGTAGAACAGGGGTCCCCAACCTTTGCAACTTTAAGTCTGAAGGACTTCAGCTCCCAGACTTCTCCAGCCAGCTGACTTAAAGACTTAAAGTTGCAAAGTTTGCCCACCCCTGGGTTAGTCTGTGGTTTATTCAGTAGCCTCTGAATCATGTTAGTTAGAAAAGGTGCAGAAATTAGTCCCCTTCCTGACTCTTTCACTGTGACAGTCTAGACTAGAAGTTCATACATACTGTATTTTTCAGCGTATAAGACGTACCAAGATTTTGAAGAGGCAAATTAAAAAAAAAAAAAAAGTCTCTGCAGACTTCCCAAAAACGGCCCGTTTTTCACTCATTTCTGCCCTCCCCAGCCCCCAGGAGCCCTCTGGAAGCCTCCTAAAGACTCTGCACGGCCATTTTTGTGAAGGGGGAGGGGGTGTTTTGGGAGGCCGAAAATGCTGTATTTGGTATATAAGACGCACCCAGATTTTCAGCCTCTTTTTTGAGGGAGAAAAGGTGCATCTTATACCCCGAAAAATACGGCAAACTGTTCCGCGCAGGGTTGCCCCTTTTTTTGAAACCGAAGGATGTTTGGGCCACACCTGGAATAAAACAAGGGGAGCCATTCCAGGTGCGGGTAGAAAACATTTGTTACCCCTCCGAGTCCGAAGGCGAAGCGTTCGTGCTCCCTCCAAACCCAGCCAAGGAACGGTAAAATGGGGCAGGCCATGTTCCCCCCCCACCCCTCTCCGTGGCTCCTGGACACCCCAACTCGGCCCCTCCCTCTGCAGAACCACCCACGTGCCCAGGTGGGAGCCCGGCACAAAGGCCCCTCTTACCTTCAAGTAGGAGCCGTAGTATTTGGTGACGTAAGGGCTGTCGCATTGGCTGAGCACCGTGATCTCCTGCTGGATGTCTTCGATCTCATCCTCGGCCTCTTCCAGGTCGATGATCTTGATGGCCACCACGTGCTGCGTCCGGTTATCGATGCCCTTGAAGACTTCTCCGAAGGAGCCCTTCCCGATGCGCTCCAGCTTGGTGAAAAGCCCCTCGGGGTCCGCTCGGTGGTTCTGCAGGGGAGCCAAAAGGTGAGAGGTCAAGGCACGCTGAGACTTCGAGTTCGGCTGAAGGTTCCAACGGAGTGGGGTTGCCAGAAACAACGGAGGTGGGTGGGTGTCTCTTCCTTTTTTCTTTTTTGTAAAAAGTTTTATTTTTATCTTTCCGTATACATTCACAAATATATACATTCTCGTAAGTACTCTTAATATTTATCTGTTATCTTCTAGCACAGGGGTCTCCAACCTTTGCAACTTTAAGTCTGAAGGACTTCAGCTCCCAGAATTCTCCAGCCAGCTTTCCTTCAGACTTAAAGTTGTAAAGTTTGCCCACCCCTGTCCTAAAGGCTATGCACGGCCATATTTTTTTGACAAAAAACAGCCCTGTTTTTGCAAAAAATGGCCCGTTTTTGGGGAAGCTTTGCTGGCTGAAGAATTCTGGGAGCTGAAGTCCTTCAGACTTAAAGTTGCAAAGGTTGGAGACCCCTGTTCTAGCATTTATCACCATCTGTTTAAAAGCATAAAAGATAATTCTATACAGGATAGAATATCAAGACGTGATATTACTGGGTGATTTCAGGATGATGTAATGAAACGCCATAGTATAAATTTATTTTTAAATTTAGAACAGTTTACATAAAAGGATGCTATAATAGCTGTAGTTCAATGAACGTTTAATAATCAGTCAAATGATATCTGATTAGACAATAGGTGATCTTATATGAATTGTAAGGGATGACTATGGAAGGGATGCACAGAAACCTTGTAGCCGATCAACACACTGTTTGTAATGGAAGATGGTTTTATGTTTTTTGTCTTGTCTATTTATGTTTGTTTAAAAATGAAAGCGAGGGTCTTGATAAGGACTTCAAGGCCACCGTTCTAGGGATGCCGAGCTGGGGGCTCAGTCCAGGGTCATGTTTCAAATCATGGAAAAAGAGGACTAGGCTAGAACAGCCCACCAGGCAATCCAGAAGCTTCTTCTCCGATAACATTGTCCTGCTAACAAGGGCATACAAAACCTTTGCCAGACCAATCCTCGAATACAGCTCGTCTGCCTGGAATCCACACTGTATATCAGACATTAATACGATCGAGCGAGTCCAGAGGTATTTAACGAGAAGTATCCTCCACTCCTCTGCTCACAACTGAATCCCTTATGGCACCAGGCTCAAAATTTTGGGCTTGGACAACTGGAACTGCGGTACGATCTAAGCACAGGACACAAAAGCTGGCTGGAGAATTCTGGGAGTTGAAGTCCTTCAGACTTAAAGTTGCAAAGGTTGGAGACCCCTGCTCTACCTGACTTCATTGCTACATCCTCAAATCCCCAAAACTTCAACCTTAAACTGTCTACCGTGGACCTCACCCCATTCCTACGAGGTCCGTAAAGGGGGGCATGCGTAAGCGCACCAGTGTGCCAACCGTCCCTGTCCTCCTGTCCCCATTGATCTGTGCTCATTTCCTTCATTCATGTCCTTGTCCAGACTTACACCTGCTATCTTGTGGATGTTTGCCAAACTAATATATCAAATAAATAAATAAATTCAGGGCAACCTCCAACCTTGGCGACTTTACGACTTGGGGGAATTCTGGGAGTGGAAGCCCACAAGTCTTAAAAAGCTGCCAAGATTGGAGACTCCTGATCTCAAGTACTAGCCAGGGACCATGAGGGTCTATCCAGCTCTGGGCCTGGCTGAAGAATGGGGCTCTACGGCTGATCCCCTGGTGTCTTCAGAAGATAGTCCTTGAGGTTCTGCAGCTGGGGGCTTCTCCAAAGCCTCTGGAATCCCAGCCTAGCCGAAAAGAGCCTCTTTCCCGCCACATGTTCTCATTTTTTCTTTCCGTGCACAAGGACCTATGGTTGTGCAACGTTTCCATCTTGCCTAATCGTTTCTCTTTAAGAAAGCAGCTGATAATTACCCAGACGCCGGGCCTTCCTTTGCTCACTGGAAAAGCTCAATCCCCCGATGGAAATTTCCATCCCTAACATCTCGGCACAACTGGCCGAGGCTACTCAGGGTAGACGAACAGGCCACTGCAAGACCTCCCTCCCTCCCTCCCCCTCCCTCCCTTCTTTCGTTCTTTCTTTCTTCTGAAGCGAGTCAGGCGGTGCCAATGTCCTGGTTTCCAGGCCTTTGGAAGTCAAGCAGGAATTTCCAGAACTTGGGTGTATTTTTAGAACAGCCGCCTCTGAAAATCCTGTTTAAAAGCGCAACAGCGGCTCTATGCAAAGATCGCTTCAGCTGAAAGAAACATAAGCCCATGAACTAATCCAGGATTCAGACCAGACCGGATCTTGGAAGCGTTTACAAGCCACATTTGCATTCTTAAAGCTCGCCCAAGGCCCTGGGGACTCCCGGGAAACAGTCAGACGGAGCGAGAAAGTCAAGAGGATTGAGGGTGATCTTGTTCTGCAACAGGGGTGCCCATTTGGGGCAACTTTTAAGACTTGTGGACTCCGACTCCCAGAATTCCCCAGCCAGACATGAACGATAGAGTGGAAAACAAACCAGAAAGGTCACCAATGTTTCTCAAGCTAGCCAACTTTAAGACTTCTAGACTTCAACTCCCAGAACGTGAATGATAGAGTTGGAAGGGACCAGAAGGGTCACCACTGCTTCTCAACCTAGCCAACTTTAAGACTTGGGAACTCCGATTCCCAGAATTCCCTAGCCAGCCATGAATGATAGAGTTGGACGGGACCAGAAGGGTCACCACTGCTTCTCTATCTAGCCAATTTTAAGACTTGTGGACTCCGATTCCCAGAATTCCCCAGCCAGTCAGCCAAGACGTATCATCTACTACACCCATTGACGTCCGAATTGATGCTTTGGTTCATGCGATGTATGGATCACCCCAGAGGATGAATCCGTTTTTACCAAACCTCGGGTTCACCTTCTTTAGCATAATGTGAGAACCACATCTTGGATTCCAATGCGGAAAATCCACTGGACAATTTCCTTAAATCGCATCCACTTGTTTAAAGCTCTCCAGTTTAAAACAAAAAGAAGTCTCACACGCACACAAGTTCCTCCTCTCTTTTGGTCCCTCAAAACAAGAAAAGGCTTGTGAGCTTGTCACTGCACAGCCTATACACCACATTGAGTTGCAGCTCTGAAAACGAACATGCTAACACAGGGGTCTCCAACCTTTGCAACTTTAAGTCTGAAGGACTTCAGCTCCCAGACTTCTCCAGCCAGCAAAGCTGGCTGGAGAAGTCTGGGAACTGAAGTCCTTCAGACTTAAAGTTGCAAAGGTTGGAGACCCCTGGCCCAGGCCCTGACACTGACAGCTTTGCTTTGCTGGCTGGAGAAGTCTGGGAGCTGAAGTCCTTCAGACTTAAAGTTGCAAAGGTTGGAGACCCCTGGCCCAGGCCCTGACACTGACAGCTTTGCTTTGCTGGCTGGAGAAGTCTGGGAGCTGAAGTCCTTCAGACTTAAAGTTGCAAAGGTTGGAGACCCCTGGCCCAGGCCCTGACACTGACAGCTTTGCTTTGCTGGCTGGAGAAGTCTGGGAGCTGAAGTCCTTCAGACTTAAAGTTGCAAAGGTTGGAGACCCCTGCTTTAAAGCAAAGCTGGCTGGAGAAGTCTGGGAGCTGAAGTCCTTCAGGCTTAAAGTTGCAAAGGTTGGAGACCCCTGGCCCAGGCCCTGACACTGACAGCTTTGCTTTGCTGGCTGGAGAAGTCTGGGAGCTGAAGTCCTTCAGACTTAAAGTTGCAAAGGTTGGAGACCCCTGGCCCAGGCCCTGACACTGACAGCTTTGCTTTGCTGGCTGGAGAAGTCTGGGAGCTGAAGTCCTTCAGACTTAAAGTTGCAAAGGTTGGAGACCCCTGGCCCAGGCCCTGACACTGACAGCTTTGCTTTGCTGGCTGGAGAAGTCTGGGAGCTGAAGTCCTTCAGACTTAAAGTTGCAAAGGTTGGAGACCCCTGGCCCAGGCCCTGACACTGAAAACTTTGCTGGCTGGAGAAGTCTGGGAGCTGAAGTCCTTCAGACTTAAAGTTGCAAAGGTTGGAGACCCCTGGCCCAGGCCCTGACACTGACAGCTTTGCTTTGCTGGCTGGAGAAGTCTGGGAGCTGAAGTCCTTCAGACTTAAAGTTGCAAAGGTTGGAGACCCCTGGCCCAGGCCCTGACACTGACAGCTTTGCTTTGCTGGCTGGAGAAGTCTGGGAGCTGAAGTCCTTCAGACTTAAAGTTGCAAAGGTTGGAGACCCCTGGCCCAGGCCCTGACACTGAAAACTTTGCTGGCTGGAGAAGTCTGGGAGCTGAAGTCCTTCAGACTTAAAGTTGCAAAGGTTGGAGACCCCTGGCCCAGGCCCTGACACTGACAGCTTTGCTTTGCTGGCTGGAGACGTCTGGGAGCTGAAGTCCTTCAGACTTAAAGTTGCAAAGGTTGGAGACCCCTGCTTTAAAGCAAAGCTGGCTGGAGAAGTCTGGGAGCTGAAGTCCTTCAGGCTTAAAGTTGCAAAGGTTGGAGACCCCTGCTTTAAAGCAAAGCTGGCTGGAGAAGTCTGGGAGCTGAAGTCCTTCAGCCTTAAAGTTGCAAAGGTTGGAGACCCCTGCTTTAAAGCAAAGCTGGCTGGAGAAGTCTGAGAGCTGAAGTCCTTCAGACTTAAAGTTGCAAAGGTTGGAGACCCCTGCTTTAAAGCAAAGCTGGCTGGAGAAGTCTGGGAGCTGAAGTCCTTCAGACTTAAAGTTGCAAAGGTTGGAGACCCCTGCTTTAAAGCAAAGCTGGCTGGAGAAGTCTGGGAGCTGAAGTCCTTCAGGCTTAAAGTTGCAAAGGTTGGAGACCCCTGGCCCAGGCCCTGACACTGACAGCTTTGCTTTGCTGGCTGGAGAAGTCTGGGAGCTGAAGTCCTTCAGACTTAAAGTTGCAAAGGTTGGAGACCCCTGGCCCAGGCCCTGACACTGACAGCTTTGCTTTGCTGGCTGGAGAAGTCTGGGAGCTGAAGTCCTTCAGACTTAAAGTTGCAAAGGTTGGAGACCCCTGGCCCAGGCCCTGACACTGACAGCTTTGCTTTGCTGGCTGGAGAAGTCTGGGAGCTGAAGTCCTTCAGACTTAAAGTTGCAAAGGTTGGAGACCCCTGGCCCAGGCCCTGACACTGAAAACTTTGCTGGCTGGAGAAGTCTGGGAGCTGAAGTCCTTCAGACTTAAAGTTGCAAAGGTTGGAGACCCCTGGCCCAGGCCCTGACACTGACAGCTTTGCTTTGCTGGCTGGAGAAGTCTGGGAGCTGAAGTCCTTCAGACTTAAAGTTGCAAAGGTTGGAGACCCCTGGCCCAGGCCCTGACACTGAAAACTTTGCTGGCTGGAGAAGTCTGGGAGCTGAAGTCCTTCAGACTTAAAGTTGCAAAGGTTGGAGACCCCTGGCCCAGGCCCTGACACTGACAGCTTTGCTTTGCTGGCTGGAGAAGTCTGGGAGCTGAAGTCCTTCAGACTTAAAGTTGCAAAGGTTGGAGACCCCTGCTTTAAAGCAAAGCTGGCTGGAGAAGTCTGGGAGCTGAAGTCCTTCAGGCTTAAAGTTGCAAAGGTTGGAGACCCCTGCTTTAAAGCAAAGCTGGCTGGAGAAGTCTGAGAGCTGAAGTCCTTCAGACTTAAAGTTGCAAAGGTTGGAGACCCCTGCTTTAAAGCAAAGCTGGCTGGAGAAGTCTGGGAGCTGAAGTCCTTCAGACTTAAAGTTGCAAAGGTTGGAGACCCCTGCTTTAAAGCAAAGCTGGCTGGAGAAGTCTGGGAGCTGAAGTCCTTCAGGCTTAAAGTTGCAAAGGTTGGAGACCCCTGCTTTAAAGCAAAGCTGGCTGGAGAAGTCTGGGAGCTGAAGTCCTTCAGGCTTAAAGTTGCAAAGGTTGGAGACCCCTGCTTTAAAGCAAAGCTGGCTGGAGAAGTCTGGGAGCTGAAGTCCTTCAGCCTTAAAGTTGCAAAGGTTGGAGACCCCTGCTTTAAAGCAAAGCTAGCTGGAGAAGTCTGAGAGCTGAAGTCCTTCAGGCTTAAAGTTGCAAAGGTTGGAGACCCCTGCTTTAAAGCAAAGCTGGCTGGAGAAGCCTGGGAGCTGAAGTCCTTCAGACTTAAAGTTGCAAAGGTTGGAGACCCCTGTGCTAACAAGTCTCGGGGCTACACAGCCATCCATCCAACTAAACCGCAGCCTGACTGCTTCAGAAGGCCAAAGCCGGCGCATAAAGCTGCTTTTCAGAGCCTGGAGTGGAGAACAAGGCGTTGTGTTTTTCCAAGCGCTCTGTCCTTTGTGACGAGACACTTTCACGGAGAGCGTTTGATCCTCCCCGTTACAAATGCGAGAGTAATCTGGAACTCGAGAGGGAAAGAGCCTCTTTGCCTGATGGAGCTTGATCAGGATGACAACAAAGCGGGCGCAGCAAGAATAATCTTGTTCTCACAAAATGCACGACAAATTGTTGCCCTTCATTAAGACAGCGCCCGGAGACGGCGGGCTTAGATAAAGAGAGATCTCTCGGCGGGTTAAGATTCGTTTTAACAGATTAACAGAGTTGGAAGGGACCTTAAAGGTCATCTAGTTCAACAACCACCCACCCCCGTTTAAGCAGGAGACCCTACACCGTTTCTGACAAATGACAGTCCAGTCTCTTCGTGAAAGCCTCCAGGGATGAAGCTCCCACAAATTCCGAAGGCAACTTCTGCTCCATGGGTTGATGGTTCTCACTGTCAGGGAATTCCTCCTTATTTCTAGGATGAATCTCTCCTTGGTCAGTTTCCATCCATGATTCCTTGTCTGACCTTTGGGTGCTTTGGAGAATAGCTTGAGCCCCTTCCTCCTCTCTGTGGCAGCCCCTCAAATATTGGAAGATGCTCTCCTGGTCCTTCTCTTCCCTGGACTAGCCATGTCTCTCTTTTTTCTTTTTTTATTATTTTTTCCTTCTTTCCTTCCTTTTGTCCACCTTCCTTCCTTCCCTCCATCCCTTCCACCTTCCTCTCTTTCTCTTTCTTGTGCCTTGGAAAATAGCTCGGCCCCTTCCTCTCTGTGGCAGCCCCTCAAATATTGGAAGATGCTCTCCTGTCTCCCCTGGTCCTTCTCTTCCCTAGACTAGCCAGGCCCAGTTCCCGCAACCAGTCCCCTCATCGTCCTGGTTGCTCTTCCCACGTATCTTAAAAGTTCTTAGGGTTGAGAAGCACCAAGCAAGCCACTCTTATCTCACCAGGATGTCTGCCTCGAATTGCAACTGCAGGATTCAGGCCCCAGTTTGACCACTGCTGAATATTTTGGGAGCTTGTATCTAAAGGTATCAGACCTGACATTCCTGGGGCCGAATATTCTTGACCTCGTCCTTTTTCCAAAGGGAACCTCTGCTCACACCTGCCATCCACACGGTTGCAAATCCTGCCCGTCTCTGCTACAAATTTAAGGACGAGATCCTGAGCCCTGGAACCGCAGATCAAAGCAAAATCCTTTTTATATTCAGAAGACCTGCAAATGCGGGCACCAGCTGCTTTGTCCTCAATGAAGGAGAGTTATGAATGTAACCGAAAATGCACAAATATTTACAATCGGCTGGTGCGAAAGAAATGAATCACTGGCTTATTTCTGCGACCATTTCTGCTTGAAAAGGTGTCTCGCGCCAGCTCAAAGTCCCAATGTCTGCCCGTTCACATTTTTCCCCACAGGGCTAACCAACTTCCCTGAAACTATTAAAGGATCTTGAGTTTCAGATCAGTTTACACTTCCTGAAAACACACCACAGGGACTTCAGCGCCAAAGTAACAGGATAAGTGCACAGACTTCACTAATGGTAATAATTAGAAGTGGCCAAATCCTTTCCTATCTTTTAATCGTATAATGGTCCCTTTCTTGATTAGGATGGCACGAGGAGCAATTTAAAAACTTGGAAGAAAGGATTGTTTATATCACCCGCTTTCCTTTCAAGTAATAATCCGATGCAAGTTAAGGGATCTAACAGCAACAAAAGAGAAGCTGTTTCATTAATGGTGTTTTTATTATCTTAATGCTATGGCAGAATGCTTTGAGGAAACCCACAAGGTTATTCCAGGAAATCGGAAGAGCCCACGGAGGAAAACGATTAAAAAAAGGGAAACTTTGGGGGGGAAACAGAAGATCAGATTTTAAAACCTGGACATCAAAGGAATGAAACTGTCCATATTCATTCACTAGCAAAATTAGGAGGTAAACTATTTCTATTTCTATTTATTTGATTTATATCCCGCCCTTCTCCAAAAACATATCTGTTCTGCTTGGCCGGCCTAGGGTAATCTCTCTTCGATGGGGTTAGTAATTTTAGATGGGGATTTTAGTAATTTTTAACTGGGAATTTTTAGCGCAGGGATAATATTTAATCTGTTTTTAATTATGTGTGTGTATTTATTGTTTTATTTGCCCTGTGCACCGCTCCGAGTCCCTTCGGGGAGAGGGAGCGGTCAACAAATTAAATTATTATTATTATTATTATTATTATTATTATTATTATTATTATTATTATTATTATTATTATTATTATTATTATTATTATTATTATTATTATTATTATTATTATTATGACCCAGGGCGGAAACTGAGGAAAATGGGCTGGAAAATTTCCCCCCCTTCACCCACTCTTTTTTTTTCCCATGTTGCTATTCAGTCACAATCTTTTAAGCTAATAAAATTTGTAATGGACTATTAATTTCCCTGAACATTAAAACAAATATTGAATTACATGTCTGATTAGAGCAGTGTTTCTCAACCTTGGCGACTTTAAGACAAGTGGACTTCAACTTCCAGAATTCCAGTGTTTCTCAATCTTTCCCAGCCATTTCCCAAGCTGGCTGGGAAATTCTGGGAGTTGAAGTCCACTCATCTTAAACTCGCCAAGGTTGAGAAATACTGGATTAGAGAGAGATCTGCAATGCTTTTTGGGGGCAAGGGGGAAGAGAAATTTCAGGAGGAGAATATGACCAGCTTAAAAGTACTTCCTGATCAAGTAACTTGGCCTCTGCCTCAAGTTCCCACATTCCTCGGTGTGCATTTTAAGATTACAAAAACATATTTTAACTGAATTTCCTGGCTAAGGCTGAACAGCGGTATAAAAGGAATTGAGCCTCAGAAAAGCTGATAGACAAGATACACTGAAGTTAGACTTCCATCTATGTTTAAGACTGTTTCAACCATAAGTGGGATGCCACAATATATACAATATACAATAGCAGAGTTGGAAGGGACCTTGGAGGTCTTCTAGTCCAACCCACCTGCCTAGGCAGGAAGCCCTATACCGTTTCAGACAAATGGCTCTCCAACATCTTCTTCTTAAAGACTCCCAGTGTTGGGGCATTCACAACTTCTGGAGGCAAGAAGTTCCACTGACTAATTGTTCTAACTGTCAGGAAAGTTTTCTTCAGTTCTAAGTTGCTTCTCTCCTTGATTAGTTTCCACCCATTGCTTCTTGTTCTGCCCTCGGGTGCCTTGGAGAATAGGTTGACTCCCTCTTATTTGGGGCAACCCCTGAGATATTGGAACACTGTTATCATGTCTGCCCTGGTCCTTCTTTTCATCAAACTAGACATACCCACTTCCTGCAACTGTTCTTCCTATGTTTGAGCCTCCAGTCCCCTAATCCTCTTTGTTGCTCTTCTCTGCACTCTTTCCAGAGTCTCAACATCTTTTCTACACCGTGGCGACCAAAACTGAATGCCGTATTCCAAGTGTGGCCTTCACAAGGCCTTATAAAGTGGTATCAACCCTTGATTCTCTCCCTCTGTTGATGCAGCCTAGAACTGAGTTGGCTTTTTGGGCAGCTGCTGCACACGGCTGGCTCCTATTTAAATGGTTGTCCACTAGCACTCCAAGAACCCTCTCACAGGTACTACTCAGACATTGATCCAGTGAGAGTAGATCATTCCTAGAAAAGTACTTAATTCAGAGGCGCCTGTGGGGAAAACCTGCTGGAGAAATATAATGACCCACCAATCAATCTTGGTTATCATTAAAAGGGGCCGTATAATTGCTGTCCCCATGCCAGAAAGCCCATCACTCTCCATTTCTCCTACTTTGATAAACCAAGCATCGCAATTCGAGACTCTTTGGACATTTTAAATCCATCAGCTCATCCAACTGCAAACTGGGGCAGAAACAGGCCACAAATCTATGGGGCACCAGGTAGCGTCACCTTGGGTAGAGGGGGACGGGACAGGTGGGGTGTAGAAGGGAACGCTCAGCGGTGCCAAACACAATGTAGGCACTCGAGAGTAACCCCGAGAATACAGTTGGAAGCACAGAGGCAAACCTGCCCCAACGTGAACCGAACAGTCTACAAGTTAAAACACGGATGTAAATATAGCCATGACATAAACAACCTCGGGCTCCCTGAAGGATCGCCGTGCCCTATGAACTGAAGCCGCTAACGTTCCATGGAAAGCAGCAACAAAAATGCCTGTTTCAACAGCAAATTCTCCGTGTTTGTTCCAGATCCTCTCGGTGCCTCTTGCGTCAAACGTTGCTCGCTGGAAAAGTTCTCGAGCGCTCAATGGTTGTGGAATTTGAGCAGACCTGGGCACAATCGCTCTTAAGCAGCAGCTTCAAAGGCCCTAAGTCGCAGCAGAGAGAAGAAGAAAAAAACCCACTTTCTCAGCATTTGGCGCTTATGGCATGCTGCTTTGAGCAAACAGAGAGCTGAACTGAGCTACACTTCCTGCATGCACGGCTAGGATAAAACTTGTGGCCAGCTCACAGGGGCAAGGAAGATTGTGGGGGAAGATACGGCAAGGCGTAGATAAACTTCATGAAATACACAGTGGCTAACAGAGCAGGGAGCTGCCCCGTTCCCTAAGAAGGCTAAGAAGATTCATTTTGTACCCCACCACAGTTTCGAAAATCCTGGAAATAATACTCTTCCCAAAGCGACGTTATTCGGTTCTAGGAAGCAGCAGGCCCCAAACCAAGATTGGAACTCCCAACTGGCAGCGACCAGCTGCTACCTTAAAATCGACACCTATTCAACGATGAGCAGATACACCGATGCTTGGTGGATTCACATGGAGAACCAAACCAGACTCACCCAGCCACTTCCTGCATTCAGACTGGCTGGTTTTTATTTTTATTTTGCATGTGTGGGAGAAGGGCGAACGGTGGGGAAGAGGGATCTTGAAACATGCACCAATTCCTAGCAGATCTTCCAATGATCTACCAAACCAAGGAAGCACCTTGCAAACGTTAAGGTGGGTCTGTTAAGAACAGATCTTGACAGGCTAACTTTATTTCAAGTTTGGATTTGGTAACTGCCATAGTAGACCGACTGTCCCACCGGCGCCTGACGCGAAGTCTTCATTTTGAGCAAAACCTTTTGACTAAATACACCGCATCACTGTGGCTACCAAACTAGATAAGTATGGGTGGCACGGCAATTAAATGAACAGCTCAAAAATTAGCTCAAAGGGCACACAGGGCCTCAAAACAGTGTTCACCGTTTATCGTTCCTCCTCAGACTAGAAGGAAATACCAAAAGGTTAAGTCCTAGGCTGTGCACATTTTTATTAATCACGTGAAGGAAGTGGAGAGAGAATGCTTATCATATTTTCAGATAACACAACATTGAGGGAAGCGGCTAATATCGTAAGACCGTAGCAATAAAATTCAGAACGATCTTGATAGATTAGAGGAAGGGCCCCGGAGAGACGCCCAAATGAAATTTAAGAAAGACCCTGCTCCACGTTAGGAAAGTGGACATGGAACGGCCAGGTAGAGGAAAAGGGACACCCTACCAGAGGATACTTGTGGAGAATCTCTAGGAAAAGGGGTGGCTTGCAGACTTGAGTATGAGGAAGTGATGGGGTGTAGCTACCAAAAAAAAAAAAAAAAAAGGCAGATGGGATTTTAGACTTCCTCGACCGAAGAACAGTTCTGAAAACACAGGAAGTCACTCTTTACGCTGCATTAATCAGACTCCATGTTGATCACTGGGTTCAGTTTTCAGCAACGCACATAGACACACGAAGGACTCACACCAACTGGAGTAGATCCAGGAACTGGCCAAGAGAATGACCAGGGAGCTGGAAAATAAGACAGACGGGAGGCCCTAGAAACGTTTAACCTTGAGAAGAGGAGAACAAAGAGCCATTTAGCAGCAGCTATCGGGATGTTACAACAGACATCCAATCCTGTGCACAAAGCGCATTGAAGGCCATCCTCGCATCGTCCCAGAACACAAAATAAGGGACAGGTAAGCAGACTCCAAGAGAATATTCTGGGGGAAAAAAACCATCAGCCACTTCCTAAGGGCCTGATGGTGAAGCCAACTCTCAAGGAAGACCTTCGGTGGATGAGCTCAAGCAGAAGGAGGTCAACCGTCTGTCAGGGGAGGTTTACTCTGGATTTCCGCGCGTGGAGCAGGTCCTTGGCCTGGGTGGTTAAAGGAGACCCCCCTCTCCTCCCCTGGCCCCAGTAGCACATCATCATTCATAGGATGAGGAAATGAGCTGGACATAAAAGGCTGAAGAAGGGGAAGAGGAGGAAATAAAATGGGACTTGAGGCCTCATCATGATATATACCATGTTTAGTCAAGAGTCCCTGACCTGGAAGTGTGTAAATGCAACCCCCAGGCTAGCCGGGATGATGATAGTTTCTTTCCTGCCTTATTATAAACAATGGTTAATTCAGCGGTCCGTCCCTTAAGAGACTCCTGTGGATTAAAGCTGTATAAAAAGGCTTCTAAACAAACGAATAAATACATTTCCGATGCCGGGTTGCATGCAAAAGCTAAAAAGGATGAGGGTGGTGGAATAAAATCCCGGCTCTTTCCCGCCTAGGCATCTGATCCTGTTTCATAATAATATGATGCAAAACAAGATGCAAATCAAGCAAGGACGAAAAAACATGACATTTAATGATTTAAAACAACCTTTAACACCCGAGTTTAGAAATTCAGCCTTGGGAGAATGTTATGATGTGGGGCTTATAAACAAATTCTGCGGAGGAACCAAAACAAATCTGGAAAAATACCCAAGTCTCAACTTTTGCATCCAAACACTTTGAGAGGGGGGGGGGGGGGGGGAGTTTCCCCGGCCATACTTTTGGGGGTCCTTTTTTTTCCTCATCAGCCCTTTGGTGGGGGCACTGGAGACAATCAAGCTCACCCCAAAGGCTTATTTGCTTTTGGAGAAAGGCCAGATTTTTTTTGGGGGGGGGGCTGTAAGGAAGGGACTCCATGCAGCCCAAACTCGTGTTGTCTTTGCCTTCCAAGAAGCCCCCAACTCTTTTCAGTGGAGAAAAACACCCGAGAGAAAGAAACCCACCCCACTCTAAAACAAGGGTCAGCATTTGGGGGGATGGGGGGGATGTCTGCCAGGATCCCCCCTCCTCCCAACCTAGCAGGAGGACCCCCTCCCCTTGCCCACTTGGACCCCCCACCCCCAGGAAACCGGGGTGCAATTCCTGGACCCGAGAATTGCAGAGACCCCCCCCCCCCCGCTGTTGCCAAACTCCCTCAAGGGACGGGGCAGCCCTGGCAGGGACCCCTCCCTGGAAGCTCACCTGCCAGCCCCCCCCCCCAGTTCTGTGGGGACCCCCCAGTCCCTCCCCCCACTTCCAGGCAACAGGGCCCCCTCCCCACAGGGCAAAGCCCCCCCCCCCCCGACTCACCTGCATGCCGGGCACCTGCACGGCCACGGGCGAGAGGGCCATGGCGGCTGCGAGGAAGAGGAGGAGGAGGAGGAAGGCGGCCTCAGCTGCAACGGGGCCTGCGGGGGAGGCGGCGGGAGAAGCAGGCTGGGGGGGCTCCGCGGAGGCCCCGCCCTCCCGGGCCCACCCCGGACCCGCCTCCCCGCACTCCAGAGCCCATCCTCCCCGACCGGAGGGCCCTCCCCGGCGGGGCGGCGGCGGCGGCGCCTCCGAGGCAGGGAGGGCCCGGACGGGCTCGGGGCCTACTCTTAGGCCGCGAAAGTGGGGGGGGGGGCTCCGAGGCCGACCCCCGCCGCCCTTATGGGGGCGCTCCCGGCCGCTGCCGCCGCCGCCCTCGGCCCGCCGCCCGCTCGCGCTCACCTTTCCGCCGCGCTGGGGAGCCGGCGCCCGCCGAACTACAGCTCCCAGCGTGCCCCGCGCGGGCGGCGCCGACTTTGGCGCAGGGGATGCCGGGAGTTGTGGTGCGGGCGGGCGCTGTCGCCTTGCAAAGCGGGTAGACCGGGCATGCGCAGAGGGAAGAGGAGAGGGCTTTCTCAGTCCTTGCAGCCCCTCTTCTGCCTCTTCTTCTTTTCCTGGGCTTTCTTCTTGGCCTCTCCTCCCTCCAGGCTCCCTTGTGGGCTGCGGGGTCGATTCCCACCCACCCCTTTCATTGGAGGAGCCCCCCCCAAGTTTTTATTTTTTTATTTTGTTTAATTCTCTTGCATAATCAATTCCAGGCTCTTATACCTGGCACAAACCAAAGCCAAAGCCAGCTTTGGAAAACAGCCAAAAGGAAAGCAACAACCTGGCTAAATCCTGGCTAAAAATACAATGAAAAGGGCTCATTGATTCTGTTGGCTTTGGGGGTTTTAGCACTTTAACATCAGCCCATTCCTGACAGTTCGAACAATTAATCAGTGGGACAGCTTGCCTCCAGAGGTCTTTAAGAAGATGTTGGAGAGCCATTTGTCTGAAACAGGATAGGGTTTCCTGCCTAGGCAGGGGGTTGGTCTAGAAGACCTCCAAGGTCCCTTCCAACTCTGCTATTGTATTGTATTGTAAAGCCAGTGTGTGCGTGCGTGTGTGTTGGGGGAGGCATTCCCAGGAAGCAAACGCACTTCTCCAAAGTTATTAATGAAATATTTATGAAAAGGGAAATGTAAACAAGTTTCGAATTCTGGAAATAGGAGAAGAGCCAAGGTGCACCTTAAAAGTAAAACAGAACGGTGATGATGGGCCTACGTTGCGTGTGTGACACACCATAACATGTTGGGTGACATGCCATTCATTCATTTCATTTATTAAACTTATATACCGCTCCCTTTCCCCAAAAGGGAACCCCTGACATTTGCAGTGGCTGTGAATAGGTAAATTGTTTCTCGTTTCTTCGGGTGTGACCAGCACAGTCAAGCATTTTCTGAATATTTCACACACCAAACCCAAAAGTTTCACCAACGTGGCTGGAGGTTGTTTCCTCCCGCACTCTACAATGCCCAGAGGTCTCTAGAGGAATGCCCTTCTTAACACCTTTCCATTTCCCTGGGGCAGAAGTTGGGTCACTCTTAGCATGGGCTTCATATGCTCCTGGAGTTGGTCGAATCATAGAAATCATGGCATAAACCTGGATTTGGCCATCTGGGCATCAACAGCCGTGGTGGCGATTCACCTGGCTACTTTTAATTAATCAGGGCTTCATCGGAACGCTCAACGTACCACGGTCAACTCACCATGGCCAGTTCTCACTGCAGGAAAACTTGCCACTGGATTCATTTAATTCCTTTTGTTATTGTTGTGGTTGACCAGGTCTTTGTCAACATTACTTCCTCTCATGCATTAAAAGAAAACATTCCTATGAGTAATAGCTTTTGTAATCCCTTGATGAATAATAAAAGGAATTAATCTGGCATTGAATTGTTCTGTGATGAGTTGGCCATGGCAAGTTGGCCATGGCGTGTTGGCCACGTTGAGTTGTCATAGACCAGCACTCTCTACAACTCAACAGGGTGCGTCGTTCAGGCCAATGATGGATCCAAGGGTACCTGAGGCCCCAGGTGCTTCTTGCCTGTTTATCGGGCAGAAATCCAACAGGGAGTGTTTTGGCTCATCTGAAAGTGCCTTGTTAGAAAATATCAGATGCTGGGTGGTTGCCTTTGAAATCACTTCCTGGATCCTCCTCCCCCACCTGCATGAGAGGCTCCTACTTGTGTGTAAGGCAAATACTGGTTTAGTCATACGGGACTTCCTGCTAACTTTCTCTGCTTCCTTTTTTCATGAAAACCTAACCTTCGTTTATCCGCTGCCTGGGCTCTTTTGACTCACAGTAGCAAACCTCACACCGACCTTCCCCTCCCTACGCAGCAGATCAGGAGAGATGCTTATGAGGAGCAATGGACCCCTTCTGGGATCCAGTCGGATGCTGAGCGTGATGAGAAAAGTTATCCCTTCCGGAACCGATTGGCATCGTCGCTGCCCTTTGCAATTCTTCCCATGCCCCCTGGGTAGTTTTTAGAACATACGCTCCCTTCTCTCTTGGTTCAATGTCTTACAGATTGTGCCAAGGTCTGCTCTCATAATAGTTGAACCTTCCTCTTTTCACTCCAATGTCCATCATCAAGAGTTTCTAAAGGCGGGATTGTTTTTTTGTGATACATTGTTTCTTCTCCTCCTCCTCCTCCTCCTCCTCCTCCTCCTCCTCCTCCTCATCCTCCTCCTCTCTTCTCCTCTTTCCTCCTTCTTCTCTTCTCCTTCTCCTCCTTCTCCTTCTCCTTCTCCTCCTTCTCCTCCTTCTCCTCCTCCTTCTTCTTCTTCTTCTTCTTCTTCTTCTTCTTCTTCTTCTTCTTCTTCTTCTTCTTCTTCTTCTCCTCTCTTCTCCTCTCTTCTTCTTCTTCTTCTCCTTCTCCTCCTCCTCCTTCTTCTTCTCCTTTCTTCTTCTTCTTCTCCTTTCTTCTTCTTCTTCTTCTTCTTCTTCTTCTTCTTCTTCTTCTTCTTCTTCTTCTTCTTCTTCTTCTTCTTCTTCTTCTCCTTCTCCTTCTCCTTCTCCTTCTCCTTCTCCTACTCCTACTCCTTATTATCTCTTCTCCTTCTTCTCTCTCCTCCTCCTCCTCCTCCTCCTCCTCTCTTCTCCTTCTCCTTCTCTCTTCTTCTTTCTTCTGCCATATCCATCATCGGACACTGGCGATCTTGTTGGCAATCCTAGTTTTTGTCAACAGCCGCATGAAAAAGTGCTGCTGAGCTTTGCCCAAGCCGGTCCCTTCCATACCATAATGTTCTTCTTCTGCCTGGACCTCCTTTGCCTTCAATCTTTCCCTGGAGAATTAAGCGAAGGATGCTGTATTTTTCCAGCTGTCGCATCCCATGTCCAAAATATTTTAACTTTTGCCTTTTAACGGCTTGGATGATTTCCCTTGGCTTTCCCAGGCGGCTTATCGCCTCCTCATTCGTGATTTGTGTCACAGGTATGCATGATTTAAAAGAAAACATTTCTATCATTAACATGCAAGGTATGTTGTTTCACCTTACAAGATCAAAGTTTGCAAGATTTAAAAAAGCTGAGGTGGCATTTTACATCGGCCTCGCTAAACATTCTTTCAATGGGAAGTTCTCTACACATTACAGCTCTCTCCATATTATGGGCTGGCATGGAAGCCGTGTCCATTCATAATGGCTCTGCTCTGCCCCCTGGCGTCTGATTTTTAAAAAAAATTATTTTGTTTATACAATCATATCATCTTTGCAACACATTTTACCTCTTTTACATATCCATTGTGTTTCCTTTGTCTGTCCATGTAAATCTTATTATCTATCTATCTATCTATCTATCTATCTATCTATCTGAATTACGTACCATCACCGACCTCCGCCTCTTCCGCCAATGTCTTAAGACATATTTGTTTCAACAAGCCGGCCTAGCCTAACCTCCCATGGGGACTTTTAGGTAGTTTTAAATTGGGTTTTTAAAATTTGGTTTTAGCGCAGGATAGGTTATTTAATAGTTTTTTAAATTATATTTACTGTATTTTGTATGTTTTTAAATTTTCCTGTGCGCCGCCCTGGGTCCTTCGTGGAGAAGGGCGGGATATAAATTTAAATAAATAAATAAATAAATAAAATAAATATCTATCTATCTATCTATCTATCATCTATCTATCTATCTATCTATCTATCTATCTATCTATCTATCATCTCTCTATCTATCTATCTATCTATCTATCTATCATCTCTCTATCTATCTATCTATCTATCATCTACCTACCTACCTACCTTTCTCTCTCTCTCTCTCTCTCTCTCTCTCTCTCTCTATCTATCATCTACCTACCTACCTATTTATCTATCTAGATCTGTCTCTGTCTCTGTCTCTGTCTCTGTCTCTGTCTCTCTGTCTCTCTCTCTGTCTCTCTCTCTCTCTCTCTCTCTCTCTCTATCTATCTATCTATCTATCTATCTATCTATCTATCTATCTATCTATCTATCTATCTATCTATCTATCTATCCGTCCATGTTTTTATATATCTTTTCTATTAATTCCATGTATAACATCCTTTATATACATTTAATCCTCTTATGTCTCTTATTTCATACTATTTTATCTACCAGTCTATCTTGTATTTCCATTCTCTTGTCCATTCTGCGGTTTTGCATTTGTTTTATAGTTTCTTGATCTTTCTTCTTCTCTTTATTGCCTTCCTCCTTTTCCCCCTCTTTCCTCTAGCCAATTATATCATAAGTCTCATACTGACTAATACTTGGATTGCTCCTTATCTTTTGTGAGCCTTTGGGGATGTTATTCCTATCAAATTTATATTATGCCACGGAAATCTGCTAGGGGCTTCTGAAAGTCAGCTAACAGGTAGGAAGTGGCAACTTCCCATCTTCGTGACATCTACAATGTTCACAATGTACGATATTCCAGTTCTCCTTTCACACAGAGGGTTCCAAAGTCTTGAGGAATTACTGTACTTCTTTTTCTCACCCTTGTTTAACCAGAGTTTAAGGCTCCTCTTCGTTTTTTTGCACAAGGTTCTGTTCTTGGGATCCCCGATCCATCCTGTAAGGCAGGGGTCCCCAACCTTTGCAACTTTAAGTCTGAAGGACTTCAGCTCTTAGACTTCTCCAGCCAGCTTTGCTTTAAAGCAGGGGTCTCCAACCTTTGCAACTTTAAGTCTGAAGGACTTCAGCTCCCAGACTTCTCCAGCCAGTTTTGCATTTGCATCCTTTTAGAGCAGGGGTCCCCAACCTTTGCAACTTTAAGTCTGAAGGACTTCAGCTCCCAGACTTCTCCAGCCAGTTTTGCATTTGCATCCTTTTAGAGCAGGGGTCCCCAACCTTTGCAACTTTAAGTCTGAAGGACTTCAGCTCTTAGACTTCTCCAGCCAGCTTTGCTTTAAAGCAGGGGTCTCCAACCTTTGCAACTTTAAGTCTGAAGGACTTCAGCTCCCAGACTTCTCCAGCCAGCTTTGCATTTGCATCCTTTTAGAGCAGGGGTCCCCAACCTTTGCAACTTTAAGTCTGAAGGACTTCAGCTCTTAGACTTCTCCAGCCAGCTTTGCTTTAAAGCAGGGGTCCCCAACCTTTGCAACTTTAAGTCTGAAGGACTTCAGCTCTTAGACTTCTCCAGCCAGCTTTGCTTTAAAGCAGGGGTCTCCAACCATTGCAACTTTAAGTCTGAAGGACTTCAGCTCTTAGACTTCTCCAGCCAGCTTTGCTTTAAAGCAGGGGTCTCCAACCTTTGCAACTTTAAGTCTGAAGGACTTCAGCTCCCAGACTTCTCCAGCAAGCTTTGCATTTGCATCCTTTTAGAGCAGGGGTCCCCAACCTTTGCAACTTTAAGTCTGAAGGACTTCAGCTCTTAGACTTCTCCAGCCAGCTTTGCATTTGCATCCTTTTAGAGCAGGGGTCCCCAACTTTTGCAACTTTAAGTCTGAAGGACTTCAGCTCTTAGACTTCTCCAGCCAGCTTTGCATTTGCATCCTTTTAGAGCAGGGGTCCCCAACCTTTGCAACTTTAAGTCTGAAGGACTTCAGCTCTTAGACTTCTCCAGCCAGCTTTGCATTTGCATCCTTTTAGAGCAGGGGTCCCCAACCTATGCAACTTTAAGTCTGAAGGACTTCAGCTCCCAGACTTCTCCAGCCAGCTTTGCATTTGCATCCTTTTAGAGCAGGGGTCCCCAACCTTTGCAACTTTAAGTCTGAAGGACTTCAGCTCTTAGACTTCTCCAGCCAGCTTTGCTGGCAGGAGAAGTCTGGGAGCTGAAGTCCTTCAGACTTAAAGTTGCAAAGGTTGGGGACCCCTGCTGTAGGGCTCCCAAAATGGCACACATCTTTTTGAATCTAGAAAACAAAACAAAACCCCACCCTCCACACTCTTCTTGAGTTTTCAACATCTCAGGATTCCCCCAACGTGTCAGGGAGATGCCTCATTGATCTACTTAGGATTTGGTATGTGACAGGCTGCCTCGTTACCATCTTTGGAAGCTGGTTGCAGAAAGGAAAACAACAGAGAATCTAAAAATAAACGAACGAATAAATAAATGGGATCATGTGGGAACACCGTGAGCCCAATCTGAGATGCAACAACTTTTTTTTTTTTTTTTGGCTGTTCCAAAAGGGATTCTTTGGCTAAGAAATGGTATTGGGAAATATGTGGGCTGCTCCAGTCCCTGGCAAGTAAAAACGACTAATTTCCTCCCCCCCCCAAAGGATTCTTAGAATAGAATAGAGCTGGAAGGGACCTTGGAGGTCTTCTAGTCCAGTCCCCTGCTCAAGCAGGAGAACTTATACCATTTCAGATAAGTGACTGTCTAGTCTCTTCTTAAAAACCTCCAGTGATGGACCGCCCACGATTTATGGAGGCAACTTCTGTTTCATTGGTTAATTGTCCTCGCTGTTACGAAATTTCTCCTTAATTCCAGGTGAGAATTTCCAGGTGAGGAGAAAGAGACTATTGTGTGATCTGTACGGTTTTGACTTTGCCTGCTGTGTGAGTCAGCCATGTTTACGCCATGGTTTATGACTGAATAACGATAGTGGTGATTGTAGTAGCTCGGGTGTAGGATGAGGGTGGAAGTTTGTTCTCCAAGCTTGTGGGTTGGTTTCAAAATATTTCCATCTTCCGTGGAATTTAGGGAATAATAAAAGGCTAAGGTTCCCCTCGCACATATGTGCTAGTCGTTCCTGACTCTAGGGGGCAGTGCTCATCTCTGTTTCAAAGCCAAAGAGCCAGCGCTGTCCGAAGACGTCTCCGTGGTCATGTGGCCGGCATGACTCAACACCGAAGGCACATGGAACACCGTTACCTTCCCACCAAAGGTGTTTCATATTTTACTACTTGCATTTTTTACGTGCTTTCGAACTTCTAAGGTTGGCAGAAGCGGAGACAAGTAAAGGGAGCTCACTCCGGGATTCGGACTGCCGAACTGCCGACCTTTCTGATCGACAATACAATACAATAATACAATACAATACAATAGCAGAGTTGGAAGGGACCTTGGAGGTCTTCTAGTCCAACCCCCTGCGTGGGCAGGAACCTTATACCATTTCAGACAAATGGCTGTCCAACATCTTCTTAAAGACTTCCAGGGTTGGGGCATTCACAACTTCTGGAGGCAAGCTGTTCCAGAGGTTAATTGTTCTGACTGTCAGGAAATTTCTCCTTAGTTCTAAGTTGCTTCTCTCCTGGATTAGTTTCCACCCATTGCTTCTTGTCCTGCCCCCAGTCAAGCTCAGCATCTTAGCCACTGAGCCCCTTAATTTAATAAATAAGAATAGTAATAAATTCCCTAAACTCCGCAAGAGATGGTACCCGGTAACGAAACATTCGAAATCAACCAACTTGAAGAATGAACCTCCACCCACATGGCTGAGCATGTTAGGGTGCTATATGGTCCACAAATCATGGTGAAGGAAACCAAGATGTCGCGTGACTTCTTGTGCCCCAAACCTGCCCTGTGCGTACTGATGCTAAAGATGGAGATGCACATGTAACAATTTAGCAACCCTGCGGTGTTCCCATCTTCATCTCCCTCAAAAGACAAGGCCTCGAAGAAGAACGTGTAAGGCAGTGATGGCTAACCTTTTTGGCTCGCATGCCAAAAGCCGGGGGAGCGCATTGGTGGTCATGCATGGGCGTGCCACACCCATAATGCTATGTGCGTGACCCCCTGCATTTGGTGTGCTTTTTTCGCCCTCCCCAGGCTCCAGAGGCTTTCTAGGAGCCTGGGGAGGGTGAAAACAGCCTCCCCATCCCACCTCCAGAATCTTCAGGAGCTTCCCTGAAGCCTCCAGAAGGTGAAAAATGGCCTCAAAAGAAGGCCTAAATCAGCTGGCCAGCGCACACATGCATGCTGGAGCTGACAGGGCAATGCCTTGCGTGCCCTAAGAAATGGTTCCGCGTGCCACCTGTGGCACCCGTGCTATAGGTTCGCCATCACTGGTGTAAGGTATAAATTCAGTCTGGCCGGTTTCTGAAACCGGAAGAGGCATAGCAGAAATTAGAAAGAGGAAGCTGCAGGAAATAGGTAAGTTTTGAGCTGGAGTTTCAACACGCTCAAAGTTACAGCGTGAACCCCATTGTAGAGAGAGCTGCATCGGTCTACGGCAGGGGTCTCCAACCTTTGCAACTTTAAGTCTGAAGGACTTCAGCTCCCAGACTTCTACAGCCAGCAAAGCTGGCTGGAGAAGTCTGGGAGCTGAAGTCCTTCAGACTTAAAGTTGCAAAGGTTGGGGACCCCTGGTCTACGGGAGCCCAAAAGCAAGAAGTCTGACAGCAAAAGGAGCTATTTTTAAAAAAGATTTTTATCCTGCCTTTGTTTTTTTTTTAAAAATAAATAACTTGAGGAAGCAAATCTACGAATACGCCTTTATCTTCCTTTCCCCGCATCAAGGCTTGTGAGATAAATGGGGCAGAGAGAGTACAAAGTCACCCAGCCAGTTTTTCGTGCCTAAGGTGGGACTAGAAAGATTCTGAAGAGGGTGGATAAAAATCTATCGACTCCTCGGTTCCTCCCGACTTCGAGCCGTTCCCAGGATCCTGCTGGCACTGAAATATCCTCACGCTGAGCTCTTGGGAATCCTTTAGAGGTGGCTAAATATCCAGGGAGGGCAGAGGAAGACGTGACAGCCTTTGCATCCAGCCCAGGAAGGAAAGGACGGGCTTGGTCTCCGTGGGGAGGAGCAGGGGAGAGGGGGGTGAAAAGTTTCAAAGAGTGGGGCGAAAAGTCTATCTCCTGGGTCTCCTCAGATGGCATTTGCAGGGAGAGGAGACTGTTCGGACCAGAGCATGAAGCAAACTCCTTGACCCGACAAAAAAACCTTTTATTAATTTGCTGTGAGTTCTGCTCCTTCACATCCAGCAAAGTCTTTCAAGGGAGGATTTACGGTCACAGACCTTATCTGGCTTGGAGAGCTGCCAGGCTGAGATTTGCAGAACTTGGCCAGGAGTCTCGGCGAATCATGAACCAATGAAGCGAACCAATGGTCTCCTGCAAACTCCACTCCCGTTTTGCTCCTCTTTTATTTCCTCTGGGAGGGGCCATTCACTGTCCACCTGTGGCCTTCCTCCCAAGTCGACCCCTGTTCTTTAGCTGTTCCCGTCGTCTGGCAACTCTGCGCATGCACACACTGGGAACAGGCTCCAGCTGTTCCTCTGCCCCACTGATGTCTGACCCTGAAGGCAGCTGATAACTGTCAGATGACCCTGGCCCCCTCTCTGCCTCCAACACAGAGCCCTCATCCGAGTCTTCCCCATACTCAGGACTGGCCCAGATTCCTTCCCAACCCTCCTCACTCTCTGAATCTGCTGCCAGCTCCGAGAGATCCATCCATCCAGCAGATGAAGTCTGGGGAAGGAGGTCCATTTGATCACCAGGTCCAAACCAATCAAGGTGTCAGCCAACATCTCAAATCACCTCTTGGACTTGAAGGGACTTTCCAGACAAGCGCTAACCCACAAAGCATGTCACAAAACGAAAGTATTCTCTTAGAAAATATATATATATATATATATGATATATATATATATATACAGTATATATATATATATCATTGTTTAGGCAAAGAGGTGCAGCTCAACAAAGTTTTTACAGAACCTGAAAAACATACAAAGGAGCTTTCGAGACTTTTCACGGTTTTCTAGGGGGGGAAAACACAAAAGTTTGATGGCAAAGATAAATTCACCAGCTCAAAAAAAAAAAAAAACCACACGAAAACCCCCACTGTAAACTTGGGCATGCACTCCGGTCCTTTCGTGGAATCCACTGGATTGTGCAAGCCTCTGGATCCTAGCCAAGGGAAGGAACGTTGATCTGGTTCAGCTTCAGATTTGTGGTGTTGTCTTATCAGTCCCGGTGGTCTGAATGCCCTTATCACTGCTGCAGCATCGAAACCTAACTTAAGCGATTAAGATGTGCGCAAACCCCTCCCTGGGCTTTCTACATTCATGCGCTGGTGGCGAGCAAGTGCCACAAGACCGGAAGAAAGAGGGCAATAATAATAATAATGGATGCAAGGGTCACCAGTCTTGTCTGCTATTTTGTCCCTTTGTGAGAAACTCTGGATTCATCCTGATTTTGGGGGGGGGACACGGTAAGGTTGCTATCACATCGTTTGTGTGGGGCTAAAAGCTTTGTGAGGGCCGTTGAAATGGCCCATGTGTATAAAAACAACAGTCCATTCGAGCCGATGTCGCTTCACAGAAGCTACCGTGGCGGCTTGATATTCAGTTTTTGATAACTTTTGGGGAGTGTTGCCAGGTGGAGAAGAGGTCATTTCCCAGTTCTCCTGCTTGCATTTGCACACAATCCACCAAGGTGTGTCCGACGAAGAAGCAAATGCGTGCAAGAGAGGAGCCCTTTGCTCCTGCAGCATTGGGCTTCGCTCGGTTTACATTCAGAGGTCGGTTCATCTAAAGACGGCAGCCCGGCTTTCTCACTTCCTGTAAGGCGCTGCGAGTCGACGCACAGGGGTTGCCTTGGCTAGCTCATCCGGTAGTCTGCTTCTAGAACAAGAGAGAAAGAGAAGGCCAATGAAATGGGGCAGGCAGAAAGAAAACAGATTGCCCGCGAGGGCAGGGTAGCCCAGGGGTCTGCAAAGTTGGCTCTTTTAAGACTGGTGGACTTCAACTCCCAGAATTCCCCAGCCAGCATAGCTGGCTGGGGAATTCTGGGAGTTGAAGTCCACCAGTCTTAAAAGAGCCAACTTTGCAGACCCCTGGGATAGCTCAACGGCCTTGAAGCAGAGGTGAAATGCTACCGGTTCGGGCCGGTTCGCCCCAACCGGTAGTAAAAAAGACTTTAAAAAGTTTTTTCTTTTTTTAAAATGTTTCGTCGATCGCATGTTGCATAGCTGATCTTCGGAACTTTTTTTAAAAAATTTTTAAGCATTTTTTTTTACTACAGGTTCTCCGGAAACATAGGGGTGGGGGGGCCATTTTTGCTACCAGGAGGCTTCCCTGAAGCCGGCTAGGTCAAAAACAGGGGGTGGGGTGGGGGGTTGCTGAGAAAGAAAGAAAGAAAGAAAGGAAGGAAGGAAGGAAGGAAGGAAGGAAGGAAGAAAGAAAGGAAGGAAGAAAGGAAGGAAGAAAAAGAAAGGAAGGAAGAAAGGAAGAAAGGAAGAAAGAAAGGAAGGAAGGAAGAAAAAGAAAGAAAGAGAAAGAAAGAAAGAGAAAGAAAGAAAGAAAGAAAGAAAGAAAGAAAGAAAGAAAGAAAGAAAGAAAGAAAGAAAGAAAGAGAAAAAGAAAGAAATGGAGGGAGGGAGGGGAAAAGGAGAGGAAGGAAGAACTACAAACCTGGCTGGAAGGGACCTGGAGGTCATCTAGTCCAACCCTACTCCAGCAGGACATTGTTAAAGTGAGTTTCTGTCTTTGGATCCCCCAGTTACAGGATTACCTAGCCACACCCACCCAGTCACATGACCCCCCCACCGAGCCACGCCCACAGAACCCATAGGTAGGGAGGGTCATGGTGGGCGGGGCCAGCCAGGGATGGGATTTGGAGGTTCTCCGAACCAGCCATAACATTAGCTACAGATTCTCCCGAACTCGGCCGAACCTGTAGCAACCCAGGTGCTGCTTTCATCTGAATTCCGTGAAATGGATTCACTCCGTAACTAGTTGTTCCATTTTTAAGTGCAAAGGTATTCCGCAAAGATACCCAGAAACCCACCCACCCACCCCTCTCCACTGATGCACCTCTCTATATTTTTTTCCAGCCTGCATTTCACTTACTGATTGTATCGGGTTTAACGAATTCGGATGGGTATTCAACTGGCATATACTCTTCTCTCTGATCTTCAAACATTCGTTTTAGAACTTTCTCAGGGTCAGGAATGATCGGGAAGATCAGCAGCTGAATCCTGCAGAGTGGAGGGAACAAAATAATGAGAATAGTCCAGATTGGGAGGTTTCCCCCCACTTCTTTTCCATGGGCTGAGCAAAGTGATGTAGGTCTTTAATAGGTTTTTAATAGACCTTTAATACAGGGGTCCCCAACCTTTGCAAGTTTAAGTCTGAAGGACATCGGCTCCCAGAATTCTCCAGCCAGCAAAGCTGGTTGGAGAATTCTGGGAGCTGAAGTCCTTCAGACTTAAACTTGCAAAGGTTGGGGACCCCTGCTTTAATAGGTCCTTCTTTAAGACCTATTAATAGGTCGCTATTAAGACCTTGAATAGGTCTTTAGTAGGTTTTTTTTTCTGGCTTCATCACAAATGCCCAGCAACAATGCAGATCGGGCAAAAAGAAAGTCTTTTGAGTCTCCGAAAATTAGTTTCTTACCTCTTCAGATAAACCAGGAAAATGATAGTCAGGATGGCAGCACACAACGGGATTGTGATGAACAAAATAATGCTCAATAATTCAAACTTCTCCCGATCATCTAAAAAGGCAAGGACAGTGACACCATTTCCAGCTGAAGCCAGAAGGACCCAAGAACAGCCCAGTGTTGCTAAATCATTTCCTTCAAGGAAGACTATGGAGACTTCACATGGCTTCCAGAGAATTGGCTATGGGGTTGGAACCATCCAAGGTCCTGCAATTCTAGCCTCCCAAGGATTCCCACTCATGCCCTGTGACCTAGATCTAGAATGGCACCATTGTAAGAATCCCATCAATCTAATCCAGACCCTAAGGTCATCCTTCGATATGGCGATAGCCCTCTCTGATCCTCTCCCTACTGAGGGGGCCTAGAAAGGGGGTTGGACTAGAAGACCTCCAAGGTCCCTTCCAACTCTGCTATTGTATTGTATTGTATAGAGAAGCAACCTAGAACTAAGGAGAAATTCCCTGACAGTGAGAACAATTAATCGGTGGAACAACTTTCCTCCAGAAGTTGTGAATGCTCCAACACTGGAAGTTTTTAAGAAGAGATTAGATAATAATTTGTTTCAAGTGGTGTAGGGTTTCCTGCCTAAGCAGGGAGTTGGACTAGAAGACCTCCAAGGTCCCTTCCAACTCAGTTATTCTATTCTATTCTATTCTATTCTATGTCCACAGGGGATGTCCTAGCTAGCAGAACAGAGCGATATAAATAGTCCTTCCGAATGTAACCAAAATAGTCCTATAAATTTAAGCAAGGCAAGGAAAAGTGCTCGGTGCAACACAGGTAGGATGCCATGAAGTTAATTCAAAGGCCAAATGCAACCAGCACAAGATCCTGGTACATCATTTAAGTTAAGCAGAACCAATTTGGTGGCTTAGTTCCTTAGGAAAAGGGACTCACCCCAGTGCACTGGCTCGCTCCATTCACTCCAGAGACCACGTGTTTTCTTGCAGTGACTGCCCATGATGCCCAGCACGGCCTTCACTCTCAGCGTGTGATACTTCTTGGGCTCAAGGGCGATGGTTACATTGATGCTGTCTTCAGAAGGCTTTAGGAGAAACATGGACACTGTCAGCCCTGCAGCCATCTTTTCTTTTGGCTCTTTGGCCTGCCACACTTTCTATTATTCTACTATGCATTCTCTATTGTGGGAGAATGGGAGCAGGGATTGGAACGATATGTTAGACGATATGTAGCCATAACAACATTCTTTCAAGAAAGCCAAGGTCACCCTTTGTCTCTGCATCTCTGCGCCTGACCAGAACGGGAGGGTGGATGGCAGCATAGCAGTGGGAGATTGACCATATGATGGACTTGTGGGAGTGGGGGCAAGATCTTGAACTTTCAACTGGGTGGGGAAAGCTTTCAGATTCAGGAGGTTTTCCCAGACGTGCCAACATGGCTCTCTTCATCAATGGGAACTTTGGGGAATGCTTTGCCTTGGAGTCTGATTTATTTTTGGATGCTATTTGGAATCCTGACAGACAGCTTCTCATTGTCTACTCAACAATCACTTGAGTGGTGTTTCTCAAGCTTCGAACCAGGTGGTAAATGCCATCTAGAAAATATTTTATATGGCTGCTGGGAAATTCTGGAAATGGATGTCCAGTCATCTTAAAGTTGCTGAGCTTGGAAAACACTGCCCTAGGTTTTAATGGTCTTGGAAGAAAAGGGTCTCCAGATCTGTCTTTGATGAGGAGAGACTCCTACGAGCAGAGAATGGAGGTGCGAAACCATCTTTTCTGTCTCCTTTGGGTGAAGTAGGATTTTGCCAAGGAGCAGGAGCTGCTTGGAAGAGGGACATTGGTCATCTCTTGGGTCATCTTCTCTTTAAACAAGAAGAGATCCTATACCTCATCAAGGGTTAGAGTTAGGTCTCATTAAGTCCTGTTTTATAAACCAAAAGCTGGATGATGCAGGGACCCCTTCCCTGGATTAAGGCAGGAGGTCTTCTCCACCATGAATCAAACCTGGTTGTCTCCATTTCTCTTGGGACTATTGACACCAAGAATTACCCAACCAGAATGGCCCAAAGGAATTCTGGGAATTTCAGAGAGAGGATTAGAAAAATCACCCATGGAAAATCTAAGGTCCCTGCTACCTTCAGAGAGGATATTCCACCAAGGGACATATGTAAGAGGCTACTTTCAGTCTTCCTGAGTGGGATCCCCCAGGATGAGGTTGGTAGTCAGACTGTTGTGGTCACCATCACCATCATCATCTCATCTAATCTACATCTCTATTGCTTCCTACAAAAACCACAATATCACCACGTTGCATTTGTCCCCAGATCTTCTTAATGTCTTGCAGCATAAACCAATCTCAGTTGGCAGAAACTTTTTATCCATGACGAGAGCAACAGAGCAGGGGTGAACTTCAGCAGGTTCTGACAGGTTCTGGAGAACCATTAGCGGAAAAATTGAGTAGTTTGGAGAACCGGCAAATACCACCTCTGGCTGGCCCCAGAGTGGGGAGGGAATGGGGATTTTGCAATATCCTTCCCCCAGGAGTGGGGAGGGAATGAGGATTTTGCAAAATCCTTCAACCAGGAGTCAGGTGGGAATGGAGATTTTGCAGTATCCTTCCCCTGCCACGTCCACCAAGCCACGCCCACAGAACCGGCAGTAAAAAAAATTGAATTTCACCACTGCAACGGAGATAAAGGTTACCTTTGCTTTGGCCATAATGGCTGCGAATGATGGGGATTGGAGTCCCAGCCCCTCAGGATTAAATGGTTTTCATGGTAGCAGAGATGGTGCCTCAAAGCAGTTAGCAGACAATTCAAATGACCTCTACATTCCATGCACGATATTTCAAGCAGTAAAACACACTGCTTTTAAAAAAGAGAAACCACTTAAACACACAGGTATCTTACCTCTTTCTGAACGCCATTTATTTCAACAATGTAGCATATGCCATTCCAGGAACTGGGTGCCTTCCACATTAGAAAAATAACGTTATCGCCCGGCAGAATTTTCAGATTTGACGGCGGATGAAGTTTTATTGGATAAGCTAAAGAAAAAACAGACAAGGAAGTGCTGCATTCTGGCTCTAAATGCCATTTTCATTATTCCTACAATCAATCTCTCCTTTCCATTTCATTCCCTTCTAATTTTTCTGCTGACCCGAAGCAAAGTTTGGTGCGTCGGTTTCCATTCCATGAATAATTTCAATGCGCCTCTCCTCCTAGGAGAAGGGATTTATACCCATCTCTGCACCCCACCTAGAGATGCTCGGTTTTGCATGGACACTGCCCGTTGATTGTGCCTCCGAGCACTGGGACATTTGTGCAAACGACAAGCGCTCGGTGCCCAGATTTTGCAAACCGTGATGGGAGGGAACGTCTCTCCCAGTTCCCATGGGCTTCTGGTTTGGGGTGAAACTTCACCGGGAATGAAGCATTGGTTGGCTTAACGATCGCCGCGAAAAATATAATGAAAGAGGACCTCTTTGAAGAGGGTTACAGCATACGATGGGCGGGCTTCAGTACGGTTGCTATGTTGAAAGCTACCTGTAAAACGCAGATCGTAGGGCTTGGATGGCCAACCTTTGAGGCACCAAGTGCCCAAATCGGAATGCGCATGCATGTGCCAGAGCACCAGAAACCCAAAGACCAGATGCCCAGCACGAACATGCCTGTTTTATGGACATTTTTCAGGCTGTTTTCTGGCTGTTTTCCAGATGATTTTTCAGGGTGTTTTGGTGGCCGTTTTCGGGCTATTTTATGGGCTGTTTTGGAGCATTTCCGGGCCGTTTTCAGACCATTTTCTGGTGCTCTGGCACCCCTGAAGTCCAGCTGGATGGTGCCGGAAACCAGAAGAGCAGCTGGTGATGGTGCGCCTGCCCACAAAGAGGGCACTACATGCCACCTCTGGCATGTGTGCCATAGGTTCCCCATCATGGCCATAGAGCCCTACAAGGTGTCCTGCACGCCTTGAAAAATGCCAAAGATGGGGAAGAGACTCCCTCACCTTCTGGTGGAACATTTTAAAGGTTAAAGAAGGGAGGTAAGGAGGACTGTTGGATGGTCCCAGTTCCGAAGGAAGGCCTCCTTCGGGCTCATCTGGATGGTTCTATCTCTAAAGGTTAGAAGTAAAACCATCACGTTGGGCAAGAAGGAGACCTTCCTTCAAAACTGGGACCATCCATCCAAGGACAGTCCTTACCTCCCTTCGGTTCCTTAGTCGCTGCTGGGGGTGGGCTGCTGGGGGTTTGCACGGGTTCGGGTAATCCTCTAGCTGGGATTCCTTTCCTCCGCTCTGTGTCATAAATCACATTACCCAATAGATACACCCATCGCAAGCCAGCTACTGTAATCTGAGATCCAGCTCCACTGATGGTATGCGTGGAATGTCAACACGGAGAGTTGACAGCCTGGTTTGGCGAACCCCCAAATGCCACCCCTGGC
The DNA here is from genome assembly GCA_039707465.1 of Rhabdophis nuchalis. Lineage (NCBI taxonomy): Eukaryota > Metazoa > Chordata > Lepidosauria > Squamata > Natricidae > Rhabdophis > Rhabdophis nuchalis. Next base: position 22,941,167 of record CM077657.1, on the reverse strand, counting down.
TGGCTCCGCCCGCCCCTCCCTGCCCCTCCAAGGAGTCTCCACGCGGCCCCTTCATCATGCCAGGTGTGGAGGCTCTGGGAGGGCAAAAAAAGGGCCATTTCCAGCCTCCGGAGCCCGGGGGAAGCGGGTTTTGCCCTCCCGGAAGCTCAAGGAAAACCTCCAGAGCCTGGGGAGGGCAACACCACGCATACCCCTCCTGCCATGGTGCAGGAGGCCAACGAGGCCACGCCCACCCAGCAATCAGGCAACGGATTTGTTGCTGGGAAGCTTTGAAGCCCATCCCTGGGCTGGGCCCGCCAAAAGGGGAAAACCTACCCGACTTTTCTGTACCTTCCTTAGTATGCACGCAGGCCGGCTGGATGTCTTCAGAATCGCTTCGGATAGAAAGAACCAGGGTGCGTTCTCCGAAACATTTGATGGGAAAAACACATCGGAAGGTATCTCCGTTGATGCTGCGATTTGTGCACAGGTGCCTCTCTTCCAGGTCGCCGTACCTGAAGGTGGGTGGGTGAACAGGTGTGAGCGAGAGGATCAGAGAGGACAGATGGAAGCCATGACAACGGGGAGGTACTGAGGAAGCTCACTCCGTGGTGGTTCCTCCAATGTTTGGACCAACAAACGTAGCCATGCAGTGGCTAAGTTTGCGTGGGGTAGAGAGTCAAGGTCATCTCCTTGACTCTCTACATGTGGGAATTCTTGCCTAGACAAAGGGGTGGGTGGGGGCTGAACCTTCTTTTTAAGATCAGAGACATGAAATAATATTCAGAAGCCTTCATAACTAAACGGCAGCAATATTGGTCAGCATAACAAGCCTGCCCATCATAAAGTTGCCAAGATTGAGAAAATGCTAAACTATAATGAGGAGGAGGAGGAGGAAGAGGAGGAGGAGGAGGAAGAGGAGGAGGAGGAGGAGGAGGAGAAGGAGGAGGGAGGAGGAAGAGGAGGAGGAGGAGGAGGAGGAAGAGGAGGAGAAGGAGGAGGAGGAGGAGGAGGAGGAGGAGGAGGAAGAGGAGGAGGAGGAGGAGGAGGAGGAGGAGGAGGAGGAGGAGGAGGAGGAGGAGGAGGAGGAGGAGGAGGAGGAGGAGGAGGGGAATAATCCTTGAGGGATTGTGCGATTGCAGCCAAATCTAGACCAAAATATTTTACTAGCCTTGTAATAGGAGCCACTTGTCTGCTACATCTAAAAACTTTATCACAACTTCAAACACCAATCATATTCTGATATCCTCATTTTCTCCAGCATGGCTCAAAACCCAAGATAAGCCATTGAGAAATATTATGAATTACTAAAGGATTTGGAATGTTCTATTAGAGGCCATTTCTTCAGAAATGTTATTCTGAAATCTAGCAACTAGTCATCCTTGGAGCAAGCCGTGGAGATTGTCTGTCTGCCTGAAGACCTTCAAAGAACCTTTTTCAAACACCCTTCCCTTGAATAAACCATGTCATCGTATCATTTTAATTTATCCAAGAGGTCAGCGTGCAGCATGATTTTAAGGACCGGGACGGGCCACAAAACACAGCAAAAATGTAAACCAAGATTTAAAAAACGAAAACTCGAGGATGGCGCTCGCCACCCACAACAGATTTGAAGTGGTGCGATGGGAACCAGTTTGGAGAGAGTTGCTGACAGGTCCCAGTTACAGTAAGAGAGTTTCTTCCAATTATCTCCCGTGATTTAATCTGCCTCTTAAGGGTGAAAAGCTCAGCTGTTCCTGGGTCTCCTTTCAGAATTTCCACTCGAGCATCCAAATGGATTTCAAGAGCAATAAACACTAGATTAAAATTGTTTACAGTTCTAGAATAGAATAGCAGAGTTGGAAGGGAACTTGGAGGTCTTCTAGTCCAACCCCCTGCCTAGGCAGGAAACCCTACACCACGTCATAATAATGGTTATCCAAAATCTTCTTAAAGTCTTGCAGTGTTGGGGCATTCACAACTTCTGGAGGCAACTTCTGTTCCACTGATTAATTGTTCTCACTGTCAGGAAATTTCTCCATAGTTCTAGGTTCCTTCTCTCCTTGATTAGTTTCCACCCATTGCTTCTTGTCCTGCCCTCAGGTGCTTTGGAGAATAGCTTGACTCCCTCTTCTTTGGGGCAACCCCTGAGATACTGGAACACTGCTCTCATGTCCCTCCTAGTCCTTCTTTTCATTAAACTAGACCTACCCAGTTCCTGCAACCGTTCCTCATATGTTTTAGCCTCCAGTCCCCTAATCCTCTTTGTTGCTCTTCTCTGCACTCTTTCTAGAGTCTCCACATCTTTTCTACATTGTGGCGATCAAAACTGGATGCAAATATTCCAATTGTGGCCTTCCCAAGGCCTCATAAAGTGGTATTAATGTCTGTCCTGGAACTTATGTGAGAAAAATACAAAAGCCTATTGGATACAGACAGTCGACGTACAATGCTTCATTTAGCGGCCTTTCGAATTTTCAACGGCACTGAAAAAAATGACTTCGGACTGTTTTTTTCACACTTAATGACCATTGCAACATCTGTACAGTGAAGCGACCAAAATTGGGACGCTTGGCAACGGACTCACATTTCTGACCGTTGCAGTGTCGGGGGTGTTTGTCATGTGATCCTCGTTTCTGCGACCTTCGCAGACGAGCAAAGTCAATGGGGAAGCCCGTCTTTCACTTAACAAGGGGGTGACCAATAGAAGAACTCCTGAGACTCACTTAACCACTCCGGCAAGGAAGGCCGCACAGGGTGGCAGAATCCACTTAACTGTTTCACTTAGCGGCAGAAACCTTGGGCTCAACTGCGGTCGTACGTCGAGGTCTGCCTGTAGACCAGGGGTCCCCAACCTTTGCAACTTTAAGTCTGAAGGAATTCAGCTCCCAGAATTCTCTGGCTGGAGAATTCTGGGAGCTGACGTCCTTCAGACTTAAAGTTGCAAAGGTTGGGGACCCCTGCTGTAGACTAAATGGGCTCTTTTAAGGGCCAGGGAAAAGAGCCGGGTTTTTCCAATACAAACCAGAAGGAGAGGTGGTAATCGGTGTTGCGAGGCGCTTGCCTTCCTCGCTTCCACGAACAGGCCATGTATTCCATGTTGTGACAAAGGCAGCTGACATTCGTGGCTCCTGTCCCTTCTGTCCCTGCAAAGGGAAAGCCAGATCCGTCTATCGCTCCGCTTATACATGCCCAAAAGCAAGGAGGAAAACCTTACATTCCCCAGGTCTGAAATTCCCAGCTTAAGTTAAATTCACCTGCCCAAAGGGCCTTTGCCATCCTATGGGCAGGGCAGTGGTGGCTTCCAGGTCCCGTCGCAACCAGTACGCTGCGACGAGGCCGGGCGTCCAGCATGTGCTCACACATGAGCACCCACCGCCTGCAATGCTCCAGCAGCTCGGCGGAGCGTTGCGCAAATCGTCTGGTTGGGTCAAATACAGGTACGGGCGAGTGGGCCCTCGGAACCACCCTACTGGAACAGTGCCATACCGGTGCGTACTGGCCGAAACCCACCACTGGGGCATTGGCTTCCAACCTTGGCCACTTTATGACTTGTAGACTTCAACTCCCAGAATCCCTCAGCCACCACCGTAAAGCGGCCAAGGTTGGAGACCCCTTCCCTGGGTTTTTGGAATTGAAAGCAGCAGAGAAGAAATCATCAGGCAGCGAAATCGCAATTCCCAAACTGCCTACTTCCCCACCCATTGTTTTTTCTACCCCTGTTTCCCCCCAAAATAAGACCTCCCTGGATAATAAGCCCAATCAGGCTTTGGAGCGCATGTGCTAAAATAAGCCCTCCTCCCAAAAATAAGCCTGGCCCTAAAATATTTAAACACATGTACAGCAGTTCCCCACCATTTCCTAGGTGGGGGGGAAATGCCCCACGTGCCCCTCATGGAGGCCACTCCTGCAAATCCTAGCCACTGTGCCCCTTCTCTTAGTGGCGGCCGCAAAAAGTCAACAGGCCCAGCGAGGCTGGCATCGGTGTGCCAGACACAGACAAAACGTCCGGCCCTCTCTGGATCAGTTGATCCGCGGGCCGAGGTTAAGGGACTTCCTGCACCTCAGAAATAATAAGACGTCCCTGAAAATAAGGCCCTGTCTTATTTTCGGAGAAGCACGTAGTAGCAGAGGCCGGATCTGTGCCAATCAAAATATTTGCACCAGCATCCAAGTATGAGGGGGGATTTTGCTCTGCTCCTGTCAAAGCAAGCGTGCAAAAGGACCCCCTTCAAAGCAAGCACGGCTTTCCTCTGGGTGGCCCTGCACAGCTGCTTTCAGGAGGGGTCCAGACTCCCTTCCTAGGCTCTCAATCTGCGCCCTCCCGAAACTCCTTTGTGCCTTCAGCTCTCGGGCGCTGCCCGGCCCAGTTCCCGGGGCTGGTCTCGAAGGGCCCCCAGCCTCGTTGCTGGTTTGGCTCCAGAGATACGTCGGCTCCTTTCTAAGACAGAGGTCTGGGATGTTTCTATCTGAGGAAGCCGGTGCAATTCCTTCAGACCTCATTCTTACAGGACCATCTGCATCAACCCAGCATCTGAACATTTACCGTTTTGTTCCAGAGGGATCTTAAACAATTTTCCTTCGTCATTTTCCTCACAAGTTGTCCGTAGCCCAAAAGACAGGTTCTTCCTGAGAGGGACCGCCATTTTCCTGGACAGGTTCTGGCTCCATAGCTAACAATGGGAAAAGGAAGAGCATTATGCATCGCAGGAGGACCCCAACCTGTCTCCTGGGGTGGGGGGGATCCTCAGGAGTTCCCTGTCCCATTCTTCCTCTCGTTCTCTCTCTCTCTCGTTCTCTCTCTCTCTCTCGTTCTCTCTCTCTCTCTATTTTCTCTCTCTCTCTCTCTCTCTCCCTCCCTCCCTCCCTCCCTCCCTCCCTCTCTCTCTCTCTCTCTGCTTTACCAGGGTTTGCGAGATGGGGAGAGACATCCACAACCCACAATCAGCAGCCCGGTACCGGACTGCAGCCCATTCGGAACCGGGTCCCACAAGCAGCGGGCGAGCGTGAGTTTTGTGAAGCTCCATCTGTGCAAGAGGCAGGCGCTCCCGAGAAACCCCTCCCCTCCCTCCGCCACTGCCAGCCCACGGAGGAAGAGAGGTTGGGGACCCCTGCCCCCAACTCCAAACTCCTTCCAATTGTTCCGCTTCTTGAGAGGCCCTTTCCTGCGGATGCCCCCCTCCCCAAAGCCGGTGTAACTTCTAAGGTTAGAAACGGCAGCTCTCGATGTTGGGGTGAGGACAGGTGATCCCCCCCATTTCCCAGGGGCTTGTAATTCATCCTTTCATTAGGGAAACTGCTGTGTTGCCCCACGCTCCCCACGGCTCCCTTAGCAGCCTGCTCTTTAGGCTCCATGGTGGTCGTTAAGTCGAGGACTCTCTTTGGCTCACCGATTCCATCTCCGTTTCGCCCTGGAACAGAGCAGTGTAATAATACTGCAGCTGGCAGGAATGCCCAGGGGGCAGCTTGGCTGGATCCCACCGGACGCTCAGGATGCAGCCGCTCTCATCTAAGGCGTAGCTGATGTTGGCAGGGAAAGGCAGGGTGGACAGGGCTCCTGGGAGGGAAGGAAGGGAGAAGGTCAGCCAGGACTCGCATGCCAAGGGGACCCTCCCTTTTCTTCTCCTCCTTTCCTCCTCTTCCTTCCTTCCTCCCTTCCCTTCCCTTCCTTTCCTTCCTTCCTTCCTTCCTTCCTTCCCTTTTCTCTTTCCTCTTCCTTTCCCCTTTCTTCTCCTTCCTTTCCCCTTTCTTCCTCCCTCTCTCCTTCCTTCCTACCCTCCCATCCATCCATCCATCCATCCATCATTCTTTCTCCTTCCTTTCCTTCTCTCTTTCCCCTTTATTCTCCTTCCCTCCCTCCTTCCTTCCTACCCTCCCATCCACCATCATTCTTTCTCCTTCCTTTCCTTCTCTCCCCTTTATTCTCCTTCCCTCCTTCCCTCCTACCCTCCCATCCATCCATCCATCCATCCATCATTCTTTCTCCTTCCTTTCCTTCTCTCTTTCCCCTTTATTCTCCTTCCCTCCCTCCTTCCTTCCTACCCTCCCATCCACCATCATTCTTTCTCCTTCCTTTCCTTCTCTCCCCTTTATTCTCCTTCCCTCCTTCCCTCCTACCCTCCCATCCATCCATCCATCCATCTATTCTTTCTCCTTCCTTTCCTTCTCTCTTTCCCCTTTATTCTCCTTCCCTCCCTCCTTCCTTCCTACCCTCCCATCCACCATCATTCTTTCTCCTTCCTTTCCTTCTCTCCCCTTTATTCTCCTTCCCTCCTTCCCTCCTACCCTCCCATCCATCCATCCATCCATCCATCCATCATTCTTTCTCCTTCCTTTCCTTCTCTCTTTCCCCTTTATTCTCCTTCCCTCCCTCCTTCCTTCCTACCCTCCCATCCACCATCATTCTTTCTCCTTCCTTTCCTTCTCTCCCCTTTATTCTCCTTCCCTCCTTCCCTCCTACCCTCCCATCCATCCATCCATCCATCATTCTTTCTCCTTCCTTTCCTTCTCTCTTTCCCCTTTATTCTCCTTCCCTCCCTCCTTCCTTCCTACCCTCCCATCCACCATCATTCTTTCTCCTTCCTTTCCTTCTCTCCCCTTTATTCTCCTTCCCTCCTTCCCTCCTACCCTCCCATCCATCCATCCATCCATCATTCTTTCTCCTTCCTTTCCTTCTCTCTTTCCCCTTTATTCTCCTTCCCTCCCTCCTTCCTACCCTCCCATCCATCCATCCATCCATCCATCCATCCATCTTTCTCCTTTTCTCTTTCCCCTTTCTTCTCCTTCCTTTCTCCTCCTTCCCTCCCTCCCTTCCTGCCTTCCTTTTCTTTTCCTCTTTCCTTCCTTCCTTCTTTCCCTTTCTCTCACCTTCCTTCCTTCCTTCCATCTTTCTTTTTCCTTCTTTCCCTTTTTCCCTCTTTTCTTTTCATCTCCTTCCTTCCTTCCCTTTCTCCCACCTTCCTTTTCTTTTCCTCTTTCCTTCCTTCCTTCTTTCCCTTTCTCCCACCTTCCTTCCTCCCCTCTTTCTTTTTCCTTCTTTCCCCTTTCCCCTCCTTCCTTTTCTTTTCATCTCCTTCCTCCCTCCCTCCCTCCCTCCCTCCCTCCCACCCCCAATTATTAGGTAATTTTGACAGCCAATATTTGCAGTAACTTCCCTTCAAACAAAACAAGCAGGGGAGAGAAGCCCCCCACCCCGATTTCTCCAGGAGGTTGAGGGAGGGGGGATTGCACCCCTGCTAAGGAACGGCTCCTTGTCTTTATTAATTCCATCCACTTATTTCTCCCGTTTCTGTAGCCCCCTAACCCCCCCCCCCAAACCCCCAAACCCAACTGCCTCTGGGTGGCAAACAGCATGACAACAACTGACGTCATAAAACCAGCTACAACCCAACAACAATGGGTCTGTTTGGGAAAAGTCCCCATTGCCCCGTGGCCCCTCCCACCCGTCAGCCGGACATTGGACTAGGGCAGGGATCAGCAAACTGCGGCTCCAGAGCCGCATGTGACTCCTTCATCCCTCCGCTGTGGCTCCCTGCTGCTCAAAATATGTGTCACAACCACCGATGTGCGACTTGCGATTTATTGAGCTTTTCCACACACACACACACACACCCGTAGTCCAGCCATAGATAAATCCAAGCAAATAAAAGTTTCCGAAGAAAGCAGCACGCTTAATTCAACAACACATGCTAGTTTTGTGGGCACTCAGTAAACGGTCAGGCATGGGAAAGGTTTTGTGGCTCCCGGTGTTTTCTGTGGCGAACGGGGTCCAAATGGCTCTTGTTGAAGACTGCCGACCCCTGGATTAGGGGTCTGCAAAGTTGGCTCTTCGAAGACTGGGGGACTTCAACTCCCAGAATTGCCCAGCCAGCCAGTCCCCCAGTCTTCAAAGAGCCAACTTTGCAGACCCCCCTGGACTACACCACCCATCAGCCCGGGAGAGCGTGGAGCAGAGGCTACTCTTCCCTGGGGCTGTTCAACTTTCGAGGAGGGGGCTCCGGGAAACGCTGGCCAGCTCTTCTGTGACCTGATTTGCCCCGATATTGTTCGTGTCGCTATCCTATCTGCCGCTTGTGTTATTACTATTATATTACTCCTCCTATGACTCGTAGTACTGGAATCAGGTCCCGGGGCAGCAACGCAAATCCAATTACAGGAAAGTAGAAGTGGCAAAAAAAACCAACGACGTTGCGTCTTTGAGCGCCTCGGTTTGACTTCTGGGAAACAGCATTGTTCAGCCCTTCGGCGGAACGCCCGGCCAGGAGAGGATGGGCTTTGTAGTCTAAAGAGCCACCCACCCACCCCCAGCCCCCCAGCACGGCGGGTCTGCGCAAGGCTTGAGCTGGATTCCAATTCAGGGAAGGCGGAACGGGTCGGGGATGATGGGAACTGCGTGCTCTCTCTCGCTCTCTCTCTCTCCCGGGGACCCCCGCCCGCCCGCCGAGCCCCTCACCTGCGGCCAACGCCACCCCGGCCAGGTAGGCCAGCAGCTGCGGCTGAGACAGGCGCCCCATCGGCGCGGCCGGAGCTCCTGCCGGATCGCTCGTTCGCTCTGGGCTGCCGGGGCGGGCTCAGACGGGAAAGCTCCGGAGTTGGGGCCGCCCCGGCCCGCCCCAGCCGAGGTGGGGCTTGGCTGCCCGGGGCGGCTTCCCCGGGAAGGGCTGCGAGGGCTGCGGAGGGAAAGCCCCTTGCCCAGAATCAGGAGAGGGGGGCGAGGCGGGGCCGGGGTCTGCGAGGAACGGAGACGGGGGAGCGGGGCAGCCCCCAAAGCCTGGAGCCGCCGGCGGGGTCTTCAAAACAATCGCCAGGAAAAAGGATTACAAAGGAATACAGAGCAGTCCCAAAACAAGAGCATCCGGAGGAAAAATAGAAAGTGTAGGAAAGAAAAGAAAAACATCTATCTATCTATCTATCTATCTATCTATCTATCTATCTATCTATCTGTCTGTCTGTCTGTCTCTCTCTCTCTCTCTCTCTCTTTCAGCTATCTCTATCTATCTGTCTGTCTGTCTGTCGCTCTCTTTCTCTCTCTCTCTCTCGATCTCTCTTTCAGCTATCTATCTATCTATCTATCTATCTATCTATCTATCTATCTATCTATCTGTCTGTCTGTCTGTCTGTCTGTCTGTCGCTCTCTTTCTCTCTCTCTCTCTCTCTCTCTCTCTTTCAGCTATCTATCTATCTATCTATCTATCTATCTATCTATCTATCTAATCTATCCCTCCCTCTCTCTCTCTCTCTCTCTCTCTCTCTCTCTCTCTCTCTCTCTCTCTCTCTCTCTCTCTCTCTCTCTCTCTCTCTCTCTATCTATGTATCTATCTATCTATCTATCTATCTTCTCTTCTATATAAATAAAAATGTAACAAGAGTTTGTTCAAAACTGCTAATCTCCGAAAGTACTGCACGGATCGCTTCCAAATTTTCACACAACGTTCCTTTCAAATACGGCACCAATAATATATATAGGTGTAGATCTACACACAGATTAGTTGTCCATTTAACCAGACTGGGCCACAGCAATGCATGGCCGGGTATGGCTAATAATAGAATAAAAAGAAACCAATATAGAAATGACTCTGAAAGCAGCTGATATCTGTCAGATGGCCCTGGCTCCCTCTCGGCCTCCGACACAGAGCCCTCATCAGACTCCAGGACTGACCCATGTTCCTCCCACTGTGCGAATCTACTTCCAGCTCCTCTGGCTGCTGGTAGACCCCAACAGTCCAATCTTTGAAGTCCCATCCTCCCATTAAAAAACAACAACACAGAATTCAAAACAATGATCCCACAGGAAGGATGCTTCTAATTAATTCCAGAATCTTGTTTCAAATCCATCTGGTCTGTTTGTAACTTTCTGAAAACGAGACTCTACTTACCCTTCGGCTGCTTATTTCAAAAGAAAACAACTTTCGGGTCCTTAAACTTGTCTTTAAAGTTGCTTTTGTTAAGGATTCAGGGGCTGCCCCAAAAAAGAGGGAGTCAAGCTATTCTCCAAAGCACCTGAGGGCAGGACAAGGAGCAATGGGTAGAAACTAATCAAGGAGAGAAGCAACTTAGAACTAAGGAGAAATTTCCTGACAGTCAGAACAATGAATCGGGGGAACAGAAGTTGCCTCCAGAAGTTGGAAGTTGGAACACTGGAAGTCTTTAAGAAAATGTTGGATAGCCATTTGTCTGAAATGATATAGAGTTTCCTGCCTAGGCAGGTGGTTGGACTATAGCAGGGGTCTCCAACCTTTGCAACTTTAAGTCTGAAGGACTTTAGCTCTCAGACTTCTGGGAGCTGAAGTCCTTCAGACTTAAAGTTGCAAAGGTTGGAGCCCCCTGCTTTAAAGCAAAGCTGGCTGGAGAATTCTGGGAGCTGAAGTCCTTCAGACTTAAAGTTGCAAAGGTTGGAGACCCCTGGACTATAGAACCTCCAAGGTCCCTTCCAACTCTGCTATTGTATTGTATTGTATGCACAAGATAGCAGGTAGAAGTGTGGACATGGGCATGAATGAAAGAAATGCGTACAGATAAATGGGGACAGTAGGACAGGCATGCTGGTGGGCTTATGCACACCCCCTTTATGGACCTCTTAGGAATGGGGTGAGGTCCTCGGTGGACAGTTGAAGGTTGAAGCTATGGGGGTTGGAGGATGCAACAACGGAGTTGGGGAGAGCCTTCCAGGCATTGACCTCTCTGTGGCTGAAGTCGTATTTTCTGCAGTTGAGTTTGAAGCTGTTTACCTTGAGTTTGTATCGATTGTTTGCCCGAGTATTACTTATGACTGAAGCTGAAGGTGTTGTTGACAGGTAGGGCGTTGTCGCAGACAATTCTGTTTAAAAGGGACCCACTTCTCCGTGACCCAAAGGCGAATGGAGAAAGGACAAAAAGGGCCCGGCCTCTGGTTGCCAAAGCACCCATGAATCATCTCAAGGGCTTTGCAGAAGTGAAGCTCTTCAGGAAACACACCCACGCGCCTCAACCAAAAAGGACTTTTGTTGCAGAGTTGCCGTGAAATGTCAGGATAACCCCCGAAATGGTGGCGCCTCCTGCATAACAAAGCAAGTCACGGAAAACCCTCTCTGGGCGGTTGCTGGCCTTGCGGGGCGCCAAGGCGAGGCTGCTTCAAGGGCGATTTCCCGCCCAGGATACGACCGGTGGCCCCGACTGGAGTGGGCGCAGCGTTCCACTGCAGAATAGCCTCTGCCCACCTCGCAGCTTGGAGGGAGGCCCCTCTTTCTTTTCCAGAAAATGCCCCCCACCCCCCACCCCAGATTGCAGCCAGAAGGCAAACATGTCATGGCTATCAACGGAAAAACAGAGGCCAACGCCGAGTTGAAGTGCCAAAGGAAACCAGAGCGGGTCAACTTCCCGAAAGACAACAATATACTTGGCCGCTCACTGCACCACTGATACGAAAGGCAGGGCCAGACAAACCCCTGCCTCCCTCACTGCAATCGGGCTGGTATGGATGCTGAAAAAGCCAGTTGGGCACTTGGGAAGAATAGATAAGAAGGCAAGAAAGCTGGAGAGTAAGAGGAGAGACAAGCTAATTAGTCGTCACACTTCCAGGACTCTCCAAACTCGTTTGGCCCGCGAGAAAACCACACATTTCAGGATGCCTCCTCAGCTTGTATAAAAAACCCCACAGGTATCTGTCTCTTGTAATGATTCCACTGAGTTGCTCGGCTGTGTAGGAAAAGAGGGGCCGGCCCCTTGCTTCCTTTGGGGATAGCAAACCTCTCTCACTTCTGCTTCTCTCTTCTTAATCTCGATAGCGGGGGAACTCCCAGTCTGGCAAGCCCAAAAGTACTCTGCATATGGTCAGAAGCGGCTTGTTTTTTTCTCCAGGACCGCTCCGGCAGAGAGAAGATGCTGCAAATTAAGTCAGATGTGGCTCTACGGTTTTGTACCTGCTGGCCCTGAAGGTCTCCATCGCTTTGGGCCTCCAGCTTTGGCAACTTTTAAAGATTTGTGGACTTCGGTTCCCAGAATCCCTCAGCCAGCGATGCTGAGTTGAAGCCCACAAGTCTTAAAAGTTGCCAAGGTTGGAGGCTTCCCCGTGTCATGGTGTAAGTTGTCATCACGCTATTATTCTTTAAACAATGGTAGAGACTCACACCCTCCAATACGGAGCACTCCCGGTGCTTACCATAGTTCTTGTGCAAATGTTTACCTTCCATTCAATTCGGAGTGTATGTTCTCTGTATTGTCTGGACATGTAATGTACGTGCTTGTCTGCACCACGCATGACAATCTGGCCTCCTCCTAAGGAAGCCGGGAAACGTTGAGGACCGAGGTCTGAGGAGCCATCTCTCCTCCAAGCATCTCCACCCCACCTGCCCACAATCTTCTTCTCAGGATCTTCAGCTTTTCAAGAAGGCGAGTCCAGGGGTTGAGTTGACACACCTTGCACAAGCCCATCGTGGCCTCTCCGCGTTTGGCTTTAGCTGGCTTTAGCTGGTTGTGTGAGCCTCATCATCGTGGTTTAGGGCTGGCTCCCAGGTGCGCTTCAAGGTTTTGACGACCATCTTCAAAGCGCTCCATGGCTCGGGACCTAGTTACATGCGAGACCGTCTCCTGCCCCATACATCCCTCAGACCGATACGCTCCCACAGAGAGGGCCTTCTCAGGGTGCCGTCGGCCAGACAATGCCGACTGGCGACACCCAGGGGAAGGGCCTTCTCTGTGGCGGGCCCTGCCCTGTGGAACGACCTACCCCCTGAACTCCGGACCATCACCGACCTCCGCCTCTTCCGCCAGTGTTTGAAAACACATTTATTTCACCAAGCCGGCCTTTCATAGCCTCCACTGTGGACTAGTATAGATAGTTTTTAAAAGGGGGTTTTTAATTGGTTTTAGCGCAGGATTCCATATTTAATAGATTTTTAAATTTTTGTATTTTGGTATTTTTGTATTGTTGTATATTGTTTTAACTTTCCTGTGCGCCGTCCTGGGTCCATTCGGAGAAGGGCGGGATATAAATTGAATAAATAAATAAATAAATAAATAAATAAGTAAGGCAGCCCCTTCTGGCCTGAGATAAACCTTGGTTAAGCAGCCAGGCAAAAACCAACTGGGGTGTGCATATCGTAGTTGTGGTTTTTGCCCGGTGTTTTTTAATTTTCATAATGATGTTATCTTCACCCCAACTGCGATAACACTTCCTGTATTTGACAACTTGCAGCCTTTGTGAGTTTACATCATGCCTAATACACATAAGATTCTTTTAAAGATAGCACGAATGCTTTTTATGTTGCTTTTGGGGGGACAAACCGTGTGGTATTTCTTACTTCAATCATGCGGGATGGGAAGGAGAAAGATCTGGTGTAGGCGTCACACGTTTCAGGCTGATTTTAGAGCATAACCAGAGCATGGCAACCTTTCCCTCTGTCCGGTAGGAAGGACACCTGACTGCTGACCCCACAGGGGTCAAGAGTCCATCTCTCCTCTCTTTTAGCCCTTTAAAACTTTCCCAAGTTTAAATCCAGCGAGGAAAAGCAACGGAAAGCGCAACAAACGTCTGAGCTAGCTCAAGGTTTTTCAAACTTGGCAGCTTTAAAAGGAGTGGGCTTCCAATCCCAGGACCCTCGGCTATGGCCGAGTTGAAATCTTCACATCTTAAAGTGGTCAAGAAAAACACTAAAAACACAATACAATAGCAAAGTTGGAAGGGACCTTGGAGGTCTTCTGATCCAACCCCCTGCCTAGGCAGGAAATCTTATACCGTTTCAAGCAAATGGCTATCTAACTTCCAGTGTTGGGGCATTCACAACTTCTGGGGGCAAGCTGTTCCACTGATTAATTGTTCTAACTATCATGAAATTTCTCCTCAGTTCTAAGTTGCTTCTCTCCTTGATGAGTTTCCACCCATTGCTTTTTGTTCTGCCCTCAGGTGCTTTGGAGAATAGTTTGACTCCCTCTTCTTTGGGGCAACCCCTGAGATATTGGAAGGCTGCTATCATGTCTCCCCATGTCCTTCTTTTCATTAAACTAGACCTACCCAGTTCCTGGAACCGTTCTTCATATGTTTTAGCCTCCAGTCCCCTAAATCCTCTTTGTTGCTCTTCTCTGCACTCTTTCTAGAGTCTCCACATCTTTTCTACATCGTGGTGACCGAAGCTAGATGCAAATATTCCACCTGTGGCCTTACCACACTTGAGTGGTCAGGTGAAAAGTTCAAAGCCAGACATTGGCAGGGAAGGTTTTCTGGTGAGCTATTCTGCGGCTGGAATTTCACCTCAAAGCAACGGCTGCTTCAAAAGCATTTTTTTTAAAAAAATTTGCTGCCTTCGTTTTGACTTGGATTTAATTTCTGGGGAGGGCTCCTCTCCGAAAGCTGGACACTTTTTGTTTTTTAACCTGTGCACGATTAGTTAAAATCGAGAATCACCCCCCTAATCTCAAGGGGAAGAAGCCCAAATCCCCCACACACACATCTCACAGCTCCTGGACCAAGAAGAGCCACCTCTGGTTATTCGTGTGCTGGGTTTTAACAAGGGGTTTGATCCAAGCCAGGGTTGCTGCCCCCCCCCCACCACCCCCAACCTGCAAAGGCCTTCTTAGGCATAAAAAGGAACTGATTCATTTCTACCAGGAAGTAAAGTCCCTCTCCCTGCTTATTTGAATAATCAAGCTTTGGAACCAAAGAGCAGAAGAAAACGGGGAGGAAAAAAAATACGCCCTGTTGGCTTTGATAGAAAAGCGCAAAACTGCATCCAGCAATCTTGTTGAAAAACGAGGTGCGATAAGGCGGTTGGCTCAGGAGACGACAACCTGGCAAGGCTTCTGAATTTAAATGTGGGTGGTCAGGCTAAAACTTGTCAAGAGCCACCTTGTCCTAAAGAGAGAGAGAGAGGAAAAAATGTTTCTCCCCGAGTGGGTGTCTGGATATTTCTGGAGGGGTTTTGCTTTTCCAGCAGGGGTTCCTGAGCTGACTTTAATTTTGATTTTAATCGTTCCGTTGCATCGTTCTTTCTCTCGCTGCCAAGCCTCTTTTAGACGCCACTTTCTTAACCTTTTAAGGATGGAGTCGCTAAGCCAAGATGCGGGAAAAATGGAAAGAGAACATGACATATACTTACAATGGGAAATTATTGAGATTATAAAGACAGAATCACACATTTGGGGCGTGTAAGGATGCACAATTATATAAATATAAGGATGAGAATAGCTGGGAATTGTAACCAGGTCCACATCTCGGCCAAAAATAGGCTTGGGGGGGTGTGTGGGTGTGTGGTGGTTTAAAAATACAATTACTATATATGTATGCTTATTTTTTGTCTTTTAAAAAAGGAGGAAAATGTATGTTAACATTAAATATGTATATTGAAAAGGAATTATAAACCCCATCAACATAAAACGGGGCTCGCTCAGAAGCTGAAATACACCAAGTAAATGAGAGGAAGAATGTGGAAGAGAGGAGAGAGCGAAGGGAAGAAGAGAGGGATAGGAGAGAGGGCAGGAAGAGGAGGAGAGAAAGGAGGAGTGGAAAAGGGAGAGAGGAGGAGAGAGGAAGGGGAAGTAGAAAAGAGAAGGACGACAGAGGGAAGAAAGGAGGTAGGGAAGAGGAGGAGAGAGGGGGAAGAAAGTGACAGATAAGGTATAACTAAGTTGTATGGAGAGCAGTTGATGGTAAGACGAATTGATGTAAACATTTAATAATACAATACGATGTTGGTTATGTAATAGGATACATATGGTTGTATGTTATGAAAATGAAAAAAATAAAAACTTTATAGATGATAGGTGGGTGGGTGGGTGGGTGGGTGGATAGCTAGCTAGCTAGCTAGCTAGATGATAGATGGATGGATGGATGGATGGATGGATGGATGGATGGATGGATGGATGTGGGTGGGTGGGTGGATGGATGGATGGATAGATGTAGGTAGGTAGGTAGGTAGAGATAGGTAGGTAGGTAGGTAGGTAGATATATAGATATATAGATATATAGATATATAGATAGATAGATAGATAGATAGATAGATAGATAGATAGATAGATAGATAGATAGATGTAGGTAGGTAGGTAGAGATAGGTAGGTAGGTAGGTAGATAGATAAATGTAGGTAGGTAGGTGGAGATAGGTAGGTAGGTAGGTAGATAGATAGATAGATAGATAGATGTAGGTAGGTAGGTAGGTAGGTAGGTGGAGATAGGTAGGTAGGTAGGTAGGTAGATAGATGTAAGTCGGCAGAGATAGATAGGTAGGTAGGCAGGCAGGCAGATAGAGATATACGTATATTACTCCTAAAAGGAGGGCCTCTCCTGATATCCTTCTTAGGGACTGGGCAGCAATGGGGTCACTCAGGCAGGCTGCAAATTTTGGAAGGCTACTCAGATGAAAGGCAGGATGCCCCAAGCTCGCCATCGTCAATATTTACCTCCGGTCCTTTGAAGTACATTTCAAGTTCTCACTGGACGGACGGAAAAGTGGAGGAGAAAAACCAGAGGTGTTTTTAGCCCGTGGTTGTTTACTCAGGTTGGCTGAAGGAGCCACAACGGCTGGGTCTGTAGAGGGAGGGCAGGCGACGCCACTCCAGTTCTCCACAGTCTGGGAAAACCTTGGACCCGAGGGCCAGGGAGAGGTGCTGAAGTCCAGGGGACCAGTCAACCTTACTTCCTTCTTGGAATCGTAGGTTTGCTGTACAACGGTCAAGCCTTTTGACACTTTGACCTCTGCATGCTCTCCAGCAATTCACAGCCAGTAGCTGCCTTTGCTAGTGCAAACAACTTTCAGCTGCAACGTAAGAGGGTAGCAATTGTGCCTTGGAACACAGCCAGATTGGGAAGGAAGGAGGGTAAACCTTTAGAGGCGCCCACAGACTAGCCTGCCCCGAGGTGGGGACAGACATTGGCAGTTTCCAGTTGGCCAAGAAATGCCTTCTCTGCAGAACCGAAGGACGGGAACTGGTTTGAGCAATTGTGGGAAGGGGAACAAGGGTCGAGCCATGCGAAGCTGGGCATGAAGATTTCGAAAAGAGGACTTCCCAAAACAAACCCCACATGGTGTTGATTTAACACGGCGCGTGGTCTTGAAAGGCAACTCTGCCCACTGAAACTTTGAGACTTGGGGACTTCAACTCCTATAATTCCTCAGCCAACTTTGAGAGTTGTGGACTTCCAACTCCCAGAATTCTTCAGCCAACTTTGAGACTTGTGGACTTCCAACTCCCAGAATTCTTCAGCCAACTTTGAGACTTGTGGACTTCCAACTCCCAGAATTCTTCAGCCAACTTTGAGACTTGTGGACTTCCAACTCCCAGAATTCTTCAGCCAACTTTGAGACTTGTGGACTTCAACTCCTAGAATTCCTCAGCCAACTTTGAGACTTGTGGACTTCAAAGCTGGCTGAGGAATTCTAGGAGTTGAAGTCCCCAAGTCTCAAAGTTGCCAAGGTCGGAGACCCCTGACTTAAAAAGTCTGGAAGAGGCTCCATCCTGAGTCCCACAGAAATACTTCTGAAGCTTGGCAACTTTAAAACCAGTGGAAACGAAGGGAGGGGGTGTGTGCGGTTTTGTTTTCTCCACTGTTTTTCTAACCCCTTTAGAGTTTTTGGCTTCCGAGGTGATGGAAGTCGGGGCTGTACCTCACGTATATGAAAATGAAAACGATAGGATTTAGAAGCCGGTGGCAAAGATGAAGCATGATGATTTCACTTGGGCATGATGTACACACCTGGCAATGGCAGTTGCGCAACAGGGCAGGCTTGGCTTAGTCGTTCGGAGGTGGGTGGTGGGCGGGCTTAGTTTATGGGCCCACCCTGGAGGCCAAAGCCAGGACATGAGCTAAGCAAGAAGAAGGTGAAATGTCTCGTACGAATGGCCTGACTCATCCCGAAAGAATTGGGTTTCCTGGAAATCATGAAGGAAAGGAGAGGAAATGCAGGGCAAATGTCGCTGTGCTTGGATAGTCGTGGACAATTCCCCATCAGTGCATCAGAACAAATATTCACATGTTCTTCCCTGCCCAGAAATACCTGCTGTATTTCTGCCCGCTGAGCAGCTTTGCCCGCCATGGGCAGAAGAAGAGGAAGAAGAATCTAGCTTTCATTGGGCTTGGAAGGCTTTTGCACAAAAGTCCCCCAAAGTCCCAACACACACACAAACACACACACACACAAACTTCCTGTTTTCTTCCAGCTACAGCTTGGTCTGCTGGTGAAGCAGCTGTCCTAGAAACCAGGCGATGGCGAATTCTAGTTACTCCTTCGGCGTGAAAGCCAGCTGGGTGACTTTGGGCCAGATGCTCTGCCAGCCCACAGTGCCAGGCTCCGGTGACGAGCCAGTTAGTCAAGATTGGGCACCCCTGCCTTAAAGGCACTGGGCGGTTTTTTGCCTAGCCGTGTTTCCCTTCCCAAATACCGTTTCAGACAAATGGCTCTCCAACATCTTTTTAAAGACTTCCAGTGTTGGGGCCTTCACAACTTCTGGAGGCAACTTCTGTTCTACTGGTTAATTGTTCTGACTTTCAGGAAATTCCTCCTCCTGACAGTGAGAACAATTAACCAGTGGAACAGAAGTTGCCTCCAGAAATTGTGAATGCCCCAACACTGGAGGTTTTTAACAAAATGTTGGATAGCCATCTGTTTGAAACGGTATAGGGTTTCCTGCCTAGGCAGGGGGTTGGACTAGAAGACCTCCAAGGTCCCTTCCAACTCTGCTGTTGTATTGTATTGTAATTTCTGGACCATTGTATTTACTCCCCTACTTATCGGCTTTTAACCTCCATAAACCAGGGAGTGACGCGAACAGTTTGAGAACATGCATGCTATTGTCCGCTTTGAACGTCAATCCTCTTAAAGTATATTTTAACGTCGGTACTTTTTTTAATAGATTGCAAAAAGTAATGTGCATTGCTGGTCTTTGACCGTTAATCAAGATTTATACGATGCCAAGATACTCTCTTTTGTGGGGCGAGCGCCCATTTCAGAGGCATGTTATGGCAAAGCAGAGCAGGGTGCCAAAGTTGCTTCCCTCCAGCCCTGAGCTGCTCTGACTTATTTTGTTTGGCTGGAACCCAAACTGGTGGCTTCACCATTCTTGGAGGGGTGTGTGTGCTTGATTCAGTGGTTGCACAACATGCAAGTCAAGACAGAACCCGATCCTCCCCAGCCCTCCCCCCTGGCATCCTCTAAGGCAGGGGTCTCCAACCTTTGCAACTTTAAGTCTGAAGGACTTCAGCTCCCAGACTTCTCCAGCCAGCTTTGCTTTAAAGCAGGGGTCCCCAACCTTTGCAACTTTAAGTCTGAAGGACTTCAGCTCCCAGACTTCTCCAGCCAGCTTTGCTTTAAAGCAGGGGTCCCCAACCTTTGCAACTTTAAGTCTGAAGGACTTCAGCTCCCAGACTTCTCCAGCCAGCTTTGCTTTAAAGCAGGGGTCTCCAACCTTTGCAACTTTAAGTCTGAAGGACTTCAGCTCCCAGACTTTGCTGGCTGGAGAAGTCTGGGAGCTGAAGTTCTTCAGACTTAAAGTTGCAAAGGTTGGGGACCCCTGCTGTAGTCCAACCAACTGCCTAGGCAGGAAACCCTATATCATTCCGCAGCCCTCCTTCTGTTCTCCTCCCTCATCAAGGTTATTTCAGATGAAACTGAAATAGCCAGGGGAAAAAACCCAATCATGTCTGCACTCAAAGCAAACAGCGGTGGTCCATGAATCGTGTTCTCTGAACCAAGGGTCCCCAACCTTTGCAACTTTAAGTCTGAAGGACTTCAGCTCCCAGACTTCTCCAGCCAGGAGCTGAAGTCCTCCAGACTTAAAGTTGCAAAGGTTGGAGACCCCTGCTCTAAGGGAATCACCCAAGAACCAGCAGATAAACCCCTCGGAGTTCCTCCTGGCTCGGCACCAGAGCCAGATGTTGCTTGGGGGGGGGGGTAAACAGGAGAGAAGGACTCCAATTGCTTTCATCTCCCTGAGATATTTTTTTTTAAAAAAACCACGCTTTTTCTGTCGAGACAGGAACCTCTTGCCTCCTGCATCCGATCCTGCGGAAAAATCCAGGTATTTTGCTGAGTTGGATTCAAATCCGTCAACGGAGGGGTAACCTTGCCAGCAAAAGTTATTTTCATTTCTCCTTCAGTGGCTTTTTCTCTTTCGTTTTCTCTTCCTCCTTAAAAGCCCAGGAGCCCGAGCCGGAAAGGGTGCCTAAGCAATTCAAGGCAAGCCACCAGGAATGTGGGTGGCCAGAGGTGCGTTTACAGATGTTTTATTTTTAAAAACAGGTCTTGCTAAATAAACCCTAAACCTCCCCAGCTCCAGGCTGTACGTTGTTCTGAAGCACCACCACAAAAATTGATGACAGTTTAACTCATGTTCCCACAGTTACCGTATTTCTCGGACTATAAGACGCACCGGTGTATAAGACACACCAAGATTTCGAAGAAATGTTTTTTTTCCTCCCTGGCTCCCAGAAGCGCTCTCCAGGCTTCAACAGAGCTGGGGGAAGGAAAAATGTCCCCGGGTGGAAAATGGGCCATATTTTTTTTAAAAAGGGGGACATTTTTCCCTTCCCCCAGTCCTGCTGAAGCCTGCAGAGTACTTCTTGGGGATTGGAGGAAGGGAAAAACACCTCCGTTTTTGCAAAAAACAGCCCGTTTTTCACCCAAAAATGGAATGCAGGGATGGGGCTTCGGGAAGCTGAAAATGGCTGTATTCAGTGTATAAGATGCACCAACATTTCCACCCTCTTTTAGGGGGGGGGGGGTGAAGTGCGTCATATACTGAAAAATACGGTATGTTCCAACATCTTGCCTACTGCATCCTGCCTCCCTTCATCTCTGTTCAGCAACCCAAGGAGGCAGGTTCAGCAAATGCTGGGAAGCTGCTAGAGGCCTGTGGCCGTAGTGGTAGAGCTCTTGCCTCACAAGCAGGAGGTTGTGAGTTTGATCCTGGGTAGAGGCAGATGTAGGGTCTCCTGCTTGGGCAGGGGGGTTGGACTAGATGACCTGCAAGGTCCCTTCCAACTCTGTTCATCTGTTAAAGGAAATGCTTCAACATCTACTCAGGGCCACCTTTGGGGAGGGTCTCTCTACGTTTTGGGGACCGCCACGGTTTCTTGCTTTCCACAGGAGAGGAGAAGGCCTCCAACCCTGAGAGCCGATTACAAAAACAGCTTCCCATTTTATTATATTCCATTGTACAGCTTTACAAGGCAGGATTCGGGGGGGAGGGCCCGTACCCAGGGAGGCAGGGTCTGACCAATGCTTTCGAGGTACATCCAGCACGGCGCAATGAAGGAATGTAAAAAAGAGTGGCAGGAGGCACTTTCCCGGTTCAACTTAAGTACCCTGTGAGGAAGAGGGATGGGGAGACTTCCCCGCTTTCAGGCAGCATTCAGAATATTCCTGAGAAAGGTCTGGCTAGTGTCCAGAGGTTCTCCTGGCCCCTTTCCTGAAGCTCCGGGTTTCAGAAGGAGCTGTATCTTTCCCCGGAGGTCCCACTGATGGCACAGAAGACGTGAAGGGTGTTGGGCAGCCAGGATGGATGCCCGGATTCTTCTTGGTAGATCTGAAACGGAGAGAGAGGACTTAGCAGGGGCTTCTGCATCTCCGAGAAGGAGAGAAATATTGGCTCAACCCAAATGAAACCCGCGCTGTGTTACCCAACCTGGTCTTCAGAGCTGTTACGGCGAGGGCAGCATGGAGAAGGAAAGAAAGAGAAGGGAAGAGAAGTTACTGAAGGCGCGAGGCAAACCCTTCAAGGCCCGAAACAGAAGGACAACTAAGCATGGGTCAAAATCTACGTAACGTGGACATCTATAGAACTTTTAAGATGACGGGCAAAGTAGAGGTTTACCGCTTGTTACTTCATATAATGCATTAAGGGAAGTGTAACGAACGCTGAACAACGAAGATTGTCATAACTAAGAGATAACGAAGGGTAGTCTAATACAAGGTATAGAAAACTGGAGAGGGAATATGAAATATACCTACAATGGGAAACTATTGTGATAAAAATCACAAATTGGGGGCATGTAAGGATGTATAACTATATAATGATGAGAATAGCTGGAAATTGTAACCAGGTTTACAGATCGACCAAAATTAGGTGTTGGGGTGGAGGTGTTTAAAAGCACAATGACTATATATGTATACTTTTCTGTTATATATATATTTTTTTTACTAAATAAGAGGAGAAAAATTAAATATGCATATTGAAAAAGAATTATAAATACCACCAACCTAAAAGGGAGCTCGTCCAGAAGCTGAAATACACCAAGTAAATGAGATGAAGAGTGAAGTAGAGGAGAGAGGGAAGGGAAGGAGAGAGGGAAGGGAAGAAGAGAGGGGTAGGAGAGAGGGCAAAGGGGGGGGGGGAAGAGAGGAGAGAAAGGAGGAGTAGAAAAGGGAGGGAGGAGAAAGAGAGAGGAAGGGGAAATGGAGAAGAGAAGGACAACAGAAGGAAGAAAGGAGGGAAAGAAGAGGAGGAGAGAAAGGAGGAGTGGAAAGTGGAGAGAGGAGAAGGAGAGAGGAAAGGGAAGTGGAGAAGAGAAGGACAACAGAGGGAAGAAAGGAGGTAGGGAAGAGGAGGAGAGAAAGGAGGAGTGGAAAGGGGAGAGAGGAAGGGGAAGTAGAGAAGGACGACAGAGGGAAGAAAGGAGGTAGGGAAGAGGAGGAGAGAAAGGAGGAGTGGAAAAGGGAGGGAGGAGAAGGAGAGAGGAAGGGAAAGTAGAGAAGAGAAGGACGACAGAAGGAAGAAAGGAGGGAAAGAAGAGGAGAAAAAGGAGGAGTGGAAAGTGGAGAGAGGAGAAGGAGAGAGGAAGGGGAAGTGGAGAAGAGAAGGATGACAGAGGGAAGAAAGGAGGTAGGGAAGAGGAGGAGAGAAAGGAGGAGTGGAAAGGGGAGAGAGGAAGGGGAAGTAGAGAAGGACGACAGAGGGAAGAAAGGAGGTAGGGAAGAGGAGGAGAGAAAGGAGGAGTAGAAAAGGGAGGGAGGAGAAGGAGAGAGGAAGGGGAAATGGAGAAGAGAAGGACAACAGAAGGAAGAAAGGAGGGAAAGAAGAGGAGGAGAGAAAGGAGGAGTGGAAAGTGGAGAGAGGAGAAGGAGAGAGGAAAGGGAAGTGGAGAAGAGAAGGACAACAGAGGGAAGAAAGGAGGTAGGGAAGAGGAGGAGAGAAAGGAGGAGTGGAAAGGGGAGAGAGGAAGGGGAAGTAGAGAAGGACGACAGAGGGAAGAAAGGAGGTAGGGAAGAGGAGGAGAGAAAGGAGGAGTGGAAAGGGGAGAGAGGAAGGGGAAGTAGAGAAGGACGACAGAGGGAAGAAAGGAGGTAGGGAAGAGGAGGAGAGAGGGAAAAGAAACGAATGGATATGGTACAAATACGGTGTATGGAGAGCAGAAGAGCCAATCATTGGTTTTTGGGAGTTGATGGTAAGGTGAATTGATGTGAACATTTAACAATACAATACGATGTTGTTTAGGTAACAGGATACGTGGGATTTATATGCTATGAAAATGGAAAAATAATAAAACTTTAATCAGAAGAAAGAAAAAGGCCCAGGAGTTGGAGCTTTCCAAAGTCTTCGGGAGGAGCCAAGAGAGAGACGTTTCAGCTGGGGTCGCTTTGGGATCGAAAGGAAGGGAAGCAGCCAAAGGGGAAGGCCTCTCGCCCAGAAGGAACAGCTGCTGCCTTTCAGCTCCTCCGAGGCTGATTGGCTCCTTATGGAGGATGTGGCTCACAAAAACATTTCTGCAAAACTGCGGGGCTGGAGAACGCAGCCCTCTCTCTGACTCATGGGGCATGTGCACACACATAAACACACGGGTGGAAAGCGCTTGGAACCTCTGCGTTGTCTTTCCTCCTGCTTCACTGGGGCGGAGCTCTGGCAAGGCCAGGAGGAGAAATCTGGAGAGGTCACAGCCCAACCTTGGCAGCTTTTAAGATCGGTGGACTTTCATCTCCCGGATTCCCCTTCAAAGGAACTCTGTGTTGAAGTCCACAAGTCTTAAAGGGGCCAAGGTTGGATGCTCAGAGTGGCCGCTTCCCAGCCCTTAAACGGACAGATTTCCCCCCAAAATTCTCACTCGGGCCATGATCTGCAACCCCCTTCCTTCTCCTGGGGGGTCTGCCCCTGGCACAGCTGACTGTCAATCCCCTTTTCTGTCTCATTCTATGGGGCGGGGCTGGTGTCGCAACGATACCACGTGCGGTCTTTCAGCTCCAGGATTGCCGGCGATATCTCTGCCGCTGGATGGTCCATTTGGATCTAAACTGTGCCGTAGAGATGGTGATAGTGAAGGGCGCATCCTGTCGATCCCGGGGACACTGCAAAGTCCTTGGAGAAGCCTTTCTTCCCGGCGGCTGAGAGGCAGCCATTAAAGGCCCTTCATCAGAGCCTCTGCATAGGGCAGCCCACAGTTCAGCCATCTCCCACTGGGCATCAAGCGGGTTTTCCCAAGGATTGCGGAGCAGGCTGGTTCCCTGGCAGAGTGCCACCCGCTGGGGTTCAGTTGTGAAAAACAAGAACTCTTGCAGCACGAGGGTTTATGTCATGTTTTTCTTTTTTCTAAAGGTAGTTTCACAGGCAAGAAAGACCCAAAATTGATAACGGGCCGGAGGGACAAGGCTGCTTTCTGTGGTGGGTAATCCCCTGGGTGCAGTTCTGTTTTTTCTTGCTCTTAATAAGGTTCCACTCCTTCTTTTCGCTCCGAGGGGCTGGAAAATCCCTTCTAATATTGCAACCGAGATTTTTAGAATGCGGGCTCCCACCTGTCGCTCCTAAATTTTGCTGCAGGTGGCAAAGTGGGGAGCTAAAGAGAACCTCGGTGGGTTTCCGGTAAAGCAGAAAAGGCCCATCTGTTTCTCTGCAGCCTTTTCATAGCTAGGACATCTTAGTGACCGCAGAAGAGTTTGAGAATTAAAAACTCTGCATGGGGGCAGGGATTCCTCTATCACTCTCTTCCATCCAGATAGTCTAAAACCTGGCCAGGTTTTTTTCTTCTAGATTTCAGCCCTAGCATGGACCTAGTAGATCTACACAAGGTTTAAGATTCCAGCTACATAAGGGGACATGAGGTTTTCAGGATTCCATGGTCTGGAAAACGTTGATTGAAGAATCCTGCTGAGGGTTTGGTTATTTTGGGGGGCTGTTTATTTTATTTATTTTATTTTATTAAATTTATACCCCGCCCTTCTCCTTGCAAGGACCCAGGGCGGCGCACAGGCAATATTAAAAACCATACAAAATACAAAAATATTATTTAAAAACTATTAAATTCTATCCCAATTTAAATCTAAATTGGCGTCGGGTAAGCGGCAGACAACATTTACAGCAGCTGTCAATAAATAAATAGATGACTTAAAGCAGGGGTCTCCAACCTTGGCAACTTTGAGACTTGTGGACTTCAACTCCCACAATTCCTCAGCCAACTTCGGGACTTGTGGACTTCAAATCTCAGAATTCTGGGAGTCGAAGTCCACAAGTCTTAAAGTTGCCAAGGTTGGAGACCCCTGACTTAAAAAGTCTGGAAGAGGCTCCATCCTGAGTCCCACGGCAAGATTTCTGAAGCTTGGCAACTTTAAAACCAGTAGACTACCCAAACTCCCCTGTCTGTTATGCTGGCGGGGGAATTCTGGGAGTTGAAGTCTACCGGTCTTAAACTTGCCAAACTTCATAAACACTTTCTGGGGAATTCCATTCTCAGCAAATAATTGCACAATTTGTTTTTTCTAAGCCGCCCAGAGCCACTGAGAGGAATTGGGTGGCCATACAGGGCTTCTTAAGTAAAAACATTAGAGCCCTTCCTGTGACCCCTCTTCTCAGGATTTCATAACACCGTTTCACAACTCAAGTCCACCCAAAGTCTTCTAAAAATGGAAATAAATCAAAGGAAGTTATTTTGGGGGGGGGGGGGGGGGGGGCTTGGTCATTCCCAGAGCTGCCGTCTGATACCCCACTGAGCCAGTCCTATTTCTGTCTCTCTCTTTCTCCTTCCCTCCGTCTCTCTCTCTCTCTCTCACAAACACACACAGGTGTAAAAAGTGCAAAAGGAAGACGAGCAGAACTGAAAAACCAGACCAGATCTTTTCCATTCGAATAGGAAGCTGCAGCTGAAGAGCCTTTGTCGGTTCTATGCAAATCCAGCCGCAAGGACACAGCTGGCCAGGGGGGAGGGCATGTCAAGGGGGAGGGTTTGGAGGTCCTCTCCCTCCCCTTGCAACAGGGAGATAAACGATCCTTGTTTTGATCCTCTCCCCCATGACCTCAAACCCGGCGGTTGTCTGCACGGCACTAAGGCTCCGAGTCTCAGTTTCGTAAGCAGCCGAGTCCTCGACTTAACAACGGTGCATATCACATGGTTCCTTGCCCAGAGTTCCTGTGCGGTATTTAGCGACTTTAAACGGCCCTCGGGGGACGGGGGGGGGGGCTGGATCCCACCTGGATCGTACCTGTTCGTGCAGGATTTCCGACAGCTCTTTCACCATCTCCCTGAAGTTGGACTTCAGCTCCTCCTGGTACTCGACTTGGTCTTCCTTGATCAGCCGTTCGTTGAACTCCAGGCCGATTCCGCAGGCTTGGATAAATTTCCTGGGGGAGGATAAATTGACCCCAGCATTTAGCCCATCCTTGGATTTGGTGGAGGGGGCAGGGGAAGTGTGGGGGGGGGAAGCGAAGTTTAACACGCAGGCTTTTAAATTCAGGTTTAAAGAGCAGGATTTGGAAAGGCAAGAAGGACACTGGAGCTGGCCAGATGCTCCTTTGCTCCTGCAAGGAGTTAAAACGGTTGCAAAGCTGCCAGGCGTTTTGGGGCGGGAGGAAGAAGAAGAGCGCAGATATGCGAGGGGAGAGAGAGAGAGAGAGAGAGAGAGAAAACCATCTTGTTATGGCCCTTCAGTGGTCAGTGGAGCTGGCAGTAGATTCGGATAGTGAGGAGGTTGGGGAGGAACCTGGGCCCATCCTGGAGTCTGGGGAGGGCTCGGTGTTGGAGGCAGAGAGGGGGTCAGGGCCATCTGACAGTTATCAGCTGCCTTTGGAGTCAGACATCAGTGGGGTGGAAGAACAGCTGGAGCCTGTTCCCAGTGTGCGCATGTGCAGAGTCGCCAGATGAAGGGAACAGCTACAGAACAAGAGTCAACTTGGGCGTAAGGTCACAGGGGGACGGTGAATGGCCCCTCCCAGAAGAAATAAAAGAGGAGCGAAAGGGGAGTGGAGTTTACAGGAGACCATTAGTTCGCTTCATTGGTTCGCGACTCTCCGAGACTCCTGGCCAAGTTCTGCAGATATCAGCCTGGCAGCTCTCTAAGCCAGATAAGGTCTGTGACTGTAAATCCTCCCTTGAAAGACTTTGCTGGATGTGAAGGAGCAGAATTCACAGTCAATTCATAAAAGGGGTTTGTGTTGAGACCAGGAATTTGCTTCAGGCTCTCTGGAAGCCTTGGTCAGAACACATCTCTGATTCAGGATGAAATTCCCAGGGAGGCTCTGGGGCTGATTGGGGTTGAGATCCCAGCTATTCCAACTCTTAGTTCAACCGCTTCCCTCTTACTGGTCCTCTAAGTTAGAAAGAATCCACATCCTTTTTTGGTTACCAGTGACTTTCCAGGCCCTAGTTGGTCTAAATGCAGCATTTCTCAACCTTGCAAACCTGAGGATGGGTGGCCTTCAACTCCCAGAATTCTCCAGCTAGCCATGTTCATTTTCTGCCTTTAGGGTGGAGAGGTTGCAGAGGAAGGGATTACAAGAGAATAAGCAGGCATGGGACATCAAAAGAGATGCGTCAATGCCAGCGAATTCTGGGAGTTAGTTCACCCGCCTTCAAGCTGGGTGCCAAGATTGAGGAACACCAATCTAGTGACAGGTTGGCAGTCCAAAGGTCTTGGGGAGGGTCCTCGCAGGATTCTTTGTAGTTGGACATGCACACCTGGTGTCCTGCCTTTCCGTGCTCTGTTTCCCTTTGACAAGCTCAGTTCTGGGAAGAATGCAGCTCTGTGTTTACTTAATTTGCTTGTGCAAAGGGCATGAGTTCAGCTTGTGTTGATAAGAACCATGGGAGAGTAAGTTTGCTCAGCTGGACAGCAAGGGGCCCTTCTTAAACTTCCTCCTTCCCATTGTCCCTTCCCATTTTTCAAAAACTACGGAGAACCCCCCCCCCCCAAAAGAGTTCTTGCTTGTATGGGTCATACATCTATCAATATTGACCCTATTAAAAATTCAAAAGGTGTGCCTCGGTAAAACAGTGTTAAAATAATCCTATGAGATTGACGTGACTAAAATAGGTTTGGTGGGGAAAAACCCAACCCCCTACTTTTTGAACAAATAAAAAAACAACGAGAAGAGCGACAGAGCTTTGAAATCTGGCAAACCTCTTCAGCCCCTGGCAAATAACTTGGGTTCTGTGGATCTCCGGAGGTCCTTCGACAGGCTTGAAGCAATATTCAACCCGAGAATATTGAGCTAGTGTAGTGAAGTTATGTTAGTTTCTTTATCACCGACAGTTCCGGTAGAATCATAAAAATCTAACTGGCTCATATAAATAATCAGCTACCACCCATTGTTAAAAGAAGGAAGACAGTCAATAAACCTCAAAGCAAGAGATGATCATGCCATGAAAGGAATGTTTGGCGACCTTTCAACCGGTGCGAACAGGAAGTGGCCATCCTTACCCGGGGAAGGGCCTGCTTCTGGGGGGCAGGGCTCAGAAGCAGCCTCCCCAAAGCCAGGTGTAGGACAGATGACCTCTCCTTGGACCAGGTAACCTAACCAGAGCCAGGAAGGACTCGATTGATGAAGTCCAGCATTTACCCAGAACGGTACCCAGAAATTCAGGGGTTCTCCGGAGTTGCAGGTCTGCTTTTGGGCAGCGTCTGGGTTGGAGACCACCTGAGGTTTCCATCACACAAGAAAGTCGTAAGGCTCCCAACTCCGCGATACCAACCTGAACATGTCCTTGAGTTCGGCCACCTTCTTCGCGGGATATTTGCTGGGCAGCTTGTCATCCAAGAAGGCTCGGGCGTAGGCCAGGGGTCCGGCATTGACCTAACGCCATGTCCCCCACAACAGAGGTACAGGGATAAAAGAGATCAGCCAAAGAGAGAGAGAGAGACAGAGGGAGAGGGAGAGGGAGAGAAATTAAGATCTTGGAAGCTGGATCCCAGCACAACGCCCAGGGGACTCTTCCCTGCTGGCCATGCTCCAAGGAACCACATCGGTGGTCTTCAAAGCAACTCCCCCCACCCCCAGGAATTTGAGGAGCACCAGAGCTGAAACATAACCAACTGGGAGTAGAATGCTCAGCTTTGGAAGGCTACAACTAGCCTATCTCAGGCCCGGCCTTCAAATGGTAGGAATTGGTGGCCCTGATTTTAAGCAGCCAAGGTACTCTAGGTGCTTCCTGTCCCTCCAAAGGACAGTTGGGGGTCTTCCTCTATCTCCCTTGTATTAAACACATAAACACAGACACGCTGGGCAAATGCTGACAGCTCAACAGATCCACTACGATTTCTGGAATATCTGGGGAGGGATCCCAGGCCTTTCGGAGCAGTGAAAATTATACGGTGGGCTCCTTGCCCATGAAAACCAGATAGGAAGGGCTTGTACCCCACGATTTATGGCTGTGGGAATCTGTTTATGGCTTGTTCAGTTGTGTTTCAACTTGTGCAGTTGTATTTCAACTGAGAGCAGAAGCTGAAGGAGCTTTTCAGCTAGAAAACCCCTCCCCATTTCCAGCCAGGGAAATACTGACTGTGGCCAGCTGCTTACTTGCACCGAAACGGCGCCCTGAAGCTTCAACTGCAGCTGGATCATGTCCACATCTGGCGAAGCACACAGCTGCTGCAGCTCGGAGGTCTTGTCTCGGATTTCGTCCGTAGCCACGTCGATCGGCTTCAGGTTGACCTGCTGCTCGCATCGGATGGGGATTCTTTTCTTCACGTAGGGGAAAGAGTGGCAGGCTAGGAGGAAGAGGAGGAGAGCCGCAGAATCAAGAGATCACCGACCAAGAGAACGAGGACTTCCCCACCTACAAGCTCTAGATCAAAATAAATCTCTGCTTACGAAAAAGGAAGCCCTCCCCTACCGCCTACGCTCTGACCTAGGCACAGCACACAAAATTGTCTACGACAACGTCCTACCTGTCAACAACATCTTCAGCTTCAACCTCAATAATACATGGTCAAACAATTGATGCAAACTCAAGGTCAACCACTCCAAACTCGATTGCAGAAAATACGACTTCAGCCACAGAGGGGTCAACGCCTGGAAGGCTCTATCCGATTCAGTTGTTGTATCCTCAAACCTTCACAGCTTCAACCTCAAACTGTCTAGCGTGGACCTCACCCCATTCCTAAGAGGTCCATAAAGGGGGCGTGCATAAGCGCACCAGCGTGCCGACCGTCCCTCTCCTCCTCTCCCCATTTATTTGTACTCGTTTTCTACCAGAGGAAATGCTGATCTTCTGGGAGGGAGGTAGAGTAAAAATCAAAACACTAAGTGAGGCGGAGGCTTTTATTAAAAAAAACATTCTCCCCAGTTGGGAGATGAAGACGGGGGAACGGAGGGAGAGACGGCCCCGCCCGGGGACAGGGAAGAGGAGTCAATTGTAAAAAGACTTAGATCGCAAAAATGACTTTATTTGAAATACTATTTGAAATACTATTGTAATTGTTGATACACGATAAAATGGCAAAAAAAAGATGATTGAATATATAGACTATACAATGTAATCTTTTTATATGTTTATCCGTTACTTTTAAAATTGTAAATCTATGAAGTTTTGGGAGGGTCACCACCAACAGCAGGGAAGCTACCAACATGTTACATTTACCCTATACCAGGGGTCTCCAACCTTTGCAACTTTAAGTCTGAAGGACTTCATCTCCCAGAATTCTCCAGCCAGCTCTGCTTCAGACTTAAAGTTGCAAAGGTTGGAGACCCCTGCCCTATACCTTTTCCCTTGTAAAATTTTTGAAAACCAATAAAATACTTTTCAAAAAAAAACCCAAAAACCTCAAACTGTCCATTGAGGACCTCAACCCCATTCCTAAGAAGTCCTCATTTCCTTTGTTCATGTCCATGTTGATACTTATACTTGCTATCTTGTCCATGTTCAACAAACTAAAATGAAATGAAATGTTCTAATCAGCCTCTTCGCTCTTATCTTACTCTCCTTTTTGTTTTGGGGCAAACGAGAAAAAAAAAAAGCTTTCTTGACAGACCACAAATATCACAACAATGCAGATTGGGAAATTCAAAGTCCGGGCAAACTTTCCCACAGGGCGCGTGAAATGCCTGTGGGAGGTCAAGATGAGGCAACGTTGTGAGCCGTGGCTCTCTCTGAGCGTGCGAGAGTGCTAAATCTCCTAATTTGGGGGAATCTCATGCTCTGGGTGACGGAAGCCTTGAGAAATTGTGAGAGGGCTTTCTGGGTTTTCACTAAAAGGCTTGGGACTAGGAGGGATGTACGGCGGAGCAAGATCCCAAGGGAGGAGCACGGGAGATTTGTCAAAAAGTTTTAGTGAGATGCTAAAAAGGGCAAGAGATGATGGATAATAATAATAATAATAATAATAATATTTAATTTCTAGACCGCTCCCTCTCCCCAAGGAGACTCGGAGCGGTGCACAGGGAAAATTAAAACAATAAATATACAAAACAGTTAAAAAACACATTAAACAATAAGACCCTGCGCTAAAATTCCCCAAAACCAATCACTAAAACCCTAAACCCTATAATACTGTGGTAAGAGGCTACCCTAGGCCGGCCAGGCAGAAAAAGTGCGTTTTCAATTTCAGACGGAAGGAACGGATAGATGCAGAATGCTTCTCAATGTAGGACTTGCTTTATTAAGAGCTAAAAAATAGAGGTAGAAATTTGAAATGGGGAAAATATTACTATGTATACTGCTATGTAATATATTACCATTACTAGTAAAGGTAAAAGGTGCTGATTATCATCTTTAAAGCGCTCCATGGCACAGGACGTAGTTATCTACGGGATCGCGTCCTACCCCATACATCCCTGCGGCCGATTCGCTCCCACAGAGAGGGAGTTCTCCGGGTGCCGTCCACTAGGCAATGCCAGCGGGCGACGCCCAGGGGAAGGGCCTTCTCTGTGGCGGGCCCGACCCTCTGGAACGACCTACTCCCCGAACTCAGAACGACCACGGACCTCCGTTCTTTCCGTCAGAAACTCAAGACTTACTTTTTCCAACAGGCCGGCCTGGCCTAACTCTACCTAGCCTTTAGCCTGACATCAAATTGTTTTAATTGGTTTTTAAGAGTAATAGTTTAATTTATTGAAAATTTTAGCACAGGGATAATAATTTGATTTGATTTTAAATTTTGTATATTGTCATGTTTATATATGCTTTTTAATTTCCTGTGCACCGCCCCGAGTCCCTTTTTGGGAAAGGGAGCGGTATATAAGTTTAATAAATGAAATGAAATGAAAAGTTCCCCTCGCACATATGTGCTAGTCGTTCCCGACTTTAGGGGGCAGTGCTCAACTCCGTTTGAAAGCCGAAGAGCCAGCGCTGTCCGAAGACGTTTCCGTGGTCATGTGGCTGGCATGACTCAACGCCGAAGGTGCACGCAATGCTGTTCCCTTCCCACCAAAGGTGGCTCCTATTTTTCTACTTGCATTTTTTATGTGCTTTCGAACTGCTAGGTTGGCAGAAGCTAGGGCAAGTAAAGGGAGCTCACTCCATTACGCAGCGCTGGGGATTCGAACCACCAAACTGCCGGCCTTTCTGATCGACAAGCTCAGCATCTTAGCCCCTGTGTCCCACTTACAATGACTATGTAGACGTAACAGCATTCCGTGTGCCTTGGCTTTTGAGTCATGGCAGCCACATGACCACGGAGACGTCTTCGGACAGCACTGGCTCTTCGGCAGTCAGGAACGACTAGCACATATGTGCGAGGGGAACCTTTACCTTTACTTTACAATGAATTTGTAAATTTCTGGCTTTGGGGACATTGAGATGAATTAAGGGCCACCTCCTCTGAAGAAGTGATGATCTTCTTCTAGATCTGAGTGTTTATCTCTCTTGAGAGAAATTGTTTATTTATTGGCCTCCATTTCCATAAAGGCCTTAGCCGTTGAGTTGCATCATTCCCAAATTCTATGTTTATAGTTGTATAACTAGATGGAAGTTTTTGTTTTCCTTAAACGAGCCAAAGAATTTGTGAGATGTGCAATCAGTCTCTGAGGTACTTACTGTATTTTTTGGAGTATAAGACGCACCTTTCCCTCCCAAAAGAGGGTGAAAATGTGGGTGCGTCTTATACACTGAATGTAGCGCCATCCACCCACCGGCCCCCACCCTTTGGCCTCTGCCTCCCAGCATGCAGCAAATGGAGCTTGGGGAGGCTTCAATAAGCTATAGCAATCCCTGCAGCCTGTAACAGCTGATGACCGGGAGAAACTGAAAGTGAAACTTGCTGTTTGCTCCAGGTGGCAAATTGCTGGGAGGCAGCTAATCAGCTAATCAGCTAATCAGGCTGTTTGAAATTTGCTGCAAGGAGTTAAGTCAACAACTATAACGCCTATAAAATGTTCAAATATTAGACTTATTTTTTTAAAGACTGCTTTATTATTATTCTAGACAACTTAACAAAATGAAGAAGCTTTTTAAAATAAATGCTTCATCTGAAGAGGCCCCCTGCTATTGTTTTAAAAAGTGCTATTCTTTTAAATAGCAGAGAATAACCATAGTTCCAGAAAGCCACACAAATTTTAACAGCATCTGTACAAGTATAGCCTGAAACGTAACACTATATTGCAGGGATGTCCAAACTTGGGAACTTTAAGACTTGTGGACTTCAACTCCCAGCATAGCTGGCTGGGGAATTCTGGGAGTTGAAGTCCACAAGTCTTAAAGTTCCCAAGTTTGGACATCCCTGCTATATTGTCTGTGCTGTTTGTTGCAAGGAAGCAAATTGCTAGGAGGCAGAGGCAGATATTTTCCCCTTGTTTTGCTCCCCAAAAGCTAGGTGCGTCTTATACTTCGGAGCCTCTAATACTCTGAAAAATACGGTAATATAATACACATATACACATAAACACACACACACTCACTGGTGAGGATAGTCCGCCTCTTGCACTGCTCCTCCACGTTTCCATGCTTCTTGCCGGACAAGGTATACGGGGTCTCGAAGACAAACTGGTTGATATTGTGGTTCCTTTCGAATCCCGTCTTCCTCTCTGCAAGTTCCTTCTCGTCAAAAAATGGCTTCAGGTAAGTCACCTGAATGTGAGCGTACTTGGGGTCCAGATCTTTGGGGTTCACCTGGAGCAAGAAGATGGAAAGGTCTGAATGGAGCCAAACGAAGACCAACCCAGTTGGATATTCAGGGACCTCCGGCCAAGAGGCCAACTTCTCAGGATCCCAAGTCTACTTGGGAACCTCTGGAGATGATGACCACTGGGAGGAGGTTCCCCACCATGACCTTGCGGC
This sequence comes from Rhabdophis nuchalis, assembly GCA_039707465.1. Lineage (NCBI taxonomy): Eukaryota > Metazoa > Chordata > Lepidosauria > Squamata > Natricidae > Rhabdophis > Rhabdophis nuchalis. The sequence continues at coordinate 22,906,839 of CM077657.1, read as the reverse complement.
AAGGACGGGTGTGTAATGGGGCACCCCACTTGTCTCTTTGACCCAACGGGCACCCCAAAGCCAGCTCAAAGTTCAGCAGCATCTTCTGAGCGAAGAGGACCTTTTATGCATGACCACAAGTCAAGTCCTCCTTCTAAGCCAGGGGTCGGCAACACTCAAAGAGCTGCAAAGGTCCTAACCAGAAGTCCCCCATTCAATTCTGGAGACGACCGGAAGTCCGGTTCCCCCACCATAGAGTCTCTGCCTAGTGCAGTGTCCTTTTTCCCCTGATGACTGGAAGTCCGGTTCCCCCTACCATAGAGGCATCCTGCCTAGCGAGCCATCCTTTTCCCTCTACCTGTCCTAACCAAAAGCCCTATCAATTGTGGAGCCCACTGGCGACAGGGAGCCGCAGCAGAGGGATGGAAGAGCCACATGCGGCTCCAGAGCCAACAGGTTGCTGACCCCTGTTCTAAGCCAACCGGTTTTCCCAACACCTTTCTTAGATCAGGACTAGCCAGGTTGCCATTTCACTTTGACCCGACCAGAGCTCAGAAGCCCTGGGTTGGAAGTGCCACCAGAGGCCATCTAGTCCAACCCCTTGCTCAGGACAGGAGCCCTAATTAAGCCTCCCAGGCCAATGGCTCTCCAGATTCTCTTTGAGTATATGCAGCAAGCACACTTCTTGCTATTGGGGTCCTACTGTGCCAGAATCGGAGCTGTGCTTTCACGTTACCTTGTTGGAATCCTGGATAATTTTGACATTCTCAGCGCCAAATTTCTCTCCGTAGAGTTTCAGCAGCCGGAAGGATATCTCCGAGAGGCCAGTTAACTTGGGCTCCTTGTAGATGTACTCTTTCCCATCTTCTTCTTCAAAGAAAGCCTGCAAGAATCCAAGCAGCTGGTTTTTAGAAAGGATTCCGTGGGGGGAGCGAGAACCGCTCACTTCCACGGGGAGCCATCGGGAGCCTTTCGAAGGAGCCTCGTGCTCCGCTCCCTTGGCTACATCGCTTCTGTTTTTACTGCCGTCTTTTAAGAAGTGGGGGTGGTGGTGCTTGTTTTATGGGAGATGGTTTTACTTTGGTTTGCTGCACCGTGCTGGAGGAAGACCGGCGTAAAGAAAGGAAACCGTTAAAACAGGGGTCCCCAACCCCCGGTCCACGGACTGGTGCCGGTCCGTGGCTTGATAGGAACCGGGCCGCAAGGCCAGAGAGGAGAAGGAGGGAGGACGGAACAGCCCCCTGGGCAGAGCGCGCACCGGGGGCAGGAAAGTGCAGGTGCGTCCGCTCACGCCGTTGGGGGCCCTAGAGGGGCGAGTGAGCCGACTCACCACCACCCCACGTGTGCATGCGCCGCCTGTTTCCCCCTCCCCCCGCTCCCCCTCTACGCCGGCCGATCCGCGGAATTTTCTTTAAAATGAAAACGGTCCCTGGTGCAAAAAAGGTTGGGGACCCCTGCGTTAAAACACAGATCGTTAGGGATGCAAATCAAGGAAAAAGTCAACTATAGAATCTGCAATAGAATGACAGAGCTGGAAGGGGCCTTGGAGGTCTTCTAGTCCAGGGGTCCCCAACCTTTGCAACTTTAAGTCTGAAGGACTTCAGCTCCCAGAATTCTCCAGCCAGCTGGCTGGAGAATTCTGGGAGCTGAAGTCCTTCAGACTTAAAGTTGCAAAGGTTGGGGACCCCTATTCTAGTCCAACCCCGTGGCTCAGCCGGGAAACGCTATGCTGTTTCAGAGAAATGGTTGTCCAGTCTCTGCTTAAAAACTTGAAAGGAAGGAAAGGAAAGGAAAGGAAAGGGAAAAAAGGAGAGGGAGAGGAGAGAGGGAGAGAGGTGGATGGGAAGGGAAAGAAAGGAAAGGAGGAGAAGGAAGGAAAGGTAAAAGTAAATATAAAGAGAAGTAAAGGAAAAGTAGTAATAATAGTAAGTACAGGCCATATATTAAGACCAACAAAACACAAAATATCCTCAGGGGAAAAGGGCCCTTCAGAATAAAACATTGATCAACGATGCCTCTCAAGAAAATCACAATTTTTGTCTCTCTCAAACACTCAGGAGATGAGAAACAGCTGGGAAAGTGGGAGACACCCAGAAATTACCAGGGAGCTGGAGAATCGGAATGTCCTAACCTCAAGGGAGATGGATTCAAGGCTAAAAAGCTTTGTCTGGTCCAATGTCATTTCTAGTTACGCAACGTTAATAATATCCAAGGAGGCTGAGAATGTAGAGCAGGGGGAGTGTCCAAACTTGGGAACTTTAAGTCTTGTGGACTTCAACTCCCAGAATCCCACAGCCAGCAGGATTTCTGGGAGTTGAAGTCCACATTTCTCAACGTTGCTACGTTTGAAAAAAACAAACAACTGCCTTAGACCAGTGGTGGGCTCCAAATTTTTTAACAACCGGTTGTTCTCAGCTGGGTGGGCTTGGCTGGCCGGGTCATGTGACTGAGTGAGCATGGCCAACTCTACATCACTAGTGTGGGTGGTGCCTGTACGGGACAGTCAGGGCTGTTGGGGGGAATCCAGGGATCTCCCATCCGGAGGGGTGGGAGGAGGAAAGAAAGTTCCAACCTCTGTGTGTGTGTGTGTGTGTGAGAGAGAGAGAGAGAGAGAATGAGAGAGAGAGAGAGAGAGAGAGAGAGGGAGAGAGAGAGAGAGAGAGAGAGAGAGAGAAGGACTACGTCAAGCTAGACTAGGAAAGCTGGCTGCAAGAGGAAGAGAAGCTGGCTAAACTGTCTTGACCATTTTCAGGCTGTTTTGGAGGGGGCATTTTTCCACCTGAAAACAGACCCAAAAATGATCTGTTTTGGGGGCATTTTTCAGGATGTTTTCAGGCTGTTTTTGGGGCTGATTTTGGCCAGAAAAAAATTGCCTGAAAATGCGTCAGAAAACAGCCTTAAAAAGTCCAAAAATGGGTGGGGCGTGGCCAGCCGGTGGTCCGATTTTCCGGTTCTCCAAACCGCACAGAATCGTAGCAACCAGTAGCAGCCCACCTGTGCCTTAAACAGACCCTCCGACAAAGATAATGGAGCCGATTGAGCCACCCATTCAAGACAGGTTGCTCCAGAGAAAACTCCCAGCTTACATCCAAGGTCAAGATGGCTTCCAGGCTTCCTGACCGATGATGCTAGAAGACTTGGGGGGGGGGGGAAGGGAAACTAAGAGACGCCAGAATAATGCCCTCGGAGGAGCAACAGGCAAAGCGGTACCTGCACAAAGGTGGCAAGGAAGCGGATGCCAACCGAAGCGAATTGAAGAAGAGACCAGGACACAGGAAAAAAGGCTACTTTAAGGCAAGACTCCACGGTGGCTTTTGACTCTCCGTGCCCATCAGCCCAGCCATCCCTGGTCTCACCTGTCCGTAGAATGCGACTCGGAAGTAGGTGCCCAGGAGCCTCCTTTTGCTCTGCATCACTTCCAGGATTTTACTGTACGCACCGTGGAGCGTTCGGTACACCTGGGTCAGTTTCTATAATACAATACAAGAGCAGAGTTGGAAGGGACCTTGGAGGTCATCTAATCGAACTCCCTGCCCAGGCAGGAAGCCCTATACCATTTCAGACAAATGGCTATCCAACATCTTCTTTAAGACTTGCAGTGTTGGGGCATCCACAACTTCTGGAGGCAACTTCTGTTCCACTGATTCATTGTTCTCACTGTCAGGAAATTCCTCCTCAGTTCTAAGTTGCTTCTCTCCTTGATTAGTTTCCACCCATTGCTTCTTGTTCTGCCCTCAGGTGCTTTGGAGAATAGCTTGACTCCCTCTTCTTTGTGGCAACCCCTGAGATATTGGGACACTGTTATCATGTCTCCCCTGGTCCTTCTTTTAATTAAACTAGACCTACCCAGTTCCTGCAACCATTCTTCCTATGTTTTAGCCTTCAGTCCTCTAATCCTCTTTGTTGCTCTTCTCTGCACTCTTTCTAGAGTCTCCACATCTTTTCTACATTGTGGTGACCAAAACTGGATGCCGTATTCCAAGTGTGGCCTTCCCAAGGCCTTATAAAGTGGTATTAACCCTTCACATGATCTTGATTCTCTCCCTCTGTTGATGCAGCCTAGAACTGTGTTGGCTTTTTTGGCAGCTGCTGCCCACGGCTGGCTCCTATTTAAATAATTGTTCAATAGGACTCCAAGATCCTTTTCACAATTACTGCTATTGAGCAAGGTACCACCTATACTGTCCCTGTGCATTTCGTTGCGAGCGAGCAAGGCCACAGCCAGAGACAAGAAAGTGGAGTCTGGAGCAAAAGGGTAACCCGAGGAAGCGTCTCAGACCTGCCCCTCCCCCTGACGAGGTTGCCTCCTTTGGCAATGAAAAGCCTGCAAGAAAACAAGTACCAAGGAATCCTCATTTCCACCCTGAGCTAAAAATATTCGCCTTGATTGAGACCTGCCCTAGTTCTCGTGAAGACCAAGGCCTAGGGAGGGGGAAGCACATTCAGGCTGGATAATTTCGTCATCGTACTCTTATAAAAATAGGATTGGCATACATACATACATACATACATGCATGCATACATACATACATACATACATACATAATTTAATTTATAACCCGCTCTCTCTCCCCGAAGGGACTCGAGGCGGGGCACAGGGAAATTAAAAAATACATATAAAACCACAAACAATACAGTATTAAAAGGAATTAAACTAAACCCTGCGCTAAAATCCCATGTTAAAACTAAAACAAGCCCCTAAAAAACCCCTAAAAACAGTTAAGTTATCCCACATGACTTGGTTTTTCTACTCTGCTCTACCTTAAAAGGCGGGCAATTTCTGAAAATAAAAAAGAAGGTTGGAATGTTTTGGGGGTAGCTGGAGGCTACCTCAAACTCGCGGCGCTTCTCGTAGATGGGGATCATCATCTTGGCCACCTCGGCGATGACCTCATATCGTTCGGCTTTCCACAAGCCGTCGACGCATTGCTCCAGCAGCTCCACCAGCACCTCCTGTTGAGTGGCACGGGGGAAAAACGTGGTTAACGAGAGCGTAGTTGGGTCTGGAAGTTGAGGCACCAGGCTAGAGAGCGGAAGACTGTACGTTTTGGTCCTGCCTTGGCCACGAAAGCCATCTGGGTAGCTTTGGGCCCATCACCAGGAGACTGGGAGTTCTAGTCCTGCCTTGGAGTCCCCATCATGGGTGCCAAGGTGCAGAAGGCTGCCAGAAACAGGCGAAGCGGCGCATGCGAGGAGCAGTTGCAGGGGTTGGGAAGGAAGGAAGGAAGGAGATAGAGAAGGAAGCTGATAGAGAAAGAAGGAAGGGAGGAAAAGAAGGGAGGGAGGGAGAGAAGGAGCTAGAGAAGGAAGGAAGGAAAGGAGGGAGGAAGGAAAAGATGGAAGGGAGGGAGGGAAGGAAGAGAGGAAGGAGGGAAAGAGAAGAGAGGAAGGAGGGAAAGAAGGAAGGAAGGAAAGGAGGGAGGAAGGAAAAGATGGAAGGGAGGGAGGGAAGGAGATAGAGAAGAGAGGAAGGAGGGAAGGAAGGAAGGAAGGAAAGAAAGAAGGGAGGGAGGAAGGAAAGAAGGAAGGAAGGAAGGAAAGAAGCGAGGGAGGAAGGGAGGGAGGAAAAGATAGGGGGGAAGCAGATAGAGAAGGAAGGAAGGAGATAGAGAAGGAAGTTGATAGAGAAAGAAGAAAGGAAAGAAAGAAGAAAGGGAAGAAGGAAAGGTAGCGGAGAGCCTCCCCTTCAGGATCTGCCAGTGTGGCTCTTGATCCTTTCATCTCCTCTTCGGACACCTGAAGAGCCTTGGATCCACCTGGGCTGGGCAATCCATGAGCTTGCCAAAGAAAAACCGGCTGGCCGGTTGAGCCCTTTCACCATATTTGCTTACCTACTAAGACCCTGGCTTGGGGCTTTCCCAGCTACCCAACATGGCTTATCCCAATGGGAAAATATTCAAGGGGAAGTCAGGCCTTTGCTTGAATGATGAGTCTGGAGAGATGCAGAAGACCTCAAAGCCAAAGGTTGATCTCTCCACTCCCAGAGGAAATGAAGAAGGAGCTTTCCCATTTTCTGAGCCTGCCTCATCCTGACATGTTTGGATAGAATCCCAGCTCTCCCGCGTCTGACGTCTACTCTGGCCCTTCAGCAGCTGGCCTTACCTCGGTGTAATGGACATCCATCATCCCTGCATCTTCCTTCATCGCACCCTCTTCGTCAATGTTGGGTGTGATTTTCCTGAAAGAGGCGCATCCAGTAGGGAATAACTCTACAGACGGAAGCCAAGAAAGAAAGAAACGGCCATCAGAGATCAGTTGTGGGGGTTGAAACGGCTACACAACCTTCATTTTTCATCCCTGATAGATTGAGTCACTTCATGTACAATGCAATAGCAGAGTTGGAAGGGACCTTGGAGGTCTACTAGTCCAACCCCCTACCTAGGCAGGGAACCTATACCGTTTCAGGCAAATGGCTATCCCAACATCTTCTTAAAGACTTCCATTGTTGGGGCATTCACCACTTCTGGAGGCAAGTTCTTCCCCTGATTAATTGTTCTCACTGTCAGCAAATTTCTCATGTCTCTCACACAATCTCATTCCTTGGGACAGAACCCACAGCAAAGTCTTTTTTGTCACATTCCAAAACTGAGCTCTAGCCCTTATTAGGATGGGAAAATACTGCATAAAACGAGAAGGAGGCATCACCCTCAGGCTTTGGAGACCAGGTTCCAACACCACAGGCAGGCGTAGCCCCACCGAAGGCCGGGCTAAGCTTGGGTTGAGCTTCCTTCAACTCGTGCCTCTTGGATTTCAGCAAGTAGGTTCCCCTTTTGTGGGACCCGTAATGTGATTGCATTTTCTTTAGAGGTGGACAGGCCTTCCAGCTCAAGAGGACAATCTTGAGCGACTTGGGTGAGTCTCTGCAGAAGCAGAACAGGGGAGGTGGAAGAGAGAAAGGAGGAGGACCTAAAGCTCAGCTCCATCTCTTGAACCTCCATGGAGATGATCACCAGTTGATTGACAGCCTTGCCTCAGGTTGATCGCCCAAATCAAGGTTCTCACTTCCGGAAAAAATACACTGATGTTCAAGAATCTAGACAAACTTGAACATTGGGCACTGTCTAATAAAATGAAATTCAATTGTGAAAAAAGTAAGGCCCTACATATAGGCAAGAAAAACCAAATGCACAAGTACAGTATAGGTGGTACCTTGCTCAATAGTAGCAACTGTGAGAGGGATCTTGGAATCCTAGTGGACAACCATTTAAATATGAGCCAGCAGTGTGCAGCAGCTGCCAAAAAAGCCAACACAGTTCTAGGCTGCATCAACAGAGGGATAGAATCTAGATCACGTGAAGTGTTAATGCCACTGTATAGTGCCTTGGTAAGGCCACACTTGGAATACTGCATACAGTTTTGGTCGCCACGATGTAGAAAAGACGCGGAGACTCTGGAAAGAGTGCAGAGAAGAGCAACCAAGATGATTAGGGGACTGGAGACTAAGACATATGAAGAACGGCTGCAGGAGCTGGGTATGTCTAGTTTGATGAAGAGAAGGACCAGGGGAGACATGATAGCAGTGTTCCGATATCTCAGAGGGTGCCACAAAGAAGAGGGAGTCAAACTTTTCTCCAAGGCACCTGGGGGCAGGACAAGAAGCAATGGGTGGAAACTAACCAAGGAGAGAAGCAACTTAGAATTAAGGAGAAATTTCCTGACAGTAAGAACAATTAACCTCTGGAACAGCTTGCCTCCAGCAGTTGTGAATGCCCCAACCCTGGAAGTCTTTAAAAAGATGTTAGACAGCCATTTGTCTGAAATGGTATAAGGTTCCTGCCCATGCAGGGGGTTGGACTAGAAGACCTACAAGGTCCCTTCCAACTCTGCTATTGTATTGTATTGTATTGTATTGTAAGAATTCCCAGGCTAAGGACTGGGTACGTTCAGGAGCCTGAACTCCAACCTGATAGTTTGATGCAATCCGATTTCAGCTTATCCAAAAACTTGTAGGGAAATCAATGCATAAAAAATGAAGGAGGATCAGAGGGAGAAAAATCTGGATTTCTCTGAATAAAATGAAGCTCGGTTGAAACGAAGCCACCCTCTGATTTTCTACGAAGTGGCTTGGAGCCCTTTTAGCCACCATCAACAAAAACCTGGTCTCGTGGTTAAAAACTGTCCTTGGAGGTCCATCTGAAGGCAGCACAACAATTGACCACAAACCACAGCTGGATTTTAGTTCCTTTTTTCTTCTTCTTCAGCTCCATAACAAGCTGGGCCAGGTCAGCTGATATCAACAAATTCCCACTTCTTGGTTTTGAAAATAAACAGAAAAGAGCAATGAGTTCTGACCGAGGCTTCCCGAGAGCCTGAAGAAAAACCCCTGGTCCAGGGGTTATTAATTTGTTGTGAATTCTGCTCCTTCACGTCCAGCAAAGTCTTTCCAGGGAGGATTTACGGTCACAGACCTTCTCTGGCTTGGAGAGCTGCCAGGCCGAGACCTGCAAAACTTGGCCAGGAGTCTCAGAGAGCCACGAACCAATGAAGTGAACTGATTGTCTCCTGCAAACTCCACTTCCCCTTCGCTCCTCTTTTATGTCCTCTGGGAGGGGCCATTCACCGTCTACCTGTGGCCTCCCTCCCAAGTCTCCCCCTGCCCTTTAGCTGCTCCCTTCATTTGGCAACTCTGTGCATGCGCACACTGGGAACAGGCTCCAGCTGTTCCTCTGCCCCACTGATGTCTGACTCCGAAGGCAGCTGATAACTGTCAGACGGCCTTGACTCCCTCTCTGCCTCCAACACAGAGCCCTCCTCACAGCCTCCCCCAGACTCCAGGACTGGCCCAGGTTCCTCCCCAACCCTCCTCACTGTCCGAATCTGCTGCCAGCTCTGCTGTCCACTGGCAGGCCACAACACAACATTCCCAAAAGTGAAATCCCAAGCAAGCAACTGGAGCGACCCAATGAATCTTGTGGCACGTTCACATTTCAGTGGTTTCTCTAATTCCTTTCGGTGCATAACCTGTGACGCCCGCTCCCAGCCCCAAAATGTATCGGAATTGTAACTCCCAGTATCCCCCCTTCAGCTGTTGACTCTGCGGACTGGGAATTCTGGTTGTTGAAGGACCTCTGAAGAACCATGGCCGAGATAATAAGACTGTTGGGTTTCCTCCTGGCCTCGTGCTACTTTCTGCCGATAAATTCATGGGTGCAGTTAAATGGTTTCCGACACGCTCTGCCCAAGGTCCTGCTTCCAAGCTATCCAACAGGTTTATCTTGGAGGAGAAACCCCTGCAGAGGGAAGCATATCCACTCCACGTAAAATGAGTGAGTCCACAACAGAGTCAGAATTCCCAGGCGGAGAGCGAAAGAGGAAAGGAAGCCTGTCCCAGCCTCCGCTTCCTGATTCGTCTGGGGAGAAATTTCTTGGAAGCCCTGCCGCGTGGGGCTGGTCTTTCCTGGTTAGCCTTGACTTGGCTTTCCTGGTTGAGGTTAAGCGTCTACCAGGTTTTCCATGTACAGGAAGCTCTCACCGTTTTTTTTTCTTTGTGATCGTTCAAAGTTTGTTTTTGTTGGTGATGAAGTCGTGTTTGACCCATCGCAACGTTCCTCCAGGCCTTCCTGTCCTCTCCCATCCTCTGGAGTCCATTTAATTTCACGCCGACTGCTTCGGTGACTCCATCCAGCCCCCTCCTTCTCTGCCGTCCCCTTCTTCTTCTCTTGACCTCCATCGTTCCCAGCATGAGGCTCTTCTCCAATGACTCCTTCCTTTTCATCAGGTGGCCAAGGTCTTTGAGTTTCCTCTTCAGGATCTGGCCTTCTAAAGAGCAGTCAGGGTGGATCTCCTCTAGGACTGACCGGTTGGATGGCCTTGCAGTCCAAGGGACTCAATGCAGGAGTCTTCTCCAGCACCAAAGGCCTCCATTCTTTGGCTCTTAGCCTTCCTTATGGTCCAACCTTCACAGCCATCCATTGCAACTGGGAAACTAGTCATCGCTTTGACTAGATGCCCTTTTGTTGGCAGGGGGATGCCTCTGCTTTTTAGTCTGCTGTCCAGATTTGCCATCGCTTTCCTCCCCAGGAGCAAGCCTCTTTTGATTCCTTGGCTGCCGCCCCCATCTGCGGTGGTCTTGGATCACCGTTCAAAGTTACAAGAGCACTACAAAAAGTGACTTAGGACTGCTTTTCACACCTCTGGCCATAGCAGCATCCCATGGTCACGTAATCAAAATCCAGAAGCTTGGCACCTGGCCGGTACTTATGACGGTTTCAGTATCCTGGGGGTGGGGGGTGGGGTCACACGATTCTCTTTAGCGACCTTTTGACAAAGAAAGTTGGCGGGGAAACTCAATTGACGTAACAACCGTTTCACTAGCTTAACCGTAGCGGCGATTCTCTTAACAGCTCTGGCAAGAAAGCTTGCAAAATGGGGCAAAAAAACCACGCTCTTGTTGAAATGTTGACCTCAAGAGTAGTTGTTAGTCAAGGACTAGACTGGTCAGGCACTTGGGCTACCAAGGGTGCCCGAAGCACAGACATATGTGACAGGTGTACCTCCTGCAATCTATTACTGAGATACATCAACTGCACTAGCCATAGTCTCTTCCTTCTCATCTGTTTTTGGAAAGCAATTACTATGGTGATATTGATTTTGAAATGTATGACGATAGATTAAAAACTTACCTTTTCCAACAGGCCGGCCTGGCCTAACCTACTGTACTTTGCCTTAGTTATTAGAGAAATTTTTATATTGGGTTTTATGGTAATTTTAACGGGAAGATTTTAGCACAGGGTGTTAGTTTAATATAGTTTTAAATATTTATGTAATTTATTGTGATATATTGTGTTTTTTATATTTCCTGTGCACCGCCCCGAGTCCCTTCGGGGAGAGGGGGTGGTTAATAAGTCGAATTAAAATAAATAAATAAATAAATAAATATAAATAAAGTAACTTGGGTTGGCTACCCAGACGGTTGCAGCACCAGCCCGCCATGGCCCCATCTCCGCCTTCGGAAGCCGAAACGAGAAATTTCCCATCAGAGAAGCTTTGCAGAACAGGAAGGAAGCCTTTCAAAATGAGTTCTCTTCCCTCCCCCCTCCAGTTCCCTTCCCTCCCTGGTTCTTCCCCACATCAAACACTCACTTTTTCTGTGAAGAAACTCTGCCACTAATGCTGCAACGTGAACGTAGCACATGGCTGCCTGTGAAAGGAGAGGAAAGGTGAGCCAAAGGTGAGTCTTCCTGGAAGTGGTGAAAGGGCCTGGCGTTGGCCAAGATCATTTACCTCCGAGAAATCCCCATTTTTGACGTGGATCTTGGCCATGCTGTCCAACCAGGTCTTCCGCAGCTCCGGAGTGCTGGCGTAAGACTTGGCCAAGCTGAAGTGCAGGTCAACCAACATCTCAGGGTCCTTCTCGTGTTCTTTCATCTGGGCAGTGGCCATGAGCACCGTGCGGATCCTCTTGGTCAGGTCCTTGACTTCGGAAGGGAATGTGGTTGCCTGTCATAGAAGAGAACATCCCTCTTAAAGGCCTTAGGAGAAGACCCTTCGAAGTCCCCTTTCTCCCATCTCCAGTCTACCTTCTCCAGGCTGTTCCTCCAGCAGTTGAACCAGAGAGGAGGGACAACTGGGGGAAAAGGAGGCCCAGGGACTCTTCCCAATGAGCTCTGGTTGGGGTGGGCTTTTCTCCTTCCCCCATGGGGCCGTTGGACAGATCTACTCAGTAACTCATCCTAAAGACCATCCTGGATAACTCCAGGTCATGCTGGCCAAGTCAGAAAGCACATCAAAATGCAGAAGAGATGGAGGAAAGCTACGAGGGTGGATTCCCTGGTGAGAATCAGGTTGGAAGCCACCTCTGAAGTCCTGGCTGTGACTGCCAGAGCTCCACAGAAGATGCTATCAAATGCTACCCAAGGAGAAAACCATGACATAGGAGGCTGAGAAGTAACCATGGGAACATAAAGGACACATTTCTGATTGCAGGAGATCCCTGAAGATGACTCCATGTTTGAGGCTTCCTAGCAGGACAAGGAAATTTTCCTCCTCTTGACGGCTGAGGCCAGTGGCACCATGAAACAGATCCCGAAGTGCAACCTTAGGGAAAGGGGCCAGTGGATCGGACAAAATCTTTTACACCTGCTTCCTCCACCACCCCCTTTGAGCTGCAAGGATGTGGGAAGATGTTGCAGCTCACATTCCCAGAACCCCAGGTGGAATTGGGTTGTGCATCCCTCACTTTCCATCCCAAAGTTGCAATCCAACAAGAGCTTTGATGCTTTGCACTGAAGGCCTCTCGGCTACCTTGCCTTTTGTTTATCAATATGATCCCCCAGCTCCCCTGACAGGTTTCAGTTGCTGGAAAAAGTCCTTCCAGGTCCTCCTTCCAGCCTGAGCCCCCAGGGAGGACACCACAACTCACTTCCACCGAGTCTTGCAGTTTTCCAGGAACTTCTGGGTGAAAAGATTCACGTGTGGCTGGCCATGCCCCCTCGGAACCAACAAGCCCTTGCAACAAAGCCTCTTCCTTCAGGCACGGAAGCAAGTGGGGTCTTCAACCCAGTGGTGAAATCTAACCTCCCCCCCACTGGTTCTGTGGGCGTGACTTGATGGTGGTGGTGGTCATGTGACCGGGATGGGCGTGGCCAACTTTTTTTCCACTTTCGGCTATTGTTTTAGATTTTTAAAGCATTTTAAAGCTGAGCCACACAATCCTTGGAAGTGTTTTTTTTTACTACCAGTTTGCAGAACCAGGGACAATTGTCCCTACCAGTTTGGCTGAACCGGCAGGATTTCACCCCTGCTTCAACCGTTGGCTGCTTTTCACCAGGAGCCGAAAAAGTTTCTTCCGCTAAACCAAACCTACCTTCACTGGCCGGTCGCTGTTGGCAAAATTATTGATAATTGAGAGCGATTCCTGGAAACGTGAGCTGCCACTGAGCGCCACGTCGGCTATCAACTGGCTGACCGCAATAATGATCTAGCAGAGAAACAAGAGGCATTTTTCAGAGTTAGGGACGGGACAAACTGACTTGCTGGGCTCTGGAAATCTACAGGACTCCAGTTGACCCATACGAGAACGGCTTCGGATATCAAGCCTCCTGGGAACCCCAATCTTGGTCCAGAACCCCTTGTCTGCTGACTGCATCACCCCACAAACAGCGTCCGATGGAAATCAGATGATCTGATTGGGTTTTGATTCCACGGGGGCTGAACTTCCAAGGGGGTGTCTCCCTTGCTTGTGAATGTCTCTGCCTGAGTCGTTGTTCTGGCTGAACCTGCCATTTAGTAAGCGTCCCCCCAAATACGAGTTTGGTGAAAACCTGAGCGAATTCTCAGATCTAGGGACACATCATTGAAGATGTCTTCAAAAGAAGACATTTCTCAAGAGGATGCAATTTTGGGTGAGGTCATAAGACACCAGGAATAGAAGCAGGGTTGTTCAACTTCCCCCCTTCTTCGTTTCATAAGGTAGCGGGCATTCTGGTGTGTTTTCCCACCAAAGGCAGTGGGCGGGGGAAGGCCATGTGCTGCAGGCTTTTAAAGAAGCTGCAAACTGGGTTCAGAGGACTAAATCCAGCCCTGGAGTCTTCTCCTGCATTGTGATGGCATGTGAGAAGGACCTTGGGAGAGATGTTGCCTAGAGCAGGGGTCTCCAACCTTTGCAACTTTAAGTCTGAAGGACTTCAGCTCCCAGAATTGGCTGACTGGAGAAGTCTGGGAGCTGAAGTCCTTCAAACTTAAAGTTGCAAAGGTTGGAGACCCCTGGCCTAGAGAACGGTCCTGTGGTGGGTTCTGGGTGGTACGGCCCAGTACAGCCGTACCGGTAGTAGCCGGAAGAAGCGGCTACCATACCAGTGCTCGTTTGGCCCACCCGTCCGCCTGCGTTCCATGGCCGTTGAATAACGCAACCGGCCCATTGCACAAGCACACACAACATGCGGCATCTGCGTGACTTCTGCCGAGGAGCTGAGTGTCGCAGGATGGTGGTGTGTGCATGCACGCACAGCGCACATGCCTGTCTAGGACACCCATCCCCGTGCACAGCGTACCAGGGTCAGGGTCCGGAACCCACCACTGGAACAATCGGATAAGAGACAGTCTAGCCCACAGCTGCACAACGGGTGAGGGAAGAAACTCAATAGAGACCCTCCCTAGTTTCTCAGGCTGTATAGGAGGCAGGGGGAAGTTGTGTACTTTCAGACTTGCAACGTTCTGTTCCTCAGCCTTACAAGAAAGTAGAGTTTGCTCAACTGATCATGTTTCCTGTCTAGTCTACCAGGTGAGGCTGATATCTCCTAGCAAAACTTCTGCTTTTCTTCTTCCTCGCTATTTTAACCTTCCTCACGTCACAAGGGCACATTTCCCGGGAAGTTGCAGGTAACACATCCAGCGTCCCTTCAACTAGCTATGCACACAAGCTGACCTGGTCAGATATTCATGAAGTCTTTAAGGCCGTAGGAGAACACGTTTCCCATTTTCCTTCTCTGCGCAAAGGCTCAGGGACGAAGGGGGAAATATTTGTAAGCGCCCCCCTCTCAGAGTGAGGAAGGAGATCACGAAGAAACCGGCGGCCAAGAGAGCCAGCGAAGGCCTCAGCGTTTTGCAAACTCCTCTTCTTCCCCTTTTCACTGACCTGGAGGTGAGTTCTTAAGAACGTCTTCCGCTTGGTGAACTCAAAGTTGTTCCTCATGAGGAGGTAGAGGAGGGCCGAGGCCTCGCTCCGCGTGGAGCTGAGCTTGGACGTGCAACACTTTAGGACCTCGTAGCAGAAGGCGGAACACATGGTCACCCGCCCCTTGAAGAAAGCCGCCGGGAACTGGAGGAGCAAAAGAAGGAGAAGGAAGTGCCACCTGGGGAAGAGGAGGCCCCGGACCATCTTGGAAGGACCTCTCCTTCGCGGCCTTCTCTTCAGGATCTGCCTCAGTTACCCCCTTCTTGCCATCATGCAAAATGTGGCCTCGAGCAGTGATGGCTCCCTTGCCAAAAGTGAAGGGAGAGCAGGGGGGCGTGCGCAGACATGCCACACCCATGATGCTATGCGCTCGCGACCAGTGCCCCCCACTTTTGGCATGGCTTTTTCGCCCTCCCCTACCTCCAGAGGCTTTCTAGGAGCCTGGGGAGGGTGAAAACAACCCCCCCATCCTTCCAGAGGCCCTCTGGACGCTTCAGGAGCTTCCCTGAAGACTCCGGAGGGCGAAAAACAGACCTATGGGGAGATGGTGACTTCCGGTTTATTTATTTCTTAGACTTATATAACCGCTCCCTCTCCCCAAAGGAACCCAGGACGGTGCACAGGAAATTAAAAAACACATAGATATCACAAATATTAATATTTGTGTTTGCCCGTAGGGGCGTTTTTCAACCTCCGGAGGCTTCAGGAGGGCGAAAAACAGCCCTATAAGCAAACCGAAACTCCGTTCCTAAACTTCTGGTTTGCCCATAGGACTCTTTTTTCATGGTTTTTCGGTCTCAAGAGAAGGCCGAAGTCAGCTGGCCAGCACACGGATGCATGCTGGAGCTGACAGAGCAACGCCTCGCGTGCCCTAACAAATGGCTCTGCGTGCCACCTGTGGCACGCGCACCATAGGTTTGCCACCACAGGCCTAGAGACCCCTGAGAAGCTCCAGGTTTGCAGAATCCAATCTGGGGCGGTCACCTGAAGCAGAGGCTTGGTCTTCTGAGCTTCCGGACTTGTCCCGGAGCCCACCCGGAGGGAAATTAAACGGGAGTCTGCTGCTAAAGAGAAGTTCCCCCCCCCCCGAGGCATAGGCTCCGACACAAGTCCAAAAGCTCAGAAGAAGATTAACTCTTTGGTCCTGGTGGCTTTGGTCCTGCAATCCAGCCTTGGGACATGGAGACGGGCCTTCGTTCGTGAGCTTCAGGCTTCGTTAAATTGACTGATTTAATTAACAGCCTCCCAGGCGTAAACGTGCGAAAGGGAAGAAGTTGTGGAAGAGGAACCCATTGAAAATCACAGAGGCGTTTTCACAGGGCCTACCTGGGCCCTGCGGTGTGCACCACAAAGAGGAATTAGTAGCCCTCGACTTAGGCACCGGAATTGAGCCCAAAATTCCTGTTGCTAAGATTTGTTAACTGAGTTCTGGCCCCGTTTTACCAATATTCTCGCCACAGCTGTTAAGTGAACCCCGCAATTGTTAAGCTAGTAAACACGGTGGTTGAGTGAATCCGGCATCCCCACTGAGTTTGCTAAAAGGGCATCACCACCACTCCAGGATACAACCGTCATAAATTTGAGTTTATGATCACAAGCCTCTGGGGATGCTATTTATTTATTTATTTGTTGAATTTATATAACCGCACCCTCTCCCCAAAGGGACCCGGGGCGGTGCACAGGAAATTAAAACACACAATATCACAAATATAAATAATTAATACCAGATTAAATAAATTATCCCTGTGCTAAAAATTAAAAATGTTAAAACATGACCCCATCTAAAAACCCAATTAAAACAATTTATGGTACAGACTATGCTATGACGGTCGTAAGTGTGAAAGACGGTCCTAAGTCGCTTTTTTCACTGTCATGGTAACTTTGAACGTCAGGCCTGCAGCCCACTTTCCTTTTGGGTCTTTGGCCTGCCACACTTTCTATTATTCTACGATGCATTTTCTATCGCGGGAAAATGGGAGGGGGGATTGTACGGCGTGAGATGATATGCAGCCATAACAAAATTCCTTTCTAGAAAGCCAAGGTCATCATCCTTTGTCTTTGCACCTCTGCACCTGACCGGAATTGGATGGGTGGAAGCTGCCAGCATGGCAGTGGGAGATTGGACAATGGGATGGACTGGTGGGTGTGGGGGGGGCCAAGATCTTGAACTTTCAACTGGGTTGGGAAAACTGGGAAGCCTTCAGATTCGGGTTTCCCCAGCTGTGCCAACGTGGCTCTCTTCATCCATGGGAACATTGAGCAACACTTTGCCTGGGACTCTGATTTAATTTTGGATGCTATTTGGAACCCTAAATGAACTATTAAAAAGCCAAGGACTATCGGCATTGTTTTTTGGAAAACAGCCAATAAGGACAATTTAAACCAGGATGTTGGGATCTCAAAAGGGGCAGCTATTTGAATCTTTCCCTGGGGTAGGAGGAGCAGGAAACACCCTGCAGGAGGGACAGAGAGGGAGCAAGCAAAATCAGCTCGGTTGAAATTAATATTTTGCACAGAACGGTACGTTAGGAAGCCAGGCGCCAGAATAAATATTTTACGACCGCTGTTAACAAAGCAGAACGAAGCGCCTTCGTGGGCTTCCTTGGAGACTTTCTGTCCCTTTTTTCCTACCCTCCTCTGACATGCTTGGTAAAAAAGACATTTCTCAAATTAAAAATAAATAAATAAACCTGACCACAAAGAGGAAACAGGTGCCTCTTGGTTCAGCGCCTAGAATTGGGGAAGCGATCTATTTTCACCCGAGCCCGGGGAGGGAAGCGAAGACGACATGGGGCAGGCGCGAGCCGCTCTTGAGTTATTCGGCCTCTCGCCTTCGCTCACCTTGTTGATAAAAGCTCTCAGCGAGGCGAAGACGTGCTTCAGGGCCGCCTCCGACTGTCCGTTCTTGAGGAAGGCCAGGTGGACGTCGAAGACCTTTTTCATCAGCGGGTTGTGCCCGTCGTTGTTCGAAAGCTGGTTCTGGAGAGACATGGATCCAGCTGAACTTTAGCGGGGAAAACCCCCCAAAGGGGCTCAAGAGACGCACGAGAATTTGCTGAGGTTTATTTAAATGGTGGGCAAATCGCCAAGCTGGAATGGCCCCATCCAAGGAACCCCAAACACTGACCCAAGGTGGCGCAGTGGTTGGAGTGCAGTACTGCAGGCTACCTCTGTTGACTGCCAGCTGCCTGCAATTTGGCAGATCGAATCTCACCAGGCTCAGGGTTGACTCAACCTTCCATCCCTCCGAGGTGGGTAAAATGAGGAGCCAGATTCTTGGGGGCAAGAGGCTGGCTCTGTAAACCGCTTAGAGAGGGCTGTGAAAGGACTATGAAGCGGCATATAAGTCTAAGTGCTATTGCTATTGCTAACTCTGCCCACTGTCAGGAGTTCGATCCTGATGGGGCTCCGGATTGACTCAGCCTTCCGTCCTTCTGAGGTGGGTAAAATGAGGGTCCAGATGGTTGGGGGCAAGAGGCATATAAGTCTAAGTGCTATTGCTATTGAAGAACATTTGGGATAGGTAGTCCTCGTTTAATGAACAATTGGGACCAGCAAACTTGGTCGTTGAGTCACACAGTGAAACTGTGACAGGCCTTATGGTCCGACTTGGGCTCTCAGACCAGGAAACATTATAAATGCAAGGACTGCTCACAAGGTTATTGTTTTTAAGCGCCAAAGCGACTGCAAATGGTTGTTAAACGAGGCAGTCGCTCAACAAGGACTAAGACCTCAGGAATAGGAGGGCAAATTCAAGTGAAGGTGGGTCAAAAGAAAATTCAAAGCTGAAGGCTTGGCCAATGGAGAGTCCAGAACTATGCAAGCTCAACTCTTACAAAGGGGACCTTCAACCGAGAGAGAGGGGGGGGAGGGAAAAGAGAGAGAGGGAGAGAGAGGGGGGAGGGGAAAGAGGAAGAGAGAGGGGGAGGGGAAAGAGGAAGAGAGAGGGGGGAGGGGAAAGAGGGAGAGAGGGGGGGGAGGGGAAAGAGGGAGAGAGAGGGGGGAGGGGAAAGAGGAAGAGAGAAGGGGAGGGGAAAGAGGAAGAGAGGGGGGAGGGGAAAGAGGGAGAGAGAGGGGGGAGGGGAAAGAGGGAGAGAGAGGGGGGAGGGGAAAGAGGGAGAGAGAGGGGGGAGGGGAAAGAGGGAGAGAGAGGGGGAAGGGGAAAGAGGGAGAGGGAGAGGAAGAGAGGGGGGAGGGGAAAGGGGAGAGAGAGGGGGAAGGGGAACGAGGGAGAGAGAGGGAGGGAGAGGGGTGAGGAGAAAGAGGGAGAGGGAGAGGGGGGAGGAGAAAGTGGGAGAGAGAGGGGGAGGGGAGATGCCAAGACGGACCTTGAAGCACTGGGTGAAGAAGGCGATGGTGTCCAGCACCGTCAAGGTCACTTCTGTGGTCAGGTTGCCTTCCAGCAAGGCCTGATGGACAATGTCTGCCTCCGATGTGCCGGCATCTGAGATTACAAAGCCAAGATTGACCTCTCTCAGTGGTGTCTGACTGAAGGCAGCTGATGGCCGTCAGAGGGCTCTGGCCCCCTCTCCGCCTCCGACCCAGAGCCCTCCTCAGAGCCTTCCCCAGACTCCAGGACTGGCCCAGGTTCCTCCCCAACCTCCTCACTGTCCGACTGTGCTGGTTGCTGGTGGGCCACAACGCTCACTCTCCTCTGAGTGACAAGGAAGGAACGGCCGGGGAGAGCTCATTGAGGGTCTGCCAACCCCCAGGCCATCCCTGCTCAATCCTGTCTGCAGGGGCAGAAGACAACCCAGGCAGGAGGTCCCCAAGGGCCACCCTCTCCCGGCCTTCTGCTGGCCAACCTACTGTGATTCAGGGTGAAGGAGCTGTCCAGGCTGCTCAGGTGCTGAAGCCGGGCCTGCATGGTGCTCGCCCGGCTACGCAAGACGGGCATCGTTTGGGATTTCCGGTCGATGCTGGCGTGTTTGGAGAGCCACCCATCCTGGACTCTGCAGTGGAGAGATTCGGGGCTCAGTTCTCTGTGCATGGGTTGAAATGCACCCCAACCATGCTGGGGCCCCCACTGCCCTAAGCCCACGCCCTATGCAGAACCACCCGGTCTCCCTGCTCCATGACGGTCTGGGGTCCTGAAGGAGAAGCTGTGGTTGGAGGGAGTTAGTACCCTAACAGAGAAGGCACCCCACCTTTTTTTATTACTTTTTGTCATTTTAATCCATTTTTAGAATAGTTGCGTGTCCGCAAACAAATTTGATAAATAAACAGGCCAAGACTGGATACCTGGGTCCAGCTGGTATATTCACCAAATAACCGCCCCCCCAAATCCCCATGCACCCCTTCCCCACAGTACCTGGCAATGTTCCTTTTCCCCACATATCGGAAGTGGAAGAGAGAGACCCTGTGGCGCAGGAGAGAAAGAAATTCAGATGAGCCAGATTACTAAAGCATTCTAGACGAGGGTTTCACAACCTTGGCAACTTGAAGATGGGTGGATTCAATTCCCAGAATTCCCCTGTGACTGGCTGGGGAGTTCTGGGAGTTGAAGTCCAACCTGACCCAGGCTTCCTGCTTGCATGAAGCAGGCTCTTGGTCCCAGCAAAACCTCTTTTATTTACATGACTGTGAATTCCTTTAGCCAACAGTCTCTCTGAGGAATGTTTATCCACACGAACCTTATCTCGCTTGGAGAGCTGCCAGATAACTAATTTCCAAATGCAGGGCAAGGCAACACTTGGCGCAGAGTCTCTTATAGTCACAAACAGAACTTTCCACTCTTGACATGACCCAAGGAACAATTGTTTCCTGCAAAAAAACCCTCCACCTTCGCTCCTCTTTTGTTTCCTATGGGAGGGGCCAATCACCTACAAGGTGTGGCTTTACTCCCAAGTCAACCCTGCTTTCTTAGTTGTTCTGGCAGCTCTGCGCCTGCGCACACTGGGAACAGGCTCCAGCTGTTCCTCTGCCTCGCAGCCTTCTAGCTCCCTCTCTACCTCTGATGCAGAGCCCTCCTCCGAGCCTCCCCCAGACTCCAGGACTGGCCCACATTCCTCCCCAAACCTCCTCACTGTCTGAGTCTGCTGCTACCTCCACTGGCCACCGGCAGGCCACAACACAACCATCTTGCCAAGGTTGAGAAACACTGATCTGGTATCCTTGAGCTGTGGCCACCCCACAAATGCTTAGTGGACATCTGTGGCCCACTAAAGGTGGCCATCTAGACTTCTTCTTCCTAGAAGTCCCAACAGGTGGTCCTCCTTCCTCCCCTCAGCCTCTTGAAGAAGCCTAGAGACGCCCAAGCAAACTTACTCTAGCAGGACCAAGACATTCATCAGCTCCTGGGGAGATATTTTGTTCCAGTAGGACAGCAAGGTATCTGCAATCAACAGGAAAAGGCTTAAGACGCCTCCCGTCGTCCCTCAAGCTTCCCCAGCCCAGGGAACGGGAACGGAGATGGCTGACCTTCAGACAGCATCTTGACAACGTAAAGGTAGCAGACGAGCAGGCTGCGGATCTCGTACTGGTCCAGCCGCCCAAAATGGGAGAGGCTGCTGCGCGTGGAACTTTTCCGCATCTGCGTTGACCGGGAGGAGCCAAATAAAGGAGGGGAGAAAATTAAGGAGAGGAAGGAGTCCAGTAAAATAATCTAATATCCTTATTGAAGTATCTTTATCCTTATTACCTCTAATGCTGTTATTAAGCTACCTTTAAATATGGCCAGCCAATTCTTTCCCCAGACTAGCACAGGTAGTCCTTGATTTATGACTTAGCGCCTGTTCAAAGTTCCGACAGACAAACAAGCCCCCCCCCGCCCCAAAGGTACTTATGACCCGATTCCCAAGTTCTGATGGCTGCCCACCTTCCTGTGGTCAAATGGTCACATGTCAGGTGCTCATCCACTGACCAGGGGTGGCATCCTGTAGTCGTGTGACCGAGCAGAAAACCGGCATTTGCTTCCCGTTCTCGGCCAAACACAGCAAGCGATGGGACTCTCTAGAGCCATGATGGTGAACCTATGGCACATGTGCCAGAGGTGGCATGCAGAGCCCTCTCTGTGGGTATGCGCACCATTGCCAGCTGCCCTTCTGGTTTCCAATGTGCTAGCTGGTCTTCGTGGTTGTTTTTTGGGCCGTTTTCAGGCTGTTTTCCAGGGCATTTTTAGGGCATTTTTGTCCTGGAAATGGCCCAGAAAAACAGCCTGGAAATGGCCCCCAAAATAGCTTGAAATTGGCCTGAAAAATGGCCTGAAAACGGCCCACAAAACAGCCTGAAAATGACCCCAAAATGGCCTGAAAACGGCCTGAAAAACAGCCCAAAATGGCCTGAAAACGGCCTGAAAAACAGTCTAAAAACAGCCCAAAATGGCCTGAAAATGGCCCAAAAACGGCCTGAAAATGGCCCCCAAATGGCCTGAAAATGACCAAAAAACAGGCATGCATGTGCCGGGCAGCTGGTCTTTGGTTTTACGCCGCTCTGGCGCACACGCATGCGCCAGAGTGGTGCCCAAAAGGTTCGCTATCACTGCTCTAGAGCTTCTAGAGCTCTCTGTCCCCCAACCTCTCTGGAAATCCCAAAAGAGCGACTTTACGTTTTCCCCGGAGGAAGGCTGATCGGGGGAGCCGGCCGTGCCTTCCGAAGCGAGGGACCCCCGCGAGTCTTCCCTCTTCAGAAAAAGTCCATTCTGGAAGCCGGCGCCATAAGCTGCAAGGAAAGAGCCGAGGGCTTGCGACCAGTTGCCCCAGGATGGGGGTCCTTGGCCACCCCTTGACCTGCAACAGGGGCTGCCCCAATAAGGACAGTCTGTGGGGGCTCCTCTGCTGGCCAGTGGGGTCAGTTTTGAGGCCCACAAGCTGTGAATCCCAGCAAGGTCTCCTTCCGGACTCAAATCCCTCCCACGAGACTAGAAGACCTCCAAGGTCCCTTCTGCTCCTCACCCCTAACCCCCATGGGCCAAGGTTAGGGATTGGGGATGGGGTTTAAACCCAGCACTCCTTACCTGAGTCTTTATCCACAATGAGGCTTGATCTGTTGGAAGGGGAGGCGAAGCTGCACAGGAACTCATCGCGGGAGGCCTGTGGGGAAGGCGAAGACAAGGATTCAGCTCCAAGTCAAGTTCAGGAGAGTAACTAGAAGACAAGACAAGCTGAAAATCTTGCAGTATTTGGTCTCTGGGGAGCGTTAAAATCCACCCCGTTTGTAACTCCTTAGCTTGAGAAACGTTGGACTAGAACCAAAGGTTTCCAATCTTGACAACTTTTAAGACTTGTGGATTTCAACTCCCGGAATTCCCCAGCCAGCAATACAAGTCTTAAAAAGCTGCCACGTTTGGAGCCCCCTGGGCTAGACTAGATGACCTCACTGGTCCTATTGGCCTCATGGGACCAAACCAGATCGGAATCACAAATGGGATGAGCAAATTCTGTTTTATTGGGAGGCCACCTGGACAGAATCTTTGCAGCCTGAGGGAGACGGTTCCTTCAGAGCCTCTTGTCCGGCCTCTTATGGATCTGTGGCCTCTTGCCTCTCTTATCTGACTGTTCCCTTGGCTGCGTCTCTTGGCCGTGTCTCCCAAGCTCTTCCCCACAAATCATCACAGGCGCCTTCCAAGTTCATTGTTTTTCTAAAGTTTTCTCACCCAGCAGGCGGTGTGTGTGAGAGAGAGAGAGAGAGAGAGAGAAAGAAAGAGGGAGACAGAGAGGGAAAAAGAGATGAGAAAGAGAGAGAGAGAGACAGGGAGAGAGAGCAAGAGAAAGAAAGAGTGACAGAGAGAGAAAGAGAAAGAAAGAGAGAGAGAGACAGGGAGAGAGAGCAAGAGAAAGAAAGAGTGACAGAGAGAGAAAGAGAGAGAGAGAAAGAGAGAGAGAGAGACAGAGAGAGAGGGACAGAGAGAAAGACAGAGAGAGAACTGAGTTGGGGAGCCTGTCCCACATCCGGAATGATCCAAGCTCCCGCTTCAAAATTACTCACAGAGGTGGACATTGGGCTGCACAAATACAGGTTATCTGGGCCGGCCAACCGCTGGACGTTTTCCAAAAGGATTCCGGCAAGAGGTAAATACAGCTGGGCTATCTTGGCTTGCTGGTTCTGCAAGAGAGGAGGAGGGTGGGTGAAGTGAAACTCTCCACCCCCAGTTAGGAGATGATAAGAGGAAAAGGAAGTTTTGAGTCAATGGGGTCAGAGGGAAAGACCTGACCCTTTTCTTGTGCCAGGAAAAGCATCCGCTTTGGGGATATTTTTCCTTTCAGTCTGGCCTCTGGAAGGACACAATCACATCCTTTTATGTGGTTGTGGAAGGAGCTACAATCACACCTGCAGTCAATAGGGTGCTGATTTACCTCCCAGCCTCTCAAGTCCTTAAGAGGTGAGGGCTTGGCAGCACAAGGAAACAACAGCCAACAGCCAGCCAGCCACACCCCAACCAGCAACTAAAAAGCCACACACAACCAGGCACCACATCAATACTACACACGGAGTCACCCAAAACACACACTCTGCTAGAGAGAAGTTCCTTCTGGATGGGCTCCAGCACAAGTCTCAAAGCTCGGAAGCCTGAAATTTTGGTCTTGGTGACCGATCGGCTCCTGGCACATCTCTTTATCTCCATCCTTCCATGCAAATCTGCACACAGCTGTTCTTAACGTAAAGGCTCCCTTCGCACATATGTGCTAGTCGTTCCAGACTCTAGGGGGCAGTGCTCATCACCGTTCCAAAGCCGAAGAGCCAGCGCTGTCCGAAGACGTCTCCGTGGTCATGCTTTCGAACTGCTAGGTTGGCAGAAGCTGGGACAAGTCACAGGAGCTCACTCACAAAGGTCGGCAGTTTGGTGGTTCGAATCCCTAAGCGTTGCATCAAAGAGTGAGCTCCCCTGACTTGTCCCAGCTTCTGCCAACCTAGCAGTTCAAAAGCACGTAAAAATGCAAGTAGAAAAATAGGAACCACCTTTGGTGGGAAGGGAACAGCCTTCCGCGCGCCTTCAGCGTGGAGTCATGTCGGCTACATGACCATGGAGACATCTTCGGATAGCGCTGGCTCTTCGGCTTTGAAATGGAGATGAGCACAGCCCCTTAGAGTTGGGAACAACTAGCACATCTGTGCAAGGGGAACCTTTACCTTTAACCTTTAACCTCCTTTACTCTTCACTTAAGAGCTGTGGTGGCGCAATGGTTAGAGTGCAGTACTGCAGGCTATTTCTGCTGATCACCGGCTGCCTGCAGTTTGGCAGATCGAATCTCACCAGGCCCAAGGCTGGCTCAGCCTTCTGTCCTTTGGAGGTGGGTAAAACGAGGACCCCAAATTGTTGCGGGCAATGAGCTGACTCTGTAAACCGCTTAGAGAGGGCTGTAAAGCATTGTGAAGCGGTATATAAGTCTAAGTGCTACTGCTATTGGTTATTTAATGAAAGCATCAAACCCCTTCAGGTTTGGCACAGCAAACAACCACAGAAACAACACAAAGGAAAACACGGCGCACTACAGAAGGGCAGACCTTAAAAGAGAGAAGAACGAGTCCTGGGTTTCAACGCTCTAGTCCAGCTTGGCACTTCCCCAACTCTTGGCCAATGGAATTTCACCCGAAACCCTTCCTATTCCAAGCAGAAGAAAACCAGGCTTCGAAATGTATGGGCCCAGGGAATAGGGGGGGGAGGGGGGGAAGAGAAGTTCCCAGAAGTTCAGCTCCACAATGGATGATGAGTTGGAGACGTGCAGAACTGCAGGATACGAACAGAGCCTCACGGGACCCGGTCTGGCCT
Source organism: Rhabdophis nuchalis (assembly GCA_039707465.1). Classification (NCBI taxonomy): domain Eukaryota; kingdom Metazoa; phylum Chordata; class Lepidosauria; order Squamata; family Natricidae; genus Rhabdophis; species Rhabdophis nuchalis. Next base: position 22,881,538 of record CM077657.1, on the reverse strand, counting down.
GCTGTTTGTTTTGGCTGGCTCCCAACTCTGGTAGTCACGAAAAAGGGATCCCAAAATACATTGAAAGGTCCAATGGAGAGGATGTTCCAGCTGACCAAGAGGAAGGCCAGATGTTGCCTAAGCAAGTATCGGGCAGAAAGAAGGCCCAGCGCATGGAGCTCCTTGGTTATTTTGCCCTCCTCATCAGCCACATTCAGCAAATCCATGGCATTGAGGGATTAATGCATTCCTGGTTGGGCAAAAATCAATCAATGTACCGTATTTTTCAGAATATAAGACGCACCTTTTCCCCTCAAAAAAGAGGCTGAAAATCTGGGTGCGTCTTATACACTGAATACAGCATTTTTTGCCTGTCAAAACCCTGCCCCCTTCACCAAAATGGCTGTGCATTGCCTTTAGGAGGCTTCCGGAGTGCTCCGGGGGGCTGGGGAGGGCAGAAATGAGCAAAAAATGGGCCGTTTTTGGGGTCGGTTTTGCACCCCAAGCCCCAGGAGCAATCTATAAACCTCCTAAAGGCTATGCATGTCCTTTTTTGCCCATTTTTGCCCCCCAACCCACAGGAGCACTCTACAAGGCTCCTAAAGAATATGAATGTCCTTTTTTTGACAAAAATGGGCCCCTTTTCATGAAAAACGGCCCGTTTTTGGGAGGCCTGCTGAGTGCAAAACCTTTTTTTTTTAAAGTTGCCTCTTCAAAGTCTTGGTGCGTCTTATACTCCGAAAAATACGACACATCCTATGACTTTTAACCCGCTGGATATTTGGTTGAGGGACAGGTTACACAACCATCTCATCAATTTGAGCCAAGCCCATATCTCTGGCCACGCTAATTCAGCTAAGCCAAACCCTCATGCTGTTTGTTTAGTTTTGGCTTAGCATGGGATGGGAGCTATCCAACAAGCAAACAAGCAAGCCAGTCATGCCTGAATGCAAGCCACAAAACCAAGTCAACGTTGGCTCAAGCCTTCCTACCTTGTGCAGGTATCTGTTATCGAAAGCGTGCTTGATGAGAAGGCTTTTCAAGATGCTGATGGCCAAGTATCGGACGTCAGAGTTGTCCTTCAGGGCGGCGGACGTCTCTCGTAGGAGTACCCCCACCAAGAAGTGGTGGCGGCAATACTCATCGCTTAGGCTGTACTCAAGGTTGACATCTGTTGGGGGGAGGGGAAAGGTTGGGAAGGAATCTTGGGATAGTAAGACACAGGGACATCCCGTGATGACGTCCCTGGGCCTTCACCGAAGAGAAGAAGATGCAGAAGAACTGGTCAACCCCAGTGGCTGATTTGTTTGGTCCTGCTAAGTTGGGGTTCGGGTTTGGGACTGAGGTGGGTGGGTGGGTGGGTGTCAAGGGAATTGAGAAAGGACAAAGGCTTGGAGGAGGGGGCCGAGTGTTTGAAGGAATCTGAAGCTATTGGAATAAAACAGAAATCTTAAGAGCCCTGGATTGTTTATATTAACCGTTCAAGTATAATTTATTGCTGTGGCTAAATTTCTGCTTTGGGGAATGCCAAACTGGAGCTATTAAAAACAGATTGTGGATCTCGCAAGTGTCACTTCGGACATTTTTAGAAGCAGAAGGTTTGCAGATGCCTGGCTCGGCTGTTCCAAGTCAAGCCTTTTTCGCCAACAACTGCTAACCTCTGCTGGGCTCAGAAGCAGATCAGACCAAAGCCCGGGATAGATGAGTAATGAATAGATCGGGAAGCCTTTGTGAGAAGCGGTTGGATGGACGTGACCTGAGGCCAAAGCCTTGACTATTTTAGGAGCCTTGGATCCGCCTCAAAGCATCTTGTGCAGAATTTATTGCTACTCTCCTTTGGAGAGGACATAGACAGTCTAATTATGGACGGCCATTTGTTTGGAATGGTCCAGGCCAGGGGTGTCAAACTCAAGGCCCAGGGGATGGGTGTTTAGATATGGCCCACAGGGCCGCCCTGGAAACAGGAAAGGACCGACCTGCGGTGCCTCTGCCTGTGAAAATAGACCTCCCGAGGACCGTGTGCTCCCCTCCCCAGCTGCATTTCCATTGGCAGAGAGCTGCAGGAGGCTGTTGCAGCTGAAAACGGATCTCGGGAGAGCCTGTTTTCGCTCGCAGAGCGCTTGGGACTCCACAGGTGACACCCCCCCCCCCCGACACGAGTGATGTGGAGCTGGCCATGCCCACCTTGGCCACACACACATCCCAGCCCTCCCCGCTCCCCCCCACAGGTCAAAAACACAACCCTGATGTGACCCTCAATGAAATTGAGTTGGACACCCCTGGTCTAGGCTTTCCTGCTGGAGCAGGGAGTTGGACTAGAAGACCTCTAAGATACCTTCCAACTCAGTAGATATGTTGGCTGGATTAAATTTTTAAAAAGGCTGACTGATTATCTGCTTCAGGCATTGGCTCCAGAAACAGACGGAGGAATGATCGGTTGTTAGGAATAGCTCATGAACCACGGAGCCACTGGAACAGACCTTGCGTTCGCTGAAACTTTGGCTTGGCAAAATTCATCGGCAAATTCAGCGGGATGTAGTGCTCGTGGTTACAGATGGTCTGCAGAAATTCAAACTTGTATTCCACCAAGAGCTGGATGTGGAGAAAGAGAAATAAAATAGACGTCAGCCCTGAAGCCCTCTTTCCTTTTGGATCTTCGGCCTGCCACACTTTCTATTATTCTGCTACGCATTTTCTATGGTGGGAAAACGGGAGGGGGGGGATTGTGCAGAGTTAGACGATAGGTAGCCATAACAGCATTCTTTCTAGAAAGCCAAGGTCATCATCCTTTGTCTCTGCACCTCTGCACCTGGCCGGAACTGGATGGGGGGGAACTGCCAGTGTGGCAGTGGACCATGGGATGGGCTTGTGGGTATGGGGGCAAGATCTTGAACTTTCAACTGGGTGGGGAAAACCGGGAAGCTTTCAGATTCGGGTTTTCCCCAGATGTGTCAACACGGCTCTGTTCATAAATTGGAACTTTGAGGAATTGGACTTTGATTTACTTTTGGATGCTGTTTGGAACCCTGACAATAGGATTTGTAACGGACCACTTCTGCTTTCTATCTCCCGCAGTGGCTCCAGGAAGCTTCATATTTTACCTTGGGGTCTTTGGCACTGAACCCAGAAACGTAGTCGTTGATGAGGTTGAAGATAAACCCTCGGTCCATGAAGGTCAAACATCGCTGGGGAAGAGGATAAAGGGTGAACCTCCTGCATCGCATTGACTAGGTGCGTTTCTGGGGTGCATAAATGCTATTTATGGGGTAACCTTTAGGTATTTGGGGGCTCCCATCAACAGAGGTTCAATCCTAGAAGCAGTTGTTCCAACAGGATGAAACGCTTGGCCTTGTTTGCTTCCCCCCCCCCATAAACTAAAGATGGGGAAGAGGGGAGAGGAAGAGGCCGAAGTCGACACCAACCTTCAAGAGGTTGGCCAAGGAGAAGTTGACATTTCTTGACTCTTCTGGGATTTCGCTGTAGCGGATGTTCACGTGAGGAATTATGGAGAGCAGCAAAGAATGGAGTGCGTGACCGTAGGACTCTGGGAACCTCTGTGGCCTTGGAAGCTGAAAGGACGAGGTGTGAAGTCCAACTCAAGCTCCATGAATTCCCACCAGACCCATGTGGCTTGTGTGTAAAAGCTTCCACCCTTACCTTAATCTTGTTCTCATCCAGAAGATAAAGAGCCATAGACTTCACCAGGATTTCAAAGAAAAACCACGAATACTGGAAGCAAGAGGAAGAGGAGAGAGGTGGGTCCCAGCCAGGACACGTCTCCACCTGTTCCCACCTTACAGAAGAAACCACGGTGTGGAGGCCACCCAACGAGGCCACCCAACGAGCAGCGTAGAGCCTCTCTCAACACCCTTGGCTTGATGGGCTTCAAACTCTGCAAGGAGAGGGGGCCTGGAAGGACTTGACTTTCCATTTTAGGTCTCACCTTCAGCATCTTATTGATGGCCAAGAAATCTGCAGATTGCTTGAGAATTGTTGATATGGCTCCTGCCAAAATTTCGTGCGTCAGCTTCGCCTGGGGCCCGCTGGGCTTCTCAGGCTGAAAGCAGAACTGGAGGGGAGAAGAGACATTCAAGGCCATTGATGGCGGAGGACTCCCTGGACCCAGAGCCTATGACCTGGAATGGAGTCCTTTCTCCAACCCACCTTGATGAATGTCCGCAAATAGTGGTCAAGATTCTCCTCATGGCATCTAGATACGATGTGGAGAAGAACCCTGCAGGAAGGGGTGGAAAAGAAGGAGAACAACCCATCCCGTTGTTACACAGAGGAGTAATCCCATTTGCATGATAGCAACTCGCTCCCCTATCAGGGGCCAACTGGCTTGGTGGACATGGAAAGATGCTCGGTTGGGAATGTCACCCATTTCCTCCTGCCCATTTTGAGTTGCTTCACTCAAGAGTAGCCACTTGGCCTGGTTGTCAGAATATTCATGAACTGGCAGAGACATGGTAACAAGGTCAGCCAATGGGAGCTGAAACAGATTGGAGACATTGGCCATGATGGAATCACACAAAGTTACGACTATGCTGAAAAAAGAGTGGCTTATCCCCCTCCCTCTTAAGACCTTGGCAGCATCCCTGTGGTCATATGATCGTGACCGGGAGCTTGGCAACCAGCCTGAATTTATGACGGGTTGTAGAAGCATCCCTGGGTCACGCAACGATGGCCATTGGTGACCTTGGGGGTCCAGCAAGCAAAATCAGTGAGGGAAGCTGGATTGGCTTAATGGCCAAAAAAAAAGGCCGTAAAATCAGGCACAACCACAAGGACTTATTAACTACTGCCCCACTTAGTGACGGAAGTGCTGGTCCCAGTTCTGGATGTAAATTGAGGACTAATGCTATTTGGTTTCTCCCCCCGCCCCCATAAAGCTCAACAATGAATTTGGATCTGAAAAGCCCTTCTGCTTGAGTAGATGGTTGGACTAGAAGGCCTCCAAGGTCCCTTCCAACTCTTTTTATTCTCACCAGGTGTGTTAGCTTCTGTAAGAACATAAGAACAGCCTTGCTGGAACAGGCCACAGCCCATCCACTCCAGCATTCTGTCTCACACAGTGGCTCCCCATTTGCTTCAGGGTCTTCCCAAGCAGATGTCTTCACCTGCTTATGATTCCCTGCAAATGGCATTGAGAGACATCCTGCCTATCTCTCCAACCCGGAGGGTGTCCTTAGGCATCCCTCATGATAGCCATGGATACCCTTGTTCTCCATGAACTCCTCTCATCCTTTCTTAAAGGTGTCGAGGCTGACAGCTGTCACCACTTCTTCTGTAACTGATCTGGTTATGCCACCTTGCTACATTGGATCGCTAGTGTACTGGAGACACGTCCAAGGCAGAGAGGAAGTCAACGTGAAACAGGTCGCTTGTCTGTATGGCCCAAACTCACATTGTACTGTTGATGGCCACCTCTTCTTCTTCTGGGTGTTTGGTGAGGACTCGGAAGAGTTGCGTAAGAATCACCGGCAGAAACTGTATCGTGACCTGGATCTCCATGGCATGCAAACACTGAAACCAAGATAGAAGTGGTTAGAAGGAGGTCTCGTGGTCTTTCAGCCTTGGCCTGGCCCTTGTTCCCCTCTCTCCTTGTCCAGGCTCAGCTCACCTTCAGATATTTCACAAGTTCTCCTGGGGATCCTTTGGACCCTCCTTGGATCGTCTGGCAATACTGGAAGAATTTGTGCAAGTGACGATCCTGAAACGACAGAACGACAAAAGTCAGCCGACCTTAAGAACAGAGGGAGCTGTTTCCACTCGTGGCCAAAGACCAGCTGGCCAATGCGCATGCGCACACTGACCACCTGGTCTTCCAGCACGCACATGGATGCCAGCACTGGAAACCCAGAGACCAGCTGGCCGCCACGTGCATGCCTGTTTTTGGAGTGTTTGGGGGCGTTTTGGGGGCTGTTTCCAGGCCATTTTCCGGGCCAAAACCAGGCTAAGAGCCCGACGAATGAACAATAGAAAGCGATAACCTTCCACTCCCCCCTTGGGAGCAGCAGTCAAATGGGCCACTTGATGGTCTCCATCCCCCTCTGGGGTCTCCAGGCTGGTTGGCTAGAACCAGACCTTCTGGGCCTCGGGAAAGAGTGTGACAGCGGGGGACAGTCTGATCTCCTTGGGAGATGATGAGGAGCCACCATGGAGAAGGCCCTCCTTCTTGGTCCCACCAGACGGTTCTCCTTAGGAAAGGAAGCCCTTAACCTACCTGAGTATATATGGTGGACTCCAGGTGCAGCTTCAGCTTGAAGAGGGCCTTGGCTCCATCCACCCACTTGATGTCACTGTTTGGCTGGAGATCCGAAAGAAGACAGAGGCATTTTGAAGCTTGGGGCTTTGCCTCAACTACTCTGGGCTACTTGACCAGGCAGTTTGACCCAACCGGCGATGAAAAGAGTCATTTGAGTTGACCCCAGAAATGGGCCCAAGCCAGACCTTGGTGGGCTTTGCAAAGCGCATCGTTTACACAAATGCAGTTTCCCAAGAACAGGGGCAAAAGCATGGCTGCATGGGCATAGATAGATGATAGAGGTAGGTAGGTAGGTAGGTAGGTAGGTAGGTAGGTAGGTAGATAGATAGATAGATAGATAGATAGATAGATAGATAGATAGATAGATAGATAGATAGATAGATAGATAGATAGATAGATAGATAGATAGATGTAGGTAGGTAGGTAGGTAGGTAGGTAGAGATAGATAGGTAGGTAGGTAGGTAGGTAGAGATAGGTAGGTAGGTAGGTAGGTAGGTAGGTAGATAGATAGATAGATAGATAGATAGATAGATAGATAGATAGATAGATAGATAGATAGATAGATAGATGTAGGTAGGTAGGTAGGTAGATAGAGATAGGTAGATAGATAGATAGATAGATAGATAGATAGATAGATAGATAGATAGATAGATAGATAGATAGATAGATGTAGGTAGGTAGGTAGGTAGGTAGGTAGGTAGAGATAGATAGGTAGGTAGGTAGGTAGGTAGGTAGGTAGGTAGAGATAGATAGGTAGGTAGGTAGGTAGGTAGAGATAGGTAGGTAGGTAGGTAGGTAGGTAGGTAGGTAGATAGATAGATAGATAGATAGATAGATAGATAGATAGATAGATAGATAGATAGATAGATGTAGGTAGGTAGGTAGGTAGATAGAGATAGGTAGATAGATAGATAGATAGATAGATAGATAGATAGATAGATGTAAGTAGGTAGGTAGGTAGGTAGGTAGGTAGGTAGGTAGAGATAGGTAGATAGGCAGGCAGGCAGGCAGATAGATAGAGGTAGGTAGGTATGTCTTTTAAATAGCAGAAAATTACTTCCAGAAATCCACATCAATTTTAGTCTGAAATGTAACGTTACAGTGTATTTTGTCTGTGCTGTTTGCTGTTTGTTTCAAGGAGGCAAATTGCTAGGAGGCAGAGGCAGATTTTTTCCCTCTTGTTTTCCTCCTCAAAAGCTAGGTGTGTCTTACACTACGGAGCGTCTTATACTCTGAAAAATATGGTAGTATCCCAAACTACGCGTGGGTTGTCCTCCTTATAGCAAACCCATCTCAGGGCCACCTTACCTTTCGCGCCTCAGTATCTCCAGCGCTCAGGTAGCCGGCTGGCAGGTTGGCCGAGACTGGGAGCTGCTGCTCAGAGGTGATGATCAGCCCGTCTTTCAGCAAAGGAAGCCAGGCAAAGCCCACTGCGGGGACAGAGGAGACACGGTGGATCAGCCAAGGCTGGTCTGAAGATCTGCAGAAGGATTAGGTGGCACCTGCAGCTCGGTTGCCCACCTAGTCACATGACCCACCCAGCCACGCCCACCCACCCAGTCATTAGGCAGATCGTATTAGCGGTCCGCGGGATTTAAAATTACGAATTTAGTTTTCCCTGAGGTCCGAAAGGTTGGGGACCCCTGCCCTAAATGTTCGTTCACTTAGGAGCCCAGGCAGTTGGGCAAGCCCAGAACCCTGGAGAAGGAGGGGGCTTGGGTACCTGTGGTCTCCACGGTGTCCTGCTTCTTCGCCGTCCCCTTTGTGTTGATTTCGCAGCTGATGTGATAGAAAGTGAACAGCAAGTGGTGCTTCTGGTGAAGGTGGATCGGAAGCTGGATTTTGATCTAGGCGACAGGAGGAGAAGAAAGGCTGAACTCTCCCATGATTTCATTTTTTTTTTTAAAAAAGCATTTTCTCTTGTCCAGCTGGGGAATTCTGGGAGCCAAAGTCCACCCGTCTTAAAGTTGCACCCGTCTGAAAAACTTGGATCAAAAATCAAAGGAGGATCCTTAAGTTCTATGAATCGAAAACAATTCGTCTTCTCCTTATTTTCATGGAACCTCAAGAGAATTCGACCATCTTCTTCTCTGCTGGTTATTATTTTGTTCTCTCTCTCTCTCTCTCTCTCTCTCACCTCATCGTAAAACTCGGGGCTCTGGCTGTGGTGCAAGACACAAGCGTAGGCGTGCAAGGTGAACAGAGGCCCTCCGGGTTTGCCGTAGAAGCACTGCGGGACGTAAGAAGAACGCCGTGAGGTTGAGAGGAAGAAGAAGACTCAGAAGGCATGAGGATCTCCTTGGGCCATCCAGGAGTCCTTCCCTTACTTCCTCTGCAACCCTGGTCAGTTCGGGTCTTATCAGAATTGGGCCCCATGAAGGGGAGATCTTATCACACCGAATCCCACTGCCAGGATTCAGAGGATGGTGGAAAAGATCTCCTGATTCCAGACTGGCCAAGTCTAGGAGAGCCAAGGTTGAAGAGCTCCAACTGGGGTCAACTAGCTCCCTCTAGTGGGAATTCTGCACCAGTTGATGGACCTTCTGTCTTCGTTCATACGGAACGGAGACCCAATTGGTCTCCCTCTTGACAAAGATCTAAGCCCCCTCTGGGCCAAAACTTAGGAAGCCCACCCATCGCCATGACTGCAGATCAAGCTGGCAGTTGGACAGGACCTTCCAAGGGGAAGGAGATCACTCATCTGGCCCAAAGGTTGAAGCATAAAGGACAGGGAAGTTCTGGAGATGGAATGAGCACCAGATGGCAGCATGAGGAGAAGGGTATCCCAGAACACAGGGCATCCGGAGGCACAAGAGACCACAAGAGCAGGACCATCTTCTCGTGAGACCACCTCTTCCTTGGGCAGGGCTCTGGAGTACCTTTAAGGCTTTGGCATCTCCTTCATCAGAGTCCTTGAATTCCACCCGGATGGCGATGTTCCTTGCCTGAAAGAGTGACCCGCAGTGGGCACAAGGGAACATTCAGGCCTCCATGTTTGCCAGCTTTCCTCACCCTCCCGTGTGTCTCTTGTCAGGTGAGGTCTCCTTACTCACCTTGGCGAACGTCTTCTGGCCGTCGTACTTCAGATGCAAAGGGTAGACGTAGAGCCGGTTTCTGTAGGTGGTGAACGGGCAGCAGAACTTGGTCACCTCGGGCACAAATTCGTCGACCTCGAGAGCCACACTGTCACACCGCTCCTGTCCCTCAAAGGGCTTGATGGGGATGAAAGCAGCCGTGACGCAGTCTGGCAGAGGACAAGAGCCAGAGGTAGCACATGGTGACGGTGCTCCCTCTTTGGACAAGCAAAGCCGATGGGAGAAGTTGGGTTTTCTTAACAAGGGTGGCATCAAGGTTGTAAAATGTGACACGACGTGCTTAATAACCACAAGTTCTGGCCGCAATTGTGATAATAACTTGAGGACTATCTGTATATTGGTTTGACAGCCTGAAGGGGATTGGCATCTGTCCCATTTCCAGAACATGCAACATGAATTTTCAAACCATGTTTTTTGTTAATAACTATGGTCATTCTCTCTCTCTCTCTCTCTCTCACCAACCAACCAACCAACCAACCAACCAACCAACCAACCAACCAACCAACCAACCAACCAACCAACCAACCAAAAAACCAACCAACCACTCAGAAACAAAGTTAGACAAGGGAAACTCAAGCTGATGAATGCCATAAAATAAGCCCACCATTTTTCTCCTCTAGCCTTACTTGAGAGCTCCAAGGGGACGCACTCCAACGTCACATTCAGTTGGCCAGGTATCACTTGCAGTTTTGTCTTCTCTGGTCTGCAGAGGAAACAAAGAACAACTCAGAAGACAAACCAGGCAGCCCCACTCAACAATGTTGGGATGAAAAAAAATCTGGGACATCTAATTTTCTCTACCCTTCTGCAGCCCAAAGCTTCTCTTTGGACCCCGTTGTGCAGAAGGACGCCCCTGCCCCAGGGGCCTTACTTCTTATACTCAGCCAAGAACTTCAGGAGGTCCTCCGTGGAGAGTTTGCTGCTCTCTTGCTTATAGAGGGGAGAGAACTTCCCGTCCAGGTCCAGGGTGCCTTGGGAGTCTTTGAAGACAGTCCTGGAGAGAGGAAAGGATGTACATTTGAGCAACATTCCCACCTGTTCGTGGAAACCTCACAGCCTGCCAGGTAAATACCCAAGGTTAGAATTGATGGAGATCCAGGAGTTTTGGCCAGCAAGCAGGTGCTGAAACACAACCAGGAAGCAGAATGCTAAGACTTGGTTGGTACAAAGTGGTTTGGTTCTCTTTATATATAAGCCAACGTCCGACCTTCTTAGCCAGGTTCTTTCATTTTAACCGTTCAAGTCAAGAGATCAAACTAAGTTTGAAGGACATGCAGGCCTCAAGGAGTGGCATTTTTCATAGAACTGCCCTGACAAAATGAATCAAAGTCTTGGACGATGTCAAGATGAATGTGCATTCAACTTTCTGGAGAACATAAGCTAAAATCTGTTGGTGTGTCTTCAGAAGTGCGGACCAAAGAAAGTTGGTTTATCAAATACCAGTCACAGAGAAAATGTTTCTCCAGTATTGTTCAGGACTATTTCACCCAACCTTATATCTGGAGATGTATTTGGATGGCAAAGGAAGCCCTATGGGCTGTGGCCTCCTAAAGGCCAGCTAGCTTCCAGGGATGGAGATTTCAACCAGGAAAAGGAAGAGTAGGAGACGCCGACTCCTGGAAGAGCAAAGTCAAAATAGAAGGTCTCCCCCACCATGAAGAACCTTCAAATGCCATCTTCAGACGGCAGTTTGTCCTGGTAGGTGTGGGCAAGCGGCTTAGCTCCTGGCATCTTCCGCTCAAGGGAAGGGTGACATGTTGGCATTGACATCAACAGAGGAAGCAGACTCACCTGACCGCCCAAGCAAAGGGCATACGGTATCGCCCGAGACGGCTACACACCACCTTGGCCAACTTGTGGACCTTCTGCGCTGTCTGTGGAGGAAGGAAAACAGAACAGATGTCGACAGCTGGTTGAAGCTGGAAGATGAGATCCAGGAGTGGTGGCAGGCAGGGCAGGTGGAGCAGCCCATCTCAGAGAAGTCAGGTAAGGCAAGTTCTGAGAAAGGGGGAAGTGAGGCTCCCCCACCAAGATAAGCCCATAAATGCTCCAGGGGAACACCGAGGACATCTGGAACATCTCCAATTGCTCACCATCACCTTTGTCTACCCAGGAAGAGAACAAGTGGGCAAAAGGAGGCATATACAGTACAATACAATAGCAGAGTTGGAAGGGACCTTGGAGGTCATCTAGTCCAACTCCCTGCCTAGGCAGGAAGCCCTATACCATTTCAGACAAATAGCTATTCAACATCTTCACAACTTCTGGAGGCAAGTTGTTCCACTGATTCATTGTTCTGACTGTCAGGAAATTTCTCCTCAGTTCTAAGTTGCTTCTCTCCTTGATGAGTTTCCACCCATTGCTTCTTGTTCTACCCTCAGGTGCTTTGGAGAATAGCTTGACTCCCTCTTCTTTGGGACAACCGCTGAGATATTGGAAGGCTGCTATCATGTCTCCCCTGGTCCTTCTTTTCATTAAACTAGACCTACCCAGTTGCTACAACCGTTCTTCGTATGTTTTAGCCTCCAGTCCCCTAATCCTCTTTGTGGCTCTTCTCTACACTCTTTCTAAAGTTTCCAGATCTTTTCTACAGCGTGGTGACCAAAACTGAATGCAGTATTCCAAGTGTGGCCTTCCCAAGGCCTTATAAAGTGGTATTAACTATTCATGTGATCTTGATTCTATCCCTCTGTTTATGCAGCCTAGAACTGGGTTGGCTTTTTGGGCAGCTTCTGCACACTGCTGGCTCATATTTATGAAGCTCAGTAAATAAATTCTGCCCCCCACCAAATCTCGATCCCCAATCCAAGAGACGCTGCATGTCTTGTCCATGTTCAACAATCTCCTCATAACTTGATGTAGGAGTCACATTATTGAGGAGGAACATTCATAACATACATTCACACGCTGCACTAAGACATGGCTTGCGTGATCTGGGTACGTCAGCTCAATCCCTCTGATTTGTAAACCATAGCTGGGTACAATTTCAGAATCCAACCAACCATGTGTTCGACCACCGTTGTTATCTCAGCAGGATGTTTTGCTGAGATAACAACAGCGAGCCCATCCCACGAAATCAGATGTACCTTTGCAGGATCTGAGTTCTTGACGTACGGCTCCACGCTGTGGGCAATGCTCCCTTGAAGCACCTTCTCCACCCGGGCAACGAGAAAAATTTCTGGGTGTGGGTTGGTCACAGAGAAGACCCCCTTGGTGTAAAAAGAGAAGCACGCAGAGCATCAGAGCCTAAAGATAAAGCTTCTCCTTGCAGATAAGTGCTAGTCGTTCCTGACTCTAGGGGGCGGTGCTCCTCATCTCCGTTTCAAAGCCAAAGAGCCAGCGCTGTCCGAAGACGTCTCCATGGCCAGGTGGCCGGCATGACTCAACACCAAAGGCGCATGGAACGCTGTTCCCTTCCCACCAAAGGGGGTTCCTTTTTTTCTACTTGCATTTTTTACGTGCTTTCGAACTGCTAGGTTGGCAGAAGCTGAGACAAGTAAAGGGAGCTCACTCTGTTACACGGTGCTAGGGATTCGAACCACCGAACTGCCGATCTTTCAGATCGACAAGCTCAGCATCTTAGCTCCTGAGCCACCGTGTGCTGTCAGAACCTATAAAGCCCCTAAAGATGGCAAGACAATGTGAAGGCCATTGTTTGAGTCTCAGCTAGAAGCTCAGGCCTACCCAAAAATATTTTAAGCCACGTGGGTCTGTCCTTACTTAAGAGAGAGTTCCAACTTCAACCAACTCTCTCTAGTAAGGACAGTAAGAGTTCCCAACAGGTGGGTGGGCTCACCTACAAAGCTGTTGAGCTGTAAACTAGTTCCCTCATCCCTCCTCTCTGACTGACATGATCTGTGTTACCAGGATGTCCTTCCCAATCTAATTCCTGCTGGTTAATCATGTGTAGAAGTATCCACTGTAACAGCCATCCTTGACCTGGCTTTGCAATAGGATGACATTATCATAGCGAGCTCAGCATCTGATCCACCACCCCAAAATACAGACCAGACATTGGGAAGCGAGAATAAACCTGTGCTTTAACCTCGTGTTCTGCTGGGATGAAGTTGACTATGGAGAACTACCGTATTTTTCGGAGTATAAGACGCACCTTTTTGCCTCAAAAAAGAGACTGAAAAACCAAGTCTTAGGTGCTGCAGATTGTCAGCGATTTCCTTCTCCAATAGCTGGATAAATACACCTGGAAACATCTACCTACCTACCTACTTTTGTATGTTTTTAAATTTTCCTGTGCGCCGCCCTGGGTCCTTCGTGGAGAAGGGCGGGATATACATTTAAATAAAAAAAAAATACTCTCTCTCTCTCTCTCCCTACCTACTGTATTTCTCTCTCTCTATTTCTCTCTCTCTCTATCCCCTTATCTACCTAACTACCTAACTACTCACTCTCCCTACTTTCCTACTCTCTCTCTCTCTCTCTCCCCCTCTATCTACCTAACTACTTTTTTTAAAAAAAAATGCCTCTTCAAAACCTTGGTGCGTTTTATACTCCGAAAAATATGGTAATAAAACCTGATAAGCTTATTAGTAACCTTGACTATCACTAAGTGTAGTATCTTTTTATTCTTGATGAATGTATTTTATTCTCCTTATGTACACCGAGAGCATAGGCACCAAAGACAAATTCCTTTTGTGTCCAATCCCACTTAGCCAATAAAGAATTCTATAGCTATAGTTTTATTCGATTTGTATCCCGCCCTTCTCCAAAAGGACCCAGGGCGGGATATAGTAGATTGCTCCATGCTAGGTTTAATCCAGCTCCTATTTCCTTTAGAGGCTCTTCCACCTGAGGTTTGGTGGACTCCACAGGACTTCTCACCTGCTTTATGTAGCGCAAGCTGGATTCAGCCATGCCGTGGAGGGAACAGCTGTTGACGGGGCTGTTTCCAGGTTGTTGGTCAGAAGAGTCATGCAGCATCTCCCGCACGGGCCCAGAATTTAAGTCCACGTGGAAATCCGCTGAGATCTTGCAGCAGTTTTTCAGATCGAAGAGAGCCAGGCTGAGGAAGAACGGCTCTACCTGGGGACACAGAAAGAAGATATCTGAGGTTGACGTCAACTGGACGCTCCACGGAAGGGAAGGTTGGAGTTTCAAGGAAAACGATGCGTTGCTTTGAACTTTGGCATTGGAAGAGGCTCCTGGGAACAGGGTTGACCAGACTCAAACTATCCTACTTTGGACACATGATATGAAGGCCCAGCTCGGTGGAGAAGGCTGTTGTGCTGGGAAAAGTGGAAGGGAAGGGAAGAAAGAGTAGCAGCAAAGTGGAGGAACTGAGTTGCAACAGGGATGAGTGCATTGGAAGATCTGAAGGACCAAGTTGGGGCCAGATCATCTGGGTGAAAATCTATCTGTGTGGTTGTGAAGAGTCAACAATGACTTGTTGGCATGTAGTTCATCCAAGTGCCAAAAGTGAGACTGCCCTGGGAGGGGGGGGGATATCATCTAGAAAACTGGTGGGCTTCCACATGCTGTTGGTTGGCCACCAGGAGAACATCTACTAGACTAGATAGCCCAGGGTTTGATCCAGCAGGACGTGACTTATGTTCTTAAGAGACGTTGGAAGGATCCGGAAACTGTCTGGGAGAGAGTAAATAACATTTTGGAGAAAGCTCTGGCAACACAACCCTATATGGGGGTCTGCCCTACATTGGAAGGGGGGTCCTTGGAGCTGTCATTCAGCTGGGCCAGGAGGTTGAAGGTCAGGGTGTGGCAGTTCAGCAGGAAGCGTGGCCGGCCCCTTTCCTCAAAGGGTTGGATGTCCACTTCAAGTCCGGAGAAATCGAGCCTCTAGAAGAGAGAAAGGCAAAGGTGATTCCCCCCCCCCACAAGCTGGAAAAATGTCTTTTGTGATTATCGTGTTTGGAAAGGAAAGGCGGATGGCACAGATTTCAAAATTATCTTCCTTCCTTTCCCTCCTTCTGTTTCTTTCCTTCCTCCCTCCCTCCCTGCTTCTCCTTCCTTCCTTCCCTTTGTCCTTCCTTCTTTCCTTTTCCTCCCTCCCTCCTTCTTTGCTTCTGCTTCTCCTTCCCTTCTTCCCTCTCTGCTTTTCTTCCTTCCTTCCCTCCCTTTGCTTCTGCTTCTCCTTCCTTCCCTCTCTTCCTTTCCTTTTCCTTCCTTCCCCCCTCCCTTGCTTCTCCTTCCTTCCTTCCTTTTCTCCTTCCTTCTTTCCTTTTCCTTCCTTTCCTTCTCTCCCTCTCTGCTTCCTTCCTTCCTCCCTTTGCTTCTGCTTCTCCTTCCTTCCTTTTCTCCTTCCTTCTTTCCTTTTCCTTCCTTTTCTTTTCTCCCTCTCTGCTTCCTTCCTCTCTTTGCTTCTGTTTCTCCTTCCCTCCTTTCTTCCTTTCCCTTTCCTTCCTTCTTTCCTCCATCTTTGCTTTTGCTTCTGCTTTCCCTCCCTTCCCTCCCTACCTGTCCGCCATGCTTTTTCCCTCAGCCAAGCCCCTCCATCCCCGAAAGGATTACCTGCACTTCCGGGTCAAAGGAGAAGAGGTTCTGCCTGCCTTCGCTGCGACTGAGTTTGCTCAGCTGCTCCGTTTCTCGGCCGTACTGAAAGAGAGCAGAACCCGTCAGACAGGAGGCCGAGATCGGGAGGCCGAAATCGGAGGGGGAGCAAAATACTCAGCTCTGGGGCAAAGAAGACGGCCGACAGAGAGAAGCTGGGGAGGAGGGGAGGGTGCCCCTGTGCAGCAGGACCGTCAAACCCACCAGGTAACCAACGGCCTGATCAGAATGCCGAAACAATTCTCTCTCTGCGCAGTTTGAGCCTAAAACGGACCTCGCAGTTAGCTCTCACTGCTCAAATGTGCCATAAGGAAGAGTTTTGCAAAGGGTGAAATCAGCTGATCCAAAGTTTGCCCCGTCCGGCTGCTTCCCGGCTGAAAAAGCCAAAGCTGAGTTACCTTCATCAGCTCTGGATGGAGGCTCCTTCCTAAGCTTTCCAAGATGTTCTCCAACTTCCCGTGGCTGCTGGAGTCATCCTCTGCAAAGGCACAAGAAGCAGATGGGGCAGAAGCTCCTGGCCAGAAGAAGCGAGGGTCCCCTCTCGAAGACCTGGGAGGTTGGGATGAAGGGCAGGGAAGCCGGCCAGGAATCTCCCCTCCCACCAGCAGGGGCCACGGATCCAGCCACTCCCAGGTGCCACGGAGCGACCCGGCTTTTGTCCTTCGGCTTCGCCCTTCTCTGTTCCGGGAACTGCTTTGGATGCAGCCCAGCAACACAACTCCCAAAGAGGCTGTGTGTGTGTGTGTGTGTGTGTGTGTGTGTGTTTGCCTAAAGACCTGTCTCCATCCACCATCTCTCGCTCTACTGTGTGCGTGTGTGTGCGTGCGTGCGCGCATATGTGTGTGCAGTTGCATCACGGCTGACTGTCAGGTTTCCTAAAAATGCCCTAATTGATTCATGAGTCTCGAGCCAAGTTTCAATACAAAACCAGTCATTTATTAGGAGCGCCATTAGGCAAGGCCTTTTTGCAGTCGGATCTTAGCCTCGTTTGAATTATAGCTGAACTTTACACCCTCCCCGTTCCTTCCCTCCTCTCAGCCTGTGTCATAAATCACATTCCCCAATGAGGTGCACCCCTCCCAAGTCTGCTGCGGTAATCTGAGATCTGACTTTAGCTGAGAGTATGTGTGTAATGCGCTCCTCCTCACCCTTCCCTCACTATGGCAACTTTAGGAGTCGACAACCTCCCTCCATCGCAGGTCCTCACCAGGCATGAATTCCGCTGCCTCCTTCTTCTCTGGCCCCAGGCCCTCCGTGTTGGCCTGGATGACCTTCCGCAGAGTGGCCAGCCAGTCTCCCATCTCCGACTCTGTTTCCGCCGCCAGGTAGTGGCTGTACTTATCCAGCATCTTGAGCTCAAAGGCGTTTCGGCGCATCTTGGGGCACTTGGGAAAGAAAGTCAGGGGACCTTTTGAGGCCGGGGTGGGTGGGTTGGTGACCCGTCTCTGCAGCCCACCTTCCCCTGAGGTAATCAGGCAGTTCTTGCTTTCCTTTGCTTGAAAATATTTCCCAGTAACCAGGGAGAAATAAATTGTCTGACAAGAGACATATAGGCAGTCAGAGAATAGAATAGGAATAGATATTAGAATGAAAGAATAGACTAGAATAGACTAGAATAACAGAGTTGGAAGGGACCTTGGAGGTCATCTAGTCCAACAACCTGCTTAGGCAGGAAACCCTACACCACTTCAGACAAGTGGTTGTCCAACCTCTTCTTAAAGACTTCCAGTGTTGGGGCATTCACAACTTCTGGAGGCAAGTAGTTTCACTGGCTAATTGTTCTCTGTGTCAGGAAATTTCTCTTCAGTTCTAAGTTGCTTCTCTCCTTGATTCGTTTCCACCCGTTGCTTCTTGTCCTGCCCCTCCGGTGCTTTGGAGAACAGTTTGAGCCATACCAGATCCTCTCTAGCATGAATCTGCCTCTGGCGTTACAAAATCTCTAGCCAAACCTTTTGCAAGTCCTTACCTGCACAACGTCTATGCAGGAGTCCAGGAAGATGCATCCTTTGGATTCCTTGGAGATCTTCTCATCTTTGTAGGAATTGAGGATGTAAGAGCCGTCTGGAAGTTGTGTCAGGTAGAAGTACCTTCTCTTGAACACCTACTCAGAAGAGGAGGAGGAAGAAGAAGAAGAAGAAATGCTCACTGTAGAACACTCTTGATCTTCCAGTATGAATTCTGAAATCCTTCAGAATTAAAGTTGCAAAGTTTGCCCACCCCTGTTCTATGGCATTCTCAATGTGGCTGACAAACCATCAAGGATCCATGTTCTGTGCCCCCAGCTTCATCCCTTCTCAAGCATTCAAGCTCCTTCCAGGAATTATTGAGGCACCTTTTGCACCCAAAGCAAACCTAGGACCCATTTCTCTCTTCTCCCTGCCACATGAAACCCAAGCGCTCCCTTCTTACCTTCATGGTCACAGTGATGGTGCTGTTGACGTTGGCCTTGTACAACCAGCCTTGCCTGATCACTCCCCCCTTTTGGGAGCAGAGCGAGGAAGCGTCCTGGAAGACAAGAGAGATCTGAATGACCGCAAGGAAAGGTGGGGGCCCCTAAGTGGTCTAGCTCCATGAACGTTCCCACCCAACCAATGTCTCCTGTTCCAGGCAGGCAGGTGGGGGAATTGCACCTTTGTGGCAAAGATGGAGTGGGAAGGGCCCCGGGAGGCATTCTCAGGAGGGCTCCAGGGATACGGGCAGCAAGGGAGATAGCAGAGCGTATTTCAGTGTTTCTCAACCTTGGCCCACCTGAAGATGGGTGGACTTCAACTCCCAGAATTCCCCAGCCAGCTCTGCTGGTATTATTATTATTATTATTCTGTAGTTAATCACAGCCTTTGGGGCTGGTTGGCAGTTCAGTAGCTCGAGTCCTAACCAAGGACCTCGGAACTGTTAAGGTAACGTCGGAGGATAGAAGCTGTTCCAAGGAGGGTGGTTTTTTTTGTAGACTCAGAATGTTCAAGTCAGGTAGATTCAGAATTCCCAAATAGCGAGGAAGCCCTTGAGGTCTTGCTCCAAGGGCTCCAATTACAACCGGGACAACACACAATTTCTTTTTCCACAGTCGCTCAACTACAACTTGCAAGTCCTGGGACTTTTTGATTTTTTTTCTTGCTGCTTATTTTCAATTCATGCATCACCAGGTATTGCAATGTCAACGAACCATACTTTTTTCTTTTCAACTATTGTTCAACTATTGTGTTGTAGGCCAAGTGCCTGTCAGTCTGAATTCTGAAGTACCACAAGATGATCATTATTATTGTTGTTGTTGTTGTTGTTGTTGTTATTATTGTTGTTATTATTGTTGTTATTATTGTTGTTATTATTGTTGTTATGATTTCTAATATCAATGTAATTAAGATTGTTGCAAATGCTTTATTATTTTTTTAAAAATATTTATACCCAGACAACACACTGTTTAACTAAAAATGGAATTTTTATACGTTATAAAATAAAAATATAGAAAAATAAGAACAGCACGTTAAAACTAAAGCCATAAAGACCAAAGAGGGGTGCGGTTTTCATGTCTGACCAACTGCCTCTCCTCCTTCCAACATCTCTGCAGCTGAGCTCCACCTTCTCAGCAAGGCCCGACATTTATTCTAGGTGGCAAACGTGTCGAAAGAAGGCAGGGAGACCCCCCTGCCCCCCCCAAATTAAGTGGACTTTGCGCAATCGCTTGAAAAGGAGGCTGCGCGGTGTGTCTCCTTGGGGCGCCCAGTGGGAGTTCATGCTGCACCCGGTGGGAATCTTCTCACCTCGTCTTTATCAAAGTCTTCATCGTTTTCAAAGATGTGGCTTGGGACCTTCTCTGGCCTGAAGGATTTGCTGAAGTTAAAAACAACCCGTTTTTAACTCAAATTGCACCATAATTAAAACAAAACAAAAAACCCCACACCTCATCATACTAATAATTAACATAGGAAGCCCCCCACCCCCACCCCCACGGCTATTCTTGGGGGCCAACTCACCCACAGGGCACCATGACTTTGAAGAAGGCTACCCACAGATGCGCCCCCCTGCCCAAGTTCAGCTGTTGGGTGGTCCACGCATTATGAGAAACCCTTAATTGTTTAATTCAACCGCTCAGATTCTCAGATTTTGCCGAGGCAAAAGGCACAGGTTTGGCCCTGCAGAAGGCGGCGTTGTAAGATGCCCCTCCAAGGTTGCAAGCCTGGGCATGCGAGAAACACCCACCCCGGAGGGAGAAAGGCTTACCAAGGCAACATTCGGAAATCGCCAGAATATTCGTCATATTTGTAGTTCACGACGTGCCAATCCGAGCTGTAGACTTTAATGCACTGAAACGAGAATTAAAACCCAGCTCAATTGCGCACATGCAAAAAAATGGGAGCAGCAGAGGGACTCAGCCCAAGGGGGGGGGGGGCGCAGGATGCGAATTCCTTAAGGAGCAGCTAGGGCAAGGGTCTCCAACCTTTGCAACTTTAAGTCTGAAGGACTTCAGCTCCAAGTCCTTCAGACTTAAAGTTGCAAAGGTTGGAGACCCCTGAGCTAGGGAATGAGATGCGTAAAGAACGGGAGGGGAGGGGGACTGGCATTCTCCATCCCTCGAAGCCCCCTTGCCCAGCCTCTTCGGATGTGGCTGTTTGGCAGGCAATGGCTGGATCCCTGGGGAAGGGGAGGCGGCTGCCTTGGGCCCCCAACGGCAAGAGAGTCTCTGCTGAGATGTCTTCTGACCGAGGCTTCCCGAGAGCCTTCTCCGTGGGAGCCCCTGTCCTCTCGGACGAATGGGCCCCGGAGTTACGAATTATCCCTGACCTACGCACCTTCCGCCGTGCTCTCAAAACTTTTCTTTTCCAACAAGCCGGGCTGGCCTAAATAGGAATTTTATTCATCTTAATTGGGGTTTGTTTGGTTTTTTAAACTTTTATTATGGGCCAAATTATTTAATATGTTTTTTAAATTGTTTTTAACTTTTATATATCTGTGTTTTCTTTTGGCTGTACACCCCCCCGAGTCCTTCGGGAGTAGGGCGGTATCAAAATATCAATAAAGCTAAACCTACGGTCTTTGAAAGTAGCACAGGTCAGATGATCCTAGCATGGTGTCAAAATGCTGCCACACAGAATAATGGTGGTTACTCCGGTTTGGTTTTGCCCTTAAAGACTTCTGCAAGGGAGTTCTTAAAGACACGAAACGTGTGACCTGCTTCCTCTTTTCGCAACGCTAACGAGCGGAAGCTGCCCCGCCAGAGCGGGTGCTTCCGCTAGAGAGGCTGACTACAACTCCCATCATCCTTCTCTAGCCAGGAGGGCTGGTAGTTACAATACCATACCATACCATACAATACAATACAATACAATACAATACAAGAGCAGAGTTGGAAGGGACCTTGGAGGTCCTCTAGTCCAACCCCCCTGCCTAGGCAGGAAGCCCTACACCGTTTCAGACAAATGGCTATCCAACATCTTCTTAAAGACTTGCAGTGTTGGGGCATTCACAACTTCTGGAGGCAACTTCTGTTCCACGGATTAATTGTTCTGACTTTCAGGAAATTCCTCCTCAGTTCTAAGTTGCTTCTCTCCTAGATTAGTTTCCACCCATTGCTTCTTGTTCTACCCTCAGGTGCTTTGGAGAATAGCTTGACTCCCTCTTCTTTGGGGCAACCCCTGAGATATTGGAAGGCTGCTATCATGTCTCCCCTGGTCCTTCTTTTCATTCAACTAGACCTACCCAGTTCCTGCAACCGTTCTTCCTATGTTTTAGCCTCCAGTCCCCTAGTCCTCTTTGTTGCTCTTCTCTGCACTCTTTCTAGAGTCTCCACATCTTTTCTACATCATGGCAACCAAAACTGAATGCAGGTGATGGGAGATTAATTTAATTTAATTTATTAAATTTCTAAACCGCCCCCTCTCCCCGAAGGAACTCTGGGTGGTGTACAGGAAAATTAAGAACATCTAAAAGATTTCAGCCATCACTTCTGGGCGGGATCCTCGGGAGTGGAAAGAACCCCACGGAAAACGAACAGGACTCTAAAATTGTACAAGAAGCGCTCTGGATGAAAAAGCTCCTTCACTATTGCTCGGGTCTCGCCTCTAACAATTATTCGGAGACCTCCCCCTGAAAATGGCTGGAAGGAGGCTGAACGTAGCTTTGAAAAAAAGCAAATAAAATCCCTTCTCAGAAATCAGGAGAAAGGAAAGCTCTCCAACTCCTCACCCATAAATTAGAGATGAACCTGCTGACTTAATGTCACGTATTTATCCGACCATCTCAGAGAGACTCTCGTAGTCCCAAGGCCAGTGATCCTTCTTCCCACCTTCTGGCCATGATCAAGGGCCCAGTCTAGGTTCCCCCCTCCCAAAAAGAGAGTGGGGGGTCTCACCTCTTGGACAAAGAGACTCTGGGCCTTCTTCAAAGCATCTTCTGGTACTGAGGAACGGACGGTCCTCCTCTGGCGACTGATAACCGAGAGCTGTAAGGAAAGGTGGTTGGTGATTTCTGAATCATTGAAGACCCTCTGGGCAGAAGGGAACTTAGGGATGGGTCTTCCCTTCCTGCTTGAGCTGGATTCTTTTCAGAAGCATCTAACTAGGCTTGGAGGAAGGGGGGTCCAGCTTCTGAACTTGTGTTAGGTTTTGACTGGACAGGGCCTTCTTGGGGGTGGTCCCAAGGCATGAGAACACCTTGTAAAGAAAGGGTTTTTTTTGTTGAAAAAAAACTTCTACCCCAAGAGCCTCCTGAGGTTGATCTATGGGATACTTCTGAGCTGGTATCTCCATGGCCAACTATGGAACCAAGCATGGCCCCAGAACAAGCATGGCCCCAGAACAAGCATGGTCCCAGAAGAACCAAGTATGGTCCAAGAAGAACCAAGTATGGTCCAAGAACAACCAAGCATGGTCCCAAAACAACCAAGCATGGTCCCAGAACAAGCATGGTCCAAGAACCACCACCATTTCTTTGGCGTGGGAGGCAGGGTGAAAAGATCACGGCCTGACAGGGCCTCCCAGAAAGGGACCGGATGGGGATCCCATGCCTGACACCCCACAGCGATGGGGAACAACTCACTGAGGCATCTTCCATGGGAAACATGAGCAGGTCCCGGAAGGGATCGCTGTAGATCTGCGCTTTCCGTTGGCTGATCACATTCTCGTAGTCCAAAGGCTGGCTCACCTTCGCTTTTTCCTGGTGGGAGAGAGGGAAGACCACATGCCTTGTTAGACGCACGGGAAGGGCCCCTGTGTTGAGGGGCACCAATGCCCTAAGAGGAGAAAGCAGGAGAGGAACAGACCCCAAGCTATGAAATATGGGCTGCTCCCAAAGGCCACCATGGACTGTGGGATGCCACCTTGGTCCCCAGCCACCTCACCTGAGTTAGGAGATGGGAGTTGTAGTCCAAGCCTTGGGCCACAAGGCTCGTGGAGAAGGGCGGGATATAAATCGAATTAAAATAAAATAAATAAAATAAATAAATACAACGGTGCCTACATTTTATTTAACTTGATGCCATGAATCCCCTTGGTGTCTGCTCCAAATCAATACACATGCCATCTATCATTGCCCTGCTTTCTTTTCTTCCCTGGGTTTGGATACTAGATCTTCCTTTGGGCAGGGAGTCGCGCCCTATTTTCTGCCAAGGGCACTCTGATTAATCCGTGTTAAACCAACAAAGTGCACAGCAATACAAGGACACCCTGATGCCTGCGATTGAAACCATCTCCCATGGAAAAAAGAAGCCGGTTTCTTTGGTCTGGAGGTGGTGATGCCAGGCGCAACCCAGGAAGAGGCCTTCCTTTGCCACCTGGTGGGTGCCCCTTCTGCTTTTTCCTTCTTGGATAAAACACGATGCCTGCATATAATACATTCGCCCCAAAGCAGTGGATTAGCCCATCCTGTGCCAACCGCGAGCCAATCCCATTTCCTTCTTGTTGGCCGCTGTCCACTCCTGGCAAAAGAACAGAGCTGCCCATGAGATAAACACACGCTATTTTAGCCAGAATGTCTGATTTGTATTAGCAATAAAAAAAGGAAAGGAAAATCGAGAGATAAACAAGAAGAGTGGAAGATAACTTGCCCCAAATCTTCCTTTTCCAGCTGGGAGATTTTGGAAAGTCTAGACTGGCATTTCTCAACCTTGGCAGCTTTAAGAGAAGTGGCCTTCAACTCCCAGAATTCCCCATCTCTTGAGCAAAATTTTAAATTGTTTTTTCCCTCTATAACATCTTACAACCATCACATTATGTCATCATGTCTGCATATATCAATCTTATATCGCTTCTATATTTATCAACATTCATCTACAGTTCTATAGATTTCTCTATTGTTTCTCGGCTGAATTAACTTTATTCCTGTTATGCAACCATTTATCCCAAATTTCTTAGTATTCAGACTCTTCTTTGTCCTTCGATCTTAATGTTAACCTATCCATTTCTGCGCAATCTAGAACTTTCTGAATCAGGAATTCCCCATCTCTTAAAGCAGCCAAGGTTGAGAAAAACTGGTCCCACCATCGCCAGTTCTGGTGGCTACTGGTGAAGTTCAAGGTCAAGAGGTCTCCAACCTTGGCAACTTTAAGCCTGGTGGACATCAACTCCCAGCTTTGCTGTCTGGGGAATTCTGGGAGTTGAAGTTTTGAAGTCAGGTTTTGAAGTTTTGAAGTCAGGCTTAAAGAAGTTGACAAGTTTGGAGCGCCCCAATCTATTCAACATCCCAGAAATGAGAGCAACCAGATCCCTGGGGATTTTAGCAATAATCCTTGACAGATGACGATTATGCAGGTGTTTTGAGAAGGCTCCATCTGGGGTTGGTCCTGGAACCTTTCAGAGGGAGGACTTGGAGGCTCGCCCTACAGGGCCAGCCAGAGGTGGCATTTGCCGATTCTCGGAACTACTCAAAATTTCCGCTACCGGTTCTTCAGAACCTGTCAGAACCTTCTGGATTTCACCCCTGGTCTAAACCCATGGTTTGTTTGTTTTTCAACCTGGGCAGCTTTTAAGATGGGTGGATTTCAACTCCACCAGAGTCCAATTCAAGTGGGCAAGGGCTGAAAAGACAACATGGAAACCATCATGATTTTTCTACATGGAAATACTACATGGAAACACTGAGGCTTTCTCCACTTTTCTTGCTCATGACTGCAAGAGAAAAACGAAGCGGAAATGCTTCAGGAAGTGGCCAATGACACAACATTTTTCTTGGCCACTAGGAACACGTTTCAAAACTGCAGCTCCTCATTTCTTTCGGCTACAGCTTTGCTTGCATCTGAAGCTCCTCCTGAGAGCATCAGCATCAAACGATATTTTTAGTTGCCGAACCAAAAACTTTCCAGCAACCACTTAGCGTAGTTCCTATGGGCCAGGAAACGACCCGATGGATTCAATTGCAGACTTCTGAGACTAGAAGGCTTTTACCGATTTATAATTGCATCTTTTCCCCTCCCATTCCTTTAAGGCAGGGGTCCCCAACCTTTGCAACTTTAAGTCTGAAGGACTTCAGCTCCCAGACTTCTCCAGCCAGCTTTGCTGGCTGGAGAAGTCTGGGAGCTGAAGTCCTTCAGACTTAAAGTTGAAAAGGTTGGAGACCCCTGGCCCAGGCCCTGACACTGACAGCTTTGCTGGCTGGAGAAGTCTGGGAGCTGAAGTCCTTCAGACTTAAAGTTGCAAAGGTTGGAGACCCCTGGCCCAGGCCCTGACACTGACAGCTTTGCTGGCTGGAGAAGTCTGGGAGCTGAAGTCCTTCAGACTTAAAGTTGCAAAGGTTGGAGACCCCTGGCCCAGGCCCTGACACTGACAGCTTTGCTGGCTGGAGAAGTCTGGGAGCTGAAGTCCTTCAGACTTAAAGTTGCAAAGGTTGGAGACCCCTGGCCCAGGCCCTGACACTGACAGCTTTGCTGGCTGGAGAAGTCTGGGAGCTCTAGAAGTCCAATAAATAAATAAATAAATAAAATAAGCTGAAGTCCTTCAGACTTAAAGTTGAAAAGGTTGGAGACCCCTGGCCCAGGCCCTGACACTGACAGCTTTGCTGGCTGGAGAAGTCTGGGAGCTGAAGTCCTTCAGACTTAAAGTTGAAAAGGTTGGAGACCCCTGGCCCAGGCCCTGACACTGACAGCTTTGCTGGCTGGAGAAGTCTGGGAGCTCTAGAAGTCCAATAAATAAATAAATAAATAAAATAAGCTGAAGTCCTTCAGACTTAAAGTTGAAAAGGTTGGAGACCCCTGCTTTAAGGAAAGGAAGTTAGCTTGGCGCATCCAAAGAGGATAGCTTCCATTTCATTCGGCAAGGATGCGATGCGAAGGCTCATCGGCAGCCATTAAGGTGAACCGCATCTCCTTCATGAGCCCTTGGGCTATGATGGAAACCAACCCGCCTCTTCCCCCTGCATCCAAAGTGGCATCCATCAAAACACTAAGTGGTGCTTTTAAGGCCCTGAAAAAAGCTTCCTTTTGGATGCCTTCGGAGGCCACGCTAGCATTAAAAAAATAAAACAGGTTGCTTGGCGAAGTCTCGCTTCCATATTTTGCAAAGCAGCTGGTGGGGGTGAGGGGTAAAGCAGTAGAAATGCAATGCAGAAATAATGCCCATCAATAGGGAGGCGCTTTTAGCGGCCAAGGATTCTCCATAAAAAGGATGAAACTCTTGGTTCTTGAGGTGGAGCTCAACTCCGTTTCTTTCGCTGAGGTTTAATCTTTGCTAACCTCAAAAGAGATTGTTCCTGAAGCAGCCCAAAAGGTGGATTCTCCCCCCCCCACCAAGAGCCCCCCCACAACTGAACAGGTCATCTTCTGTCTCACTTAGCAATTTTGGGCAAAATTGTGGCCGTACGTTAAGAAGTATCTCCAAGGGTGGCTTTCACATACCTTTCCTACCGGTTTGCAAATGTATGTGCGCACACATCTCACGTTTCCCTGTATGTGTTTGCCCGGCCTTCGGCGCATGCTCTTTGCTCAACAAATATCCCTAAACACAACAAAACAGAGGCAGGATGGATGGGCAGCCGTGGTCCCAACCGCGACTTCTGCTACCGGTTCTGGCGAACCAATCCAAACTGGCTGAATATCACCTCTGAGTATCTGTAAACCAGAGGTGGGTTTCAGCCGGTACGCTATGGTACTAGCGTACCAGTGCCTGCCTGGAGCACTGGGCACCGTTCCAGTACGCTCCTCTGGAGGGCCCACCCACCCGCCCGAGCTCTTTACCTGCATTTGAGCTCTTTGGCGCTTCCACGCACAAAGCGCATGGCACCTGCGTGACGCTCTGTCAAGCAGCCGGAGTGTCACGGAGGAGTCGCAAGAGTTAAGGCTGCATGCGGATGTTGTGGTGGATGCCGGGCCCCATTGAACTGTACTGGTTGCACTGGGATGCGGAACCCATCACTGCTGTAGACTGCACCTAGCTGGATCCTACACGAGACGAGGTCCCACCAGTGGGCTCCCCAGTGTGGGTTGAAAGAACAGCAGGCAGGCAACAGCTACTGCCCCCCCCCCCCAAAAAAAATCTTGGGTGGGTCGGTCTCCGGAGCCCGTCCAAACCGAGACATTTGACAGGACCAAAAAAGATGCTTCTTGAATTCCACCAAATTCATCCCATGAACTCAAGTTTCAGTTCGGCCTGAATTCACACCTGTTTTGCCCTCCCTGTTCGGGACAATTATCGTCACCCCCCCGGAGCCTTCAGAGAAGATGAAAGGAGATCCCTCCCCAAAGTCATCCTGCGGAGCTCAGACGCAGAGATCCCCACTTCCTCCTCCCCGCAGCAGACGTCAATTAAAGCAGAGACCAGGATGAAATTAACGCCATTTAGCAGACAATGGGTCTCTCTCTCTCTCTCCCTCTCTCTCCAGAAAGTGGGCGGGGAAGGCAATTGGAACCAGGGATGAGCAAAACGGAAAACCAGGGATCACCAGAGATCCATAACTGTCTCAGCCATCAGGTCTTCTTCTTGTCTGGTCCACTAGGCCACAGGTTCTCCTCCTTGATCAGCTGAGCCAGGGGAATGAGTATCTATTGTGACACAACACCCTGGTAAGCCCCAAATATGGAAGGGAGAAGAACTGCTTCCCTTTTCTGTCTTCCGGCTCACCTTTAGGAGACCATCCAGGCAGAAAGCTATTTTTTTGTTGCCTTTTGTTAGATTTGTGTTACGTTTGTCCTGGCATGTGCGTGTGCATGCATGTATGTGTGTGTCAGTGGTGAGTTTCAAATTTTTTAGAACCTACTCTGTAGGTGTGGCCTATTTTGTGGGCGTGGCTTGGCAAGTCATGTGACAGGGTGGGAGTGGCCACCTTTTAAAATGTGGTGAAACTCATTTAACAACGCTCTTGCTTAGCAACCAAAATTTTGGACTCAATTGTGATGATAAATTCTTTCTTTCTTTCTTTCTTTCTTTCTTTCTTTCTTTCTTTCTTTCTTTCTTTCTTTCTTTCTTTCTTTCTTTTCCTTTCCTTTCCTTTCCTTTCCTTTCTTCCTTCCTTTCCTTTCCTTTCCTTCCTGTTGGGTCACTGGCAGCGGCGGGCCAGATTTTATTTCCAGGTACGCCAGTGGAACCCCCTCTCACCGGTTCTCTAAATTTCACCAACCGTCTCTCGCAAGTAGGTGCGAGCCTGCAGAAACCCACCACTGGTGTGTGTGTTTATGTGTTGTGTGACACAATATCTATCTATCTATCTATCTATCTATCTATCTATCTATCTATCTATCTATCTATCTATCTATCTATCTATCAATCAATCAATCAATCAATCAAATAAATAGAGGTTCTTTATGCTAGAAACCCCAGAAAAGTTTTGAGCCTCTGCTCCTGTCCCCAGGGACGGCAGTTGTGCAAGGCAGGAAAATTTTGCATTCAAGAGGCCAATCCCGGGTCAGAAGGGAAAGTTGGAAAGGGATATTCAGGAAGGGCAGCCAGCCAGAGAGAGAGAGAGTCATAGAACGGAAACGTGGGCGTTTCCTTCCTGTTCTAGAAATGCGGTAATGCCAGAAAATGTAGTTATTATTTCTGATTTATACAGCTGCCCCTCTGAGGGGAAGGGCTCTCGGTGGCTTACAGCACTTAAAAACTGCAAAAAAGGACCAAAAACATATCAAACCATATATATATATAAAAAGCTAGCAATAAAACACCACAGATGAGTATCTACGGCGCCACACAACTATTGTATAAGTTTGATTACACATTCAGGTCCTTGAAACCAGGGGTGAAATCCAGCCAGTTCTGACAGGTTCTGGAGAACCGGTAGAAGAAATTTTGAGTAGTTCAGAGAACCGGCAAATGCCACCTCTGGCTGGCCCCAGGAGTGGGGAGGGAATCGGGATTTTGCAGCATCCTTCCCCTGGAGTGCGAAGGGAATGGAGATTTTGCAGTAGCCTTACCCTGGAGTGGGGAGGGAATGGGGATTTTGCAGTATCCTTCCCTTGGAGTGGGGAGGGAATGGGGATTTTGCAGTAGCCTTCCCCTGGAGTGGGGAGGGAATGGGGATTTTGCAGTAGCCTTCCCCTGGAGTGAGGAGGGAATGGGGATTTTGCAGTATCCTTCCCCTGGAGTGGGGAGGGAATGGAGATTTTGCAGCATCCTTCCCCTGGAGTGCGAAGGGAATGGAGATTTTGCAGTATCCTTCCCCTGGAGTGCGAAGGGAATGGAGATTTTGCAGTACCCTTCCCCTGGAGTGGGGAAGGAATGGGGATTTTGCAGTATCCTTCCCCTACCATGCCCACCAAGCCATGCCCACAGAACCGCTAATAAATTTTTTTGAATTTCATCACTGTTTGAAACTCTTGTCTATCTATGCACGGCGTGTGTGTAAGCTGATCCAAATGTTAATTGTGGCCAATGCAGCGCCAGCATCAGTTTTCAAACCCCGCCACATCTGTTTCACAAGAGGTTATGGGAAAGCAAGGCAAACTGCACCCCACCGAGGGTCTCTCTCCCAGATCCCTCCCCCAAAGAAAGCACTTCTTCTTGTCAGCCGCTGGTTATTTCCCCAAGGACTCCAAAGCCCATCATTGTAAGGCGGAGGAAAAAAAGCTGAAGGACCTCCCATCTCATTCCGGGCTGTGGAATTCTGGGAGTTGAAGTCTACAGTGCTTAAAGCTGCTAGGCTTAGAAGGCAAAGTTGTAGATTGTGCTTTGATTTGATTTCAACCCGACGGGTCTACGTTATAAAAAGACCCCATTATTGGGTTGGTTGTTTTTTTTTAAAGCATTTTATTTCGCATTGGTCCAAGCAAGGAAGACAACCCCCCCCCCCCCTCTCTTCATTTGAGCCGCATTCAGTTTGTTTAAATAAACAGCGTTCGAAACCCATCCTCTCTCTTGGGACTGTGCTGGACAGTTCATCTCAAAATACTTGATTCTGTTGGGAAATGTTGCCCAAAGACAGATTTATTGATTACAACTCTTGAGCAGGTCGCTAGCTCGCTCGCTTGGCTACGTTCTTGGGGAGCCACCTGTGGTTTTCAAATGATGTTATCAGAGGGGGGGGACTGACCAGCCACAAGGCCAAAGAAGCCCCATCTGACCCCCCCCCTCCCCAAGTCAAGTTTGCAAGCGACGGCCCCACCAAGACAAGGATTGGGATGAGAATCTAAGTTTAGCTTTGCTTAAATCCTATTCAACGAAGCCCAAATTCATACCAGCATCCCTCAAGAGGAGTTTCTTTCATAGCATCTGCTGGGCACTCCAAGGGCACGTTACCCATCTGCCTCTCGGCTCTTTCTCGGAGCTGAGCCAGGCCTCGACTCTGCCAGGCGAAGATGCTAAACGCTCTCTGCACATGGACGCAGGCTCTCTGGCCTTACATTTACAATACAATACAATAGCAGAGTTGGAAGGGACCTTGGAGGTCATCTAGTCCAACTCCCTGCCTAGGCAGGAGGCCCTATACCATTTCAGACAAATGGCTATCCAACATCTTCTTGAAGACTTCCAGTGTTGGGACATTCGCAACTTCTGGAGGCAGTTTCTGTTCCACTGATTAATTGTTCTGACTGTCAGGAAATTCCTCCTCAGTTCTAAGTTGCTTCTCTCCTTGATTAGTTTCCACCCATTGCTTCTTGTTCTGCCCCCAGGTGCCTTGGAGAATAGCTTGACTCCCTCTTCTTTGTGGCACCCTCTGAGATATTGGAAGACTGCTATCATGTTTCCCCTAGTCCTTTTGCAGGATGGGAAAAGCTGGCGCTTTCAGAGCAGGAAAACTGGGAATGGGGTGGGTGGGTGCCCATTCCTTGCAGCCACCCCATCTAAGAGCAGAAGCGGCTCTTCTCTGGGCTGTTCCGGGCGAAGGAAAACAGCCTCCATCCCCACAGCTGGAAAGGGGCAAGGCTTCCCCACCCACCTCCTGGCATCCCTGTTAGAAAACATTTCCCTGCTTCTCTCCTAGTCTGAATTCAGCTCTGGAAGTTTTGGAAGGGAGAACCTGCTGCTGCCTTTCACCAGTGCTTCAGAAGACGCCACTACCAAAAACCAACACCCCCTCCCCGGGGGGGGGGTGGCAGCTGTGGGCGACTGTCTTTTCATTTCCTGCCTGGCAGAGCTGCAAGAGGCTTGGCTTTCGGAGGGACTCAGCCGAAACGGAGCCTCGTGACTGGGCCTCCCCCGTCAGCCTTGGCGCCTCTGCTCTTAAGGCCCTTCCAGGCCCTTGGCTTCCTTGGATACTTGAGGGGTGGGGGCGGCCTCCTCCCCTCCCCCAAACCTGCCACGTGTCAGCCAGGAGCAGATTTCCTTCCGGGGTGGGGGGCGGGGGGCGTTGAGATGGTGGCGAAGGCCAGGGCGAATGGGGAAGGATGGAGGGGGGGGGGGCTGGGGGAAGCATGGAGGAAGCTGGGCATCCTTGGAGACAGCCGAAGCATCACCGGAGCACTTCCAGTGGCCTGCTTCCCAAACCCTCTTTTGCCCCCCACCCCAGGAAAGTCAGGGGGGGGGGAGGGAAGGGGAGAGGGGGGGGGGAGCTCTCCAAAGCAGCATCGGATGCTGCAGGTAGGAGTGAAAGGGGAGGGGGCTTTAGCAGGTGCATGCCAAGAGAGGTTGCTGGACCACTCCCCCATCCACTGGGAGTCCAGGATGCTGGCTCTGCCCAGCTGGATGGAGGCCTGGGGGGGGGGGGCTTGCTCCAGATTGCCAACAGCTTCCAGGAAGACAGTGAATGTGTGTGTGTGTGTGTGTGTGTGTGTGTGTGTGTGTGTGTGTGTGTGTGAGAGAGAGAGAGAGAGAGAGAGAGAGAGAGACACTTTCCAGATCCCGGGGGTTCTTGGATGCTCAGCCCTTCCGATGCCCAGGAAGGAGGTCCAAGACCCCCGGAGATGGGGCCGGGTGGGCGGAGGCGCTTGGGGGGGGGGGAAGGAAAGGTCTTAGGAAAGCACGCGGGGAGGGCCGGGGTGGGGGGGCTTCCAACACGGGGGAGGGAGGGCTTGACAAAGAGGGGAGGGGTCCTGGGAGCATCCCCTCCCCTCCCTCCTCCTTGGGGGTAGGAGAGGTGGGGAGAGAGGCGGGGAGCCCCCCTCCCCGGGGCGGAAGGGCGCCTCGGGGCACGTCCAGACCGCCTCTGGGTTTCCCCCGTTCCCTCCCCGGTCCCCGCCTCACCTGCGCCGGGGAGCTCCGCACCGCCTCGGAGACGCTGTGCCGCAGCTCGGCCGCCGTGCCCGGCTTGCTCAGCCGCTTGGTGAACTTGCGCACCTCCGCCGCGGCCATGGCCGGCCAGCCCGCAAAGGGACAAAGGCAGAGCCGGGCGGGGCGCGGCGGGGCCGGGAAGCAGCGGCGGCGGCGGCGGCTGCTGCTGCGGGCGGAGAGCTCCGAGCGCCCCCTGCCTGCCTGCCTCGCCCGGCCGGAGCTCCGCCGTTGCCCCGCGCGCAGCCGAAAGCGCCCTCCTCCGCCCCGCTTGGCGGCTGGGCTCCGCGGGGCGGGGACGATGGGCGTTGCAGTCCCCGCGGCAGGGCGGGGGTCCCGCGGGGAGGGAGGGAGGGGCGGAGAGGGGAAGGGGCGCCCGGCCAGGTGAGGCTCCGCTCCTCCCTCCCGCCGGGGGCCCCGCGCTCAGCCGCCTTTCGGGGTTCGGGCGACCCCCCCCCTTCATTGCAGTTAAGAGGCTCCACCGCCCCGCCCCCAAGGGAGGGGGGGTCTCCAACAACTGTGGCCTAGAGATGGAGCTCTTGCCTCACAAGCAGGAGGTGGTGAGTTCCATCCTAGGTAGAAGCAGACGTAGGGTCTCCTGCTTGGGCAGGGGGTTGGACTAGATGACCTGCAAGATCCCCTCCAACTCTTATCGATCTGTTACTTCAAGAAAGAGAGAGAGCGAGAGAGCAAGAAAGAGTGAGGGGGAGAGAGGGAGGGAGGGAGAGGCAGAGGGAGGGGGGGATAGAAATCCTAGGTAGAGGCAGATGTAGGGTCTCCTGCTTGGGCAGAGGGTTGGACTAGATGACCTACAAGGTCCCTTCCAACTCTTATCAATCTGTTACTTCAAGAAAGAGAGCGAGAGAGAGAGCAAGAAAGAGGGAGGGGAGAGAGGGAGGGAGAGAAAGGGTGAGAGAAAGAGGAAAGGGGGAGAGAGGGAGGGAGAGGCAGAGGAAGGGAGGGGGGGAGAGAGATCCTAGGTAGAGGCAGATGTAGGGTCTCGTACTTGGGCAGGGGGGTTGGACTAGATGACCTGCAAGGTCCCTTCCAATTCTGTTCACGTTAAAGCAGCTTTTGGGGGCGAGACGCACGGTAGGAGCCCCAAAGGGGGCCGCGGAAGAGGCGGCAGGGCAGGAGACCCACGCTCCCTCCCCTGCTCCCAAAAGCCTGGACTCCCTCCCCCTCACGCGGGGGTCTCCAGGGGCAGGTGGGGCGAAACTCCCCCCCCCCACCTCTAAAACGTCCTGTAGGTGTTTTCTGTCCAGAGGCTGCTAGGGCAGGTGTGGCTCATTTTGGGGACCAAGGGGTACCAAAACCCTTCTGGGCATCACTTCGGTTCAGGTTGGACCAGGTGATGCTTTTTGGAAACACCTGGAAAAGCCCCTCCGATGTTGGGGAGGGGGACAGAAAACAGGGAACAAAATGGACCAACCTAGGGCCAAGCACAAACCTTCATCCAGCTCTTGTGTGTGTGGTGTGTGTGTGTGTGTGTGTGTGTGTGTGTGAGAGAGAGAGAGAGAGATTAAAAATAAATAAATACAAACGCCAACGTGTTTCTCGGTGTGACCCATTTTTAATAACACATCCTTTGTTTTCTTAAGCAGCTGCCACCCTCAACAACCTTCCTTGCAGGTTCCCCCCCCCCCGCCCATCCCCCCCTGCGCGAAAGGTTGCGTCATTGGCGATTGTTTTACAAATATTTACAAAGCCTTGGAAATGTAACTCTAAACAAGGATAACAAAACAAAAAAACAAAACCCAAAACTTAAAACTACAGTATTTTTTGTTTTAAAAAATATGTAAACAGTTTTTTTTATTTTTTATTTTACATCGTTTTGTAAAACGTAAGAATTGTTCCTAATGCAGCTTTTTAAGTTGCTTTAAAGTGAGCGTAGTATCTATTCCCCCTGTGCCTGGGATTAAGGAATGAGAAAACTCTTTTCGTAGAAATATTGTGCTCCAGTGTGCAAAAAAAAAGAAAAGAAAAAAGAGGGGTGGGAAGGGAACAGAACCGAGGGTCACAAAACAGTGAGAAGAAGACCACAGAAGTCCACGTTTATAAAACACCGAAACGAGGTTGCCGCTAATCCATCTGCGGGGGGAGGGCGGGATTCGAAAAGAGGACCGGTCTCACGGAAACTTAAAAAAAGTTCTGGCCAGAAATGCAGCTCGGTTGCGGGAAATTAAAAAACAGGCCCGCTTTTGGCAGAGGGAGGGGATTTACTTTACTTTGTGCAATTGCAAAAGGATCGGAGGGGGGCTAGGGGGGCTGGGGGCGCGGGAAGCCACGGAATCAGCTCCATTTTCACCTGTGCAAAAACTGTTCCTGGGTGACACCTCCCCCCCCCCCCAAAAGGGACACCTCCTCCCGCGAATGTCTCGCCGTACACTTTCCGTGCGAAGATTATTCCGCGGTCCAGCGCATCGACGTAGCAACAGAAGGATCCGGAAATCGCAAAGGCGCGCTTTTCTTGTTTTGAGAGAGAGAGAGAGAGAAGCTGCTGGCCCCTCCTTTCTAATCTAAAAAGCGGTGGGGAGGGGGGCTTTCAGAGTAGGGGAGGAGAGAGAGAGTTGGGCGGGGAGGGGAGGGGAGAGGCTGCCTTTTCGGGCGCTCCAAGCGCAGCCGCGTTAAAAGGAAGGAATTGAACGCGAAGCCGACCTCCAGCGCAAGATCGTACGCCGCGTCGCCGAAAGCACAGGACTCTCACAACCTGGAGGGGTACCATGAACGCCAGGCTGCGGAGGTACCGGTGGCTCTTCAAGAGAGATTTTTCTTCTTGTTGATGAAGACTTTGATGGCTCCGGTGAAGTCGGCCGAGAGAAGCACCTCGGGGTGGTCCGCCTTCAAGGCGCCTTAAAAGACAGAAGTTGTGGTTTTTAGAAAAGAGGGAGTAGGGCAGGGGTCTCCAACCTTTGCAACTTTAAGTCTTATGCAACACGTTGCCTCTAGCTCAGGGGTCTCCAACCTTTGCATTAAGGTTCACCTTAATGGCCGCCGATGAGCCTTCACATCCTTGCCGAATGAAATGGAAGCTATCCTCTTTGGATGCGCCAAGCTAACTTCCTTTCCTTAAAGCAGGGGTCTCCAACCTTTGCAACTTTAAGTCTGAAGGACTTCAGCTCCCAGAATTCTCCAGCCAGCAAAGCTTCAGAGCTGAACTCCTTCAGACAAAGCTGGCTGGAGAAGTCTGGGAGCTGAAGTCCTTCAGACTTAAAGTTGCAAAGGTTGGGGACCCCTGGAGTAGAGGAAATGGGAGGGGGACACTTGCAAAAGACCCTCATTCGATCCTTAACTCTGCTCGGGATAAGGGACCGAAGAGGGAGATGGGGGGGGGGGGGGAAGGACCCAGGAGAGAGGGAGACACCCCCAGTGGTGGGTTTCAAAATTTTTAGAACCTCTTCTGTAGGTGTGGCCTGTTTTGTGGGAGTGGCTTGCTGGCCATGTGACCAGGCGGGAATGGTTTTCCGGCCATGTGACTGGGTGGGAGTGGCTTGGCAGTCATTTGACCAGGTGGGGGCGGCCAACTTGTAAAATGGGGTGAAACTCACTTAACAATGCCCTTGCTTAGCAGCCAAAACGTTGGCTCAGGAACTCTGGCATTTGAAGCACGCAAGTCTTAAAACTGTCAAGTTACGAGACCTTCGCACCCCTAACCCTTTAGGAACCCCCGCCCCCCCAGGGGTGTTCAAACTTGAGAGCTTTAAGACTAGTGGACTTCAACTCCCAGAATTCCTCCTCTCTCTCTTCCTCTGGATGATGGGCGGGGGGGGGGGGGAGGGAGGGACCTGGAACTGGTTCTAAACGGCCCTGGAGATTTGTGGAACCTCTTCTGTAGAAGAGGCTAGAAGTGGCAGGATCCCACCCCTGCACACCCCCCACCCACTTCCACACATATTGCAAAACAAAAATTGGGGTGGGTGTGGCCAGGTTTTCTATCTTACTGGATTTTGGAGCAGCGTTATGGTTGAGATTTTCGCGTTGAATTTGTATTTTTACCGACAAAGAGATAAAAGGAGACTTACTATAGATCTATTTCAAGTTATTGAGCTCTCGTCAGCTAGCCCGACCCTTTCTGGGATTCCTCTCCCCTGCCTTATTTAACATCTCTGGCCCCAACGACCTGGGGGGGGGGGGAGGGATGGGGGGAGGAGATCAGAAGCTAGCTGCAGGGGTCTAAAAAAAAGTGGGGCTCCCTGGCCTTGGGGGGGCCTCTTCAGGGAAGCTCTGCTGAGTTTGCTAACTGTGAAGTTGGGGGCAGCTGGAGGAGCCCCCGGGCCAGAGAAGGCCAAACCTGGACACCTACCAGAAGGAATGGGGTCTGCAGCCCCTGAATCTTCACTTTTGCTTTCTCCTGGGGGCTTCTCAGGTGTTTCGGAGGAGACCATCAGGCTGGGGTTGGGGGCGAAAATGGCGGAAGTGACCACAGCATTGTGCGCTAGAAAGAACGAGAAGGAAGCCAGTGAGGAGTATTCTCCAAGGGAACACAGGAGAAGAGAGGGAGACAGACAGAGAGAGAGAGAAAGAAAGAAAGAGAGAAAGAATAAGAGAGGGGGGAGAGAGAATGAGAGACAGAGAGAGAATGAGAGAGGAGGAGAGAGAAATAATGACAGAGAGAGAGAGGAAAAAGAATGAGAGAGAGGGAGAAAGAATGAGAGAGGGGGAGAGAGAAAGAAAGAAACCAGAGAGAATGAGAGAGGGGGGAGAAGAAGAATGAGATAGAGAGAGAGGAGGGAGAGAGAGAGAGAGAAAGTATGAGAGGGGAGAGAAAGAATGAGAGAGAGGGAGAGAGAGAAAGAGAGGGAGGGAGAAAGAATGAGAGAGGGGGGAGAGAGAAAACAGAATATGAGAGAGAGAGAGAGAGAGAGAGAGAGGGAGGGAGGGAGGAGAGGGAGAAAGAATGAGAGAGGGGGGGAGAGAGAGAAAAGAGAGAGAGAGAGAGAATGAGAGAGAGAGAGGGGGGGGGAGAAAGAATGAGAGAGGGGGAGAGAGAAAAAGAGAGAAAGAGAGAAAGAAAAAACCAGAGAGAATGAGAGAGGGGGGAGAGGAAGAATGAGATAGAGAAAGAGAGGAGGAAGAGAGAGAGGGAGAAAGAACAAGAGGGGAGAGAAAGAATGAGAGAGAGAGGGAGGGAGGGAGGAGAGGGAGAAAGAATGAGAGAGGGGGGGAGAGAGAAAAGAGAGAGAGAAAGAGAGAGAGAGAGAGAGAGAGAGCGTTGTGTTCTTTTTCTGTAGGGGGATTTTATTCAGAATATCCTCTAGAAACGTTTTTGACCTCGAGGGCAACTGAGGCACTTTAAGTGGCTATTTAGCTTCTCCAGGAAATCCACACACATAAGGAAGAACACTGCAGCTCCTCTTTCCCCAAATACGCCCCCTCTCCCCCCCCCCACAACCTCCACCAGTTGGTTCCACCCCTGGATTTTACAAGCCGAGGGTTGCCCCCTGCTGCTTGAGGCCCCCTGGGCAGTGATGCGCCAGCTGCCTCCCGCTGCCCTAGACCAATACCCAGGACCCCCGAAGGCCACCCTTCCCCAGAGCGCATCCGGGGGAGCCCCGAGGGGAGGGCACCCCACCCCGGCTTTACCTTTGACCCCCTCCCAGAAGTCGTTGCGATCTCTCCGGACGGAGGAGAATTTGCTCAAGTCGTGGTAGGTGCTCCAGATGTAGAAGTACTTGTCTTCCGAGCCACTCACGATGTAGGTGAAGTCGTGGCTGGGGGGGGAAGGTGGGGGGAGAGGGAGGAGACCCTGTCAGAGTTTGTTGCAAAAATCACAGATAGCTGATTCAGTAGGATCCATTAACCTCTTTATATACGTGTGTGTGTGTGTGTGTGTGGCATTTGTGCTGATAAATAAATGAAGGGAGACTAGGATAGATCTATTTCCAGCTATTTAGCTCACATCCCATGAGGTGCTGTAACATAACAATTAATACATACATACATACATGCATGCATGCATACACACACACACACATCCATTCACACACATATACACATATATACATATATAGAATTTTTTGCTGATAAATGAAGGGAGACTAGGATAGATCTATTTCCAGCTATTTAGCTCTCATCAGCTAGCCATACCCTTACTGGGATTCGAACCAGGGCAGTATTACACATTACATGTGTATGTATATGTGTGTGTGTGTGTGTGTGTGTGTATACACACACACACACACAATACCAACAGCTGGTTCACAGGCAGAGAACAGTTACATATTATGTATGTGTATGTATGTGTGTGTGTTTATACACACACACACCACATATATATATGCATACATACATACAAATACACACACACACACACACACACACAATACCAACAGCTGGTTCACAGGCAGAGAACAGTTACATATTACGTATGTGTATGTATGTGTGTGTGTGTATATACACACACACCACATATATATATGCATACATACATACAAATACACACACACACACACAATACCAACAGCTGGTTCACAGGCAGAGGAGAGAACAGTGTTGTTCCAGTTCAGAGTTGCAGGCAGACTAGTTTCAGTTTCAATTCTCAGCACAGCTCCCATCTGTTTCAGAGCTCCCACTGGCTGACCTGGTTACTAAGCCCTATTCCTTGGTACCATGCCTCTGCCAGTTCATGAATACTCTGACAGGCCCCTTTCGTTTCCAGGGGACGTTCCGCCTGCCCAAGCCCCCCCGACCTCAGGGGAAGCCCCGTCAAAGGGGAGCCGGTCCCGAGCTCCGAATTTACGACACGCTCGTCCTGCCCTTCGGCCAGGAGCTCTGAACCTCCCTGCTCTCTCCCTTCCTCACCTGAAACTGGCTTTGATCTGGCTGCTGCTGTTGACGTAGCCTTTGTACTTCATGGAAAGAGAGAGGTCCCGCAGATCGTAGAGCCGGATGCGCGAGTCGTTGGAGGTCACCAGGATCTAGTGGGGGGCAAGGAGGCGTTTTCGTTCAAGGGGGTGGGTGGGGCAACTTTTCAACCCAGACTGGCGGCAGGGGCTCACCTGGGCCACCCCTGGGATTAGCTGTACCAATTCTGCTTGCTTGCTTCGCACCCCATCTTTTGCCACCCTGACACCGGCAACGGTGGGAGGGGGGGGGAGTAGGGGAAGAGGATTTGGGGTGTGCTGGGATTGGAGCAGAGCCGGCCCCGACTGTGAGGAGCACCAACCGAGCACGAGGTCAGCCAAAGACCTGCAAACGGAGATGGGATAGGCCCCGAAGGCAGGGTCCCTTTTCGTTGGGCATTGACTGACAGCGTGGAATGGGAGGGGGCCAGGGGAAAAAGAGGGGGGGGGGTTAATTGCATCGCTGTTCATGCCAAACCCAACAGATTCCACCTGCTCCGCTCTGTAACTGCTTTCTTCTCCCATATACTCTTTTTTTTGGGGGGGGGGGGGGGAATGAACCAGGACCCTTTCTTGGCTAATTCAGTAAGCGGGATGGACATTGGCTTGCAGGCAACCAGCCAAGATGCCTTCGGACGGTGGCCTGTGGTTTAACATCTGCCCTCTGACGGACGGCCCCAATCCCTTTGGGAAGCCACGGGCTTTGGAAGCTTGATGACTCCCGCTTGCGACGGTGGCCGTATGAGCAGAAACCGCCTGGGCACGTAAGTCCCCTCCCACAGGTAGCGCCCTGAGACTCAGCCTAGCCCAATGATGGTGAACCTTGTTGACACCCAGTGCCCAAACCGGAAGTTGCGTCCATGTGCGCACGTCGGAGTGCTGGAAACCTGAAGACCAGCTGGCTGGCACCCACCTGCCTGGTTTTTCTGCTGTTTTGGGGTCCATTTTCAGGCGAAGTTTTGGATCAAAAACGGCTTGAAAACAGCCCTAAAAACAACCTGACTTTTGACCACTTTGGGGCCATTTTCAGGCGAGTTCGGGCCAAAACTGGCTTGAAAACAGTCCTAAAAACAACCTGATTTGGGGGCGTTTTGGGGTCCATTTTCAGGCGGGTTTTTGGATCAAAAACGGCTTGAAAACAGCCCTAAACACAACCTGATTTTTGGCTGTTTTGGGGGTCATTTTTCAGGCCGTTTTCCAGTGACCCAGCACCCACGAAGACCAGCTGGAAACCCTGTGTTCCGGAGACCAGAAGAGCCGCTGGCGACGGCAGGCGTGCCCACAGAATGGGCTCTGCGTGCCACCTCTGGCCCCCTGCCGTAGGTTCCCCATCCACAGGCCTAGCCTGTTGCTACCTTGTTTTCCCCCGGCAGGGGCTCGATCCCCGTGATCTTCCTCCCCACTCGATTCCGCCCTCGGGTCGACCTCACGTGGATCTGAGTGTGGTACTTGAGATGCTGAAGAGAAACACAGGAGGAGGGAGAAAGGAGGTTTCACAGACGCCCCGAGATTCAGGAAAGGGCCACGGCGGAGACGGGGGGTGGGCCCTGCGGAGATCTGCAGGGGAAAGCCATGGGGCCAGCAGAGGCTGAAAGCTGGGGTCCCGGGGAGGGGGGGGGGCTCACCTCCGTGTCGTAGAAGATGCACCGCCCGTCGTAGGTGCCAATCACGGCGTATTTGCCATTCTGGCAAAAGTTTGCCGCGGTGATCAGCTTGGTCTGTCCGTCCACCTCGTTCCAAAGGGCCACTTTTTTGTCAGGGATGTTCCATAGCCGAAGCTTGCCATCCAGCGAGCCGCTTAAGAAGTATCTGTCATCCTTTAAAAAAAATATAATAATAAGGGGGGTGGGGGTGGCAGAAGAGCCCTTGTCAAGCCTGCAGCTTTCTTGAGGGTCTCTGGCCTGCCACACTTTCTGTTATTCTGCTATGCCTTTTCTCGGGTGGGAAAATTGTACGGAGTGAGATGGTCATAAATGTGAGTTTATGCACCTGAATTTTGATCACAAGACCCTGGGGATGCTGTGACGGTCGTAAGTGTGAAAGACAGTCATAAGTCTGTGACCTACTGGGTGCGTTATAAGGTTTTGATGACCATCTTCAAGGTGCTCCATGGCACGGGGCCTAGCTACCTACGAGACCGTCTATTGCCCCATACATCCCTACGACGGACTCGCTCCCAGGGAGAGGGTCTTCTCCGTCGAGCGGGCAATGCCGGTTGGCGGCTCCCAGGGGAAGGGCCTTCTCTGTGGTGGGCCCAACCCTCTGGAACGGCTTACCTCCCGATCTCCGTACCATCTCGGACCTCCGCTTGTTCCGCCGGCACTTAAAAACTTACTATTTTCATCTGGCCGGCCTAGCATGATCTACTCCGCACCCTACTGTCTTATAACAAATCAAAGTTTAATTTATGGGTTTTAAAATTTTTTAAGCAGGGTCTTGATTTAATTTATTTATTATTTAGTAATAGTTTGTATTTATGTATATTTATTTTAAATCTCTGTTCGCCGCCCTGAGTCCCTTTGTGGTGAGATGGGTGCGGGTTACAAATGTGAATAATAATAATAATAATAATAATAATAATAATAATAATAATAATAATAATAATAATAATAATAATAATAATAATAATAATAATAATAATAATAATAATAATAATAATAAGTCGCTTTTTTCACTGTCATGGTAACTTTGAATGTCAGCCCTGCAAGCCCTCTTTCCTTTTGGGTCTTTGGCCTGCCACACTTTCTGTTATTCTGCTATAATAATAATAATTTAATATTTATAGAACCGCCCCTCTCCCCATAGGGACTATGCCTTTTCTATGGTGGGAAAACAGGAGGAGGGGATTGTACGGAGTGAGATGCTAGGTAGCCAAAACAAAATTCCTTTCTAGAAAACCCAAGGTCATCATCCTTTGTCTTTGCACACTCTGCACCTGACCGGAACTGGAGGGGTGGAAGCTGCCAGCCTGGCAGTGGGAGACCGGACCATGGGATGGGCTTTGTGGGTGTGCAAGATCTTGAACTTTCAACTGGGTGGGGAAAACCGGGAAGCTTTCAGATTCGGGTTTCCCCAGATGTGC
Organism: Rhabdophis nuchalis; assembly: GCA_039707465.1. Classification (NCBI taxonomy): domain Eukaryota; kingdom Metazoa; phylum Chordata; class Lepidosauria; order Squamata; family Natricidae; genus Rhabdophis; species Rhabdophis nuchalis. The sequence goes on along the minus strand of CM077657.1, from coordinate 22,839,191 downwards.
CAACGTGGCTCTCTTCATCCATGGGAACTTTGAGGAATCCTTTGCCTCGGACTCTGATTTACTTTTGGATGCTATTGGGATCCCTGACACTCTTTCAACTCAGAAACCAGGATATCGACCAGGGAGAGGCATCTTGGCAGCTGCCGGAGGGCAATCCGGGGCCCGTTTGCTCCAGGGGTGTCCTTCCTCTGCCATATTTGGGTATGCTGGCTTTCTCCCCCTCCCTCTCAAGGTGCACAAACACCCCGGTGGGTTGAAAATATAGCACGAAATTAAAGGAAGGGGCCACTGCCACTCACCCTGGGATGGAAGGCGATCGCAGTGACAAAGTCGATGTGCTGGAAGCAGCAGAGGCATTCCCGCCGGGATATGTGCCATAGCCGGACGGTCTTATCCATGGACGAGGAGAGCAGGAAGTAATTCTGCAGGAACAGGAAGCAGACGGAGGGTTGATTCCTGGGGTGCCCAAACTACAGAAGGATCGTGTTCATGTATCTATCAAACTTCCCCCTCACAGGAGGAAAAGGAAAATAGGCAAAACCCCAGCAAGAGAAGAGGAAAGGAAGAGAGGAAGAGGAGAGGAGGAGGAGAGAAGGAAAGAAGAAAGAGGAAAGGAGACGAAGATTGGGAGGGATGGGAAGAGGAGGAGAGAGGGTAGGAAGAGAGGAGTAGAGGAGCTGAAGGAGAAGAAGGAAAGGGACAGGGGAGGAGGAAAGAAGAAAGTAGAGAAGAAGGGAGGGAGAAAAGGAAAGTGTTAAAATAAAATAGGCATATTGGGATGGTAAGCAAAGCAATCTCCTTTTTGTATATCTTAATTTTTTATATGGAAAAATGGTTAAAAGAGTGAAACTACAACAAGAATATTGATTACGTAGACCTGTAAATGTATGTATGGTGGGACTAAAAATAAATTTAAAAACCTTTTAATTAAAAAAAAACACCCTTCTCCCTCACAGGAGTGGAGGATGGGACCCCCGAATGCTTGCGGCCCCAGCCAAAGAAACGCAGGAGCAAATTAAGATTTCATCTGCGCTAACAACGGGGGAATAGATCACCGAGGAAGGGAATAGTCCAGCCTGGTTTTGGAATCCCCAAATGAATCGGGGTTGGGGGGGAAACCACAGCGGAAGGTTTTCCATCTCCCCTCCCTCTTCTCTGGCGAAAACGGAGGGTGCCTGGTCAGGATGTGATGGCTCTTTTGCTGGTTTTCTTCAGGGAGAAGCAGAAGCGGGGTTCCCCCAGCACACCGGGAGATCACAACTGCCTTAAAAGGTCAACAGCGGGAGGAAATCGGGATCCCCTTACTTTCGACCAGGACAAATCCAGCAGATCCGCCGTGTGGCCTTTGTATTTGCAGAACGGCCGCTGCCGGAACGGCGTGCTCTTGTCGTCGGGGTCCTCGTCAGTCCCGCTGCACACCTGGGAAGCAGGTTTCAAAGGATGACAGGAAGCCCCTTGAACCGGGGGACATCCCACCTCCTCTTGCTGGAAGCAGGCAGGGAGGACAGCCTACTCCCTCTCCCACAATCCCTGGTCGTTCCCACCAGGGGTGGGTCTCGGGCCACTTCTAGCCTCCTTCTCTAGAAGAGGTTCCACAAATCTCCAGGGCCGTTTAGAACTGGTTCCAGGTCCCTCCCCTCCGCCCGTCCGCCTGTCATCCAGAGGAAGAGTGAGAGGAGGAATTCTGGGAGTTGAAGTCCACAAGTCTTAAAGCTGTCAAGTTTGAACACCCCTGGGGGGAGGGTTCCTAAAGGGTTGGGGGTGCCAGGGTCTTGTAACTGGACAGCTTTAAGACTTGAGTGCTTCAAATGCCAGAGTTCCTGAGCCAACGTTTTGGTTGCTAAGCAAGAGCGTTGTTAAGTGACCATTTTATACGTCGGCCACACCCACCCAGTTACATGGCCAGCAAGCCACTCCCACAAAGCAGGCCACACCTCTCTGCAACTCTGTGCTTTCTCAGCCCTTGGCCACTTTTAAGAGGGGTGGGCTTCAACTCCCAGAATTCCCCACCCAGCAAAGCCAAGCTGAACAGCCCTGCTGGCTACCGTGGGGGGCTGCAAAGACCCCTTTCGAAGGGTGCAGGAGAAACACCGAAGGATAGAAAACTCCACGGAGGACTCCCTACCCCCCCGCCCCCAAACCTTGTGCCCACCCGACTCACCCCTGTATCGTTATCCGACTTGGCTGAGTTCAAACTCTCTTGGGACGGGGAGGGGGAGACGCGGCCTGGAAGGCAAGACAGGACAACCAGCTGAAGGGGGCTTCTCGGAAGGACCCCTCCCCCGCTCCCTGCTCCAGGGGAGCTCGGCTGGCCCGCCGCCCAAGCAGACGATGGGGGCACCTTCCGAGTTGTACTTCATTCTCATGTTGTTGAAATAGTCGAAGGCCGTCTTTAGCACCCAGATGCGCACGAGGTTGTCCTGGCCCGCCGAGGCCAGCAGCCGGCCGCAGTGTGAAAACTTCATGGTCCAGACGGCGCCCTGTCCGAAAACGGCAAACTTGGGTTTAAGGAGCCCCTGCGCTCGAAGGATGGCGCACGCGCACAGCCTCTCTGGCCAGACCACCGGGGGGGGGGTGGGGTGGCAGGGTGGGGTGGCGCAACTCACCATGTGCTCCCCGCTGAGATCCTGCACGACTTTCACTTGCTCGAAGTCGTAGGGCCCCTTGAAGCCGTGAGCGGCCTTGAATTTCACCGGCCGGGTGTACGGCATGCCCTCGTCATCGCTGGATGATGGGTCATCTTGATCCGTGTGGAAGACTGAGGGGGGAGAGAGAGAGGGAGAGAGAGAAGGTGAAGATACGTCTCCTATTTGACCTATTTATGTATCCAATGATTGTATTTCATCCTATACCATATTTTTCGGAGTATAAGACACACTCTTTTGAAGAGGCGAATTTAAAAAAAAAAGTTTTTGCACTCTGCAAACCTCCCCAAAACGGCCTGTTTCCCCCCCCCCAAAGGCATGCATAGCCTTTAGGAGGCTTATAGAGTGCCCCCGTTTTCTGCCCTCCCCAGCCCTAAGAGCACTCTGGAAGCCTCCTAAAGGCTCTGCACGTCCATTTTTGCAAAAGGGGCGGAGTTTCAGGATGCCAAAAAAAATGCTGCATTCAGTGTATAAGACGCACCCAGATTTTCACCCTCTTTTTTGGGTTGAAAAAGGTGCGTCTTCTACTCCGAAAAATACGGTAACTATTGTATTTTACCCTGCTCTTCTTGTTAAATTGTTTGCACAGAACGCTATTGGTAATTCACGTTTGAACCTTGCATGTTGTGGCCTAAAGCAGGGGTAGTCCACCTTTTTATACCTACCGCCCACTTGTGTATCTCTGTTAGCAGTAAAATTTTCCAACCGACCACCGGTTCCACAGTGATGGTGATTTATAAAGTAGGGAAGTCGCTTAAATTTTTAAAAAAAGGAAAGTGCTACAGTATGGGACAAAACCCCCACCGCCCGCCATGAAAGCTGGAACGCCCACCGGTGGGCAGTAGGGACCAGGTTGACTACCACTGGCCTAAAGGCTAATCAGGAAATAAACGTGGTCCTCTCATAATGGCATACCCAAGAGGTTGCTGGCAAGGATGAAGACCCTAACCCAGGGGTCTCCAACCTTTGCAACTTTAAGTCTGAAGGACTTTAGTTCCCAGACGTCTCCAGCCAGCACAGCTGGCTGGAGAAGTCTGGGAGCTGAAGTCCTTCAGACTTAAAGTTGCCAAGGTTGGAGACCCCTGCCCTAACCCTTCCACAACCACCCCCACCTCAATCATTCTGCCTTTAGACAGCACCTTTGCATGCAAAGAAATGGCGAGGCGGGTATGGAAGCTGTTCTGGGCCAAGGAGGAGGGTGGGGTGGGGGGCTTTTCCCTGCCTTGTCTTCCAGGAATGCCAAGGGTGAAACACAGGGGGAGGGTGGAGGTTGGCTTGCAAAACCAGCGGTGGCCTTTGAGTCATTCCTGCAGGCTTTGGGTAAGATGGGTCACGTCTATGCAGCCACCGGACGTCGTGGGGTCCCCGTCGAACAAAGGCAGCGGAGCTCGAAAATTCAGCCCCGTCCCTCCCTCCCTCCCCCTTTTAGGGTTCAGGAGAAGCCCCCCCCCCCACCTCCGCCCCCCCCCCCCACCTTCGTCTCGGACACTCTTCACTTTGTTGACGGCCCGTTCTCCGTACTCTTCGGCCAGATGGCGAGCCCTCTTGACCGATTTGCCCAGGAATTTCTTCAGCTGCGTCCTTCGGAAAAAAAAAACCGAGAAAGAAAAAACTCTTCCTTAGCCAGCCGGTTTGGTCGGCCAAGATCTCCGACAGCTAGGAGTCTCGGAGAGTCGCGAACCAATGAAGCGAACTAATGGTCTCCTGCAAACTCCACTCCCCTTTCGCTCCTCTTTTGTTTCCTCTGGGAGGGGCCCTTCACCGTCCACCTGTGGCCTTCCTCCCAAGTTCTTTAGCTCTTCCCTTCGTCTGGCAGCTCTGCACATGCACACACTGGGAACAGGCTCCAGCTGCTCTTCTGCCCCACTGATGTCTGACTCTGAAGGCAGCTGATAACTGTCGGACAGCCCTGGCCCCCTCTCTGCCCCGACGCAGAGCCCTCCTCAGAGCCTTCCCCAGACTCCAGGACTGGCCCAGGTTCCTCCCCAACCCTCCTCACTGTCTGAATCCACTGCCAGCTCCACTGGCCGCTGGTGGCAACAGGGACCTTCCAGAAATCTCCGAGAAAGAGGACAGAAATGGGAGGAGCAAAAAACATTCCTGAAAACGGGTGTCCTGGTTTGCAGGCTGAAGCTATTTCGGTCCGTCCTGATTTCGGGACGGGACCTAGCTATCTGCGGGATCGCATCCTGCCCATACATCCCTGCGGCCGATTCACTCCCACAGAGGGGGACTTCTCCGGGTGCCGTCCACTAGGCTATGCCAGCGGGCGACGCCCAGGGGAAGGGCCTTCTCTGTGGCGGGCCCGACCCTCTGGAACGACCTTCCCCCCGAAATTAGAACAACTACGGACCTCCACTCCTTCCGTCAAAAACTAAAAACTCACTTCTTCTGCTTGGCCGGCCTGGGGTAATTGAACTGTTTTTAGGGTTTTTAGAGGTTTAGTTTTAGTTTTAGTATGGGATTTTAGCGCAGGGTTTTAGTTTAATTCTTTTTAATATTGTATTATGTTTGTGGTTTTATACATGTATTTTTAAATTCCCTGTGCACCGCCTCGAGTCCCTTCGGGGAGAGAGAGCGGTTGATAAATATTATTATTGTTGTTGTTGTTGTTATTATTATTATTATTTCCTCCCAAACCCCACTAAGAAAAAGGACAAAGCAGACCCTCCGCCCAACTTAACCCTAAGAGCCTCACGTTTTCTGCTTCAAGCGGCCCCCGTCGGTGTCGCTCTGCTGCAGCTGCAGCTTGTCTTCGTCATCCGACTGGGCCCCGTCGTTACTGTGCAAGGCAAGGGGAAGAAGGTTCATTGTTAGATCACCGAGGACTCCAAATCTTTGGGGCATCAAGGAGGAGGACTGCCCTGTGTGGTGCCAGGCTCAACCTTTGGAGGCAGAGGTGGCACCGGTGGCTGCAGGAGAGTGGTACCAGGAGCCCCGAAGAGCCCCTCTGTGGCTCATGTGGCCCCTTGCAGCCCCATCCGTGCCGAGTGGCGCAAGCAGAGGAAATGGGCTCGTGGGCATCCCAGCGCTGGCTCCGCACCTGACGTATTCCTTCGTCCGCCGCATGATGTGCAACGTCAGGGGGTTGATGCCCGGGGGCAGCTTTTCCTCCGCCAAGCTCAGGGGTATCTCCTCGCCCGTGTCCAGGTTCTTGATCATGACGCTGGCCAGGATTTCCTACAGGGAAGGGCAGGAGAGAAAAGCGGTGAGCTTCATCTTTGGGGATCCTTCCAGGGTGGCCGTCGAGAGCTAGAGACGGGTTCTGACCCGGGCTTCCTTAACAAGCATGAAGCAGATCCTGGGTCCCGGCAAAACCTCTGTTATCTACACCAGGGGTCTCCAACCTTTGCAACTTTAAGTCTGAAGGACTTCAGCTCCTAGCTTTGCTGGTTGGAGAATTCTGGGAGCTGAAGTCCTTCAGATTTAAAGTTACAAAGGTTGGAGACCCCTGATCTACACGACTGTGAATTCCTTTCATTTACAGTCAGCCAGGCTTGGCAAACAGTCTTTCCAAGGAATGTTTATCCACACGAACCTTATCTCGCTTGGAGAGCTGCCAGACAACTTGTTTCCAAACACAGGCCAAGACAAAACTTGGCAAAGAGTCTCTTATAGTCACAAACAGAACTTTCCCCTCTTGATATGACCGAAGGAACAATTGTTTCCTGCAAAAGCCCCCTCCCCATTCGCCCCTCTTTTGTTTCCTATGGGAGGGGCCAATCACCTCCAAGGGGTGGCTTTACTCCTAAGTCGACCCTGCTTTCTTAGTTGTTCTTGTCTTCTGGCAGCTCTGCGCATGCGCACACTGGGAACAGGCTCCAGCTGTTCCTCTGCCTCACTGCTGCCTAACTCCCTCACTGCCTTCGACGCAGAGCCCTCATCTGAGCTTTCCTCAGCCCCCAGGACTGTCCCATGTTCCTCCCCAACCTCCTCACTATCTGACTCTGCAGCCAGCTCCACTAGCCGTTGGCGGGCCACATGAAGACGGATTCGGGTCAAGATGCATCAAAGGGACAAACTAGAGGGCCCCCCCCAGGCCTTTGCAAGGGGAAGGCTCCCTTCTTCTGCGACCACAAAGAGCTGCTCCCATTTGCTTAGAGGGGCTCCCAGCTGCTCAGATGGCAAACCTCCCGATGGGACACAGCTCTGCAGGAAGCACAGCGGGGAAGAGCCCACCACCCCCTTGAAGCCCACCACTAGCCAGGACCCATCCGCAAAGGCAAAGCGGCCCAGGGTGACCAGGCCTACCTCGTCTGTGAGTTCTCGCCCCGAGTTCGATCTGGGTCTCTGGGGTCCAATCACTTCACTTAACACCACCTGACCGTCCGCTGATTTCCCGTTCTCCTGCAATGACAGGCGGTGTGTGAAATGCAGATCAGAAAGAGGCGGAAGACCCCTCCCCCTCCCCCAGCCCACTTGTCCTGCGGTCCTGCGAAGAGGATGGGGGACAAAGGCCAGAGTAGAAAACTAGAAAAGGAGGGGCTATCCCCTTTTAAGGCTTGCGATATGGTGGCCTCCTACTTTTGCAACCCACGCAAAGGGGCTGCAATTCTCCCCAGGCAGAGGAGTGAGCACCCCCTGACCAGATTACAGATTGACAGAGTCGGAAGGGACCTTATAGGTCATCTAGTCCAACCCCCCTGCCCAGGCAGGAGACCCTACACCATTTCTGACAGATGGCGGTCCAGTCTCTCCTTGAAAGCCTCCAGGGATAAAGCTCCCACAACTTCCGAAGGCAACTTCTGTTCCATGGGTTGATTGTTCTCACTGTCAGAAAATTCCTCCTTATTTCTAGGCTGAATCTCTCCTTGGTCAGTTTCCATCCATTGTTCCTTCTCTGGCCTTCGGGTGCTTTGGAGAAGAGCTGGACCCCCTTGCTCTCTGGGGCAGCCCCTCAGATATGGGAACACTGCTCTCCTGTCTCCCCTGCTCCTTCGCTTCCCTAGACTAGCCAGGCCCAGTTCCTGCAACCATTCATTGTATATTTTAGCCTCCACTCCCCTCATCATCCTGGTTGCTCTTCTTTGCCCTTTTTCTACCTGACCTCTGACCTGAGAGCGAGCATGTATAGGATTTGCAAGAGAGTAAAACCATGACTCTAGATTAGGACCCTTGGAGGGGGGTGGGGAGATCGAGCTTGCTAGCATTCTCAACTCCCTGCCAATCAAATGCAGCCTTCTCCAAACGGTGGCTTCAGCTATGTCTGGTTTAATGAAAAGAAGGACCAGGGGAGACATGATAGCAGCCTTCCAATATCTCAGGGGCTGCCCCAAAGAAGAGGGAGTCAAGCTCTTCTCCAAAGCACCTGAGGGCAGAACAAGAAGCAATGGGTGGAAACTAATCAAGGAGAGAAGCAACTTAGAACTGAGGAGGAATTTCCTGACAGTGAGAACAATTAACCAGTGGAACAGAAGTTGCCTCCAACACTGCAACACTGCAAGTCTTTAAGAGGATGTTGGATAGCCATTTGTCTGAAACAGTATAGGGCTTCCTGCCTAGGCAGGGGGTTGGACTAGATGACCTCCAAGGTCCCTTCCAACTCTGCTTTGTATTGTATAGACTGTGGGCCATTTTCTCTCTGAAATGCTGGCTTTGTACACGCACAGAACGTCTAATCTCTTCTAAGTGCGTGCACACACACACACACACACACACACAGAGCGTTCAGCGAGCCCTCTCCTCCTTTAAGCCCATTCTCTGAGGCTGCAGCACATCCTTTTCCCCCTCAACCCCAACGGGTGTACTCTGGCCAACCTCCGCTGGCCGTTTTCTCACCTGAGCAGTGACTATTTTGTCGCCGCTGGTGGCGCTCGCCAGGTCCAGGGAAGGCTGAGAGTCTTTGGCCATGGCGTCCAGGGAGGCGTTGGGGGTCAGGAGACCACCCAGGGGGAAAGGCTCCTGAGGAACTGCGGAAGAAAGGCGGGAATTGAAGGGGGTGGGGTGTTAGGAGTAGACTCCTAGAGGTGGGTAGGCAGTATATAATACCGTGATGACAAAGGGTCATTGTGGCTTTAAGAATGTTGGAATGCAATTAGAGACTGTAATTATCTCCAACTATAAGAGGAAGTCAGCAGAACCCAATCGCTCTCTCTGCCAGATTTGCTGATATCTCTACTGTTTGCTATCTGCTCGTGTACCGTGACTGTGTTGGAAGAAGGAAGAAGGTAGAATTGTGGATTGCTGACTGTAAGCAAATTGTTAGTTTGTTAAGGACCTTGTTTGACTCACTTTACTATCGCTGCTCGTTGTGCAGTGGTTCAGTTTTACAAGACCAGTGAAGCTACTTCGTTTTTACTAACAGTGTCTGAGCTACTATTTGTGTGTTTACCAGCAACGTTTCTCTAGCTCCATATTCCGCTGCACAACCTTTCTGTCTCCCAACGGAGATATCCCTCAACAGGGCGGACTGACTGGGACCCCTTTAGGGAGGATTCGGCTAAGAAAATATCAAACTTGCCTTCCAGGCCGGGAATCTTGCTGGTCTCAATTTCTGAATCGCTCTTTTTCTTCCTCGGTGGGGGGGCCGGCCGGGCGGGAGGTGGTGGCCTGGGGGGCGGGAGGGCCACGGGAGGTGGGGGCCGGGCCGGGCCAGACTTCTTTGTGCTGGCCACGATATCGGGCTCCATGGTCAGCTGCCGGGGGGGTTTGGCCGGAGGCGGCTCATCGGCGGCCGAGGAGCCTTGGGGGAGTGGGGGATCAGAGGACGGGGCCTGGTCGAAGCCATCGGGCTGCCTCAGGTCGGCAGTCTGGTGGCCTTCGTGCTCTTCCTCCTCCTCTTCCGGGTCTCCTCCATCGGCTTTCTGCTCTCGGCTCTCGCTTGGGCTCCTGGCGGAGATGATGGCGTCTTCCCCTCTGGGGTGATCTGCCCCCTCGTTGCTGGAAGGCGGCGAGGTCTCCTGGGAGGCCACGCCGTTGGCCAGCCCCTCGGGGGCTTCGCGGGGCCCTTGCGTTGTGGCTTCTGCGACAAAGAGTTCGGGAATGTGGTGGAGGAGATCCGCTCCGGAGATCCAAGGGTTTGCCTGAGACGAAGGGTTGGTCAGTCCCTTTTCGGGAGGGACCAAGGGGTCATCCTCCAGCCGGTTGGCCTTCTGGCTTTCTTCTATGATGTGGTCGATAATCTAAGGAGCAAACAAAGGCGTTAACGGCACTCAGGTCATGGAGTTCGCTTCATAATTTCTGCAAAAACAGTGTCACTGTATAATCCAGCTGCTCAGGTGGGCGGCCCACTTTATAGTCACCATTTAGAACAGGGATGGCTGACCTTTTTGCCATTGCGTGCCAAAAGCGGGGGCAGTGGGGGGGGCATCATGGGGGTGCGTACATATGACTCTATACGCCCTCTCCCCCCACGCATGTGCATGTGACCATACCATGCGACTCCTGCTTTTGGCATGCGATGGAACAGTGGACCCGTTTTTCACCCTTCCCAGGCTCCAGACCCTTTCTAGGAGCCTGGGAAGGGTGAAAACGGTCCCCCCCCCCCCCCGAGGCCATCCAGAGGCCAAAAACAGCCTTCTGGTGGGCCCAGAAGGCCTGAAAAATCAGCTGGCCAGTGCACACATATGCACCAGAGCTGAGCTTGTGTGCCCACCAATATGGCTCTGTGTGCCACCTGTGGCGCGCATATTAAGGATCTCTCCGTTAGGAGACCGAGAAATGTGCAATGGAATGTAGTGAGAGATATGTTGCTAGGTATCCACACTATCAGACACTGATAGTAAAACAAGTAGATTTTTACTTGCGGTGGAAAAACAAAGTAAGAGACACTTCTTCACAAACAAGTGATAAGTAGTCCTGAATCAAATACAGTCTATAATTCAAACAGTAGGCTTCCATTTGCTGAACTCACAATTCTCTTTGCTTTGCTGATCTAACCGACATACAGAGCCTTCATCCAAGAGATCAGCGTCTAACAGTGATTGTGGCTCCCTCTTATGGCTGATTGAGGAAACAGCAGCCAATCACATCTCACTGTAGCAGTTAAAAGTTACAGATACCAATTTCAATCATAACTTATATATATTGCCGACCCAAGACTAGGATTACATTCCTAACACCGCGTGCCATAGGTTGGCCATCCCAGACTTAGAATGACAAGGAGCGGGCTCTAAAATGACGGTAAGCGTGGGGCCACTTGCCTTGGTTTATAGCAGGAGTCTCCAAACTTGGCAACTTTGAAGACTTGTGGACTTCAACTGCCAGCTGGAAGCTGCAGTTGAAGTCCACAAGTCTTCAAAGCTGCCAAGTTTGGAGCAGAGGTTTAACCTTGAAAGAAACGGATCGTCGCAAAGATCCAGTAGAGGGGAAACACGGGAACTCTTCTCTAAACAGACCAAATTCCCTTCTTTTAAAGAAAACAAATAATCGTAGCAACAGCAGGAGCCCTCTATAAGCCTCCTAAAGGCTATGCATGCCTTTTTTGGGGGGGGACAAAAGATAGGCCCATTTTCGCAAAAAAGGGTCTTTTTCAGGAGGTCTGCAGAGTGCAAAACCTTTTTTTTAAAAAAATTGCCTCTTCAAAATCTTGGTGCGCCTTATACTCCGAAAAATATGGTACATAAACCACTTCAATCTTGAGGATCAAGTGGTGGCGAAAGACAAACAGAGCTTTCCCACCAGTTGCTCGTCAGAAAGAGCCACCCGACGGTCCTTTTGCTGTCCGTTCACCGCCAATTTTAAGTCCCGCGGAACAAACCTTTTTGGGGTCGTCCTGCTTGATGTCCAGGTCTTTCCCTCCTTCATGCTTGTCCACCAGAGAACCTCCCTCCGGCTCCTGGAAAACAGGATCACAGGTAATCAGCCTCGCCATCAGAAGTCGGAAGAGCTTGGGTCCAGTGGCTGGGGTGGGCAGGGACGGAGTGGGCACTGTTGCCTCTGGCCAGACGGTAGGACGAGCTTGGAGAAAACCGACCTTGATAAGGCTGACGTCCGAGTGGCAGCTAAGTACCTTGGCACCGGCTGCCTTTTCTCAGAAAGCTAAGAGCCGCCTCGCGTTCGGGATCCAAGGGCAGATAAGAACGGCAGCTCTAGGAATGTGTGTCAGCCTTTGCTTGCTTGCTATCGGCTGCCATAGAAACGGGGAGGGAGGGGGCTTGAGGTATTTGGGTTGGGAAACCTATGGTGCTGGAGGAGTTATCAGAGGGGAGTTTGGTTCTCACCATCTTCTGCGGGTGCTGGTGGCCTGGGTTTGGACTTGGTCAAGGTCAACCGTCTCTACATACCAATGGAATGAAGATACACCCCACATGACACCTTTGGGAGTTGCGGATTGGCCATTGGGTTGGGCGGGGGGGGAAGGGTGCTGGGTAAGCGTTTGATACGTGCATGTTTGCCGCCTTTTTGGCTCAGATCTTGCTTTCCTTTTGCTGCTCTCTTTTCACAAGCAGTAAAAGTATCTTTAATTCCTTAATGGAGTTGGGGAGTTTTCTTTCTTTGGTTATTGAAGGAGGCACCTTCATTAACCCTGGCAGCTTTGTGTCAGGTGGACTTCAACTCCCAGAACTCCCCGGTCAGCACGCTCGGAATGCTGGGAGCTGAAGTCCACTAGTCTTAAGCGCTGGCTCCATCGAAGGGACAGGCAACCCCCTTCCCCCAGATCTTCTCAGCAGGCCAGAGGGCCTGAATTACATGCTTTGAGAGAGAGAAGCCTGGGTAGCTCCCTCCAGGCCTCCTGCCCTGTCTTGTTAGGATGGTGCTGCAGTTCTGAGGCCTTCAAAGGGACGAGGACAGGCTGCCTACATGAGGCGGTGGCGGCATGGCACAAATATTGACACAACGAGACACACCTTCAGTGCTGACGTCCCGGCGACTTTCGTTGGCGACCTAGTGGAGGAAAACAAAGACAGAGGCCAGATAAGACCAGGAGGAGGAAACGCCCACCAGCCATTTAAGTATAATCTTTATTGTCATTGTACTTAAATACAACGAAATTGTAAGATGCCTGCTCTCGTTCCCCGGCTCGAGGACAACGGTTCCTGCTTGCTCAGCCCCTGTGGAAGGTGACCTGCCCTCTGGGTTGACCACGAGCCCAAGCGTCCCCCATCGCCCACTGGATATTTTTTCCCCCCCGGTAAGGGTTTCCATTGCAACCAAGCTGAAGTGGCAGTTTTCCACTGGGCCAGTTTTGAATGCAAGGTTAGTTGCTTCCTTCTTTACTGATTGGGTGAACAGAAGCCCCTGGCTTCCCCAAGCCCCATGCTGTGTCCATCCTACCCTATTTCCCCAAAAATAAGAGCTCCCCGGATAATAAGCCCCATCGGGATTTTGCACGCATGTGATAAAATAAGCCCTCACCTGAAAATATTGCAGCACAGCAACAGCCATGAAGTGACCATGCTCGCCACCTTCTGCACCTCACAAATAATAAGGCCTCCCCAAAAATAAGGCCAAGGGCTTATTTCGGCGGTGGGTGGGTGGTCAAAAGAAAATAAGACCCCGTCTTATTTTGGGGGAAACACCGGTAGCTGGCTGTCACCTCCCGGCTCATAGATACAGCCGGCCCCCCGTTGCTTCCTTCACCTCTTGGGGATAGAACGGTGTGACCTCCAAATGTAGAATTTCTACCTTTCCCTGCGCTGCATCAGAGAGGAGGTGAGACCAGGACCGGCTTCTGATTGCCCAAGAGTGACCAGGCCTAATGCCATCCCAGCCTCTGGCAAGAGGTGATGTGGATTAATGCGGTGTTCTGTTGAATCGCAGACTTCATCTTTGGCATGGATTGCCGTAAAAAGCTATTTCGGCAAATAGGTTTCTCTTAGCCTCTTTGCGGCAGGCAATAAAGCAGCCATAAACCACCCTGGTGGTTTATCTGTGCGCCAAGGAGAGGGGAGGGCTCTTCACCTTCCTCATTTTTTTCTGGCAGGGAGCACAGCCGAGAGAGGGGAGTTTCTCTGCGCACCCGAGGGGGAGCATGGCTACAGGAGGAGACCCAAGCAAGGCAGGCAACCAAAGAGGGCCGGCGCTAAGAAAGGTGGACTTCCTTGTCATCCAACAAGGGAAAATCCCTTCGTCAGATTATTGCTTCAACTGGCTGAACCTGCAGGCGTTAGGCAAAAGGGACTCCCTCCAAAGACGACAAGGAGCGACACAAAATGTGCCATTGGAAAAGACACAACCTCGTTCTCTCTCTCTCTCTGCGAGGAAGGCCGAGCCACCGACGGACTTAAAAACTTATCTTTTGCGTTCGTGCATCGGAGTAGACTTGAACCCAGCGGCCCTCAAGACCGAAATCCCATTACGCTACAAAGCAGTGTTTCTCAACCTTGGCGACTTTTAAGTCCTGTGGGCGTCAACTCCCAGAATTCCCCAGCCAGCACAGCTGGCTGGGGGAGTCTGGGAGTTGACATCCACAGGACTTAAAAGTCGCCAAGGTTGAGAAACACTGCTATAAAGGCTCGTCCGATGAGGAGCTCCTTTAGCAAAACAAGAGATGCTTTTACAACACACACACCCCAACAAACACATGTGCTGAAATAAGCCCTCCCTGAAAATATCGCAACACAGCAGCAGCCATGGAGTGACCATGCTCACCGCTTCCTGCACCTCAAAAATAATAAGCCCTCCCTGAAAATAAGGCCAAGCGCTTATTTTGGGGGGCGGGTCAAAAGAAAATAAGAGCAATGGCCCCGCCCGGGGACAGGGAAGAGGAGTCAATTGTAAAAAGGCTCAGATCGCAAAAATGAGTTTATTTGAAATACTATTTAATTGTTGATACAAGATAAAATGGTAAAAAAGGACGATTGAATATATAGACTACACAATGTAATCTTTTTATATGTTTATCCTTTACCTTTAAAATTGTAAACTTGCAAAGTTTTGGGAAAGCCGCCACCAATGGCAGGGAAGCTACCAAAATGTTACTTTTACCCTACACCTTTTTCCCTTGTAAAAACTTTGAAAACCAATAAAATACTTTAAAAAAAGAAAAGAAGAGCCTGTCTTATTTTGGGGGAAACATGGTATCATAAGATGCCTTATAAAGTGAGTGCCACATCACCAGAGCCTTAGCCCTCAAGCGCATGATATAATCCACGATTTTATCATTCAGAATTATAAAGCATCTGTCATACGTGGCAGATGTTCACCCATGACGTATCCCACCTATGCCAATGAAATACTGAACTCTCTTCACAAGTGACCCGTAAAGTTTTTGGGCTACATGGCCGTAAACAAATCCAGCTTTTAACAAAACAAGCCAGAGAGTTTGAAACAGAGTGTTAAGCAGAAGTTACAAGTTGCACACAATTCTATAAACACCTTCCAACATTGTATAAAACAGTGCCTTCAAGGAAAAAAACCCACAACACTACCAAAGTCTTTTGAGTTTTTTTGCACCAATATAGAACCTCCTTCTGAAGACCCTCCAAAAGATGGAAATGCATTCTCATGTCCTTCCCCCCCTCCTCTTTGCGCTATTGGTTTTGATGAGAGAGAGAGAGAGAGAGAGAGAGAGAGAGAGAGAGAGAGAGAGAGAGAGAGAGAGAGAGAGAGAGAGAGAGAGAGACGTGGCCAGAAATGAGTGGGACGACCTCCAGCAGGAAGACAATCGGCCACAAATCAGGTTGCAGGCCCTGAAGTCTAAGATAAGGAAAGTCTTGAGCAAAAGAACCAGCCAGAGCAAAATTCCTTGTCGTTTTCAGAAAGGTGCACTAATTTGGTTTAAAAGCTCTTTGAGAGAGAAGAACATGGACTTCAATTCTGGTTCATGAAAGCGAATGTGAATACAATACAACAGCAGAGTTGGAAGGGACCTTGGAGGTCTTCTAGTCCAACCCCCTGCCTAGGCAGGAAACCTTATACCGTTTCAGACAGATGGCTATCCAACATCCTCTTAAAGACTTCCAGTGTTGGGGCATTCACAACGTCTGGAGGCAAGCTGTTCCATTGATTAATTGTTCTAAGTGTCAGGAAATGTCTCCTTAGTTCTAAGTTGCTTCTCTCCTTGATTAGTTTCCACCCATTGCTTCTTGTTCTGGCCTCAGGTGCTTTGGGGAATAGCTTGACTCCCTCTTCTTTGTGGCAACCCCTGAGATATTGGAAGACTGCTATCATGTCTCCCCTGGTCCTTCTTTTCATTAAACTAGACCTACCCAGTTCCTGCAACTGTTCTTCATATGTTTTAGCCTCCAGTCCCCTAAATCCTCTTTGCTGCTCTTCTCTGCACTCTTTCTAGAGTCTCCGCATCTTTTCTACATCATGGCGACCAAAACTGAATGCAAATATTCCAAGTGTGGCCTTACCAAAGCCTTATAAAGTGGTATTAACACTTCACATGATCTTGAATCATCCCTCGTCTCCTGCACCGTGGAATTGTTGAGGCTGAAAGCAACCATTGTGTTTGGAAGAGGCTTATTCAGCGCCATGGGGCTTTCCTTTGGGCAGTCTGGTGACAGAGAAGGGCCCGTCTTTGAGCTGCCCACGTGGGGCTTCCCTTTGGACAAACGGCCCGTCTTTGAGCTGCCCATACCTACTCCCTCCACCACTCTTCCAGCGGCAGACAAAGACTAATTCTCTCATCCAGATCAGGTCAACTCCTTGCTCTGAACAGTTGATCAAAAGTAGCGGGCTGTTTTTCAAACACCTGCCAGAACAAACTGCCTGAACACAGAACGAAAGATTTGTTTATTGGCCTTCCTTGGGGAAAAAGTATCTGGGTTGGAGAAAATACGAGTGCAAACCCCCCTTGCCAGAGATGGGCCTGGTGTCAGATCGAGGTGCTACAGATGCGGGGGGTCAGTTGGGCGTGCCAAAGATGCAGCGGGGAGGGACGGGACATGGGGGGTGCCAAAGATTGGGGGGGGGGCAAAAAGAGGCGGAGGGGGACATGGGGGTGCCAAAGATTGAGGGAGTCAGATGGAGGGTACAAACATGGGGGTGATATGAGGGTGCCAAAGATGCAGAGGAGGGAGACATGGGGGGGGGGGTTGGGGGATGCTAAAGATTGGGGGGTTCAGATGGAGAGTGCCAAAGATATGAGGGGGAGACATGGGGGAGGGGAGAGACATGGAGATGCTAAAGATTGGAGGGGGTCAGATGGAGGGTGTCAAAGATGGGGGTGATATGGGGGTGCGAGAGAGATGGGGGGGCATGGAGGGTGATAGGGGGTGCCAAAGATTGGGGGGATTAGATGGAGGGTGCAAAGATGTGGGTGGGGGGAACGACATGGGGGGGGGGGTGCCACAGATGCAGAGGGGGGAGACATGGGGTGAGTGGGGGATGTCAAAAGATTGGAGGGGGTCAGATGGAGGGTGCAAAGATGGGGGTGATATGGGGGTGCCAAAGAGGTGGGGGGGCATGGAGGGTGATGCCAAAGATTGGGGGGGGGGATTAGATGGAGGGTGCAAAGATGAGGGGGACATGGGGGGAGCCAAAGATGCTGAGGGGGGGGACACATGGGGTGGGTGGGGGATGCCAAAGATTGGAGGGGGTTAGATGGAGGGTGTCAAAGATGGGGGTGATATGGGGGTGCGAGAGAGATGGGGGGGCATGGAGGGTGATAGGGGGTGCCAAAGATTGGGGGGATTAGATGGAGGGTGCAAAGATGTGGGTGGGGGGAACGACATGGGGGGGGGTGCCACAGATGCAGAGGGGGGGAGACATGGGGTGGGTGGGGGATGTCAAAAGATTGGAGGGGGTCAGATGGAGGGTGCAAAGATGGGGGTGATATGGGGGTGCCAAAGAGGTGGGGGGGCATGGAGGGTGATGCCAAAGATTGGGGGGGGGATTAGATGGAGGGTGCAAAGATGAGGGGGACATGGGGGGAGCCAAAGATGCTGAGGGGGGGGACACATGGGGTGGGTGGGGGATGCCAAAGATTGGAGGGGGTTAGATGGAGGGTGTCAAAGATGGGGGTGATATGGGGGTGCGAGAGAGATGGGGGGGCATGGAGGGTGATAGGGGGTGCCAAAGATTGGGGGGATTAGATGGAGGGTGCAAAGATGTGGGTGGGGGGAACGACATGGGGGGGGGTGCCACAGATGCAGAGGGGGGGAGACATGGGGTGGGTGGGGGATGTCAAAAGATTGGAGGGGGTCAGATGGAGGGTGCAAAGATGGGGGTGATATGGGGGTGCCAAAGAGGTGGGGGGGCATGGAGGGTGATGCCAAAGATTGGGGGGGGGATTAGATGGAGGGTGCAAAGATGAGGGGGACATGGGGGGAGCCAAAGATGCTGAGGGGGGGGGACACATGGGGTGGGTGGGGGATGCCAAAGATTGGAGGGGGTTAGATGGAGGGTGTCAAAGATGGGGGTGATATGGGGGGTGTGCCAAAGAGGTGTGGGGGGGGGTGTCAGGTGGAAAATACAAAGATGGGGTGATATGGGGGGCGCCAAAGAGGCGGGAGGGGGGAAACATGGGGATGCCAAAGATTGGGGGGGGGGCTGTCAGATGGAGGGTGCAAAGACGGGAGGGGCGCCCCCACCCTTTGCCCAGAGGGTCTGACGGGGGGGGCTTGCATTGGGAAACCCAGGCAAGAAGCAAGAGAAAAAGGGGGGGGGACAGAAAGGGGGGCGGGGGGGGCGGGAGGGGGGGATTCGGGGCCAGGAAAGCGGCTCGACTCGACGCCAATCCCAGCCGAGGCTCCTGCAGGGCTGCGGTTCCGCCTTCCTCCTCCTCCTGCCTGCCGGGGGAGCGGAGGGTTGGGGGCGCCCGCTCTCCTCTACCCCCCCCACCCTTCCTCGAGAGAAGCCCCGCCCGGACTCCCAGCCCCTCCCCGGGGGGGACTCACGCCGAAGGACTCCCGCCGTGCTGGGCGACGTCCTCGGAGGCGTCGTAGAATTGCTCCTCGGTATCCGAGTCGGACGCCATGGCGGCGGCGGCGCCGTCGGGGCAGCAGCGGCAGCGGCGGAGCGGGCTGGGGCCGCGCGGAAGTCTCGCGAGAGCGTCCCCCCCGGGGAGGCGTGGCCGGAAGCAGCTGGGGCAGGCGGAAGAATGAAGCGCCCGCCCCGCCCACTTCCGGTGGGCAGCAAGTGTCCGGAAAACGCCGCTTGCCGCTCTTGCCGGGCGGGAACTCGGTGGCCGTCAGGTGGGAGGGGGGAATTGGCGGCCTTATGTGAAGTTAAACAGACTTTAATGCATCTCAAGGGGATTAAAAAGCGAATTAAATAATTTGAGCTCGAGTCTTGGCGGGCAAGAAGAGGCTTTTCCTGGCTCTTATTTACGGGCTGAGCGCCAGCCGGCGAATTGTACGCTCATCTCGCTTGAATTTGTCTGAATTTTATGTCCTGATTCCCCGAGTTCCCCCGTGATTTCATTTCATGAAATGGGGTCTGCAAAGTTGGCTCTTTTAAGAGTGGTGGACTTCAACTCCCAGAATTCCCCAGCCAGCCAGTCTTAAAAGAGCCATCTTTGTAGACCCCTGGTCTAGGCGGGTCTCCTGCTTGCGCAAGGTGGTTGGACTAGAAGACCTCCAAGGTCCCCTCCAGCTCTATTCGCATGGAGTGATTTGAATTGAATTGTTGCAAAGTTCCGTTGATTATTCGGCTGAATGGCCTTGAAAGGGAGAGAAGCAGCGCCCCCTGGAGTCGGCAAACGGCCAACGGAGTCAAAACCCGCAGGGACTTTTTACAGATGAACAGAGTTGGAAGTGGCCCTGCAGGTCATCTAGTCCAACCTCCTGCCCAAACAGGAGACCCTGTATCTGCCTCTACCTAGGATCGAACCCCCAACCGCCTGATTGGGAGGCGAAACCCACACCTCTAACTTCCACATTCTGAATCCCGTGACTAGGCCGCGCTTGAATTTCTCCCCCGATTAACGTCTCGTCTGATTCCCCGTGAATTCTCCTCCTCGGGTGGCGTCTGACTTAGATTCTGCAATTGGCTTCGAGGGCAAAGGCGGGATTCGAACCCGCAACCCCGCACTGATGATGATGATGGTGATGCTCCTCCCTCCCTCCCATTTGCGGACTGCGCAGGCGCTGCGCTGCACCGGAGCTCGCCATCTTGGTGACGCAAGGGGGCGGGGCCCTGGCGGAGGGGGCGGGGCTCCCATTCCGGCCTCGGGAGGACTTTTGAAAAGCTCCCGCAGCCGCCGCCGAGCACAGGAGCGGCTGGCGGGCGCCCTGCCTTCGGGTCGCGCGACTCCCGAGGGGGGCCTAGGACACACGCACCGGCTGACGGTGAGGGGCGGCCGAAGGAGCCCCGAGGGGAGTGAAGGGCGGGCGGGCCGACGGTGAGGGGAGGGAGGGTCGCCCGTCGTGAGGTAAAAAGGGGGGGGGGCGGCTTTGTGCTCCCTCAGTGACCGCCTGGGGGCGGGATCGCTGGCGCGGAGGGAGGAGCGCGCGTGCGCGCCCGCCTCGCCGATTGGCTGCCGTGGGGCGCTGCGGCGACGCCATTGGCTGGGCGCGCGAGCGTCGGGCGGGGGTCAGAGGGTGATGTGGAGCCAGGGCGCCCGTGCGCCTCTGCCCGCTCGGCGCCGGGACTACAAAGCCCAGCACTCGCAGCCCAGACGGGCTTGGCAAGTTTGGGGCATGTTGTCCCAACTGGCTTAAGGGCCCAGGTAGGGATTCTCCAGGGTCTGGGCTTCCTTCTGGTGGGGGTGGGGGCTACCCGAATTCGGGTCGTTATAACGGATACCTTATGTATGTGTGTGGGGGGGGTGTCTTCGTGAAGGTTGGGGGCGGGCGAGGGGCACTGCCAGGGGGAGGTTTCAAGGGACTCCAGGGACCATGTTGCTGGGCTGAGAGGCAGGAACAGAAAGTTTCCCCCCCCCCTTCGCCCCCTCTCCAAAATAGGGTGCAGTTTGAAGTGGGGGGTCTCTCGACTACAAGGAGGAGGAAGAGCTGAATATGGGGAGTCCTCAACCTACGACCCCCAATGGAGCCCCACATTTACGTGGCGAAAGTGAGAAATGTGTAAAGCGCGGTTCGCCCTCCTTTATGACTTTTCTCGTCCCGGTTGTTAAGTGAATCACTGCAGCTCTTCAATTGGTCGCACGGTTGAATCTGGCTTTGCCCCCATGGACTTCGCTTGTCCGACGGTCGCAAAAGCAGATCGCGTGACCCCCCCTCCCCGGGACACTGCAACCGTCATAAATGTGAGACGATTGTCGAGCATCCGGATGTAAATCACAGGACTGTGGGGGTGCCAAGTGTTGGAAAACGGTCACAAGTCACTTTTTTTTAGTGCGGTCGTAACTGTGAAGGGTCACTAAATGAACAACTGTATGTTGAGGACCCCCTGTATTAGGGGGGCGAAGCATGCCTGCCATCCTTCCCCCTTCCAGCCGACCCCAAAGAGTTAAAAAGGCAATTGAGAAATCCAGAGCTGAAGGTGGTTATCCTGAAGCCTCTGTCCCTGTTTTAAAACCTTCTGTTGACGAAGCAGCGAAGACAATGAACATAAATAAATGGATGGTAATTGTAAGCAAACCTCTCAGCCGCTCCGGGTGACTAAAGCCAGTTGCAAAGTTTGTTTAATTTATTTCATCCTTTGGAGAAAAGGGGGGAAAAGGGGGCTTTACTATTATTCACGAATGTTACTGTTGCCGTGATTAATTGTCTTACTTTCTAATCCGTGCTCTACATTCCGGATTTGGGGTGAGGGGATTATGGCTCTGAGAACGATTTGCAAAAAGCCAGGCTGTGGCTGAATCGCGTATTTGACAAGCGATTTCTTGGGTTATCCAAAGGTCTGTTTTTGTTTGTAAAACCTCAGTTGGCTTAACTGGTATCAGGCCGTCTAGTCTGGCTTGTTCAATAAATTAAGGTGAAAACAAACTTAACTTTAGCTATTGTGTTAATGGGAAATAGCTTATTCTATTAAACCAATAGAATGTGTGTATCTGTATCTCCATGAAGCTGAGCAAAAACAGAATTGTGCATAGTAATTAAGCACAAAAATGGGGAAAATATTATAAATGGAGTTGTGGCCCTTTTGCCAAGTTCTGAAAAGTTGCTCAGCAACTTCACTTTCTCTCTGCCCCCCCCTGCCCCCCCCCTCCCCTAGGAGTGTGGAAAGAGAACTTTCCCATTCAGTCTGTACTGGGGAATTTAATTCCTTCCTGGCATTCATTGCTAGTTGGTTTACCTATGGGAGGGGTGGGGGGAGGTGGGGAGAGCTGCGTTTTGAACTTGCTTTCATGAGAGAAAATCTGGATCCTTGTAAAATAGGCTCTGGCGGCTTCTTTCGTGGTAGACTGTGATCTACTAGCCAGGATCTACTTCCTACTCCCCCCCCCCCCATGCCTACCTTATCACAGATGGCCTCTATGTGCAGACACAAATAAATAAGACAAGTAAATAAATACATAGGATAAGTAAGTATAAAAGCAACTGCAAAAGGCAGATAATGAAATGAACAAACAGTGTATCGAAACCAAAAAAAAAGAAGGTGTTTTGCTAACTCATTATGAGCTTCCTGATTTGAGCTGCTGCCCCACAGAATGTTGCCACAGGGTCTGTAATGTAGGAATCTTGCCAGGCAATAGAAATGCACAGGGTGACCTGAAAAATCTACTAGCAAGGGCATGATATAAATGTTACATGGCTGTAATCAGATGGAATCGGAAGTACAGTACCTTTTCCTCTTCTCCAGGAGGACACAATCCTTCTGAATGGGGGAGGGATTAAGTATCTCTCCACCCCCCCACCCCCCCAGCACAGACTGGCTAACGGAAGGGCCCCAACCTTGTCCAAGTGAAAGCTTTCCTATGACCCACATAAACGAGTTATGTAAGGTCCTAGCAAACACCAGCAAAGCATAGGAATTGTCTAAAGGGGGCTTCTCCGTGGCCCCCTTAGAGGTAGTGGACAACCAGCACCACAAGTGGGCTTTGAACATTTAACAGGAAAGAGTTAGCTTGTGGTTCATTACAGACGATGACGGTATTGTCTTATGATTGCTAAGTATATTTGGCAGATTCCATAGTGCGGCAATTTCTTAGAATCACCCTTCCTTCTCCTCCTCCTCCCCCAGGCAGAAGGCTTGTGCAATTAAAGGACTTTTGTGAGAGGTAAACTGGCTTTTTCTGGTGGTATTGCACTGCCAGTTTCTGAGTGGGTGCAGGTGTTTGGGGCCCAGGAGGCAGATTCGAATACAGGTCTTTTTTTTTTTTTTTTTTTTTGGCATCCCAGCAACACAGAGCACTTCTGCTATTGCTGATGCTTGCTGGCTTGTAGATCTTCCACTGCCAAAAATCAGAGCTTAAACGTTCTGGCTGAAGTGCTGGATGTTCTCCTCTTAAATCATCACTATTTTTTCTCTCGCTTCCCTACTTTCATTTATTCATTTATTAGTGGTGATTCCCCCCTCTCCCCCATCCACCTATTCCCCCCCCCCCCCATCCATACAGATATTTGCTTTGAAGACACAAGGAGCAATTTGATGAACTATAGGCATTATTTTTTTCGGCACAGCAAATTCTGGGTACAAACACCCAACATCACTGGAAGGCAGTTGGAGGAAATGTGATGTAAAGTGCCAGTGTAAAGTGACCCTAGAATGTAACAGTGGGAAGGGAACAGCTACTCCAGCCCCTTCCCAGGGCAGCTGATAAGGTGACAGAATCTGGATGAGTTTCCTGGTCTCCTCCGGGCAGTCAGTGCTGCGCTGGGCCACCTTAGTGCCCTCTTGGGCATCCAGCTATAAGATCCTTGCACGGATCATTGGGCCTTGTGCGAGCAGGGAGAGCTTCTGCGCATTGGGCAGCCAGCTCTGCGCATCCTGGTGTTTCGCAGGTGCCACACTGGGAGCAAAGGCCAGCAGGGTGGCGCTCGGAGACTCCAAAGCCGGTGGCAGAGAATTCCTTGCCAAGTTTCGTTCTCTCTTGCTGGCATTCTTCACTGTGGCTCTTCTAAGTTGCAGGAGACCATCTGTATTGTTCCTTTTAAAATGAGGGATGGTAAATCAATTGGCAGCGTCCCCTTACAAGCGCTAAGCACGCTTGGAGGAATGAGTTACAGCCTGAAATAAGCGGCTAGCGGTTTCCGGTGGATTTCAGTGGAGACTCACATCTCTTGCGCTGATATGGCAGGTGGCCGTTGTTTTTGGTGCGTTTATTGCCGTCGTGTGTGGGGCAGGATTGGGAATGAGAAGGCGAGGTGCCCGAAAGATGAAATGTGGGGCTTAAGCTCCGTTTTGTAATTCCGTGAGTTCCGCCACTCTTCTTCCTGAACCCCTGCAAGGTCAAAAATGATCCTTTCTCTTATGAAAGCTGCCTGGCTGGAGAAACATAAGCAGCCGATATACATAATGCATACTGCTGTGCAGTGTTTTAGGATTGCGTGTCTGGATGTCTAGCCAGCTTCTTCAGTCCTTGTTTTGGAAGTATACGGCAGCCTTGTTTACTTAACTCCTTTATGGAGGAATCTATTCCTGGGGGGGTCTTCCCTGCAGAATCTTGTCGCCTTTTGCGAGACAGCTACGTTTTTTTTTTAGCGGCAATAGATTTCTCTGGATATTTTCCCTCCCTGCCCTGCATGCGGTACTTCCAGCACTAAAGGGGTGTCTTTAATTGGCACACAGGCCGGCTTCTGCTGCTCTGAGGCAGCTCGGGAGCTGGGCCTGTAACACAAAGCTCATAAACAGTCAAGGAAAAGGTAGACTAATGTTTGTAGCTGGAAATGTTTGTTTGGGGCCAAGGGGAGGATCTCCTCTCTAGCCAAATAACTAGTCAGTGTTGGAAGGGGGGGGGGCGTATTACTGTTGTACCTGAGCAGAGAAAAGCTGGCTGTCGGTTGGCATTAAGCTGTGCACCTGGCAGTGGTAAAACCTCGTTGCTCCAAAGCCTGTAATAATAATCTTCTCTCTTGGCCTGAAGCTAGCTAGACTCGATCCTTTACACACGCTGTGCTCCTCTTTCCCTCTCCCCCTGGGGATCTCTTCCTAGTAGAAAAGGTGATCTTTTGTGCCTGGACTCAGTCCTGATCCCTGATTTTTGTAGAATGGTGTTCTTCTTGTGCGCCTGATTAAGATGCTTGCAAGTTCCAAGCTGAAAAATCTAAATTACGCCAGCATGTTCTGATTAGGAGAAACAATTACAGCCAAACTATAAAGGACCCATTCCTGTCTTGATTGCAAGAAGAGCAGCCAAAGTGCCTTTGTTGCGAGAAATTAATAAATCAGCCACATGTTTGCATTTTAAAAAATACTGCTGGGGGGGGGGGGGGTGTCTTTAGACCATGGTAGCCTATTGATTCTTCAGAATGCCATTGAGTGTTCTGTAATGATCAATAAATATGCATCGTTCCTCTTCAGTTTTCTCAACTATGTGGAGGGTATATTTGAGAGGAAGGCCATGTGTTCAGCAGGACAGGATGTAGAACCACTGTATTTGTGGTTGAAATGTGCTTCTCTTCGTAGTTTTCTGGGCCTCTTTGGCCAATGTGTCAGGATTCTCCAGCATGGGTTCCTACTAAGAAAAAAGCACAAAGCATCTGGTTTAAGGTATTGACTAGATCCAGTTTTTCCAGAAAGAGAGCTGACCGAAGAAGGAAAGTTTTCAGGGTCTGAAGTTTGACTGAAGTGGAACAGCTGAGAAGCTTGAGGTGGTGCACACTTTCAGCGGGTGATCACCAGAAAACCCCAAGAGTTTAGGTTGGACTGGCTGGCAGAAAAGATCTCTTGAAAGGAAGGGGGAGAAACACCCCTGCTCCCTGCTCAAGACAACGGCTTGTAAGCCTCACCAGCAAACTCTCCCTTTACTTTTAGGGAACGATGGAAGCCCAGTGTTAGATCACTTTTGGCCAACAAGGGCAGCCGACTTTCACAAATACTGGGTCATCCGAGGCTGCCCTGGGGTCTCTTTTTTTCCTGTTCTTTTTTTTCTAGGATCCCATTCTGAATGAATCAACTGTATTAAAAGGCACACCGTCACTTGGGCAAATGGAGGGTGTCTTGGCAGATCTAGTGAGATTGCGGAGGGTGACACGCTGTTCTTCAGAGTGCCTGCAGCTAACTTCTTTCAGGAACAAGTGCTTGTGAAAGAATTGAAATGGCTGGCTGGGGATTAAGTTATCAAGCTCAAACTGTCCAGACCTGTTTTTCTTTTGCCTTCACACTTGACTGTGTAACAGCTTGCTGTGCACGGAAGAGTTTGTTTCAGTTTTGGAATGACGCCGTTGGTGTCTCGGCGAGTGGGGCTGTTTGGGGAGTTTTACCAAAGCCCTTCTTCACGCAGAAAAACTCACCAAGCTGGCTAGAGTGGCTCTCTGTGCATCCAAAATTGGTGTCATATTTGTGAAACGGGCCATTCATCCTGTACTTAACGGCTCAACTGATCCCTTAAAAGGGGAATCCATTCTCATTCTTTGGCTGAAAAATATCCAAGGAATACTTGCAAGAAACCTTTCAATTACCCGGAAGGCTTGGCCCCAATCCGTGTAATACCCCAGCCTCCCCCTAGAGATGCCTCCCTAGTGTATCAAACGTGGATTCCTGTGTTGCTGGGGATGTCTAGGAGTTGAGTTTGGGCGCTCCTGGAGGATGGCAGATTCAGAAAAGCCAAGAGAGGGTGGTTTTCCAAAGAGAGCCATTAATGAGAGTTTCTATTTCTTGGTTTTTTTCCCCCCTTCAACTTGCAGGTGCACAGAGAGCCGGGAAGGCATTGTATTGTGTCAAAGATGATGTGGAGAGACAGTCTGTGAGTAACCATTTGAGTATTACATAAAACGGTGACTGTGTGCTTGCCTTGATCCTTCTCCTGCTCAGAAATCGCATGCATGGATTATTTATTTACACAATTTATGTGCTGCCTCCTCTCTCTCAACAGCTTTAAGCTAACGGCAGAGCGAGCCTGGATTTGATTATATAAAACAGTAAGGCTTTAGTTCTGCCTGTCTCGTTCCAGGGCAGCTCATTTTAAGGGGAAGATGGGACCTTTCGACGTTAAGATTTGTTTTAGCTAACACCATGCAGCAAACTGCCCAGCCCAGTTCAAAATACCCAGAACAATAACTGCATTTCATTCCATATCAGCACATTAGTAAGAAATTTTCAGTTACAAAACCTTTCGGCAGAGTTTTGGGGTGAACTTGAGCAGAAGGTCAGCAGAAGATTTTAAAGTTTAGCGTTGAAGGGTATTCAATTAAGTATCCCTCCAGGGTAATTTTCTCAGCACAAATGCATGCTCAGCACAGCAGTAGTGACCCCACGGCTTGTCTTGTGTATCTTTTGCTGCTTTTAATGACACATCACATGGTTTTGTTATTTTTATGGCCAACTTTTAACCATCCACAATATCCTCCTTTGGTAACAGCTGTTCGGGGTGATTTTCAGTAACAAAGCAACCATTGAAATTTAGTAACATGCCCTGATAACGGTAAAAAAAATATCCCTTAAGTGTTCTCTGAGCTTGGTTGTTTGCTCACAAGACATTTTATTAACCAACTAAGGAACATCATCCGTGGGAGGGCGTGTGGGGTTTGCCCCCTGTTTATATTCTGCCCCGCCAGTGTATTTTTTCTCCTTAGTGGTTCCTTGATTAGGATATTGTTTTCTGTTTGATTGTTTGTCTGGTGTTAATCCCTGCTTATCTGGGTGTTGGCTGGCTGCTGGAGGGAATGTCTTCTGGTCTTTAAACAGGGAAGCAAACCCAACATTGACTAGCGCTGATGATTTCCCTAGCTTATGTAATAAACAAGCAAACATCTCCCCTCAGACGGGGGAGTGAGGACTTTGCAGTTCAACTCCGAGCTACAGATATCGTCCCTTTTCTTTAGACTCTCGAGTGAAGCCCACAGTAGTTCTGAAGATGAAAGGAAAGCAGGCAGCCAGATAAAGGAATTTGAGAATGACTGCACTTAGAGAATCTAACTTTTATCGTTCCAGTACATCTTGCACTTCACAAAATAGAACCACAGCCAGCGCGGAGGCAAATCCCATTGAACTCAGTGGGACTTCCTCTGAAGAGACGTGCCTTGGGTTGTTCAGTAAATAAACGGCTCCCTGCGACACAGTCTCCTCTTCTGCGCCCGAATGGGACCTGGTCCCCTTCTCCCCTTCTCCGCTCCTATTTCGCCCCCAGGTTTCCGCCCCCAGCCATTAACCTCTGCCATCTCCTGTCTGCTGGCGTCCCCCCCTGGCTGAACTGCTTTTCCTTCCCATCAGACCGATAGTTTGGAGGGGGGGGGGGTTGATTGTGTCATTGCTAAGTTTCGGCAATGAGACGAGTGACGTTTTTGCCCGATGAGATCTGTGGGCTGAGACCTTACGTGGAAGAGCCTCTCCCTCTCCCCCCCCCCCCCTTAAGAGGGCAGATCTCTCTCCTGTTTAGGCAATGAAATCACCCTGTTTTAGCTCAGCCCTGGAAATGTTGTGGCAGACTAAATGCAAATTGCTCTGCAGCAGCTGGGTTTGTCAAGAGCAATTTGGAGATTAGAAGTTCCAGGGGGAGGAGAGCGGGGAGGAGGAGAGGGCAGGCTTGTTCTCCTTTCTTTGTTCTCCTCAAAAGCTTCTCAATGGTCACCGTTACCCGGAAGCATTTCCCTTCCTTTGCACCCCTGGCTGGCGGAGTTGCCCTGGAAGGGCATTCACGGGCAGACCTTGGTGGGCATGGTTTTACAAGCAAGCAGCGGCACAAAAAAGCAGGAGCAAAGGAACTTCAGGAGCCTTCTGTCCAACTGCTGCTTTCTCCCTCCGCACCCTCTTCTAACAATTGAGTGTGGGCTTCCTCCAGTGTTACCTCTGCTGAACTCGTTAAATTTTTAATCCTGTTCGTCAAGGGCGGGGCTGTGTTATTACAGATCTCTTTTTTCCCCTTTGCCTGTGTGTGTTTGAAGGTGGGTTTTTTTAAAATTTAAAAACAAAAAAACAGGGCAAGTTGCAAAGCAACGTCTGTACCTTGGTGCCATTTTCCACGAGGCTTCAAATATCCCCAGATATCCCCAGTTTTTCCCTTTACTGGGCAGAAGCGCCTTGCAAAATGCATCTATTTATCCTGGGTGCTTCTTAGGGTCAGAAGAACGGCGTGTGGCTTTATGAGGGGGTGCCTGCGGCCGGTTCAGTTGTCCGTGTAACATGCATCCATGTGCTTACTTATCATTTTCTTCCCTGCCTGGAGGTTAGCCTTGGATGGAGGAGTCATTGGTCACATGTGATCCTTCTAGGTCAGGGATCAGCAATCTTAAACCGTCAAAGAGCCACAAAAGTCCTAACCGGAATCCCTCCCGTTCAATTCTGGAGCCGACCGGAAGTGGGGTTCCCCCACCATAGAGTCTCCTCCTAGCGCAGCGTTCTTTTTCTTCTACCTGTCCTAACCAAAAGCCATATCAATTGTGGAGCCAACCGGCGACAGAGAGCCATAGCAGAGGGATGGAAGAGCCACATGTGGCTCCAGAGCTGCACTTTGCTGATCCCTGTTCTAGGCGAATCTGCTGCCTTCCAAAGCTTTCGAGGTAGAATAGATCATGACAGAATAGTGATTTGAGGTGTGTTCCCCCCCCCCCCCCCAATTAAGAATTCTTTATATATTAAAAAAAGCAGGCTGAGGGGCAGAAAAGGAACGTTTTGCCCTTGTTTAGAGCTCCGTTTTCTGCTCTCTGCCTTTTGGGGACCTAGTCTCTGTTAACCGAAAAGAGGCCACTGTTTCTGGCGCTTCTCACGCAGTTTGTCCTGGCCTGCGAAGGCCTTTCCTATAACCGTGTCTTCTTTTGAACGAGCAGGGAAGATGGTGAGCCAGTGACACCCCCCATCCTCCCTCCTCTTTGAAATTCAGATCCACTCACTAATCAGATTAGCGGCCAGCTCTGAAGAGCAGCTTCAGTTCTGCATGGATTGCCTGCCAATTGTGGGGTTCTTGGGTTTGGGGCAGAGTGCCCAGCCATGGGGATGTGCGTCCCAGCAGGATAGAAGCCATCCTAAAGAATAGGGGTGATGCTGGAGGGCCTCTGTTTGCTAAGGCTTTTCCGGCAACCATCCCAGGGGGGTCACCCCAGGAGAAATGGGAACCTAAGCCATGCTCCTTAAGCTGCTTTGTCACGTGGCTCTTCAACGCTGCCCAGAAAACCCTCTTCAGGGAGGGCAGTTTTTCTGCTAAGTGGCTCAACACCCCCCCCCTTCCCCCAAGGGATATCTGTTCTTGGAAATCTGTCCATGTGCCTGGCTCCCACAATGCCTTTGCCCTTTTTAGTGGCCAGAGCCCAGGCGGGCATGTCCGAAGGAGGAGGAGGAGCAGAGAGGGAGACACCATCATGGCTTCCCAGCCTCCTGGTGTGTAGGGCATCTTCTGCCCTGCCCCGCCTTGTCCAGAAACAAAGGCCTCGTTTTCCCATCCCAGAGGAGAGGGAGCTGACTGGCTCCAGGGCTAGACTTGTTATCCTCTTCCAATCAGCTCCGCTCGCTCATGTGACCGGTTAAGATGCGGTGGTGCTTTGGGGTACCAGGCTTCCTCTCTCTCTCTCTCTCTCTCTCTCTCTCTCTCTCTCTCTCTCTCTCTCTCTCTCTCTCTCTCTCTCTCTCTTTCAAGAGGAAAAAAAGCTTTCAAGTCTTCCTTTGATTAAGAGGGGAGTCATAACATTGACAGCATGGATCCTTCTGTTCTCAGAAGGGAGCGGCCCCCAGTGCTTCATGACAGGTACGTGTCGCCCGTCCCCCTGCGCTCCCCCAGGATTGCTTTTCCAGCTTCCCTGCCCCTGTTTTTCAGGGCCAATTGACCTTCCTTCCAGAACAAATCAGTTAAGTTATTTCCCCTTCAGCTAGAATAAATGCGGCAGGAGAGTTTGCCCACTAAGCTGATCAGGCAGTCGGACTCTATACCTGAAACCCGGGAGGTTTAGGTCTGACGTGCCCTTAATACAACTGGACCAAATAGAAATCAGTCGGTGGGTTTGGTTTGATCGTCAAGGCGACGTGATTCCAGGAAGGCTGGCATTTGCCTGCCACCCTCCAGCAGAGGGAGAGGCCCAAAAGGACACTCACTGTCGGCAGAAATCTAGGATGTCGTTTTGTATGCCAGCCACCGCCGAGCCAGTCCCTGGCATGTTTGATCCTTAATCTGCTGTGATTTTCTTGCCAAAGCAATTAGAGTTGGTGTGATGTTTTGTTAAAGCCTTGAGAGGGGAGGTGAAGTGCGGTGAGCCCAAGAACGAGGGGCTCCCGGGTGTGAGAACCAAGGCACATGCTGGTGGTTTTATATAGGTCAGCCGAGGCCGAAGGCTGTCCGTCTGTCCCTTGTGGCCTTTTTCGCCTGTGTTGCCATAGTACTTAATATCAGTCATTTTGGCAGCCTTGTTGGGAAAGGTTCCATTCTCTCTCTCTCTCTCTCTCTCTCCCCCCTTGATTGAAGTTTTGATTGTCTTTGTTGAAAATACAGCTCTTATTTGCCAATTATTTCAACTTAGAAATGTCACTGGAATTGCAGCTGCCGCCCGATTATAAAATGGTTAAAGTCCTCTCAATGGCCTCATTTGTTCTAATCATAGCCTGCACAGGCCCCACGTGGCTTAACTCCCTGCTCCCTACTTTGGCCCCTGCCTGCCTCCAAAATCGGAGCCTCCAGTCAAGGGGCCATAAAGTTGCTTCTGTGTAAAAAACGCAAGAATTTTAAAAAGAGGTTTTCTTAACAAAGGAGCAAAGATTCCCCTCACACATACGTGCTAGTCCGAAGACGTCTCCGTGGTCATGTGGCTGGCATGAGTAAACACCGAAGGCGCACGGAACGCTGTTCCCTTCCCACCAAAGGTGGTTCCTGTTTTTCTACTTGCATTTTTTACGTGCTTTCGAACTGCTAGGGTGACAGAAGCTGGGAGAAGTCACGGGAGCTCCCTCCGTTACGCGGCGTTAGGGATTCGAACCGCCAAAATGCTGACCTTTCTGATCGACAAGCTCGGCGTCTTAGCTTATCCTCCTTTAATTTCCTCCCTCCCATTGAAGTATCTTGTCCTGGAAAGAACAGGAGGGGAGGCATGTGTTCTAGGCAGCTTTCAGGGTTGTGGATGAACTTGAATTTTGAGTCTTAATTAACCAAGATGAATTGCGAAGGTTGGCCACTGGACTAGGCAGAAGCTGTATGGGCCCAGTGCTTCTTTGCGGGTTGTTATGCTAGGCCGCCAATGTTTCTTGACCTTGGATGTTTAAGATGGGTAGTCTTCAACTCCCAGAACGCCCCCCCCCCTGCCCCCCAGTTACCCATGCTGGGCGGGAAATTGTGGGGGTTGACGTCTATCTCTAGAATAAACTTGCCAAGGTTGAGAAGCGCAGCATTAGGCCGGGATAATTGAGTGTGAGTCGGCCTGAACCCTCAAGTCCAGAAGTTAATTTCAAATTCTCCCTGTCGAAAATAACATTTCCAGATGAGTTCCTAATCTTCTGTGTAGTAAGGGAAAACATTGGAAAGCTTTCCTTTGTTTGTTTGGAAAACCCAACCGCTTTGAAGACCCTGAAGGATTACAAGGCAATAGATGAAAAGCAAGGAACAGATCCCTGCAAAGCAAAACAAAAGAAAACACAGGCTGCCTGCAAAAGAGAGTTTATCTCTCTGCACTGTTAGGAATGCAAATATTAAGAAGGTGAGAGCTGTTATCCCTGGAAGGATGGGGGGGAAGGCAGAGGAAGGAAGGAAGCTCCAATTCCAGCCACTTTGCATCTGGCCTTTTTCTGGGTTCCAGGGAAGATTTGGAGACCCTTCTTACAGGCGCCCGTGCCGCGGCCAGGGCCTTGTTCTCTGTTGATTTCATAAAGTATTTATAGCCCATCACTTCACTGCAGACGGTCCAGGCTCCGTCCTTAGAAATGTTTGAGCAACGAAACAGCCAAAATTAAATCCGAGGTGTGGTGAATTGATTGAATCCGAGCCAGGTTGCTGCAAGCTGAACCACAAGGTAACTAACACACACACACACACACACACACTCTTTGGAGAGAAGCTTGGACTTTCTTGCCTAGATTTTTAATTGAAAGCTCTCTGGCTGGGTTAATATTTTTGCTAAATCGGAGTTTGCGTTGCCCTGGTTTGTTGAACCAGCCACAACTAGTTCGCAATATGTGTTCTTCTCCCCACCCAGCCCTGAAAGGCGGGTGCATCTAAATGTAGCTGCCCTGGAGGCTTCCAGATGTCATTTTTCCCTCTCTTCTTTTCTTATTTATTTATCAAGTTTGGGTACCACCCATCTCGCTGAGAGAGAGAGAGAGAGAGAGAGAGAGAGAGAGAGAGAGAGAGAGAGAGAGAGACTGCTTCCTGACTGTTGGCTGCCATCTGCCCTGTGGTTGGGTTATTTTTAAGTTGTTGACATTTTTTATTGACCATAGTTTAAGAAGCGGTATTAAACTACTTTGGGAGGAATTGCTGTTCTCTGGTGGAAGGGGCGGGGGGGGGGGGGTGTTCCCTGCGAACTTGAAACTTTTAGGAAGGCTTCGTCGAACAGAGGGATTTAAGCTCATTGGCGGCTGGCTTGTTTTAGTGTAAAGCTTTGAAAGGCCAGGTGTGAACTCTTTAGAACACTTCCGACCTACAGTTTACTAGCGCCGTGCAATCGACGCTTAGTATGAGGTTGATAAAAGAGTACATTGAGTTGTTTTCATAATAATAAAAAGGAATACTTGGAGCTTAGTTACAAAGTTACTTCCTCTGCGTCGGCTACTATTTGTTTATAAACATTAAAACAAAACATCACAGATAAATATTTCATTTTTGACTCTGCCCCTTCTCGGTTTTTCACTGCTTTGCATGATCTGTTGGGGTAATTTACTTCCCGCTCATTTGATCACTGCGTTAGCGTTTAATGTATGGAAACACCGGTCTGTCGAAATAAAAGTTTACGGTTAGCGGCTTGGGAAGTTCCCTCCCACCGAGGGAAACACTGGAAGTGCCCGCTGCTCTCTTCCACGGGGGTCCTGGGAAAAGAGGCTCTGAACGCTTCCCCAAATAATTGGGAAGAGAAGGAGGGCATTCCCGATGAAAGAGCTTCATCCAGCTCAGCTCCGTCGTGCTTTTCTACCCCTGGCCGGGCTGCTGCCAGCCTGGGAAAAGGGAGCCCGAGACTTCCGTTTCCAGTTCCTCCTGTTAATCTCTTCACATCATCGCCAGAAGGTGGCATGGCTGATTCCGAACAAGCATTACCTCACTTTTCAGTCTTTCAAAAACTTCATTGTGTAATGAACGTTAGCCCCCGTGGGTGTTACAGGGAGGGCTCCTGGCTGACATGCAGCCAGATTGATGCGTTTGGATTCAAGTTGCTGTGTTATTAATTAGGGCTCATCATGTCGTCTTCAACAGCCACAAGGAGGGGGGAAGTAAGCAGTGGGATACCCCAAGGTTCTGTTTTGGGCCCACTACTCTTCAATATCTTCATAAACGAACTAGGCCAGAGGGTACCAACACGTGGCAACTTTAAGACTTGTGGACTTCAACTCCCAGAGTTCTCCAGCCAGGAAATGCAACACACCACCTGTTCCAATCGCTTCCCAAAGCAAGATGGGCCAGCAGCTGTCTGAACTGAGACGTGTTGTGTTCTCCTTTCTGTTAGTGCTATAGAATGGAGAGGTAAGGGGAGGCTGTCTAGATTGTCCTCCTCCAGAGGTGTTTCCTTCACCCGTACCCTGTGAATGGCTGTGTTTCTGGGGTAGAACCATAATGCGCTTGCCTTGGGCCTTCCTTCCTTCCTTCCTTCCTTCCTTCCTTCCTTCCTTCCTTCCTTCCTTCCTTCCTTCCTTCCTTCTTCGGACTTCCAGAGATCTTACCCTCGAAACAAAAAAGTCCAAAATATGTTGAGAAATCATTTGAGATAGCTGGCCAAAACATCCACGGCGTTCCTTCGGTTACCACATTTGGCAGATTGTCAGGCAAAATAATTTGAATGGCTCAGAAGACAGAGCCAGACCAAATGACCACCCTTAGTCCAAACCCAAGAAATTGGCTTCAGCTTCCCAATGCATCTCAAGATCTTGATCCTCCCCAGTTGGACATCCAGTCTTGTACGCTCAATACAGCTGAGAAACGGCTGTTCCAGAAACGCTCGGTCAGCGTGCCTCCTTGGTTACTTCTAGAACAGCAAGAAAGGGGACTGGCTGCCTTCCACCCTCGGTGGTCCTGAACAAGACTTTGCTTCTGAAGTCGCCTTCTTCCAAACCTTCGGTTCAAACCACTTTGCTGCACCGGATTTATTCAGCGGTAGCTTTCGAAAGTCAATGTTCAGTTAGAGCGGTAAGGTCCACGATGCTCTTGCGGATCCGATGGGAGGATTTGGCAGCTGTTTGAGTCTACAGCAGTTGAGGCTCGTGAAAAGATACCTTTGACATCAAGTTTGATTCGATGTGGGCTACCTGGACCCATCCAAGCCAGTTGGATGTTGCCTTCTTCCGCTTAGGAGCTTCTGAGACCAGGAGAAACTCAACGTTGAGGGCTCTAAGCCAGGCTTCCAAGGATTCAGAGCTGACAAAGAAGAAGAGCCTCCGTCCGCTTGGTTGGGCAATGCTCTCCCACCGAGGACCCAGATTGTTGGGGGCAAGAGCCTGGAAACCACTAAGGGCTGTCAGGCACCAAGTCTAAGGGCTGTTGCCGTTATCTGGGGTTCCCTAGCCTTTTCTAGTGTCCGAGGGTCGCTGGAAGCTTTAACTGGCTTACGTTGGCTCCAACCTTGAGGCAGCTTGAGTGCTGCTCCTGCCACCCTCCCTTCCCTCTCCCTGCAAGCTGATCCTGGCTAGAACTAGCTTGTTCTCTTGGCCCCTAAGCAGGCAGTCCGAGGCCTGCCGTGAGTGGCAGGCAGTGCGTTCAGCTTGAACAGCGGCTGACCCCCATTGTCCTTCAGCCTCAGTGGTGACTGTGCCACGGGAGCAGAGGCGCCCATTGACTGTTAATGACGCCCGTTGGCGTTGATGGTTCTTGGGCTAGAGGAGGACGAGCCTAGGCTGCCCCCCCCCCCCCCCTCTGCCTCAGGACCTGATGGGGCTCCTGGAAGGCGGCAGCTTCTGTCCTTTGTCAGCAGCCCGGCTCTGTCAAAGGAGGCCTCTCTCCGCCAAAGGAGTCCAGCCCTCTGCGAAGGCTCCCCCCCCCCGGGGGGCTCTCGGGCGGAACTGCGCTTGGCTCACGGTCCTGCCCCAGATTCCTCCTCCTCCTCCTCTTCTTTTTCTTCCTCCTCCTCCTTCCTCCTTCCATTTCCTCCTCCTCCTTCTCCTCCTTCCTCCTTCCTCCATTTCCTCCTTTTCCTTTTTCTTCCTTCTTTTTCTTCCTCCTCTTCTTCTTCTTACTCCTTCCTTCTCCTCCTCCTCCATTTCCTCCTTTTCCATCTCCTCCTCCATCTTCTTCTTCTTCACGCTTAAAAGCTGTCAACAAGTGAGTTTGGGGCTGTCCATATTGGGTGCATCTGCTCTCGTTTTCCTACTCTTCCCCTCCTCCCAAGCCATTGGCCCTGGGACATATGGCTAGAGCTGGGTCAGCTTGCCTGCAGCATCAAGCCATTGTCCTCCCACCCTCGGTAGCCAGGAGAGAGCTTCTTGGGCCTCTGCGCTCCCTGAGTTAGGAAGGTTTTATTTGCACGATTGATCTCCCACCCACCCACCCACCCTGCCTCAGTCTGCAGGGACTTTAGGCAATGGTTAGGCGAATGGCTGAGCCTTTTGGGGTTCAGGGATGGCAAATTCCCCTTATTCTGTGGCTGTGGGCATCTCAGCACAGCTGGGAACTGGACCGTTTCAAAGCTGCTGTTTTTCCTGGTGCTCCTCCTGGCCTGGATTGCAAACGGAAAGAGGGACTGTCAAAATTCAATACAAATCGTTTGTTTTGCCTATAAAGAGAGGGCCATTCGGGGGCCCAGAGCCACAGGGAAAGTGGGAGGGGGGGTGTTGAAGTTGCTGGAAACCCTCTGATAACCCCCTCCCTCCCTCCCTCCCTCCCTCCCTCCCTCCCTCCCTCCCTCTCCAGCAGGGGAAGCTTTGTTCTGCCACATGGCAGCCGTGCCTGGGTGCTCCTTCGTAGCGATCGAGGCCTCTCCCACCTCGGGATGAAACTGCCAGAATAACATTTCCCCAAAGTCTTGCCTTCCTTAAGTTGCACCCCTTCCCCCTCTGTGGGCTGCTCCTTCAGGGGCGCCTCCGCCTGCCCCTGGGGACACCCCCAGAGAGGCCATAGAATTGCGTGTCACCTGCAAACCGGGCTGCTTCTTTGTCGAGACTTCGGGCAGTTTACGAGCTGGGAAGGGAGGGCGGGCGGGCAGGCAGTGGCGGCGGGGTGGGGGTGGGGGGGTCTGCTGTGTCTGAGTGTTGATTGCCTCCCTGTGCAAGGACAGATATTAGCGGCACAGTTGCTCTCCAATTCCCAGCTGCAAACGGAAGGCGAAGAAGGAACGGCATCCGTGTTGGCAGAAGGTGTTGTAAAATGCATGAGGCTTTTTTCTCCTCGCCAGCCACGTCTTGGAAGAAGCCGAGGGCAGGGAGAAGCGAGGAGAGCGCCTTGGATCCCGAAGCAGCCTGGAAAAGCAGGCAGGAATCCGCCACCAGCATCTGCCCTCCCGCCTTCCTTGATGTCGCCCTGACTCTGGATTAGCAAAACAAAAACCCCAAAACGGGCCCGTCTCTTCTCCCTCGCTCTTCTTTCCAAACGTTCTGTTGTGGTGGTTGTTGTTGCTTGCAAGTAGCCTTTCCATTCCCCCCCCCCCCCCCAATAATGGCCTTCTTGCCTTGTTGGGTTTGCACGGAAGGAAGAGAGGCAGCGGGTGATCACTGATCTCTCCCGCCTTCCCCGCCTGGCCTAAGGCTATGCTGAGATTCCTCGCCCGCTTGTACTGTTGCAGCAGCTCTGGCGAGGAATATTCCGAGGATGACAAATGTATTCTGAGCCGGTACGTTTTCCTTTGTTTTCCTTTATGGCATCCATCTCGTTCGCCTCCCCACCCCCCACCCCCCCCCTCCGCACACCCTCTTTCCTCTTGTCATTTTGGGGAGTTCCCCCCCCCTTTTTCTGCTACTATTGGCCAGAAATCAGGTTGATAGGTACTGGATTGTAGCTGGGTGCTGCAGTGTGACTGGGGAAGGTGGAACAATAGTAGTGCCAGCTCGGTTTTCGGGGTGGGGAAGACCGAGGCGGTCTTTTTATAGACCAAAGCTGCATTGTGGTGCCTGGCGGTGTGCAGCCTCTCCCCCTTTTCTCCCTCGCCCTCTCGCGCTCTCTCTCTCTCTCTTTTTTTTTTAATGTACACTGCAGTCAGCCCTTCTCTAATGAGGCGGTAGCACCGTCAGCGGCCAGCCCGAGCCCTAGCAGCGCCTGCCTGCCCGCTTTAGGGGACGGCAGGGGGGTGGGGGTGGGGTGTCAGGAGGAGAAGCCCGGCAGCCCCTTTGGCAGCTTGGAAGCGCTGGGTTCACATCCTTGGCAAGCTGGCTTGGCTGGTTCTCAGCCAGAGCAGCCGCCGTTGCCACCATCCTGCCCGGGAGAGCGCGTGCGTCTGGAATGGAAGCCCGAGCCGGCCGTCTGTTATGGAAACACTGTTTGCTGTTATTGTAGTATCGCGGTGACCAACATGCCATTGAAATGGAAAACGAGCTCGCCTGCTAGCTGGAAGTTCCCCGTGGCCGTGCTTAAAACCTCCCGGTCATCGCCGCTTTCTCCAGCGTACATGTAAGTGAGAGAACGGGAGGGCATCTTGAGGTGGGCATGCCTTTGCAAGATTATATTCCCCCCCCCCCAGCAGGGTTTGGCTCTGTGCAGTTTTAACACCCCTCTTTCCTTTATTTGTGGTGCTGTATTATTCTCTGATTGTGACATTGGCCTCAGAATGTCCATTGTTCCCATCCCATTCTCTCTCCTATCCTGGAATGTCGGCTTTTCCTTCCTCTTGTCCGTTCTGTTTCTCCTCCTCCTCCACCCCGTGACAGGTGTTGTGTTGCCACTGTTGAGTAAAGCAGGGGAGAATGGAGCAGATTCGCTCGCACCCTTCCTTTTCGGTCCCCCTTTTTGAAGTTTTGAAGTGGGGCCGTTGATCTACCGTGCAGATCTGAGCGGAGTGACTCCGAAGCTCTTTCCTTTCTCTAGTTGCCTTTCATCATGCGATAATGCAAAAAACGCCCACCACCACCACAACCACCCAGGCGTCTTTTTCGGGACTGGATGTGATGTGTGGGTTTCCCCCGGTGAATTACTGGCTGTCAAAAGTCCAATTCTTTAATCCAAGTAATTGTTCCCCTGCTTAGATTCCCTTTCATCTCTCAGAGTCAAAATTCAAGCATTGGCTTTGCCCAAAAGAGCTTGCAGCAAAAAAGATTTTAGATTCGTATAGACGAGGGATGTCTTTCTGGCTGGACTTGGTGGTAAAAGGAAAAGAAAGAAAGAAAGAAAAAAAGTAAGCTTGATTTTGGTGATTTTGCTCGTTTATTTCCACGAATACTGCGATCTGAATGCCTTTTATGGCTTTTGTGTCTGAAAAACACCAAATACACCTCCACAGCCCTGGATTTGGTTTCCTTAGGTCTTGTGTGGATGAAATGGGGTATTTTCAAATCTTTTGGATTTTATATTAGCTTCCTCATAGGAAAGTCATCCCTTCATCTAAGATTTTGCTTAGAGGCTTCTGCCTTTCTCTTGTTTTTATTTCACATTTTATACTACGAGACGTGCAGTATCTTTTTGCTGCGAATTGCTTTTATATTTTTTGAGGGTCTCTCAAACTTTCAGCATTTAACAATTAAAGAGCATTTTTCCTAGATCTGAAGCAGGAAAGGAAAGTTTACACTTAGCGTTTAGAAACAGGAAGGACAGGAGATTTGTCCATCTGAATTAGGAAGGAAAGATTTCTGTTAATTCAATATATGTTAGACCAGGAACTAGAAGGGGTCTCGGAAACAAGTATAGAAATCCGTGTCTTAAAATATATTCGTTAAATGAGTAAATCCCTTTTTTTAAAAGCCCTCTTGTATGCAGTTCAGGGTATATATTTCGTAATGATTTATGTAATTGCAGAGCTCAAACATACTCATCAAGTTCATTTGTTCTCCTTAGTAAAATATATGTTATACTTGATAATAATAATAATAAATAATAATTTTATTTAATAATAATAATAATAATTTTAATTTCTATCCCGCTCTCTCTCCCCAAGGGGATGTATAGACCAAACGGGTTTTTAAAATCTTAAGGAAGAGGCTATACTGGTAATTATAGATTTGGCACAGTTTATCCTTAAGAAGGCTCAGAAATATTCTTAGTCTTTGTAAAGTGCTTTACGATCCATTGTCCCAAGGACTACAGGTCCTGCTTTCTCTTGACCCTTCTCTACCACCAGCACCCCACCCCTGTTCCGTCCACTTTGTTTCAAACAGGTGAATTCCTGTCCCAGGTACGCTTCTGTAAGCCTAGAAGTCGAGAAAGAAGTCTCGGTTTTACATTATATGTTTGGAGTAAAAGAACAAAGCGTTTCCCGTCTTTGTTTTGTTGATAGGTTGTTTAATGCCCACATACAGATAGAAGACCCGCAATTGACGATTGATCTCTGGGCATCGGGCTCCATGCTTGTTATCAAATCCAAAAGATGGATCGCCCTCAAAGATCCTCAATATTGAGAATTGGACTTCAATAAGCCCCATATTCCATTAACGTCCAGAATAGAATTCCTGTTCTGGACACAGCAAATTATGCATTTTGCAGGAAATTGGGGAGGGGACTTGAGATCCCCCTGAGTTAAAGGGGAGAAGAGGCAGGATCCAGCTGTAATTCCAGACAAATGCAAGCTTTTGTGATGATGTGGCCGTCCATTAGATGTAGACAAGATGCTATTTCCTGTGTGAAAACTTTATTGATTGGAGGAAGAGGTAAACGATTTAGGTCTTCTCCTTGCACCTAGCATCATGACGATGGAGCTCGGTCAGTAGAGGCAGTTCCTTGACTTACGACCACAATTGAGTGATACGGCCAAAATTTCAGGTGCGAGGCAGTTGTTAAGCGGGTTTTGCCCCATTGATTGACTTTTCTTGCCACAGTCGTGTAATAAATCACTGCAGTCGTTAAGTTGGTCACACGGTTGCTAAGTGAATCTGGCTTCCCCCTTGATTTTGCTTGTCGCAAAAGGAAGATCACATGATCCCGGGCCACGGCCACCGTCATAAATACGAGTCGGTTGCCAATTCGTATTTACGACGAGTTGTATCTGATGAGGCCGTGTCTGTGGAGAAAACTCTCACAAGTCACCTTTTCCAGTGCCATCACTATAGTTTTGAACGGTCACTAAACAAACTGTTGTAAGTCGGGGACTAACCTGCAGTGGAGCGGATGGCCCTCATGTCACTTAACCAATTTCATTGTAATTTTAGCACAATGACAATAAAGATTATTATTATTAGGGCATTAGGGCATGTAGGGCCTTGTGGCTATCCGAAATGCTCTCCTGCGAAATTAGCCTTGCATCGCTCTCTCTGTCTCTCGTGGTTTCCTTGCCTCAACCGTGGAATTGGGGACTTTGCATCCAAGGCTCTAGTGATGCAAAGCTCAGCGCTGCGTTAGTGGCCACGGAAAACAAGAGGCCATCAACGTGTCACCTGGTGCAATTCAGGTCTCATTTAGGCCACAAGAAGTATTTGAATCAAGGGCTGTTTCAGCCAGAGGTGGGTGACTGGACTAGCTAGTATGTGGAGGGAATTTGCTTCTCAGATCTCATTCTGGAGCTGTGAAATGGACATGGGGGCATTTCCCCTTTCTGAAGACCTGGAACTGGGTATGTCTAGTCTGATGAAAATAAGGAACCAGGGGAGACAGGATAGCAGTCTTCCAATACTTGAGGGGCTGCCACAGAGAGGAGGGGGTCAAGCTATTCTCCAAAGCACCTGAGGGTAGAACAAGAAGCAATGGGTGGAAACTGATCAAGGAGAGAAGCAACTTAGAACTGAGGAGAAGTTTCCCGACTGCGAGA
The DNA here is from genome assembly GCA_039707465.1 of Rhabdophis nuchalis. NCBI lineage: Eukaryota > Metazoa > Chordata > Lepidosauria > Squamata > Natricidae > Rhabdophis > Rhabdophis nuchalis. The sequence goes on along the minus strand of CM077657.1, from coordinate 22,797,784 downwards.
ACAATTAACCAGCAGAACAAATTCCCTCCAGAAGTTGTAAATGCTCCAACATTGGAAGTTTTTAAGAAGATGTTGGATAACCATTTGTCTGAAGCAGTGTAGGCATTCCTGCCTGGGCAGGGGTTGGACTAGAAGACCTCCAAGGTCCCTTCCAACTCTGTGATTCTCTACTCTATCTCTCTATCTGCAGAGTTGACTATTCCCATTCTGAACATCTGCAGATGCAAGTTTTTTTTTTTTTTTAGAAAGCTCCTATTTTGGCCAAAGTCTTTCTGCCTACATTACATCAGTCCAGACTTGATTCTCTTGTCTTGCACCAAGTCAAGGAGTCGATTGGATGTGCTCTCAGGAGGAGTAAAGCGGCAGGCTCAGTCCTGCTGTTTTGGGGTTCCACCAAAGAAGAGGTGTCTTTTCCACAGCCCGGCCTGGTTTTTTGGGGTGTGTGTGTGTGTGTGTGTTTGTGTGTAGCATTGCTTCTCCTCCTCCCAAGTGCAGTGTTATTGCAGTGTATCAAAAGATAGTTCCAATCACAGTATCAAAGTAATCATTTCTTCTCTTCAAGCTAAGGTAAGCAAAAAAAGAAATTGGTCAATATAAATCTTGGAACGAAGTCTTGCATAACGTGCTCTTAATTTATTTTTATTTTTTTAGATTTTTATTGCTCAGCAGGGCCCCCAAAGAGTAAGGCTGCTTGTCAGCATGCTTAGGGCCAGATCAGAAGCTCACCTAGAAAAGATGCCGCTTGCTTTCTCCTTCCAGTTTAGCAGATATTTTTTATTCTTCATGAGCTTTCTTTTTCTTTTCCCTTTGCAACTAGTTTACCTTTGGACGTTTGCCCGAAAATAAGACAGGGTCCTCTTTTCTTTTGACCCCCAAAATAAACACTTGGCCTTGTTTTTCAGGGGGGTCTTAGTAGTTTTGAGGTGCAGGAGGCGGCGAGCGTGGTCACCTCATGGCTGCTGCTGTGTTGCAATATTTTCAGGGGAGGGCTTATTTTAGCACATGCACGCAGAAGCCTGATTGGGCTTATTATCCGGAGAGGGCTTATTTTCAGGGAAATGGGGTACCAGCTGAGCCACTTAGAGTTTGCAAACCTTTGGCTTCCAAAGAGCTCGTCCGTGGGACTACATTGAGTTGTGTCCCCATCCTGCAGTTCGATGGGTGTAGTTGCCCAGTCACTGGGTGGGTGGAAACTAATGAAGGAGAGAAGCAACTTAGAATTGAGGAGAAATTTCCTGACAGTTAGAACAATTAAATCAGTGGAACAGAAGTTGCCTCCAGAAGTTGTGAATGCCCCAAGACTGGAAGTCTTTAAGAAGATGTTGGGTAGCCATTTATCTGAAGCGGTGTAGGGCTTCCTGCCTAGGCAGGGGGTTGGACTAGAAGGTCTCCAAGGTCCCTTCCAACTCTGCTATTGCATTGTATTGTATTGTGTTATTGATGAAACACAAAAGTAGATTCTGCCCTAAGATTGAAATTCAGAGGCTAAGGAGGAGCAGCAAAGTTTTGAGGCTATCAGAGGAAGCTTCGCTTCTTTCCAGGATGTGAGGTTATCTAAAAGACCATCTCTTTCATCAGCTGTGCCAAAGAGAGTTAAGCAGAGGCTGCTTTTTTAAATCTGCTATCTCAAAAGGCGGTTGTGTTTTTTGTCCACTGTTTGTTTGAAAGGATATTGTGTTTTCATTTGTAAGCGGCTTGTTGTGTCTACAGATTGAAACACAGGCTGGGCAAACACGGAAGAAGGTTGCTCTTAATTCCTTCCTTTGGCACTTGGTGGGAACATTGGGGGGGGGGGGGAGAGCCTGGTGGAGTTCCCAAGGAAGGGATCCCTTGTGCCATCCTGGTTGGCTTTCCCCTCCCTTCGGGTGAGGTAGTCCTCCTACAGCCATTTTTTGGCCTCCCGGGTGATGTCCACCTCTGGATTCTAATTCTTCCTAGTTTCTATCAGCATCTCGGTTTTGGAGATCGTGGCTAGATTTGGAGGCTGCTCTTGATGTTTAGACAGAGAAGCTAGTCTAAGCTGCTCCGGATACTCATGAAATTGACAACGCCGCAGACCGCTATTTCGGGCTGCTCTCCGGGAACCCAGAGCGCCTTTGATGGGTTCCTAAGCCCCACACGGAAGGTGGCTTTCTGAAAGATCCCGAGATCTGTTCCCCCGCCTTCGTAGAAGATGCCAAAGGGCACCGTGCGCCTCCAACGTTCGTGCCAAGGGCCTCCATACCCACCTCGTCTTTCTGAAAAGCGTGGCTGGTGCCTGACGCATCAGGAGAAGATAGTTTTGCCATTATTTAAGCATCTGCTATTACGCAGCTTTGGAAAATAGAGCCGGCAGAGGCTTCGGGCACTTGGAAAGTGAAATGGGTGGACAATGAGACAGGCAGGAAGCCGTCCAGCCTGCTCGGACAGGAGGAGAAGCTTCTTAGGAGAAGCTTCAGGACCAGATGGGGTCTTGAAGCCATCTTTTACTTTGATATTTTTATGAATTATTGGGGGGGGGGAATCATTTGTGGGATTTGGGTGACCTAGTAATGCTGCAAGATGGCATTTACACATTTTTTCAGCCAGGCAGAACAACAGAAAAATGAGATTGGTCCAGGGAATAGGATATTGGGCTAGATCAGATGTGATAAACCAGGGATGTCCAATCTCGGCAACTTTTAAGGACTTGTGGGAGTCCTAAAGCAGGGGTCTCCAACCTTTGCAACTTTAAGTCTGAAGGACTTCAGCTCCCAGAATTCTCCAGCCAGCAAAGCTGAAGCTGAAGTCCTTCAGACTTAAAGTTGCAAAGGTTGGAGACCCCTGTCCTAAAGGACTCATCTGGGAACAAACGAAGCCCCCTCCTCAACTGCACTGAGAGCAAAAAGCAAGCTTTGGGTTTAGGCCTGTGGCACGGAGTGCTTCTAAAAAGGACTCGGGTACCTTTTATTATCCACCTGAAACTGGGATATACAAAAATAACCCAAGCATTTCATGTTTCAAAGAAAGTGGGGGGGCGGGTGGAAACAGGGCATGGGAGGGCGGAGCAGTGAAATATAGGGTTGCTAAACTGAGCACACACACACACACACACACACACACACACAAATTGGATCAGCAAGATGAAGAGACAAGCAGTTGCTTTAAAAAAAAGTTTCAAGGAGCTAGAAATGTGTACTCAAGCTTTTTGTGCAGCTTTGGAGTTGAATATTTGTGATGAATTGCTTTTTGAGCGTTCCCAAAATATTTGCGAGTGAGAAACTGACTTATCTTTAAAAGAAACCCCCCCCCCCCCTCCTTGCCCAAGTAGTTATTTGGATCCTCCTTTCTTTGCTGGGTTTTTCCCCTTCTCTGATTCTTGTAAAGGGTAGTCCTGGTTCTTACAGAATTTAACATGGATTAAAAATCCAACTAGTCCTTTTTTATATATATAATGCTCATAGCTATGGCTCATAGCTATGGGAATAATTCAGAAGGTTAATTAACTTTATGAGAAATTCTTGGAAGCAATAGCGATTCAACATTATCTCCAGAAAAGCCTAATCAATATATTTACATTCCTTATTAGCTAATTATTTATAAGGGTTAGTGTGTTAGCTTTAATGAGTGTATATAAAACACCGTTGGTAAATATATCTAAACTGAATATGTATAAACTGAATATCTTTTCATTAAAACTTTGGGGTTTGGGAATTTTTTGGACACATAGTTGATGTAATGAGATGGCTCGGGTCCTTGTGGATTTTGGGTCTTTGGGCTCCACAGCTCTTCAAGGAGGAGTTGCTGATATTAGAAAGCAACAGGGAAGAAGGTTAAAAAAAACCTTAGATAAGTAAGATAATTTCCCCCAGAAATGCAAGCTTTTGGTGTACTAGATAGAGAAGCCCCCACATTTTCAAACCCTACTTGTGGTCTGGAAGGAACTTATTGTTTATCGCAAATATGTCCAACCTTGGCAACATTAAAACTTGTGGACTTCAACTCCCACAAGCCCTAAAGTTGCCAAGATTGGACATCCCTGGTTTATCTAGTCCAATATCTTATTCCCTCTACCAGTGATATATCTATCTTTATGAACTAATGAAACTGCACTTCAGTAACATCTTGCAATGATTCTGGAGGGAATCCTTATTTTGTGTCGAGCTAATTTTTTTGCAATGCACTCAGAGAGATGCTTTGGTCCATATTTTGTATTTAGCCAGAATGACGGAGATGAGATCGAACCTTCGGGAGAGCTGAAGTTCCACCTGTAGATGAGAAGGTGGATGATTTCTGTCCAACTCGGACCACAAGAACGCAACGTGACTTTACTCAACCAAAATGTGATTTAATCTATCAGAAATTCTTGGTTGTCACTGCTGGCATCAAAGACAAGTCTGAGCACTGTAATAAAATAATAAACAACAAAATAAAATAGCAGGCATCCATCCTGTTTGGAAGACTTTCACTTTCAATTGTTGCACCAACATCCGCCATCTGTGATTTGTTTAAATTTTTCCCTACCTCTAGTAGTCTTGAACGCACTGAAAGAAACAGTTGGGTTTTGGGGCTGCGTAGAGGTTTATGCAATTAATCAGGATGTGACATGAGACATTTCAGGTTATTTATGGGTTGCTAATTGTGGTGCACAGCAGCATATTCAGAAAGAAGCTTTAATCTTCACAAATCCTGGTGGTGAGTAACCACCTGGTCACATTTGAAATAGAAACTTGCTAAATGTGTTCTGCATTTTGACACTCTGTGTTCCGTGTATTTCACATCCATGCATCAAACCGCCATTTCCGTGTAGTTCACAGTGCTTGTTTAGAGCTTTTATTTTTATGGCCGATCTCCAAACAATTTGTGTTTTCACCCAACAAATGTTCAAGTTTCAGAAATTCCTTTAAATAACCCCAGTTTCCCTACTTGGTGCAAATCAATAGCAGCTGCAAGCAAAAAACCTGTCAGGGTTTATTTTAAACCAACTGTTGTTTTTTATTAGGATTTTTTTTTTTTTAATGTAGGCAAGAGACAATTGGTTTATTCCTGTTTGGGGGGGAGAAAGTGATCCTGCTGACGTGATTTCTGAAGCTTCTTTGGAGGCCAATGTTTTGCCTGCATGCTCAGAGGTCAGATCTTTTCTAAAGAGGCTGTGCAAGTTATATATTTAAACATGACGAAGAAGAGCAGGATGCTTCCATGTCAGCACGTGTACGGAAGGCACACAAGTGGCTGTAAGGCGATATCCCTGAGCTTTTTATGGACACAGGTGCCGTAAAGGCACCAGCACGTCATACATAGAGCACTTGAGCTCTGGACAGAGAGAACTTTTACTTGTACACCTCTTCCCCACCCCACCCTTTTCTACCCCCCCAGTTTCCTGTTCAGCTGCGATGAAGGTTTTTAGCTTCCTAAAAAGTGGAAGACTTTTGAATCCCCAAATGTTGAAAAAGGGGATCAAAAATTGCCAACCGTCTTAACTATGGGAAAAATGAGAGTTGTTAGCAATGAAGGCTGAATTCAGAAGGAGAAACTTCTTCTCTTTTTAACATTTAATAACCACGTTTATCATAGCAATTTAAATCGGGCCAGGTTTCCCTTTGAGATGGGCTTGCAGATTCCTGCATGGTCCCGCATTGTTGTTTGTTGTTGTTGTTGTTGGTAGTGGCAGGAGGAACAAGCAAGCTCTGACCGGAGGCCGTTGTCTCCTTCTCTTCCTTCCTCTCCCCCTAGATCTTTGGTTGAAGAGGAAGAGCCTCACATGAAAGTCACTCTGGGGAGCAGCGATATGGGCTTGTCTGCTCACCTGCAGGCGTCAAAGGCAGGAACCACCCGATTCTTCACCAGCAACACGCACAGTTCTGTGGTCCTCCAGGTGAGTGAACGCCTGGAACGGAGCCACCCGCCAGGTGTACTTCTTTCCATTCCGGGGTTATGGGGGGGAGGGAGCTTCCTCCAAAGACTCACCTGTCTGATGGTGTCATTGCAGCCCAGGTCACCCAGCGACTGGGAAGGAAGCGGAGAACAGAGGTCTCGGAAGGCTTCCTCTCCCTTGCTAGTTAAACGTTGTGGTGGCTGCTTTGCCCTGTGATGGACGGAGGCCCAGGCTTGGCAGGGTCCGAGCAAGAGCGGGGAGGGGGAGGCCTTGCTTGTTCCTCCTGCTCCTCATATGTGGAGCAAAACATTCCCACTGAAAGGCTGTTTCGCCTGACAAATTCCCTCGAAGGCGTTTGGACGCAATTTGCAGGCTAAAGATATATATTTGCTTCCTTTGGCCTGGAGTGTGAAAAATCCAGCTTCATTATCTAGCAGCGTGCTCGGCAGAAGCCCAGGCCCGTCCTCTGACCAGCTCTCAAAAGCAGCCCCATTGCACCCCCCCCCCCCAACACTTTGCGTTTGCAGTGGCCGTGAAAGGAGGCCAAACCCGTGCCTGGCATTGTTTGCTGCCACCAACTAGGGGGCAAAGTAGGCTGAACATGTCACTCTTCCCCCCCGGGGGGAGGCATTTTACAGAGCGGGGAATTGCTGGGTGGGCAGACCTGGGGAAGAGCTGCAGCCGGTGTTAAAAAAAAAAATGAGCAGGAAAGCTTTCCGGAGTGGATGGCCGGGCAGAGCTGATGCCCCAGGATGCCTGCCTGCATTCTGGGAACACCAGAAGCCTTTGGTTCAGTGGGGTAACCTCATAACACTCCTCTTCCTCCCATTCCTCCTCCTCTTCCTCCCTCTCCTCCTCCTCCTCTTCCACTCCTCCTCCTTCTCTTCCTCTCCTCCTCCTTTTCCTCCCTCTCCTCCTCCTCCTCCCACTCCTCCTCTTCCTCCCCCTCCTCCTCCTCTTCCTCCCCCTCCTCCTTCTCCTCCTCTTCCTCCCACTCCTCCTTCTCCTCTTCCTCTCCTCCTCCTCCTCCCTCTCCTCTTCCTCCCTCTCCTCCTCCCCCCTTCCTCCTCTTCTTCCCTCTCCTCCTTCTCCTCCTCCCCCCTCCCCGGGTGGGGGGGTTCCCCAGTGACGCTGAGCCTGTACTGCTTCTGCAGCCCCAGGAACAGGAGCTCCCATTGTGTGGGGCTTCCCATGGGCCAGCGCCTCCTTCGAGGGGGAGCAGAGCTGACGTGGCCGGTTGTGTCTTGCAGGGCTTTGACCAGCTGCGCGTAGAAGGGCTGCTTTGTGACGTGACCTTAGTGCCAGGCGATGGAGACGAAGTGTTCCCCGTGCACAGGGCTATGATGGCGTCCGCTAGCGATTACTTCAAGGCCATGTTCACAGGTAGGGTTCCCCGCTGGCGGATCAGGTGCCACAAACCCCCCGCCCCCACCTCCCCTCTCTGGCTGTTTCTTTCGGGGGTTCAGTTAACGTCAGGGATGAAATGCCACTCTCTCTGCTTTGGAAGAAACTCTTCCCAAGGAGGCTCTGACTGGCTGTAACCCTTTTGTGTCTGAATTTTGTTCTCAGGCGGCATGAAAGAGCAGGACTTGATGTGCATCAAGCTGCACGGCGTGAACAAAATAGGCTTGAAGAAGATCATCGATTTTATTTACACGGCGAAACTTTCCCTCAACATGGACAACCTGCAGGACACGCTGGAAGCGGCCAGTTTTTTGCAGATCTTGCCCGTGCTGGACTTCTGCAAAGTGTTTCTTATATCCGGGGTAAGAGAGAGGAAGGTCGTGGCTTGACGACGTGTCTCTTCAGCTAACCTAGTTTTCACCGCAGGGGGTTGAGCTTGCCCAGGGTTCCCCCCCCCCCCAAAAGAGTCGGTCCATGTTGCTCGAATTGGAGCAGGAGTCGTTCTTCAGCAACGCCCCACAAAACACACAACTCTTCTTAACGCACCAAACGCAATTAGTCCTCGACCCGTGCGCAGAGCCCCGACACACAATTCAATTCACTTTTAGGAGGATGCGCTTCGTAGGAAAAAGGACGGACGCCTCCCAGAAACTGCCTTGGCATAGTTCTGCCTATGGGACTCCTGGAAGCAGAACCATTGATTGGAATAAATAAATCTTCTCTGGCAAGGGAGAGGTTCTCAGCTGTGGGAGATCAGAAGGCTGCATGTTGTAAACGGCTTTCTGACCCGCAAAGGAGAAGCTGCTATTTGCACTCTTGGTTGTATTAACAGCTGGGCTCTTCTGGAGAAGGTGCCGCCATGCAGGCCTCACTTTGCAGCCTGAGTTGAGTGACTCCGTAGGATGGAAATAGGGGTATGTATTTTGGTGGCTGCTCAAGGATTAAAGGAACAACAGAGACAGCTGAGCTGTTCCGCTATTACTTGCTTGTAAATAGATTTTAAACAGATTAAAAAAATAATAATAATAATAACGGGACATCTAACATGCAGCTTTTCAGAAACCGGTGTGTACCACCCAAGTCATGTGAGGAAAATACCAGCCATTTATGCCAATAAGGGAGGGAAAAGGTAGACTTTCTAAATACGGTTGGATTTTCAAGATCCATCAGTTTTAGAGCTAGGGAAGATGGGACCCAGCCATTAACTTGGAGAGGAAGACGTTCCCTGCACCTTTCCTGATAAACGCGTCCTTTTTCTTTCTCAGGAATGCGATCCTAGAATCTGCGTTAAGTCCTGGTGGAGTACGAGTTGTGGCTACACAGAGTTGCGGCTTTTCTCAACCTTGGCAGCTTTAAGACGTCAAGCAAGCTGACTGTAGAATTCTGGGAGTTGAAGTCCGCAACGTCTCCAATCTGCCAAGGTTGAGAAACACTGAGAAGGGAGTAAGAAAATTCAGATCCCAAAAGCGGTCTAGGATGCCTGAATTACGGGCGTCCGAATGTGGGCCACCAGGGGAGACTCAGGCAGAGGGAACCTCTGTGCCCTTTATCCCCGGATTTAGCCGCAGGGCCGCAAAATCTGCAGTCTATCCACTGCCGGCGTCTTGCAAATCATCTCCTTTCTCGTTTCTGCTTCCTGTCTTCAGCTGGGGCGCTTGCAGCTGATGTCATCTTCAGTGGCTTCCACCTCTTGCTTTTCCATTTTAGCTGCCTCCGACGCTTCCTGCCACCCCTTCTCCGCTCATCTAAACTTTGCAGCTGAAAATTTTCAACCACTTTTCAAGGAAGCCTGATTTGGGTTTTTCTAGCCTTTTATTTCCCTCCTGCAATTTCAGCAGAGAGTGAAAATCTTTAAAAAGAGCCTGCTCCCTTGATCCAGTCCCTCCCAGATGTGTGTGTGATTCTTCAAGGTAGCGTCTCCTTGGAAAAACGGGTGCAGCCTTACTTGGGAACAACAGGCTGGAGAAGACTGGAGAAGGTCATCAGCAAAACTTGGGAGTCAGTTTTCCGAGTCTGTTCTTCGTTACGCAGATAGTGGCTGAGGAAATGGCAGCCTTGTGCGGTGCTTCCAGTGCTGCTGTCGAATTGGGACACATTTTGTCCGTTACGTTTGGGGAGTGGCTATAAAGCCAGTGGACCAGGGAACACTCCAGTATTCCCTGGCAGGTGACATTAAATCACCCTGCAGGTAAGGCCTTCCGTACTAATAGGTCGTCTCTTCCCTTCATAGGTCTCCTTGGAGAACTGCGTGGAGGTGGGGCGGATTGCCAACACGTACAACCTCACCGAAGTGGATAAATACGTCAACAATTTCATCCTCAAGAACTTCCCAGCCCTGCTGAGTACGGGGGAGTTTGTGAAGCTCCCCTTCGAGCGCCTTGCCTTCGTCCTCTCTAGCAATAGCCTTAAGCACTGCACCGAGCTGGAACTCTTCAAGGCCGCCTGCCGGTGGCTGCGGTACGAGGAGCCGCGCATGGAATGCGCCGCCAAGCTGATGAAAAACATCCGCTTCCCTCTGATGACGCCCCAGGACCTCATCAACTACGTCCAGACCGTGGATTTCATGCGGACCGATAACACTTGCGTCAATTTGCTCTTGGAAGCCAGTAACTATCAAATGATGCCCTACATGCAGCCGGTCATGCAGTCGGAGAGGACGGCCATTCGTTCGGACAGCACCCACCTGGTGACCTTGGGAGGGGTCCTCCGGCAGCAGCTGGTGGTGAGTAAGGAACTGCGGATGTACGACGAGAAAGCCCACGAGTGGAGATCCCTGGCCCCCATGGACGCCCCCCGGTACCAGCACGGCATCGCGGTGATCGGGAACTTCCTCTACGTGGTTGGCGGGCAGAGCAACTACGACACGAAAGGGAAGACGGCTGTGGACACGGTCTTCAGGTTTGACCCTCGCTACAACAAGTGGATGCAGGTGGCTTCCTTAAATGAAAAACGGACCTTCTTCCACCTAAGTGCCCTCAAAGGACACCTGTATGCCGTCGGGGGTCGCAACGCAGCCGGAGAATTAGGTAAGTTCCATCTCATGCAGAGAAGCTGAATCCCCGCGATTCAACAGTCCGATGGTTTTCCGGCATCAAGATATATTATGCCAGAACCCTTTCCACCATCTACGAAGACGATTTGGCCCATTGGGAAAAAGGAGCGAAGCTTTCGCCAGGCTATCCCTGGCTCTGGGGGGCGATTGAGTAACCCCAGCATTGCCTGCTACCCTGTATCATATTTTTATAAGGAGTGTTTGGAAATAATAACAGTGCGTTGCTGTATATTATTATGGTAATACCGAGTTTAATTGTCTATCTTCCCACATGCCAAGAGGAATAATGAATGGGCCTGTTTTCCTCTGAACAAATGAATTGTGTATTGATTTTATGCAGGTAGCACTGATCTGAATTTATTTTAAGCTTCTTTTGTCTTGACGTGTGAAGAATTAAGTGCTGGGGGCTGGCTCTCTTAGTCTGGTCTGAGCAGACGGGCTCCTCTCCTACCACCCCCACCCTTGTGAGCCAGGCAGTGAGCAAAGCAAGTGTGAAAAACATCCCCGTGAGCTGTGCGTCTTCCACTCAGGACCCTCTTCAGGGCGGCTTTTAAGGGTCTTCCTCCTGATAATTTAGCATCTTCCACTTTTATAAATACCGGATTCAGGCAGCCATGCCTCGGTCGAAACTCCCTAGGCGAGCAGCTCCATTGCTGCCTGACAATCCTCCTCTAATTTCTTCCCCCTTGATACGATCTGTCACTTTTTAGTACTTGTCTTCAGGGTTACCTTGAACAATCTGTGGGCTGTTAAATAGTTTGCATCGGTTTCCATAATGAGCTGGATCCATTTGTATGAAAGTCAGTCTCTGGCTTGGCGGTCCTGTCGATTCTTTAGATGGAAATATTCTCTCTCTTTTCGTTGAGCTGCGTCGCAAGTCTCCCCCCCCCCCCCCACTTTCATTGCAGCTTTTGATTCCTTTTTTTTTTGGCAGCAAAAAGTAGAAAGGATCCTTGTAACTTTTCCCTCTTTCCTGTGAAAGGCAGGAAAGGAAGAAAGATGAATAATGTTTATTCACTATTAATAATGTTTACGTGGCAGGGAATCGGATCTAGCATTCTTGGTGCAGAAACATCCCCAAACGAATAGTCCCGTGGCTCTCTGACCCTACCGGACTGCCTCACTGAGAATTTGGCAAGAATTTTTTTTTTTTATTATTGCCTTCTGTGGTTGAGGGTAAGCACCACTTACATCATTGCTGACATTCAAGTGTTATTTGCTTAAAAAGGAAATAATAGGATGTCAGATTTCCTAAAGATGCCCTGATTGATTCATAAGCATCGAGTCAAGTTTTCCATACAAAACCAGTGATTTATTAGGAGCTGGATTAGGCAAGATCTGTTCGCAGTCAAACCTGTGCTTTGTTTCATTTCTTTCTGAACTTTGCCCCTGTTCCTTCCCTCCACTCAGTCTGTGTCATAAATCACATTACCCTACAGATGCACCCCTCCCAAACCGGCGTGCAATAATCTGAGATCCGACTCCCGCTGACAGTATGCGTGGAATGCACTCCTCCTCCCCCTCATTCTGTCCCCATGACAACACTGAGAGTTGACATAGGAAACACGGATGGAGCAGTTCAAAATCCAACAGACAGTTCTACAAAAGCTGATGCTTGGGAATCATCCCCAAAGGCAGGAACGACTACGTCTACTAAAAAAACTCCCATCTAGGAAGAGATGAAGCAGAAATGAAATGCTGGAGTTTACTGGTGGCCCCCAAATTTGAACAATCAGAAGATCTTGTTTTAAGGTAGAGAAATCCCGGCGCCATAAAAATGGTGTAAAAAGTATTACAATAACAATAAGTGTAGAGATTTGCCTGACCAATGGAATACGGAGCTGTCCTTTCTGTAGTTTGTTGCACTAATGATTGGCCTTGACGATGGCCAAGATCTTGCCTAATGCTTATCCTCTTAGTTATCACCATCATTCCTAAATGTTGTAGTGAACTCTTGGAGCCTGTAGAGAATCTCAGTCCTCCAGGTCATGGTTGTCCCAAAGGTGCTTCTTCAAGAGGCAGCTGGACTTTCTTTGAAGACGTTTCGCTTCTCATCCAAGAAGCTTCTTCAGCTCTGACCATTCCAAGGGCCTTCATCCCAAACCGTACAGCTGAAAGTCTGTAGAGATTCTTAGTCATCCAAGGTCATGGTTGTCCCCAAGGCGCTTTTTTTCAGGAGGCAACTGGACTTTCTTGGGTTGTGGTTTTTTTTTTGAAGACTTCTTCAGATTCTTGGATGAGAAGTGAAACATCTTCAAAAGAAAAACAAGAAAGTCCAGTTGCCTCCTGAAAAAAGCACCTTCGGGCTAGCGGACTCTTGGCTTACTAGGGGGCGGACAGGAGCCAAGTGAGCGTGTGGTCAACTAAGGGGCAAATGGAGAGATTTCAGAATGGGTCGGAAGTCTTGAGATTGATGTTATCCATCCAGTCGTATCTCTGACTCTTGGTGACTCTACGGACCGGTCTCTCCACATCTTCCAGTCTTTCTTTGAGCTTTTCTGTGGTCTGGCCTCGATGCTCCGGCTGGGCTCAACTCTTGATGGTCCCACAAAAGTCTTCATCTGGAGCAGTGAACCCAATGTTCTTCTCGGCCGTTGAGAAATCCATCCAGGTTTTGGCCGGCTTGACCTCTGCTGAGGAGAGTGGCCAGAAACTGAGGGCCTGACATCTCAGGACGTGATGTCCTGATTAGGTGGACCTCTCTCTTGGTTCAGGTTTTGGGTAAGATATCACACGGAGGCAGCCTTGGCGCATGACCTGAATCGGGAAACCGAGGCCTGCCTTCGTCTCCACAGTCCCCGCTGGAGCATTTACAGTGGGAGGCTCTTTTCTCTTTTCCCAGACGCCCAAAGCACGATGGAGATCATCCAGCCCCCCCTCTTTCTCCTTGCCATAAGCTTGGCATTGTGTGTATACGCTCACGGTTTTATTTTTAGAAGCTTGGAAGGTGTGAAGTCCCTGCCTCCGACTGCAACAGAGGCCTCAGGCTGGCTCCGGTTCTAGGGGGAGGCTGCCCTGGGGAGGGAACGGATCGGAAGGGGTACGGGTGGGGGCAGAGGAGTGTTCCCAACCAACATGGTCGCCCCGAGTCCTTTGGGGAAGCAGCCACAGGAATCCTGGTGGGACATGGAAGCTGCCTCTGCTGCTAAGTGTAGAAGCCCGCTTGTACATTCAGACCATGACCTGCTCCCACCTCCCGTGGCCACCTCTAAGTCTCTCTGAGCGGCAAGCAGGGAGGCGGTAGGGAAGGAATCCTTCAATTCCTGCTTCCTCCCCCAGAAAGCCTCGGCGTTAGAAGAGCTGCAAGCGAGGCGCTCCCTCGCAACCTTTTTTTTTCAACCCACGAGATTTAATTTTAATGCCGGTTAATGTTTAGCACGGTAGAGACCCACCCGGTGTTTTTCTGCTCTGCCCCTGAATAGCTGATTCTCCGTCTGCGATGCGTGCAAAGGTTAACTAATACGGTTAAAGCCCGCTTCTTGGAAAGCTTTAATTCTTGCTAGCTATCAAATGGGTGTTTCTGAGAAAGGAAGGGAAAAAAAGAAGATCTTTCACAGACGTGTGTGTGTGTGTGTGTGTGTGTGTGTGTGTGTGTGTGTGTGTGAATAAATAAAAAAGCAACTTATGTTTAGAAAGGAAGGGGGGAGGTTTGTTGAGTTTTTCAACCGCCCCACAGGTGCCCTGTTCCCATGGCTGCTCCAAATGCACGTACTTCCTTTAGAAAGAGGCTACTAAAACTTTGCCCCGTGTCTATTTTCGCATCGTGGGGCTGAAAATAGAACGGGCAATCCGGTCAGAAACATGAAACCAGCAGAGAGAGGGAGAGAGAGACTGACTTTGTTTCCGACACTGATGTCCAAATCATCTGTAAAACAGATTTTGTTCATGAGGTTGTAGAAAATAAACCCACGAAGGCAGAAGATTCTGCTCAGCGTCCTCTCTGAAGCGACGGCTGGCAAGGGAGCTTCCTTTGCCCCAAGCCAACGTCCCAGGAAGAGAGGCTGCCCACAGCAACAGAGCCAGAGAGGGCAGCGTTGAGGGGTCGCCTTAGCCCCGCCTTCCTTCCTTGGGGTCAAGGTGTGGAATCTAATGGCCTTCCTTCCTCGGGGCTGGGCGTTTGGGGCCATGGTGGTGGGGTTGTTTTAGAGATTGCAGGTGTGGATCAAATATGTGTGGATCCTTGATTTACGGTCACAATCGAGCCCAACATTTCTGTTGCTAAGTGAGACACTTGTTAAGTGAGTTGTGCCCCGTTTCACGACCTTTCTTGCAGTTGTTAAGTGAATCAGTGCAGTTTATAAGTTAGGAACACGGTTGCTAAGTGAATCTGGCTTCCCCACTGACTTTGCTCGTCCAAAGGTCAGGAAAGGGGAGGGGGGTCGCGTGGCTCCCTGGGGCCGTCATAAGTACGGGTCAGTTGCCAAGCGCCTGAATTCTGATCCTCTTTTCCCAACAGCTACAGTGGAGTGTTACAATCCCAGGATGAACGAATGGAGCTACGTGGCGAAGATGAATGAGCCCCATTATGGCCACGCGGGGACTGTCTACGGGGGTCTGATGTACATTTCAGGTGAGCCGGCCCGTCGTCCTCAACCTTTTCCCCTCCCAAGCCACACCTGCAGACCTCCATTGCCAGGTGTCTTTCATCCTCACAGAGACCTGTGTTCTCTTGAGTCTTCAGACAAGACATGCTGTTGAATCTCAGACTTTCCTTTTGCATATACCGTGTTTTCCCGAAAATAAGACAGGGTCTTGTTTTCTTTTGGCCCCCCAAAATAAGCACTTGGCCTTATTTTCTGGGAGGTCTTATTATTTTTGAGGTGCAGGAGGCGGTGAGCGTGGTCACTTCGTGGCTGCTGCTCTGTCACAATATTTTCGGGGAAGGCTTATTTTAGTGCATATGCACAAAAAGCCCGATTGGTCTTATTATCCAGGGAGGTCTTATTTTCAGGAAAACAGGTTAGTGATTTCAGCTGGCCGGCTGCCTTCCGTGATAGCCACCCATTTAAAAAGGGGAATCCAGCTGTTTGTTTACGATGCTCATTCCTGATCAGACTTAGAATAAGAGAGCCGGAAGGGGCCTTGTGGGTCATCTAGCTGGGTGGCTGATCTTATAAATGTCCCCTGTTTGGAGAAATGAGGTACGAGGTGCCTCTTAGTCGATCTCGGCCAATATTGGGCTAAAGGTTTGACCCTTATGCACAGAGCTGGGGACCGTTGGAACCCAATCCCGTGGGCCGAGAGTGTGGGGGACTGGGGAAAGGGGGATGAGGAGCCAGAGAAGCCGCCTGGGGGGACTTGGGGCTGCCCCCCCCCCCTGGGAGCCTTAGAGCCGATGGGGCAGGGATGAAAGTGCTGGATTAGGAGCAGGGAGGCCCAGATTGTGGTCCCTCCTTAGCGACAGAGGTGACCAGACCCCCTCCCTGCTTTCCAGCCCAGCCCCCTAACAGGCTTGCTGGGGGAAGGACGGGAGGAAGGTGAGCAATGGTGACCTTGAGCAGCTAGGAATCTTGGAAGCAGCAGAGAAATGAGCCGTGTTTTCCGAGGAGGAGGAGAGCCAGAACAAGCGATATGGTGGATTCTCTTTGTCTGATTCACACCCACGTGCCCTGGTTGAAAACCTGGCAACATCTGGGCCAACAAGAGTGGGCTTGGCTGGGCAGGTGTGGGGTGGAAGCCAGATACCTATGTAGCAAGTGGCCCTCTTCCCCCCCATCCCCACCCCACTCCTTCAGCCCTTCCTCTGACTCAGTTCTGAGGCACGGCTGAGATCAGCATTCGGAGGGCTTCACCCATTCAGTCGTGGGGTGGGGGGGTGAGGCCCTTGGCCACGACCATGTCACACCTTTTGCACGCTGAGCTGTGAATGAGATGGTCATCTGAGCGGGAAAGGTCAAACGGGTGAGATGGGTGGCATACACAGGTAGTTCTCGACTTACTACGCTTCACTTAGTGACTCTTCAAAGTTACAACAGCGCTCAAAAAATGGACTTAGGACCATTTTTCCCCATTTAGATCTTTGCCGCATTCCCTACAATCATGTGATCCAAATTCAGACGCTTGGCAACTGGTTCACACTTATGACCGTTGCAGCGACCCAAGGTCAGGTTTTGCGACCTTCCGGCGAGCAAAATCCACGGGGAAGCCAGATTCACTTAACGACAGTGGCAAGAAAGGTCACACAGTGGGGCCAAAGTCACTTAACAAGTGTCTCGCTTAGCAACAGAAATGCCGGGCTCGATTGCGGTCGTAAGTCAAGGACTACCTGTAGACTTGATCAAGAGAGAAACTAGGGTGCTGGTAAAGGGCTTGGTCGGCCTCGGGGCTCCCCACCGGCTGTTGACTGAGTGTCTGCCTTTCCCCTCCCTCCCCCCCTCCAGGTGGCATCACCCACGACACTTTCCAGAAGGAGCTCATGTGCTTCGACCCCGACACGGACAAATGGACGCAGAAGGCCCCCATGACCACGGTGAGGGGCCTTCACTGCATGTGCACGGTGGGCGATAAGCTCTACGTCATTGGGGGCAACCATTTCCGGGGCACCAGCGATTACGACGACGTGCTCAGCTGCGAGTATTACTCCCCGACCCTGGACCAGTGGACTCCCATCGCGGCCATGCTGCGTGGCCAGAGTGACGTCGGGGTGGCGGTCTTCGAGAATAAGATCTACGTGGTGGGGGGCTACTCCTGGAACAACCGTTGCATGGTGGAGATCGTTCAGAAGTACGACCCGGAGAAGGACGAGTGGCACAAGGTCTTTGACCTGCCGGAGTCCCTGGGGGGCATCCGGGCCTGCACCCTGACGGTCTTCCCCCCCGAGGACAATCTAGCGTCGCCTTCGCGGGAGTCGCCTCTTTCGGCGCCTTGAGAACGGTCGTCCCCCCCGCGGGACCCTTGCTCTCCTGCTGTGCCATGCCATGGGTCCTCTCCTCGTCTTCAGCGGCTTCTATGGGCCTCGCCCTGAAGCTGTAGGCGAATCACGGGTGTGGGGGGGTGTTGGGGGGGTAACGAGGAAAAACGTGGTGGTCCACGGGGTGTTTGGTCTGGGGAGTTTCTCGCGGTGAGCGTGGAAAATGCCAGACTCCAAAGGCTCAACGGAAGAGGAGGAGGAGGAAGAAATGAAGTCGGCGGCCCCTGTCGGTTTTTCACTCGCAGGAGAGGGAAGGAAGAAGAGGGGCTGAATGGCACCACGCCTGCAGGAGAGTTTCCTCAGGGGTGGGGAGAGGGAAACCGCCCCCCTCTCTCTCTCTGCCACCCCCCTCCCCGGTTGCCTCCCCCTGCCCCCTCTGAATGAATGGAGCGTTTTAGACTTCGTCCCCGGGACTCCGCATGAAAAGGCCCTGCAGGAGTTTGGAAGCCGTGAAGGAGGGAAGGGCACCTGAGGTGACCTTGGATCTGTACACCAAGGGGGGGGGCGCTTCCCCTCCCCTGCTGCCCCCCCCCCCAATTAAAAAAAATGAAGCATTGACTGAGGGTTTTTGTTTTCTCTCTCCTTCTCCCCGTTGATTTGTGGCCTGGCAACTCCGTGAGGTCCCTGCACTGGATTTCCCAAGAGACAAGGGCTAGAACTCTCTCTCTGAATTAAGCCACTCGGCGTTTGACCAGAGCGTTTCCTCCGGATGAAAACGCGCCTGTGGGTCTTGCCCCCCCACCCTCTATTCTCTGGCCCTATGGGGGGGGCTCCTTTACCTCTGACACCTCCCCCCACCCCCGTATCAAATCTCAGTTCCGACGGTTATTCAGCACAAACACAGCTTGGACAGAGCTGCTTTTTTTTGATCAGAGAATCCAGACTCTGCCCTGTTTCCTTTTGTTCAATAAAATCTTTAACTGCAATTAGCAGCTGGGAGTTTGTTCTTGAAAAGAAAGGGCTCCGTTCTCTTCTTCCCGCACTCACGCTCGCCTCCCGTTGCCAGGTAACCCTTTAGTGTGTATGTTGTGTGGTGTGAGTGGGAAGCGCAACCGGCTGGGCTCCGGTTCCTCAGGAGCTTCCAAAGGGGGAGGCTTGGCCTACTTTTCCCTCCAACTCCCCCGGGACGCCCAAGCAGAGCCTGTGGGGCACAGGTCCCCAAACCTGGCAACTTT
Source organism: Rhabdophis nuchalis (assembly GCA_039707465.1). Classification (NCBI taxonomy): domain Eukaryota; kingdom Metazoa; phylum Chordata; class Lepidosauria; order Squamata; family Natricidae; genus Rhabdophis; species Rhabdophis nuchalis. Next base: position 22,779,410 of record CM077657.1, on the reverse strand, counting down.
TAAGACTGGTGGACGTCAACTCCCAGAATTCTCCAGCCAGCAGAGCCAAGTTTGAAGACCTCTGATGTAAGTGGAGAGATTGCAGAGGAAGGGATTACAAGAGAGTAAATTATGCTGGCTGGGGAATTCTGGGAGTTGAAGTCCACCAGTCTTAAAAGTTGCCAAGTTTGAAGACCTTGATGTAAGTGGAGAGATTGCAGAGGAAGGGATTACAAGAGAGTAAATTATGCTGGCTGGGGAATTCTGGGAGTTGAAGTCCGCCAGTCTTAACGTTGCCAAGTTTGAACACCTCTGCTGTGGGGGATTCAGTCTTTGCACCGCCTACAAGGGGGGCTTTGCCAGGCTGAGCGGAAGAGGCTGGGGGTCCGTGATTGGCTTGCATTGGGAAAAGAGAGGCTCTTTCAGAGGCCTGGCCCCACAGGCTCACCCTGAGCACCCCATCAAAGGCTCCACTCAAAGCAACAGACTCGATTCGCACCTTGTGTTGTGATGGGTGGCAAAATAGTTTAATAAAATACATAAACCTGACATCATCCCATCCTTGCTAGGTTCTCTCGAGAGCCAGCCTTTCTCCCTTCTCTAAAGGTAGAAGCTTATTTTTAAGGCTGGCTTTAGATTTTGCCGTGGGCACCACTGAACTGGGCCAGCTGGCGTTACGGTCCAAGGGGGCCTGGCATGGCAGGTGCAACGGTCGTGACTCGGCTCTTGGGTGCTGCCACCAACGTTGACCTTGGTCATCGAGTTCAAAAGCAGAGTTTGGGGTGTGCAGCCTGGATGCTCGCTGTCTTGAAGGATGGCCAAATGCCAGGAGAACACTGGTCCTCCAGATGTGGAAGACAACTGGCCTAGCCATGCGTGAAAAAGATGCTGCCGGTCGTAGTTTGTCAATACTAGGAATCATTTCTAACCTGTAGAGTTCATGACGGCCGTATTTCTTGTCATCTCTAAGACCAGGTTAGGCAGGGATGTTCTCAGCCCTTGGTGCAGTTGGGGGGGCTCCGTTTTTTGGCAGGTGCTCAGACCTGGAGTGTCCAACCTGGGCAATTTTAAGACCTGAATTCTGGGAGCCGGTCCACAGGTTGGACACCCCTGGCTTAGTCCCAGTTCTTCCTTGATTGCAGCCTTCCTTCTCTTTCTCCTCCACTCATTCTTGGCATACTCAGCTGCTCTGGGAGGCTCCCGTGTTGGGGAAGGGGCTTCTGCACTCCTTATGTATTTAAGCCCTTCCAGTGGCAGCTGTTTCACTGCAGGGGGGATGGGACAGGACCGAGCACAGCTGCAGGAAGCTCTTGGTCCGACTGTCGACACCTGATCCCTTGGAACTCTGCAGGGCCTGGAGCCTTGGCGAGCCTCTCTCGCGTTTGGTCTGATGCAGGACCTTCTACCGTTCCTGGGGGTGGGTGGGGCTAAAGCTTTATTTACTTCGCAAGTGGGGCTTCCCAGAAGCTCCTTCTTCCCCAGAAGGCCCGTGTCAAATGGCTTTGGGGCTCCACTCCAAGTTGGTGCCTACGAGAAATGGGCCTCTTATTCTGAAGGCAGCACCTAGATCAGTGATGGCAAAACGTTTCGGCACCGAGTGCCCAAACTGAACCATGTGTGTGTGTGTGCGTGCGTACCGGAGCACCAGCCAACTGGTCTTCACATGCGCTGGAACACTGGAAACCTGAAGACCAGCTGGCCGGTGTTCGCATGCCCGTTTTTCAGGCCCCTCAAATAGCTTGTTTGGGGCTGTTTTTCAGGCCGTTTTCCAGTGCTCTGGTGCCCGCGAAGGCCAACCATCTGGGAAAGCAGAAGAGCAGCTGGTAAGGGCATGCATGCCCACAGAAAGGGCTCTGTGCCACCTCTGGCACGCGTGCCACGGATTCGCCGTCACGGACCTAGAGCAAACATCAGATCTAGATGTGGGACGGGGAAGGAGGGGATTATGGCGGAACATTTATGGATGGATGATGCCCCCTCGTACCCACAGAAGTTGGTCTGGGGCATTCCGGCAGCTTATATTACTCTCTTGCCTGGGAGCTTCCCAGGATGCAGGTGGCCCTCAATGTACGGCCCTCATGGAACCCAACGTTTCCATTGCTAAGCGAAACCGTGGTTAAGCGAGCTTCGCCCCATCGGACGACAACCTTTCCTGCCACAGTAGTGATTTGTTAAGTGAGGAACACGGTTGTTAAGTGAATCTGGCTTCACTGCTTGTCTGAAGGGCGCGAAAGGGGATCATATGAAGCCCTGGGACGCTGGGCCCCTCATAAACGTGATCCGGTTGCTAAGAGTGAATATTGGCCACGAGGGTGTGAAAAACGGTTGTTGGTTTGAAAAACGGTCGTAAATCAACTTGTTCCAGTGCCCCGGAAACATCTTAAGGGTCTCTAAATGAACTGTTGTTAAGTGGGATAGTTAGCAAATTCAAAGGCGCCAAGAATAAGCCCTGACAAAGCCTGCAGTTCCAGTTCCTTTTGGCTGGAGGGGCAGCCTTCTGCTGCCCCTGTTCTCGTCCAGGGTTTTGTTCTCTGGGAAAGTTCCTCCTTGAACCCTTTCTTTGACGCTGCTGAGCTTCATGCCACTTGGTTTCCCCCCGCCTGGCATTAACGCCGATGCCCATCATCTTGCCACCCACTTCTCCGACTCTCTCGCTCTTGCAGCCAGCTAAAAGCAGCTGAACGCCAAGAGGGAATTCTGCATTCCCCCTGCGACAGGAGCCAGAAATGTGGCACAAAGTCACCGAGGTGGAGAGAGCTGGGATCTAATTTAAACTCTGTGTGTGTGTGTGTGTGTGTGTGTGTGTGTGTGTGTGTGTGTGTGTAGAGGGGGGGGGAAACAACGCTGGTGGGATCTGGGAACAAACCCTTGTTTCTTTTAAAATGTCAGTCTAATTTTGTTCTTCCATTGTTGGGCGCAAAGGAGAATCAGCTCATGAAAACAAAACCCTGTCTTCTACCAATCCCCCTCTTTCTTCCCTCCCCCTTCTCCCTCCCCAGCAGGAAAAACAGCAAACGGTTTGCAGGGTGGGTGGGAGGGTATCCCTCTCTCCATCATTTGGACTGCTGAGTTTTGCGGGGAGGACCAAGACCCGCCAACAGCCAGGGGCTGTGGGCACCCTCGAGAGGATGTCCCCTGGGAACATGGCAGCTCCCCAGAAAACGACGGGTCATTTCCCATCCTCGTTCATGCAGCCCAAAGGGGAAGCGAAAAGTAGATTTATGGCAGAATGTGGCCTTCCGTAAGGTAGGCAGGGCTTTCAAAGTCCCTTCCCAAAGAAAGGGACAGAAAATGGGACGGAGCAGAATGCTCAATCCGTGCGAGACCCACCAGGAACTGGGATGAGTCCAACTCACGTCCTATCTCCAGCCTTTGCTGAATCCAAAATCAGCTGTGTAAGGATTTGTGGAAATGGCCAGCTGATGTTCTCGTTCAACCCTGCTTCTCATCCAGCTGCCAAGAGATGCACCGTTTTTGTACAAGATGATTTTTTTTTAAAATCCTGAGCAGATGGTACCCAGCTTTATTTCGGGTGACAGGCCTCGGAAGGGTGCTCTGCCTTCTTCCACCCCTGAAACCCCTTGTGATGAGTTTTGCCTTGGCCTCTCCAACCCTTGTTAATGTTGCTAGGTTTCTCTCTCATCCCTTCCCATCGGTTCTGCTCCTCCTCCTCCTCAGTCATCCATCTTTCTCCTCGGATCCAGTCCTAAAGAACCCAAGAATTCCATGCAGTTGAAGAAGAAAAACATTCTCTGCAGTAGCAGCAGCACTTCCAGCAACTGGGATCCAAGATATAGGATCAGCTTGATTCCTGGAAGGTCTGGATTGACCTTCAAAGGGGAGATTGGTGGTGTTCCAGCGTAGGTTGATTGTTGTGTTCCAGAAGAACCTTCCTTCTCTTGAGGATGAGGGTCCAGGACTCTCCTTAGCAGTGGAACAGCCTCAAGGGACCATCTGCTGGAAGACTGGTAGACTTCCTTCTGCAGTTGGTGGCCACTGGGAGACAAACTGTTGGACTAGATCAGGGATCAGCAACCTTAAACACTCAGACCAGTTTCCAACAGAAAAGAAAACACCGGGAGCCATAAAACCTGTGTGGGCGTGGCCAACTCAATGCCCTTGCCGCCTCCGTGGCCTGCTCACTGCTCTTGCAGCACCTAATTGCAGCACACTTAAATTTAGCGTGTTTCATAATGGAGGAGATGGCATCCCCTCCTCCTCCTGGAGCCCATTACATGGAGCATCGGCTGCAGCTGGGCTGGGCCGGTGTCTCAGAGCTGAGATCCAGCCACGCATCTCCCCGAGTGACCAAGGTGCGTGCAACACCAAGAAGCGTCAGCGAGATGAAAGTACGGGGCTGCTTTGTGCCTGCTCTGGAATATGGAGTGAGTCCCCATCCCTGCCATCGCCCTTACTTTCTCAGGCCACGCAAGGAGTAACTGGGAGGGGGGGGGTGAGGGGCGGGTCCAGCCAGCTGATGGGGAGCCACAGCAGGGGCACAAAAGAGCCACATGCAGCTCAGGACCCACGTTGCCGACACCTGGACTAGATGAACAGGGGTCCAACCTTAGCTTCGTAGGTTCTTCGGTTGTGAGTGGCTAACTCAGCTGTCCAAAAAGGCCTTTGGGGGCCAGGACTGACCCGTGTGTCTGATTCCTGAACAAGCTTGTTCCTCGCTGGTTTTTCCTGCAGGGAGCTAATGCCAATGTCTGACAACCCAGCCATTCGATTAATAATCTTTATAGCCTTTATTTATACCCCAAAGGTCTCAAAAGCGACCGCACTCCATTAAAATGGATCCCAAAACCATGCCAGGTCCGAGCTCTGCAGGTATTTGCATAGTTCTTAGTGCCAGTTTATTATTAAAAGGATGGAACAGCTCGAGATGGACGTTTGGCCCTGACGCCGGGATGATTTAATACACTTAATGGAGTCTCATTGCCACCGGAAAAATGCTAAGTAAAACAAGATTTTTTGGGGGGGAGGGTTGCTTTGAAGAGCCCCACCCGCAAAAGACTTTGGAAATTAAATTCCTGTAGGATGTTTGGAGCACGTTGGTGTGGATGAGCCGAGGTAAAGAGGAGCCGGGCGTGGGAAGGGGCGGCGAGGGGCATTTGGGCTCCCATGGCTGGAGAGGAGAGCCGCAGCTGCAATTCTGTTTCCTTTCCTTTCCATGGGATAAATCGGGGAGTCAACCTTTTTACACCTACCGCCCACTTTTGTATCTCTGTTAGTAGTAAAATTTTCTAACACCCCTCCCCACAGGTTCCACAGTAATGGTGATTTATAAATTTAATGTTTAAATTTAAAAAAGGAAAGTGCTTCAGTATCAGACAAAACCCCTACCGCCCACCATGAAAGCTGGAAGGTCCACTAGTGGGCGGTAGGGACCAGGTTGACTACCACTGGAATAAATAAATAATTGTACACAGAATAGGCTAATGACAATAAAGGAGAGGAAGAATCTATGGGCCAGTGGTGGGTTGCTCTTACCGTCGCTACTGATATGCTGCTCGTTGTCCGTTCGTGCACGTGCCAGACATGTGCTGCGCATGAAGGCTCACTCCGTTGCTCCTGTGGCACCCAGCTTCTCATTGGAGACCACGCAGGCGCCGTATGCTGTGCGCGCAGGCGCAATTGGCCAGGTTGCTTCAAAAACCGGTATGGAACGCGGACAGGCAGGTGGTCCAAACACAGTTACGATGGCCCTTGCCCCTGACTACTACTGGTACGCCTGTACCAATCCGTACCGGCTGAAACCCACCACTGCTATGGACATGTGTATTTTGGGTGCCCAGTGCTTTGTGCTGGGACACGCATGGTACCAAATCCATCACATGCAGCTTGTATATAGTTTGAGACAGACGGCTGGGAGGGCTGTCTTTGAAATGGCACCCGAAGGTGATCTTCTGTGTTTATTTTTGTAATTCTCCCTAGATGGTAGGCAGAGGTGAAGAGAAAGGCTTTTACCAGCTTGTCTTAACGCCAGATGCTGTAGCACAGGGGTCCCCAACCTTTGCAACTTTAAGTCTGAAGGACTTCAGCTCCCAGCTTTGCTGGCTGGAGAATTCTGGGAGCTGAAGTCCTTCAGACTTAAAGTTGCAAAGGTTGGGGACCCCTGGTGTAGCAGACGGCAGCATTTAGCTGACCTTGGCTCATACCAGAGCTAAGCAGTGCCAGAACTAGCGGAAGGGACACCACTAGGAAACCCCAGGACTCTTAAGAGAAGGCAGACGTCCCTGCTGGAAGAAGGCAGGGGCAAAATGGCAAGGCCTTACTGCCGAAATTTAGTACGGGAGTTTGAGGTGGGTCCCCAATCCAGAGCCTGCAAGTTGCCCAACGCAGTGAAATAGATGTTTGTCTCCAGCTCAGATTGGCTCAGCTCCATCCATCCACCCCTTCCTCCTCCTCCCCCACCCGACCCCACGCTGAGATTCAGAGGAAGGGGGGGGGGTTTGGAAGAGCAAGGGCCACCGTCTTCTTTCCGGCAGATCCGGCTAACCAAACCCTCTGGGTCACAGGTTAATAGAACCGCCGCCGATCCTGACGTCATTCTCCATCAGGCCACACAATTAAAGTGGCCGCCTTCCAGTTGCAAATGTCATCTTTTATGGCTTCAGGGGCTGCTTGTCAGCAGAGGCCCAAAGAGAGGAAGGAGAAAAGGAAAAGGAGGGTTTTTTTGGGAGGGTTGACTCCTGGCCCCTCCAGCAAGGGGGCAAGGAAAGGGCAACCTTTCCGTGAATGGTTCGGCTGGCATTTGCTGACGTGGGTTGGCATCATGAATGAAAAGCCCGTCGGGAGAGACCCGAAGACACCCAACGCTTTGTTGGGCAGAGGGAGGGGGTGGAGGCTGTGGGTATGTGTGGGGGGTGGGGGGTGGGGAGGAAGACAGATTTTGAATTTGAATTTTGAATTTTATTGAATTTTTATACCGCACCTTCTCCCCAGCGGGACTCAAGATAGCAGCAATGGGGCTGAAACCCAGAGAAATTCCCCCTTGGGAGACAAGGGGACTCTTCTCTCTTGTAAGCAGACCTTGCTCTGTCGCGCCGTCCCCTCCCCTCCGTGTTCTCGCTCTGGAAGGGGGCCCTGTCTGTGCCCCATCGAACGCCGAGAAGGAAGGAATGATGAAAGCCAGGAGGCTGCCTCGTCTCGTGCAAAGGGCAGAGCCGCTGGCCGTTGCGCCGAAGCAACCTGGCACGAAAAGCAAACGCCACCATTGTTTGCTGTGCGTGCCAGTGAATCGCTGAAAATCGCCCTTCCTCCCTCCTTCACACACACACAGACACACACACACACACACACCATCCATGCACACACCATCCATCCAGAGTCCGTCTCGACGGAGATTGGTGCGGTTTATAAATCGAATCAATAATAATAATAATAATGACATAGATCCCATGCGATGGGGACACGAAAAGGAGCCTCCCGTGTTAACTCCAGCCTCTGGGAGATGGAGGAGGCTTTGACAAGTGGTTTGCTGAGCGGTCTGTCTTGGGAAGGGATGACGCCCCTGAAGGACGCGAATGTCCCCTCGCCACGTCCTACGTGGCGCTCTCCCCGTTTGGCCAAAGGCTAGCGTGGACGGAAGGACGTGGTCGGATGAAAGAGACAGGATGAGGGCACGTTTTCATGCAAATGTCGGCTGTCTGTTTTCAGGTGGGTGCCGCAGGGCCTGGGAGAGGAGAGGAAAGGGTTTTCACGTCTCGCTTTGCCTGTTGCGTCGTCTGGGCCAGCTGCTTGATATTTAAGACGTCCTGATTTCCATCCCAATTTTCCTTTTGAAGGGTACTTGAGCTAGCAAGATCTGACATTTACTTCAGCACTGGCATTTATCATGCGAGGAGAGGCCTGTAGCAGCAGGATGGGGTAAAATTCAACCTGTATTTCATGAGGTCTTCCTCACCCTTTAGTCCAGGGGTCTCCAACCTTTGCAACTTTAAGTCTGAAGGACTTCAGCTCCCAGACTTCTCCAGCCAGCTTTGCTGGCTGGAGAATTCTGGGAGCTGAAGTCCTTCAGACTTAAAGTTGCAAAGGTTGGAGACCCCCGGGCCCTGACACTGACAGCTTTGCTGGCTGGAGAGGTCTGGGAGCTGAAGTCCTTCAGACTTAAAGTTGCAAAGGTTGGAGACCCCTGGCCCAGGCCCTGACACTGACAGCTTTGCTGGCTGGAGAGGTCTGGGAGCTGAAGTCCTTCAGACTTAAAGTTGCAAAGGTTGGAGACCCCTGGCCCAGGCCCTGACACTGACAGCTTTGCTGGCTGGAGAAGTCTGGGAGCTGAAGTCCTTCAGACTTAAAGTTGCAAAGGTTGGAGACCCCTGCTTTGAAGCAAAGCTGGCTGGAGAAGTCTGGGAGCTGAAGTCCTTCAGACTTAAAGTTGCAAAGGTTGGAGACCCCTGCTTTAGTCTATGCAGGGATGGCCAAAGGCTGCCTCTGGAAGCACCTCGGAGCACCTCGGCCTTTTTTCAAGCTAGCAGTTGTGTGAAGACGGCGGGAGTTACTCAGAGCCGAGATCAGCTGGCAGCCTTGGAGAAAGCAGGGTTGTGACAAGCTCCGTTAGATAACCGTGCACTGTGAAAAGACTTGGGTGTGAAGCTCTTCCTGCAAGGTTGATTGTGGTTTGTAGATAAGGCACAGAATCTCTGGCTGACCTTTGGATGCCGAAGGGGTTTTTGGCAGCTTGGATCAAAGGATGCTTTCTTGAGGGTTAGGCCACCACCCTTCTGGTCATGTCGGACAGTGTGTGTTGCGACAGGAGGACAGCTTCCTCTGGGACATGGACGTGAGTTCAGCTTCCTTGTAACCCGATTGTCCAAATGGCCCATCCATAGGCCCGTCATCCCAAGTTGACCTTGGCCAACTGGACTGTCAGCGGTTCCATCATCCTAAGGTGGATGGGACCATCAGTGGCCTCGCCATCCCAAGATGTTCTCAACCAACATGGCCATCAGAGTGGCCCCACCATCCCAAGATGGACTACCTTTTGTGGAATGGTCCAACTGATTTTCAGGAGATGCTGCTCTTCGGGCTATCCTGTCAAGCGAAGGAGACAAGAGCTTGCCCTTCCTCCGCGGGGCTTCCTGCTAATTCAAGAACAACAAAGCCCCCAAGGTTTAAGATGTACCTCCATGCCTGCCTCTTCCTTTCTTTCATTAGCGGCTCCACCTGCCTGACATTTCATGGGAATGATGGCCTGTTTACTTTATGCAAATAAGGCCTAAATTATGCATGGGCAGTGATGAATTGGCACATCTATTTCCTGGCTTGGCATAAACCCATCTAGAATTAGCATCGTTGTGGCAGGAGCACAAAGCACATGGATTGGAAGGAGGAGGAGAGAGATGCTGAGAGTGAGAAATGGCGAACTCTGTACTGGGGGTGGGGGAGATCTTCCCAATGAAGACCACCTCATGGGAGCAAACGTTGAAGGAATGGATCCTTCTTTTTTGTTTGCTGCTGGAATACGGTGGCGTATTATGAAATACCTGAGAGAAACAATTAAACATTGGTCCTCGTGGGTGAAAAAAGTGGAACTATGCCATGGGGGACACGCATTAGCTCTACTCTCAGATGAAGCATCATTTCTGGTGTGGGGAACTGGAAGCAGAGCATTTCCTGGAAGGGAAATGGAAACGAGCCAAGATCGGTTCTCAGATTTTGATCGTCTTCGGGCTCAAATGAAAACCGGAAAGAGTCAACCACGGAGCTTACCCAAGTCACGGTGGCCTGTTTGAAGTTCTACAGATGAGATGGTGGCATCTCCCTCAAGGCAAAAACCGAAGAGCCACTTGAGAGTTGAGAGCAAGGGATGAACCTACCACTCCTGGAAGCCCCCTGTTAAGCAGAGAAGATGAGTCTTCTGGATAAGTCAGTAAAGAATAAAAGCTGTCCAAAAATTAGACCCATGATGTAGCTATGAGATCTGCAACCACCTTTGGTCTCCCATCTCCCTCTTGAGGCTGGCTTTGAACTGCAGATTGCAGCCTGGTCAGGTTTTCAAAACTTTCTTGCTTCTCTTTCAATCCCATATTTTGTCACCCTTCCTGCTGATGAAGAGTTGGGAGCCTGCCTACCTGCTTCTTTATTCCTGCTGAACAGAATGTTACTGATCGATGGAGGTTGGAGAAGTTCTTGCTTCCTTCAACCATTAAGGCAAAGGGAATCTTCCTGGAAGGAAAGGGGCTGGGAGAAGATTTGAGATGGATGGATGGATGGATGGATGGATGGATGGATGGATGGAAGGAAGGAAGGAAGGAAGGAAGGAAGGAAGGAAGGAAGGAAGGAAGGAAGGAAGGAAGGAAGGTCCCTCTAGGCCAGTGTTTCTCAATCTTGGTGACCTGAAGTCCTGTGGACTTTTCCTATGCTGGGCTGGGGGATTCTGGGAGTGGAAGTCCACAGGACTTCAAGTCGCCAAGGTTGAGAAACACTGCTCTAGGCAGAGACCAGAGTCAAATGGCCCACCTGTTTTCCTAGACAGAAAACTGAGGCTCCTGATGAATTTGTCTGCCCAAATCTGCCCAGAATGACCTCTGCTCCCCTCTGTGTCCTTCCTGCTTTGTTTTTCTTGCATCGGAAGTCAAGAGACGAGAAGCTGCAAGGAAGCAGGAGATAAATAGAGGCACAGAGAGAACAACAGCAATAAGATGACTCTGACCAGGACAGCTATTAGCTAGAAATGCTTTTCCACAGCAGCTGAAGAATGTGGGTGGCTTCTATTAAACTTAATTATGCACTTGCTGTGTGTGGTGGGCAAAACTATCTGGGGGCTGGAAAGAGAGAGGGGGGAAAGGGTATTTTTAAGGACAACCTGCACTGATAAAGATGAGGCTCTGGTGGGTCAACATCTCATTCTCCACCCCTAAGAATCCTCTGAGGAGTTTTGTCTCTGCCCTAGCAGAGCCCCACCCGCTCTCTGGGTCTTTCCGGGGGGGGGCCTTTGGGGAGGAAGGGTGATTGCCAATGTCGCCAGACTTCCCAAGAGATGAGGGGCAAGCCAGGGGCTGCACGGCGGTTCAGGAATCAGCCAGCTCATATCATTGCTGGATGAATTGATGCCGCGTTCTACACCAGGGGTCCCCAACCTTTACAACTTTAAGTCTGAAGGACTTCAGCTCCCAGACTTCTCAAGCCAGCAAAGCTTTGCTGGCTGGAGAAGTCTGGGAGCTGAAGTCCTTCAGACTTAAAGTTGCAAAGGTTGGAGACCCCTGTTCTACACTGTTCAGATTCGCCTGCTGAGGTTGGCCATGCCATCTACCTCGGAGGTTTTCTGACAGGACACCAGCCCTCCTGCACACTTGCTGTGTTGAGAGAGGCAGGAAAAGGACACCCAACCGTTTCATGGTCTGTCCTGTTGAGGGTCTGCTATGGGGATTAACAGATTAACAAGAGTTGGAAGGGACCTTGCAGGTCATCTAGTCCAACCCCCTGCCCAAGCAGGAGACCCTACCTCTGCCTCTACTTAGGATCGAACTCACAGCCTCCTGCTTGTGAGGCAAGAGCTCCACCTCTAGGCCACAGCAGCAGGTGATGGAGCTGTCCTTCTTTGAGACATTTCTTGGAGAAAGCCTTGGTGGGCAGGAAAGGCTTTCAGACAGATGGCTATCCAACATCTTCTTAAAGACTTCCAGTGTTGGGGCAATCACAACTTCTGGAGGCAACTTCTGTTCCACTGATTAATTGTTCTCACTGTCAGGAAATTCCTCCTCAGTTCTAAGTTGCTTCTTAAGTTTATGAAGAGTTGCTTCTTGGCCTGTCCTTGGGTGCTTTGGAGAACAGTTTGACTCCCTCTTCTTTGGGGCAACTGTCCTCGTGAGTTTTGTGACTCGACCAGGTTCTTCTGGACTCTTCTTCGCCCCTGTTGGTTTGCTGGTGGGCAAGTGGGCTCCCCTTGCTTGAGAGCCAGAAGGGGGTCTGCCGTTTTGTCCCAAGGCCTGGGATTCAGACGGCCGGCCTTGTGTTTCTTCCAACCCAACACGTAGGAAAGAGCAGCGGCTCCATTGGGCTGCATCAAACCGAAAGCCAGCAAGACGTTTCCTGTCGTCCTTTGAACGGAGCTCATCTTTCTTTCTTCCCTGGGGCTGTGCAGTTTTTGATCTGTGCCCAAATTGGTTAACAGAGACATTCCATGCCTCACAAGGACGAACCCAGAACAAATCAAAAGCCTGCTAATGAAGGAGATGAGCTTGCTAATTGCCCGAGTTGTACTCGGCTCCAGCTCCAGGTGTCTGCTGCAACAAAGAGGCACCTGGGATACCCAGATGTCACGCAGGAGAAACGGGCAGAAGGGCAGTTGGCAAAGAAGCCCACCAGACTTTCTCTGCTCCACATTCAAATGTTACCAGGAAGGATAGGCTGCAGCGAAAGGGAGCTGGGCATTTGGAGAGACGGCAGCGAGTCAGGTTACATCAATACAATACAAGAGCAGAGTTGGAAGGGACCTTGGAGGTCTTCTAGTCCAAACCCATGCCTAGGCAGGAAACCCTATGCCATTTCAGACAAATGGTTATCCAACATCTTCTTAAAGACTTCCAGTGTTGGGGCATTCACAAAATTCTGGAGACAAGCTGTTCCACTGATTAATTGTTTTCACTCTCAGAAAATTTCTCCTTACTTCTAAGTTGCTTCTCTCCTTGATTAGTTTCCACCCGTTGCTTCTTGTTCTGCCCTCAGGTGCTTTGAAGAATAGCTTGACTCCCTCTTTTTTGGGGCAACCCCTGAGATATTGGAGGACTGCTATCATGTCTCCCCTGGTCCTTCTTTTCATTAAACTAGACCTACCCAGTTCCTGCAGCCGTTCTTCCTATGTTTGAGCCTCCAGTCCCCTAGTCCTCTTTGTTGCTCTTCTCTGAACTCTTTCTAGAGTCTCCACATCTTTTCTACATCGTGGCGACCAAAACTGTATGCAGTATTCCAAGTGTGGCCTTATCTGGAATAGTTGGCTTGCAACACATATGAAAAGGCACAGGGTGTTGATTGCATGGTCACAACAACCAACATTATTTCTCCGTCCCCCATCTCTGCAAGGGTCTTCCCCAGCAGGGAAGGTACAGACTGCAGTTACGGAGAAGTGGGACCCCTACCCCAATTAAGAGAAAAAGGTCAATCTAATTGAGGATGAGGGTAGGTTTTGGTGAAAGAGGGGTACTCCATGTTCAGAAGGACCAACACCCTTATCCCAAGGTGCTACAACAACATCCATATTTCTGGGTTGTGTTTGTCCCGAGCATCTTCCTTCTCTCCTTTGCAAATCAAATTTGTCAAGCCGTATTCATCAGATGATGGGGAATGGAGGCACACACTAATATCCAGGCCGTGGCCAAGTGGATGTTTGCAAACCCGGCATTATTCAACGATTTATCTTCTACTATTAGGAAGACCGCAGTGTTTATATTTTAATACCTCGGGGTGGGAGCCAACCAGATGGCAGCTGGAACAAGCGGTGCGATTTTTATAGAAGCGGGAAAGAGGAAGATAAGGGAAAGCTGCTAAGGCAGGGCTTCTCAACTTCTGCAAATGTTTTAAGACCGGGGTACGTCCAACCCCTAGAATTGCACAGCCGGGGTTTCGAACCCCCTGAAGCCTGCTCCCTTGAGGCTTTAGCTTCTACTTGATGCCCTAAACCAGGGCTCTCCAAACTTAGCAACTTTTAAGACCTGTGGCTGTGAAGATTCTCCAGGTCATCCTGGTCACCGTTGTCCCAAAGGTGCTTTTTCAAGAGGCCACTGGGCTTTCTGGTTTCTCTTTGAAGACGTTAAAACCTCCTGTGGGCTTCGACTCCCAGAGTTCTCCAACCAGCTGGCTGGGGAATCCTGGGAGTTGAAGGCCCCAAGTCTTAAAAGTTGCTAAGTTTGGAGACCCCTGCTCTTCAGCTGCTCTTGTCGAGGGAGATGTGTTGATGAGGAGAAGACTGTTGGTGGCGTCAATGCCTCCATTTTTTTGGGGGGGGGGTCCATTTGTGCCGAAAATGACGGAAGGAAATGAGTCTTGTTGGCTTGGAAGGAGGCAGGGTGTGGAAAACAGCTGGGACAGTGACCCCCCTGCCCTATATGGTGAACAATAGTCCTCTTATTAGTCTTTGAAGGGTCATTTGCATTAGCCTCATTCAGGTTTTGGCACCATTCATCTACCTCTCCAACCAGCCCATTCTAAATGTTATGACCTTTCTCTTGATGGCAGAGGGCAGGTTAGGTGATCCGTCTTAATTTCCCCTTCCCTCCTTCTCTCTCCCTTCCTTCCCTCTCTCTCCCCCCTCTCTGTCTCTCTGTGTCTGTCTCTCCCTCTCTTTCCCTCCCTCTCTCCCTCCCTCTGTCTTTCTCTCTCCCTCTCTGTCTCTTTCCCTCTCCTCTCTGTCTCTTTGTGTCTGTCTCTCCCTCTTTTTCCCTCCCTCCCTCTGTCTTTCTCTCTCCCTCCCTCTCTGTCTCTCTCCTCTCTCTGTCTCTCTCCTCTCTCCCTCTCTCTGTCTCTCTCTCCCCCTCTCTCTCCCTGCCTCTGTCTCTCTGTCTCCGTCTCTCCCTCTTTCCCTCCCTCCCTCCCTCTGTCTTTCTCTCTCCCTCTCTGTCTCTTTCCCTCTCCTCTCTCTGTCTCTCTGTGTCTGTCTCCCCTCTTTTTCCCTCCCTCCATGTCTTTCTCTCTCCCTCCCTGTCTCTCTCCTCTCTCCCTCTCTCTGTCTCTCTCTCCCTCTCTCTCTCCCTGCCTCTGTCTCTCTGTCTCCGTCTCTCCCTCCCTCTGTTTCTCTCTCCCTCCCTCTCCTCTCTCCCTCTCTCTGTCTTTCTCTTCCTCTCTCTCCCTCCCTTTCTCTGTCTCTTTCGTCTCTGTCTCTCTGTCTCTCTCTCTCTCTCTCCCTCTCTCCCCCTGCCTCTGTCTCTCTGTCTCCGTCTCTCCCTCTCTTTCCCTCCCTCCCTCCCTCTCTTAAAAGAAGGAAAATCAGGAGGAGACATAGAGAAACCCAACTTCAAAAGAGAACACGGGCTGAACCAATCCTGGTTTGGCCCAAAGTCCCCTATGGCAGGGGTCTCCAACCTTTGCAACTTTAAGTCTGAAGGACTTCAGCTTCTGGGAGCTGAAGTCCTTCAGACTTAAAGTTGCAAAGGTTGGAGACCCCTGCCTTATGGGATGTCTCAGAGTCCCACAAATGGCTTCCTTTTGGTCTCTTCCTTCAGAGCCTTGGCAGATTTGAGGAGTTTGCAAGCCTGTCGACATTTTGATCTAAGATAACGTTGATTTGAACCCTTGGGACATTTTTGGCCTTTTGGGGGGGGGGTGCTGCCGTGTTAGGGGTGTGTTGATTTTCCAGGTGTGCTGACCCAGTTCCTGTGGGGGGGTGGCGGCGACGAGAACTATTGTTCCAGTCAGGGATAGAAACGGAGCAAGGCTGGATTCAAACCAAGCCGAATGAAACCGGAATCCAAAAATGCAATTACCGAAAGAGCGAAGGGGCACTGCTGGTACTTTGTGGCGTACGACAATGCTATTGTGCGTCCTTTGTGGTCTTTTCTGCACACGCAGGCGGTGCAAATGCCTTGAACGGAGGCAAAATAAATCAAGGCAAGGTTTGGCTGTGCTTGCAATGCAAATAACGAGTTTGCAATGTAAACACGTCGAAGCAAAGCCCGGCTATTTCTGCCAACCTTGCTAAAGCGGCCATTATTCTGGAGGTTTTGATGTGGCCTGAAGCTTCTTGATCACTTGGAATACATTAAAAGAGAGCTCTGATGGGCTGGATCGTATCGTCCTACCCACCCCTTCCTCCTTCCCTAGAACAGGGGTCTCCAACCTTGGCAACTTTAAGTCTGAAGGACTTCAGCTCCCAGAATTCTCCAGCCAGCAAAGCTTCAGCAAAGTCCTTCAGCAAAACTGGCTGGAGAAGTCTGGGAGCTGAAGTCCTTCAGACTCAAAGTTGCAAAGGTTGGAGACCCCTGCCCTAGAAGAGCTGGGTTTTAGGAAACTCAACTTTCTCCTCTCTGAGCTGCTTTCTCTACCTCTACCCTGCTGGGCTTGTATTTTTATTCCTTCGTGATTTTAAAAAGCCAACTTCTCTTTAGAAGGCAAAAGGTGGGGCTGGGGACAGGCCTGAGGAGAGGTTGGTCCATTCCTGGCCCCCTGCAATGGAGACTTTGGCAGAAGCAGCTGTTACCGCCACCAGCGTGGAGCCATCTCTTATTCTCCTCCTTCTCCTCCTCTCCTGGGTCTCCCCACCCTGAGAGAGAGATGCTTTTAATGCCTTTCCTGTCATTTCAGAGGGTGAGAACGCGGCTTGGCTAATTGCAAAGGTTTGGGTTGCCAACCGTTTAGTTCCTATGGTTACAGGCTAAGAAACCGTTAAAAGAAAAAAACACACACACACAGGTTCTCCGAAGTAGTTGCAGGCTCTAGAATTCCATGAATGCTAATAACTCATTTCCTTATAACACTAATAATTAATTGGGCTCCGATCGGCCCCTGCCTAGCCTGGCGAAGAACGAAGGCACGGCGAGGTCACTGCTGCCTCTCACTCTCTGTTAACAGCCCTAATGGGGCGATGAGACATCCCGGATATCAATTAGCACAGTCCCAATTACCCATTTAGTTATCCACGCTTGTCACTTGTCGTCCACACAGCGCAGCCGGCTTGCCTGCTGGTTCTGTGCCTTCCTCTTCCATTAAAACCGCAAGCCTCTAACAGCCGAGCCGTTTGGGGGTCCCTGAGACTTCGCTGGGGAAGAACGGCATTGCGGCTTCGGCAAGGTTCCTGGGGGAGCTTCTCTAAACGAGAAGAACAGTTGTTTTATAGCCGGCTGCTTATGTGCGGCTTAATAAGGAAGGGCTACCGTTGGCACTGACTTTTAATTCATCCCTTCTTCCAACCGAGAGAAGTTATCCGAGGGAAATTTCCCACAGAGCTGGCGAAACGCTTACGGAGCTGGAGAAAATGTCTCAGATGTCAAAGGCCAAGACTCGGGAGCGGAGAATCCTAGGGCTGGAAGACACCCCGGAGGTCTTCTCATCCAGTTCCCTTGCCTGAGGCAGGTGTCCTTCTACCATCCCCAGATAAATGGCTGCCCAATCTTCTCTTGAAGGCCTCCAACGATGGAGCGCCCGCAACTTCAGGAGGCAAACCGTATCGCTGATTATGTTGTGGCCCGTTTATTTATTTATTTATTATTTATTTATTTATTTGATTTATATCCCGCCCTTCTCCAAAAGGACCCAGGGCGGCACACAGGAATTTAAAATACATACAAAATAATACAAAAAAATTAAAAAACCTATTAAATATCAGTCCTGCACTAAAACCAATTAAAAACCCCAATTAAAACTATCTACATTAGTCCCAGCGGAGGTTATGTTAGGCCGGCTTGATGAAAGAGGTGTGTTTTTAAACACTGGCGGGAGAGGTGGAGGTCAGTGATGGTACGGAGTTCTGGGGGTAGGTCGTTCCAGAGGGCCGGGCCCGCCACAGAGAAGGCCCTTCCCCTGGGTGTCGCCAGTCGGCATTGTCCGGCCGACGGCACCCTGAGGAGGTCCTCTCTGTGGGAGCGTATCGGTCTGAGGGATGTATGAGGCAGGAGGCGGTCTCGCATATAACTAGGCCCCGAGCCATGGAGCGCTTTGAAGATGGCCGTTGGCTGCTGGCCTCTCCAGCAACCAAATCAGAGGAGGAGGAAGAGGGGTGGGAGTCAGGGTGGGTGCGCCAAACCAGCCACCATACTGATACGGTGACCACTGCTCCCGACTACTACCAGTATGGCCGTACCGGGCCGTACCGGTTGAAACTCACCACTGCCCCTAATCCTTTTCTTTGTTAAGACTAGACCTACCTAGTTCCCTTCACCGTTCATCATACCGTTCATCATAGCCCCCAGACCCCTGACCATCTCGGTTGCCCTTCCTTGCACTCTGACGCGTGTCACAAAAGAGGATGCGTGTCCAAAAACTTGACTTTTGTGGTCCTCCCCTCTTCATCGGGCCTCTTCCGCTGCGTTGATCCTCGCTCCCTAATGGAGAAGCGTTGTAAATAAGGCTGGCTCCGTGCTCCCAGCGCAGCCAAACCCCTGTTCTCTGCCCCATAATTAAGAACGCGAATTCTCATGATGCTAATTTCCGTCAGATGCTGATGAAAAATGCATTTCCTTCTCCCCAGGAGTTGACTGCCAGCGAGAACTTATCTGGGTGACAAGGCATTCAAAGGAAGGGAAGCAAGGGACTGTTACCATGGTTTTGCCACCGCCGTCTTAAGCCTGCGAGATGAAATCAGGCTCCCCTTTAGGAAAGAGAAAAGCAAAGAACGGAAGAGAGCCCAGCAACAACATGGCTGCCCTCGCGTCAGGGAGGCCCTCTCCCGCAAACGCCCTGCGTGGCCTCGCCCCTCAATGCAACCTTCCGGGTGCGCTTCAAGGTGTTAGTAACCATCTTCAAAGTGCTCCATGGCATGGGTCCTGGTTACTTGCGGGACCGCCTCCTACCACATACTTCCCTTCCGGATCTGATATGCTGTTATTAAATTATTGGGCTTTGGAAAATGAAGACCGGCTAGAATCAAGTGGAGAAAGGAAACAGAAGCAAAAGATATCTTCCAATACAGCAAGTCCTTGATTTACAAACTACAGTTGCCTCACAGCTACAGTTACTCCCAAGTCAACCCGTGTTCTTTAGCTGTTCCCTTCGTCTGGCAGCTCTCTGCATGCACACACTGGGAACAGGCTCCAGCTGTTCCTCTGCCTCACCGATGTCTGACTCTGAAGGCAGCCGAGAACTGCCAGGCGGCCCTGGCCCCCTCTCTGCCTCCGACGCAGAGCCCTCCTCAGAGCCTTCCCCAGACTCCAGGACTGGCCCAGGTTCCTCCCCAACCCTCCTCACTGTCTGAGTCTGCTGCTACCTCCACTGGCCGCTGGTGGGCCACAACCCTTCCTTTCCTTTCCTCCTGCTTTGGAAATGCATTCGAAGAAATTCTCCTGAGCCGAGCGCGATGCTAATGCCCGGCAGGAATGGTTTTTATTTTTATTTTATTTTACAAACGGCTCTTCTCTTGCTCTTTTGTGGACGCTGTCCCTCTCCTCCTCTGCCTCGCTTTGATGCAGAAGATCACAAGAGGTAGTGGCGGAGAGCCTCTTTTGATGCTGTGCGGCTGCCCCTCCACCCACCGTCCCGATGGCTGGCGGCTGCCCAGAGATCTCGCATGGGGTCGCTTGTACCAATTAATCCCCATTTGGAGGCACTTCAGGGGTGAGGAAGCAGAGCCAAGAGGGGGCTGGACTGGAAATGAACCCCAACCGCGCTGGGGAGGGAGCGATGAGGCCTCTCTAATCAGGTCGTGTCCTATGCAAATGAAATCCGTTTTCTTCCGCCTGGGACGGGCGGCGCATTAAAGACTTACAAATAGCTGGGGGCAAGTGGTGCTTTGGAGCAGGGGGAGGGGGGCTGAGCCCGGAGAGGGGAGGGGGGAGCCACGAGAAGCGAGGAGGGGGCCTTCTGCGCAGTCTCTCCGGGTTGCTTTTCTACCCCAAAAGGGCTTTTTTCCCCCCCAAAAGGCAACTGGACTTTCTTGGTTTGTTTTTTTTCTTTGAAAATCCTTTGCTTCTCATCCAAGAAGCTTCTTCAGTTCTAAGGAAGTCTTGTTGTGGCCTGCCGGCGGCCAGCACAGTCGGCAGCAGAGTCAGACAACGACGAGGTTGGTGGAGAGGAACATGGGGGCTGTAGAAAGCTCAGACGAGGGCTCTGCGTCGGAGACAGAGAGGGAGTTAGGCAGCAGTGAGGCAGAGGAACAGCTGGAGCCTGTTCCCAGTGTGCGCATGCGCAGAGCTGCCAGAAGACAAGAATAACTAAGAAAGCAGGGTTGACTTGGGAGTAAAGCCACACCTTGCAGGTGATTGGCCCCTCCCCTAGGAAACAAAAGAGGAGGGAGTGGGGAGGGGGCTTAGATAATGATCTCGGTCATCTCACCAAATTCCATCCTCTTTACCATCCATAGCTCCATGCTGGTGGACACGGAAGGCTTCCAAAATTGTACTTTGGCCTCTCACTTCTAGGATTACAAAGTTGCAGATCTCTTGACCGCTTCTAGAAGCCAAGTGGAATTCCACCACCCTTGTTGAGCAACATTCAAAGGTGGACAGTTGGCCTGACCAGTCACCTCTTTCCACCACGAAGACCTAAGCCAGGGGTCAGAAAACCTAAACACTCAAAGAGCCACAAAGGTCCTAAGGGGAAGCCCTTCGTTCAATTCTGGAGCCGACTGGAAGTCCAGTTCTCCTACCATAGAGTCTCCTCCTAGTGTGGCACTACCGGTCCTAACCGAAAACCCTATCAATTGCGGAGCCGACCGGCGACAGGGAGCCACAGCAGAAGGATGAAAGAGCCACATGCGGCTCCAGAGCCGTGACTTGCCGACCCCTGACCTAAGCTGCTGTGATAGGAGAAGAACAGCCTTCTCTTTCTTCGTGTTGCTTTGTTAGTGGCCTTCTCCTCTCTGTGCCAAGGTCAGCCTCTTCACTTTGTACCCTTTCCAATATCAGAGGCAGTCCCATCACATCTGGAGAATAGCTGGTCCCCCATCTCCAATTTAGCCATTCTGCTAAGCATAACTAGCCACGGATGTTTCCTGTCACACGCTTCTTCTCCCTTTTAAGACTTCCTAATCTCCTTTTCCCTTTACTCCCACGGAATTAAGCCTTGTTTCAATGCTCAGGTCCAGCTGGTTGATTCAGGCCTTCCATCTGCCAATGGTCGCACTTTTAAGCCTGCGCATTATACGTGTGCAATCCGAGTTGGCCTAGGAGTGACGAAAGGGTGAAATTACTGATCGGATTAGGACCCTGAGAGCATCAGAATCTTTGGTCCCTTCAAGATGGACACATTTATTATGGCTAAACTTTCCGGAACTACAGGAACGAGGCATCTAACGAAGGGCAGACCGTGAAAGCACATATTATGGGGTATCAACAGTCTGCTCCCTTGGATTCAGGGGTGAAATCCAGCTGCTGCTGTGGCCTCGAGGTGGAGCTCTTGCCTCCCGATCAGGAGGTTGTGAGTTCAATCCTAGGTAGAGGCAGATGTAGGGCCTCCTGCTTGGGCAGGGGGTTGGACTAGAGGACCTGCAAGGTCCCTTCCAACTCTGTTCATCTGTTACTCCTTCCTTCCTTCCTTCCTTCCTTCCTCCTTCCTTCCTTCCTTCCTTCCTTCCTTCCTTCCTTCCTTGGTAGAGGCAGATGTAGGGTCTCCTGCTTGGGCAGGGGGTTGGACTAGAGGACCTGCAACGTCCCTTCCAACTCGGTTAAATCTGTTAAAGGTTCTGACAGTTTCTGGAGAACCGGTAGCGGAAATTTTGAGTAGTTCGGAGAACTGGCAGATACCACCACTGGCTGGCCCCAGAGTGGGATGGGAATGGAGATTTTGCAATATCCTTCCCCTGCCATGCCCACCAAGCCACGCCCACAGAACCAGTAGTAAAAAAAATTCAGCACTGCTTGGATTGATATGTATGTCCATTTACCTTTCTTTACCTTTAAGGTGACAGTAAGTCACTGAGAACAAAGAACACCTCTGCAAGGCCATCTCATTGACCCTTCTTGTCTCTTCTCCCAGCCCGGGGTCCTTTTGTGAAGGTCCCATCCAGTGGTGGGTTTCAAAAATTTTAGAACCACTTCTGTAGGTGTGGCCTGCTTTGTGGGAGTGGCTTGCTGGCCATGTAACCGGGTGGACGTGGTTTGCCGGCCATGTGACTGGGTGAGTGTAGGCCAAGTTGTAAAATGTGGTGAAACTCACTTAACAACGCTCTTGCTTAGCAACCGAAATGTTGGCTCAGGAACTCTGGCATTTGAAGCACTCAAGTCTGAAAGCTAACAAGTCACCAGACCCTTGCACCCCTAACCCTTTAGAAAAAAAAACCTCCAGGGGTGTTCGAACTTGAGAGCTTTAAGACTCATGGACTTCAACTCCCAGAATTCCTCCTCTCACTCTTCATCCTGATGATGGGCGGACGGGCGGAGGGGAGGGAGCTGGAACTGGTTCTAAACGGCACTGTAGATTTGTGGAACCTCTTCTAGAGAAGAGGCTAGAACTGGCAGGGACCCATCCCTGGTCCCATCAATCCATCCATGCTGGCTGGGGAGGATGGAACACCGCTCCCTTTTCCACATCAGAGCCAAGTCCATTTTATCCCCCAACTCTTGGCATGGGGAGAGGGGGTGTACAGGCAGGGGAAATCCTGCCCACCAAACCCCAGGCTGAGCCTCAAAGGCCGAAAGCAGCCCAAAGGGTCCGGAGTCCCCTTTGCAGCCCAGCTCCCGTCTCCTACCACGAAGGAGGAGCAAAGCCCGGAGTTGATGACCTGGTCAGCCTCTGCAGGAAGAAAGCTCTAATTTAGATTGCAAGGGGGCACTGCAAGGAGGCAACCTGCCAGGTAAAACTACGCCCCTCTCTGTCACCTCCAATTTCTCACAATGGCAGAGGCCTCCCTCGACTCCCAAGAGAATTCTGCCAGAAGCACCGAAGCTGAGATGTTTTGTTTCTTGAAATCTGCTGTTGTTCCCTGAATATTTTTCCGGAACGCAAAGCATGGGGGAATTCGGGTGCACGTTCAATGGGAAAAGAATGTGGAGAGAAAAATGTTACTGGTGGTGTCAAGACTCCGGTCCTCCCTGCCCCGAATTCAAATGAAGAACCGGTTCTGAAGAAGCCTGGATCCCTTGAGCTGGAAACCAAGAGGCCCGTTCTTGGCCGTTGCATCCCATTATGGATTTATCGCTCTCCCTTTTAATGCTTTCTGACAGTACACCAGATCGGGTAATTGACAGCTAAGGGCTGTTAATTCACTGTCTTATCAAGAGGAGATTTGCGGGGGGGCGGACGGAAGAAATCCCTCGATATTGTCAGAGGACTTCCGATTTGTGGTGGGGGGGAAGTGCCTCAATGAGCAAGCAGGCTGACCTACTTGGCTGTCACTTTTCTCCCTGCCTTACAAGGTTGACTAATATCTCCAAGAGCCTGTCCGGAGAGTTATTTATCATAACAGTTTAATATTCTTCCTCCTTTTCTTTCTCAAGACAAACTGGCTCAGCCAAAAGGAAAAGAAAGATTTTTAAACGGTCTACAGTCTTCTATTCTATTCTATTCTATTCTATTCTATTCTATTCTATTCTATTCTTTCTCCTCTCCTCTCCTCTATTCTATTCTATTCATTCTACTCTCCTCTATTTCCTATTCTATTCTATTCCTATTCTATTCTATTCTCCTCTCCTATTCTATTCTATTCTACTCTACTCTGTTTCCATTATTCTATTCTATTCTATTCTATTTTAGTCTAGTCTAGTCTAGTCTATTCTTCATGCCAATATTTATTCTATTCTATTCTTCATTCCAATATCTCTTCTCTTCTATTCTATTCTATTCTATTCTATTCTATTCTTTCTCCTCTCCTCTATTCTATTCATTCTACTCTCCTCTATTTCCTATTCTATTCTATTCCTATTCTATTCTATTCTCCTCTCCTATTCTATTCTATTCTACTCTACTCTGTTTCCATTATTCTATTCTATTCTTTCTCCTCTCCTCTATTCTATTCTATTCATTCTACTCTCCTCTATTTCCTATTCTATTCTATTCCTATTC
Source organism: Rhabdophis nuchalis (assembly GCA_039707465.1). Classification (NCBI taxonomy): domain Eukaryota; kingdom Metazoa; phylum Chordata; class Lepidosauria; order Squamata; family Natricidae; genus Rhabdophis; species Rhabdophis nuchalis. The sequence continues at coordinate 22,755,845 of CM077657.1, read as the reverse complement.
TATTCTATTCTCCTCTCCTATTCTATTCTATTCTATTCTACTCTACTCTGTTTCCATTATTCTATTCTATTCTTTCTCCTCTCCTCTATTCTATTCTATTCATTCTACTCTCCTCTATTTCCTATTCTATTCTATTCCTATTCTATTCTATTCTCCTCTCCTATTCTATTCTATTCTATTCTACTCTACTCTACTCTGTTTCCATTATTCTATTCTATTCTTTCTCCTCTCCTCTATTCTATTCTATTCATTCTACTCTGCTCTATTTCCTATTCTATTCTATTCCTATTCTATTCTATTCTCCCCTCCTATTCTATTCTACTCTATTTCCATTATTTTAGTCTAGTCTAGTCTAGTCTAGTCTATTCTTCATTCCAATATCTCTTCTCTTCTATTCTATTCTATTCTATGATCTCCTTCTCCCAGGGATCAAAGCAAGAAGCTTCTCCAACCTCAAAGGCCAAACCATTTGTGGACTTGTTTCAGTTTATGCATTGCTGAGTAGCTCCTAGCAATTCGACATCCGGTCGGCCTATTTTGGGAAGCAAGGCGTGTTGGCTTTCCCAGGCCACGTCTTGAGAGGATGGAACAACCTGGAACCAAAGAGCTTATTTAGAAGTCCTTGTGCTTTATTGCTGGTTGTTTTCTGACCAGAAAGTACATCAAGGACTCTTAAACCACTCAAAGTTCCATCTATTCATCGAAGGCTTTCATAAGCGACCTTGCCAGTCAGGTTTTGGAAGACAATGACAAGAGATGAAAACACAACAAGCATCTGCATGAAGAGAACAGCGGGAGGGTTGTTTTTTTTCAGATTGCATTGTGGCGGTTTTATCCCAGGCGTATTTTTTCTGAGAAGGACCAAGAATACAAAGAATTCATGAGCCCCGTTTGCACAGAGAGGACTGGGCTGGGAAAGCTTCCTGCTCACAATGCCTCTGCTAACAATCCTATTTCGCTTTCATATTATTATTTTTTGGGAAGTGTTTTGTTCCTGGAAATTCTTTGAATCTATGCCAGTGGTAAAAAACAAACAACCAAAAACCTGTATACAAATGTGAGTTCTTGAAAGAAAGGAAGGGCATGAATCAAAAGAAGAGCAGAAGGAAATAAAAGAAAAGAAAAAAAGAGAAGAGAAGGGGAAAGATGCCCAGACACACATATATGCACACAAAGATGGAGGATACATAAATATCCCATGCTTTTTATGCACATGAAAGAAGCTGGTGGCAGCATTCCAAATATCACCCAGAATTAAACCAGAGTCCAGTGCTGTAGAGCTTCCCTGGTTTGGTCTTTCAGGTTGGACAAGATGACCTCCAAGGTTCCTTCCAGCTCTGTTATTCTATTCTTGTTTATCCTTGGCTGTATACCTAATGGGCACCTTGGGTGTAATCAAAAAACATTCTGGAGCATCCCTTGAATATCCTCGGCCTTGACAAAATCACCACCAGAGGCAGTTTCACTTGGAACGGCTGATATCCTGTGACAGTATCTGCAACACCATCAGACAAAGCTATCTTCCTGTCTCAGGTCCTTGGGGAGAAGTCTACGGGTGGACAAAATTGTCTATAGGGAGTTTATCCAGGACATCTTCTTGTGCCATACCTGTCATCGGATGTTGGTGATCCTATTTTTATCAACAGCCGCTTGAAAAAAGTGCTGCTGAGTTTTGACCAAACCAGACCTTTAGGTTTTGAAGTTATGATGTTCTTCTGCCTGGACCTCCTTTCCCTTCAATTTTCCCCTGGAGAATTGAGTGGAGGATGCCGTATTGTTCTTGGTGTCGCATCACATGTCCAAAATATTCTCACTTTTGCTTTTTAATGGTTTTGATGATCTCCCTTGGCTTTCCCAGGGGATGTGGTTGGCCCAAAGGGGCTTTTTCAAAAGGCAACTGGACTTTCTTGCGGGGTTTTTTTCTTGGAAGACGTTTCGCTTCTCATTTGGACCCAAATGTCAAATCCAGTGGGAATATCTGACTATGTAATGAACAAATTACATACTATGTGATGAACAAATTACATATTGCTGGTTTGCGAGGTGAAAATATCTGCGAGATCGCATCCTACCCCATACATCCCTTCGACCGATTCGCTCCCACAGAGAGGGACTTCTCCGGGTGCCGTCCACTAGGCAATGCCAGCGGGTGACGCCCAGGGGAAGGGCCTTCTCTGTGGCGGGCCCAACCCTCTGGAACGACTTACCCCCCGAACTCAGAACAACCACGGACCTCCGCGCCTTCCGTCAAAAGCTCAAGACTTATCTCTTCCAGCAGGCCAGCCTGGCCTAACCTACCCTCCAGCCTTTTTAGCCTGAATATCTAAATTGTTTTAATTGGGTTTTTAAGGGGTTTAGTTTTTAGGATTTTAGGTTTTTTAGCGCAGGGATAAATTGTTTAATCTGATTTTATATATTTATGATGTATCCATGTTTGTACGTTTTTAATTCCCCTGTGCACCGCCCCGAGTCCCTTCGGGGAGAGGGAGAGGTCTACAAATTAAATTTATTATTATTATTATTAAAAACACAAAACAAGGGAGAAATGAAACCATATAAGGGTAGGCAGAAAGGAGCAAACTGCACACAGGTACTCTCTGTGGTAGTGATACCTGCGCAAGTACACCCCCACCCCAGTTTAATTGGGGTTGAGTGGGTTGTTCTCCCTGCTTCTTGTTTGAGTTCAGCAACGACAGCAAAAGATAATTCTGTACAGTTTAAACATCTTTACCCGTGGTGAACTGTTATTTATTTGTTTTCTAATGAACAAGCAGTTAAGCCTTGAACGACAGCTGCAATTTTGGCTCTCACTTAATGTCATCACAACATCATTATGTTGTTGCTAGGAATTGTCGTTGGTGTGTCTGACAGCCAGGGAGTCTGTGTGTTTAATTTCCCTCCCACCAAAACATCCATGCAAATAAACACCAATTCATTTCGAAGAGCAACATTAAATTAAACAGCCTGGCTAATGGCTGAGCCCCGGTTATCTGCATGATGTTCACTTAGACACACCACTCTGAGAACCAAAGGTGGAAACACCAAATGTCACACCCACTTTATTCCCGTCATAACCACAGTTCGGCTTGTCAACGTCCTCTGCTTTCACACATACGTCTTTGTCAAGGTGCCTGCCTGACAGCTGGCACCTGGTGGTAAAAACATGTGGTGCCTTCTCATCTCCTATGTACCTCATCTCCTTTCACCGGCTGTGAAAAGGTTGGGAGACCTTTGAGCCTCATCTTCTCCAGATTAAATTTACTGCCTTCTTTCATGATCTTCAAGGTCCCTTTAGATATCGTCCCACCAGCCTGAGTCCTCCTCCTGTTTCTCAGAGCAGCTTTCGGGGTGCTCCAGTCCCCAGGCACGATGCCCAGGATCAGAAGGAGTCAAACCTTCTTTGACCTGCTCCACTGAGCTGCTGCAGAGAATAATACAATACAATACAATACAATAGCAGAGTTGGAAGGGACCTTGTAGGTCTTCTAGTCTAACCCCCTGCGTGGGCAGGAACCTTATACCATTTCAGACAAATGGCTATCTAACATCTTTTTAAAGACTTCCAGGGTTGGGGCATTCACAACTGCTGGAGGCAAGCTGTTCCAGAGGTTAATTGTTCTGACTGTCAGGAAATTTCTCCTTAGTTCTAAGTTGCTTCTCTCCTTGATTAGTTTCCACCCATTGCTTCTTGTCCTGCCCTCTGGTGCTATGGAGAATAGTTTGACTCCCTCTTCTTTGTGGCACCCTCTGAGATATCGGAACACTGCTATCATGTCTCCCCTGGTCCTTCTCTTCATCAAACTAGACATACCCAGCTCCTGCAACCGTTCTTCATATGTTTTAGTCTCCAGTCCCCTAGTCCTCTTGGTTGCTCTTCTCTGCACTCTTTCCAGAGTCTCCACGTCTTTTCTACATCGTGGCGACCAAAACTGTATGAAGATGCTGGGCTCACTCAATGGACCAGAGAAAGCAATCACTCTCCTCCTCCTCTCCTGTTAAGATTTCCAGGGTATCGTGCCACCCCACCCCCTCCCCAAGTAAAAGTAGGTTGTAAGCCCCCCAGGGTATCGGACACAAAATGGGTGGCCAATAAATTTCACAGTGACTAAAATAAAAACAAGTAAAATCCTGGAGCTGGGGACGCAAGTGAACTCAATGCTCCAAAGTTCTGGAGTGCTGTTTCTTCATTACAGAAGTTCTAATTTCCCATCATCTTATATTAAAACCCTGCAGGGGAGGGACAGAAAAAAAGCATTCAGATTTGCAATTTATACCCAAGAGGTCTTCTTTTGGAGAACTCTCTTGGAATCGGGGAGTTTCCACCAAGAGAAGGGCCTCCAGAGCATTGGGTTTCAAGGCTACAATTGGTTCGCCACCAACCTTGTAAGCTGCTGGATTGCAGGCGTCTGTCTGCCCACCCTCTCTTTTTAGAGGAGATGGCCCCCATCTTCCTTGGAAGAAAATAGGGGGGGGGCGAGGGCTGCAGCTCAGCCAAGGGACTTGAAGGCCCTCTGCTCCAGAGGTGGATAGCTGCAACTCTGTCTCTGCCACTCGATCAGGCTGGGATTTTTGGATTCCTGCATCAAACGGGATATTTATTCTCTAAGATGTCCCAGAGCTTTACTTTGAGATCAGTAAGGAAATCAACACACTTAAAGCTGCTGGGCGGTTTTGTATCTTAGAGCTTCCGGGCAAATAAGCCCACGGTGGGCTTCTTCTAGGAGACCCCTCCTCTTAACGGGGCCGTGCTGTTTACAAAAGCCTTTGTCTAATTTCCCATCATCTCGTATTAAAACGATGCTGGGGAGGGAAAAATGAAAAAAATAATAATAAAGCATTCTGAGTTGCACCACCACCACTTCGAGACCTTCCTCTGAGAAATCTCTTGCAGTGAGTGATAAGGAAATAGTATTTGGAAATCCTTGTTTTCGTCGAAGCTATTTTTCGAGGAGGCATCAGAAAAACATAGCTCAGAGCAAATATTTTAGCGTTTATCTACCAGTCCTGTGGGGTACGATCGCTCCTATGTCTAACCACAAATATTTAATCAGCTTGGAAAGCTGCAAAGAGAATTCCAAGAGGTGTAAAGTGATGCATTAACAACTCACACAAGTCTCCTCCACTCGACACACGAGGGAATCCTGGCCCACAGAGAAGGAATGAGCGTTGGATAGCCTCAGACTCAGACTCCAGACTGGAAGGGGTGCTGGGAAAGAACTGGGAATACAATGCAATACAATACAAGAGCAGAGTTGGAAGGAACCTCGGAGGTCTTCTAGTCCAAGCCCCTGCCAAGGCAGGAAACCCTATACCAGTGATGGCGAACCTATGGCACACATGCCAGAGGTGGCACTCAGAGCCCTCTCTGAGTGGTGCTGTTGCCCCAGCCCAGCTCCATCGCATTTCTCCCAAAGGAGGGAGAGAGAGAAGGAGGGGAAGAGAGAGAGAAAGAGAGAGGCGGGGGAGGGAAAGAGAGAGAGAGGGAGGGAAAGAGGGAGGGAGAGAAAGGGAAAAAGAAAGGGAGGGAGAGAGAAATGATATGAAAATTTTTCTTTTTTATTGTTGCTAAACATAATATTTCAAAAGCAGGGGAAAAAATGAAGGGGCATAAAAGTGCATTTATTCATGTTTTTCTTAGAACAATTAGCTGAACTCTGCCTTGTTTATCACTATTTTAGGTAGTAAATCCTCATTACTCGGGTTAAATTGCCGTGTTGGCACTTTGCAATACATGTGGATTTTGGGTTGCAGTTTGGATAGCCATTTGTCGGTCTCTAAAAGGTCTCTAAAAGGTTCACCATCACTGCCCTATTCCGTTTCAGACAAATGGCTATCCAACAACCTCTTAAAGACTTGCAGTGTTGGGGCATTCACAACCTCTGGAGGCAACTTCTGTTCCACTGTTGAATTGTTCTCACTGTCAGGAAATTTCTCCTTAGTTCTAAGTTGCCCTTATGACCCACACAGCATCCTAGGAGTCACATGAACAGAGTTCAGGCATTTGGACATTGGCATGCATATATAATAATAATAATAATAATAATAATAATAATAATAATAATAATAATAATAATAATAATAATAATAATAATAATAATAATAATAATAATAATTTATAAACCGCTCTCTCTCCCTGAAGGGACTCGAGGCGGTACACAGGGAATTTAAAAATACATATATAAAACCACAAACATAATACAATATTAAAATGAATTAAACTAAAACCCTGCGCTAAAATCCCAAACTAAAACTAAACCCCTAAAAACCCTAAAATACAGTTCAATATCCCCCCCTCCCCAAATCTGAATTTTTGGGAACATATTCTCATTTTTAGAAGCATCTGAGGATGCATGCATGGTAAACTTTACACAGATCCTAATTCTGCACGGCAGTTCAAAAAAAATTATGCAAACACCCCCCCAACCCAAACTATCTGGGGAAATCATGCAGAAAACCTTAATAAGGTTTATAACATTAGAGGAACTTTTAGTTACCAGCCAGGCATACAAAACTCCGCACCTTCGGAAGGATGCACGTTTTTTCCTGTGAGTTTTATTTATTTTAATTCTTTTTTCTCCCATGCCTGATGAGATTTCCACCCCACCCACCCCGCCGCCCTGCTTTTTTTTTTTTTTTTTTTTACAAAGGTGATCTATAAAAGATTGGTTGCGTTTTCCCTATGCCCTGTAAGTAGGTTAAGTCTTAAGAAACGAGTTCATAAAATTCATTTGCCGCTTTTAATGGGTAGAAATTGATATAATCTTTCACAATCCTTTAATTGGTCCAGAGGGGCTTCTAGCTAAGCACCCCACAAAGAGCTGAGAACAGCCTGGCTCAACAAAGGAGCTACTCCACCCCCCACCCCCGCCAATGCCTGCCCTCTTTGCAAAGAGGCTAATAATAATTGCCTTGGCTTTCTAGCTTAACGAAATCCCGTTCCTAATTAATGCAAACTGCTTGCTAGTTTGGAATCAAACTAAGTGAACGCTTAGAAGGGAATGCTGAAGACATCCGCATTGTAATCTGGTTTTGTGCAGGCTGGACTCAAAGGGCTCCTTGGGGCACCTGGTCAGGGCTGCTCCGTATCTCAAATTCTCCCCCACGGGGATGCAAAACTCCCAAGAAATCCCTAGGGTGGGCTACAACTGGGCTCCCAAGCGCTCCTTTCACAAGATCGCGCGTTCGATCTCAGGAGAGTCCACAGACTTTTGAAATGTTTGGAAGTATCTTGAGATAAGAAGCCAAATGGGTAAGAAGGATCACATCAGCAGAGGCTGTTGTGCGTCTAAAGATCCCTTAAGAAGGTGCTATCAAACGCTGTGTGCTTCAGGAAATCAACAGAGTGACAGGAAGAGAAGAAGATCAGAAGCAGAAGGCATCTTTGGAGGTTCAGGACCAGCCCTGGTGGATTTTAGGGATGGCTCACGCCCAAGAACCAGCCAACAGAGGGCAGCAACCCCCTAGCGTTTGGCTTGGAGAAGATGTCCCTGTGTCTTCTGAAGGCCAGAAATGGCCCTTGTGTGGGGTTTTTCAGCTTTTCCCCTGAGGTTCTCTGGTTTTATTCTGTCCCCTGAAGGACACAGCATGATAGGTTCGGCCTCCAGGCTGAGTGGACGAGGACCTTCTAACCATACTAGGGGAGACACGATAGTAGTCTTCCAATATCTCAGAGGTTGCCCCAAAGAAGAGGGAGTCAAGCTATTCTCCAAAGCACCTGAGGGCAGGACAAGAAGCAACAGGTAGAAACTCATCAAGGAGAGAAGCAACTTAGAACTAAGGAACAACTTCCTGACATCGAGGACAATTAATCAGTGGAACACCTTGCCTCCAGAAGTTGTGAATGCCCCAACACTGATTTTAAGAAGAGAGTAGATAACCATTTGTGGTGTAGGATTTCCTGCCTAGGCAGGGGGTTGGACTAGAAGACCTCCAAGGTCCCTTCCAACTCCGTTATTCTATTCTACACGAGGTCTTGATTTCCATTCGTGATGTCTTGGGTCGTTTCTGTTGCCCCGCAAAGGGCCACTTCTCCCTTCGTAGTGACAAGCACACCACAGCTGAGGCGCCTTTGGGGGGGGGGTGTCTTGCTCAGGTGGGGAGGGAGGGGCGAGGAGGCTGCAGACCCTGCTGGAACAAGGGCTTGGCAGGAATGAGCCGCCTTCATACCCGCTGCGTGCAGAGATGCTGCGTTCCTTCCGTGCCAAGGGTCCCTCGAGCCTCTAAAAATCCAAGGATGCTCCCATCCCTTCGACCGATCCGCTCCCACAGGGAGGGCCTTCTCAGGGTGCCGTCGGCCAGACAATGCCGACTGGCGACACCCAGGGGAAGGGCCTTCTCTGTGGCGGGCCCTGCCCTTTGGAACGACCTTCCCCCTGAACTTTGCACCATCTCCGACCTCCGCCTCTTCCGCCAGTGTCTAAAGACACATTTCTTTCATCAAGCCGGCCTAGCGTAACCTCCGCTGTGACTATTTTAGATAGTTTCTATTTTAGGGGATTTTAATTTGGTTCTAGCGCAGGATGGGTATTTAATACGTTTTTAAATTTTATATTTGTTTTTGTATGTATTTTAAATTCCTGTGCGCCGCCCTGGGTCCTCTTTGGAGAAGGGCGGGATATAAATCTAATAAAATAAAAATAAATAAATAAATAAATAAATCCAACTGAACACAAACTGTTTCCCTCACCTGGAGTAACCTCAAAAGAAGCTCGGATGATGCTACAGGTTGAGGCTGCCCTCTAGGGACCGAAAGAGCTCCCCAGACCGTCCCTCTTGGTCTTTTGGGAACAAGTCCCAGCCTCTCCCCGTCCTGGCGTTCCTGCACGCTCTTCGGAGCCACTCAAGCGGTCTCAGCCAAACCCTGAGCTCTGAACTTGTCGGGTGAGCTCAAGAGCTTGGCTGGAGACGCTTAGTGGGTGGAACGGCATTAAATGAGGCAGCGAGGCAGGAGGAATCCACGCCGGGTTTTCCCTGAGCTAAACAAGATCCTGGGGCCTCGAGGTGGAGCTCTCGCCTCACAAGCAGGAGGTTGTGAGTTCGATCCTAGGTAGAGGCACATGTAGGGTCTCCTGCTTGGGTAGGGGGTTGGACTAGATGACCTGCAAGGTCCCTTCCAACTCTGTTCATCTGTTAAATGCGTCCTGAAACCCGTGTCATTATTCCAAGGGAGAGGACTATTAGTGACATGGCACATTCGGAAGAGGGTGGGGAGGGGGCTGCAGACCCCGGGGGGGGGCGCAAGGGGGGCTGCCTAGCTTTCACAGAATTGCCCCATCCCCTCCCGGCATTAAGTGTCCAACGTGAGCATTTTCCTTGAAAATCGAAAGCAGACGTGCCCACGGTGCTTCCCTCCGAAGGCATTTGCTCTACCTCCCTGGTGGGGGTTTAGCCCCAACTCTGGAATCCAAGGGCTGAGGCTGCCCCCCAACCGCCCCCCCCCAACGAAGGAAATCCCACCTTGCAAGAGGGGAAGGGACCCCAGGAAAGAGGCTCGGAGGAATAAATACAAACTCGCGTTTTTATTGATTTCAGGCAGCAATTCGTCAAGGTCAACAAACAAGAAAACAACTTGCAGTATAAAAACCTCCCCCTCCTCCTCCCCACACTCCTGGGATAATAAAGCACCCCCGTGGCCATGGGGTGAGGGTGGGGGGGGGGGGCACCAGGGCAGAGGCTTCCTCTCCTGGGCCATTAGTCAGCCTCACTGCCTTCCATCCCAACTTGGGGGGCCTGCTGGAGAAATCTAGGAATCCCCCAGCTGCTTCGAGATCGGAGGTCTCCCGGGATCTGCCTTGGAGAAGGCCGAGGGGGTTGCCTCTCAGGGGTCTCCAAGGGGTCTTTCTGGAGCCATTTTTGTGCACAATCGGAGAACGGGCTTGTTGTGAAGGACCTGGAAACACACACACACACCCTCCGTGTGAATTGTGCAAAAGGACAGGCCCTCCCTCTGAATTCATGAGAAGGAATTGGGGTGGTCCCACCGGCTTCCCCCTCCTTTTGCTCCTTGCTAACTGGCCCAGCAGACCACCCCCCAACTCAGCGCCTGGTGGGGGGTGGGCAAGATTTGGGCTGCCGCCTGGAATGTTAAAACGGTCGAAATCTTTAAGACCACGGAGGAAATTCAGTTTTTGGGGCTCATTCTCATGAAAAAGAGGGGCTTCCTCTTTTTCATCCTTGGAGGCCTTCTGGGAGAGGGAATGATGGGGAAAGAAAGAAGAGATTCCCGCTTGACGAAGGGGAAAAACCATCTGAGATAGACAATGAAAAGGTCCTTCAGACACCAATATCTGAACAGATTTCTTTTATTAGCTGGCCAGCCAGCTCTCCGCACCGAGAATAAGCAGTTCCACTTCTCATTCTCTCTCTCTCTCTCCTTTATTTTAAAGCCAAGTTTCTGGTCCTTATGGCTATGGAGATAAGACTTGAAGACAAACGAGAAAGGTTTACCCCCAAATCCGGACGGCTGGTTAGGATTAAGCCAGTTCTTTGGGATGGAAAGAGATTTTTTTCCAGAAATTTCCCTCCAAGGTAGCAAAAAAGAAAAACAAAATTAAGAATAAATTACCTCCCAAATAAAATCCCAGGAATAAATTACGCAAATAAAATGCCAGGGGCAGCATATCTCTCTCTCTCTCTCTCTCTCTCTCTCTCTCTCTCTCTCTCACACACACACACACACACACACACACACACACACACACATATCTGGACTGTTGTGCAATGGTCCTTGTCCCATTGACACGCACAAGTGAATTAGGACAGGCTTCACACATCCGACGAAGTGCGCCAAGGATCCCAGATGCGGACGCTTTGACGGCCCCGAAGATGCTCACCGGATCGCCGAAGTGTGTTCTTCACCACCACACCCCTGCAAGGGAGGCCACTCCGCCTTGCCAGAGGAGACTCGGGGGTTTTGTGGGGTGGGGGTGGGGGTGTTTGAGGGATTGTTTGGCTGGCTCTTTATCGAAAAGGGCCTGGTGGGGCAGGGGTCCCAACCCCCCCCACCTTTAGAGGGTGGTCCTGAGTTAGAAGGCTGCTCCCACCCCAGAGGCCTGCCTTATCAGCAGAGCCCACCCCAGCTGTGGCTCTTAGGCAGAGGATCCAAAGTCTTTGGCGTCCATTGCAGGGGCTTCCCTTCGGCTGCCTGGATTTCGCTGGGCGTTAAGTGGGACCCTCAGCCTGCAGCAGCGCCTCCCCTCTTTACTCCAGCTTGCGGGTGTAGCCGTCCACGGTGGGGATCTCGATGTCCTGCTTCTTGACTGGATCCACCATATCCTTGTATCTCTCTCCCCGGTGACGCTCCAGAGACGGCCCCCAACTGTCTTTTGGTTTGCAACAAAAGGCGATTCTCTGGAAGGAGGAAGAAGAGGAGGAGGAAGAGGTGGGATTCCCAGGCGTCGCTTGCCTCCAGGGGACTCTAGGGTCCTTCTGCTACCTGCCCCCAGCCTCACCTTCTCACTACCAGCACCACCACCCCAGTAGTTCTTACCTGCCAGAGGTTGCCTTTGGCCTTGACGATCTTGTAGATGGCCACCACTGGGATCCAAATGAGGCAGAAAGTGATCATGCACCAGCCGACGGCAGTGCCCCACGCTGGGTACTCTTCCTTGGCGTACGTGGGGGGCATAAAAGTGACCAGGGACCAAATCAGGATGGCCTGTGGGTAGAGAAAAGAGAGAGAGAGAGAGAGAGAGAGAGAGATGAGAGGTTGCACCTCCCCAAGTGTGCTTCCCTTCCAGATGCACTGGACTCCAATCACCATCATCCTCAGCCAGCGTCTCTTACATAAGAGACTCAGCTTCTGGTGGTCAAAAAAAGCCAAAAGGAACCACGATCGACTCCTGGCCACTGGGAAGGAGCAACAGTAACCCAGTTTATCAAAGCCACAACACAACCAGAGAGAGAAAGAGAGGGAGAGAGAGAGAGAGAGAAAGAGAGAGGGGGGAGAGAGAAAGAGAGGGAGAGAGAAAGAGAGGGAGAGAGAAAGAGAGGGAGAGAGAAAGAGAAAGAGAGAAAGAGAGAGAGGGAGAGAGAAAGAAGGAGAGAGAAAGAGAAAGAGAGGGAGAGAGAAAGAGAGAGAGGGGGAGAGAGAAAGAGAGGGAGAGAGAGAAAGAGAGAGGGAGAGAGAAAAAGATAGAGAGAGAAAAAGGGAGAGAGAAAGAGAGAGAGAGGGAGAGAGAAGGGGAGAGAGAGAGAAGGAGAGAGAAAGAGAGAAAGAGAGAGAGAGCTGGAAAGAGATCTAGCCAGGGTCCAAGAGACTTGTGAATTCTGCCTTGGCAGAGAGCCACAAAGTGTTCGGTCCTTTTAGGGGAAGGAACTACACGGAAAGGTTGATGATAATAGGCAGAGACGATTCCCCCACCCAGCCTCTGTTCCTCCCATCTTGCGAACTTTGGTTTTCTTCCAAGCTGGCCAGTCAGGGCTGGTTTTGTTTGGCTTAGAAAAGTATTGGCATTCAGAGGACGATGTACTTAGGAGGAACAGGAGCTGCCGTTTTGGGAAGGCATGTACTTTTCGGCGAAGAATAGGCCTCCCAACCGAGAGAGCCGTCTCCGGGGGGTGGGGAAGCATCTCTGGGCTGCCCAAGGCTTCCTCCCCGCTCCAAGCCCTTGGGAACTCTGGGCTACTCACCATCAAGAGGCAAGGGGTGATGAAAAACCAGCAGGCTCTCCACCACATCCAGAAGAGGCAACTTTTCTTGCCGATCATCATCTCGATGTCTTGAATGAACCGGTTTCCCCCTGGACAAAACAGCCACATGGGTGAGGGAGCGAGTTAGTCCTGAGCAGGGGTGGGCTTCAAACATTTTAGCAGGGGGTTCTCAGCCCGGTTGCTGGATGGGCATGGCCGCGGTGTGTGTGCAGGGGTGGATTCCAGCTTCTGTTACTGCCCGTTTGCTCAGGGATGCGCTTCGGGCGTGCGCTTGCTTGATGCGTGCTATGCGCCCATGCACAATAGTTTAAAAAAATTGCTTCTGCTCAGGGTAACAAGATGGTGGCGCCTATGGTGGCACTGATAGAAATGGTTCAGGGGCGAGGCCAGCCGAATTAGTACCTACTCATCTGAACCAATCTGCACCGGTAGGAACCCATCTCTGTGGTTGTGGCCTAGTTAGCTTCCTGCTGACTAGGGGGAGGGGGGTACATCTTTGCTCTCCCCGAGGCTCCAGGAGGGCAAAAACAACCTCCCCAGGCTCCGGAGGCCCTCTGGAGGTGTGCTTCCTTGCACGCCCTGCCCTTATCTGCATCCAAAAGGGGCCACATGGAGACTCCTAGGAGGGGCGGAATGGGCGAGGCCAGCCAGGAGTGAGATTTGCGGCTCTCCGAACTGCACAGAATCTTAGCTAGAGGTTCTCCTGAACCCCTGCAAACTCCCAGCAGCCCAGAACTCCCTGGTCCTGAGTCTCGACAACCGGGCAACTTCCCAGAGTTTTACCCCACTTTTTTTGCCTGATGCCCGCCCCAAAATGAGTTGTGTCTCTTTAACAGCAGAGGTCAAAAATGCCCTACTTGGGACTGGCAAAATTCCTTTGTTTCAAATCATCTTTCCCACGTTGGAGGTCTCCAACTGTGGTGAGGGTCAACCTCCAAATCTGCAGGACCCCTCCCGTTCCCCTGTCCCCCCCAATGGAAAAGCGTGGAACTGATTCTTGAGAAGGAAAAGGGGTCTCCTGCAAGGATGGCTGGCCCTGGATTGTAGCTTTGCATTTGAGGTCACCCCGGGACTTAGTCCTGCTCATCAAGGACAGTTTGGATGGGGGTTGAAAGGCTGCTCGGAGTCCCAATTTGGCCATGTGTTTGAGAGGGTTGGGAGAACCAGGGCTGCTGCGGGAGATCCCAGCCGATATTTACCATAAATCCAGCAAATTCCCACCAGCTCCAGGATAGCTGCAAAGAGGATCCCCCAGCCCGCACAGAAATGGTCCACCAGGTTGACCCAGTAGATTCCTGCCTGTGGGAGAGAGAGGAGAAAGAGGTAAACCCCTGATTCTGGTCCCCAGTAGGAGACTCTCCGATTTTCCCCGATGGAGGTGCCTGGCACTTCTGCCTAAGAGAGTGAGGGGACCGCCTGCCCCTCTTGAGTCATACCTGGGTCACACAGACGAGCCCAAATAGAAACAGCAGCAGGCACAGCCCCATGGTCACCACCACTCTCATTTTCTTCATCACTGCAGGGTAGATATCCTGGATGGTGGTGGTGATGGTCTCTGCAGAAGGAAGAGGGGGCCCGATTAGCAGAGGGAGAGGAGAAGGAAGGTCATCCTCGCATTGCTACTCGGAGGCTGGCTCCATCCGGCTCCACCACCCTGAACCCTGCTTGGAGAATAGTTTGACTCCCTCTTCTTTGTCTCAGGGGCTGCCCCAAAGAAAAGGGAGTCAAGTTGTTCTCCAAGGCACCTGAGGGCAGAACAAGAACCAATGGGTGGAAACTCATCAAGGAGAGAAGCAGCTTAGAATTGAGGAGAAATTTCCTGACCGTCAGAACAATTAATCAGTGGAACAGAAGTTGCCTCCAGAAGTTGTGAATGCTCCAACACTGGAAGTCTTTAAGAAGAGGTTGGATAGCCATTTGTCTGAAACAGTGTAGGGTTTCCTGCCTAGGCAGGGGGTTGGACTAGAAGACCTCCAAGATCCCTTCCAACTCTGCTATTGTATAGTACTACGTGTATAGCATCTTTTTTGTAATGCGGTGACCAAAACTGGAGGCAGGATTCCAGGTGTGGTGTTCCTACTAAGGCTTTATAAAGTCGTACTAATGCTTCACGAATTTCGCAGAAGGAAAGGGCCTTTTTTTGATGCCACTGGTTCCAAACGGAGGGCTTCCTTCTATTCGTGCAAATGCGTAAACAGCTCAACCTATGAAGTATTGGAAGAGCAGGTTGGCAGGAGATGCGATGGTCCGTCAGCAGAGCATACAATCCTTTTGACCAAGGCGAAGCACGATCGCATCGCGAAGGGGTGTGTGTGTGTGTGTCCCCTTTGCCTTCACTGATACTCACCTATGGTGGCAAACTGGGAATCGAGACCCAGCAGGAGAAGCATGAAGAAGAACAGGAAGGACCAGAGAGGGGCCACCGGGAGCTGGGAGAGGGCTTCAGGGTAGGCCACAAAGGCCAGATCAAATCCTGCCAGGGAGCAAAATCAAAGAGACCATCAGGAAACCTTCTCTCTCGGAGGAATAGAGATCTAGAGCCAACAGCCAACCGAGGCCAATTACAGCCACTTTCTGTGATGGTGGAGGTGTTCCACCAGGTGAGTTTGGGTTCAGTCCTTCTCACCCTCCAGCCAGTTCAGCAGAAATGGGAGGTGAATTTGGAAGAGCCCAACCCGAGACGGGAGAAAGATGGATGGAGAAGATCACATTGAGTGAAACAATTGGTTGCATCAAGCTTGAAGGGTCAAAGAGTCATTCCTAGACTCGTGATGGCGAACCTATGGCACGGGCGCCACAGGTGGCACGCAGAGCCATTTCTGAGGGCACGCGAGGTGCTGCCTTGTCAACTCCAGCGTGCATTCCCGGAAGCCTCTGGAGGGCGAAAAACCGCCCAACGCGCAAACCGGAAGTACAGGAACGGACTTCCGGTTTGCGCGTTGGGCCTAGTTTTGACATGGTGTGGGGGGCATTAAATTATGGGGGGGGGGGGCGGGCACGTGAGCAAGCACAATAGCGTGCTTTTGGCACCCAAGGGGAAAAAGGTTTGCCATCACTGTCCTAGACGAGGGGTCTGCAAAGTTGGCTCTTTTAAGACTGGTGGACTTCAACTCCCAGAATTCCCCAGCCAGCCAGTCCCCCAGTCTTAAAAGAGCCAACTTTGCAGACCCCTGTCCTAGACCAAATCTGAATCCAGGTCTGGTTCCCCACTGTGACCAGAAATCCAGAGCCTGAAGGCTGTTGAGCCCAGTGCAAATCTTCCATCGGAGTGACTGGACAAACTGATTCGGGATTTCCGAATACAATTTCAGCTGCAGCCGGAAGGTTCAAAACTCATCAGAAGCTCCCAGAGTTTCAATGTCAAATGGAGGCCAGATTTCCTTTTGGAAATCGCCAATCGGAGATTTTGAAATCGCCATCTTTCTATTGTTGGTGCACAGCATCCACAGCAAAGCGCCTTTAACGAAATCCATCTGGAAACCCGAAGGAGGCCCGAAGCTCACCCCAGATCCAGTGGCCTGACAGGTCGAGCTCACCTGATTTCACGACCTCGGAGACTTTCTTTTTTGACATGAAGGCCATGTGGCCCAAGATGGAGAAGATGGCGAACCCGGCAAAGACGCTCGTCAGGCAGTTGGTCAGGCAGACGAAAATGGCGTCTCCGTAGCAATTGTTATTGAACTTGTTGTAGGAGGAGAGGGCGACCAGCCCACCCCAGGCGACAGAGAGGGAGAAGAAAATCTGCGTGGCTGCGTCCTTCCACACCTGGAAGAAAGAGGAGGAAGAAACATAGCAAGTCGCTCTTGCAATCCCACCTGCTTAACCATGGATGGGAGTGTGGATGCTACACAAGCCATTGTAAAGATGGCAACTATTATCAGCCGGGGTGGCGCAGTGCTCAGAATGGAGAATTGCGGGTTAACTCTGCCCGCTGCCAGGAGTTTGATCCTGACTGGCTCAAGGTCGACTCAGCCTTCCGTCCTTCTGAGGTTGGCAAAATGAGGACCCAGATTGTTGGGGGCAAGAGGCTGACTCTGTAAACCGCTTAGAGAGGACTCTTACGCACTATGAAGCGATATATACGTCTAAGTGTTGTTGCTATTGAGAATATGGATATTAGATAGATGGATGGATGGATGGATGGATGGATGGATGGATGGATGGATGGATGGATGGATGGATGGATGGAAAAATAAATAGGAAGGTAGGAAGGTAGGTGGGTAGGTGGATGGATGGGTGGGTGGGTGGATAGATATGGATGGATGGATGGATGGATGGATGGATGGATGGATGGATGGAAAAATAAATAGGAAGGTAGGAAGGTAGGTGGGTAGGTGGATGGATGGGTGGGTGGGTGGATAGATAAATGGATGGATGGATGGATGGAAAAATAAATAGGAAGGTAGGAAGGTAGGTGGATGGATGGATGGATGGATGGATGGATGGATAGAAAAATAGATAGGAAGGTATGAAGGTAGGTGGGTAGGTGGATGGATGGGTGGGTGGGTGGGTGGATAGATAGATGGATGGATGGATGGATGGATGGATGGATGGATGGATGGATGGATGGATGGATAGAAAAATAGATAGGAAGGTAGGAAGGTAGGTGGGTAGGTGGATGGATGGGTGGGTGGGTGGATAGATATAGATAGATGGATGGATGGACACCGCCGCCCTGGGTCCTTTGTGGAGAAGGGCGGGATATAAATGTGATTAAAATAAATAAAATAAATAAATAAAGGTGTTAATTCTTACAATAAGGCGCTCAGCTGGCAGATTATTACCGATGGCAGGCAAGAGATCTATAAGGGCTTCTTGTCCAAAGCCTGAAAGTTGTTTTCCATTATTATTGTCCTTTGTTTTGTTTTTCAATTTCCCAACCTAGCTTTCCTTTTGTCTCCCGTCCAAGTATTCCTCCAGCCCAAACCTGCTTAGCTTGTCTAAGATTAACTAAAGTGTTGCCTCCTGGCAAGCCAAACTCTGTTTACCTGAAATTAGAAGCTGGGATGAAGGTTGAAGAAATTTTTTTGCCTGTCTTTTATAGCAGGGGTCTCCAACCTTTGCAACTTTAAGTCTGAAGGACTTCAGCTCCCAGACTTCTCCAGCCAGCTTTGCTGGCTGGAGAAGTCTGGGAGCTGTAGTCCTTCAGACTTAAAGTTGCAAAGGTTGGAGACCCCTGTTTTATAGGACTAACACAGAGAGAGAGAGAGAGACAGTCAGACAGACAGACAGACAAGTTCCAGTCCACCGGCCCTCCCTGGGATCTGGCGAGTACCTACCTCTGCTTTGAGAAGTTTCTTGAAATCAGACTGGGCCCCGATGTAGTACTCAATCCCCTCGCGGGCACCTGGCAAGGTGACCCCTCGCACCAGCAGTATGATCAGGACAACATAAGGGAAGATGGCTGTGAAGTAGACAACCTGCAAGGAGAAACGACGCTGATTCAGAAAGAGGCCAGGCCGAAGCTTTAGACTGAAGCCAATAGAATACTTTTTAAATTTTGGCTTTTTTTAAGCAGCAACAAATGACTTCCCAGATTGAGAGGCAGATCGTGGTGGGGAATCTGATCTTGGTTGGATGCTGCAGCGTCTCTGGCCTTCCCAGTCATGCCCTCCTGATGGGTTATCTGCAGAGCATGGGTGCATGTGTGCATGTCGAAACCTGCAAGAGGCTGACTGGGGCTTTGATTGGAATGAAGGCCTTGCCGTCTTGGCAAATTGAAGCTTCCTCTGAGGAGACATCCTGCCTGCTCTTTGATCCGTTCTTACTAAGGCTTCACGGGATGCCGCCTGAGATCTCTCCAAGGAAGACAGAGGACCTGCCTCTAAGCTTGGCATCTCCTCCAGGAAAAAGCCCTTCGGTCAAATTGTTCGCAGGCACCCACAGAATTACTTCCCAAATTCTTTGCGGGGAGGACCTGAAAGTCACATCCAACTGCCCCAGGATCAACTACTTCCGGGCTCTTTCCTTTAGTGGGCCCGCCCAACAGTGCCTCCAAGGTGGCCAGAACAGGAAGGGAGTTGGCATCTCTTCTGGCACTTTGGCAAATCCTTCATGCCCTTGGAATGCCATGGGACCAGTTCTTTGCTCTGAAACCAGAGTCTCGGCCGCCCTACCACAGCCGTGTGCCAAGCGCTCATGCCTCCAGCCACCCTCCACTTTAGCTCGTGGGTGCTCTCAGCTATTTTTGGCACATGCTCTCCAAGGATCCTCTGCACCCCAAGGTCGAGGTTGAGGAAAGGAGCCTTAAATACCCCCATATTCCAATGCCACCGGTGACGAAATGAGAGTCCTGCAGCCCAGCCAGTAGCTGGCCTTCTGAGGGCCACGGGGCTCCCCTGCAATTACCTTCCCGGAAGACTTGATCCCTTTGAACAAGCTAACCGCCACGATCAGCCAGGAAAGGAGAAGGCAAAGCGCCAGATACCACACGATCACGCCGGTCTCGCTTATGTTCGCCGACCGCTTGAGGACTTGGTGGCTGCCGGGAGGAAAAGGAGAGAAGGATGAGCAAGGGGAAGCAGCCTCGACCAGGTTGGGTGAAACCCGGCTTGCTCTGTGGTCGAACCAGAAGAGGCTTGGGGTGTGGTTTGAGTCGGGGAGAAATGCTGCGGGAGGGGGTGGCATTCCAGATACTGCCCAACCGCCATCACCAGCATTCCTCAGCTCTGGCCGTGTGGGTTGGCATTCCTGGGAGCTGTGGCTTCCCATGCTGGCTTCCCTAAGACACTTACTCTTAACCCGAGTCCTAGTTTCAGTCTGGGTTGCAATCCTGCTCGGCTTGTCTCAGTCTGCCCTCCCCCCACGTAGCCTGTTGGGTTTCGTAGGATTAATTGCAGGCTCCCTCGTCCTGCCTTGAAGTGGCTGTGGGGCCGGGAAGCCTCTCTCCAAGTTGCACATCAACCCACGCAGCTTTGCAATGAGGCCTCGTGCTGTCTCTCTGCTTTCATGGCTCTGTATCGTTCAGTCATGGTCAGAAAAAAACGATACGGCGACCCACACCAGTCACGGTGCAACTAACACCTCTGCAAATAGCACTGTGTTTCTTTTGTTCATGCATGCAAGACTCGCTCTGGGGAAGGTGAGGTAGATGCAGAACGTGAGGTCAGAAGGCCTCCAGAGGAGGCAAAATACATCCACTCACTCAGAAAAGGCTGTCCCTCCTCTATCCCCATTATTGGGGGCAGATAATGAACAATGGGCCTCTTCCCCTCCAGCTCCTATTTGAATCATGCTGCAAGCACCATGTTCTCATGAAGGACCTAGCTTGTCTGAGGACTCCATTCCATCCACTCTAGGAGGTCCAGAACTGGACAACTTTGAGACAGGTTGATTAAATTCCCAGAGTTCTCCCACTTACCTGGATATCCAGACATCTGGGCATTGCCATGGTTGGAAAAGACTACTGTGGAGCAGGGATCTCCAAACTTGGCAACTTGGACCATGGCTGGCTGGGAGGTTCTGGGAGTTGAAGTCCACAAGTCTTGCCAAGTTTGAAGAGCCTTGCTCTAGACCAGGGGTTTCCCACCTTGGCAACCTTAAGCCTGGAGGACTTCAACTGGGAGTGGATGTCCTTCAGGCTTAAAGTTGCCAAGGTTGGAGAGTCTTGCTCTAGACCAGGGGTGTCCAAACTTTAAGACTTGTGGACGTCAACTCCCAGAATTCCCCAGCCAGCATAACTTACTCTCTTGTAATCCCTTCCTCTGCAATCTCTCCACTTACATCAGAGATCTTCAAACTTGGCAACTTTAAGACTGGTGGACGTCAACTCCCAGAATTCCCCAGCCAGCCAATCAGGCTGGCTGGGGAATTCTGGGAGTTGAAGTCCACCAGTCTTAAAGTTGCCAAGTTTGGACACCCCTGAAACCAAAAGCTAGAGAGGCTCCCAAGGTTTGGTTGCGTAAGTACCACGTTGAAACGGCCGCCCAACTAACCCAAGGCAAAGGCGACTCTGGGTGTCCCACACCAGTCTGGAAGAAGGTTTAAGTGGGTGTCTTTCACAGCCTCCCCGGGAGAGGCGGGGATTTCCAGCAAGCAAAGTTGGGCAGACAAAGCCAATGTAACTTACGTGGCCGGTTGTTGGCAAAAGGCCCCACCCAGCTCATCCGATTCACACTTACTTCCAATACTGCTCGCTGGGAAGCTGAGAATCTGCGTACACTTGGGTGTCGGGGATACAGGTGAGGTTCATGCTGAACACGTCGGTGTAATTCATCTGCACTTCCTTGTTGCCCATCGTGACGTTGCACATTAACACTGAAGGAGGCGGAAGGAGAGGCCGTCATAAGGGGTAGGGAAAGGACTTTTCAACAGGCCAAAACAGTCATGCTTTAACTTAATTTATTTGGGTTTTTAAAAGTTGTATTGGTTTTAAAATCTTTATGGGAAAAGGGTATATAGGTACATAGAACATTTTGGTGGCTCCCATGCTGGTAGTAGAAGTCCCCCCAAATCTCACAGGTTTACAATTTTAAGTATAACATATAAAGGATAAGCATAAACAGAGTTCTTACTTTATATCAGGGATGTCCAAACTTGGGAACTTTAAGACTTGTGGACTTCAACTCCCAGAATTCCCCAGCCAGCATTCTGGGAGTTGAAGTCCACAAGTCTTAAAGTTCCCAAGTTTGGACATCCCTGCTTTATATCAACCGTATGTTCAATCATTTCTTTCTTTGCCATTTTCATAGTATTTCAAATACAATTACTTTTGTGACCTGAGCCTTGTCGATATTGCTCCCTCCTCCATAGCCCCCTCCGTTCCCATATCTTGTGTCTTGCTGCCCTTTTCCCCGGCTCCGCTAACTTTATCTTCTAGAAGGGAATAATGTTTTTTTTTTTAATAAAGGCTTCTGCCTCGCTTACTGTCTTAATCCTAATTCTGCTTCCCTCCCAGAAAATCAACATTCCCTCTGGCAATAACCATCTAAACCAAACTCCTCTGTTATATAATTTCTTTGACAAGAAGGAATATTTCCTCCTCGGCTCTCTTATTTTTTTCAGAATTTGTTTTAGAATGGTAATTTCTTTATCTTGGTATCTTAAAGGTCCTCCCCCTTTGGGCCTCCAGTACCTCATCCCTCGTGGTCCTCCTGGTTTCTCTTCAGATCGTATAAATCTTTCGCCTTTTACTAACTGAATTTATTTGGTAGCCATGTTCCAGATTTATAAGTACGTAGCACAAGCCTTTTGCTTCAGGGTTTACCTCTTCTGCTTTTTTATTCTTCGTGTTACTGTTATGAACTCTTGAAACATGATGACCCCCCTCCCAATTTCAGCAAAGCAAAAAAAAAAAAGACCCTCTTTGGCCCTACTGGACCCATTTTCCCTGTTGTTTTTTTCTGCCATGGAGCTGGGCCTTGGGTAGTAAAGCAGATTTGGCGCAATGATCCATCCAAGTATCTTGTGATTCTCTTTGAATGGCATTTTACCGCTTTGTTAGTCAAACTGCCTGCTGTGGCCTAGAGGTAGAGCTCTTGCCTCACAAGGAGGAGGTTGTGAGTTCGATCCTAGGTAGAGGCAGATGTAGGGTCCTCCTGCTTGGGCAGGGGGTTGGACTAGATGACCTGCCAGGTCCCTTCCAACTCTTGTTAATCTGTTAAAAGCTCCAAGCGAAAGGAATGAAAACTGCTTTCATGCAAAGATGGGAAATAAGGCAAGGGCCTAAAACAGGTGCAAGATATGCGTTTCCTTGGCTAGGGAATCTGACTGGCTACACCCACCTATGTAATGGATATAACGTCTAATTGTTATAAGATCTCATCACTAGATGGAAATGTTTATGCCACTACCTCCAATCTTTTTAATGTTTATCTAATCAAAATCTTTATGATAAAATAAAAATAAAAATATGCATTTCCCTAGCTGGCTGTTGGAGGAACATCAGTTGATGATGATCAAGATTATACTCATCTGCATAACCCCACCTCCTCGTTTGCATGTCCCCGCCCCCAGACGCTGCCTCCAGCTCAGCTTGGTAACCCTGCTGTGTGCTTTTATTGCGAAAGGAAACGAAAGCGTTTCTGGTCTGATTCGCACACCGCACCGGGCGCCTGCAGATCAAAGTGGCTTCGCCCACAGAGGAATGGCAACCGATGTGGGTTTGGCCGAGGGATCCTTCGCTTTCCCACCGACTTACCCAGCGGCGTTTTCCTGCATAGCTCGTTTGCCCACGTCGCGTTGCAACTATCCCACGGCAGCACCCGCTGGAAGGAGGCGAACAAGTAGTAGAGGCTGTAGGCGATGATGACGTTGTAGTAGATGGTCACAAAGGTGGAGATGATGACCATGGTGATTCCCACGCCTGGTCAGAAAGAGAAAAAGAGGTCAGGCCATCAGCCGACGTGTCTCTGAGCTCCTAGGAGACAACCTGCTGGAAATGCCAACCTAAGTGCATTGCAAAGAAGGAGGGAGGGGGGGGCGCTGTTGTGATCGGCCAGCAGAGCTGGCAGCAGAGTCAGACAGTGAGGAGGGTTGGAGAGGAACCTGGGCCAGTCCTGGAGGCTGGGGAAGGCTCGGACGAGGGCTCTGCATCAGAAGCAGAGATGAGGCTGAGGCCATCTGGCAGTGATCAGGTGCCTACAGAGCTGGACAGCAGTGGGGCAGAGGAACAGCTGGAGCGTGTTCCCAGTGTGCACATGCGCAGAGCTGCCAGAAGAAAAGGACAGCTCAGAAATCAGGGTCGACTTGGGAGTAAAGCCACAGGTTTTACAGGTGAATGGCCCCTCCCAGAGGAAACAAAAGAGGAGCGAAAGGGGAGGGGGCTTTTGCAGGAAACAATTCGTTCTGTCGTTAGATTCGTTTCAGGAGTGTGAAGATCTGTCCGTGAATCTCACAGACTCTGTGCCAAGAATGGCCCCTCCCAGAGGAAATAAAAGAGGAGCAAAAGGGGAGGGGGCTTTTGCAGGAAACAATTCGTTCTGTCGTTCGATTCATTTCAGGAGTGTGAAAATCTGTCCGTGAATCTCAGAGACTCTGTGCCAAGAATTTCCTTGCACAGCACCTCATTGGGAAAATATTGACATGGCAGCTTTCCAAGATAGATAAGCTCTGTGGTCATAAATATTCCTTTGAAGGACTCTTTGCCAGGCCTTGGCTGAAGGTGAAGGAGAGGAATTCACATTCGTTTAACAAAAGGGGTTTTGTCGGCACCAGGACTCTGCCTCCTCCTGCTTTTTGGGGAAGCCCAGGTCAGAACCGCCGCCTGGTTAGCTCGAAGACCGGCAGGCTTTGCCGAATGCACAAAGGCGGGGTCCCCTTTGTTGGCTATTTCCTGTGCAGAGTGTGACCGCAAGCAGCCCAAACAAACATTTCGTCCTGAATGTCAATATGAGATGTTTATCCGCATGAGTTTTTTCACACGGGCAATCAAGCTGATAAGAGTACCCAATGCGTTATCTCCAAGGAAGAAAACACAACAGGGCTAAGGTTGCAAGCAGGCTCAGGACATTTCCAAAGGCTGCTTCCTTGTTTTGCCTGAGATTTTTATTTATTTTTCATTTGAGAAAAGGTACCGTATTTTTCGGAGTATAAGACGCACCGGAGTATAAGACGCACCAAGGTTTTGAAGAGGCAAATTTTTTTAAAAAAAGTTTTGCCACTCTGCAAACCTCCCAAAAATGGCCCGTTTTTTGCAAAAATGGGCCTGTTTTTTTTTTTTAATGGCATGAATAGCCTTTAGGAGGCTTATCCTGCCTCATACATCCTCACGACCGATTCGCTCCCACAGAGAGGGACTTCTCCGGGTGCCGTCCACTAGACTTTGTCAGCGGGCGACACCCAGGGGAAGGGCTCTCTCTGTGGCGGGCCCAGCCCTCTGGAACGACCTCCCCCCCGATATTAGGACCACCACGGACCTCCGCTCCTTCCGTCTTAAATTGAAAACACACTTCTTCTGCCTTGCTGGCCTGGGATAGCTACTCCTCTGTCTTTAGGGTTATTGGGGATTTCTAGTTAGATAGTTTTAACGGGTATTTTAGCACAGGTCACTTAATTTAATGTATTTTTAATGACATATGTATATAGTTATTGTTCTTATTCCTCCTGTGCACCGCCCCGAGTCCCTGTGGGGAGAGGGTGCGGTTTATAAGAAATAAAATTATTATTATTATTATTATTATTATTAGAGTGCTCCTGGAGGCTGGGGGGAGAAAAAAAATAGCCCGTTTTTCGCTCATTTCTCCCCTCTCCATCCCCCAGGAGCTCTCTGGAAGCTTCCTAAAGGCTCTGCATGGCCATTTGGGAGAAGGGGGTGGAGTTTCAGGAGGCCAAAAATCCTGCATTCAGTGTATAAGACACAGCCAGATATTCAGCCTCTTTTTTCAGGGAAAAAGGTGCGTCTTATACTCTGAAAAATACGGTATATTGCCGCCTCCTTGCCCACAGCGACCCAAGGCGGCTTCCGTGAATATTTTAAAAAAACACCGTATTAAAAATAAAAAACCCACAGCAAAACCCAGAATGCCGCGTGTGGGACACTGTGCAATTCTTCAAAGTGAACAGAGGCCAAAAAATAAATAAAAGAAAAAAGGAAGGAAGAAAGATAAACATCAGTTCACAGAGAACCTGCAGAAAATCCCTGGCTATACCAGAACCTCCCAGCTCAAGTCCCACGTCTCGGGAAACGTACGCCTGGGGCACCCCACGCCACGTGGGCCTGGCTTTGGCGGGGGGAGAGCAAGCTTTTCTCTTCAGCTGGTCCCACACCATTCTTCTCTTGGATGGTCTGAGACATTTTGGAGAGGACCCCAAATGTGGAACTGCCAAAGAAGCCACGAGTAAACAGCCCAACCGAAGAACCACCGCAAGGCAAGCCACCAGAATCGTGATGGCGAACCTATGGCGCGCGTGCCAGAGGTGGCACATGGAGCCCTCTCTGTGTGGCACGTGCGGCATCGCCAGCTCCTCTTCTGGTTTTCAGCACGCACATGTGCTCTGGCTAGCTAGTCGTGGGTGCCTGAGTACCAGAAAGTGGCCTGAAAAATGGTTAAAAGCCACGCTGTTTTCTGGTCCTTTTTCATGCCGTTTTCGGGCCGTTTTGCAGCACTCCGGTGCCCACGAAGACCATTACAAAAATGGCTTGAAAAACAGACCAAAAACGGCCTCCAAAAGAAGCCGGAAAAAAAAACCCAGGCATATATGCACGCCTGTCAGCTGGTCTTCGGTTTTCCCAGTTGCGCCAGTGTTGCCCACATACACACGTGTTCTGGTTTGGCTTCTCGGTGCCGAAAAGTTCCGCCATCACCACACTAGAATAAACTCTGAGAGCAAACCCCACTCCTTACTAGCGCGGATACTGATGACGTTCCCTAGTGGGGTCATGAAACCTCTGCAGGAAAACCACCCAGCTCAGGAGTCAAACTCAAGCATTGCACACACACACACCCCAAAAATAAAAATAAAAAAATAAAAGAGGCTCCCCCAGGACTCCATCCACAAAACGACCAGGACGTAAGACAACACTGACCTTGAAAAAGAGGGAGAATTTTCCAAACGGACACGGGTCCCAAGCTGGCAAACTGTCCCAGGGAGCACTCCATGAAGAACAGGGGGAGGCCGGCGAGGGCCAGCATGATGGCGTAGGGGATCAGGAAGGCTCCTGCAAGAGAAGGGCACCGGGTGAGAACTCAGCCTGCCACCTTTCCCAAATCAGAGGCAAACCAGCACTTCCATCCAGCCTGTGAAAGGACAATACAGCTTCTAACTCTGATGGGCAGAGATCTCCAAGCAGTTTGGAAGTTTTCTTGTCCTCCAAACAGGAAACCAGCATTTGGGGTTTGGCCAAGGCCTTGAAGCTGCCTACCGAGAAGTGTTGTGGCCCGACAGCAGCCAGTGGAGTTGGCAACAGATTCGGACAGTGAGGAGGGTTGGGGAGGAACCTGGGCCAGTCCTGGAGTCTGGGGAAGGCTGTGAGGAGGGCTCTGTGTTGGAGGCAGAGAGGGAGTCAAGGCCGTCTGACAGTTATCAGCTGCCTTCGGAGTCAGACATCAGTGGGGCAGAGGAACAGCTGGAGCCTGTTCCCAGAGTGGCCAGACACAGAGTGGCCAGACGAAGGGAACAGCTAAAGAACAAGGGTCGATTTGGGAGTAAGGCCACAGGTGGACGATGAATGGCCCCTCCCAGAGGAAACAAAAGAGGAGCGACAGGGGAGTGGAGTTTGCAGGAGACTGTTAGTTCGCTTCATTGGTTCGCGACTCTCTGAGACTCCTGGCCAAGTTCTGCAGATCTGGGCCTGGCAGCTCTCCAAGCCAGATAAGGTCTGTGACCGTAAATCCTCCCTGGAAAGACATTGCTGGATGTGAAGGAGCAGAACTCACAGTCAATTCATAAAAGGGGTTTTTGTGGGGACCAGGAGCTGGCTTCCTGCTCTTGGGAAGCCTCAGTCAGAACAAGGAGAAGGGTGGGTGCAGGCCAGGCAGGGATCCATTCATTCCACCGAACAGCTGAAACTTGATTGGGTGCCAGGATTGGGTGGGTTTGGTTCCTATCTGAGGGACAATCCCCGGCTTCCTTCCAGCACTCGGCACGTTTGCACAACGAATGGGACGAGCCGGGCTGTTCTTGAGAGAAAAGGGTTGAGTGTGAGTCACACTCGCCGTGCCTTGTTCCCATGCCATTCTATCCCTCTGCTGGGTGTGTACTCTTTGGTTTTTACAGTCTATTGTTGTCTTCTACCTTTCGCTTCAAGAAGGGCACTGAGAAGTCACAAATGGGAGGAGGAAAGTGAGGCTGGCCATACACCCTTCCAGATGAACCCAGGGTCCATGACCCCAAAGTCTTTGGCTGATGCCTCAGGGGTCAATGGAAGAGGAGGAGGAGGAGGAGGGGGGGGCAACTGGACTCTTGGTGGGAAGGGTCATTAGATTGAGGTCTCTGAGAAACAGGCCCAACAGAGCGTGGATTCGGAACTCCAGCCCTCTATCTGCATTCCAAGCCTTTGGCTCCACACTGAAGCCGTCTGGGCGCATGTGGACATCCCGAAGTAGCAGGTGCAAAGTTTCCAAACAGCTGGAATATCCTCTCAATGTTCTGCCTCTTGGCGTACACCCAACCTGTACCTTCATCTCCTGACCCAACCCTCCAAAAAAGGGGAAGAGGACAGTCGGATGAGGAGGTGTGAAAGAAGGATCCCAAGAAGGGCACAGTGTGGAGCGTGGCAAAGCCTCAGCCTTGGTAGCACAAAGTGAGGATCTCCCTCACTCTCCCACGTCCTGGTCTGGCTGGGGTTGTCTAGAGCAGGGGTCTCCAACCTTTGCAACTTTAAGTCTGAAGGACTTCAGCTCTCAGAATTCTCCAGCCAGCTTTGCTGGGAGCTGAAGTCCTTCAGACTTAAAGTTGCAAAGGTTGGAGACCCCTGGTCTAGAGCGTCTCCATTGCTACTAACAGGCAGAAGGATTCCCATAAAACAGTAGGGAAATACCTACACAGATCTATGGCAGGGATGTCCAAACTTGGGAATTCTGTGGACTTCCAACTCCCAGAATTCCCCAGCCAGCATAATTTACTCTCTTGTTATCCCTTCCTCTGCAATCTCTCCTACTTACATCCGAGATCTACAAATTTGGGAACTTTAAGACTGGTGGACTTCAACTCCCAGAATGCTGGCTGGGGAATTCTGGGAGTTGAAGTCCACCAGTCTTAAAGTTCCCAAGTTTGGACACCCCTGATCTATGGGATGAGCCTTGCAAAGAGGTCCCACATCTTAATAGGCCACAAGAGTTAAGGCTGGCTCTCTGGTGCATTGGAGGTCCAAGGCAGGGGTCTCCAACCTCCACAACCTTTAAGACTTGCGCTGGCTGGGGAATTCTGGGAGTTGATGTCTTGAAAGTTGCCAAGGTTGGAGATCCCTGGCGGAAGGGACAGATCAGAGTCAGGTGGGCTGTGCCTGCTCACCTGGGGAAAAGAAGTCCTCACAGCCAGCCAGGTGAGCAGCTGCTGAAAGACATCCTGAGAGGCCCTTTGGCCCTTTGGATGGGGAAGCCTCCGCCTGCCGCTGTGTGTGTTTTAGGGGCAGGGGGACGACGGGTGGAGCAGCCCCTTACCTCCTCCGTTGTCATAGGTCAGGTACGGGAACCTCCAGACGTTGCCCAGACCCACCGCATAGCCCACCATGGACAGCAGGTAGTCCGACTTGCTGGACCAGTTGCCCCGTTCCGTGTTCTCATCCTGCGAGTCAGCGATCTTCTCCGTGGACAAAGTGAATTCCTTGGGAAGGAGAAAGAGGGAAAAGTCAGCCCGTCCTGCCCTTCGCTCCTCTCCACAGCGCATCCCGGGGAGTCCCGGGGCAGGAAAAAAAATGCTCACAGATGCCGCTGCCGGGGGAGGAGAGCTGCCAGGTGCCCGCTAGGAGATGCCACCTTTTTCCTCTAAGGTTGGCGGGGGCCCTGGAGATTTTCAACCTGAGCCTAGGCTGCCCCCCCTCCCTAAGGCGTGCTGGGCCCCTCATTCGCCCCTGCCTGGACGCGCCTCCAGGAGCTGCTGTCCCCAACAAGGGAGGCCGGATCGGTGACTTCCCAGGCGGGGAGGGGGCTTCCCGGCGGAGGAACCTGAGCGCCCAAACCCGGGGAGGACGGTGGGGGCGCAGCGCCCGGGCGCCTCCTGAGCTCCGGCTGCTTCCCTCGGATGCTCAGGATCTCCAAGCGCTGCGCCGGGCTCCCCCTCCTGCTGCGCGCCCGCCTGGCTGCTCTTGCGCGGGGTCTCTTCCCTTCGCCGAGGATGCTCGCTCGCTCGCTCGGCTAGCCACCTGCCCGGTTCCTCCCCGATGGAACCCGGCAAGTCTCCCGCTCTGGCTCCCTCTCTGCCGCGAGGGAGTCCCAGTCGGGGCGGGCAGCTGGGAGCAGCCAGTCCCTGCTCCCCCTTCCTCTCCTCTTCCTCCCCCTCCTCTTCCTCGCCCTCTCACCTTCTTGCTGCAGCGCAGACAATTGGGCAGCCGGAGCCAACCCATGGCGTTCTTTTCTGGGCCGCCGCCGCCCGGTGGGAGCCTTTATAGCGCCCGGAGAGCCCGTCCCGTCCAGCCCCTTCCACCTCCTCCCCGCCTTCCCCGGGGACCGGCCAGGTGGAGCCCAGAGGGCGGGGAGGGGCGGGACGGGACGGCAGGTAGGCAGCAGAGCGAGCGCGGAGGCTTCTGCCCCCGGGGGAGGGGGAGGGCCGCTGGCCCCGAGTCCCCCTCCCCCGAGCCTGGCCGGGCTCTCGCGGAACCCGCCCCGTTTGCCCTCCTGGCTTCCCACGACGCCCGGATCCTGCCCGCCAGGCAGCTGAGACGCGCCGCAGCATCTTCCCCAAAGCGACCCGGGCTCACTCCAGCCTGGGGGGGGGGGGGTACCCTGGCAGAGCGCGCCCTCCGTCTTAGTCTCTTTTCACAAGGCATCCCTGGGGAGGGGGGGTGTTCCTAGCCCCCCATCTCCCCCCCCCCGCTGCCTTTCACACGTCGCCTCCAAACATCCCCCTCCCCAAAGCAAAAAAGAACCCCCGACGTATCTCGGTGGGTTACCACGCCCGTCTCAGAATCGCCAGCCTTGGAAGTGGGGGCCGGGGGGGGAGGGAAGGGGTGCCAGTTCTTGGGGTGCCGAAGTGCCCGTTCCCCAAATAAAAATGCAAATCACCCCTCCTTTCCCACGCCCCCCCCCCGAAGTCGCGCTTCACACTCAGCTGACCTGCTTGCTCACTTCCAAGCCTGACACGGGCGAAGACACTCATTTCCTCCCCCCCGTTGCTTCATCGCCTTCCGGAGCTCCTGCCGCCCCCCCCCGTCCCTTTGCCAGGGGTTCGGTGGGGGGGACGGACACATCCGTCAACCCTTCCTGCCTGGGCAAGAGATTGCAGCACCGGCGGCTTCCTCGTGAGGGCTGCTCAGAGGAAACGTGGCGGGCAGAGGCAGCGGAGTCATCCCCCACTGTTTGGTGGATAAATGCCAACAGCCCGCCTGGAGGGGCAGGAGAACCAGCTTCCGTGCCGGGCATCGAAGACCTCCCCCCTCCCCTCCTTTGTGCTCTGCAAACGAGGGCACAGCTCATCTCAGAGTCCCCCCTGCAGCCTGGGCAGAAAAGAGACACCTGTTTTCTTTCTTTGCCACCCAGATTAAGAGAGTTGGAAGGGGACCTTAGAGGTCATCTAGTCTAACTCCCCCTCAAGCAGGAGGCTCTGCACCATTTCTGACAAATGGCAGTCCACTCTCTTCTTGAAAGCTTCCAGGGATGAAGCTCCCACAACTTCTGAAGGCAACTTCTGCTCCATGGGTTGATGGTTCTCACTGTCAGAAAATTCCTCCTTATTTCCAGGCTGAATCTCTCCTTGGTCAGTTTCCATCCATTCTTCCTTCTCTGGCCTTCAGGGGCTTTGGAGAATAGCTTGACCCCCTTCCTCCTCTCTGGGGCAGACCCTCCAATATTGGAAGATTGCTATCCTGTCTCCCCTGGTCCTTCTCTCCACTAGACTAGCCATGCCCAGTTCCTGCAACCGTTCATCGTATGTTTTAGCCGCTGGTCCCCTCATCATCCTGGTTGCTCTTCTCAGCACTCTTTCTAGAGTCTCCACTTCTTTTTTATAGTGTGGTGACCAAAATTGGATACAGTACTCCAGGTATGGTCTTACTAGGGCTTTATAGAGTGGTAGTAGTGCCTCACTTGTTCTTGATTGTATCCCTCTATTAATGCAATTTAGGATTGCATTAACCACTTCTGGGTTGCCTGGTCTCCTTGCCAGGCTGGCAATCCAGGGCAGAGACAAGGGGGCACCGTTATGTATGAGACAACAAGGTGGTGGTGGTGGAACTCCTTGCCACAAGAGGCAGCTGGGTCCACCTGGTTGGCTTTGAAAGTGGTCTTGTTCAATGGAGAGCTTCTACTTACATTTCTAAATAGGATCCTTTCAAGCAGGCTGTGAATTCCTAACATTTTTTTAAAAAAATGCACAAGAAATTTAAATGCACACATCTACTACGAAGACACCTTCGTTTTTGGAACGATTCATGCTTTCTGACCTTGGAGAGAAAATACTGAGATGCAAATCAAACGTGTGAACCATAGAAGGCAGCAGATAAGCTGGTTAAAAATCCTTCGGTTAAGAATCTTTCCAGATGTGTTCTGCAAGGAAGTGGCAAAACTGAGTGGGGGGTGCCAAGGGGGAAGAACCTGGGAGGTCTATCTCCTCCTTCTGTCCCTCTGTGGACATCTCAGTGCTTCAGGGAGGACCCCGTTCTACAGCTTTGCTCCTAAGCAAGTGGAAATGGGGACAGTCTGTAACCCCGGCTTCTAAGATTGAAGGTCCCCTGAAAAACCCTTCCAAATCCAACTGGGACTTTAGGTTCTATACAATAGCAGAGTTGGTGTCTTCGTAGTAGATGTGTGCATTTAAATTTCTTGTGCATTTTTTTAAAAAAATGTTAGGAATTCACAGCCTGCTTGAAAGGATCCTATTTAGAAATGTAAGTAGAAGCTCTCCATTGAACAAGACCACTTTCAAAGCCAACCAGGTGCAGAGAAGAGCAGAGTTCTTCTCGGTTGGTGTCCACGAAAGAGAAGCCAACATAGGAAGTTCATGGAGGAAAGTCCTGGTTCCATAGAAGAGTTCGAATTAGCCCTTTTAAGTGTCCAGCATGGTCACCCCTGCAGATTGGCCAAAAGAGCCCAGTGTAAGTCTTGCCCAAGGCACCCGTGGGGCAGAATTGCCAGGATTGAACGAATGATTGAAAGGGAAAATGCTGATTCTTTAACTGGGCTCTTAACGTGGCCATGGAGCGGAAGGCCAATGGTCTTAGATTGGACTCAACCTCAGCCATCTTAGAACCCCCAGGTCAAAATCAGCTCCTGGGTTTTACATGCAGCAAAAGTCTGAGGGCATTTAAGCTTTTCCTTTGGACGTCAAGATTTTAAAAGGCTCATCCTGGATCAGGTGTGTTTACCTGGCTGCCCAGGTGGTGCCAAATATGCTTCCCTGCAGGGAGTGAGGCACCTTACTGGGATTAAAAGGTGTGCTGTCATGCCATGCAGCTGTTTGTGGCTGTGGTCTTTGCCTGTGTTGTGTTTTCAACACGCAAGCCAAAGTGGGGGGAGGAAGGAGAAAAACCACCATGCAAGGGGCTGATTTTTAGGGAAGAATCGGGGAGGGGGAGGGATTTCAATCGTGTAATTATTTATATGTTCTGCTCCAACTGAGTAGCAAAACCTCCTAAAACGGTTGCTTTTGTCTGAAATTTTTTATTATTTTATTAATTCACAAAGGGATCCACCGTCTTCTAATCAGCGAGACCCCCTGGATTCCCCAGCCAAAACGATCCAGTATTATCTGCAAGGCAGGGGTTAGATGGGAAGTTACTTTTCCTCGCTTTCTTAAACTGTTTTGGAGAGATTAGAGGTTTCCTAGGACGCACCTTTATTTAAACTCCGTTGATGGATTCATGGTTAAAAATACGAACCTTCCTGCTTTGAACTAAAACCCCGGAGTGCGGGAGGTTTATTCCAGGTAAACGCCACTGCCTTTTATCACCTAAACATTCTTCTTTTGACCTTGTCAGTTTGCTAATATCTTAAGTGACGGGCTTGGCTACCAGGAACCTGCCTGAATTTAGCTTTTCCAGAAACTGGCTTTGTGCTGCATTTCATGAAGGAAACAAGATTTTAGGATAGGACAATGATGGATAAACTTTTGGTCGTTATGTGCCGAAGTAATGCAATGCGTGCATGACAGCCATCCCATGTGCCCTGTGCATGCACCATGCTCCCCCCATGCTCCTCCTGCCCCCCACGTATGTGCCACCCCACCCCTGGGGCCCCGTTTTGAGCCCAGCAGGCCTCCCTGCAGCCTCCTGGGACCAAAAATGGCCTGGAGGGGGTGCACTTTGCCCCCCTGCTCTCCCCCCTGGCCCTGTGCATGTTATGTGCCTTTCTGCCCTGCCATGCATGCGTGTCTCCTGCATATGCCCCCTCCCGCACATGCGTGGCATTGACCCGAAAAATCAGCTGGCCAATAGAAGGCATGCACACATGGGTGCTGCAGCTGAGCTGGGGTGATGGCTTTGCATGCCATCTGTGGTGCATGTGCCATAGGTTCGCCACCACGTGGATAGGGCATGTCACCCTTACTATCTTGGTATCCAATTAACTTAAAGAGTGAGTGTGCGTTGTGTTATTTGGCTTGGATTAGTCTCAGCGAACCCTGAGTAGTTGTGACCGATTGCCAAATGGAATGTTTGATCTAGATTTATTTTTTCATCCCACCTTTATTATTATTATTATTTTTGACAAATAACCCGAGGTGGCAAACATCCCTGCTGCAATTTCCTCCTTCCTCTTTCTCGCTTTCCTGCAGCCACCCAAACGGCTACGTCATTCTGATATGTAATCCCATCCGCCGTCTGTGAAAAGTTCTCCAGGCTGCAAGGATTGGAAGCAGCGGAATCTCCAATCTTCAATGCTGGGAACGTTCCCACCTCTGCAATCTGGCTTCCCAATTGGGGATCATTGAGATTAAAAACTCCAGAGTGGACTTGGGTGGAGCATCAGAAAAAGGTTCCGACTCTGCTCCGAACATTTGTGCAATTCGGTAGTTCAGGAGATCAATGTTGGCGCAGAGATGTTTCCTCCTCTGGAAAATGGGAAGGACGATGGAGCAGAGACCCTGCGCCCTCCACCACCACCACCACCGACGTGTTCAGAAAACAGAGGAGAAGTCCAAGAAACTTCACACCCGATCAGTTGACGCTCCTTGGGGGCATTGGAACTGGCTTTCGTTTCTTTTGCAAGACCTTTGGTTGGCCCAGAGTGGTCTCCCTTCCCCTTCTTTGTCTTAATCTCCCATCACTAAGACTTTCAAGGAAGGTTTTTTTTTTTTAAATTAAAGACAACATTATTAAAACATTGGACCCAGAGTAACCATCCTGGCCGTGTCTTTGCCATACAGGCAAAGTCAAATATTGTAGCCATGATGCTTATTTACAATTGGTCTATTCCATATTTACAAATATAAGGATTTCGTATTTCCATCCATGTCGGTTTTGTTCTTGTTTTTGTTTTGTTTTTTGCAAAAAAAAGTTTTATTGGTTTTTACAATTTTTTAGCAAGGAAAGGGTATATAAGGGTATAAGAGAAACATTTTGGAGGCATCCATATCGGGGGTGCAGGCCGCCCCCAAGGCTTCATACAAAGATTAATTATTTTTCCATTTAAGGTGGCAGGAGTTACATATATGTCATTTCACAAAGTTCATGCATTCAATACATTGTTTCTACAAAGCATCCAAAAGAAACAGTTACAGTATATTAAAGGAAGGTTTTGTTCTTGTTTTAATACATTTTACACGGTTACGATTCCCTACGTAATTCTAATCTCCATTCTACAAATCTTAGCCATTGCTTATTTGGGGGGCTTTCCTTTCCTTTGCTCCAATCATGGATAAGAATTTATCCCAGATCTTGTAATATTCTGATTCGCCTTTGTTCTTCAATTCCCACGTCAATTTATCCGTTTCAGCACAAATCAGAATTTTCATCATCATCATCATCATCATCATCATCATCATCATCATCATCATCATCATTATTATTATTATTATTATTATTATTAATTTAATTTAATTTGTATACCGCCCTTCTCACTCTCGGGACTCAGGGCGGTGAACAGCCACAATAAAAAGAAGAGATACAAAAATTAAAATAGCAGATTAATAAATATTAAATAGTTTGGCCTCTTAATTATAACACCCAATGCTAAAACCCAATTAAAAGACTATGCGAGGCTGGCTGAACAAAATAGATGTGTCTTCAGGGCCCGACGTAAGAGACGTAAGTCTGTGATCGTGCATAATGACTTCTTGTGGAATTTCTCTGTTTTTCCCATTTTGCCGTAATAATAATATGTATTATTAAGTAGATTACCCCCGGACGTTCAAGGAAGCTTTCCATTCCTCTCAAGACGTCCCACTTCAAGATGACCAAGAATGAGGTTTCCTGGGATTAATTCACCCCATTGACAACATGATTACTGGAGGTTCCTCCTGCAGTTCCCTCGATGTGGCCAAGAAAGGAATCTTCGCTATTGCTTCATATCAGAATTTTGCCTGAAGGGAACCAAGGAGGTGAATTTGAAACGGCGGGTGGGGCAAGGGCCCCGCCCTGCAAACAGGGAAAGGGAGCTTAGCCCGGCAATGACGTAGGGAGAGAATCAAACACTCCATCTCGAGCGGAGCTTTTCCTCTTCTGAGCCCCGTCAGGAGGTTGGGAGAACTTTCAGGAAAAGGTGACGCCAAGGCTGAAGGCCAGGTCATCCCAGGAAGGCTGGCGTGGGCTGAGCCTGTCACATCTCCTCTGCCCAAGGTTTCAAAACAGCGCCCACCGACCTTAAGAAGACGAAGCCTGCAAAGAAAATCCAGCTTGCACGCTTGTACCGGTAATCCTGGAACCATTCGAGCAGCAACGGTCCGCAGTTATGACAGCACTGGGAAAAAAATGATTGACGACCAGCCTTCCACTTATTCCTGATCTGCCCTTGACCGGTCCTCATAATCCAAGCATCCTTTTCGTCACCAGCTGCAAAAAAAAAAAGTGCATGTTAGGTAGAACACATATACAAAGTGTAAGGCTATTGGAGGTTTCTTGAAATAGTCAATGAATGCCATGTTGTGGCTATGTTCAGGAGTGTGAATTATTGGAGGGAAAAGCATGTTTAAATAAATGTGGTTAAAGGAGAACTTTGTATGGAGATATTAAGATAGACAACGCATTTTTGATTTAATGTGTGTAATTTAATACGAATAATGATGGTGGAAGAAATGCATGAGAGCTATAGGTAACCAATCAACACCCTTTCTACAGGATGTAACGAAGGATGATTTTTTTTCTTTTTCTTTTGTTTAATTAAAATAAAAGTGTTATTAAAAAAAAAGTGCATGTTGACTGCTCAGAATTGGCATCAGAGGTGGGTTGCAGGCGGTATGCCCCAGTAACGGCACTCCAGTGCCTCCTGGGAGCACCAGGTACTGTTCCGGTACGGTGCTCCAGAGGGCCCACCCACCCTCCTGTCCTCCTTACCTGTATTTGAGCTGAACAGATGAACAGAGTTGGAAGGGTCCTTGCAGGTCATCTAGTCCAACCCCCTGCCCAAGCAGGAGACCCTACATCTGCCTCTACCTAGAGCTCCACCTTTAGAAAGGGACCTTGCAGGTCATCTAGTCCAACCCCCTGCCCAAGCAGGAGACCCTACATCTGCCTCTACCTAGAGCTCCACCTTTAGAAAGGGACCTTGCAGGTCATCTAGTCCAACCCTCTGCCCAAGCAGGAGACCCTACATCTGCCTCTAGCTAGAGCTCCACTTTTAGAAAGGGACCTTGCAGGTCATCTAGTCCAACCCCCTGCCCAAGCAGGAGACCCTACATCTGCCTCTACCTAGGATCGAACTCAACAACCTCCTGATTGGGAGGCGAGAGCTCCACCTCTAGGCCACAGCAGCAGAGGCATCGCAGAGCATCGCAGGAGGTAAGGATGCATGTGTGTGTTGCGGCCGTTCATGTGGTGGACGCCAGGCCCCGTTGCATCGGGGTCCGGAACGCACCACTGACTGGCATCGAGGAATGGGCACCAACAGCTTCCTATCAAGGTGGCATTTGGTGGTGGAGGGGAAAGCATCTGTTCCAAAGGAAGGCTGGAAATAATATTTACGCTTTAAGCGTGTGGCATTCGTTTTTTTTTTTTAATTTCCATCTGGCCTCTTCCACATAAAGTAATTCATCTTCCATCAGCTGTGGGACCTCATGTCTGGTTTACCTCGCACTTTGCAATGTATTGCAGTTGAGCAAGCCAATTAGAAGGTTAACGACACTCTCTTTTCATTGTTTTGCCCTTGTTGTTCTTCATAAAACCATAATCCAAAGGGCCACCGCTTTGCAAAAAGGAGCATAAAACCATCAGGAAGTGGGCATTGTCTTTGTAAACAATTCCTTCCCCCACACACACACCTCACTTGGTCCAAAGTGCAAGGAGGCACCAGGGAGGTTTCTGTAGGGTGGAGATGCTTTCCCACCGCAACGCCTGCCAAGGACGTCCCTCTCTTTCTGAGTGTCACCCATGGGCAGCCAAGGCAAAGGGGCCTCCTTGGGCGGCTCATTATATCAGAGGAGGATGCGGTACCATCTTGAGATCTTAATGGGAACGTCTGGCAGATCAGCCACCTCCGTGTTTCTGGTCTTCACGGTCTTCCTTTCCCAATTAGATTTCCACTTGGCTTCCTTGGCATGCTGAGGCCACTTCTTGGTCCTGGTGGAGCTTCCAAGAACAGGAGTATCCGACCTTGGCAACTGCGGACTTCAACCCACAGAATCCCTCCTTCTGCTTTGGGGAGGTTTCAGGTTTTGATCAAGGCAGATCCAGGGGAGCTGGGACTGTTTCCTCATTCCTGAGAGGTTTACCATCTCCATTTACTCCACTCCAACCAGCTTTGTTTCCAACAAGGCCCGTCTCCCAAGCCCAAACTGGAAAACCAGCCCTTCTCTGCCCCCGTGGCAGCTCTTTTAAGTGCCACGCTCACAATTCACCCGTGGAACAAGGACCCACACGATCTCTCTTCCAGCTGCGCCAGCTGCAGAGGATAGCTGGTCTTTATGGAAGGCCAAAACCAAGGTCAGAAGGAACCTAATCTCCAAGGAGCCGGGACTACACCTCCCAGCATCCTCTGCGCAGCCCTGGGAGTTGTAGTTTCCTAGGTGGGAAAGCAGGGAGGGGGAGGGCAGGGGCATGTGTGTGTGTGTGTGTAAGGGTCTCCGTGTGTTTACACAACATGCTTCCTCGAGGAAGAACACCTGTCTGGCATTCACACGAACCCCTCCCAGCCATCCAGGGGGACCCTTGAAGCGGAGGTGGGGTGGGGAGGAAATTAATGTTATTCATATATTATTATTGTCTTTTATTACTTTGCATTTTTGTGTGGTGCTTTTCTATCCATGTCAGCTGCCTTGAGTCGCCCAGGGGCGGGTAGGCGGCCATGTAAATTTCCTAAAAAAGATAAACAAATGAACACATTCTAGGTCTCATTAGTTTAATCCTCTAATTAGGCCTCTTTGGAGTGGAGGGAGGGGGTCGTTGTAAAAGCTAATTTGTTTTTACTAGCAGTGCCTGGTCTACTATTCGTGTGTTTACTAGCAACGTTTCTCTAGCTGCATATTCTGCTGCACAACTTTTCTGTCTCCCAACCGAGAGATCCCCTAACAGTTGTGCCCCAGGAAGGTTTTCCTGCCCCCCCTGCCCCCCTCCCCATCTCCAGCCATTAATTGGCACATGAGAAATTTGCAACTTTCTAAAAAAAGACTTAGATCTCAAAAGTGACTTTCTTTTTGTAGAGTACAACTTTTATTTGGATGTTTATACATGATGGTTAGCATAGATTTTACAATGATATATTTGTATTTCTTTCCACTTTGTAGTACAAATGAAAATTTACTGTATTATCTATATATATATATATATATATTTATGAAGCCTCGGCTGGGGCCAACGACTCTGACATGGAGGTTCTCACAATGTCTTTATAACACCTTACTTACCCATATCCTATTTGTATAAAAATTTGTAAAACTCAATAAAACTTTTTCCAAAAAGAAAAAAGAAAAGAAAGAAATTTGCAAAATCCAAAACTGCACAAAGAAAACCCTCCCTTTCCAAAAGAGACAGGGGCTCAAGGAGGAAGAAGACCAACTTCAAAGCAGAGTTGATTCTCTCCCACTCTCAAAATGGGACAGGAGAGCCCGTTTCCGAAGAGGCAGGGAACTCGGCATTCCAGAGCCTTTGAGGGAGAGGGGAGGCTCGGTCGTCCTCCGGCCTGGCTCCCCAAGACAGGGGGAATTCCCGCGGAGGGTTGGCACGCCATTCCGTGCATCGCCTGGTCTTGAAATTCTTCCAGCTTCCTCGTCGCAGAGAGAGAGAGACACACACACACACACACACAAATCCCACTCCATCTTTTGGCTGGTGCAGTTCCTGGAAATGTTCCCGACTTGTGTTGATGAGACTTTTCATTTTTCAGTCCTCCCCAACTCCACGGCCTGGCATTGTCATCATCTTAGCGTGCAAACCTGTCCGGCAGAAGCCATGCAAGGGTGGTAGAAACCCAGGTGGAAGACAATAGGCGCATTATCCTGCCAGATGATCTGCTGACGAAAGACGAGAAGATGAATCGCTATGCTCTCCCATGCAGCGCAGTGGCTTGGCATTCAGGCGCTTGGCTGGCGTCCACCCGAGATTATGTATTTTCTTGTTTTAGTATCATTACGGATTAACTCCTCTGCAGAACTTTGCTCGGTTGATGTATCAACAAAGCACGTAGATGATCGTTTCAGCCGTGGCAGCTTAGCTGCAATAAAGTCCCAGCGCCATCCTTGGCATGAGTCCGTAGTAGCTGAGGCTCTGGCCAAAGGAGAATGGCTTTAATGGGATGCATAGCAGACTGGATCTCTTGGCCATCGGATGCCCTGCTAGCTTCTTAGTCAAGTCACTTCTCTGTCTTTTAGCTCTTTGGTGCTGGGCGCTCTGGATTGCCGTCCTGGTGAGTCCATAGTTGGAAGACCTCAAGACCCAACTAGCCCCATCTGGAGAGAGCAGACGGCCTTTGGAATGGAATGGAATAGAAAATATGGAATGGAAGGGAGTGGAGTGGAATGGAGTGGAGTGGAGTAGACTAGAGTAGAGTAGAATAGAGTAGAATTAGAATAGGATAGGATAGGATAGGATAGGATAGGATAAGAAGGAAGGGAAGGGAAGGGA
Organism: Rhabdophis nuchalis; assembly: GCA_039707465.1. Taxonomy (NCBI): domain Eukaryota; kingdom Metazoa; phylum Chordata; class Lepidosauria; order Squamata; family Natricidae; genus Rhabdophis; species Rhabdophis nuchalis. The sequence continues at coordinate 22,715,455 of CM077657.1, read as the reverse complement.
CGGGATGGGACGGGATGGGACGGGATGGGACGGGATGGGACGGGATAGAATAGAATAGAAGAAGGAAAGAAGAAATTGAATGGAATAGAATAGAATAGAATAGAATAGAATAAGGAAAGAAGAAATTGAATGGAATAGAATAGAAAGAAGAAGGAAAGAAGGAATGGAATGGAATGGAATGGAATAGAAGGAAAGAAGAAATACAATAGATTAATAATAATAATATTTAATTTATAGACCGCATCCTCTCCCCAAAGGGACTCGGAGCGATGCACAGGGAAATTAAAAATACAGACATAAAAATACATAAATAGATAAAATGAAAAATCAAACAATTTATCCCTGCGCTAAAACCCACAATACTAAAAAACTAAACCCCTTAAAAACCCAAATAATAAGCGGAAGACTAACCTAGGCCGGCCAAGAATAGAATGAAGAAGAAAGAAGGAATGGAATGGAAAAGAAATAGAATAGAATAGAATAGAATAGAATAGAATAGAATAGAATAGAATAGAATAGAATAGAACAGAATTCTTTATTGGCCAAGTGTGATTGGACGCCCAAGGAATTTGTCGTTGGTGCAGAGGCTCTCAGTGCACACAAAAGAAAAGTTGCACTCATCATGACTCAGAAGGTACAACAGAATGACAGTCATAGCGTACAAATAAGCAATCAAATCATACTAGGAAACAACCAGTATAAACCGTAAGGATACAAGCAACAAAGCTATAGTCATACCATCATAAGTGGGAGGAGACGGGTGAGAGGAACAATGAGAAGATTAAAAGTAATGGTAATGCAGACTTAGTAAATACTTTGACAGTGTTGAGGGAATTATTGGTTTAGCAGAGTGATGGCGTTCGGGGGGGGAAACCTGTCCTTGTGTCTAGTAGTTGTTCTGGAGCGCAGTGCCCTATAGCCTCCTTTTGAGGGTAGGAGTTGGAACAATTGATGGCCAGGATGCGAGGGGCCTGTAGTTATTTTCCCAGCCCTCTTTTTGACTCGTGCAGCGTCCAGGTCCTCAATGGAAGGCTGGTTGGTTGTTTTTTCTGCCTAGGAAGTCTGGAGGAGGAAGAGGAGGAGGACGAAGGCCAGGCAGCGTGTAGGCAGAGTCACACAATAGCATATGTGGACTTAGGAAGAAGCTTCTTGGAGGAGAAGCAAAACCTCTTGGAGCAAAGCCAAGAAAACCCAGTTGTCTTTTTGGGGGGGGGGAGAAGGGAAGCACCTTTGGGACAGCTGTGACCGGGATGACTGAGCATCTCCCCAGGCGTTTCGTCTTTGTGGAATTGCACCGAGGAGGGAGGGGCTGCTTGTTGCTCTGCCGAACAACTCACACACCAAGAAAGAAGAGGAGGTGCAACGGTTAAAAATGTCCCCTGCGAAATCAAAATGGGATCCGTGTCACCTTCCAGGGTCTCCCCCCACCACCACCACCAATCTTGGGGTCTTTCTTTGGCTTTTTAAAAAAAAAACATTTATCATTCTTATACATTTGTTATTTCATTTAAAAGGTTATAATATACAGTTTGGGTTGCTTTGTTTCCCATCCCTTCCTCCTCTTGTAACACCACCTTATTTTCCCTTTCTTTTCTCCCTCCTTCCCTTCTCTGCTTCCTTCCTTCCTCTCCTTCCCCTTCCTTCTTCCCTTCCCTTCCTCCTACTCCTACTCTCCCCCTTCCTACTCTCTCTCCTTCTCTTCCTCTCCTTTCCACTCTCCTTACTTCTTCCTTCCTTCCTCCTCTCCTTCCCCTTCCTTCTTCCCTTCCCTCTCCCCTGCTCCTACTCTTCCTCTTCCCCTTCCTACCCTCTCTCCTTCTCTTTCTCTCCCTTCCTTCCTTCCTCCTCTCCTTTCCCTTTCCTTTTTCCCTCCCTCCCTTCTCTGCTTCCTTCCTTCCTCCTCTCCTTTCCCTTCCTTCTTCCCTTCCCTTTCTCCTCCTCCTCCTCTTCCTCTCCCCCTTCCTAACCTCTCTCCTTCTCTCCCTCGCCCTTCCATACTCCTCTCCTTACTTCTTTCTTCTTCCCTCTATCTTCCTTTCCTCCTCTCCTCCTCCTCTCTCTCTCTCTCTCTTTTCTATTATTGTACGTGTCTCTTTTAGGTCTCAGTTTATGTCCCCTTGGGATGGTATTTCCGCAAACCCAAATATAATTTGACATCATTTCTTATTCCCTTACCTTCGCTAATCTATCCTAACTATATTCCCCACCACCACACTTTATGTCTCGCTCTTAGATATATACTTATATATTTAATATTTTCTTTTCTGTTTTCCCCTTTCTTCCCTCCTTTTTCCATCTAACAGTGCATCATCTGGGTTCTATATCTTCTCCGTACTTTCTTTTCTAGTGTCCTTTCTCTGGCCAATCATAAAATCTTCCCCTTGTCTTGAAATAGGCCGATTCCTCTTTAACCTTTATTGTCATTGTCGACCTATTCTTTCTTTGGCTTTAAGCGATGAGTGAAAGAAGGAAGGGGTCCTTTGGTGCCCACCAGAGCAGGTGGCCTCAGAGTTGGGATCAGGTGATGGTGACTAAAACAAGGGTTGCGTTCAAGACAACACAACCTTCCTTACCATCTGAGGCTGCAACGGCTGGGCCTCTTCACTCTAGAACAGGGGTGTCCAAACTTGGGAACTTTAAGACTTGTGGACTTCAACTCCCAGAATTCCCCAGCCAGCTATGCTGGCTGGGGAATTCTGGGAGTTGAAGTCCACAAGTCTTAAAGTTCCCAAGTTTGGACACCCCTGCTCTAGAACGACGGCGCCTGAGAAGTGACCTGATTAGATTAGATTAGATTTATTTAACTTATATACCGCTCCCTTTCCCAAAAAGGGACTCGGGGCGGTGCACAGGAAATTAAAAAAGCATATAGAAACAAGACAATATACAAAATTTAAAATCAAATTAAATTATTAACCCTGTGCTAAAATTTACAATAAATTAAAACTATTACCCTTAAAAACCAATTAAAACAATTTGATGTCAGGCTAAAGGCTAGGTAGAGTTAGGCCAGGCCGGCCTGTTGGAATTGAAGTCTATCAAATCATGCACGGTGTGGACAAAGTCGAAAAGGGAAAAGCTGTTCTCCCTATCGCACAACACTAGAACTAGGGGGCACTCCATGAAACATTTGGAAGCTAGACCTCAAACAAATAAGAGGAAGGACTTTTTCACCCAGAGGATCCCTGGTCTATGGAACTCCCTGCCAGAAGAAGGGGTGACAGCTGTCAGCCTCGACACCTTTAAGAAAGGATGAGAGGAGTTCATGGAGAACAAGGGTCTCAATGACTATCATTATGGATGCCTAAGGACACCCTCCGGGTTGGAGAGATAGGCAGGAGATCTCTCAATGCCATTTGCAGGGAATCCTAAGCAGGTGAAGACATCTGCTTGGGAATACCCTGAAGCAAATGGGGAGCCACTGTGGGTGACAGAATGCTGGACCAGATGGGCTGTGGCCTGTTCCAGCAAGGCTGTTCTTATGTTCTTAAAGGGGAAGAAGGAAAAGGAAAGAGAGAAAAGAGAAATTGGGGAAAGGGAAAGAGAGAAAGGGAAAGATGGTAAGAGAGGAGAGAAAGAGAAAGGGTAAGAAAGAAAAGACAAGGGAAAGAGAAAGAGGGGAAGGAGAAAGACAGAAATGGAGAACAAGGGTATCAATGGCTATCATGATGCCTAAGGACACCCTCAGGGTTGGAGAGATAGGCAGGATGTCTCTCAAGGCCATTTGCAGGGAATCACAAGCAGGTGAAGACATCTGCTTGGGAAGACCCTGAAGCAAAGGGGGAGCCACTGTGGGAGACAGAAGGCTGGACTGGATGGGCTGCGGCCTGTTCCAGCAAGGCTGTTCTTAGGTTCTTATGTTCTTAGATGTTGCCTGTTCACACACACACACTGTAGGAGGGAGATCTTGCCACTTGCTTTGAGGTCATCATTTTCCTTGGGGGAATTTTTCATTTTGAGGCCAACTTCAAAGTTTCTGCATCCAGAAGGTGACCAAATCGGAATGCGTGGGGAAATGCTGCTTTGTGCACCCATGAAAGAGACATGATTCATGGGAGAGATTTCCAGGTTTTGAGTCAAGAGGCTGGGTTGCAATGTTTGTGTTTATTTTTACACATGTGTGACGCAGCTCCTTCAAGCTTCCTCTTTGAGACTCCCTGCAACTCGGAGGAAGGTCTTTGGCGATCCGTCATCTACAGAAGCCACGAAGGGCGCCGTCTTGAGTTAGGCCTCCCGGTTCACAAATGGACTTCAGGTTGCAACCACTTTGGTCTTGCCCCGCCTTGAGTTGGCGTTCCATGGATGGAAAGACGGTGATTGTGGGGTGTGGGGTTTTTCTGGGGTGCATTCAGCTTGCTAAAGGATGGATTTAATTATAAATTTTATACAGAAACAACACATTGGGGTGGGGGTTCCTCTCAGGATCCTAAAGTGTTCTATATACCATATTTTCCAGAGTATAAGATGCACCGGAGTATAAGACGCACCAAGATTTTGAAGAGGCAAATTTTTAAAAAAAGATTTTGCACTCTGGAGACCTCCCCCAAATGGCCCGTTTTTCGCAAAAATGGGCCCGTTTTTCGCAAAAAAAGAGGGCATACATAGCTTTTAAGAGGCTTATAGAGTGCTCCTGGGCGCTGGAGGGCAAAACTGAGCAAAACATGGCCCCTTTTTTCACTCATTTCTGCTCTCTCCACCCCCAGGAGCTCTCTGGAAGCCTCCTAAAGGCAATGCACGGCCAATTTGGTGAAGGGGCGGAGTTTCAGGAGACAAAAAATGCTTCTACTCAGTGTATAAAACACATCCAGATTTTCAGCCTCTTTTTTGAGGGGAAAAAGTGCATCTTATACTCAGAAAAATATGGTACTTGGGGATGATAGTTGTATGTTCCTCTGTGACGCCTTGTGAGTTTCTAGAGACGTTTTCTTGAAACTCTCTGAAAAGCAGAAGATCAGTAGCTTCTGAAACGCTCATTATTTATTAAATTGTTGTTCAGTGGAGGAGCGTACATCCTGATGCGTAACTTCAAAAAGCTCAAAGGCAGTTGAGGGGAAAATTCTCCTAAAACAACGTCTTTGTATTTGTGGGTATGCGGGTAATTTAAAACGCTACTATTCAGAAAAGAGAAGGGCAGGTGAGAAGTTAATGGATACAGCGAAGAAACCTGAGGACGTGTGAGCAGCCTCTTCCCTTAAAATCCACTCTCGTTGGAGTGGGCTTACAAGAGGCACAAACACACTCCACGTTGGGTCACATAAATCCCCAGGCCGGGTAGTATAGCTTGGCTGAAGTGGAGCAACGGGGTGATAAAAAGGAAACCCTTCACCCAGTAGGAATGCCTGAAGTCAACTTCTATTGGGCCTTGTTGGCTGGGGAGGGTGGGAGTTGTAGTCCAGCACATTGGAGAGACCAGGGTTGGAGAAAACCACGCGGGGATCAATTCAGTCCTTCCTGGCAGGTGCAAGACCCGCCCTGGGTCCTAACAAGGAGAAGGGCGGGGTATAAATTTAATAAAATAAAAAATAAATAAAATAAATCAGGATTCAAGGCGGTTCTAGTGACTGTAGGCTTATGGCGTGCTGAACTACAAATCGGCGGTAGAGGAGAGTCAATGGAGATCAAGGTGGGCTGGACTTAGATCTCTTGTGGGTATGAAACGACTCAAGACTAATGACGCGCTTGACCCCTCCCTCCCTCGGGCTCATCCTGATCATCTCCTACATTTCCTACAGGTGAATTTGTATCCCGTTACAAGTGACTCCAAGCATCCTACGGGCACCAGCCATGGCCACCCTGCCCCCGATTGCCCAATGCTTCCCCTTGGTTGGCTGCTGTGTCTCAGAATGGAGATGTTTTGAAATGCGCAGGTTGGATGGGACTGACGACAAGAAGGTGCTGCTTATGTAACTCCGGAGAGGGAAACCTTGCACGGCTCGAAGCCGGCTCTCTCTTCATCATCCGGTTAAGTGACTCGATGCATTGGCAAAGAGCTCCAGGCAAGTTGCAAGATGCCCAGTATCGCGGGAGGGGTGACTGTGAGAAACAGGGAAGTTGTGTTGTCACGGAGGACTCGGCATTACAGCATTTTGGTTTCGTAGAAAGGCGACTGGCTCAGGGTTTGCTTGGAAAGAAAGACGACTCCCAAGATGACCACAATGTGCCTCATCCCGGCAACTCGTGGCATTCGGTGCCGGGGAAGTTGGCATCGCTCAGGGGAAGGGCCAACTGCTGTCCACAAAGAAGTGGCCCTGGTGCAAACATCCAGGCCTATGGCCAACTGGCTGGGCCTCCTGTGGTTGAGCTTGTGTTTCATTTCAACCGGGAGCGAAAGAGAGGGAGGAGGCGAGAAGGCCGGGCTTCCCTGGTCCACACCCTGGGCTTCCTCCCACTGGAGTTTCTGTGTGGGCAGAATATCCTGGTTGGGACCTGAGGTGAACAAATCCTTGGAGCTATAGAACATGCAAAATTTAATCCTTGGGCACGCCTGGGGGGGAAAACCAGATAAGACCTGGAGGCTTCCTTTCCCGTCTCTGTGCTATTGCAAGACCGAGGAAGTGCCTTGGCCTCCATCGCTTTCCAACTCTTGGCTGCGTTCACGCTGGGATGCTTCCCAAGGATCTCGAGGCCTTCCTGGGAGATTCCTCCACTACAGGCTACATGCCCAGGGTCTTTGCTCAGCATGGGCTTTGAGAGGCTCCCTGAGAAACCACAGAGGAACCCTTCAAGAAGGAAGGGGGACAGGGAGGGGACCTTGGGATGGCGCCTTCTTCCCTGCAGCTGACAAGCCTGCCAACTGAGACATGACTTGCCCTTCTGTAATCCCAGAGAGCGAGCAGGATGGAGATGTTTACCCCTCCAGAGCAAAGCACTTTCTTGGCTTCTCCTCTCCACCCTGCTAATTACAAATTGGCCTTGCTTGGCTTTGAACCAATAGAGCGGCACCCAGGAAGACAACCCAGCGCCACCCTCCTGGGCTGGATCCTGCCTCTCCCTGCCTGCCTGTCTTTTCTAGGCCTGCGTCTCTTCAGGTGTGGTCCAAGGACCCCCTGAAAGATCCCCTCTCGTTCTTTCCCCAGGAATGCAGAATTCCACCTGCGCATCAGTCAAGGGAATGTGACTTTGGAATGTACCTCTGGTTTTCCCAGGTTGACTCAGGAAAGGTACAGAAAGCGGAGTGTGGATTGAGAAAAGAGGCCTCAAAACTCCCTTGGTACACCTGGATAGTTCCTTTTCCTGGCAGTCCGTTTCTGCTCCCTGTTGCATCACAACTGTTTCTTCAACAGGGGAAAGCCCGGAGTTGGCTCTTTGATTGGGTGTTGTGAAATGGAACACAATAGCAGAGTGGGAAAGGACCTTGGAGGTCTTCTAGTCCAACCCCCTGTGTAGGCAGGAAGCCCTACACCACTTCAGACAAAGGGTTATCCAACATCTTCTTAAAGACTTCCAGTGTTGGGGCATTCACAACTTCTGGAGGCAACTTCTGTTTCACTGATTCATTGTTCTCACTGTCAGGAAATTTCTCCTCACTTCTAAGCTGCTTCTCTCCTTGATGAGTTTTCCACTCATTGCTTCTTGTTCTAACCTCAGGTGCTTTGGAGAATAGCTTGACTTCCTCTTCTTTAGGATTTAGGATTTATTAAATTTTTAGACCTCCCTTCTCCCTTGCGGGACGGTGTACAGGCAATAATAAGATCAATAATATAGAGCATAAAATACAATTAAAAATACAATTAAAAATATATTAAATAGATTGGCCTGATCTAAATCCTGTTAAAAAAACCCTTACTAAAACAATTTAAAAACTAAAACAATTTAAAAAACTACACCAGGCCGGCCGCACGAAACAGATAGGTCTTTAAGGCCCGATGGAACTGCCGCAGGTCCGTGGTCGTACGTAGGTCACGGGGGAGGTCATTCCAGAGGGCAGGAGCTGCCACAGAGAAGGCTCTCCCCCTGGGGGTCGTCAGCTGGCATTGCCTGGCCGACGGCACCCTGAGGAGGCCCTCTCTGTGGGAGCAAACTGGTCGGTGGGAGGTGTTTGGTAGCAGGAGGTGGTCTTGCAGATAGCCAGGTCCCTTGCCATGGAGCGCTTTGAAGGTGGTTACTAATACCTTGAAGTGCACCTGGAAAGCCACAGGCTTTCCCCTGAGGTATTGGAAGACAGGTATCATGTCCTCCCCAGTCCTTCCTTTCCTTAAACTCTTCCGTCAGATCACAAATGGCTTGATTACATAATCTGTGGCTCACTCATAGCGGCCCTTGATTGAAAAGGCGAACTAGGAAGGCACTCCATTCTTTGGCATCTGCCGGTGGGACAGTTTTATTGTCCCTAAAATAAGACGAATGGCTGGGTGGGTCCAACCTCCCTCCGTGGCTCCAGAGACACGCAGGCATGACGTTCTTTCCCATCTCACGTAAGGTCGGGCTCAGGAACCGCACAATAGACCCAAAGTTGACTTCCTCGTCTCTCTGAGTAGGCAGAAGGAATTCAAGAACAGGTGTGCGCAAACAATGCTTTCTTCTCACTGGTCTGGCCTAACTCTGAGAGGCAGGGAAAGTTGCTTTCTGCGGACTGTGGAGGAAATGGGCTTGTTTTTCTGGATAGACCCTGAATCAGGAAGGGGATGTGGATGACTGGGGGATGTCCCAGAGACTTTCCCCTCTCCGATTGCCTCCATCTTCCTTCTCCACCAAGATGTAAGAAAAATGTTCACTTCTGAAAAGCAAAATGACTATATATGTATACTTTTGTGTTATAATTTTTTTAAAGAAACGGGTTAAAGTTAAATATGCATACTGAAAAGGAATTATAAATCCCATCAACATAAAAGGGAGCTCGCTCAGAAGCTGAAATACACCAAGTAAATGAGAGGAAGAGTGTGGAAGAGAGGAGAGAGAGAAGGGAAGAAGAGAGGGATAAGAGAGAGGGGAAGGGGGAGGGGAAGAGGAGGAGAGAAAGGAGGAGTGGAAAGGGGAGAGAGGAGAAGGAGAGAGGAAGGGGAAGTAGAGAAGAGAAGGATGACAGAGGGAAGAAAGGAGGTAGGGAAGAGGAGGAGAGAAAGGAGGAGTGGAAAGGGGAGAGAGGAGAAGGAGAGAGAAAGGGGAAGTAGAGAAGAGAAGAATGGCATAGGGAAGAAAGGAGGTAGGGAAGAGGAGGAGAGAAAGGAGGAGTGGAAAGGGGAGAGAGGAGAAGGAGAGAGGAAGGGGAAGTAGAAAAGAGAAGGATGACAGAGGGAAGAAAGGAGGTAGGGAAGAGGAGGAGAGAAAGGAGGAGTGGAAAGGGGAGGGAGAAGAAGGAGAGAGGAAGGGGAAGTAGAGAAGTGAAGGACGAGAGAGGGAAGAAAATGATGGATAAGGTACAAATAAGGTGTATGGAGAGCAGAAGAGCCAATAATTGGGTTTGGGGAGTTGTTGGTAAGACGAATTGATGTAAACATTTAATAATACAATATGATGTTGGCTATGTAATAGGATACATGTGATTTATACGTTATGAGAAAGGAGAAATAAAAAAAAGAACTTTATTAAAAAGAAGAAAAATGTTCACTTCAAGTTGAATCTGTGTTGCATTTGGCACCGTGGAGTTAGGGAGCCCTGCTCCCCCACGCACATCCCTCTTCCGTTTGAGCAGAAGACTCCACCTGAAGTCCCACCTAAGCCCTGGGAGATCCAGAAGCAGTAGAGACCTCGGTAAGTTGGTGAGGATCAAACTTGGAGCGAAGTCATTACGAACTTGGCTATTTCCGTCGCTTTGGTCCTTATCAAATGATCGTGCCTTCCAGGGAGTTATTTCAGATGCGCTTAAATATTTATTGTGTGCGAGGAGCAACAATCGTGGGAACTTTTGAAGCCCCCTTACCAAACAATTCCACTCATCTCATTCGAGAGCACTTCTCACCTGGGACTCTGAACATTATAAACCGAGAAGAGGATTTTTACACTCTCTGCTCCAGATTTTAGGGCGTCAGGATTGTTCACCTCGGCTGTTGCTACTCAAGGACACTTAAGGCATTAAAACGACATTCTTTTAACTACCGTTCGGGCAATAAAAAAACCTACTTTGCAGCAGCTTCCTTGAAATTATCTGATATTTATGGCGGTGACAAATCCATCTCTTGTGTGATTAGATGGTCTAATTTTAGAACTGAAGTTGGACTGTTGATGGCAAAAGTCTGTAAGCCTTTTATTATTTTCTAGATTCTCATAGACAGCTTCTGCCTAAAAACAGGTGAGTCACCAAAGCGTGGCCCAACCACCAGATGCTTACCTTCCACCTATTATACAGATTTAATCGGAGTAAATAAGAAAATCCAAAATGACTGGAGACGTGAGGTCACTCACCCCCTTAGTAGCCTCTGAGGGTGACTCAGAAGCATTTCTCCTGCAAGGAATGGCTGAGAATGAAACCCAACTGTCAAAACATCCAAAAGCGTCTTTGGAATTTCAAAGACTCCAAGATAATGGGGAAAGAAAGAAAGAAAGAAAGAAAGAAAGAAAGAAAGAAAGAAAGAAAGAAAGAAAGAAAGAAAGAAGAAAGAAAGAAAGAAAGAAAGAAAGAAGGAAGGAAGGAAGGAAGGAAGGAAGGAAAGAAAGAAAAAAAGAAAGAGGAAGGATGGAAGGATGGATGGAAGGAAGGAAAGAAAGAAAGAAAGAGGAAGGAAGGAAGGAAGGAAAGAAAGAGGAAGAAAGGAAGAAAGGGAAGGAAGGAAGGAAGGAAGGAAGGAAAGGAAGAAAGAAAGAAAGAAAGAGGGAGGGAGGAAGGAAGGAAGGGAGGAAAGAAAGAGGAAGGAAGGAAGGAAGGAAAGGAAGGAAGGAAAGAAAGAAAAAAAGAAAGAGGAAGGAAGGAAGGAAGGATGGAAGGAAAGAAAGAAAGAGGAAGGAAGGAAGGAAGGAAGGAAGGAAAGAAAGAGGAAGAAAGGAAGGAAGGGAAGGAAGGAAGGAAGGAAGGAAAGGAAGGAAGAAAGAAAGAAAGAAAGAAAGAGGGAGGGAGGAAGGAAGGAAGGGAGGAAAGAAAGAGGAAGGAAGGAAGGAAGGAAGGAAAGGAAGGAAAGAAAGAAAGAGGAAGGAAGGAAGGGAAGGAAGGAAGGGAAGAAAGAAAGGAAGGAAGGAAGAAAGGAAGGAATAAATAATACCAAATACCAAAAAGTCCATTTAAGGCTTCCAGTATTTCAAAAACTCTTTTTAAATTTTTATTTTTAATTTTTAAATATATGAAGACAAACAAAACATAAAACCATTCTTCAAATTCCACATAACATGTCGTTTGGTTACAAGCGTTTGTGCATCAATCTTGACAATTACTTATATAATTACTAATTTTCCATCCAGCACAGCTAAGTACATCACTGTCATTGAGCACTTATGTGTTCAATTACAATTCATATTCCTCCATTTCAAACAAACTTTATTTCCTTAGATCCTTTTAGTAGCAATAAGTCTTTATAAGAATCACCCATCTCTTTCAAAAACTCTTGATGGTCAACTTCTCTGCTCTCTGCCAGTTCAGTTAATTGCATCATCCAATCTACTGAAAGCATTTCATGATTTTTCTAGGGTTGTTTTTTTTTGCATATAATACTTCCCACGTGTAACACTTCCAACACTGATTTCACCTTCCTTTGTACATTTTAGACCAAGGTATCATATATCATTGGTACATCGTTTTGCAAAAAAACTCTACACAAAGGCACAACGTCAATTTGACACCCGTTCCAAATGGTTTCTCCCACACGTTCGTGTTTAAATGACACCCCAAATTTACAGTCTGTTTCACCATACAGTCTTTGAACTTGTTCATCCTCTGTTTCGTATCTTAAGCAACAAGTTATACATTTCGGCTATTATATGATCCCCATTTGTGCACAATTCTATTTCAAATTCATTTTCTTCTCAATCCCAACCGTCCCTTTATCCGTAGTAAAGCTCTTTTTCTGATTCTAAGGCAACCGTTGAAAAGGGTTTGATCATTATTCCCTTCTTGTCATCTTAATTTTTTTCCTTATCTTGTATTAATAAACCCTCGCATTAATCATCATTGTTTATCAGCGGTTTCTCTTTTTGTAAAGAGCTTCTTGAATGGACGTCAAGGGTGATATCCTTGGGAACGGCATGGGCTTATATGTGTCCTTAGTAATGTGTTTTTCGGGTAATGATTCCTAAAAACCACATTTACTTTGTCATACCATGAAAAGACATGCCACCCAGCTCCCAAATTACAACCTTCCGTCATCATTGGCCGGCCAAGGTGCCCTGTTGGCGCTGCTCCAGAAGTTCTCCATCTTGCTCTTTGGGGCAGTGTGGTGTTGCTTGTCGACACGGTTGACCAGACTGTCAGAGGTCCATGTCTATGGTGGATGATCTTTATTCCATGCAAAATAAAGGTCCATCCTTGAGGACTTTGGGGGAGGTGCTGGTAGGACAATCAAATTGAGTTGTCCTGGAAGCAAAAGGAAGATGGGCTGGAAGTCCCAAGGACAGTTCCAGAAGCCATGGGCCTCTCTCTCTACCTGGAGTCCTCCTGGTTAGTTAGTGGTCTACTTCCTCCCTCCTGAGCACCCCTACTTCTCTCTTGGGACACCAACAGTATTGTGGAGATAATTCCTCAACTTTTCCTTTGGCACAAGATTTAGAGGGGAATTCCTGCTGAATTAGAAGTACCCATCAGGAGCAGCTGTTTAAAGGAAGGACCTTTCCAGCTGAACCCAAGAACAAGATTGCGGGGCAGGAGACCTTCAGTTGGATCCGTTTTGGCAAGCACCAATTTGTTCCTGGGTTCACCACTGGTTTGTCCGGTCTGCCGATAGATCTAAGAGGTGAATCATCAAGGTTTTTGTCTTGGGCGCTATTCATCATCAAAACATTTGGCTTATGGGGTTTCCCTGGGAGATGTTTCCCATCAGCCTTTGGGGCGAACAGAAGGACGGGGGCCTGCAGGAATACATTTTAGAAGGGAGAAGCTGCAAAAAAATCTTGATGAGCGTTGTCCTCCCTAAAAAACATGCTTGGTTTTAAGACTCAGTGTGGCTTTTAGAGTAGGTACTTAAATGATCTCCCCCCCCCCCGCCCAATATCTGAAAGTCTAAAGATTTGTGAGCACCTGCAGGGAGGTGAGTTGGTGACTGGATGTTTTTGTCCCTGTAGCTTTTGAAACTAGACTTCCTTTATTTATCCTGGTGTTTACCCAGCTTATTAAAAGCGTCGGCCACTACGATGGTTGGCAAACAGATAAGCCGGATGGCCAGACCAGGGCCTGACCACCGAACAAAGGCCGTTCCTTCAATCCCACCCCCAAACCTCTCCATCAACCAGCAGCCAGATGTGGTAGGTGGCATGAAAGAGATGCGAGGAGATAGACGGTCAACCACAGCCTCTGGTCTGGGTATCGCAGCATCAGCCGACCAAGCAAACAGGCAGACTGAGAGAGGAAAACAAACCCACAGCAGGGTGTAAAACAAAACAGGCTAAAAAAAGACTCGAGAATTATTAAAAGATTATCTTGGGAATGACTCAGCCCCTCGCTTGGCTAACGAGTCCTTCCTGGCTCTTACAGGCAAATCTGGGAAGTTCTCCACTTGCTAGCAGGCAGAGCGAGATGGGTGGGTGGGTGAAACTCCCACCTGGACAGACAGGCGGGCTCAGCTGCGTCATCCAAGACCCAGAGTGGCAAAGTCAAGGCCTTCCTCATGATCTTCGGGGCCCTCGATGTCAGCGCACAACCCAGGAAGGAAGATTCACACGGCCTCTGGATTGACGGGAGAAAAGGAGACCCGATATAGAATCGAGGAGATGGAAGGAGTTAAATTTCAGCCATAAATCATCTCATTTATTGGGGAATATATGACGGCCTCCAGCTCCTCAGACAACCCACATAGCTGGGTCTCTGGCTCAGACTGCCCCCCAATTGCATGCCAACTGGTCTTGCCCACACAGGGAAAAGAGAAGAACCTCGGGACAATGTACCTCCCTCCCCTAATCCCACCAGGGAGTCCAGAAGATGACCCTGGTTGATGGCAACCAAAGCCACAGAGAGGTCGAATCAGGATAGCTGCTTGAACCCTGCCCTGTTCACAGCAACCAGTGCTGTGTAGGAAGAAGAAAGCAGAAACCATCATACATGCCACCTGTTCTCTGACCCTGGCATTGCCGGGAAGGTTTTGCCCACAGAGTTGAGAGCCAAGAAAGAATGTTGGTTAGATTAAAAAACGAGGGAGAAGCTGCGCAGGCATTTCTGATGAGCCGATTAATTATTGGATACCATCTCTATTTCAACACCATCCTCAGAAGCTGAAACTTCAGCTGCTATTTGTGACCTTTGGTTCCTCCCTCTGCCTGGGGAGTCTAGGTATCAACATCTGGAATTGCCCAAATGAAGGAGAGATCTTGGTCTGGAAGACCTTGGCCAAAATGTTGCTCAATGCAGGATAGAGTCTTCATCAATTTGTCTTCCGTTTATGGCCTACACCAGTGATGGCTAACCTTTTTTGGCTCGCGTGCCAAAAGCGGGGGGGGGGAGTGCAGGAGGGTTGTGCATGGGCATGCCACACCCATAATGCTATGTGCGTGACCCCCTGCTTTTGGTGCACTTTTTTCACCCTCCCCAGGCTCCAGAGGCTTTCTAGGATCCTGGGGAGGGTGAAAACAGCACAGAGTAGGTTCTAAAAAAATTTGAAACCCACCACTGGTGTGAACACTGCATGGGTGTTAGGAGTGGGGACACCCTTCAAGAGACACCTCTTAAGCAAGGTTTCCAAACATTCAAATTTGATCGGGGACGTGATAAATTGAGATGTTCTTGTTTTGCACATTGTGAGCCTTTGCTACACAACGTCATTCCTGCAGCTGATGGTTCTTTGAATGCTCAGAAGAAGAAAAACGTAGGAGAGAAAGTTTGGAAGATTGAATTCCACATGCCAGAAAGAGATTTGCAAAGAGCAAATCCCGGAAAGCTGTTGTAAAATCCCTCCCCCTGCCATTTTCAAGAATAGACAATAACCAACATTCTTTCGAACGTTGCTATCTTAATCGCCCAGAAGAAGGCAGTCAAAGAGATTCCCCCCATCTAATTTTAACTCCCTATCTCTTGCTTAAAGATTAAAGAACAGTAGAATGGATTTTATCTGGGCATTGGGAAGCTTATTCAGAGAACCTCTGAAGATACACTTTCATTCCTCTGGCTCAGGAGAAGATAAGAAGTTCGAATGTTGCAGAAATTCCAACGGTCTACAGACCAAGCAAAGGGTTGGTCAATAAAAACATTTGTACGCAATGTTGAAAGTTTGCAACAGCCTGAGCCAAATACGTGGGGATTGTTAAACACAAGAAGGGCGATCTCGCCACTGGAGATACAACAGAATAACAGAATTGGAGGAGACCTTAGAGGTCTTCTACTCCAATTCCTTGCTCAAGCAGGAAATCCCCTGCATTAGGAGACATTTCAACCAGGGCTTAATTTTTCCATGGTTGTTTAAACCAGGGAAAGTCCTAGAGTTGGATAGTCCCAACTCCCCATCTAGGTCACTAGATTGCTTCTCACTGTGCTCCTTGAGAGGGTATCCGAAGCTTCCAATCATTCTTGATGACATCCTCAACACTGAAGTTCTCCGCAGACAGCATTAAAAGCAAGCTGCCTCTGAACCCAAGAAGTTGTACATGGACACTACAACCGGTTGGCTTTAGATACCGTTATCTATGATAGTGGCACATTGTCCTTGGGTCCCTTGATTTCATCCAGCCGGTTTTCTTAACAAGTGGTCTGTGACTGCCTTCTTCTGGATGACTTTTTGACTTTTTGACTCCCTTGATTGGCTGATAGATTGTGTTGCCCAGCAACCACATAAATAGAGGTGAGTTCCTAGTCTAGTATATTCCTAGTCTAGTGAGTTCCTAGTCTAGGAATTTCCTGGCGATTAGGGCCCCCTGTATAGTAGCTATGGTCTTGTGTAGCTTTTGGAGAGCCTCAAGATTAATTGGGTGCTGCCATCTCGTGGGGAAGAGGCAGATCCTCCAGCTGAGATTGACTTGGGATGACAAAGGCTGACCAAAGATTGCAAAACTTCTGGAATGGAAACGGAGGAGGAGGAAGGAAGGAATGCTGGCTGGGGAATTCTGGGAATTTCAACTTTCCAAGGTTGAGTAACGCCGGCCTAGAGAACGGCAGAGTGGGGGGTGGGGAGATGAACCTCTCTGTTGAAGACTGCTAATTCTGGCATCATTCAGAGGCCTCTACAAGAAGGCAACTCTCCCCCCCCCCCCACTCCCAAAGTGGAAGTGGGGCAAACTGAAGGCAGAACATTTCAGCCCCAAAGAGTCTACCGTGCGCCTCAAAGGACTCGGGAGGAGGTCTCCATGTTGCGCAATGTCTTGGAAATTGTGTCACATCCGAAACCCTGAAAAGCCACATTCAGGCAGATGAAGCAACAGGGTGCAAAAATAGACACCGAGGTTCTGGCTTGGGGAGAAAAAGGCAACTTTGGCCTTTTGTTATAAAAACAATGAAAGGGAAAGGAGTTGGGGAGGGAGGGAAGAGGCAGAGCAGAAGCTCCCAGCCTGCCTGCGCTCCGAATGCTTTGGGTGCGTCTCCTGAGATCTAATTTGCAGAAGGAAGAACTGTTCCATCCATGATTGATGACGCTGCTTGGGTGCAGCAAATAATCACACCAAATGCCTTGTTTGTCTTGACCGCAGCCTGAAGGAATCAGACGATGGAAGAATGTATGTGCAGATGAGGCCCTGGGGATCGGAGGGAGGGTCACCTGTGGAGATAGGACCCAGGTGTGGATGGGATGGACATGAGAGCGAGCAATATGGATTGTGATAAAAAAAACATTTTCTCTTGTCTTTATTTCTTCCCCTTGACAATTAAGAGCTTTGCTCCTTTCCTGTCCTCTCTCCTTGCAGAAAGGAGGTTGTGAGTTCAATCCTAGGTAGAGGCAGATGTAGGGTCTCCTGCTTGGGCAGGGGGTTGGGCTAGATTTAATTTAATTTAATTTTAATTTTATTATTATTGTTGTTGTTGTTGTTGTTGTTGTTGTTATTATTATTATTATTATTATTATTATTATTATTATTATTATTATTATTATTATTATTTATTGGACTTCTAGACCGCCCCCTCTCCCCGAAGGGACTCGGGGCGGTGTACAGGTACAAATTAAAACCATACAATCAACATACATATAACTAAAATCGAATTAAATAAACCCCTGTACAAATTTATAAAAATTAAAAACTTAACCTTAAAACCAAATCACAAAATTTAAAAATACAAACTGAGGTGGGAAAGCTGGAGTTAGGCCAGGCCGGCTAGATGAAACAAGTGGGTTTTGAGTTTCTGGAGGAAGGAGCGGAGGTCCGTGGTCGTTCTAATATCCGGGGGAAGGTCATTCCAGAGGGTCGGGCCTGCCACAGAGAAGGCCCTTCCCCTGGGCGTCGCCCGCTGGCACAGCCTAGTGGACGGCACCCGGAGAAGTCCCTCTCTGTGTGAGCGAATCGGCCGAAGGGATGTATGGGGCAGGATACGATCCCGCAAATAACTAGGTCCTGTGCCATGGAGCGCTTTGAAGGTGATAATCAACACCTTGAAACGCATTAGACTTATAAACTGCAGCCTATCTACCCGAAGGGACTCAGGGCGGTGCACAGGAAGTTAAAACAATATAAATAAATAGATATATACAACCATACAAATATGCAGACCTTGCAGATGACCTGCAAGGTCCCTTCCGGCTCTGTTAAAACCGTTTCTTCTTTTATTCTGCTCTGCAGGAGGAAGGAGGAAGGGGCTGCACATTCCCAGCAAGACAGAAATGAGCATCTTACCTGTTAGAAAACCACTCAGCCGTATGAAACTGATACGGAGAGGTTGTAAAGCAGAGGTTTATGATTCACTTTTGTACATGATAATTAAACTGAGTTGCGAATTGATTGAAGATGACAATAGAAGGACAACGAAGCCTGGGTCAAAATATACGAAACATGGACAAGATGGTGAATGAAGTAAGATGTTTGCCACTTGTTATTCTACATAGTAGATTAAGGGAATTGTAATGAACATTGAAGAGCAAGGATTGCCCTTGATAGGCAATTAAGGGTAATCTAATATGGAGATATGGAGAAGGAACATGAAATGTACCTACAATGGGAAACTATTGAGATTTAAAGACGGAATCACAAATTGGGGGCATGTAAGGATGTATGATTATATAAAGATAATGATGAGAATAGGGCAGAGTGCTAACTACCTACAGCATGCATTATTAGGGGAAGAGCAAAGCGTTGAACGCGGCCATCCCTTGACTATCAAAACTGCTGTAAGGTTCTAATCTGGGCCCTTTGGTTAGCTTCTCAAACTGGGGTCCTTCTATCTTGGTACCAAAATAAAAGTATAATTCTATATCACACTTTGTGTCCGGTGACTTATCAGCTCCGACACCAAGCAACAGCCCAGTGTTGGGGACCACAGCCATCCTCAGGGTTGGAGCCAATGGTGCTCCTCAGAAGTGGGAGAGGAGCTGCCCCCGAGAGCCCCTTCCCATCCCCGTCTCTCAGCTGCTCCCGTTGGTTCCTTGAGGGCCTCCCTTGGTTCTTTGGGCCCAGAACTTCAGCACCAGGGCAGGCTTTCTGGCCGGGCTTTCTGGAGGGTTTCCTGCAGATCCATCTTCTCTCAAACCCAACAGACCTTGAGGGTTGTTGGCCAAGCAGGGGCCCAGATGGCTAATCCTTGCTGCAACCTCTCCTTGCAAAGATTGACAGAACAGCTGGGCCAGCAAGGAGAGGAAGAGGTCTGGAAGGATGTGGGGAGAAGATCCAAGGGGGACCAGAGCAGAATTCGGCTTCCTTGTCTCTTGGCTGACCAGTGTAGACCAGAGGGAGAAAAGAGACCAATGAAGCCCACGAGCTTGGGATCTGCTTGGATGTGGCCCTTGACTTTTGACCCAACCCTGTGGACACCTCTGGGGATCTGTGAGCAGGAGGTCATGCTTGGCCTTTTATGAGTGGGATGCTGCCGAGAGTTCCCTCTCTGAACAAGCGGCCAGACTTTCCCAGCCCTCAGCCCAACATTAACGAGGGAGATGAATTTCTATTTCTGTCCCTTAAAAGCTCCCTATCGAGACTTTTGGCATGGCAGGGGAACTGCCAGTACTTTAGTTTTCGGTGACATCTGGGCTGGCATCGTGCCCATCAGAAACCAGGAGCTGCCAGGGATTGGAAAGCTGGCACGTTCTGCAGACTTGGTGGAGCTGCAGCATCTCTCCTGGGACCATCGAAGGGACGCTGGGCTGCCTTGCATGCCGTGACCCTTTCTGCAATGACCTCCGCCTTCCCTGGAAGAGCCTGGGATGTGGAGGTTGGACTGCATCCCTTTCCCCGCGGGACAGTCAAGTTTCGGGCAAAGGAGATACATCATGAGCGATCCCCCCCCCTTCCCCCGAGAGATGCTTGGAAAAGAAACTCCAAGCCATTCATCATTCAGCAGTTCTGCTCTGAAGGCCTCTTCCCCCCCCCTCCCCAATGTCCCACTAACCTTGATTTGGACAGTTGATGGGGTCAAATTCTTGAACTGAGGCTCCTGACTTGCCAGAAAAAAGCACAGCAGGAGGTGCCAGCCTCCCTTGGAGAGCTTCCACGAGAGCCAGCCGAAAATAGCTTGCAGAAGATTGTCTGCGGGAGGCCTCTACCAAGAAGCATCGGGCAGGGCCCGCTTCAAACTCGACTCCGCTGAATTCCTGACAATAGAAGATTTTGGAAAGAGGGAGGCTTGTATCTCCAGACTCTTCAAGGTGACATGCTAGTTACATCCCCTGAAATAACTCTTTCTTTGCAATCTTCTGTTCTGGAAGGAATTGCTGCCCTGGTTAAAAAACACGGACTACAAAACCCACCTACTTATCCAATCTCCTGATTGCCACAGAATCAGGGGCCCAAGAATGCCCTGTGAGCAACTGCCAAGAAGTGAATGTCTGGCCTAAACTGTAAACTTTCCATCTAGTTCAGGGGTCAGCAATCTTAAACACTCAAAGAGCCACAAGTGTCCTAAATGGAAGCCCCCCCATTCAATTCTGGAGACAACCAAAAGTCCAGTTTCCCCCCCACCATAGAGTCTCTTCCTAGCATGGCATCCTTTTTCCTCTACCTGTCTTGATCGAAAGCCCCATCAATGGTGGACAGAGAGCCGCAGCAGAGGGATTGAAGAGCCACATTCGGCTCCAGAGCCGCAGTTCCCTCACCCTTGATCTAGTCCAACCTCACATAACCTGGTTTCCCCAGATGACAAATGGAGACAGTTAGAATAAGCCTTATCCCAGTCTTCAAACTGGGCAGAAAGTCGGTCTCCAGCTGTCCCAGGCAGCCTCCTTCTGTACCACTCTGCATAATGTACGGAACTCATGAAAAAAAAAACAACTCAGAAACAGCAGCAGCAACTGAGGATTGACGTGACACGCGAAGCCACTCCCGCGTTCTTCTGCTTAAAAAAGAGTAATCGTTGGGACTTGAGGTCCTCGTGGAAAGCTTGAGGCTATGAAGCACCTTGCCCGAGAACTTAGGTGTGTCAATTTGCTTTGGGAAGATTCCCAGCTTTGGAGGTTAGGAGGCCACTTCATTGTTGGGTAGAACTTACTGTTCTGATCGGCAGGAGGGATCACATCTCCACGTTTTCTAATGCTATAAAACAAGACGAAGCATTGGGGAAGCCAAAGATGGTCACAAAAGGGACATTCATGCGACTATCTCTGTTTTCAGCTACTGGTGGGAAGGGTTGTGGCCCGCCAGCGGCCAGCGGTGATGTTAGCAGATTCGGAGAGTGAGGAGGTTGGGGAGGAACCTGGGCCAGTCCTGGAGTCTGGGGAAGGCTCAGAGGAGGGCTCTGCATCAGGGGCAGAGAGGGGGCCAGGGTCGTCTGACAGTTCTCAGCTGCCTTCAAAGCCAAAAATCAGTGAGGCAGAGGAACAGCTGGAGACTGTTCCCAGTGTGCGCATGCGCAGAGCTGCCAGAAGACAAGAACAGCTCAGAAATCAGGGTCGACTTGGGAGTAAAGTCACAGGTGGACGGTGAAGGGCCCCTCCCAGAGGAAACAAAAGAGGAGCGAAAGGGGAGGGGGCTTTTGTAGGAAACAATGTGTTCGGTTGTTATATTCTTTTCAGGAGTGTGAAGATCTGTCCGTGAATCTCACAGACTCTGTGCCAAGAATTTCCTTGCACAGCACCTCATTGGGAAAATATTGACATGGCAGCTTTCCAAGATAGATAAGCTCTGTGGTCATAAATATTCCTTTGAAGGACTCTTTGCCAGGCCTTGGCTGAAGGTGAAGGAGAAGAATTCACATTCGTTTAACAAAAGGGGTTTTGTTGGGACCAGGACTCTGCCTCCTCCTGCTTTTTGGGGAAGCCCAGGTCAGACCAGGAAGCCTCTGGTTCTGGAGGAGATGCAGCTCAAGGTGGACTTCCCATCTGGCCACAGCCTCTTCTTCATCACTTTCCCTCTCACCATCAGAGAACCGAGGAAGGCTCTTCCCAGCCCAGTTATTGACACATGGAGGGGAGGGACAGCTCCCTCCCCTCAATTTTGGAATCTGGAGGCCACATTGGAGATTTTATTGGTAACTTGGGGCCCAAAGTCCCACGATCTCTTTGAAGAACGGTGGTTAGAAACGTCGCACAAAACAAGTAGGAGGTCGACGCAGATGGAGGGACAGGCTGGCCTCGTTTTCCACAGGTAAAGCCGTGCAGGTGTCCACTACAAAAATAGCAGCAGGTCCTGTAGCATCTCAATGTTCTGATGCAAAGCCTGGAGCTATTTTGTCCTCCGGCTAAAAGGAAGCTGGCTAATGAGATTCCTCACTCTTCAGCCCCTACGGCGGGGGTCAGCAACGGCAGCCTACGTGGGATCGTGGCCCAAAGCCAACCCCGATTGGGCAATGCTTTGACGGAGGGTTCAGAAAGCTCTACAGACACCCATCTGGCTGCGGATGTGTAGGAAGAGCAGGCTGTGCTGCTCGGGGCCATAAATCAGAGTGAATGGGCAGCCCAAGCAGAGCCAAGGTAAGTTGTGGTAGCTGTACTAGGGGTGGGACTTAGGGGGGTGTCCGGAGGAAGGAACACAGTGTACTGAACGGCACATTCAAAGGATAAACAAGCAATTATGCCCAGCATATTAAATGTCACCAGCAAATGCAGGCTAACAAAAGTGTGTGTGTGTGTGTGTGTGCTTCCTTCTCTCTACACTGAAACATTGGTCACAAACGAACAACTTTGTGTGGAAGTTTGCATTTCATGGTAACTGCTGGGAGGGGTGCTAAGGATATCTATTTCAGGGCGTGAAGAGATTTTTAAGAAGGAGGAGGAGGAGGAGGAGGAGGAGGAGGAGGAGGAGGAGAAAGGAGGAGGAGGAGAAAAAGGAGGAGAAAAAGAAGAAAATGGAGGAGGAGGAGGAGGAGGAGGAGGAGGAGGAGGAGGAGGAGGAGGAGGAGAAGAAGAAGAAGAAGAAGAAGAAGAAGAAGAAGAAGAAGAAGAAGAAGAAGAAGAAGAAGAAGAAGAAGAAGAAGAAGAAGAAAGGAGGAGGAGGAGGAGGAGAAAAGGAGGAGAAAAGGAGGAGAAAAAGAAGAAAATGGAGGAGGAGGAGGAGGAGAAGAAAAAGGAGGAGGAGGAGGAGGAGGAGGAAGAGGAGGAAGAGGAGGAGGAGAAAAAGGAGGAGGAGGAGGAGAAGAAGAAAATGTAGAATGAGGAGGAGGAGGAGGAGGAGGAGGAGAAGAAGAAGAAGAAGAGGAGGAGGAGGAGGAGGAGGAGGAGGAGGAGGAGGAGCAAGGAGGAAAGAGTTAAGTTCCCTTGTCTTGCCAGACTTCATTGCATTAATTATCCATAATGATCGAAGCTGTCCTACACTGATGCAACTTCTTTTTTTAACAAATAGGCACTTCCTTGTTTTTGATCTTCAACCAATGTTTCCCAACCTTGGCAACTTTCACGAAGGGTGGACTTCAACTCCCGGAATTCACCAGCCAGCTAGGCTGGCTGGGGAATTCTAGGAGTTGAAGTCCACCCATCATGAACAGTGCCAAGGTTGGGAAACACCAACTTAAACAAAGGGTGCTGCTGCCTTGGTTGGTAGGCCCCACCACTCGTCGCTGAGGACCATCCATTTCTTGGCACACCGGCTCCTTCCTACCTTTCGGTTCCTCCTCCTTCAATCATTGTCTTCTGGAGCCACACCTTGTGTCTCACTCCATGGCTTGGCAGAACTGCTGTCTGCCTTCTGCAAAGCTCACTTGGGACAATTGATCCCTCCTTAAAGGTGGGCCAGGTGAACCTAAGGTCCATGTTGACCCTCCATGGACACCGCATTTAAGGATGATGGTGCAGGGGGAAGCACCCCACAGTGACTGTTGTGGCCTTCCGCAACCTTGGCAAGGGCAAGACGTGTTGGGTATGTGGAGCTTTTTGGCTGGTACCAATCCAGGCACCTGGGAAGGCTACTGGGAAGCAGAAGGATGCTGGGCACAAGGGAAAAAGGAATAACATTTTGCAAAGGGAGGGAATTCAGAGCTGGTATTCAGCCGGTTCTCTCCGGTTCAGGCGAATGCTAGCAGCGGTTGCAGGAGGCTCTGCCCCTCTCATCCCACCATAATGTGTGAGAACTGCGCATGAACAGATGCGGCGCATGCAAGCACCCACATTTGCAAACTGGTAGGGAAGCAGGGGTGGGTTTCAAAATTGTTTAGAACCTTTTCTGTAGGCGTGGCCTGCTTTGTGGGAGTGGGCTTGCCAGCCATGTGACCGGTGTGGGAGTGGCTTGGCACTCATGTGACTGGGTGGGCGTGGCCAACTTGTCAAATGGGGTGAAACTCCCTTAACAACGCTCTTGCTTAGCAACCAAAATGTTGGCTCAGGAACCCTGGCATTTGAAGCACGCAAGTCTTAAAGCTGTCCAGTTCCAAGACCCTTGCACCCCTCACCCTTTAGAAAAAGAAACCCACAGGGGTGTTCAAACTTGACAGCTTTAAGACTTGTGGACTTCAACTCCCAGAATCCCTCCTCTCGCTCTTCCTCTGGATGATAGGCGGACGGGCGGGGGGAGGGAGCTGGAACCGGTTCTAAACGGCCCTGGAGATTGGTGGAACCTCTTCTATAGAAGGAGGTTAGAAGTGGCAGGAACCCAGCCCTGGAGGGAAGATAAGTGAACCCCAGGGCTGGGTGAGTTGAGAGATTTGATCATCACAGGTCATCAGAAACTGGGAAAGATAGCAAAAAAAAAATGTGTCAGGAAATAATGATGATGATGATGATGATGATGATGATGATGATGATGATGATGATGATGATGATGATGATGATAATAATAATAATAATAATAATAATAATAACAATCACAATCACAATCACAATCACAATCATAATCTTTATTGTCATTGTACTAAAATTGCAATGAAATTGGTTTTAACTTCACTGGTGCAAAATTATAACAGAAACAAAAAAGAGAGAGAAAAGAAAAAAGAAAAAACTAGCACGTGCATGGAGTGATTGTGGTTGAATTTAAAAGTCTCACAGCCCAAGCATAGAAGCTACCTTTAAACCTGTTTGTTCAGCTGGCTATACTTTGATATCTTCTGCCTGATGGTAGAAGGGCAAAGAGATACCGACCAGGGTGTGAATCTTCTCTATCTTCCTTACTCTGTTAAAGCAGCGAGATCTGGCGATGTTATCCCGTGATGTCAGAGGGCAACCGATGGTTTCTTTAATCCTTTTTTTTTTTTAAATAACCAAAATGTGAACACACCAGCGGTTACTTCTGTAGGAAAAAAATTAGACCGTGGGCCGTGCTGACTCCCAAGACACTGTTCTCTCTCCCTCTCCCTGATGGACTTTTAGTATATGGAAACTAGGGAGGTGTTGAAAGTGAAATTTCTTTGCCAACTCCTCCTCTTCAGGGCCACGAGAAACAAACTTGAGTCATAGAGATAGGCTGGGTTACTAAAGTTGCTCAGATATTTATTGGCAATTCATCGCACTTCTACAAGACAGCCTTTCTCAAAGCAAATGGAAACGGAAGTTTGGAAACAATCCGTTTCTGGCTTCTGGGCAGGGGGCGGGGGACGTTTCTGAACTTCCAATAGGCCTGTTGCCCTCCCCAGACCCTGGAGGCTTTCCTGAAACCTGGGGAGGGAGAAAACAGCCTCCCCGAGCCCTCCAGATGACCGAAAATCAGCTGGACATGCGTGTGCTGGAACTGATGGCTCACGTATGGCTTTGCATGCCACCTGTGGCCCGCATGCCGTAGGTTTGCCATCACAGTCCTAGGAAAAGAACAAGGGGAAACCAGAGGAAAATCATGAGTAACAGAGGAGGACGTGACCACCGCTTAATTCTTTCCAGATGTTGGTTTGGGAACCCACAGTGGGTGGGTCAGTGGCTTCTCCGTGTCTCCTCCTGGTCAGCTTCCTTCGGGGATCCTGCAGTCTTGAGGGAACTGGTTTTGCTGGAGGAAAGGGTTTCCCGGCCACCGTTGAACTGGGAGAGGCTCAGCTTGAATAAATGCTGGAGTTTATCTCGGAACTGCCTGCCCACAAAATAGTACAATAAAGGGTTGATGCAACTGTTGGCAAAGCCCATGGAGAGCCCAAAGGGCAACACCGCGTCGATCACGGAAGTGAGGTGGCACCTGCTGATCACCTCCATCCAGGAGAGGGCGTCCAGGAAGGTCAAGACGTGGAAGGGGAGCCAACAAACGAAGAAGGCCACCACCACAGCGGCCACCAGCTTCAGCACCCGGTCCCTTACCCTCATGCTTTTGGCGAACCCCTGGGCCTTCTTCAGGTGCGCCCTGATGCAGATGTAACACCCAAGGATGATGGCCATGGGGAGCAGGAAGCCCAGGAGGTTCTTCATTAAGGCTGTTGCAGCCGACCAGGTGGCGTAATGCTCGGAGGGGTAGGCCATGATGCAAGCGTTCACGCCCAGCTCATCGATGTAGTTGACTTCACGCCAGCAGAAGGTGGGCAGAGAAGTCAAGACTGCCAGTCCCCACACAGCGAAGGTGGCAATGAAGGCCCGCTTCAAAGTCCTTTGCTGGCACTGGAAAGGGTGCACGACGGCCTGGTAACGGTTCACGCTCAGGCAGGTGATGAAGAAGATGCTTGCAAACATGGTCAAGCAGAGGATGGAGCCGGACAACTTGCACATCATGGAGCCAAAGACCCAGTTGTACCCGTTGGCGTAGCTGGCGGCCCAGAAGGGAAGGGTGGTGAGGGCCAGCAGGTCAGCCACCGCTAGGTTGAAGATGTAGACGTTGGCCACCGTCTTTGGGCTCCTCTGCTGACACAGGGCCGTGAGGACCATGCTGTTGCCCACAAGTCCGAGGATGAAGATGAGGCAGTAGAGTACGGGGATGAGCACAAACTGGTGGCTGGAGAAGCGGAGGAGGCAGGCCTCGCTGGTGGAGACGTTGGTGGGAGGCAGCTCTTCAGGAGGCCTTTGGGTGGTGAGGGCGATGGAGAAGTTCCTGAAATGCATCTTGGGGTCAGAGAAGATGGGGTGGCCTGCAGGACACTCTGAGACATGGAACCTCTGGCTCTGGGCGACCAAGGCTGGATGCTGCTGGCTCTGAAAGGAAGGAGGACAACAGAAATGAAGCATGAATCGCAACTCTTCAGCACCAAAGATGCTTTGTCAAGAGGCCACTGGATTTCCTTGTCTTTCTTTCTTTCTTTCTTTCTTTCTTTCTTTCTTTCTTTCTTTCTTTCTTTCATCTATCTATCTATCTATCTATCTATCTATCTATCTATCTATCTATCTATCCATATATATATAGTTTTTTATTTTTTCATTTTCATAACAAATAGATAGATAGATAGATAGATAGATAGATAGATAGATAGATAGATAGATAGATAGATAGATTTTATTTTTCTATACCACGTCCTCTCCCCAGGGGGACTCGGAGCGGTGCACAGGGAAAATTAAAACAACATAAAATATATACATAAATAAATACAATAAAAACAAATTAAATCAACTGTCCCTGCACTAAAATCCCCATTTTAAAATTAACATTCCCTAACTCCTGAGGTAGAGACTAACCTAGGCCGGCCAAGCAAAAAAAGTGAGTTTTTAATTTCTGACGGAAGGAGCGGAGGTCCGTAGTTGTTCTAATGTCGGGGGGAAGGTCGTTCCAGAGGGCTGGGCCCGCCACAGAGAAGGCCCTTCCCCTGGGCGTCGCCCGCTGACAAAGTCTAGTGGACGGCACCCGGAGAAGTCCCTCTCTGTGGGAGCGAATCGGCCGGGAAGATGTATGGGGCAAATAACCACATGCATACTATTACATAACCAACATCATATTTTATTGTTAAATGTTTACATCGATTCGTCTTACCATCAACTCCCAAAACCAATGATTGGCTCTTCTGCTCTCCATACACCCTATTTGTACCTTATCCATCACTTTCTACTCCCTCTCTCCTCCTCCTCCCTACCTCCTTTCTTCCCTCTGTCGTCCTTCTATTCTCTACTTTTCCTTCCTCTCTCCTTCTCCTCTCCCCTTTCCACTCCTCCTTTCTCTCCTCCTCTTTCCTACATCTTTCTTCCCTCTATCATCCTTCTCCACTTGCCCTTCCTCTCTTCTTCTCCTCTCTCCCCTTTCTCTCCTCCTCTTCCCCCCTTGCCCTCTCTCCTATCCCTCTCTCCTTCCCTTCTCTCTCTCCCCTACTTCCCACTCTTCATCTCGTTTACTTGGTGTAAACGAGATGAAGTTTTATGTTGATGGTCCTTCTTTTGAAGACGTTTTGCTTCTCATCCAAGAAGCTTCTTCAGCTCTGAGTGGATGAGAAGTACAACGTCATCCAAGAAACACAAGGAAGTGTCTCTTGGGAAAGCAGGACCCGGATGACTGAGGATCTTCCCCAATTCTTCAGCACATTCCCCAGGAAAGCTTTCATTCTCCCCAAAGTCCCAGCTTTTGAACGTTCCCATTTTAGTTCTTTTGAAAGACATTTTGGATGGGCCCTCTGGTTTGATGGAGCACGGATTCTCCTGCCCGGTGGAGCACAGATATTCCCCGTTAGCAAAACGAGAGTCGGTTGCCGAAGGCATTCGAAGGGCAGGAGAAACAAGGATAGAGACACCCTAAGAGTGGAAATGGACGGCAGCAAAACTCCATGGCTCTTTAAGCTCTAGATGCTACCCAGATGTTTCAGCAGAGGAGCAATACACGTAACCTTGGATCCTTTAACGCAGGGCTCACCAACCAATAGTCCGTGGACCGCTGGGAAAATTTGGGTGGTCCACAGAAAAATGATTTGCATTTATTTATGTTGCTAAATACTAATGATCTTTTTTTTAAAGAAAAATGATATTCGTGGTCCGTGGGATTTAAAATTATGAATTTAGTGGTCTCTGAGGTCCGAAAGGCTGGGGACCCCTGCTTTAAAGGATGGGAACATTTGAACTTAGAAGCTGTAAAGAGCAGAGAGTTGTCACTTACGGGTTGAGAAAGCGAGTTTGCAGAATCGGTCCTGGGGCACTTCAGCTGTCCACAACTGCCTCCTTTTCCTGCATCGTCGGAAGAGTGACCCCCGCTCTGCTGGCCACTGCAGGGTCCAGCAGGGCAGGCTGGCTTCTTCCTTGCTCTCCCCAGAGCAGCGAGTGAGAGCAGCCCCTGACCCAAAGGAAGCAAAGGGGCGGCAGCTGCAGGAGAAGGGAATTGACACCTTCTTCCACCTCCCCTCTCTGCAGCCAGTGGGAGCCAGAGGGGCTGGAAATGGGCGGGCACTCTAGCCACCCATCCCACGCTGGCTGGCTGGGGATACTTTGCTTAACCCCTTTTGCATCCAAACATTCCCACCCCTTCAATCTCTGCCTTCGTCCCTTACCTGCTTCGGCAGCTGAACACGGGTGAAGGAAAGGCGAGGAGATTTAGCAGATTAACAAGAGTTGGAAGGGACCTTGCAGGTCATCTAGTCCAACCCCCTCTGCCCGAGCAGGAGGACCCTACATCTGCCTCTACCTAGGATTGAACTCACCACCTCCTGATTGGGAGGCGAGAGCTCCACCTCTAGGCCAACGCAGTCAGCCAAGCTGAGAGGGTCTTGGGAAGGGGAACTTGGTGGGGTTGGTGGGGGAGTGGGGACATGCATTCCCTTGGGTTCCTTTGGAGAGCAGCGGCCTGGGGCAGCTTCTCCAAGCCTCGTTCTCTAAAAAAAAGCTTGGCAGGGAGGTGGAGTTGGCATTACCCCAAAGCCCAGCTGGGGTCCGTCTTTTCTGCTGGAATGCATGAAATTTATACTCCACACACACACACACCCCGCCTCACCCAGGAGGAGAACACTGGAAAGCAACTGACCTCCAGAGCCACAAATAGCAGCTGGTGATGGGGAAAACATCCCAGCTCTTTAAACCAGTGTTTCTCAACCTGGGTAACTCTAAGATATGAAGGACGGTTGCAGGAACTGGGTAGGTCTACTTTAATGAAAAGAAGGACCAGGAGAGACATGAGAGCAGAGTTCCAATATCTCAGGGGCTTCCCCAAAGAAGAGGGAGTCAAGCTATTCTCCAAAGCACCTGAGGGCAGAACAAGAAGCAATGGGTGGAAACTAATCAAGGAGAGAAGCAACTTAGAACTGAGGAGAAATTTCCTGACAGTGAGAACAATTAACCTCTGGAACAGCTTGCCTCCAGAAGTTGTGAATGCCCCAACCCTGGAAGTCTTTAAGATGTTAGATAGCCATTTGTCTGAAATGGTATAAGGTTCCTGCCCACGCAGGGGGTTGGACTAGAAGACCTACAAGGTCCCTTCCAGCTCTGCTATTTTATTCTAAGAGGTGTGGACGTCAACTCCCACAATTCCCCAGCCAGCATGGGGAATTGAATTCTGGGAATTGAAGCCCACCTGTTCCAGGCCAACCTGGGGTTACTTTTTAGGCTAGGCCTTTGGGATAGCAGGACCTCTTCCACTCTATTTCTCTCTGATCACCTGACGTTTGGAGGGGAAAACTTTGGGGAGAGTTTTGTGAGCTCAACTGACGTTCTGAGATGAGGTCAACCTTCTTAGAATTCTTCTGGAGGCCCTTCTTGAAACGGTAGAGGGGACAGTGGCTGGTGTTTGGCTTTCCAGGATGGAGCCCTCTCCACTTAACCCTCTTTCATTAAAAGGATTTACACAACAACCCAAAACGAGGAGGGGATCTAGTAGCAGCTGTAGCTACCAATGTTAGTAGGACAGGATGGGAGCTCTTCAGGGGTTCAGGAAGCTCTCTTCAGGCTTCCCGGAGAAGCTGGAGCTGAACTGGGGGCCCTGCAGCCATTTCTTCCTCTTTTCTCTTCGTCCGGGTGGAAAAGTGTTGTCAACAGACAAAAAACAGCTTGCACAGCCGATGATTTGGGTCCCGATGCACAAAATTTAGGCCGTTCTAAATTTACTAATTACCCAACGCTTGGAGGGTGGAGCTGGCCCCGTTTTCCAGCTGTGAACAAAACATGACAGGAATTGAGAGTTGTGTTCCCCTCGGACCCAACGATGTGGTTAGTCATGAGGTACGACAGAAGATAATTCATTGCAAAGAGGTTTGCAAAAAAAAACCCAACAACAGCACCCCACCCTATGAGATCTTCCAACCCAATCCTTCATCCTCTGGTGGCTTCCTCGTTCAGCAGAAATGCTTAAAAACAAAAACAGACTTTCTTGGCTTTGCCCGCCAGATGGACTAGAACGCTGCTCCTTCCTGGAAGTTTCCACGCTGCCCCCCCCCCTCCCTTTCAAAACGGTCTCGTGAGATGGTCACGGTTGCACATGCTGTTGGTGTGATGTCACCAGAGGAAGCATCAACAGCTTTGTGCTCAGGGTTTCTAAGAAAGCAGAAGAACATCTGTGGAGAGTCTCAGTCATCATATTCACATGCAGCAAAGACCAATTCCTTGTGTGTCCAACCACACTTAGCCTATTCTATTCTATTCTATTCTATTCTACATTCCTCTATTCTGTTCTATTCTATTCTAATCTATTCTATTCTATTCTACATTCCTCTATTCTGTTCTATTCTATTCTAGTCTGGTCTGGACTGGTCCATTCCTCATTCCAATATTCTATTCTAGTCTATTCTATTCTAATTCCATTCCATTCCATTCCAGTCCTCATTCCAATAGTCTAGTCTAGTCTAGTCTAGTCTAGTCTAGTCTAGTCTAGTCTAGTCCAGTCCTCATTTCAATATTCTATTCTAGTCTAGTCTATTCTAGTCTAGTCTAGTCTAGTCCAGTCCAGTCCTCATTTCAATATTCTATTCTAGTCTAGTCTAGTCTAGTCTAGTCTAGTCCAGTCCAGTCCTCATTTCAATATTCTATTCTATTCTAGTCTATTCTAGTCTAGTCTAGTCTAGTCTAGTCCAGTCCAGTCCTCATTTCAATATTCTATTCTAGTCTAGTCTAGTCCAGTCCAGTCCAGTCCAGTCCAGTCCAGTCCTCATTTCAATATTCTATTCTATTCTATTCTATTCTATTCTATTCTAGTCGTCTATTCTATTCTATTCTAGCCTAGTTTAGTCCAGTCCAGTCCTCATTTCAATATTCTATTATATTCTAGTCTAGTCTAGTCTAGCCTAGTTTAGTCCAGTCCAGTCCTCATTCCAATATTCCATTCCATTCCATTCATCCAGGTCCCAGTTGTCCCAAAGGTGCTTTTCCCAGAGGCAACTGGACTCCCTTTGTTTTTCCTTGAAGACAGATCGCTTCTCATCCAAGGAGCTTCTTCATTTCAGTCCAAGAAGCTTCTTGGATGAGAAGCGAACCGTCTTGAAGGGAAGAACAAAGGAAGCCCAGCTGCCTCTGGCAAAAGCACCTTTGGGGGGAAAGCAGAAGGACGCCCTCCGCTGGAGGGCCTCTAGAAACTGCGCTGAACGGAGGCTGCGAGAACGTTTTGGCTGTTGCAGGTTGAGGAAACCACGAGGTTGAAGATGCAACTCATCGTGGAACCAGACCAGAAGTTCATAATGGCACTTTTTTCCCCCCACCCAGCTTTGAATCAATCAAGTTTTTTTTCCAGGAAATGCTTTATTTGGGCAACCCTAAACTAAGATTTGATCGTGTGATCGTTGGACTTCTTCTGCTACCCACGGCATAAACAACCAATGTTCCAGGAGGTGTTTTTCCTTCTTCATTCCATTGTTTGTCTAAGCGACTTTTGGGATGCTGCTTTTGATGACGGGAAATGCCCTGAATTACTGCATTTACCTTTGCATTCTGCAATCAAGCGCTATTACTCTAACGAATGCTATTCATGGGAGGGATCCCCGAGACGCAGAGCCTGTTCTGCAGCACTTCCAGCCAAGGAGAAAGACAATCCGGGGCTGACTTCATTCCCCGAGACCATTATTTCTCCTGCAAAGCTTTCGATAATCTCACATCTTTAGTTTCCAATTGGCAATTGTGCTTTGGGGGGGTGGGGGGGGAGTTACCCCCTCAGACAAACCAGTTGATCAATCCCACCCCCCAGCCAGGCTGGCTGTAGTCCAGACCTCCTGCCGAACCCCAGATTCAGGAATTGCTGACTTCAGAACGTGGGCTGAATTAATCTGGCTTTTCTTGGCCAGGTGGGGCCACGGCAGCTTTGCAAGAGAGAGAAAGAGAGAGAGAGAGAGAGAGAGAGAGAGAGAGAGAGAGAGAGAGAGAGAGAGAGAGAGAGAGAGAGAGAGAGAGAGAGAGAGAGAGAGAGAGACCGTCTTGGCACAGGGACTGGAGTGGGAGGCAGCCGTGGGGGTGAAGAGGGAAGGCAGGAAGCAGCAGAGAACTGAGCCAAGGGAGGGAAGGAGTGGGGGGTGGGGGCTTTGCCAAGGAATGGAGGGGACCTGACACAGGCAGGAGCAGGGGGTCGGCAACCTTAAACACTCAAAGAGCCACAAAGGTCCTAACCAGAAGCCCCCGTTCAATTCTGGAGCTGAATGGAAGTCCGGTTCCCCCACCATAGAGTCTCCTCCTAATGTAGCCTCCTTTTTCCTCTGCCTCTCCTAACCAAAAGCCCTATCAATTGTGGAGCTACAGGAAGCTGCAGCAGAAAGAGCCGCATGCGGCTCCAGAGCCACAGGTTGCTAACCTCTGGGCTGGAGGTTTTTCAAGCTCTCTTGAAAAAGGGGGCTCAAGCAGCAAGGCAATTCCAGAACAGAGCGGGGGGAACCCCCAAATTCCAGGCCTCACTCAGTGGTCTTTTTCAGGCTAGCTGATAAATTAAACGTCACTCTTGTGCCCAGAGCAGATTGGCAAATATTCAGCCATCCAATAAAGGGGAGTATTTGTAGCTCAGGGTTGGAGTGAGGTGGTCTTTGGTGCTCTCTGAAACCCGCCACCCTGGGCCCAACGTTTGGGAAGCCAGGCTGTGCCTGTCACAAGCCAGGACAAAGGGTGAATGATGGAGGAGTAACACCTCCTTAAAAAAAACCCTTGGTCCAGCTGGCCCCGCTGGGAGCACCTCGTAAGGGCCCCTTTTCCAGGGTTACAGGAGAAGACGGTCCAGGGTTTGGAAGGCGGAAGAGGGCTCTACGCCCCAGCGGCAGATCAAGGGGCAGAACCATCTTCTAGGAGAAGGGAAACTCCGATGACAAACCTCCACTGCCTTGTGGCTACATCTACTGCTGGAAAAGGCTTCGGGAGTCAACCTCCGGAATCCCGGAAGCAGTTGGTGATGTGTACAACCACATTCTGGGAACTCCTGCGATGCAGCTGCAACCCATCGTATCGGCTCTGCCATTCCATTCCATTTTCAGCAATGTGGAGAGGGAGGATCTTCTGCTTGGGTAACAGTCTATCCTCCCCATTCATCTCCCCAGGCCTCGTGCTCTGGAGAGGACCCTCCGGCTTTGCATTGAAAGGCCCTCGTTTGGCAGGCGGAGGCAAAGAGGCCGTCCCGGAACCAGCGAAATCTGAGGGAGGGCTGGGCAGGGGGCAGAATGGATCTGCCCTCAGTGTGGAAGGGATTCCCACTCCCGGATTGGCCTTTTTAGCCACCCCAGATGCTGCTTTCCAGCGCACGATACCCATCGTCTTTTGAGACTGAAGGATGCCACAGCATGGTGGTCTCTGCGCTCGGAGGATTTCTCACAGATGTTTCATGAGCCAAACTAGGTAACACCATCAGTGCTGGTGTAGTGCTAGCCATGCGGGCTGGGGGATTCTGAGAATCGACGTCCACAAGCCTTACATTTCCCAATTTTGGAGACCCCTGGCTTAGAGGAAGAGCAAGAATCCCCCGTCCCCTCCCCTTGATGCCTCCAAGGAAGGGACCTCTTCTCAGCCTCTCTCCAGAATACAAATCTCCACCTTTCCCATCCAGCCACCATCAAGCTGAGATCATCTCGGGCAATGCAAATACTTTTTAAAGTTTCTGCAATGCAAATACTTTTTAAAGTTTCCAAATCTGAATTCCAGAGTTGGCTCAACTCATTGGAAAGTTTAGGGCGCCCCCTAGTGGCACCAAACAACTTTCTGCCATGCTGGTTTTTCTTGGATTTACTCCGTTAAAGTTCCTTTTACTCGTGTATAACTACCGTAACTCCCTTCTGAAAGTTTGGATTTTTGGACTTCGTTGTTGGAAAGGTTTTGTTAAGGTTCTTTGCCCCTCCACCCAACAGGTAGACTATGGCAGAGGTCTCCAACCTTTGCAACTTTAAGTCTGAAGGACTTCAGCTCCCAGACTTCTCCAGCCAGCTTTGCTGGCTGGAGAATTCTGGGAGCTGAAGTCCTTCAGACTTAAAGTTGCAAAGGTTGGAGACCCCTGGACTATGGGTTTAGGTCTTGAATCTAGGCATTCTGGGACTGAATCAGGGTTCAAGGCCAAAGGTGTCTATCCCAGAGTGATTTAGCCAATAAATTATTATTAGGCACCCTGGGTCCTCTGTGGAGAAGGGCGGGATATAAATATAAATAAATAAATAAAATAAATAGTTAAGCTGGCTGTGTGAATGTTGCCAGTGGCAGAAATGAAAGGGTGGGCAGGTAATTCATATTCTGTTTCTATTAGGAGTGCCCAATCTTGGCAACTTTAAAGGCCTGTAGACTTCAATTCCCAGAATTCCCCAGCAATGCTGGTTGGGGAATTCTGGGAATTGAAGTCCACGGGTCTTAAAGTTGCCAAGATCGGATGCCCCTCCTTTATATACTTTTTAATGACTAAAAGAAGATTTCAACCCACCAACTGACTGGCAGGAATATTAAGCAGGAAGAAGCCAGGGGATATAGAATTGCAGTCTTCCAATATTTGACGGGCTGCCCCGGAGAGGAGGGGGGTCAAGCTATTCTCCAAAGCACCTGAATGCCAGACAAGGAAGAATGGATGGAAACTGACCAAGGAGAGATTCAGCCTAGAAATAAGGAGGAATTTTCTGACAGTGAGAACAATCAACCCATGGAACAGAAGTTGCCTTCGGAAGTTGTGGGAGCTTCATCCCTGGTGGCTTTCAAGAAGAGACTGGACTGCCATCTGTCAGAAGTGGTGTAGGGTCTCCTGCTTGGGCAGGGGGTTGGACTAGATGACCTATAAGATCCCTTGTTAATCTGTCAATGGAGAGATATCCAAGACCTGTGCTGGCGAAACCAGGATTCCAAGCCAGACTTGAGTTTCAAAGAAGTTTCGCGAAAGAAATCCAGATGCCAGGTTTATAAACCATTTTTATTTCATCATCAACTGATCAGCCACCATCATCCAAAGCTGTGAATATGTAACAAGATGATCTCAGGGGTAGCGAACAGCTTGCTAAAGCCAGAATATACTTGCTCCTATAGATAAAAAGCCTTTTCTTTGGTGATAACATTTTCCTTTTATTTATAAAAAATAGTTTCTTTAATCTCGGCCCATTCTGCTCTTCAAGTTACTAGTCCCTGCCTTTTGCAGAACGGGCCTGGTCTCCCCTGTGGCACCCTTCTCGCATAGTTTGTAACTGACAGCTCACGTCAACTTAAATATCTTATTTTCTTTTTTCTTTTAAAAAAAAATGGTTTCCATGCAGTTTTTGGGAAAAAAACAAAAACAAACTTTAAAAAAAATATGTCCAGGCAAAATACAAAAGAAATCCAAGGCAACACATAAAAATTTGCATCAATTCGGGTTTTCTGGGTTCGATTAAGCGGAGGCAAGGCCTTTGGAGATAGTGAGTAACGCGGAAATAAAATGTAAAAACCGGGCACAAAGGAAAAACGTGTTGTGCTTTTGTCGGAAAAGGGAAGCGGCAACACAGTTGTGATGTGAAGGCAAATGACAGCAGCACCGTGGCTTCAGAAGGCTGCAGGGAAACGAAGCTTGGCAGCCCTTGGAGCTTTGCCCACTTCAATCCCACCAGGGGCAGCGGGGGCACCAAATTCCACTTCCCCCAGTGGGAAACTCGCACTCAAATCAAAACCAAACCAAGCTTCTAGTCCCTCGGGAGGCGGACTGAAAGTGAGAGAGAGTGGGGAGTATCAGAAGCCGGAGAGCGGGCTCCTAAGACTTTTCAGTGGCATGACTCCTTCCCTGTGGCTTAGGGGGTGAAGACCCCAGGGACCTTCCCCAAGAGGATGAATTCCGTAAAAATCAGAACCTTCCTGCCTTCTTGCCTAACTTCGTATGATTTCTACTAAGTGGTTTTTGGTTTCGGCTTCCTTTAGAGGTGCGGCTTAAAAAAATGTTACTGCGTTTGCACCCATGACCGAACAGCGGGTTAAATTAAAAAAGCCATGCCCATCTCAAAGCTTTGAACCGCTAGAAACTCCTATTATTATTATTATTATTACTTTGTAAAGGAAACTTTTTTCTTTTCTTTCCTTCTTCCTTTCAGAGCAGGAGAGTTAGATGAGAGCCTTAAGGCCAGTCCCATGACTGGCCACTCTCTCAAAAACTGCCCCTCTGGACGAGGAAAGAAAGCTTTGGTCGGTGTGCCGGCCACCGGCATGAGTACAGATTGTTCCCTTGGGCACTTGAGGAGATGCAACCTTGAAATTTCGGAGGGAGAGAGGGAGGGAGGGAAGGAGGGAGGGAGGGAGGGAGATGGCTGGATTGGTTCCCGGCCCCTCTCCCAGGCCTCTCCTGGTCTGGGGGCCAAGCCCAACGGAGAGTCCTTGAGCCAAAGAGAGTCCACTCTTCTGGAAGCGGAGCAGAGCACTTCAGTCGGGCATCTGCGCTGGGGGTGGGGAGGGGGCAGGCCGGGGCTCTTTAAACGCGCTTCATCCCTCGGCCCATCAGGCAGGCAAACACGGTCATCACCATCTTGGGCTTCACCTCCACCACGTCATCTGGCAGGGCATAGACGCGGGCACCGATCCTCCTGGCCATGGAGACGGCGTACCTAAGAGAGAAGAGGGGCCCGCTCAGATCTGCATGCATCCCAGCAGAGGAGGCCCTGAACCCCGAACCAGTCAAACTCCCGTGCGGATAGATGGAGCAGGAAGGGGTTAAACTGTTCCCCCCACAGCCCTGGTGAAGGACATGCCAAAGGAAGGAGTCCAGCTGGCTTCCCTTGAATCGAGAACGGGTGAGCCCAGCGCTTATGGCTCAACAGCCACAGCTGGTGCCATGGCTCAGGTCTTGGGCATGACCACTGACGGCGCCTTCCACCACCACCTGAGAGTAAACGTGCCTGAGATGTGTTTGATTATGAGTAGCTCGGGTTGGTAGTTGGGCTGTTGCTCCGAGCTTGGCAGTTTGGTTGCAAACATTTCGTCACCATTCGAGGAGACGTCGTCCGAGCACTTTGAATTGGGCTCATCTGTCAGAACACGGGTCTTTAAAAGCCTTTTTAATGTGTCCTTTTTTAAATGTATCTGCGTGGTGTAAATTAGCGTAGTTAGTTCGGATGCTTCTGAGTCATGGTCTGGGTTCAGAACCAGCCCTTCAAACAGTCCGAAACCAGAAGCATCCGAACAAAGGACGCTAATTTACACCACGCAGACAATACTCAAAACCAAAGACTGTGTAACAACAGCCAATCATCAATCAGACCATGACTCAGAAGTAACAAACTACATCCACGCTAGTTTACATCACATCAAAAGGTACCATAGTTTTTGGAGTATAAGACACACAAAGATTTTGAAGAGGCAAATTGGGGAAAAAAGTTTTTGCACTCTGCAGACCACCTGAAAACGGGCCCGTTTTTTGTCAAAAAAAGTGCATGGATAGCCTTTAGGAGACTTATAGAGTGCTCCTGGGGCCTGGGGAGGACAAAAACCAGCCTGTTTTGGGCTCATTTCTGCCTTCCCCAGCCCCCAGGAGCACTCTGGAAGCGTCCTAAAGGCGATGCACAGCCGTTTTGGTGAAGGGGGCGGGGTTTCAGGAGGCCAAAAATGCTGTATTCAGTGTATAAGATGCACCCAGATTTTCACCCACTTTTTTGAGGGAAAAAGTGCGTCTTACACTCTGAAAAATACGGTATTTAAAGGCCAGTGTTCCGGCAGACGAGCACAATTCAAAGCACACTGACGACACCTCCTCGAATGGTGATGAAATGTTTGCAACCAAATTGCCAAGCTTGGAGCTCAGGCCAACAGCCCCCCCACCCCATTAAATGTGCTGTCTGAACCAGCCCTGCCCCAGAGGAAGGCTGAAAGGGCAACTCACGTGGCGTTGCTGTGCTTGTCTTCCTCGGAGAGCTCGCCTGTCTTCACAAGGTCGTAATTGATGCAGCCGGGCTGAATAGCGTCAATTAAATCCACCACCGCCAGGCTGCTGCTGATACTTTTATCCTGGAGAGAAAAATGAGGGTCACATCAATGAAAAGGGTGGATGCATCCGATGAACACCATCCATTTTAAATGGGGAGAAGGGGGGAAGAGATTACGGCGGGACCCAGTCACCGGAGAAGCACTGGCCAGCTGGTGATGTGTCTGGTCCGCTTGGAGCAGTGCTCAAATTTGTGGTGTTTTAGGATTTGTGCAAAAGCACAAACGACACCTTTTTTCTACTAGCAAAGATACGAAACTGTTTTGCTGGTGGTGTCCAGGATAAATTTTTGTTTAATTTTTATTTATTTTATTTTATTTATTTTATTTTATCAAATTTATATACCGCCCTATCTCCCCGAAGGGACTCAGGGCGGTGCACAGAAATATAAAAACAAATACAATACAATACAATACAGAATGCGGCCGCGCGGGTGATTATGGGTGCCTCAAGGCAAACCCACGTAACACCTCTCCTGCGCGAGCTGCACTGGCTGCCTGTGGCCTTTCGAGTGCGCTTCAAGGTGTTGACAACCATCTTTAAATCGCTCCATGGCTCGGGGCCTAGCTATATACGAGACCGCCTCCTGCCCCATACATCCCTTCGTCCGATCCGCTCCCACAGAGAGGGTCTTCTCCGGGTGCCGTCGGCGGGGCAATGCCGGTTGGCGACACCCAGGGGAAGGGCCTTCTCTGTGGCGGGCCCAACCCTCTGGAACGACTAACCCCCCGACCTTCGCACTATCTCGGATCTCCACCTCTTCCGCCAATGTCTTAAGACATATTTATTTCAGCAAGCCGGCCTAGGATAGCCCCCCGTCTCTGACTTTTAAAAATAAATTATAATTTGGGAAGGTTTTTAACATGGGTTTTAGCACGGGTTAACTAATTTAATATATTTTAACTGATATTTATTGTATTTTGTGGTTTTAATAATGCCTGTGCGCCGCCCTGGGTCCTAACAAGGAGAAGGGCGGGGTATAAATGTAATAAAATAAATAAATAAAATAAATACAAAAACAGTTTAAAATGAATTAAATTAGGGTCTGTGCTAAAAATTTGGATTAGAAATTAATTTTTAGACAAACACAAAACATAAAACATAAAGCCATCTTCCAGTTACCTACGGTGTGTCGGTTGGTTACAAAACTTTGTGTATCCTCTCCATAGTCCTCACAATTTATATAAAATCTCATATTCTCAATCTAGTATACAT
This sequence comes from Rhabdophis nuchalis, assembly GCA_039707465.1. NCBI lineage: Eukaryota > Metazoa > Chordata > Lepidosauria > Squamata > Natricidae > Rhabdophis > Rhabdophis nuchalis. The sequence continues at coordinate 22,675,588 of CM077657.1, read as the reverse complement.
TATTATCATAATTAATCATTTATTTGACTATAACTATTATTACTTCATTTTATGCGAGGTATTCTAAATTTCAAATTAATTTATATTATAATTCATTACATCATCCTCAAATCCATCAAATAGTAATACATCTTTAGGTTACATTCTGTATCATTCCATTATTCTTGTATTGTAAAATTCTCTGGTATATTTCATTTCCATGTTCTTTTGTGTAACCATTGATAAAATAAGTCCCATATCTTATAAAATTGTTTATCTTCTTGTTCTCTAATTTCAAATGTCAATTTGCTCATTTCAGCACCTTCCATTATTTTCTGAATAACTTCCTCCTGCGTTGGAATTTCTCATTTTTCCAATTTTTGAGATATTTTTACTGGGGATTTTACCGGAAATATACAGTAGAGCAGGGGTCTCCAACCTTTGCAAATTTAAGTCTGAAGGACTTCAGCTCCCAGACTTCTCCAGCCAGCAAAGCTTTGCTGGCTGGAGAATTCTGGGAGCTGAAGTCCTTCAGACTTAAAGTTGCAAAGGTTGGAGACCCCTGCAGTAGAGGATTGAAATATTGTAAATGTGTTAACAGTGGCTAGATTTGTATTTGCAGGATAAATTTTGCAATAATGCCCGATTGCTTTGCTTTCTGGAGACATGGCAGCTCTCTAAAGATAGCCAGGAAAGTTATTACTGTAAATGAGCAGAAAACTCAGCATTGGTTTATTGCAAAACTCCTTTTTGCCCGATGCTCAGTAAGCCTTTAAAAATCCAGCTGTTGGAAAAGGGAGGTGGAATGGACACTTAGGGTCTGCTCTAAGGAGCAACGTCTGCCCATTTTCTGATTTACTCACTCCAGCTGCTCCCGGTCGCAAGTTGACCTCTTTGTCAATTCAATTCAATTCAATTTATTTGACTTATTAACCGCCCCTCTCCCCGAAGGGACTCGGGGCGGTGCACAGGAAATATAAAAACACAATATATCACAGAATAAATACATAAATACTTAAAACTATATTAAATTAACACCCTGTGCTAAAATCTACCCCATTAAAACTAATCCATAAAATCCAATGTACGAATTTCTCTGCTAAAAAACTAAGGCTAGGTACAGTTGGTTAGGCCAGGCCGGCCTGTTGGAAAAAATAGGTTTTTAGTTGCTGGCGGAAGGAGAGGAGGTCCGTGATAGATCTAAGTTCGGGGGGTAGGTCCTTCCAGAGGGTATGGCCGGCCACAGAGAAGGCCCTTCCCCTGGGCGTCACCCGCTGGCATTGCCTAGTGGACGGCACCCGGAGAAGTCCCTCTCTGTGGGAGCGAATCGGCCGAAGGGATGTGTGGGGTAGGATGCGATCCCGCAGATAACTAGGTCCCGTGTCATGGAGCGCTTTGAAGATGGTAACCAGCACCTTGAAGCGCACCCGAAAGACCACAGGCAGCCAGTGCAGCTCGCGCAGGAGCGGTGTTACGTGGGAATACCTAGAGGTACCCAATATTGCCCGCGCGGCTGCATTCTGAACTAGCTGTAGTCTTCGGGTGCACCTCAAGGAGAGCCCCATGTAGAGAGCGTTACAGTAGTCCAGACGGGATGTCACGACAAGATCTCAACTACCCACCTTAAAACTCTGGATAGAGCTTGATTTCCCAGCTTCTTTTAAAGTCGTGTTCACCCAATTTACAATGATGTCGTCGTTGGCTTTCTGACCATCTCCGAGGTCCTCCAGAACATTCAGGGTGTACCTGGACAAAGGAGACGCGGAAAAGTTACTCAGCACGCAAAACCTGAGGAAAGTCTCGGAGGGAACATCTCGGTGTGTTTGAACCCCCGAGAACTGTAGGTTTCTCACGGAGGGCTAAGTGGTATGGAGGCGAGGATACCTTCTCATCAACTGCCAGACTAAAGCCAGGGTGAGGGTCGGGTTCCCGTCGTTGAGATCCTGTCCACCAATGCCAACCAAGGAAAACTTGGCGGGATGCTTTCCTAGCTCAACCGCATAGTTGCAGTTTTCCAGCTGTTTGGCGAGATAGAAGGAGATTGGAGGAGAGAGAGGAGGGAGAGGGAGAGAGACAGAGAGAGAGATCATAGTTAAGTCTTGGGTGGGGCCAGGAAGCTGCCTTAGTGGTCTTCTTTTCAACCCTCATAGCCAGGAGACTTTGGAGCTTGAAATGCCCCAAAGTGTTCTGACCGAGGCTTCTTCCCAAGAGCATGAAGCCAACTCCTGGTCCCGACAAAAACCCTTTTTATTAATTGACTCTGAATTCTGCTCATTCACATCCAGCAAAGTCTTTTGAGGGAGGATTTACAGTCACAGACCTTCTCTGGCTTGGAGAGCTGCCAGGACGATAGCCGTAAAACTTGGCAAGGAGTCTCAGAGAGTCACGAGCCAATGAAACAAACTAATGGTCTCCTGCAAACTCCACTCCCCTTTCGCTCCTCTTTGATCTCCTCTGGGAGGGGCCATTCATCGTCCCCCTGTGGCCTTCCTCCCAAGTCGACCCCTGTTCTTTAGCTCTTCCCTTCATCTGGCAACTCTGTGCATGCGCACACTGGGACCAGGCTCCAGATGTTCGTGTGCCTCACTGATGTCTGACTCCGAAGGTAGCTGATGACTGTCAAGATGGCCCTGGCCCCCTCTCTGCCTCCGACACAGAGCCCTCCTCAGAGCCTTCCCCAGACTCCAGGACTGGCCCTTCTTCCTCCCCAACCCTCCTCACTGTCCGAATCTGCTGCCAGCTCTGCTGACCGCTGGTGGGCCACAACACAAAGCTAGTCTTTTCTATAAGCCAAGCAAGGTCTTTGGCCCTAATGAGAGGCTCTGATTTCAAGGAATGCAATGGGGGAAATCGGCACTTTGGCCCAATCCTGCGTGGAGGGAAGAGCGGGCGTCAGCTATCAGCTGCAGTATTTGGGTCAGCATCCAGAACTCCTTCACCCGCATGGGCTAAAGCAGAGGTCTGCAAAGTCGGCTCTTTTAAGACTGGTGGACTTCAACTCCCAGAATTCCCCAGCCAGCATAGCTGGCTGGGGAATTCTGGGAGTTGAAGTCCACCAGTCTTAAAAGAGCCGACTTTGCAGACCCCTGGGCTAAAGCAACAGGATTTCCCTGAACTGAACTGAAGATGGCTAGTTGAGAAACCCCCAGGCTCCAGCACCTTCTTCATGTTGGCCCCAAGTTTCGGGTATGGAGGTCTGTTGACTTTGTTCCAGTCTACGGGGACCTTGATCTTCTCGTAGAGCTGCAAAATCACCAGGGCATCTTGGAGGTCGCTAGAAGAGGAAACAGAAATCTGCTCACGGAGAAGTTCAGTTTTGAGGGGGCGGGAAGGACCCGAGGACGGATGGGATCCTGGTCATGTGACCCGGGCCTCCGGAAAGGAAGCCCGACGTACCCGTAGAGATGATTGACATGAGGGTTGACACCCAGAGAATTCATCCAGTTACGGAAGGTCCTTTCTTCACGGGTTTCACCTAAGATAACAAAGAGATGCTCTTGAAGGAATCTGCCTTTGCTTCTCTACGCATAGACAACCCCACAGACACAAGGCTAAAGCAGATGTCCTCAAAATGCTGAGAGACCAGAGAGCAGAAGTCCTCAGTCCACAAAGATGCAAAGATAGCTTCCTTCCTTTCCTTTCTTCCTCCCTTCTTCCTTCCTTCCTTTCCTTTCTTCCTCCCTTCCTATTTCCTTCCTTCCTTTCGCCTTCCTTTCCTTCCCTCCCTTCTTCATTCCTCCCTCCCTACTTCCTTCCTTTCCTTCCTCCCTTCCTTTCCTTCCTTCCTTTCCTTTCTTCCTCCATTCCTTTTTCATTCCCTTCCTTCCCTCCTCCCTCCCTCCCTTCTTCCTTCCTTTCCTCCTCCTCTCTTCCTTCATTCCTTCTTTCCTCCCTCCCTTTCTTTCCCTCCCTTCTTCCTTCCTTTTCTCCTCCCCTCTTCCTTCATTCCTTTACTTCTTTCCTCCCTTCCTTTCCTTTCTTCCCTCCCTTCTTCCTTCCTCCCTTCCCTTCCCTCCCTTCTTCCTTCCTCCCTTCCCTCCCTTCTTCCTCCCTCCCTCCCTTCCTTTCCTTCCCTCCATTCTTCCTCCCTTCCTTCTCTTCCTCCTCTCTCTTTCTCTCTCACCCACCCTCCCCTTAATCACCCAGCAGAAGAAACCTCTCACCTTCTAGCAATGTCCAGTCGATGTCTTGGTTTTCAGGCTTGGTGAGGGCTGGGTACTTGTTGAACAAGTTGGCCACGAAGGCCAAATTGAGCTTGGGGTTGCCGCTTACAACATCTGCTGGGGTAACAAACTGTCGACAGCCCAGCCGATCTGCTTGCTGGAGCATGCACTCGGCCCTCTTGAGGTCATCTTTCTCCTACAGGAGAACGTTGGGTTAGAGCAGGGGTGTCCAAGCTTGAGAACTTTAAGACTTGTGGACTTCAACTCCCAGAATTCTGGGAGTTGAAGTCCACAAGTCTTAAAGTTCCCAGGTTTGGACACCCCAGGGTTAGAGGAAGCCACTACTGTGGGAGAAGTCTTTTCAAAGGCAGGCTCTGAGATCTGGGAGGCCTCAGGCACTCCACAGGGACGTGAAGACAGCTGCCAGGATCAGGCTCTGAGGTGGCCATCTTGATTTCTTTTCATGCCCCTCCCCCCTCCTTTGAGATGTTCTTCACAGAAGGAGTTCCCAATGAAGAGAACCATCCTAGGCCAGCATGGAAACTCCTTCTACAAGGCCTTCAAATAAAGAATTCAATGCATTTTGACAGTGAAAATTAACCAGATTGTGCTTGGGGAAGGTTTCCCAAGCGTTGCTTGATGGAGCGAATGCTTGAAACCAGAAGACCATGAGAGACCTTGGGAGGAACGCTCTAATCACCACAATTGCTGCCCATTGACATCATTGGGGAGGGGGGGGGGAATGCAGCTTCCATTGAGGATGAGTAGAATGGTAGTTCCAAGGTCCCCAGCAAGCCACCAAGACCCATACTCACGTTGAAGCCTGACATGTTGATGTTGATTTGTGGTTCTCCTTCCTTCTGTCCTTTGGGTGAAATTTGGTTGAGGAGATGAAAGTAGGCTCTGGAATCCTGGAGGAGGCAGAACCAGACAAAGGTTAGATGAGAGCAGGGTCTTTCCGCTTTGAGATGGGGGGGGGGACTTCAACCCCCAGAATTCCCCAGCCAGCCTGAAGTTGAGAAAGACTGCAGGAGAAGCAGATGAGCTTTTGTCAGCCCATGCTACGAATCAATCCCACGCGACGTAACATGGCAATCAGAAGGAGGAAGCGTTCCTGTACCTTGACAGAGTTATGGAAGTCGGAAAGCTTGCAAAATCAAAAGAGAAAAAGCCAAAGGAGAGAGAGAGAGAGAGAGAGAGAGAGTCCGGACAGCATAGGAGAGAAGAGAATGAAGAAGGTTAGATGGACAATAATCTGGGCTGAGAGAAGGCGAAGGATGCACGTCACTTATTGCAGACCAAACTCCCTGGAGGAGCATTCAACTCCCAGCCCCACCTTCCCAAGTGGAAGACTAGCGTGGACCTCCTCCCACCGAGACCTCCAATACCTTTATCTCGGAGCTGAAGTTGTTGATCTTGTGCCACCCGGCGCTCTCCAGGTGGTAATTGGCCCATCGCAGGAGAAGCTCTTCTGGAGACAACTTCATCAGGTCCTCCAAAGTCTCCCCGTCACACAGCAAGGCAGCCAATGCTGAAAAGGGGGAGAGAGGAAGTCTTACGATACGATACAATAGCAGAGTTGGAAGGGACCTTGGAGGTCTTCTAGTCCAACCCCCTGCCTAGGCAGGAAACCTATACCATTTTAGACAAATGGCTATCCAACGTCTTCTTAAAGACTTCCAGTGTTGGGGCATTCAGAACTTCTGGAGGCAACTTCTGTTCCACTGATTAATTGTTCTAACTGTCAGGAAATTCCTCCTCAGTTCTAAGTTGCTTCTCTCCTTGATTAGTTTCCACCCATTGCTTCTTGTCCTGCCCTCTGGTGCTTTGGAGAATAGTTTGACTCCCTCCTCTCTGTGGCTCACCCTGAGATATTGGAAGACTGCTATCCTGTCTCCCCTGGTCCTTCTTTTCGTTAAACTAGACATCCCCAGTTTCTGCATCCATTCATCGTATGTTTTAGCCTCCAATCCCCTGATCCTCTTTGTTGCTCTTCTCTGCACTCTCTCTAGAGTCTCCACATCCTTTTTACATCATGGTAACCAAAACTGGATGCCGTATTCCAAGTGTGGCCTTCCCAAGGCCTTATAAAGTGGTATCAACCCTTCACATGATCTTGATTCTCTCCCTCTGTTGATGCAGCCTAGAACTGGGTTGGCTTTTTGGGCAGCTGCTGCCCACGGCTGGCTCCTATTTAAATGGTTGCCCACTAGGACTCCAAGATCTCTTTCACAGTTGCTTCTACTGAGCCAGGTACCACCTATACCGTACTTGGGCATTTCGTTTTTCTTGCCTAAAAGTAGAACCTTCCTTTTTTTCACCACTGAATTTCATTTTGTTAGATAGTGCCCAATGTTCTTACTGCAGCCCCCCCCCCCCCATTTCATGGTTCACCCTCCCCAAGGAAGATGCTTCATTTGTCTCTTCAGCTGATGTAAACCCTCAGGTGCCCCAAGAGATCCTGGAGGCTTCCATGCAGAGGTCTCTTCATTGCCTCCCCACCACTGCAAAAGCCAGGACTGGGCTGAAGCTGAGAGGTCAACTGGTCCAAAACCAACCCATAAGTCTGCAGGGCCAAGGGTGGGTTTGGACAGGGGTCTGCCTGGCCAAGTCTTTGACCACTCCAGCAGGCTGGCTCCCAAACTCATCCAGGGAAATCAATTGAAGGCTAAGCGGTTTATTAGAATTCTTTCAAAATTGCCTCTGCTGAATCTTAATCCTTAGATTTGATCTCTTAACTTTATTTACGAGGGAAGCAAATTAATGACTTTGAGGGTTAAGTCCTTGGCAGATGTTTTTCTCTCTCTCTCTCTTTCTATCATGCTGGATTATGAAACCAAAATAAGGTCAAATAAGGGTTTTAATTTATGGGACGTATAAACCCCTCTATTCAATGGAGCCAAGAGAGACGGTGCCTATTTTGGTATCCTAAAAGCAAACGTCTCCAGTCAAAAGCTTGGCCTTTGGAAAACAAAACTTATAATCTTATTCTCCCTTAGAAAGAAAGAAGATAGATACTGGGCACTTCCGAACTAGGAAATACTTTGGCTTAACTGATGGTTAAATATCTATTTAGACCAGCGCATTTCAAATGTGGCAACTTTGTGTGGACTCCAGCTCCCAGAATTCCCCCTGCTGGCTAGGGGATTCTGGGAGTTGAAGTCCACACCTCTTAAAGTTGCTAGGTTTGAGGAATGGCCCATGTGGGCATCCTGCGGGCATATCCCATTCCTTGCACTGGGCTTAAATAAATGTTGAGCCCAACTCTCTCGCCATCCCGTTCCTTGCGTATCCCGTCCTATAACTTTCCCCCATCCAAGGCTAGTCCAGAGCAAGAAGATAAGCAATTTTACAAAGTATGGGATTTGTTTTATCAGTGGTTAGATAAGAAGACATGGAAATGAAAAGTGTTGGAGAATATTTCTCAGCATTGTAATAGCAATTGTAGGAGAAAGGTGATGTTATAAAGACATCTTTCGGGTGCGCTTCAAGGTTTTGACGACCATCTTCAAAGCGCTCCATGGCTCGGGACCTAGTTACTTGCGAGACCGCCTCCTGCCCCATACATCCCTTAGACCGATACGCTCCCACAGAGAGGGCCTTCTCAGGGTGCCGTCGGCCGGACAATGCCGTCTGGCGACACCCAGGGGAAGAGCCTTCTCTGTGGCGGGCCCTGCCCTTTGGAACGACCTACCCCCTGAACTTCGCACCATCTCCGACCTCCGCCTCTTCCGCCACTGTCTAAAGACACATTTCTTTCATCTAGCCGGCCTAGCGTAACCTCTGCAATTGACTATTTTAGACAGTTTTAAATTTTGGGGGATTTTAATTTGGTTTTAGCACAGGACGGTTATTAAATAAGTTTTTTAATTTTTTTATTGATTTTGTATGTATTTTAAAATTCCTGTGCGCCGCCCTGGGTCCGTTTGGAGAAGGGCGGGGTATAAATTTAATAAAATAAAATAAAAAAATAAAAATCTCGATGTTAAATAGATTAACAATGAAGTGAGGGAAGATTGGTATAGACACGAATTCAATATTTTGAATACTTTGTTTAAAAACGAAGGACATTGGTGGCTGAATATATGAAATGGAAGGATAATAATGAAGACATGTGTAGCTGATGGATGATTTGTGATAATATGTAAAGTATAGAAAGTAATGATGCATAGTTATGAACTGATGGAAACCTCCTGCATATTTGTATTGTAAAATTAATTGAATGAGATAGGTGATGTAAAGTTATATTGCTACTAAATGAATAATTAAGGATGTAAGGGAATGATCTTTGTTTAAACTGAAGGAATATTAATTGTAACTGAACATATGATGCATAAGGACAGGGATGTATTTATCTATATTGGATGGATATTTAGTGACTGCATATGCAATTGAAATATGGAAGCACAAAAATATTGTAACCAAACGACATGAGGATGTTATAAGCTTGTATGTTTTGTTTGTTTTGTTATGTGTAAAAAAAATAGGGACTGGAGACTAAAACATATGAAGAACGGCTGCAGGAGCTGGGTATGTCTAGTTTGATGAAGAGAAGGACCAGGGGAGACATGATAGCAGTGTTCCGATATTTCAGAGGGTGCCACAACGAAGAGGGAGTCAAACTATTCTCCAAGGCACCTGGGGGTAGGACAAGAAGCAATGGGTGGAAACTAATCAAGGAGAGAAGCAACTTAGAACTAAGGAGAAATTTCCTGACAGTTAGAACAATTAACCTCTGGAACAGCTTGCCTCCAGAAGTTGTGAATGCCCCAACCCTGGAAGTCTTTAAAAAGATGTTAGATAGCCATTTGTCTGAAATGGTATAAGGTTCCTGCCCACGCAGGGGGTTGGACTAGAAGACCTCCAAGGTCCCTTCCAACTCTGCTATTGTATTGTATTGTAAATGGCTAGCCCAGCCATGCTCCAGCCCATTCCATGCCCTCCGCAGCCCACAGTGGACATGGGCACCGTGGCACAACCCTTGACAATTGAACAACCTGGCAGCAGAGGCCCCGGCGAGCTTCCCCTTACCTTCATTTTTGCTGAGTTCAATGTCAGCAAACAAGCCGATCTTAATGATCTGCCAGAGGAGGCCGAGGACCAGGTGGGGCTTCCCTTCCCTTAAGTCCTCGGCTCCAATGTTGACCACGTGGCATCCGATGGCGGAAGCAGAATTCAGAGCCAAATTCAGATTTTCCTGCAAACGGAGAAGAAGCCTTTTCATAGGAAGTCACCGGCTGGTCTTGAGGCCATGAGAGTCAGCCTACAGCGGTCATGGATCTGTTCCACACCAACACACACACACACACACACACACACACACACACTGAGGGGCATGAAACAAACGTGCCTCCCAGACCAAAATATTTAAAATTCCCTGCCTGGCCAACCTTGAACGGGGAGATAGCCAGCTGGAAAGAACAGAGAAATAAATGGGTGGCTTTCTCACTGCCAGAACAAGATAAGGCTTGAGGCGCCAGTAAATGATCAAGAGAGGAGAGGAGAGGAAAGAAAAAGAGGGAAGAGGGAAGAAGGAGGAAAGAGAAAGGGAAGAAAAAGAGGTAGGGGAAAAAGAGAAGACAGGAGAGAGAGGGGGGGGGAGAGGGAGAGAGAGAGAGAGAGAGAGAGAGAGACTCCAATTGAAAAGCTTCTGAGAAGTTTTCCCGCTTGGAAAGAGGCCAAAACGCAGCCTTGGTCCCGTCTTCCTCTTTGATTGCGATTAATATTTACTGAGCGACATCTCTTCTGTTGGGGAAGAGGTTCTGCTTTCAACCTCCAACAAAGAGGCAGCACAAAAGCCTCTTTGAATAATTGAAAGCCAACAAAACCCATCCCTTCTCCTAGCCGCCGTCCCCCACTCCTCAACCCCCTTGGACCACGAACAGACCCAGCCTTCTGGAAGCTGTGGGGAGAGGAGACCATGGGAAAACAAAGGAACTCGCCCCCCCATCCGCACCTGAATTATGAATGGGGTGAGCTTCTTCTTGTTGATGGCTCGCTCATCGATGGTGTCGGGAACGGAGAGATTGATCATTTTGCTGCAGGGAGGCAACAAGGAAAATGGACACACAATCCGCAGGGTTAAAGAGAAAATGGAGAATTGGCCTCCCTCTTCGCCGGGTGGGGGGTGTCTTCTGGTGCCCACCTCCCGTCCCCATGGGCCTTGCCCTCCCCCCCCCACCAGATAGGAGACTCACCACAAGACGATCCCGTCCCCCACGGCTTTGAAGAGGTCATCTGTGTTTGGGTTCATGGGAATGACATGCTTGCAATCCTGGTCGTTTTCCAAAGCTTTGTTGATCCAGTTGACAAAGGCATATTTCTCCTCCTCTGAAGAAGGGAGAAGTTCGGAGATTCACACTCAAGGGACACCAGTGGGGAAACCCACCAAGGCTGCAGCTCAAACCACCACTCCCTGGCACCTAGGTAGGGGTGGGAGTAGTGTGGGATGGGTTACAAAGGTTTGCCAAGGCGAGAGAATAGATATGAGACTCAACGGCAGGTCTCCCCTTGAAGAGGGAAGAGTGGGGTTCGCCTTGCAACGCCATGCCCTCCACCTTGCCCCGAAGCCTCGGTGGCGCAGTGGTTGGAGTGCAGCACTGCAGGCTACTTCAGCTGACTGCTAGGTGCAGTTCGCCAGTTCAAATCTCACCGGCTCAGGGTTGACTCAGCCTTCTGTCCTTCCAAGGTGGGTCAAATGAGGACCCAGATGGTTGGGGGCAGGAGGCTGACTTTGTAAACTGCTTAGAGAGGGCTGAGAAGCACTGTGAAGGCGGCATATAAGTCTGCCTACCGCCAGGAGTTCAATTCTCACCAACTCAGCCTTCCATCCTTCCAAGGTGGGTCAAATGAAGACCCAGATGGTTGGGGGCAAGAGGCTGACTCAATAAACCGCTTAGAGAGGGCTGTAAAAGCACTGTAAAGTGATATATAAGTCTAAGTGCTATCGCTAACTCTGCCCACTCTCAGGAGTTCGATCCTGACTGGCTCCAGGTTGACTCAGCCTTCCATCCTTCCGAGGTGGATAAAATGAGGACCCAGATTGTTGGGGGCAAGAAACTGACTCTGTAAACCGCTTAGAGAGAGCTGGAAAGTGTTGTGAAGGTGGCATATAAGTCTAAGGGCTATGGCTATTACCCTCCACGTCCCCTGGGACACCCCTTGATCAATGCTGCATTAATTACAGATAGTCCTCATGGCCACAATTGGAACCAAAGTGGTTTTTTGACCAGAAACCATTATAACTTTGAAGGTAGTTCAACAAATGCTCAGTTGAAGACTACCTGTATTAGAAAAATCCTGAGACAGATTTTCTCTCTACTCTGGACCACTCAAGAACCACAGACCTAATGGATTTTAGGATATTGGGTCTGTCAAGGAAGGTGGAGGAGAAAACCAACTGGCTTAACCATTGGGACTTTGGCCACCAAGGGCACCTTGGTGGTGTGGTCTACAGAAGACCTTTGGGCCATTGTGAGAACTTCATGGCAGCTGTAGGAAGGGCAGAAGAGGGCCTGGCAGGGCCAGGTGGGGAGATGAAGCTCCCAGGCAGCACCTGAGTATGAGTGTTGGGTGCCTTCGCTGGACAGCTCCGAAGTGCCCCCGATGGCGCAGATGCCTTCCTTCCGGTTGATGGCTTTGCGGAAGGTCTTGGCCACGTCGCTGCTTTTCACTTCTTGGAAGATCTGCGAGTGTAAACGTGCACAATTATTTCAGGGACTTGGGGAAGCATCTGAAGATGGATGGGGTAAGCCCCAACAAGGCGTTGGCCTTGCTTCACAGTTGCCCAAGTCTACCTAGCCAAGATCTAGTAGAATCCTGGGATACAAATCCAGAATACGTTCTGGGAGAGGAGAGGACGTGGGCATCACACCAGTCCTGAAGACTCCTCTGAGGGACTAGGGGTGCCGTGATAGCAGTCGTCCGACATCGGAGGAATGGCCACAAAGAAGAGGGGGTCAACCTATTCTCTAAAGGGAAGCAATGCATGGACACTAATCAAGGAGACAACCAACCGAGATGTGAAGAAAACATTCCTGACAGTTGGAAAAATTAATCAGCGGAAGGACTTGTCTCAAGAAGTTGGGGGGGGGGGCTCCACGGCTAGAGATTTTAAAGAAAAGTTTGGAGAGCCATTTGCAATAAGGTCTCCTACCTTGTGGAGGGGGTTGGACTAGAAGTCCTCCCAGGTCCCTTCCAACTCTTGTATTCTGTTATTCTTTGGGGTTTCAGCAGCAGAGATACAGGAGCCCAGAGGTGGAGCCTTTTAGAAGGTCTTGGATTACTCCACCGTAATTTAATTCTGAGGGACCACCCCACCCCACACCCCACCCCGGCCGATTTGCTGGCTCGGAGCTTTCTCTGCTCTGCTGCTTTCAACATTGTTTTGGTGCTTAACACATTTTAGCTCTGTCCAGAAAATGGCTACAACAGGTGGTAGAATGATAGGGTGAATGAATGCATGGATGAAGGGCTGAAGGAAGGAAAGTTGGGTGGTTCCCCCAGGAGAAGCCGCTGCCCAGAAATTGGGGGGGATCTGAGGACTAACGCCAGGGGGGTTTCCATCCTTACGTAAACAAACTCTTCAAAGCTGATCTTCCCATCCTTGTTCTTGTCTCCATCGATCATCAGCTTCTGAATGATCTCTCGGACTTTGTACCCTGGGAGGGGAAGGTTGGCTTCCTTGAAGAGTTCGTGCAGCTCATAATCACAGATGAAACCGTTGCTGTTGAGATCTTGGGAGGTGGAAGAGAAAGAGAGATCGGGAAAAATCAGGAACAAGGCAGAGGGTCTGATCTCAAGCCCACCCTAAAGCCTACACCCTACCGCAGGGGTCCCCAACCTTTGCAACTTTAATAATAATAATAATAATAATAATAATTTAATTTGTAGACCGCTCCCTCTCCCCATAGGGACTCGGAGCGGTGCACAGGAAGAATAAAAACAACAAGTATACAAACATATTTAAAAACAGATTAAACCTTGTTCCTGTGCTAAAAATTCCCCATTAAAACTAAAACTAAACTAAACTAAAATTCCCAATAAATTAAGTATAATAAAACCCCATAGAGAGAGACTACCCTAGGCCGGCCAAGCAGAAAAGATGTGTTTTTAATTTTAGACGGAAGGAGCGGAGGTCCGTGGTCGTTCTAATGTCGAGGGGAAGGTCGTTCCAGAGGGCTGGGCCTGCCACAGAGAGAGCCCTTCCCCTGGGCGCCGCCCGCTGACAAAGTCTAGTGGACGGCACCCAGAGAAGTCCCTCTCTGTGGGAGCGAATCGGCCGTGAGGATGTATGAGGCAGGATCCGATCCCGCAGATAGCTAGGTCCCGAGCCATGGAGCGCTTTAAAGATGATGACTAGCATCTTGAAGCGCACCCGGAAGACGACAGGCAGCCAGTGCAGCTCGCGCAAGAGCGGTGTTATGTGGGTAAACCTTGAGGTTCCCATAATTGCTCGCGCGGCTGCATTCTTGACCAGCTGAAGTCTCCGGGTGCACCTCAAGGGGAGCCCCATGTAGAGAGAGTTACAATAGTCCAGTCGGGATGTCACGAGCGCATGAGTGACTGTGCGAAGGGCGTCCCGATCCAATAGGGGGCGCAATTGGCGAACCAGGCGAACCTGGTAAAACGCCCTCCTGGCCACGGCTTTAAGTCTGAAGGACTTCAGCCAGGGGAATTCTGGGAGTTCTAGTGTAACGGGTGAAAAGCAAGCAGAGTACTAGAAAATGTTTATGATTGCAAAAATAAATAAATAAAAACAAATGAGGTTCCTGGGAAACGGGTCGAAGCCAAATGCATCAGGGCCCGATTCTGGCACGAGCAGAACTACTTACCAACTTTGGAGAAGGCCTCCCTGAGCTCCTCCAACTCATCTTTGGATATCTGTGTGGTGTTAGCCATCTTTGCGCATTAACACAACACCTAAACAAAAGAGAAGGAGGGGGGGAGAGAGACAGAGAGAGAGGGAGAGAGAGAGGAACCCCAATAAGTTAGGAACTCAAGACCACATCCAGTAAGATTCATTCCGCCAGCACAAAGGACCGATTGATTTTGCCAGGGTTGTGTTAGTAGGCGGCTAAGGAGTCGCATCTCTCATCTGGCAGGGAGAAATGCTTGAGCCTTCTACGTTACACTGCAGTGAACCCTGAAGACGTGGAGCCACGGCCCACAAAACCTTCTACAGCAGTGGTAGCTTTGCAAAGCTGGCTGGAGAATTCTGGGAGCTGAAGTCCTTCAGACTTAAAGTTGCAAAGGTTGGAGACCCCTGCTTTAAAGCAAAGCTGGCTGGAGAACTCTGGGAGCTGAAGTCCTTCAGACTTAAAGTTGCAAAGGTTGGAGACCCCTGCTTTAAAGCAAAGCTGGCTGGAGAACTCTGGGAGCTGAAGTCCTTCGGACTTAAAGTTGCAAAGGTTGGAGACCCCTGCTTTAAAGCAAAGCTGGCTGGAGAACTCTGGGAGCTGAAGTCCTTCGGACTTAAAGTTGCAAAGGTTGGGGACCCCTGCTTTAAAGCAAAGCTGGCTGGAGAACTCTGGGAGCTGAAGTCCTTCAGACTTAAAGTTGCAAAGGTTGGAGACCCCTGCTTTAAAGCAAAGCTGGCTGGAGAACTCTGGGAGCTGAAGTCCTTCAGACTTAAAGTTGCAAAGGTTGGAGACCCCTGCTTTAAAGCAAAGCTGGCTGGAGAACTCTGGGAGCTGAAGTCCTTCAGACTTAAAGTTGCAAAGGTTGGAGACCCCTGCTTTAAAGCAAAGCTGGCTGGAGAATTCTGGGAGCTGAAGTCCTTCGGACTTAAAGTTGCAAAAGTTGGAGACCCCTGCTTTAAAGCAAAGCTGGCTGGAGAACTCTGGGAGCTGAAGTCCTTCAGACTTAAAGTTGCAAAGGTTGGGGACCCCTGCTTTAAAGGGTATTTTAACCAGGCGTTCGTATATTCTATGCCTCTCTGAAATAATATTTTTTTTAAAATTAAATTAATTTAAGAGGACGGAGATCCTGAGCACCCTTCGAGGAGAGGAGGCGGTCTAGAAATCTAATTAAATAAATAAATAATATAACCCAGCTGGGGAAGGGAGGAAGGGTGGCTGGATAGAGAAGCAAAACTGACCCAAGGCCAGGCCGAAGGGTTTCAGGGTCTTAAGAGGGAGGTCTTTCCTCCTTCCTCCCTTGGGAGCAGTAACTATCCAGGATTAAAGCTAGCCACCCCCTTGGCAAGGAACCAACTCCTCCCCAGGTCCAGACTGAAGTCTACCTGGCTAAGCCACCTGGTGAAAAGTTGGAGGAAACTCACAAAAAAACCGGATGCAAAGTCAACACAGGAGGGCGACCGTGGAAAAGGCGCTCAGAAGAGCAACAAGGACCATCACACGGCGGAAGCTGCTTGGTGGGAGGAAGCCCAGGGAACACCCCCCTCCCTGTTTGCGGCACAGTCCTCCCCCCCACATTTTCCCCAGCTGCAAGCCATCCAGCGCAATGACAACGTTTGCAGCCCGGAGAATCACCGGCTCCACCAGTTGGCCTGGTCTCCTCGTTGGGGGTGGCTACCTGACATTCCCTCCCTTCCTTGGGCGGGCAGGCTGCTTCACCTCTGACCTGGAGCCATTCTGTTTTTCCGCAGTGGGGGGGGGGGGCATTTTCCTGTCCTTAGGCCCATTTTTCTTCTAGACAAACAAGCAGGGAGTGAGGGGTGTTGAACCATCTCCTACTTTCCTGCAGCAGCCCGAAGGGATGAGCCGTTTCCTTGTTTGCTCAATTCTCTCTACGCCAAAAATGACACTCGCTCGTCGCTGTTTTATAGCCCAGGCTTTGCGCCCGGCGTGAAATTATCCCCTTCGAAAAAGGCGCGAAGCATCAGGCTGGCCCCAAGCTCAATTTTGGGAAACGGGACTAGAATTTGCCACTTTACGAAACTGCCGGCCATCTGTCTAACCCGTCTTTTGCTGATGAGATGGTGACGTCTTTAAGCTTGTTCCCTAATTAGTTAAGTGTTGCTTTTACTAGTAGGAGTAAACCCTGAGTTCAGAGAACGCCCAGGCGGGAGGACAATCTGGAGGAAGTCGCCAGCCTCAATGACGTCAGCCTGACTCAGGCCGGACCCACCAAAAGCCACACCAGAAGCTGCAGGAGATGCAGGATGAGGTCAACAGGCAGAGATCCATCTCTACCTCCTGAAGAACTCTGAACTTTCCCATTGGGGTTTGGGGGTTGGGTACCCCAAGTAGGAGCCCTGCCAGGAGAGGGCAGAGGCTGCTGTTCCCAGCCTCGGCTCTACTTTGGGAAGTTTTCCAGACTTGGGGTTTGGGAAACTTTCTGGGGGTACTGTGCTCTTTTGTTGCAGGTCGCCTAGTGGCGTTGACATTTGCAGGCGCCTGAGTGAGACCAGCTTAAAGGGCATCGAAAGGTCACTTGGGGAGAAGGTCATGCTTCCATGCTGGAAAGGAGCTGGATGGCATCTGGATTTTTGCAGAAATGGAAGGCAAAGTGAACTATGAGGTCTCGTAGCAGAGAAGGAGCGTATTGAGTCCAGGTTTCCCAAACTTGGCCGTTTGAAGATGGGTGGAACTTCAACTCCCAGAATTCTGGAAGTCCGCCCATCTTCAAGTGGCCAAGGTTGGGAATCCATCAATCAATCAATCAGAATAAAGCTAGAAGGGACCTTGGAGGTCTTCTAGTCCAACCCCCTATTCAAAAAAGTAACATATTTTTCAGAGTGTAAGACGCACCCTTTCTCCTCAAAAACGAGGGTGAAAATCTGGGTGCGTCTTATACACTGAATAGAAGCATTTTTGGCTTCCTGAAACCCCGGCCCCTTTACAAAAACGGCTGTGCAGAGCCATTAGGAGGCTTCCAGAGTGCTCCTGGGGGCTGGGGAGGGCAGAAATCAGTGAAAAATGGGCTGCTTTTTGCTTGTTTTTGCCCAGCCCCCAGCCCTACTCTACAAGCCTCCTCAAGGCTATTCATGCCCTCTTTTTGTTTGACCAAAAACGGGCCAGTTTTCGCAAAAAATGGGCCGTTATTGGGAGGTTTGCGGAATGCAAAAACCTTTTTAAAAAATTTGCCTCTTTAAAATCTGGGTGCGTCTTATACTCCGAAAAATATGGTAACTCTCTTCTTAAAGGCTTCCAGTGATGAAGCACCCAGAACTTCTGATCCACTGGTTAATTGTCCTCACTGTTAGGAAGTTTCTCCTTAGTTCCAGGTTGCTTCTCTCCTTCATTAGTTTCCATCCGTGGCTTCTTGTCCTGCCCTCAGGTGCTCTGGAGAATCGCCTGACCCCGTCTTCTTTGATCTAGTCCAGGGGTCTGCAAAGTCGGCTCTTTTAAGACTGGTGGACTTCAACTCCCAGAATTCCCCAGCCAGCTATGCTGATCTATGCAGACCCCTGATCTAGTCCAACAATCAAACCTGAATCCGGTCCAACTCCCTGTCTAGAGACGGAATGAATAACTGCAGCCCTGAGACCTACGGCCACCCCTATCGAAGTCTTGGTTCCCAGGCTGATAAAGATCCAAGTTATGGCAACCAATGGCAAATGACGGTCCCCACCATCCGCGAAGGGAGACGCCTCCCCTCTGGGGCACTAGGAGACTGTGAGAAAAACGCCGGGAGAGAGGCTCCACCCTAACATGCGGGAGAGAGATCGTATGTCGGAGCTCCACTGAATAGGGTTTGACTGCTGGCATCTTTGCACACAACAGCCTGCCTTCTCCATAAATCAGATTCAGCTGCTCAGAAGTCAGGCAGAAGCCGCGGCCCCCATCACGAGATGGGCCAAGTAGTGCTGATTATAACAGCACATTTGGAAGGAAGGAAGGAAGGAAGGAAGGAAGGAAGGAAGGAAGAAGGAGGGAGAAAAGGAAGGAGGGAGGAAAGGAAGGGAAGGGGGAGGGAGGGAAAAGAAGAAAGGAAGGAAGGAAAGGAAGGGAGGAAGGAAGAAGGGAGGGAGGAACAAAGAAGAAAGGGAGGGAAGGAAAGGAAAGGAAGGAAGGAAGGAAGGAAGGAAGGAAGGAAGGAAGGAAAGGAAGGAGGAAGGGAGGGAGGGAGGGAGGAAGAAGGGAGGGAAGAAAGGAAGGGAGGAAGAAAGGAAAGGAAGGAAGGGGGAAGGAGGGAGGGAGAAAAAGAAGGACGGAAGAAGGAGAGAGGGAGGGAAGGAAGAAGGGTAGGAGGGAGGGAAGGAAGGACGGAGGGAAGGAAGGAAAGGAGGACGGAGGGAAGGAAGGAAAGGAGGAGGGAGGGAAGGAAGAAGAAAGGAGGGAGGGAGGGAGAGAGAGAGGGAAGGAAGGAAGGAAGGAAGGAAGGAAGGAGGAAGGAAGGAAGGAAGGAAGGAGGGAAGGAAGGGGGACAGTAGTGGTGGAGGGAGAGAATTCCCAACGTGCTGGCAAAGAGAAAGAAAAGCATCTCTCCCCGACCCACCCCCAGCGGCTTCTGCACCAGGCCGCCTTTCAGGGCTCTCTCTTGGGGTCCCTGCCACCACCAGCCTGGGCATCCTCTCCCTTGCCCTCCTCTTGCTCCCAAATCTTGTCCCTGCTGGGCATCCAGTGGGCACTTTCGGGAGGAGAGAACCCAAGAAGCCCTGTCCCGTTTGCCATCACACATCACGACGATGCAGACCGAGTCCCTGCTGAAAACAAGGCCCCCCCTCTGCCTGCAAAACGCCCGTCACTCGCCCGCACAGGATCCACCCCGCCCGTTAGGGGAGCCTGGCGCCTCCGACACCTCTGGGTCAGGATTCCTGGGGCTCCCTGGGACCTTCCAAAGTTCAGGCCTCTCTGGATCTCTTTGATTCCCCCCCCCCCCCCGGATTTCCAGCCTCCCAGCAGCTGCCGCCCATCTTTCACAAGGGAAGCAGCGGCCAGATGTTTTTCCTTACCCGGTACGGCTGACTCACGCGTCCATCTTAGACCTTCTCCAGATGTGCACCACGGCCGTTAACAGCCACTTGCTCCCCCCCCCCCCCAAGCACAAGTCAGCAAACGGGCTGTCTTCCCCAGGCTTTCAAGGGGAAGCCAATCAGAACCAGCCCCCCCTTGGCCTGGTGAGCCCCCCCCCAAGTCTCCCCATGCACAGCAGAAGGAAGGGAGCAACTCTGCTAAACCCCGAGAATTGCACAAACATCCAAGCAGACCTCTCTCTCCCTCCCCCCCCCCCCCCCCCCCCCGGTGTCATTCTGTGTTCATTTCCTCCATCCTCCCATCCGGCAGGCTGGCAGGAAACCCGAGACAGAGACGAAGGCGGAGGAAGAGAGAAGAAAAGTTAAGAGCCCAGACGAAAGGAAGGTTCTCTCTCTCTCTCTCCCTCTCTCTCATTCTCTCTCTCTCTTTCTTCATTCTCTTTCTCTCTCTCATTCTGTCTCTCATTCTCTCTCTTTCATTCTCATTCTCTCTCATTCTCTCATTCTCTCTCTCTCATTCTTCATTCTCTTTCTCTCTCTCACTCTCTCTCTTTCATTCTCATTCTCTCTCATTCTCTCATTCTCTCTCTCTCTTTCTTCATTCTCTCTCTCTCATTCTCTCTCATTCTCTCTCTTTCATTCTCATTCTCTCTCATTCTCTCTCTCTTTCATTCTCTTTCTCTCTCTCTCTCTCTCTCATTCTCTCTCATTCTTTCTCTCACTCACTCATTCTCTCACTCACTCATTCTCTCTCTCTATCTTTCTCTCTCTCTCTCTCTCTCATTCTCACTTTCTCTCTCTCTCTCTCACACACACACACCCTGCACTGCAGCAGAGTGGAGCCAGGCTCGGACCCGGCAGCCCCGAAGCCCCCTTACCTCTCCTGGTGGGACACCTCCCTCCCCCCACCAAGGGAGCAGCTCTCCTCAGCGCAGCCCAAGCCCGAGACGGGCCCTTCTCCCACGCCCCGCACGAGAGCAGCGTTCAATCTGGAAGGCCAGCATTCTTCCCCGCCGTCATTCTAGGCAAGCAAGTCAAAACATTGCCTGCCAGTAAAGGAGGGGAGGCTGCTGCCGCCGTCGGCCCTCTTTGGACTGGAATCGTGCATTACACAGCAAAACTTCAACACTTGTGCAGGAACACACACACACAAACATACACCTTTTACCCACTGCCTCCTCCTCTCCTGCCACAGGCAAATCCTAGGTCCAGCCTGCTGGGAGCAGTGGTCAGTTTTCCCGAAACCTGACCTGCTGGGAAAACCACAGGCATCCTCCCCACCCCCACCCCACCCACCCCCGTCATTTGTGGGCATCCTCAGACGTAAAGGGGTCTATTTCTCCACCTGGCAGCATTTCTCTTTCGGGAGTGGGGCTCCTGGCCCTGGCAAACCCACGGTTTGATTTTTGATTTTGATTTGATTCGTATTTATATACCGCCCTATCTCCCTTGCAGGACTCAGGGTGGTGAACAGGCACTCATAAAATGACAATAAACAACAAATACAATAAAAACGTCTAAAAATGAATTAGCCTGCACTAAAATTTTATTTATTTTATTTTATTTTATTTAAATTTATATCCCGCCCTTCTCCACAGAGGACCCAGGGCGGCGCACAGGAAATTTAAAACATACAAAATACAAAAAATAAATATAATTTAAAATAACTATTAAACAATCCTATTCTATGCTAAAATCAAATTTTAAAATACCAATAAATCCCTATTAAAAGCCAAATTTAAAAACTACGCCGGGCCGGCCGCATGGAATAGATGTGTTTTCAATGCCAGGCGGAAGAGGCGCAGGTCCGCAGTTATACGTAGGTCCGGGGGTGGTGGTAGGTCATTCCAGAGGGCAGGGGCTGCCACAGAGAAGGCTCTTCCCCTAGGAGTCGCCAGCCAGCATTGCACGGCCGACGGCACCCTGAGGAGGCCCTCTCTGTGGGAGCGAACAGGTCGGAGGGAGGTATGTGGTAGGAGGCGGTCCTGCAAGTAACCAGGTCATGTGTGCAAGGAGCCCCCCCCCCCTTCAAGACTTCTCAAGAGGCTCCAAGCGACACCCCCCCCCTGCAGTTCCACGCTCAGGGCTTCCATGGGCCGGAGGAGGGAGCCCCCTCCACACGGCTCTTTCTAGCCCTGGCCCAGACCTCAGTTGCTGCTGCGGCTGCTTCCCAAAGTGGATTCTCACCAAGGGGGGGGGGGGGCGAGGTGTGTGAAAAACCAGGGCTGGCAGGAAAGCGCCCAGCCTCCCTCCAATCCCTCCTGACACCCCCCCTCCCCTCAAAAGCCCTCATGACACCCCCCCTCCCCTCAAAAGCCCTCATGACACCCCCCTCCCCTCAAAAGCCCTCATGACACCCCCCCTCCCCCAAAAGGCCACTTGTGGGTCTGAAGGGGTCCAGAGCAGCCTGAACGTAATTACAACCAATATAACCCGTATAATAACCCATATAGTGGCGGTTGTGTTGGTTGTAACAACAACACTTAGAAACCGGTGGAAAATTAATAGTTAAATTCCCTCCTCTTTGAGGACAAGAATCTCCCTTAGGAAGCAAGTCTCAGCAAGCAGTTGGAGGGAGGCCTTGCCAGTCTGGGCACAGGAGGAGGGCTGCCATCTCTCTGTCTCTCTCTGTCTCTCTCTGTCTCTCTCTCTGTCTCTCTTTCTGCCTTTCTCTGTCTCTCTGTCTCTCTGTCTCTCTCTCTTTCTGCCTTTCTCTCTCTCTCTGTCTTTCTGTCTCTGTCTTTCTCTCTCTGTCTTTTTTTCTCTCTCTCTCTGTCTTTCTGTCTCTGTCTTTCTCTCTGTGTGTCTTTCTCTTTCTCACTCTCTCTGTCTTTTTCTCTCTCTGTGTGTCTTTCTGTCTCTGTCTTTCTCTTTCTCTCTGTCTTTCTCTTTCTCACTCTATCTTTTTCTCTTTCTGTCTTTCTGTCTCTCACTCTCTCTCTCTTTCTCTCTGTCTTTCTGTCTCTGTCTGTCTTTCTCTCTCTCTCTCTTTCTGTCTGTCTTTCTCTCTCTCTCTCTCTGTCTTTCTCTCTGTGTCTGTATTTCTCTCTCTCTCTCTCTCTCTCCCCCTGCCAAGGAGACCTAATTATTCTGCCCCCCCCTCCCCAGCAGGGCCTGCTGGCAGACTGCTGTCTGGTTGGGGGACCCTTGGGAGAGAGCCACCTGAGGTTCCCGAGGATGGGCCTGGCATCAGCTGGCACCTCCCTCTCGCGCACCTGAAAGAGCAGGCCAATGCCTTTGGGGGAAGGCTACCAGAGGACACTCGCTGCCCCAGGGCATCCTTCCCTGCTGAAGGCAGCCACTCCGCTCACCTGCGTTCCCGGCCAGCGGAAAGAGCCCGCGTCCTCAGAAGGAAAACAGGTGAGGGGTGAACGGCCGGCCACATCAGCCTTCTGCCAGTCTTCTTCCTCCCTCTCTTCCTGCCCCCGAGAAAGGATCCAAAGCCGATGCCCGCCTCACCCTTCAACCTGCCTGAGTGGCAGGGCAGGCCGGCCGCTCATGCTTGCTTCAGGAGCCACAGAGAGTGGCGAAGCAACAGCGGGAATCTGCCAGCCGGACGTCTCCATCAGTAGGAAAACAGCCCGTGCCAGCTTCCCTTTGAGCCTGAACTTCCTGTCTGCCCTCCTCTCCTCCTCTCGGGGGGCTTCCTTTCAAACCAGAGGACCCCAACCTCTGCGGACCGGCTGGATGGAGGAGGGGGGGTCAGGAGAGGGGATGGTTCCACACGAGCAGTGGGCAAGTGCACGAGCACTCCATTGGCACGGGTGGCAGTCATGGGCGCCTGCTGCTCTCACCAGTAGGCAGGCACTCCCCCACTATTTCCACGCCCCGGTTCCAAACGGCTCACGTCCCAGTGGTGGGGCTGAGGACCCCCGTTTTAAACAGTCACCAGGGCTGACCCGGCTTGGCTTTCGGGGAGCCCGGCGATTGCCCTGCTCCTCTTCAAAACCTTGGTGCGTCTTATACTCCGAAAAATACGGTATTTTGATTTTCAACTAGGGCAAAGCAGAGCAACAGGGCTCTGGGGAATGAGGGGTTAACAACCTGAATCAGAAAAATGGGGGGGGGGAGATTCAGTCCATTTCTTCCTGCTGATGTTGGAAGTTACGACCCTTCTCTTAGAACGGCTACTAGCACGAGTACTGCCGCTTCCTCCTCCTCCTCCTCCTCCTCCTCCAATCAAATGCTTCAAGGTGTTAGTAACCATCTTCAAAGCGCTCCATGGCATGGGACCTGGTTACTTGCGGGACCACCTCCTATCACATACCTCCATTCGACCTGTCTGCTCCCACAGGGAGGGCCTCCTCAGGGTGCCGTCTGCCGGACAATGCCGGCTGGCGACTCCCAGGGGAAGAGCCTTCTCTGTGGCAGGCCCCGCCCTCTGGAATGACCTGCCCCCCCGACCTACGTACGACCACGGACCTTCACCTCTTCCGCCGGGCATTAAAAACACACTTATTTCATGCGGCCGGCCTGGCATAGTTTTAAATGTGATCTTAGTAATGGGTTCTTAATTACAATTTTAGCACGGGTTTTCAAATGTAATCTATTTTTAACATGTTTACTGTATTTATCGTTATTGCTTTTATCATTTCCTGTGCACCGCCCTGAGTCCCGTCAGGGAGATAGGGCGGTATATATAAAATGTAATAAAATAAAATAAATAAATAAATAAATAAAATAAAATAAATCCCTGCCCGGGGTGGGTGAGGGTTAGCCTGGGAAAGAGAAGGAGCTACCCTCCTTCCTAGCTCAAAGTTTTCCAAGGAGGCAGATTCTCCTTGGCTTGGAATTCTGGGCCGCCGCAAAAGAGGCACTCAAGGGGAAAAAACAGGCCAAGGGTTCTCCATCAAAGACAGAGGCAGGAGAACAGTGGTGGTGGTGGTGGTGGAGGGGAACACCCTCTCTTTCATTGGGAAACGAATCCTCAGTGAAACTTGGCCAGGGCCTTGCTCAGGGCTCCGGGTTTCCGTGATGCTGAAATCGGGCACGAGCGGCTTTTGCTTGGCACGGTAAAGAAGAAGAAGATCGGCTGCCCGACTCCACGCCCTGAAGCCCAAGGGCAGAAGCTGGAAGAGCCCAGATTGTGGGGAGGGGGGGAGGGAGGAGGACGACAACTGTGGAGGAACTTAGGAGCAAGGCCGACATAAGCCACGCGGGAGCCGGCTCTGCCCCCCCTGAATGTGGGTTGCCTGCAAAAAAATGAGGATGGGAAGACGGCCCCCGGTATTCCTAAAAAGATGCCAGCTTGGCCTCCTTTGGAATCGCCTCCCCTGGCAGCCCCACCCTGGACCGGGAGAACCAGGGGTGGATGTAGCTTCCGGGCGCTCCCGTGTCGCCCGCCTGAGCTTGTCTCGGCAAGCTTCGCCTCCCTGCCAGGGAAAATAGCTGCTTGGTTTCCCGCTCCCTCCCGAGAGCAACGAGGGAAGGTTGGGAGGGGAAGGGAAGGGGAGGGCGCTCGTCTCGCAAAGGGTGACACAGCAGTTTTGTTGAATGCAGAAGAGGGCCATGCAGCTGCAGCAGCCGCCCTGTGTCTCCACCTCGTCCAGCCTGCAGGAGAGACCAGAACGGTGGGGATTTCTTGCCCCCGGAGTGGAAAAATACTGCACATTTTGACCTGGGACTGGAAAGGAGGCCCCCAATTCTCTTCTGAATGCAGCAGGGAGCCAAATGAGGGGCTTCTATTCCCGAGATTGCCCAGGGCAAGCAAACAGGGTGGGAGAGCAGGGTTGCAAGAAAGCAATGGAGATGAAGACCAAGAGGAGTTGGAATAAAAGGAAGAAGCCGGGAGTGGTGAGAAGAGACCAGAGGAAGCAAAATTAAAAAAGCTTTAAATGAATTCATCACCAAGGATGAAAAGGAGCTGACTTTCCCAGGGCCCCCCTGCCAAAATAAACGGATTTATTCCTAAGCATCCGGAAGTCACCGGGGAAGGAATCCTGCGTGGAGATCCAGCTCAGGGGCTCTTTTGTTAGCTGTGCATTCCCCCGAATCATTTAGAGTAGCGTTTCTCATTCGCTGGCTGGGGAATTCTGGGAGTTGAAGTCCGGACATCTTCAAGCAGCCAAAGTTTGAGAAACTCTGATGTAGAGCTGTTGATTTTTAATCATCCAAGACCGAGATGAGCGGCTTGGAAGGCAGCCTTGCCTGTATAGGGAGGTATCCAACAAGGGTCTATGCTGCTGAGGAAGGCAGGGCCATGCTCCTGTTTTTAAGCACAGGGGGGGCACATTTCATGTTACAACAGTGTCGGGCTTCCACGTGAAATGCACGCAATTCCCACCTTCAGATGATGAGAGACACAAGGCTACTGTGACCTCCGTTCTGCCCAGGAGCCAAACTCCACCCTTGGGGAGAATCTGGTGCATCCTCTCTCCATATCTTCTCCTTCCATCCGTGGGGCCAAAGCCCACGGAGCGCAGCCTCCAAGCCTTCCCCAACACTGGGGGCTGCTGGAGAAGCTGCTTCCCGTCTTCGTGGCTGCCCTCCCAGATCTGCCGGCCATTCGGAGGCAGGGGGGTGGCACGCCAGTGACTCAGAGCTAAATTTAAACCTCGCCTCTCTCGCTTTGTGGAGTTTGGCAGCCTCGGGAAATGAATGGGTCGAAGCCAGTTATTACAGGCTGCGGGCCAGACGTGGGTCTCCATTGTCTTCAGGTGAGGCTTTCAGCCCTACAATTCTGAAAGGCTCGGAATCGGTAAAAGCAGCTTCCGAAAAGCTTTCCATTTTGGGTCAGGGTGCTTTTCCTGCTGTCTCTCCAGTCTCCTCTTTGACAATCGTTGTTTGTCGTTGTTTATTGTTTACTGGATTTCTATGCCACCCTTCTCCCGATGGACTCAGGGCGGCATACAAGATAAAAATACATAATGCAAAAGTTTTTTTTAAAAATCGTCGGCCTCTTTGACATTATTATCCTTGTGTTTTGCGATGGCGGCTCAGGAATCCCGGGAACTGCTGACGTCCACCAGTTGTTCAATCCCCCCAATTGTCTCCCCCACCCCATCCTAGTCTAGACTAATCCACCACAGACTGGAAGCCAACAGCCACCTTTGGAATCCAGACACCGGAAAACAGAGTCCGGGCAATTTCAGGCCGAGACAAAACAAGATGAAACGAAGGAATAAAAACCTCTTTTCCGAAAGGAAAACGAATTACTTCAGGCGGATGGAATTCACCTCTCGCTTCCTGGGCTGGCAACCAGGGAAGGTGACTCTTTTGCCCTCAGAGGATTTTTTATCTGCAGACTCAAGTGGGGCAGCCCAGATTCCCATCTCACCTGGGATACAAGGAAACCAAAATGCAGCTTTCTCGTTCTTTTTCTTTTAAGAAAGAAGCTGGGCTTCTTTCTTAGAGTCACGCACTCCGAAAGCTCTTCTAGAAAGAGTGCAGAGAAGAGCCACCAAGAAGATGAGGGGACTGGAGGCTCAAACATAGGAAGAACAGTTGCAGGAACTGGGTGTGTCTAGTTTAATGAAAAGAAGGACCAGGGGAGACGTGATAGCAGTCTTCCAATATCTAAGGAGTTGCCACAAAGAAGAGGGAGTCAAACTATTCTCCAAAGCACCTGAGGGCAGAACAAGAAGCAATGGGTGGATACTAATCAAGGAGAGAAGCAACCTAGATCTGAGGAGGAATTTCCTGACAGTTAGAAGAATTAATCAGTGGAACAGAAGTTGCCTCCAGAGGTTGTGAATGCCCCAACACTGCAAGCCTTTAAGAAGATGTTGGATAGCCATTTGTCTGAAATGGTATAAGGTTTCCTGCCTAAGCAGGGGGTTGGACTAGAAGACCTCCAAGGTCCCTTCCAACTCTGCTATTGTATTGTATTGAATTTTAGCTACAGTGGCAGCAGCGGTTTCCTAAGGAGAATATGATTTCATTCAAGAGCCATGGATAAACCTAACCACAATGCACTAACCTTAACCGTAACCCACTGGCTACCCAAGAATTCTCCCCACTGGGATAGATCTCAAAAATGCCAGATGGCCTCCAACCATGTCCCATCCCAAGCAGGGAAATCACTCCAGACTTTTCCAAAACAAAGCTTGCGTGGCTACCAGAAAGCATTTCACCTTGAGCGTTACTGGCTTGCAAGGTGAATCCACCACCCACCACACACACACACACACACACACACACACACAAACACACAAACACACAAACACCGGGCAAGGGAACCCCTTTGCTTCTGCAGCATCCCAGGTGCCCCGTGCTGAATGCTATGGACTTAACCCTGGGCAAAACGTCTCCCCAACTATATCTGCCGGCTGCTGCAGGAAAGCGACTGCTGGTTACCCCACCGATGTGGCCTCCTTCCTTTTATCCCACCTTCTGCCCCAAAACAAAGACTCAGCGAGACAAAAGCGGAGACCACCAGGTGATCTTGACAGAGAGGACATTTACCTGGATCCTCCTAGAACGGAACCACAACTAGCCCGGGGCTCAGTGTGGGTCACGGAGCCTGGAAGAGGGCTGGCTTCTCCTGGGGCCTTTTAAGTCTGCCCTGTTCCAAGTTCTCTGCCGGGATCGAAACGAGATGTAAACTTCTCCTCCTGTTCAGAGGCAAAGATGCTGTTTTTTTTCCCTACAGCCCCCATCTGGGTGTGGCTCAGACTCCAGCAAGGCCAAAACAACCATTATGTTCCCCAAAGACTGAAGCCTG
Source organism: Rhabdophis nuchalis (assembly GCA_039707465.1). Taxonomy (NCBI): domain Eukaryota; kingdom Metazoa; phylum Chordata; class Lepidosauria; order Squamata; family Natricidae; genus Rhabdophis; species Rhabdophis nuchalis. The sequence goes on along the minus strand of CM077657.1, from coordinate 22,647,903 downwards.
GCGACCTTTATTTATAGATCCACCTTGTGGATATTTAGGGGAAATGATCTCATAGCTTTGGATTTTTTTTTTTTTAAAAAAATACAATAACACATCCAGGACTACAATAAGAAGTCCGTTGGCTTTCCACCCAGTCTGGACTGGCAGGTGGTTTGGGGGTGTTATCTTGGGGGGTTGCCCCACCCTAAGTTGATAGTGTTATACATACAATACAATAGCAGAGTTAGAGGGGACCTTGGAGGTCTTCTAGTCCAACCCCCTGCCTAGGAGGAAACCCTGTACCGTTTCAGACAGATGGCTATCCAACATCTTCTTAAAGACTTCCATCTATGCAACATCTTCTCAAAGACTTCATCTATGCAACATCTTCTCAAAGACTTCATCTATGCAACATCTTCTTAAAGACTTCCATCTATCCATCATCTTCTTAAAGACTTCCATCTATCCAACATCTTCTTAAAGATTTCCATCTATCCAACATCTTCTTAAAGACTTCCATCTATCCATCATCTTCTTAAAGACTTCCATCTATCTAACACCTTAAAGATTTCCATCTATCCATCATCTTCTTAAAGTCTTCCATCTATCCAACATCTTCTTAAAGACTTCCATCTATCCAACACCTTAAAGACTTCCATCTATCCAACACCTTAAAGATTTCCATCTATCCATCATCTTCTTAAAGACTTCCATCTATCCAACACCTTAAAGATTTCCATCTATCCATCATCTTCTTAAAGACTTCCATCTATCCAACACCTTAAAGATTTCCATCTATCCAACACCTTAAAGACTTCCATCTATCCAACATCTTCTTAAAGAAATGACCACTGCTTCAGAAAAGCAGCACCGTCCACCAAAAGAAGATTAAATACCAGTTGGGCATGATCCAGACAGACCAGCTGTTGCAAATGCATCGGATGTCCTTCTGGATCGGTCAGCTCTACATTCACCGGTATAAAAACCACCACCACCACCACCACAATAATCCTTCCTATTTGCTTCTCGGGGAAATCATCTTTTCCTCTGGCTTGCCTATAAAATGCCCTCTCTGCCTATTTTGCAAAGCGTCAAGCGTTTGAGGGAAGCAGCCTGGGGATGCCCGTCAGCGCCTCTGTGTTTTGACTGGAGCATTGTGGGGGGCAGTTCAACCCGTCTGGGAAATGCCAGGGGACCAAAGGCTCTCGAGAGGCCCAACCCTGAGCGGGATTCTCGCCCCCCCCCCCCCCCCCCCCGGCGGCGCTCGGTGGCCTCTTGAGGAGTTTTTCAGCTGCCTGAAGAGTCACTTCCCAGCATGAGCTCAGCATTGGTGCGTTTCGAGAAAGGAATGCAAGCAGGAAGCCAGATCAAAGGTGGAGGTCACGTCTGGGACCAGAGCAAGTTGAGTTTCTGGACAAGCCATTAAAGGTTGCGGCCAAGGCTCTCGCAGGGAGAGAAAGGGCCTCCTCCGAACCAGGGGCCCTAAAGTGAGGAAGCTCGGTTCTTCCCAAAGACCACTGGTCCTCAAGAATGCCTCCCCCAAGGCTGGCCACAGAGGCCTGAGCAAGTCACTCTGTCCTGCTGCAGCAAAATGAGACCCACAAAACATCTGCTAGAGCAGAGCAGCTGCCCCCCAGGTCCTCCCTGGCTGCTTGGGATTATTTGGGGGGGGACTTGGGAGTTGCTCTTCATTTATTTATTTATTGTATTTCTATACCGCCCTCTCTCCCAACATGGGACTCAGGGCGGTGCACAGGAACTATAAAAATATAAAATACAAACAAATCAGCTCTCCCTTGAAAGCAGCCGAATCTGGGACCTTGGCTGTTGTGGTTTCCCCCCCCCCTCCGCCCCCCGCCCCCAAAAAAGGCAAGCATGAAGCTTCACAGTCCCTTGGTTTTTCTCATCTTTAAGCCCAGGTCTGGAAAAGGTTTGTTTGGATAGGAAAGAAAGAATGAATGAAAAGTAGCAACGCGAAGCTTTGATGTAAGGATGAGGAGGTTAAAAAAAACAAGTGCTACTTTGTGGATAGGAAAAAAAAATATCCATTTGGCAGAAGTAACATTTCCTTCTTGGATACTTTTCTTGCTTTTTTGAATCCGCAACTCTGATTTTGGGGGGTAGCCTGTCAGTTTTAAGGTGTCGTTTCCGTTTGTCGTCTACGCCAGGGGTCTCCAACCTTTGCAACTTTAAGTCGGAAGGACTTCAGCTCCCAGACTTCTCCAGCCAGCAAAGCTGTCAGTGTCAGGGCCTGGGCCAGGGGTCTCCAACCTTTGCAACTTTAAGTCTGAAGGACTTCAGCTCCCAGAGTTCTCCAGCCAGCTTTGCTTTAAAGCAGGGGTCTCCAACCTTTGCAACTTTAAGTCGGAAGGACTTCAGCTCCCAGACTTCTCCAGCCAGCAAAGCTGTCAGTGTCAGGGCCTGGGCCAGGGGTCTCCAACCTTTGCAACTTTAAGTCTGAAGGACTTCAGCTCCCAGAGTTCTCCAGCCAGCTTTGCTTTAAAGCAGGGGTCTCCAACCTTTGCAACTTTAAGTCGGAAGGACTTCAGCTCCCAGACTTCTCCAGCCAGCAAAGCTGTCAGTGTCAGGGCCTGGGCCAGGGGTCTCCAACCTTTGCAACTTTAAGTCTGAAGGACTTCAGCTCCCAGAGTTCTCCAGCCAGCTTTGCTTTAAAGCAGGGGTCTCCAACCTTTGCAACTTTAAGTCGGAAGGACTTCAGCTCCCAGACTTCTCCAGCCAGCAAAGCTGTCAGTGTCAGGGCCTGGGCCAGGGGTCTCCAACCTTTGCAACTTTAAGTCTGAAGGACTTCAGCTCCCAGAGTTCTCCAGCCAGCTTTGCTTTAAAGCAGGGGTCTCCAACCTTTGCAACTTTAAGTCGGAAGGACTTCAGCTCCCAGACTTCTCCAGCCAGCAAAGCTGTCAGTGTCAGGGCCTGGGCCAGGGGTCTCCAACCTTTGCAACTTTAAGTCTGAAGGACTTCAGCTCCCAGAGTTCTCCAGCCAGCTTTGCTTTAAAGCAGGGGTCTCCAACCTTTGCAACTTTAAGTCGGAAGGACTTCAGCTCCCAGACTTCTCCAGCCAGCAAAGCTGTCAGTGTCAGGGCCTGGGCCAGGGGTCTCCAACCTTTGCAACTTTAAGTCTGAAGGACTTCAGCTCCCAGAGTTCTCCAGCCAGCTTTGCTTTAAAGCAGGGGTCTCCAACCTTTGCAACTTTAAGTCGGAAGGACTTCAGCTCCCAGACTTCTCCAGCCAGCAAAGCTGGCTGGAGAATTCTGAGAGCTGAAGTCCTTCCGACTTAAAGTTGCAAAGGTTGGAGACCCCTGGTCTATGCTTCTACCCGGTTTATTAATTTGATTTTATTATGATGTCAATAAACCCGCCGGGAGTCATTTAGGTGAGAAGGGCTGAGTGACGTTTAGGTTTGAAAAGTGAACAAATCAAATAAAGCACCTGTGTACCTGGAATGTGCACGTTTTGAGTTAGCACGCTAGAGTTGGAAGGAAGAGTGCGCAGCGCAACCCAGAGCCATGTGGCTGTTCTCTTTTGCGCACAAGTGTGTCTCCCCAGCAGCTGTTGTCAACATTTGTTGTAGGGAAGGGAGACACTTGTGCATTGTGTGAACACTTGCGGTGAGGGGCGTGGAGGTCTTTGGGGCATCTCTCCTCCCCTTAAAAGAACCTGTCTTGACACCTGCTGTGTGTGGGGGGGGGGCTAATATGGCCCCACAAGGCTGCTTGGGAGGAGGGAGGCTTTGGACAGATGCAGCGCAAAGCTCCTGAAAGCAAATTCCACCAAGCCTTTGGTTTCAAATCGCACTCCATTGAAGAGAAGAAAGGAAGCGGGCCTACTGGAGGTGGACTTTGTCGAATTGGCATTTCAGCCGGGCAGAACAATGCCCGCAGGCACATCCATGTTGGCTGCCGTCTCCCCAGCGTTTCCCTCTTGCAAAAACCCAGCCCTTATCACCGAGTTACACCTGCAAGCTGCCCATTCAGAGCGATAACCGCTTTCCAAATTTGGCGAGGTTGGGATCACACCTTGCCTAAAAGTGCCGTGTGCATGTATATGTATGTATATATATGTGTATGTATGTGTGTATGTGTGTATGTGTGCTGGCATTGCTTGCTTCGGGTATTTTCCCGTGTATAAGGCATGGAAATGTTATTGCAACGTTTCGACAAGATCTCACTTGCAATAACATTGCAATAACAACGTTGCAATAACATTTCCATGCCTTATACATGGGAAAATACCCGAAGCAAGCAATGCCAGCATACCTACACCCGTGAAAATCTACGAAAGCATATGTATGTATGTATGTATGTATGTATGTATGTATGTATGTATGTATGTATGTATGTATATGTATATGTATATGTATATGTATATAAAGGCAAACATGCCCATTTACCATAAAAGACAGCTGGGCGGCGTTTGCATACTTGGAGGGCACTTTCTCCCCTCATTTGCATCGTCTGTGGCCGGGTCAGCTGACTACAATGTTCATATCCTGCCTGCCTCCCCCCCCAACTCCCCCCCCCCCTCCATTCTGCCAGCTGCTGCAGCCGTCACTCTGGCAGACGGGCCCTGCCGAGAGGACAGGAAGAGAAGTTGAAATGCACCTCCCTGCACCTCCTTGCAAAGCAAATTCCGTGCCCAGTCAAAGCGCCAGTTAAAATGTACTTACAAACACACTTTCTACACACCCTCCAACACAACTGCCATGGAAGGCAAGGAAAGATCTATGATTGGTGTCTTGCTCACTTCCCATCTATCCAGTGGGTGAAATGTCAGAGATAACAGGGAATCCAGCCTGCCTGCACTGGAGGGAGAATGGAAAGGGAGTTGCAAAAGCATGTTGGAGGTGAGGCTGTTGCATTAACAACAGCAAAGGAAGTGGAAGGGTTGTTGTTGTTTTTTTGTGCGGCTGCCGGCTGCCAAATGTAGCATCTAGCAGAAACCTGCCCTTTCATCATCTGCTGAAACGGGGCCCCTCCCCAGATTGGCTGGACTACAATTCCCATTGCAACTAGAGGCAGAAGGGAAGGAAGTTCTTGGCTTCATACACCTAAGCATTGTGGATTGAGGAGTTCTTTCAGAGAAAGCTAGGAAAATGCAGATTTTGCCAAACAAGCGATGGATGGAAGGAAAGAAAGAAAGAAAGAAAGAAAGAAAGAAAGAAAGAAAGAAAGAAAGAAGGAAGGAGGGAGGGAGGGAGGGAGGGAGGGAGGGAGGAAGGAAGGAAGGAAGGAAGGAAGGAAGGAAGGAAGGAAGGAAGGAAGGAAGGAAGGAAGGAAGGAAGGAAGGAAGGAAGGAAGGAAGGAAGGAAGGAAAACAAACCAAAGTGAGTATTTCTATTAAACCGTGAAAGGAAACAATTTAAATCTGGGGTACCCAAAGTTGGAAACTTTAAGACTTGTTAATTTCAACTCCCACAATTCCCCAGCCAGCTAGAACCTAGCTGCTAGTTGAACCTACTGGGTGAAGTATTTGGCTTACTCTGGGTTTTCCCCCTTGCCTTTTCCCCAACTTGTGGTTTTGTAATGTCTCGCCTCCCAAGAGAAATCGAAAATAAATCCGTGTTGTTGTGCAACCTTGATTAGGCCTTACGAGGACATTATCCAGGTGGCTGGTGAATGAGCAGACAGGTCTACAACAACATTTTGAGCCACAAGTGGGATGTGTGCAAGGGATACATTATTTGAGAGATGGGAGATAGCTAAGACCGCTCACTCTAAAAATAACCCACCCTGTGGTATTTTCAGAGACTCTCCTAAAACATCTGCAAGATCAGACTCAGCCTTAACTGCATTTCTAGCATCCCCACATAGTCCACATCTGCTTTACATCAGCAAGGAATGAGGAACTAGATCAAAACAAAACATCTCTGCTATGAAAATGTAATCTCAAGGCGGAAGAAGTTCCAGCAAGTCGCTTCCATCAGTTTTAGGTACCGAGTCAGAAGTCATTCCGGCAAATAAGCATTTTTTACTACCATGTTTCCTGAAAACACAAATACCGCACTCTGCAAATAATAAAGTAAGCAGTTTGGGTCTCTGAGCTGTCTACAATCTTCCACAAGTTTCTTGGAAGTAAATCTCACTGAATTTAAGAGCCTTATTTATGAGTAATATATAGGACTGTCCTGACAGATTTCCAGCAGAATTTAAAAAAAAATGGTCAGCCAGAGAAATAACCCCAAATTGACAAGGGAGGGAGACTAACATGCCAGGAAGGGCACCAAGGCGGGCAGCTTCTTTGGGCAACGATGCCTCCTGGACCTGCCATCAGAAGAGCAGAAGAGCAGAAAGTTCCCACCGAGAAGATATAACAGAGCCCAACTGCAATTCAACATTTACAGCAGGGGTCTCCAACCTTTGCAACTTTAAGTCTGAAGGACTTCAGCTCCCAGACTTCTCCAGCCAGCTTTGCTTAAAGCTTTGCTGGCTGGAGAATTCTGGGAGCTGAAGTCCTTCAGACTTAAAGTTGCAAAGGTTGGAGACCCCTGATTTACAGCATCATTTTAAGCCCCTCTATCATCTGTCTCACCTCTACGCTGACTCAAATCAAAGGATGAGATTTTCCAGGGCTACCTCATATATATTTTTTCCGTTACGCAAATGACTCCAGTCACAACGCTCCTTGAAAATGTGTGTCTCTGACTTTCTCAGAGTGACAGCGGCGACAACGGATATGCTCTGCGTAGCCACCCTCCCCGCGATCACACATCAAAGCGCCCCACCGTTTGAGGAATAAACCACCATCGGCTGAGCTCATGCATCGCGTTCAGTCATAAGACAAGGGGTGCAAATGGCTAGAGCTGGGCTCGCCCCCCGATTCAGGGCAACTTGGCAGCAACGCCCAAATTCTGCCATGTTGGTCCCTCCCAAACTCTTCCTCCACCGAGGGAAACTTTGCCAGGCGGGTTTGCAGGTAAAATCCTGGAAGACAAATAACTGCCCCTCCAGCACAACCCAAAGCTTTCTTACGTGCCAGCCATTCTCAGCCTCCCACAAGAGGCTCCTGAGTGCCCAGCATGCTTTTCTGAAGGCCAAAGATCTAACATTCACCACCACCACCCAAAAAAACCCCTAAAATTCAGCAAGTTTACTCTCAAATCTCTTTCCAAAATGAGGTCTGCAGGAGGAGAGCTGAAGCTCGCCAAAGTTCATGAGGACTGGCAGCCCCGTTGCAGGCTAATTTTATTAAAAGGCAGCGCTTTTAACGGAAGCTCCTTTTAATGGAAGTGGTTAGCCTGCCATGGAACTGCCAGAATCCTCATCATTCGGAAAGTTGGACTTTGCGTGCCTTCCAACTCTTTTTCCTTCCCTGGCCACCTTTAATTTAATTTAATTTAATTTATTCACATTTCTATACCGCCCTATCTCCCTTGTGGGGACTCAGGGCAGTTCATAGAAAAGATTAAAACAAGCAATAACATAGCCTCCCAGGGGGATTCAGGCTAAGGACCCATCATCCCCAGCCGGTTGGCAGGATTGCCCTTGTAGTCTAGCCCAGGGGTCTCCAACCTTTGCAACTTTAAGTCTGAAGGACTTCAGCAAAGCTGGCTGGAAAAGTCTGGGAGCTGAAGTCCTTCAGACTTAAAGTTGCAAAGGTTGGAGACCCCTGGGCTAGCCCATCCGGAGGGAGCCATGTGGGGAGCAGGGAGCACTATGGTGACTCCTACGTCCTTTTTTTAAAAAATCAAATACATTTGATTTTTTAAAAGAAAACAGCCATCAAAATATTCCTTTTTGGAAAATGCCCTGCGTTTCGTTTCTCAAAGGAAAATGGAGGTCTGATCATGGTAATGTGTATAAAAATATCTGTTTTCAAATACTTGAGTTCATATGAAGTTTGGGTGATGACAGTGGAAGAGGCGCACAAAAGCTTTTTGTAACCCACTGATCCCCTTTCTACAGTACGTAAAGAAGGAGGATTCTTGGTGCTGTGTTTGTTTTGAAAAATAAAAATATTTTAAAAGAAGGTCAATTCAGAGGCGTCCCTTGCATTGAGCAGCCTTTTTTTTTTTCATCCACAGAAAAGAATAAAAACAGGAAGCACCGTTTGGGGGCAATACCCTCCCATTCCACAGGGATTGTGCAATATATTAACCGTCATCTGCTCGTCTCCCCCCTGCTTGCTTCGGGAGTTATCGATAATATTTTCAGGGCAGGGGGAACATCTTCTTAAGGGGAGAGTAAAACCAGAAATCCAATTTACAGAAGTCGGGTTTTCCTCTCTACTAAGGGAGAAGATTTGGCTTTTGTTTCGGAGCTCGTTCTGCAGCTGGGTCTGGGGGGAGCCCCTGTGGTCCTAACTCCCACCCACTCCTTAAATGCTTTGCCTCGGAGGCTGAAGCCCACTTCTGAAACTCTGCACCTTCAGGGAAGCTTCAGCAGACACGGAGCCCAAAAGGAGAGGAGAGAAATGGTTTTTGCAAGCTGCCCAGAGTCAGGGCAGTTATATAAATTGGAATCGTAAATACAAATAAAATGAAAGGCGCTACCGGAGAAACTTCATTGGCCCAAAAGCTCAGGGCCGCCTCCCGCTTCTTCTTGGCACATGCATTGTGTCTGTCTGGGGTGCCTGCATTTTCCACTGGTGCCTCCCCCACTTCTGCTGCCCCCCAGAAGCCCTCCCCCACTGACATCCTTCTGTGGCCAGGCTCAAGGGAAAGTCTATGGGAGGGCTTGACCTGGGCAACGTCCAGATCAGCCTGAATCAACTCATTGATGAAGATGCCCCGGAGATCGGAGGGGACATCTCCCCCTCCCCAAAGCCAGCAGGGGTTCAGCCCTGACCCTTGAACCAGAATTAGGGCTTTCGGGCATCCCAAAAAGAGGAAGGGGTTCATCAGAGCAGTGATTCTCCCCCTCAGCAACTGTTAAGGAGACACGAGGACTTCAATTCCCCAAATCCCCCCAGGCTAGCTAGCTGAGGGTACCCCATAGCCGCCTGGGGAATTCTGGGAGTTGAAGTCCACAGTTATCTAGGCTGAGAAACTCAGCATCAGAGTCACAAGAAGGGAGCCTGGATGGGGGGGCCACTGGCCCACCTTCTCCCCCCCCCCCAAATGAGAGCTCAGTGGACACACCCAGCTCCAGGAAGTGCTGCAGAAATCTCACCCAAGAGCCTCCTGACTTGGAGGGGTCCTTCGGCTTCCTCGAGCCTTGTCACTCGTGAAGGTCTTTGGGGTGATGGGGGGGAGGTGGCAGTTCTGCACACCCTCGGAAGAGATTCTGGGCGTAGGCCAACCTCTCAGGGAGCCCTGGCTTTTGTTCCAGGGGCGAGGCTCACCCCAGCCCTGAAGGCGATGCCAGCAGGCACAGGCTGAAAGGTGGGGGGGGGGGAGGCCCTGGCAGGAGCTACGGGGAGCCCAGATGTTGGGGTGCAACAGAGAGTGTGTGTGTGAAGGCGCCCTTGAGGTGCCCAGTTGAGTCTCGCAGGGAGATTCCGTTTGGATCCTTTACCACCTGGAAAGCAGAGGGGCACAATTGGGGCACCCTTGCATTAAAGAGGGGTCTGGGGGCAACTCCTGGGGCTTGGAAAGCAACGTGCTTTGAGGGGGGAGGGGACCAACCGGGTTTTCTGCTTCTCCCTTTGCCCTGATGGGCAACCCAGGTGCCACAGCCCCGGATCTGAGCCATGCCCCGGGGGCCTCGAGCCAGAAGAGGCCAGCGGCTCCGCGTGTTCAGGGCCGGGTGGGGCCGAGGAGACAGACCCACGTGCAGAGTGAAAGGGGGAGCCCGGTGCATGCAGAGCCCCCCCCCCCCATCCCACCAAGGCTAAGCGGGTTTCAAAAGGCTCGGGAAGCCGGGCGCTAAGCAGCCCCCTCCCCAAACACCCCCCCCCCCAAAAGCCACTTGGCGCTTTGCCGAGGAAACTTCCCAACCGCCCACCCGAGTTTTCCCCGGCACCCGCGGGGAGGATGGGGCCAGCCGGGCGATTGCCGAGAAAGGCCGGGCGGGACCCAGGAGGCGCCCCAGAGATGCCCGGGGGGAAGAGGGGGGCACGGGCTGGTCTTCTCTGCCACCCCCTCCACCCGCGCCCCAGCGGCCGCCTGCAGCCAGCGCCGCCTGAGGATCGGGCTCTTTGGGGCCCTTTGGGCAGAGGTAGACTGCCCCTCCGACTGGAGGCTCCCCAGGAGCTGCGCCCCGCTCCCTCCGGCGCCCTGGGGCTGAGCCGGGACCGGCGGGGCTTCTCTTTCCCATCGCCCGCCGGGGTCTCCCCGGGGTCGACCCCCCCCCCACGTCCCCCCGCGCCCCGCCGCTGCGCCACTCACGGCTCGGCCGCTCCGCCCTCCGGCTGCTCGCCCGCTGCTCGCTCGCTCGCCCGCCGCGGCTCTCCGCTCCGGCTGGCACCGCGAGGCTCCCCGCCCCGCCCCGCCCCGCCCGCCCGGTGCCATTGGCCCAGGCACTGCCCGTCAAGGCCGGGGGAGGGCGTTGGGGGAGGGAGCAACCCCCCACCCACCCGATGCTTTTGGGGCGGGGGGGGGGTTGCCGCGCCGGCTGAGCTGCTCTGCGACGGCTCCGGGGTGGGGAGGGGTCCTGCCGCCTGCGCTGGAGCGGGAAGGGGGTAACCCGAGTGGCTTGAGGGACGCGACTACCTAACTGGGGGAGGGGGCTCCACCCAGGTGAGTGGGGGGGGCGCTTTGGGGTCTTTTGGACTCATCCCGGACGCCTCTCTGCCGATGCCAGGGCGGTCCGCGGTGCTGGCAGGTTCCCCTCCGCCCCAGTGGGACCAGCGGGTGCCAGGAGAGGTTGAGGAGGGGTCTTCCTCCCCCCCCTCTCCCAGCGCTGCTTCCCCCCTGCTAGGAAGGACGGGGGCTGCCTTGGAGCCCCTCTGGGGTTTCCGACCCCTGCGCTCCTCCGAGCCGGCTTTGTGGGCTCCCTTGGCGGCTTCTTGTCTTCCCCGCTTTCTTCTCCAAGCGCTCCCCGCGTTTCCTTTCCGTGAAGGGGGCTTTTTTTACAAATACAAATCTTGGGTCAGCAGCTCACTCCCCAAGATGGGACCCAAAGGAATTCTAGGGAAAATATTGTCTCCTCAAGCCAGAACTGGTGGCCAACATCAGGAGATGCCCCTTGTGGCCAAGAGAGCTCTCCAGCACCCCAAGGTTGGTCTGGCTTAAGCAGGCTATAGCTTGACCCGCCATCAAGGTGGCATCTATTTCTCCTTCCAAATCAATCCCTTCCAGGATGAGGTCCTTGTGGACTGTCCCTCTCTCTCTCATTCTCTCTCTCATTCTCTCTCTCTCATTCTTTCATTCTCTCACTCTTTCTCACTCTCTCTCATTCTCTCTCTCATTCTTTCTCTCATTCTCTCTCTCTCTTTCATTCTCTCTCATTCTCTCTCTCATTCTTTCTCTCATTTTCTCTTTCTCTCTCTCATTCTCTCTCTCATTCTTTCTCTCATTCTCTGTCTCTCATTCTCCCTCTCTCATTCTCTCTCTTTCTCTCTCTCTCTCTCTCTCATACTTTCATTCTCTCTCTCTCTCTCTCTCTCTCTCTCTCTCTCTCTCATTCTCACTCTCTCATTCTCTCTCTTTCTCTCTCTCTCATACTTTCATTCTCTCTCTCTCATTCTCACTTGCTCATTCTCTCTCTCATTCTTTCTCTCATTCTCTCTCTCTTTCTCACTCTCTTTCTCACTCTCTCTCTCATTCTTTCATTCTCTCTCTCTCTCTCCCTCTCTCTTTGTAAAAGTAAGAAGCAAGTTTTAAACTTCCCAAGCCAGAAATAACCCATAATTGGAACCTAAAATGACCAAGGTGATCTGCCTTATTTGGGTCCAAGTCCAGCATTCAAAGACCCTTAAAAAATGAATGATGCTAGGAATAATGGTTGGAGGTCCCGGAATGGTTGGTCTAGTGGTGGAAGCATCAGGTTAGAAATGGGAGATGTGAGGTTTAGCCTTAGGCATGAAAAACCAATCCACCTCACAGGGTTGTTGTCACGGATAAAACAGGAGGAGGGAAGTAGGATTAGATACATTCCCCATCCCAAGTTGCTTATAAGTGGGATTTTTAAAAGCTCCTTTGAAAAAGTTAGCCAGGAGCATCCTCGGTAGACCACCCCCAAGTAAGATAGGAGCTCTTGCCTCCCAATCAGGAGGTTTGTGAGTTCAATCCTAGGTAGAGGCAGATGTAGGATCTCCTGCTTGGGCAGGGGGTTGGACTAGATGACCTGCAAGGTCCCTTCTAATTCTGTTAAAGTATTGGAAATATTGGGTTTGGTGGCCAAGTCAAGGATCACAGATTTGCACGCTGAGAAATGTTTTTCGCCACCAGTGCCAGGGCCTGGCAAGACCATCATGGGAGTCTCTGTCTGTCAGCACCTGGTCTCCACCCAAGAGATTCAGAGCCGTGGAGCAAACAATCCAGGCCTGCTTGACCAGGATTGCCTGCTGCTTTTCTGAAGGAAGATCTGACTGAAGTGGGCTGGGCAGAATTGGGAGGGGGGGGTTGTTGTTACCATTTTTAACTTCCCTCCGGTAAACCCAACTTTGGCACCAATGTTATTTTCTGCTCAAGTCGGACTTCCGGTCTACCTACAAGCCTAACGGAGGCTAAAATAACCTCTTTTTTTTTTTTGTAAAACGTATTTTAGTTTTCCTTTCAAAGCCACTCTTAGCTATACATTCTTATAATTGTTACTTAACCTGAAATAAACTTCCTGTGCATGCAAAGCCCAGGGACCATCGGCTGACTCTGCTCTCAACACACAACAAGGCAAAGCAAATATCTCCTTTATGTATTTAAAAGTATTGGCCATGGACGCCACGAGGGGTTAAAAAAAACAAAAAACTAGAGGAAACGTAAAAAACAGCTAGAAGGGTTAAATCAGGGGTCTCCAACCTTTGCAACTTTAAGTCTGAAGGACTTCAGCTCCCAGACTTCTCCAGCCAGCAAAGCTGTCAGTGTCAGGGCCTGGGCCAGGGGTCTCCAACCTTTGCAACTTTAAGTCTGAAGGACTTCAGCTCCCAGACTTCTCCAGCCAGCAAAGCTGTCAGTGTCAGGGCTTGGGCCAGGGGTCTCCAACCTTTGCAACTTTAAGTCTGAAGGACTTCAGCTCCCAGACCTCTCCAGCCAGCAAAGCTGTCAGTGTCAGGGCCTGGGCCAGGGGTCTCCAACCTTGGCAACTTTAAGTCTGAAGGACTTCAGCTCCCAGACTTCTCCAGCCAGCAAAGCTGTCAGTGTCAGGGCCTGGGCCAGGGGTCTCCAACCTTTGCAACTTTAAGTCTGAAGGACTTCAGCTCCCAGACCTCTCCAGCCAGCAAAGCCGTCAGTGTCAGGGCCTGGGCCAGGGGTCTCCAACCTTTGCAACTTTAAGTCTGAAGGACTTCAGCTCCCAGACTTCTCCAGCCAGCAAAGCTGTCAGTGTCAGGGCCTGGGCCAGGCATCTCCAACCTTTGCAACTTTAAGTCTGAAGGACTTCAGCTCCCAGACCTCTCCAGCCAGCAAAGCTGTCAGTGTCAGGGCCTGGGCCAGGGGTCTCCAACCTTTGCAACTTTAAGTGTGAAGGACTTCAGCTCCCAGACCTCTCCAGCCAGCAAAGCTGTCAGTGTCAGGGCCTGGGCCAGGGGTTTCCAACCTTTGCAACTTTAAGTCTGAAGGACTTCAGCTCCCAGACTTCTCCAGCCAGCTTTGCTGGCTGGAGAAGTCTTGGAGCTGAAGTTCTTCAGACTTAAAGTTGCAAAGGTTGGAGACCCCTGGGTTAAATCAAGCGGACGGACCAGGCTAAAAATACAACCAAACCTCTCTGATAGGCCTTCACGTGGAACCCCAAGCAGTCTGGTCTGAATCCAGAAAATCCAGTGGGTCCCTGGCGTAGCTGGTCCCTCGGAGCTTCGGCAAGCTGCAGACCTGGAGATTCCCCAGTTCTCCGGCATTTCCCTCTCTCCCCTGTTCCTTCTCTAAAGTTCGGTGGGCCGGCTTGATTTGAAGCAGTGATTTGAACCTTTGCTCTTCCTGAAGATGCTACTGTTTATCCTCTGGGAGGGGCCCGCTGTCTTTCACTGTTGGTCTATCCATCCCATAAACCTGCGATGGCGAACCTATGGCAGGAGTGCCACAGGTGGCAAGCGGAGCCATATCCGAGGGCAAGCGTGCGATCGACAGCTGTTCTTTTTGGTTGCTCGGCTGGTCTTTGTGGGCACCGAGGCATCAGAGAACGGCTGAAAAACGCCCCCAAAACAGCCATGTGTGCATGGGCCAGCTGGTCTGTGGTTTTCTGGTGCTACAGCATGCATGAAGACCAACTGGCTGGTGCACACATGCGTGCATGTTCCAGTTTGGGCACTTGGTGCCGAAAAGGTTCACCATCTTTGCCATATACCATGGGTGCTCGAAGGCAATCATTCCATAAGCCATGATTGGTTGGTGTCGCTACTCAACTGGTCCAAGGGACTGAGATCACCCCAGGAAGCCGGATCTCTAGCCTTCTGCAGTCATGCAAGGGGGATCCATAGGGCATCGTCAAAAATATATATTTAAAAAGACACGCCAAGGTGGTAGCTACACCAGTCGGATCCAGCCCCAAATCCAGGGAGAGCTTTGATCCCAGCATGGTGACTGCCATCTTGACACACACCCCCACCCCGAATGGCAGCACCCTGGTGCCCCTGAGGGTGCAAAGCAGTGGTGGGTTTCTGCAGGCTCGCACCTACTCGCGAGAGCCGGTTGGTGAAATTTAGAGAACCGGTGAGAGGGGGTTCCACCGGCGTACCTGGAAGTAAATCTGGCCCGCCGTTGCCAGTGACCCAACGGGAAGGAAAGGAAAGGAAGGAAGGAAGGAAGGAAGGAAGGAAGGAAGGAAGAAAGAAAGAAAGAAGAAAGAAAGAAAGAAAGAAAGAAAGAAAGAAAGAAAGAAAGAAAGAAAGAAAGAAAGAAAGAAAGAAAGAAAGAAAGAAAGAAAGAAAGAAAGAAAGAAAGAAAGAAAGAAAGAATTTATCATCACAATTGAGTCCAAAATTTTGGTTGCTAAGCAAGAGCGTTGTTAAATGAGCTTCACCACATTTTAAAAAGTGGCCACTCCCACCCTGTCACATGACTGCCAAGCCACGCCCACAAAATAGGCCACACCTACAGAGTAGGTTCTAAAAAAAATTGAAACCCACCCCTGGTGCAAAGCCACGGTGTGTGAGTGCAGTGCACAAGACGGAGGGATTCCTAGCATTCCAGGCCCCCATCAGATTTCATGCAATCAAACCTCTTTTGTTCCTGGAAACAAGAGTTGGGGTTTCCTAACGCCACATGAGCCCCTCGGCAGCTGTCCCAGTTGGAGCTGGTGGCAGGCCGAGAGCCGCTTGCTCAGCAGCTGCTGGAGGGGACGGGACAGAATAGCCAGGCTCAGGGGGGGGGGGGATTGGGGCCCACTGGGTACCCAGC
This sequence comes from Rhabdophis nuchalis, assembly GCA_039707465.1. Lineage (NCBI taxonomy): Eukaryota > Metazoa > Chordata > Lepidosauria > Squamata > Natricidae > Rhabdophis > Rhabdophis nuchalis. The sequence continues at coordinate 22,632,539 of CM077657.1, read as the reverse complement.
TGAATGAGGAAAAGTGCAAAGCAGCAGCAGAGAGAAGGGGGCCTGGAGAAATATTGGTCAAAGACCCTCCAGGTCCTCCACTGAAGATCAAGGCTGGGCTGAAGAGGGGCTGGAGGCCAGAGGCAGCCCTGGAAGGGTTTAAGAAGTCCAATTGCCATCTTAAAAGTGCTTTTAAACAGGTTTTTTAAAATATATGTTTTAATTCTCTTACATACCATTTTACGTATACATTCACCTCATTGTTATTCTTCTTGTTGTTGTTATACATTTGATTATTTCATTTAATAGGTTGTAATATACAGTTTGGGTTGCTTTGTTTCCCATCCCTTCCTCCTCTTGTAACACCACCTTGTTTTCCCTTTCTTTTCTCCCTCCCTCCCTTCTCTGCTTCCTTCCTTCCTCCTCTCCTTCCTCTTCCTTCTTCCCTTCCTTCTCCCCTACTCCTACTCTTCTTCTCCCCCTTCCTACCCTCTCCTTCTCTTCCTCTCCCTTCCATCCTCCTCTCCTTTCCCTTTCCTTTTTCCCTACCTCCCTTCTCTACTTCTTTCCTTCCTCCTCTCCTTCTCTTTCTCTACCTTCCACCCTCCTCTCCTTTCCATTTCCTTTTTCCCTCCCTCCCTTCTCTTCTTCCTTCCTTCCTCCTCTCCTTTCCCTTCCTTCTTCCCTTCCCTCTCTCCTACTCCTACTCTTCCTCTTCCTACCTTCTCACCTTCTCTTCCTCTCCTTTCCACCCTCCTCTCCTTACCTCTTTCTTCTTTCCCCCCTTTTCCCCTTTTAAACAGTTTTTTAAGGGCCTTTCGTAAGAAGAAGAAAAATAACAATGCTACAAAAACAACCCGCCAGGATAAATAAAACACCACCCAAGATGGCCCTGCTGGAAATGGGGATAGAAAAAGAGAAGTTTCAACCAACGGGGACAAACACCAAGATCAATTATTAAAAAAGAGATTAGGAACCCATAAAGAGTTTTGCATTGGGGCTTTAAGGCAATCTGTACATATTTTCTCTCGGTGCTTTGTAGAACAGCTAAGTCCTACACTAATATTGGCCAGCTGGAAGTAATGTTTGAGCAGCATCTTTCTTAAACATGGAAGGGAGGCAGAGCGTTCCAAGTTTCGGCAGAAATGAAAATATAGGTTGTGTTGTTGTTGTTTTCTGGAGTCTCATAACTGCACATTCATTTCCTCCAACCTGGGGCTCTTTTAGAGCAGGGGTCTCCAACCTTTGCGCCTTTAAGTCTGAAGGACTTCAGCTCCCAGACTTCTCCAGCCAGCTTTGCTGGCTGGAGAATTCTGGGAACTGAAGTCCTTCAGACTTAAAGTTGCAAAGGTTGGAGACCCCTGGCCCAGGCCCTGACACTGACAGCTTTGCTGGCTGGAGAATTCTGGGAGCTGAAGTCCTTCAGACTTAAAGTCGCAAAGGTTGGAGACCCCTGGCCCAGGCCCTGACACTGACAGCTTTGCTGGCTGGAGAATTCTGGGAGCTGAAGTCCTTCAGACTTAAAGTCGCAAAGGTTGGAGACCCCTGTTTTAGAGTTCCTTTTTGAGGAGCTATGACTTTATCTAGGACTCCCCTACACACACACAACCACAGCACAGGCCGATTGCAGCAGGAGGCTCAAATTCCCGGTTGCAGCCCAGCCCTCCCCCTAATCACGAGTCCGGCAAACAATGCCCACCATCAGCTAATCTCTTTTTCGGCTTTTCCACCGCAGGGGGGAAAAAAATCCTTGATTTTTTTTTTTTTTTGCTCCTCCTTGTACAATGGAGATGATACGGTTGGTAGGGGGAGAGGAGGAGGAGGAGGTGGTGATCTTTGACCCCTTTCTTTGAATTAAGGCTGACTTCTGCCTACGCCAGCCTGATAGTACAGTATCAAGTCACCTTCCCCCATCTGATTTGTGCCGCAGCCCTTCCCGCTTCCTGGGGCCTCAAGAAATGTACTTAAAAGGTGATGAGAAGGAACAAAACTTGGAGGATGTGGTTTGGGTGCTTTCTAACCCCCCACCCTCCCCAAAGAACGTTGCCCAACGGCTGCGTTGAGAGAGAGAGAGAGAGAGAGAATATGAATATAGTGAGTGATATGCAAAGTTAAAGGCGCCCATTCTTGGTGCGAGAGTTTTGTGACACGTCAGAGAAAAATTTGGAGGCAAGCTGGGTCTGATCTCTTATCAAGGAACAGAGATTGCCATCTGCCAAGGATGATTGCCAGGGCAAGAACAAGGACCACAATAAAATAACTCTTGTGAGCCACTGCTTCTGAGACCAAGGAGCATCTCTTGCTGGGCCCAACTACCTTGGGTCCCATGGCTCAAGGAGGGAGAAGAAGGCCCTCCCTTTGATCCTTGCTCTGGATCAAAGCTCTTGGTTCCACCATCAGGAGCGAGCAAAAGCAAAGGGTTCCATGATCCCATCAACGGAGCTCAGCACAATTGCCCAGGTGTCTGTTCTTAGGTGGGGTGGACCGCCATCCCGTTGCTCTCAACTCCAGGTTTTCTGGACCATAGGACTTCTCTAGATCCATTTTGGCACTGCTTCAGATCAGTGGATTCCAAGGGATGAGCCGTGTTAGGAGCTGGAGAGGGGGAATGTCCATCTTAGAGATTCTGGTGGCTTGGAAACTGCGTTGGGTGGGTGAAGAACCTCAAATTCAGGCTGAACTCAAACAAGTCCTCTTGAAGCCGATTCAGAAGTTTGACTTCAGCTTGGACTCCATTATCAAGAGGATCTGGAAGGTTCTCAAAATTCTGGAACTTTTGGCACAACATGTCCCAAAGCAACAAAATAGGAAATATCTGAGTTAGATTATGAATCATGGAAAATCCATTTCTAAAACGAATTACCAGCAGGTATTCAGTTTTAGTTTTCTCTCCTCCCCCCACCTCTCACTTGAATGCTTACATGCTTGTTAGGCACTGTTCTTGTCCACAAATTTTGTACCCGTCAATTATTTGCACTTTTGTGTAAATCGATATCTGAGCCCAGCCACAGGACTTCCTCCCCAGGGCCCAAGTTGCAAAACAAGGGGAGGGAAGCCTGCCACCTGCTTTGCAATGCTCCCTTGGCCGATTCTGCAAAAATGTTACAACCGGCAAGGGGGACCCCACGGATGCCTCTGGGTGCCTCTGTTTTTTGAGGCAGCAATAGTCATCTCCAAAACCAGCTCCAAAGAGAGGGTAAGGAGGAGGAGGAGAAAAGAGGAGTGGGAGAAAGAGAGGGTAAGAAGGAGGAGAAGAGAAAAGGAGTGGGAGAAAGAGAGGGGAAGAAGGAGGAAGAGAGAAAAGGAGTGGGAGAAAGAGAAGGGAAGGAGGAGAAGAGAAGAGGAGTGGGAGAAAGAGAAGGGGAGGAGGAGGAGGAGAAAAGAGGAGTGGGAGAAAGAGAGGGTAAGAAGGAGGAGAAGAGAAAAGGAGTGGGAGAAAGAGAGGGTAAGAAGGAGAAGAGAAAAGGAGTGGGAGAAAGAGAGGGGAAGAAGGAGGAGGAGAGAAAAGGAGTGGGAGAAAGAGAAGGGAAGAAGGAGGAGAAGAGAAAAGGAGTGGGAGAAAGAGAAGGGAAGAAGGAGGAGAAGAGAAGAGGATTGGGGAAAGAGAGGGGAAGAAGAAAAGAGGAAGGAGCAGAGGGAAAGAAGAAGGCAGAGAAGGGAGGTTGAGAAGAAGGGAGAAGTAGGGTTGTTGCAAATCAAGATTTAATAAATTTAATAAATGAAACGAAGATGAAGGTACGGGGTGGCAAGAGAGAGACCCCGCCCCACAACTGTCTTTTCTACACTTGTAAGAAGATAGTGATAAATGTTAATCGTTAATAGATAAATATTAATAATATTTACAAGGATGTATATTTGTGAATGTACTTGAAAGGGAAAATTTTTTTTTTAAAAAGCTTTATACAAAACCAGCTCCAAGGACCTCATCAAGCACTAATACACTGAGCATCTGGGGAGTAAAGAGGGAGGCTCCAACTCTGCCCCTTCCTGACCCCAATGTCCTGCTCTATGTGAGATCGGGGCACCTTATAGCAACCTCACTTAGGCTGTCTGTGAATTAAGAGGATCAAACTAGTAGAAGAACTGACGCCTTGAACCGTTAGTAAATTACCATGTCTAGCCACCAAAACTGACCTTCAGGCTTGGGCTGGTTTTTCGTAATTTTTGCTTTCCGAAAAAAAGAAAATGTGACTTTGACTTTGCCCCTGACCTGGGAACTTTATCTTGGAATTGCCTCTCCCTGGTTTTTGATTCGATTTGCAAAATGCCCCAAATCGCCTCTTTCTTAAGGCAAGCGAAGGGGAATCGGCCAAATGGCTCCAGTGAAAGGGAAGCATTAAAGCAGAGACAGAGGAGTCAATGGAGGCTGTGCTGTGGGGGAAATGCTGGACTTCCCCATGTTATTAACACACAAAAAGCATTTGATCAATGAAGGGGAAATTCGTGACGACAACGACGAGGAGAAAAAGAGGTAGCAGTTTCCAGATTTTGATATTGTTCTGGTTTCTCCCCCCCCCTCAAGGTCAAGGCTACTAGAGGGGAACTGAATCTTCACAGAATGGGTCATCTCTTCCAAGATGGAGATCCTCTAGAGCAGGGGTTCCCAAACTTGGCAACTTGAAGACTTGTGGACTTCAACTCCCAGAATTCTCCAGCCAGCTCTGCTCTGCTGGCTGGAGAATTCTGGAAGTCCACAAGTCTTCAAGTTGCCAAGTTTGGGAAACCCCTGCTCTAGAACCTGAATTGAACCTGAAACCCTGCTCTAGAACCTGCTCTAGAACCTGAATTGCTCTAGAACCTGAACTTTTTCACAGAAATATGCCCCAAGACTTTTCTTTATCACGCTGCTGCGAAGTCCACTTGGGTTGTGTAGGGAGAAGAGGTGGGGGTCCCACGCTCCAGGGGAGCGGAGAGGAAGCTGTGCTGATGTGTGTGTGTGTGTGTGTGTGTGTGTGTGTGTGTGTGTGTGGTAGCAACCGTGGCTTAAACCCGCCATCCTGGGCCCAACGTTTGACAACCAAGAATGCTCTCACAATGTAAGTCTTCTTTTGTAAAACTATTCCGACTTTTGGTTATCCACTTGTTAAGGCAACACAACGGTTTTGTGTCTTTTTTGCTCAGCAAAACATCATTTGTTCCTATCCTGGGTTGTTTCAGCCATTATATTCTAGATCAGGGTTTCTCTGCGCTTGGAAGTCGCCCAGCCTCCCAGTGGGAAAAATGAGGCCATTCGCCAAGGCCGACTCACCACATGGCCAGACTCACTGTGGGACAATTGAAGAATTCGATGTAATTGTTTAAAATAATTTCAAAAAAGATTTTAATTTTTGCCGTTCGCATTTCATTCCGCCCTTCCTTTGGCCTCCTTTCGTTAATGGTTCTATTCCGCTATTTCTTCAATATTAGTGGAATCCTAAAGCCGCCATCCTGGGCCCAACTTTTGGGAAGCCAGGCTCTGCCTGTCACAAGCCAGGACAAAGGGTGAGTGATGGAGGAGTAACACCTCCTTAAAACAACCTTGGTCAAGCTGGCCCGGCTGGTAGCCCCTCGTAAGGGCCCCTTCCCAGGGTTACGGGAGAAGACGGTCCACGGTTTTGAAGGCGGAAGAGGGTTCTACGCCCCAACAGCAGATCAAGGGGCAGAATCATCTTCCAGGAGAAGGAAAACTCGGATGACAAACCTCCACTGCCTTGTGGCTCTATCCACTCCTGGAAAAGGCTTCGGGAGTCAACCTCCAGGCAAAATCCGGAGCTGGAGTCCCAGAAGCAGTTCGTGACTATGTACACATCTGCATATAAGTCTGCCCACCGCCATGAGTTCAATTCTCACCAACTCAGCCTTCCATCCTTCCAAGGTGGGTCAAATGAGGACCCAGATGGTTGGGGGCAGGAGGCTGACTCTGTAAACTGCTTAGAGAGGGCTGAGAAGCACTTTGAAGCAGGCATAGATGTGCTATTAATATTGCTATTAGGTAAAATTTCCTCAAGATGAGAGCCTACCTCGATCCATGGTCACTCAGGGGTTCCTCTCTGTGCCCTGGATGGAATTAACGGTCACGTCACGCTACTAAAACTCTGGCAGAGCAAGTCTTATTTTTAACACATCTTGGGAACAAGCTGTGAATTGGGAAGCTCACAAATACTTTAGTTCCATATTTTACTTCCATATTTTACTTCTTTGTTTCCAGCTCTTAAGAGCCTTTGTGGTTGCTTTCTTTTCTTTCTTTCTTTTTCAAAATTAGGGGGGGGGGGGAGGTTAGCAAAAGAGGGTGAGCACAGTAAATATTCCTTGATAAGAGAATGGCATTTTTCACACTTCTGTACATAGAGACCAGCCCAATAAATAATAAATAGATAATACATCAATAGTGGGGGGGACGGCATGGGTTCCTCCTTGTAGTTTTCCTTCCTGGTGTCATAAAACGAGGAACACTAAAACGAGAAATGCAAAACTGCCCCGGGTCCCTTTGTGGGAGATGGGCGCGGGATATAAGTATGAAAAATAAAATAAAATAAATAAAAACACACAACCACAATTCTGCTTTGAATCCAAAGTGTTTATTTCATGACATTTACATCAATTTACTTCAGCAAGACTGCACCAGTGGTGGGCTTCAACATTTTTTAGAACCTCTTCTGTAGGTGTGGCCTGCTTTGTGGGAGTGGCTTGTGGGCCATGTGACTGAGTGGGAGTGGCTTGGCAGTCATGTGACTGGGTGGGCATGGCCAGCTTGTAAAATGGGGTGAAACTCACTTAACAACGCTCTTGCTTAGCAACCAAAATGTTGGCTCAGAAACTGGCATTTGAAGCACTCTAGTCTTAAAGCTGTCCAGTTACAAGACCCTCGCACCCCTCACCCTTTAGAAAAAAAGACCCCTGGGGGTGTTCAAACTTGACCGCTTTAAGACTTGTGGACTTCAACTCCCAGAATCCCTCATCTCGTTCTTCCTCTGGATGAAGCTGGAACCGGTTCTAAACAGCACCGTAGATTGGTGGAACCTCTTCTATAGAAGGAGGTTAGAACTGGCAGGAACCCACCCCTGGACTGTACTCACAAGGCGCGATTCGCAACCCGGGTCAGAGAGGATAGCTATGTCCCATGGGGAACAGCCACCTTCAATGGCTTCGACATGACCTCACACCGTCTTCTTTATATCTTTCCTTCACATCTTCTGTTCCTGGAGATGCTGGGCAGTCAGATGAAAAGGAGTTGGCTGACCTGGGCAAGGGTTTTTTTTTGCAGGTCACTTAGCCCCTGAAAAGAGCCACTGACCAAGACCAACCTGTTGCGTAAGGCAGGGCATCAGGTTTACAACTCAGCTGGTTAAACACCTTGTATGATTTCAGACCGGTAACAAACACGCTGATCATTTCAAGCTGTGAATGTCAGAAAACCAAGACTGTAGCCTGAGTTTTATTTGGGGAGAGAAGAATTTACAATGCAGGTTGAAAGTCTTTTTTGCTTGCTTAACCTCTGTTCAGTTTCACTGCTGACACACTCGTGTGCACATACCTGCACACCCACGTCCGCAAACGGTATACTAGGGACAGTAAAAACAGAAATCCTCTGCTTTTCTCCGCTCGGATGTAAACTAAGTTGCTTGAATAATTTTTAACATGAATTCCAATCTCCATCCTTACCACATTTCTTTAATTTCCATTTCGTTCGGCTGCTTTAATCTTTAATCATCGGCGTATCAAATAAACTGAAATTTTACAGTTGGCCATTCAATACTTTGGCATTTGTTTACTTTTTACTTTGTAAATTAATTCCATCCGAAAAGCAAAGAGAGAGAGAATAGCCTCTTGTGGGGCCTTTTTATATTACAGAGTCTTTGTCTGTGGTTCATTTCTTTTTAGCATCTCTCTCTCTCTCTCTCTCTCTCTCTCTCTCTCTCTCTCTCTCTCTCTCTCTCTCTCTCTCTCTCTCACTCACTCTCTCACTCTCTCTCTCTCTCTCTCTCTTTCTCTCGTTTTCCCCCCCTCTTGTCCTTCTGGAAAACTCATCCCTGTAGCACTCACGTTACATGAAAGAATGCTTTTTAAAAACATTTTGGATTCAGTTCCAAAGAAAAAGCAGGATACATCCATGAAGAAGAGAGGGCCCCACAGTAACCCTCTTAGTCCAGAATTCCTTTTCCAGGTCAACTGATGGATGGGCTTGCATGAAAATAGTTCCTCCATGTCCTAAATCGTTCTTCCGATGTGGACTACAACTCCCATGAGTTGAGGTCCCACAGCTTCGTCGTTGGTGTCCCAACTCATCTGGAAGCCACCCAGCTTGGAGAAAGAGGGATTATGGATGGTGGAGGTGATGGGTTTGATGTTGCTGCCGCTGTCATGTCATTCTGCAATATTACACAATGTTACACAATGTTACACAAGGCTCCACTCCACCACAGGGTGTCCAAGCTCGATAGCGAAACCATGTTTTTAAGAGAGTTGGGGAAGCTGGAAAGGATAATCTCAATCCGTTCTTCTGCATCCTCCATTCTGGAATGGTGGGCCACATTTCTTGGCTCTCTTCCCTGTAACCTTCTGAAGTGTGCTGTCCCACAGCAGCCTCCTTTCACCACAGGGGTCTCCAACCTTGGCCACTTTACGACTTGTGGACTTCAACTCCCAAAATTCCTCAGCCAACCTTGGCAACCTTAAGACTTCTGGACTTCAACTCCCAGAATTCCTCAGCCAACCTTGGCAACCTTAAGACTTCTGGACTTCAACTCCCAAAATTCCTCAGCCAACCGTGGCAACCTTAAGACTTCTGGACTTCAACTCCCAGAATTCGTCAGCCAACCTTGGCCACTTTACGACTTGTGGACTTCAACCCCCAGAATTCCTCAGCTAACCCTAGCAACCTTAAGCTTGCTGGCTGAGGAATTCCAGGAGTTGAAGCCCACAAGTCTTAAAGTTGCCAAGGTTGGAGACCCCTGGATTAGAAGACCTCCAAAGTCCCTTCCAACCTTATGCTTCTAGGTTCTGTGATGGGGTCTCCAAACTTAGCCACTTTACAACTTATGGACTTCGACTCCCAGAATTCCTGAGCCAGTGGCCATGGTTGGAGACCCTTGTTTATAAGGCTGACATCCCAGTTGTCTTCCACTCCCCCTGGGCAGGAGGGCTTCCCTTCTGTCTGGACCACTTTCTCTGGATCTTTGCTTTCTCTGGATCTTTGCTGAGGATTCTTTCTGACTGCCAAGGCACCAGATTCCCCAGGTTGGAAGATCAGCCTGTTTTCCTAATCCAGGCGCCAGCGATTTGCAGCTCTGGAGCCGCATGCGGCTCTTTCATCCCTCTGCTGCAGCTCCCGGTTGGCTCTACAATTGATAGGGCTTTCGGTTAGGAGAAGATAGAGGGAAAAAAGGACGCCATGCTAGGAGGAGACTCTATGGAGGGGGGGGGGCTTCTGGTTAGGACCTTTGTGGCTCTTTGAGTGTTTAAGGTTGCTGACCTCTGTCCTAACCAAGGAACCTGCTTAAACCCTGAAGCCAAATCCGCCTGCAGCGAGGCAGGAAAGCAATGGCCATTCCATCCATAGGACTTGACCCTCTCTCATTTCCTCTGCCCGAGCCTGCATCCCAGCTCCCTGGGATCTGCTTCCTCTCCCCCAGGACAAAAGGATCCCTTCCCTCCAATCTTCCTTCCAGGGCAGGCTTCTTATTTCCAACTGCCAGCCAAGCATTCCTCCCCAGCTCCCCTTCAGAGACAGAAGTACATTCCTGCGGTTTCTTCTGGCTTGGGGGGGGGGCAGGCAGCCCTTTGCTTGCAGCCTCCAAGCGGCAGAGAAGGAACGGGGCTGCTCCCCACCAGCACCGCACCCCTGGCCACCTTGCAGAGCCCCTCTTCAGGGCCTTAAACCCTCCCCCCCTCTCCCTAAAATTCATGTGGCCATCAGCACTGTTGTTTTAGTAGGGAAGGGGGAGGCGGGAAAATCCAGGCAGATGAAACTGAATTCGGTGCCAGATGTTCGGCCTTGATGCCTTCAACTCGTGGGCTCCCTTCCCTTTCGAACAGATGTGAGCTGAGGAACATGGCAGGTTTTTCTACCAGGGACTTAATGCTCACACAGACCTTGAGGTTCATGGAAAGAGAACCAGAGTTTCACATCTCGTCTGATGTCACAGTTTGGTCATTTTTAGGACATTTTCATATTAAATAGTCCCCCTTTCTAGCATGTAGGATTTCAGGGAGATGGGTTGCTTCTAGGAACACTTGTCTCCCCCCCCCCCCCCCAGACCTGGATGATCTGGTCAATGGAAGTTGTCAGGAGTTTGTTGCAGCAATCAAATCCAGACAGCACACACCCTGATTCAGCAGGATTCATTCACGTCTCTTCATATATAATACAATACAATACAATACAATAGCAGAGTTCGAAGGGACCTTGTAGGTCTTCTAGTCCAACCCCCTGCGTGGGCAGGAACCTTATACCATTTCAGACAAATGGCTATCTAACATCTTTTTAAAGACTTCCAGGGTTGGGGCATTCACAACTTCTGGAGGCAAGCTGTTCCAGAGGTTAATTGTTCTAACTGTCAGGAAATTTCTCCTTAGGTCTAAGTTGCTTCTCTCCTTGATTAGTTTCCACCCATTGCTTCTTGTCCTGCCCCCAGGTGCCTTGGAGAATAGTCTGACTCCCTCTTCTTTGTGGCACCCTCTGGGATATCGGAACACTGCTATCATGTCTCCCCTGGTCCTTCTCTTCATCAAACTAGACATACCCAGCTCCTGCAGCCGTTCTTCATATGTTTTAGTCTCCAGTTCCCTAATCATCTTGGTTGCTCTTCTCTGCACTCTTTCCAGAGTCTCCACGTCTTTTCTACATCGTGGCGACCAAAACTGTATGCAGTATTCCAAGTGTGGCCTTACCAAGGCACTATACAGTGGCATTAACACTTCACGTGATCTAGATTCTATCCCTCTGTTTATGCAGCCTAGAACTGTGTTGGCTTTTTTGGCAGCTGCATAATATAACACATACTGTATTTTTCGGAGTATAAGACGCACCAAGATTTTGAAGAGGCAAATTAAAAAAACAAGTTTTTGCACTCTGCAGACCTCCCAAAAACGGCCCATACACCAAACTATGTAACCTCATCAGTGCTAGAAGAGAACGGGGTTGGGGAGGGGGGGGGAGGAGGAGGAAGGCTGTGAAGTTCTTGGTGCTCTGAGCCTAGTTGTTCTCTTGCCTACATTTCATTACCAAACTATGTAACCTCATCAGTGCTAGAAGAGAACGGGGTTGCCGGGGAGGAGGAGGAGGAGGAGATGATCTTGCATACATATTCTGTTTTTCAGAGTAACTTTGCCTTCCAAGCAGCCCTTGACAAGGAGGCTGAAGTGGAAGTGGTGCATCCAATGAAGCCTTCCAAAAACACCTCCAGTGACTCAATAGGAGGCCGAAAGTTACGGAAGACAAAAGCTAAATATACCTAAGATGGTTTTGAAATGACTCCGAGGGAGAAATGTTTCCCTCCTGAACCACAAGGTGTCTGTGGTAACTTCCTCCTTTGCCCTCCCCAAAAGTGGTTGCAAAATGAGGGGGGGGCATCTGAAAGCCCCTCGAGGGTTTGGGGCTCACTACCGCAGGAGGAAGCCACCAAGGCCCTTCCGCTGATGTCTCCTGCTTCCCCTTCCCAAGGGCTGCCTGTCTCCCCGACTTCCCCCTCGGAGACGAAGCTGCCTCCAAGACCTTCTTGGGCCTCTGGGAATAACATCACGGCCACGTCTCCTCCTCTGAAGGACCACAGCAGCTCCACCACCCAACGGTACCAACGCTGGAGCAGAAGATGCCAAGCCTTGACCCGGGGGCAGTGTTTGTTGTACTTCGTGCACGTGTGATGGTGCCATCATCTCAGGTGGCTTTCCACCTTCATGGACACCTGCAGAAGTTTGGAGAAAGCAGCTTTTTTTCCCTCTGCTGTGGTGGAATATCGCCATTTGGGGCGGTGGTTTTTCACTTTTTGGGTGCCCATTGAGTTTCCCTTCTTATCAGAAGTATCTCAGACAAATGTTTGCAAAAGATACCTGCGCAAATGTTCAGCTTCGCCATCCGTCTCGGTTCCATTTGGGGGATCCTCAGCTGAAGAGCCCATATGGACTACTGCCTCCCTTGTTGAGCTTCCCCCCCCACACACACACAAACAATCCTGCGTCTCATCCAAGGGCATCTAGCCCTTCCTATTTCAGCATGTTGACTCCGTGACTTTGATTCAATCAATTGATTCAATCAATTCAATCAACGGTTGCAGGAGCTGGGTATGTCTAGTTTGATGAAGAGAAGGACCAGGGGAGACATGATAGCAGTGTTCCGATATCTCAGAGGGTGCCACAAAGAAGAGGGAGTCAAACTATTCTCCAAGGCACCTGGGGGCAGGACAAGAAGCAATGGGTGGAAACTGATCAAGGAGAGAAGCAACTTAGAACTAAGGAGAAATTCCCTGACAGTCAGAATAATTAACCTCTGGAACAGCTTGCCTCCAGAAGTTGTGAATGCCCCAACCTTGGAAGTCTTTAAAAAGATTTTAGATAGCCATTTGTCTGAAATGGTGTAAGGTTCCTGCCCACACAGGGGGTTGGACTAGAAGACCTACAAGGTCCCTTCCAACTCTGCTATTGTATTATTGTATAATTATCATTATCTTCCTCAACAGCTCTGCGCCTCCACACCCCAACCTGGTTGTGTTTGACTTTCCAGTGGCCATTGTGTTGTCCTATCACATTGGGGAGGGGGGGGAGGCGGAGAGAAATGCACAGGATTTTCAACTTTACAATACAATAGCAGAGTTGGAAGGGACCTTGTAGGTCTTCTAGTCCAACCCCCTGCATGGGCAGGAACCTTATACCATTTCAGACAAATGGCTGTCTAACATCTTTTTAAAGACTTCCAGGGTTGGGGCATTCACAACTGCTGGAGGCAAGCTTTCATGTGTCACATTTCGGGTGGGGGGGATGCAAAGGATTTTCTAGCTCGGACCCGAGGCAACTGGACAGAGAAACAAGCCCCCAGAGAGGAAACTCGACAGGGAACACTTTCTCCTTTCCCTCCCCCCTCCCTCTCTTTCTCCCTTCCCTTCCTCTGATTGGCTGGCGGCCCACTGCCTCGTGTGCCCAAAAGCCCGAGGTGAAAGGTTTTTCGCCGAATGGGCCATGAGGAAGAGCCTGGGATGGAAGAGGCGGGGACCCATTGGCTGGCATGAACAGCTAGGGCAGGGGTCTCAAACTTGCAGCCCGCGGGCCAATTGCAGCCCGCAGGACGGTATCTTGTGGCCCCCACCGTGATATGAAAGTATAATATTAGTGCGGCCCACAGGGGGAGTGACTCCCTTATGCGGCCCAGCCTCACCCAGCCTCTGCCTCCAGCGGCCCCCAGGTAAATTGAGTTGGAGACCCCTGAGCTAGGGTCATATCAGCAGAGGAGAAATGGTAGAGGCTAATGGCTGGGGGCGAAACCCTGGGGGCGAACAAGGAGCAGCGAAGGGTAGGGGGCGAACAGTCCCATTCCGCCTATTTCGGGACCACCTTGAGATGAGGAGGGGGTCAGCTGCCTTCTCTCACCCCCCCCCCACCCACCTCCGGGTGCCCTGGTAAGGAAGGGACAATCCCATTTGTCTTGCCACTGCATGGAGGGCAGGATGTCCAAACTGCGAGGTTAAAGAGATGCTCCGGGTATAGCTCTTTATTTTGGAACCGTGCAGAAATAGGAGGCAGGTTTCTTAAGACGGCCTCAAAACAGCCAAATTTAAACCCTCCCTTCCAGGCTGTGGTTTTTGGGGGGGGGGGGACGAGAAGAAATTCTGACCTCTCAAATTTGCACTCAGCTATCCGTGCTTAAGAGCAGCCTTCGGATCCCAGCCAAACCTCTGCAAAAATAGCAGCAACTGAGCTTCTGGGCCTGGATGAAAACATTTTTATTTTATTTATTTTGTTATTTTATTCGCATTTATACCCCGCCCTTCTCCAGAAAGGACCCAGGGCGGCGCACAGGAATTAAAACATACAAGTATAAACAAAATATAAAATTTAAAAAGATATTAAACTCCCCCCTGTGCTAAAATCAATTTAAAATCCCCAAATTAAAACTGTCTAAAAGTAGTCCCAACGGAGGTTACGCTAGGCCGGCTTGATGGAAAAGGTGTGTCTTTAGACACTGGCGGAAGAGGCGGAGGTCAGAGATAGTTCGTAGTTCCGGGGGTAGGTCGTTCCAAAGGGTGGGGCCCGCCACAGAGAAGGCCCTTCTCCATTCAGGTTTGGGGACCCCCCCCCCCCGCTCAGCTGGTGCCTCTGCAGAAGGCCTGGGTGTCTCAGGGGGGTGCAGGGGGGGCGCTTCTCTCCCAGTGCTATTTTTTTGGGCTGTGAAACCAGCCCTGTTTTCATTGTTCTGCAAGGCTGGAGATTTAAATGTAGATTTGAACCTTTGATTTGAATCGGGGTTTGGCTCTTCTGAGGATGAGCCACTTCTGTCCTGAACCTCAACAATCCATCTTGGAGAAGTCAGGCTGGGGTTCAGTTTGTGTGCGTGCGTGTGTGTGCGTGTGAACAAGCATGCCTTTGTGTTTTTAGGCGGGGGGGGGGAGAACTGCGACACACAGTTAGGAATAAAAATTCCCCCAGATGAATTAGGGATTCAGAAAATTGTATTTTCTGAATCTAGATTGCGCAGAAATGGACAAGTTAACATTAAGATGAAAGGACAAAGGAGAGTCTGAGTACTATGAAATTTGGGATAATTGGTATAAATGGTTGCCCAACAGGAATAAAGTTAATTCAGCCGAGAAACAATAGAGAAATATAGATGAATGTATATATCAGTGATGGTGAACCTATGGCACGTGTGCCACAGGTGGCATGCGGAGGCATATTTGGTGGCACACCAACCATCTGCTCCGATGCATATACATGCGCCAGCCAGCTGATTTTTCACCCTCCCCAGGCTTCAGGAAAGCCTCGGAAGGCTGGGGAGGACGAAAAATGGCCCCAGTGGCCCAACCAGAAGTTTGGGAATGATCTGTTTCCAACTTCCAGGGGAAGCCGTTTTTGTCCTCCCCAGGCTTGAAGAAAGCCTCTGGAGGCTGGAAGGTCTCTCATGCGCAGGGGGCGGGGAGATTGAGTGGCCACATGCACGCCATCGTGCCCGTGTAATTTTGGCACGCCATAAGAAAATATAGAAACGATGTAAGATTGATATATATATATATCTATATCTATCTATATATATATATATATATATATATATATCTATATCTATATATCTATATCTATATCTATATCTATATCTATATCTATATCTATATCTATATCTATATCTATATCTATATCTATATATATATATATATATATATATATATATATATATATATATATGCAGGTACGATGACATAACAATATTAATGTGATGATTGTAAGATGTTATAGAGGGGGGGGGAAAGAATTAAAAATCTGCTTTGAGGAGGCATTGAGGCAGGGGCTCTTTGGCACATTCCATAAAAAGAAGGACTTTGCATCATTTGAGGGCCAGATCCAGCCTCTTTTCGACTTGCAAACTGGCAGGAAAATGACGCTGCCATTTTTTTCAGGGTTTGCACTGGCAGAAGATGGCAACACTCCAGGGGCCCCAAGTGTGGCGGTTTTGAAATTTAGTGTTTCAGGCTGTCCTGGAAGCTCTTGGCCATTTCTGTCGGGCGCGAGAAAGAAAACACGGCGTCACCCGAGGCTTACTGAAAATCCCTTCCCCTGGAGCCTTGCTAAACCCAACCAAGCTCTGGGGCAACGTCTCGGCCTCCGATTTCTCAAAGCCTCCATCCTCTTTTCAGGCCGACCCAGCTGGGAACGGCAGCCCAGGGTGGCAGGATGGGCTGTGGCACCTGCCAGCTGGCCCTGCCCTTTTTCGCGACGCTCCCTTCCGTTTGCCCTCCCTGTTTTTCTGCTGCTTCCAAAACAGAATTTCGGCAGAAGCCGAGAAGGCTCCCTCCGAATCCAAAATGGAGGGCCCATTTGTTCTTTTCTTTCTTTCTTTCTTTCTTTCTTTCTTTCTTTCTTTCTTTCTTTCTTTCTTCATTTCTTCCTTTCTTTCTTCCTTCCCTCCTTTCTTCTTTCTTTCTTTTTTCTTTCATTCCTTCCTTCTTTTTTACTTTTTTTCTTTCCTTCTTTTTCCTTTTTCCTTTCTTTTTTCTTTCTTTCTGTCTTCCTTTCTTTTTTCTTCCTTTCTTTTTTCTTTCTTTCTTTTTATTTCCTTCTTTCTTTCTTCTTTTTTCTTTCTTTTTTCTTTCTATTTTTTCTTTCTTTTTTCTTTCTTCTTTTTTCTTTTCCTTTTTTCTTTCTTTTTTCTTTCTTTCTTTCTTTCTTTTTTTTTCTTTTTTCTTTCTTTTTTCTTCTTTCTTCTATTCCTTTTTTCTTTCTTTCTTTTTTCTTTTTTCTTCTTTCTTCTTTTCCTTTTTTCTTTCTTTCTTTCTTTTTTCTTTCTTTCTTTTTTCTTTCTTTTTTCTTCTTTCTTTCTTTCTTTTTCTTTCTTTCTTCTGTTGGGTTTCCAGAGGTGTGCCCGTTTTGGCAACAGTCTTCTCCGCCTCGATGGTTCACTGCCTGGGCAGAAGAGTGAGATTTTAGCCCTGGTTCCCTAAAGAGGTTCTAAATGCCACCCCCAGTTTGGGAGGGGCAGCTGGGTTTGGTCTTGCTGGCCTCAGCCCAGCTGGCATCCGTATGCAGGAGAGGAGAATGCTTAAAAGGCACCAGCCCACAATTCTGCCTCTGGTGAGGTGGCATATTCTAAAAATAAAAATTAAAAAAAAACCCAGAGGCTGTGGAGTTAAAAAAAATAAAATAAAAGTCTCCATTTTCTGCCTCTGAAAAGAGAGTGGAGGCCTTTGTCCCTCTTGCCGGCTGCTGCCCCCCTCCAATCCCCCCCCTTCTCTTTTTATCTGCCGGCGCTTGCTGGCTGCTTGTCCTCAGTGTCAAATCTCTGAGCCGAACCAGCTTTCAGCTTCTCTGAGCCCGAGAGAGGATTTAATGGAGACTTAATGGACTAAAAGCCGAGGGCATAAATAAACCACAGGGAGGGGTCTGTGGGAGGGTCTGAAAGCATCCTCCAGTTGGCTGCTAGGAGCGAGGTCCCAAGAGTCAGAAGAAAGACGGCATCCATCAACTTCCGCCAGGGAGGAAACGGTGCGAGAGTTTCACTTCGGGGAGTTTTTCTCAGGCCGGAAGTGTTAACTTTAGAGCAGTGCGCTGACCGAAGGATCAGTATGCAGACTTGGAAAAAACAGGGGAAAACCCCGAGAATGCTTCACACCAGAAGCACATCTTTTTCACACGCTCTAAATCCCATTCCTTGCACACCGTGTGCTTAAGGACAGTTCCTGTTTGCAGCTGCAGAGGGCAGCCTAGAGGGACAGAAGTGCCTACTGCTGCCATCTAGTGGTGCATCTAGAATTCTTTAGCAAAAAAAAAAAAAGGAGTAAAGATTGGATTGGATTGGATTCAGTGGTGGGTTTCAAATTTTTTAGAACCTACTCTGTAGGTGTGGCCTATTTTGTGGGCGTGGCTTGGCAGTCATGTGACAGGGTGGGAGTGGCCACCTTTTAAAATGCGGTGAAACTCATTTAACAACGCTCTTGCTTAGCAACCAAAATTTTGGACTCAATTGTGATGATAAATTCATTCTTTCTTTCTTTCTTTCTTTCTTTCTTCCTTCCTTCCTTCCTTCCTTCCTTCCTTCCTTCCTTCCTTCCTTCCTTCCCTTCCTGTTGGGTCACTGGCAGCGGCGGGCCAGATTTACTTCCAGGTATGCCGGTGGAACCCCCTCTCACCGGTTCTCTAAATTTCACCAACCGGTTCTCACGAGTAGGTGCAAGCCTGCAGAAACCCACCACTGATTGGATTACAATACAATACAATACAATAGCAGAGTTGGAAGGGACCTTGTAGGTCTTCTAGTCCAACTCCCTGTGTGGGAAGGAACCTTATACCATTTCAGACAAATGGCTATCTAACATCTTCTTGCATTCAAGCACTGCCTTAAAACCCATTCAGGGAGGGAATCGGTGGTGGATTTCTTCCCAGCTGGTGATTTTGAGCAGGCCAGGAATCTCCCCCAGGCAAAGCACCGATTGTTGGTCTCCGGCGTGGTGTGACAGAGTTGTTCAGTTGTTGCCATTGCACAGCTGTGTTCAGATCACACCGAGGGCGCGTGAAGGCAAGCGCGATCGACGCCCCCATGAATTCCTCTCAGGCCCAGGTGTTGCAACATCTGCATGTCATCCCGCTGGGCTGATCTTCCCTGGGTGGAGAAGCCGCAGAGCCTGATTGCGTTAGGATTCGGTTGGGACCTCCCTCTTTCTAAAGAAGACGGAGACATTTAAACCAGGGCTCCCCAACCTTTGCAACTTTAAGTCTGAAGGACTTCAGCTCCCAGAATTCTCCAGCCAGCAAAGCTGTCAGTGTCAGGGCCTGGGCCAGGGGTCTCCAACCTTTGCAACTATGAGTCTGAAGGACTTCAGCTCCCAGAATTCTCCAGCCAGCAAAGCTGTCAGTGTCAGGGCCTGGGCCAGGGGTCTCCAACCTTTGCAACTTTAAGTCTGAATGACTTCAACTCCCAGAATTCTCCAGCCAGCAAAGCTTCAGAGCTGAAGTCCTACAGACTTAAAGTTGCAAAGGTTGGGGACCCCTGATTTAAACCATCCTGGGAAGAAGTGGACAGCAAACCACATCCTCACGTCCGTTAAAGGCATCTCCACAGTGGTGACCTTGAAGCCACCAGGGGTTGACGGCCATTTGAAGGAGGTTCGGGTCCAACTGAAGAGAGAGCCGGTTGAAAAGAAACGAGCCAAGCTGAGAACGAGAAAGATTGCGGCGAGATTGCACTTCTAAATTCCTCTTCTGAAGGATGCCCAGAGCAGGCCTTATCATTCAATAAGCCAAGCGTGGAAGTAAATGGAGTGCAAATAATTTCCAGCTTGCTGCCAGATTAATGGTCTGCGCTCCGGAGCGGACAAGGGACTGCAATTTATTTTATTCTTGTACTCCCGGTTTAGCTCCGTGCCAACTAAACAATCAGGTGGCTCGGCTCCCTCAAGGTTTTGCTTTCTTTTCATGGAAAGCTGTTGTTTACTTTTAGTTTTAGTTTTATTTGATTTATATCCCGCCCCATCTCCCGCAAAAGGACTCGGGGGGGCGCACAGGAAATTAAAACACAATATAAATATACAAATACATAATATCCTAAAACCACAATTAAACTTAAGAACCCTGTGCTAAAACATCATTTTAAAATCCCTCTGATTAAAATTTGTTTAAACTATAACTCGGTCGTTGTCGGGTGGTCACGCTAGGCCGGCTTGATGGAACAAGTGCGTCTTCAGGCGCTGGCGGAAAAGGTGCAGGTCCGAGATGGTACGGAGTTCGGGAGGCAGGTCGTTCCAGAGGGTCGGGCCCTCCACAGAGAAGGCCCTTCCCCTGGGCGTCGCCAACCGGCATTGCCCGGCTGACGGCACCTGGAGAAGCCCCTCTCTGTGGGAGCGGATCGGTCGAAGGGATGTGTTGTCCAAAAGTATCAGTGCAAAAAAAAAAAAGTGTGCAAAAGGTGGGATTTCACTCAGGTAGCCCCGGAGACTCCGTCTCTCCAAGGCTCTACTCTGCAAGGGAGGGTCCCTGGGTGCGTGGCAAGCCCAGGCATTGCCCTGCACAACGGAGGTGTGAGGCTGTAGCAGGGTGGGTAGACGGGCTGGCCTACAGGCTTGGGGAGGTGTTCTCCTTTGGGAGAATTAGAAGGCCAAAAGGGCAGGCAGGCAGTGCCAACGACTTCCAAGAAGGCGGCATGGGCAATGCCAGGGGACCCCGAGGGCTGAGCATTTCTGGAGGCCAACTTTGTTGTCTAAACGGGGTCCCGAATTCCCAGGGAAAGAGAAAACTAAGTAGAACAGGGACAAAAGGCAAGTTTTAGCACCATGCCAGGAAGAATTTGCAGATGCCCCCGTGGGTTGTGTGTGTTGGTCAACAAAAGTCGCAGTGGTAGCCGTGGAGGGAGGGAGGGAGGGAGGGAGGGAGGAAGAGGAATGAAGGGAGGGAGGGAGGGAGGGAGGGAGGAAGGAAGGAAGGCAGGAAGACAGGAAGGGAGGGAGGGAGGGAGGAAAGAAGGAAGGAAGGAAGGAAGGAAGGAAGGAAGGAAGGAAGGAAGGAAGGAAGGAGCCTTATT
Organism: Rhabdophis nuchalis; assembly: GCA_039707465.1. Lineage (NCBI taxonomy): Eukaryota > Metazoa > Chordata > Lepidosauria > Squamata > Natricidae > Rhabdophis > Rhabdophis nuchalis. The sequence goes on along the minus strand of CM077657.1, from coordinate 22,612,375 downwards.
AACAAATGGAAAATTGACAAATCATCCAGAGAGAACATTACGTCTGAGGTGTCAGATCCTTCATCCATTGTATGTTTCCTTCATTGACGTCAGAGGAGAACAGCTGTGGAGTCGCAGCCCCTTTTCCGGGTGCATCACCGGCCTCCATCGTAACCCCTTTGACCCCCTCCGAGGACCATCCCTGCGTCCTTTGGCCTCTGCCAGGGTTGCCGGCTGTGCTCCCCCCTGCACTGCTCCCCTCCTCTTCCCAAGTGGGCCCTTGGAGAGAAAAGCGTATCTCAAGGCAGCCAAGAGAAGGAAGGAAGGCCACTTCCTGCACACAAACTCTCCCAAAGTGTCTGTTACTCAAACGGAGGAGGAAGAAGATCCGTGGCAAGAGAGGAAGCCTGCCCCAATTTCTAAAAGCGGACAAGCGTGGCTGGCGAGTCTTGCTTTGGGAAGGAAAACACACCGGCCGTCTTGCACCAGGTGTTTGCTTATCAAGATGGAAGGAACCGGCAGCTGGAACCCACAGCCAGAGGCCTCTTCAAAACAGCTCCTGCGTTTCTCCTAAATGACGTCAGCTTGGTCTTCAGAAGGGACAAGGAGATCCACCCCTACACTGAGGTGGGAAGGGAGGGAGGGAGGGAGGGAGGGAGGGAGGGAAGGAGGAAGGAAGGAAGGAAGGAAGGAAGGAAGGAAGGAAGGAAGGAAGGAAGGAAGGAAGGAAGGAAGGAAGGAAGGAACAAAGGCAGGCAGGCAGGAAGGAAGGAAGAAAGGAAGGAAGGAAGGAAGGCGAGGAGGAAGGAAGGGAGGAAGGGAGGGAGGGAGAAAGTCAGGCAGGCAGGAAGGAAGGCAAGGAGGGAGGGAGGGAGGGAGGGAGGGAGGGAGGAAGCTAGGCAGGAAGGCTAGAAGGAAGGAAGGCTAGAAGGAAGGAAGGCTAGAAGGAAGGAAGGCAAGAAGGAAGGGAAGAACGAAGGAAGGAAGGCAAGACGGAAGGGAGGCAGGCAGACAGGCAGGAAGGAAGGAAGGAAGGAAGGAAGGAAGGCAGGCAAGAAGGAAGGGAGGAACGAAGGAAGGAAGGCAAGACGGAAGGGAGGCAGGGAGGCAGGCAGGCAGGCAGGCAGGAAGGAAGGAAGGAAGGCGAGGAGGAAGGAAGGAGGTAAGGAAGGAAGGGAGGGAGGGAGGGAGAAAGTCAGGCAGGCAGGAAGGAAGGCAAGGAGGAAGGGAGGGAGGGAGGAAGGAAGCTAGGCAGGAAGGCTAGAAGGAAGGAAGGCAAGAAGAAAGGGAGGAACGAAGGAAGGAAGGCAGGCAGGCAGGAAGGAAGATGAAGTCTTATTAACAAATGAAAAATTGACAAATCATCCAGAGAGAACATTACATCTGAGTTGTCAGATCCTTCATCCATTGTACGTTTCCTTCACTGACGTCAGAGGAGAACGGATGTCGCTGAAGTTGAACTGACCTGCTTTCTACAAAGGGTTGTCGCCCTAGTTGGTTTATTGCTAAGCCATGTGGCAAATGTGCGCATGAAGGATTTCAAGGAGACGTTGACACGTTGGCTGGCCGTAGAAAAGCAGCGGTGACTGGGGGTCTCCCAGAGAAAGAGGGCACACCCAGGGGGCCTTCCTAGAGCGGGGCAAGGGGAAGCCGTGGAGGCCCACCTTGGCGGCTGCTGACACCCAAAATGCTCTCAACTTCACAGACCATGATGAGCTGGCCAAAGAATCCCTCCCAGTTGGGAGTTGGGTGTCCATCAATGGTGTCCAAAACATCTGGGCAGCTTCTGTGGAAGCCAACGTCAACCGGAACACTTTGGAGGCAAAAATCGACTTCCTTCATGGTCACACAGGCGACGCCTGGGTTGGTTTGAGTGACCAGAAACACCAAGGGAAGCACATCAATCTTGTTGGGCAGCCATGAGAAGTGAGTTTCCGGGAATAATTATTTGGATGGCTGCATCTCTTCGCGCAGACCTTCAACTTGGGCAGGAAAAGAGTCGGTCAGCTGAGAGAGGAAGCAGAGGGCTCCTCTCCCCCAGGGGTTTCTCAACTTTCAACCCAGTTACAGATGGGTGGACTTCAACCCCCAGAAATGGCTGGGATCTTCTGGGAATTGAAGTCCACACCTCTTAAAATGGCGGAGGTTGGGAAACACTGAATTATGTAGAACATTTGAGAGTAAAAAACGGACAAGGGGAGAGCCACAAGCTGGCAGCAGATTCGGACAGTGAGGAGTTTGGGGAGGAAGATGGGGCCACCCCATGGTGTCTGGGGAAGGCTCTGAGGAGGGCTCTGGGTGGGAGGCAGAGAGGGGGCCAGGGCCAGAAGAAGGCCACAGGTTGGAAGGTGGAAACCATGCTGACTGGGGGGTTCTGGGAGTTGAAGTCCCCCCCCTCCGGTCTTAAAAGAGCCAACTTGGCAGACCCCTGCCCTCGCCAAAGCAACTCATCTTGGGGAAGGATGCCCATTTCGGATTCCCAGGGTGTGTGTGCGTGTGTATGTGGAGGATCAGGTCTGATTAGGAGCAAAATCAGCTTCCTAGCAGAGCAGTCATTTTGTGTATGTGTGCGTGCATCCGTGTGTGTGTGTGAGAGAGAGAGAGAGATGCAGCTTTATAAAGCGGCTGAGCTCCTTCCAAGCAGCAAGAAATGACTTGAAAGAAAAAAAAACCCAAAAAACCCCAGGGCAAAATTGAGTCATTGCAAGAAACGGGTGATGGAGGAACATGTGAGATGTCTGAGAAGACTTCCTTGGGTTGGGTGTCATCCCTTCCTCCCTCCCCCTGCCACGAGAAGGGCGCTGGGTTAACAGATGAACAAGAGTTGGAAGGGACCTTGCAGGTCATCTAGTCCAACCCCTTGCTCAAGCAGGAGGCCCTACATCTGCCTCAGTGGTGGGTTTCTGCAGGCTCGCACCTACTCGCGAGAGCTGGTTGGTGAAATTTAGAGAACCGGTGAGAGGGGGTTCCACTGGCATACCTGGAAGTAAATCTGGCCCGCCGCTGCCAGTGACCCAACGGGAAGGAAAGGAAGGAAGGAAGGAAGGAAGGAAGGAAGGAAGAAAGAAAGAAAGAAAGAAAGAAAGAAAGAAAGAAAAAAAGAAAGAAAGAAAGAAAGAAAGAAAGAAAGAAAGAAAGAAAGAAAGAAAGAAAGAAAGAAAGAAAGAAAGAAAGAAAGAATTTATCATCACAATTGAGTCCAAAATTTTGGTTGCTAAGCAAGAGCGTTGTTAAATGAGTTTCACCACATTTTAAAAGGTGGCCACTCCCACCCTGTCACATGACTGCCAAGCCACGCCCACAAAATAGGCCACACCTACAGAGTAGGTTCTAAAAAATTTGAAACCCACCACTGATCTGCCTCTACCTAGGATTGAACTCACCACCTCCTGATTGGGAGGCAGAGGTTGCTCTCCTACATCTCTCTCTCTCTCTCTCTCTCTCTCTCTCTCTCACACACACACACACACACACACACACACACCATACCCAATCTCCCTGCAAGTGGGTGAACCTTGCAACCATTTCCATGAGCTTGAGAAAAACAAGGTGGGGGGGGGGGGGCAAGGCCGGAACGGAAGTGAGAGGAAGGAGGGGAGGGGAGGACGGCAGTGGGGGGAGCAGAGAAGGTGGCTGGCATTTGTGTGGGTCCCTCCAGCCCGCTGAGCTTCCTGTGAGAAAGGCAGCCGTTAGCAGGGGAGCTTTGCGGCCGTCTTCTCTCTCGCAGGGAGGCAGGCAGGACCAGCCTTGGCGACGGGCACACGGGCGCTTCGTTTTGCTTGCCAGGCAGTTTGACAGATGGCAGCGCTGGGTGGCCGCCAGCCAAGCCGAGCTCCATCTTGCTGAAACCTTCCCTTTGGCTCCTCCGCCAACCGGCTGTTGGGAAAGACCTGTGAGGAGGAGAAGGCCAGGCCCAAGAAGATGCTTCTCCCTTCTCTCTTTTCTTCCGGACTATTTAACAGAGCAGCTGGGGAAGCAAAGGCTGCTTGGCACACACGTGTGCACCCACACACACATGAACAAACACACACACACATGCACAAACACACACACACACACTCCCCCCTCCTTCCCTGAAGGAGGCATCAGAGAGTCCCTGTCATGTCTGACATTAACCAAGGAAGAAACCACTCAACTCCGTTTTTGAAAGAATTAAGAGTTCTTTTACTGGTTATGAAAAGAAAGCAGCGGAGTAAAGCGAGGTCTGAGACCCAAGCGTGCAAAATCATGCATATCAATTCTTATCAATGCAGGAACTGGGGACGTCTAGTTTAATAAAAAGAAGGACCAGGGGAGACATGATAGCAGTGTTCCAATATCTCAGGGTTTGCCACAAAGAAGAGGGAGTCAAGCTATCCTCTAAAGCACCTGAGGATAGGACAAGAAGCAATGGATGTAAACTAATCGAGGAGAGAAGCAACTTAGAACTGAGGAGAAATTTCCTGACAGTGAGAACAATTAATCAATGGAACAGCTTGCCTCCAGAAGTTGTGAATGCCCCAACACTGCAAGTCTTTAAGAAGAGGTTGGATGGCCATTTGTCTGAAACAGTATAGGGTTTCCTGCCTAGGCAGGGGGTTGGACTAGATGACCTCCAAGTCCCTTCCAACTCTGCTATTGTATTATGTATTCTTCTCTTCCTTACCAATATATGTCCAGCTCCCTCCTCTCCCCCCAACAGTCCCCACTCTGTTGTCCAATCCGCAAATCCCTCAGGCGTCATGTGGGTTGCATCTCCAGGCGCATCATCAGGTTGGTATGCAGGACGGTTGGCCTTGACCGTCTCAAGGCACCAGCCATCGGTAGGCGAAGTAGATGGTGAGAACATAACTCCCTTCTCCAAACCTCCCTCCTGCACCATATCGTCTCATTCCCAAATACCGTAGCTCCCTCCCTCCCCGTTTCAATGGCAGCCGAAGCAAGCAGCAAAGGCAGAGGCTGACAGTCGCCCAGGAGTTTGAGGCTTCTTTGGAACAGGGCTTCACTGATTTGCCGACGTTAAAATTCGTAATCGTGCGAATGGATGCAGGCAGCTCTCTCGCACACCTCCTGCTTGGGTCCCCTCTCTCCGCCATGCAGCGTGCATCCTGAGACGCTGGCAGGCATTGGTGGGGGAGAGAAACGTGAAGTTTTGGTTTTACTACTACTACTTTTATTATTATTATTATTATTGTTTCGCAAGTGGAAAAGTTTCTACCTGGAGCAGAAGAGCTGGCAGGAAAAAAAGGCTCAGAAGAGGGCTGGCAGCTGCTGCCCCCTGGTGGCGGCTCACAGGCAATGACCGATCCCTGCTGAGGGTGGTGGGACAGGGGGCTCAGGCAGGTGGGCTGTCCCAGGTGCTAAAGGGCCAGGGGTCTCAAACCAAGGTAGGAACGGAGCAGGGCTTCAACCTCTGGATTACGTAGAGGTCAGTTGCAGCAGGGGTCTCCAACCTTTGCAACTTTAAGTCTGAAGGACTTCATCTCCCAGAGTTCTCCAGCCAGCTTTGCTTTAAAGCAGGGGTCTCCAACCTTTGCAACTTTAAGTCTGAAGGACTTCAGCTCCCAGACTTCTCCAGCCAGCTTTGCTTTAAAGCAGGGGTCTCCAACTCCAAGCTTTGCTGGCTGGAGAACTCTGGGAGCTGAAGTCCTTCAGACTTAAAGTTGCAAAGGTTGGGGACCCCTGAGTTACAGTATTTAGTGCATTGGAGGGGGGGATCCTTTGGCCCCTTCCCCTACATGGGTGAAAAGTTGGAATGTAAAAGCTGATAGGTTAGTGAAACAATTCCATGATAAATTTCCTGATAAGCCAAAGGGCCCCGGTTGGGGGGAGGGAAGAGGTGGTGAGTTGCTTGTGTTAACCCCCACGTTATTCTCTTTTCAGCCAACACTTTCCTTCTGAGGAGAGACCGCCTGTTAGGCCTGCAGCCCTCTTTTCTTGTGGGTCTTTGGCCTGCCACACTTTCTGTTATTCTACTACGCATTTTCTACGGTGGGAAAATGGGAAGGGGGATAGTACGGAGTTAGAAGCTAGGTAGCCATAACAAAATTCCTTTCTACAAAGCCAAGGTCATCCTTTATCTCTGCTCCTCTGCACCTGACCAGAACTGGATGGGTGGAAGCTGCCAGCGTTGCAGTGGGAGATCGGACCATGGGATGGGCTTGTGGGTGTGGGGGACAAGATCTTGAACTTTCAACCGGGTGGGGAAAACCGGGAAGCTTTCAGATTCGGGTTTTCCCAGATGTGCCAACATGGCTCTCTTCATCCATGGGAACTTTGAGGAATCCTTTGCCTAGGACTCTGATTTAATTTTGGACGCTATTTGGGACCCTGACAGAGCTTGTGGTTATTCTGCTGAAAGGAAAGGCAAAACCCTTTGGGAACTGATGGATGAGGGAAGGTCCAAGATTGACCTTTGAGGGGGCCCTATTCTGCACCCACCAGGAGAAAGTCCCATCCAGGTCCAAGCAGTGCATCAGACTCTGGGATGGACCCTCTCCTCGTTCTCAGCCGAGGGAGAGAAGAGAGGAAACGGATCCCAGAAACAATCCAGCATCACCTGTTGCCCCCAGGTAAGCTGGCTAAAGGCCTGGCACGAAACAAAACAGCTGTAAGAAGGAAGCCCTCGATTATTTTGCCAAGAATAGCCCGACTCATTCAGACTCCAAAATAGCTTTATTCCATCTAAAAAATAAAGTTTGCTAAAATTCGACACAACCCTCCAACTATATGCAGCTGGTGGACACGGTGATGAGGTCAGGCATCCCACCTTCCTCATCCTCCGATGAGATTTACATGAATTGCAACATTCATCCCATTTGCACAAGGACTGCATTACAGAGGTGGTCATCACTCCAGTCCTGTGGAGGTGGGTGGGATTAAAAAAGGTGCCTTCTGGGCCAAACACAGAAAGAAGCAAGCAACCACTGGAATTCTGGGTTCAGTTGACTCACGAGGTGGTAACCACGGGCTCCCATATCCACACGAGGCCACGAAGAGGCAGAGGCTGAGGATGAAGCCTTCTCCTGGGGAGGACCAAGAGCTGCAGATCTTCCTTCAGCAGGTGCCTTTTATGCGGAGACTGCTCCGGTGGAAGAAGGACCTCTGGTGGTCACCGTCTCCATTGAGAAGACTCCTCCCAAGCTGCAGCTGGTGAGGGGACCTCTCCAGGTAGTCCCAGGCAATGGCGGGGGGGCCTTGAAAGGCTGACCTCTCTCCAGCTTTGGCCTGATCCCATCGAGGCTTATGGTAGAGTCACCATCCGGCTGGCGTTGCGTTCCGTTGAAAAACGGTGTTTGCGCCCCAGCCCAGAGAATCGCTCGTTCAGGGTCACGCTGGTCTAAAGGAGCAAGACACAACAGGTGCCAAGTGTAGAGAGAAGCTAAGAGGAGCCAGACGTGCATGAAGGGTCCCTCCCTGGATGGGATTCAGCTTCGTTCAACCCTCCTGTTAGGAGCAGACTCCTAGAGTCTCCTCCTAGGGTAGGCAATATATAATACCATGAGGACAAATGGTCATTGTGGCTTTAAGACTGTTGGAATGCAATTAGAGACTGTAATCGGAGACTGTAATTATCTCCACAATAAGAGGAAGTCGGGAGAACACATATTCCTCTCTCTGCCGGGATCCTCACTTTGCTGATATCTCTGCTGATTGCTACCTGACTGCTCATGTGCCATGATTGACTGTTTGAAGAAGGAAGAAGGAAGTATTGTGGATTGCTGACTGTAAGCAATTGTGTGATTGCTAAGGACTTTGTTTTGACTAACTGCCAACCATCACTGCTTGTGAAGCAGTAGTTTAGTTTTACAACACCAGTAAAGCTGTTTTGTTTTACTGAGATACTATTTGTGTGTATACCAGCAACATTTCTCTAGCTGCATATTCCGGTGCACAACTTTTCTGTCTCCCAACGGAGAGATCCCCCCATACTTCCCCATCCTGAAGCCCTTCTTCCGGTACTTCAACTCTCAGAATCCTTTGCTGGTGAGGCTCCAGGTGGAGAATCCCAGTTTAAATTCTCAAGACTGGACCCTCTGCCTGATCCAGTTTCTGATGGAGTAGGGGAACACTTGGGCAGTTCCAGGAGGAAAAAGATCACCAAAGGTCCCTGCGAGCTGGCTGGGAAATCTACACGGCTATGTCGCCATCATCCATCTCCATCAAGCATCAGCTAACAGGACTGCACGTCTCTATGGCCCCCATCTCAACCTCCCCTCCATCGCTTAAACCCCCCCGAATACCTGCTTTGGATCTTCATCTCAACCTTTAAGGGCCCTTCGTCCTCTCTTTCCTTTCCTTCCAGGGCACAGGTCCCCGGAGGCCTTGAGGGGTCCCCAGGGGGTCGTTTCTGACCTGGGAGAGTCATTACCTGGTTAGCCATCGCCCGGAAGTTGAATCTTAGCATCACTCCTCTCGGCTGCCAGCGGAGCTGCGGGGCCTGGCTGTTCCGCCTTCTCAGGAAGGGGCGCTTCGGTCCTGGCCTGCAAAAAAAGCCAATTCTGGGGGTTGAAGTCCACACAGCTCCAAGTTGCCAAAAGCTGAGAAATTTTGGGTTGCAAAGATGTGAGGGGAAAAGACGCCAGCTCTGGCTTGGTGATTAATCCAATCTTTCTTTCTTTCTTTCTTTCTTTCTTTCTTTCTTTCTTTCTTTCTTTCTTTCTTTCTTTCTTTCTTTCTTTCTTTCTCTCTCTCTCTCTCTCTCTTTCTCTCTCTCTCTTTCTCTCTCTCTTTCTCTCTTTCTTTCTTTCTCTCTCTCTCTTTCTTTCTCTCTCTTTCTTTCTTTCTCTCTTTCTTTCTCTTTCTTTCTCTCTTTCTCTCTCTCTTTCTTTCTCTCTCTCTTTCTCTCTCTCTTTCTTTCTTTCTCTCTCTCTCTCTTTCTTTCTCTCTCTCTCTTCCTTTCTTTCTCTCTCTCTCTCTTTCTTTCTTTCTCTCTCTCTTTCTTTTTGCCAAAAGTTTTTTATTTTTTTAACATATACATAGAATATAATCCAAAGTGTACCGTTACATCTTAACAAACCTTTTTTGAATATTCAATAGTATCTCAATTTCTCTTGCCATCAAGCCCCATCCGTTTTTATTTGCTCTTCTGCTTTCCATATACCCTATTATACTCTTCAACATTTCTCCTCTCCCTACCTCCTTTCTTCCCTCTCTCCCTTCTCTACTTCCCCTTGCTCTCTCCCTCTCCCCCTTTCCACACCTTCTTTCTCTTTCCCTCCCTTCTCCTTCCCTCTCTCCTGTCTCCTCTCTCTCTCCTTCCCTCTCTTTATCTCCCTTCCATTCTCTATTTCACGGGGTGTATTTCCGCCTGTTAGCAAACTCCATTCAACGTCAGTGGCATTGATAATTATATTCCAAAAGAACAAAAAAAATTTAAAAAACCTATTTTCCATATTACTAATTTTTCTTTTAAAGGTATACCTTTATACGAATTCCATTTGTTTCCTTTGCCACCCAACCCCCCTCTTTTTTGGCCAAAGTGCAAGACGGATTCAAGTTTAATTAATTGATTAATCCTGTCTTTCAAAATCGGTTTATTCATTAGACTTGTATGCCGCCACCTAAAATCCAAGCCACGTGGTTCTTTTTTACCTGGTGACCCACCAAGGAGCTGCCCGGTGGTTATCAAGGGTGATGAGCATTTTCAGAGATGTAAACCTTTGGGTCTACCTGCGTTGCGAAACTCCTTGGCTGGCAGGTGAAAATTCCTCCTGAGGGTCGACCCCAAAGGTGCTTTTTCAAGAGGCAACTGGGCTTTGCTTTTCCTTGAAGACGTTTCCCTTCTCCTCCAGGAAGCTTCTTCCGTTCTGACTGAATGGTGGAGAAAGGAAGGATTTTATCGCACACTCCCCAGCCTACAGTCAGAACGGAAGAAGCTTCCTGGAGGAGAAGGGAAACGTCTTCAAGGAGAAGCCAAGTCCAGTTGCCTCTTGAAAAAGCATCATTGGGACAACCATGATGGAGGATGGAGGTCCAGATCTTCTGGAGGCATCCTCTGGAAGATCTCAGAGGCACAGTAGCCATAAAAGGACTACTGGGCCAAGACTTACAGTCCTGGGGTCCTGAGATCCAAGGGTGTTAAAAGAGGAAACGTACCCCTGGGGGTGGCCAGCCTGGGGGTTGGACACCGAGACGGTCAGGACTGCTCCGGAACTGGGCTGCGTTCTCCACCTGCCAGAAGAGGAAAGCCATCATCAATCCATGGAGACCACATAAAAGATGAAGAAGGTCCCTTCTTGGCTATTTATTTACCTTCTCATCCTCGTAGTTTTCTGCTCCATCTTGGGCTTGATTTGCTGTTGGAGGAACAGGAAGGGCAGGCATTTAAAAAAAGCAAAGTGTTTACAGGAGACAGTTGGTTAAATGGCTAAAACAGGTGCCATAGCGTCTTGGGATTAGAATTAGACAAATGTTTGGGAAAAGGCATGGATACATGCAACCAACAGCAGCCAGAAGAGCTGGCAGCAGATTCGGACAGTGAAGAAGTTGGGGAGGAACCTGGGCCAGTCCTTTTATTTTTATTCATTTTTTATTTTATTAAATTTATACCCCGCCCTTCTCCAAAAGGACCCAGGGCGGAGTCTGGGGAAGGCTCTGAGGAGGGCTCTGCGTCGGGGGTAGAGAGGGGGCCAGGGCCGTCTGACATTTCTCAGCTGCCTTCAAAGCCAAGCATCAGTGAGGCAGAGGAACAGCTGGAGCCTGTTCCCAGTGTGCGCATGCGCAGAGTGGCCAAACGAAGGGAACAGCTAAAGAACAGGGGTCGACTTGAGAGTAAAGCCACAGGTGGGCAAGGAATGGTCCCTCCCAGAGGAAATCAAAGAGGAGCGATTCTAAAACAATGATAGAACTTGGATCCCATTCATACTTGGTTGGTTATTAAATAAGTTTGGTTATTAAATAAGTTTTTTAAATTTTTTACTTGATTTTGTATGTATTTTAAAATTCCTGTGCGCCGCCCTGGGTCCTTTTGGAGAAGGGCGGGGTATAAATTTAATAAAATAAAAATAAAAATACGTTTCTGAATGCTTCCGACAGAGAATACAATACAATCACAAGAGCAGAGTTGGAAGGGACCTCGGAGGTCTTCTAGTCCAACCCCCTGCCCAGGCAGGAAATCCTATACCGTTTCAGACAAATGGCTACCCAACATCTTCTTAAAGACTTCCAGTGTCGGGGCAGAAGGAAGAGGGGGTTGTGTGGGGGGCGGGGGAGAAAACCAGTAGCAACCACAGGCAGCTGGTTCTGCCTCAACTCCCCATCTTTAAAATGGGCAGATAAGAGGGATCAACATTTTCAGAGTTCTTGCTGGAAGTGAAAGAAGATCAAAACACGCCAGTTGGGGAAAAGTGCTAAAGAAAGAAAACTGACCCGTTGGTGGAAGTTGAATCTGGCCTGGCTCTGGGCGAAGGCTCGGCCTTGGTTTAACCGGAAGGGTCTTCGGTTGGCAGAAAAAAAAGGGTCTCCAGTTAAAACGCCCTCTCCCCAACCCCTCGCCCTCGTGAAAACTCAGACACGGCCACGTTTCAACCCACCGACCTCCGAAATGGCAGTGCTGTTTGGAAGGCCTTGATTCTTGCGGGGGCTTCTGGCTGAGAGTCTTGGGGGGCTCCATCACCGTTCCTGCCCAGGCGGGCTTTCCCTGGCTTGTCCTGGAAAAGACGCCCAGCAACTCACCACTTTTGGCAGCTCTGACCTCTGCAGGGCTGGCCTTTATTGATTCGGGGGCTCTCAGAGGGGGCAGGAGAGGAAGGGGGGGTCTTCTCCTACCTGTTGGACAAAGGCCGGCCGGTTGAGGGGGCTCCTGCCCTGCATCTGCCCCGCTGCTCTTGGGCCTGGGGCACTCATCCTGCTCCAGAAAGGCTTCCTGGCCCACGGGGGCTTCCTGAATCCTTTGGGAAATCGGCTAGATCCTAAGGAAAAACTTTGAGTTGAGTTCCTGGGTCGGATGTATTCTACTTCTGACCCTAGTGGAATTAATCCATGGTGTGTGAGCCCCCTGCCCCAAGCCCTTGGCACAGGGATGTCCAAACTTGGGAACTTTAAGACTTGTGGACTTCAACTCCCAGAATTCCCAAGCAGCTGGCTGGGGAATTCTGGGAATTGAAGTCCACAAGTCTTAAAGTTCCCAAGTTTGGACACCCCTGCCTTAGCAGCAATAGCTCCAGACTCTGAGGCTTTCTCCTTTTTAATGCAACCAGGTCGCTTCCATCCACAGGCCAGTTTTTTAAATGAGGTTTTTCCCAATAAGAGATCTTTTTTTAAAAAAAAGATGCTTATTTATTTTTTTATCAAACGCAAACACACACAAAAGAATCCTCCTTCATTACATCTTGTAGGAAGTGTGTCAATTGGTTAGAAATAACTTTCGTGCATTCGTCCACAATCATTACTTATAGTTCATATTAGATTTTATATTCTATGTCAGAAATCTTTATATATCTTACCATCAATATACCACAATTCTAATTTGAGTACGATTATTTAAACGTCCTTTTGACTAAAATAACTCAGAAACGCAGCCACATCCTGGCATTCATTAGCTATTTCAAGGGTCCTCCAATAACATTACGTCTTCATGATATGTTCTAAATAGTAATCAGTTAATACAGTTTAACCTTTTTTCCACTCGCTGTTTAGGATTTGTATCCAATTTGAGATCTTTTTAATACCTGCCAAGCCCACTCAAAATGCATGGAATCTTATTTTCTTAGGAAAGAAAATAAGGTGGTTTGAAATGAAGGAACGCTAATGTTTAATTCAACATATAAAAGCTCAATAATGGTGATATACTTGGCTAGGATTGATGAATAATTAGGAATTATACTTGTAACAATGCACAAAAACTCGTGACCAAACGACATGCTACACAAAATTGAAACTGGATGTATGTTTTATTTGTTTTTATGCCAAAAATATTTTTTTTTAAAAAAAACATTGAATCCAGTTGCCCCAAAGGGAGCCCCCTAAGGCAGCCTGGGTACAGTGCCAGGCTCCAGGTGTTGCTCCCCAACACCTCTCTGCTTCAGAGGGGGGTATCCTTTGCCGTCAATTTTGAAGTAGATTTTCTGTGCCAGCTCCTTCGCCAGCAGGGCACCAGATGGAGGAGACCTCTCTCCCACGAGCGAAGGGCACAACCCCCCTTGGCTGGCTCCCTCCTTCATCCTTCCACCCACCTGGCAGGGTTGGGGGCCCCCAGCTCTGGAATCGAGGCCTCCTGTTGCCAGAGGCCGGGTTCCGGGTCTTCAGCTGGCGCCGCCAGGGTTTCCGCTTCGGCTGGGCCTTCTGCTTACGCTGGATGATGTCATCTAAAGAGGGCAGAGAGAGACGCAGCTGCCCCACACTCTCCCTGGCACTCGCGGGGCAGCTCAACAGACCAATGCCAAGCCAGAGGGGGTAAAACAAGTTGCAAAGGGTCTACTGCCACACCGGTCAATTTGGTTCTTTGGCTAAGGGCAGCAATGCTCACCTTTCAGTGGGCAGCAGGACCCTGGCCAGAAGCAAGACCCCCCCCAAGTATTGGGTGAGGGTGGGTGGGGCAGCACTTTCCTTGCCCATGGAACTACCAGCACAAGGAAGCTTAACCCTTTCCAGGGCAGCTCCGGTGAGGAGAGAGAGGGGCTTGCGAAACAGATCCGGCAACCCGGCGATTATTTCCAGCGGGCTGACTTCAGAAGGGCTCGGAGCGCGTGCCAGGGAAATGCTTGGCAGCGCGGCTCATCCCTCTCCAGAGAGGCGCTGGCAGGGCGCCGGCTCTATTTCTGGCCCGGGGCGCTGGGGAGGGGGAGGGGGAGGCGCAGCAGGGGTCCCAGGTGCCCCTTTGGGGTGGGGGGGTGGGCGAAGCCCCGGGACAGACCAGGAGGGGTCTGGCTTCTGGAAGAGGCAGAAAAGGGGAGAACAGCCGGACGGGTTTGGTGGGGGGGCTGAAGTGCCTCTTTTGGGGATGGGGGTGGGCTTCGGCCGATAGTTTCACGGCTTGGGACAGGGAGAAGGTTTGGGGGGGTCCGGAGCCCCGCGAGAACCCACTTTCCTTGAGTCTCGGACGCCCCCAGACCCGTGTGGACCCCCCCCCCCCGGGCGGCTGAAGGGCAGTCGGAGGGCGGCTGTCCCCTTCCCCTCCCGTCCTCCTGATCCTGCCCCCCAAGCGAGGGCAGCCCTGCCCCCCCCCCAGACGCAGCCCCCGGCCCCGACCCTCCCCCGGGAGCCCCAATCTCACCCAGGGACAGGTCGATCTCCTCGCTGGGGGCGGCGGCGGCGGCGGCGGCGCCCGGCTCCGCTTCCCCGATGCCCGGCACTTCCATGGCTGGCCACCGACGGGGAAGAGGGCAGCTCCAATCGCCCGTGGGGCAGCCCAGCCCCCGCCCCGCGCGCTCCGCCCCCGGGGGTCGCCCGCCTCGCCTGTTAGGAGCCGCCTCGCCTCGGCCCGGAGAGGGCAAAGCCAGACGGGCAGCCGCGGCTCCCTTCCAAGTTCAACCCTCCCCAAGCCCCCTCCCCAAACCCTCTTCTCCCCCTTCAGTTCATTTCCCTTTGAGGAAAGGGAGGGAAGACCCCTCTGGGCGAAGGCTCGCCCCTCCTTTGGTGCCCTGGGGGCTTCGTGCCAGGGTGCGCCAGGGTGCCCGGCCAGGACAGAAGGCAAGGAGTTGCTGGTGAGAGGGGAAGGGTCGCGGCCACTCAGCCCTTCATCTGCCGGAGGGAGGGAGAGGGGAAGCAAGTGCTGCAGCTTTAACCGATGAACAAGAGTTGGAAGGGACCTTGGCAGGTCATCTAGTCCAACCCCCTGACCCCAAGCAGGAGACCCTACATCTGCCTCTCCCTAGGATGGAACTCACAAACCCTCCTGCTTGTGAGGCGAGAGCTCCACCTCTAGGCCACAGCTGGGGCAAGGGGGGCTCCCCCATTAGAGGACCAGCTTCCCTCCCTCCTCAAAGGGCAACTCCGGCAGCCCCCCCCCCCCCCCCCCGTTCTTCCACCGATCGCCCCCTCCCAGGTAGAAAGCAAGCACCGCCAACCTCCGAGATTAAAAACTTCGCCTTTATTCATTGCGTTTTCCAAATGGTGTCCCCTCCCCTTCAAGCAGTCAGAGGAAGACCCTCTTCTCTTTGCCAAATCCCCACCCCGGTGTTAGAGACCCCAAAGCGCCCCGGCCCCTCGGGCAGGAGACCTGTACCGGCCAGGTGGCCCTCAGGGCACGACACGCATCTGGGAGTTGGGCTCCTCCAGCTTGAAGAAGGGGAAGACCTTCTCGCCCAGGAAGATGGCGTAGGAGAGCAGCGCCACCGGCTGCCGGGTCGCCACGTCGAAGAAGTGGATGGTGCCCCCCTCGTAGTCCAGGTAGAGGCGGAAGCGGCAGGTGCCCGCTTTGGGCTCGGCCGGGGGCAGGCACTCGGGCATCAGCGCCCAGCTGCCTTCGTCCGCCGAGATAGCCACCGGCCCCTTCCTGCACACCGAGTCCTTCATCACCCCGAAGGCCCAGCCCCGGCCGCTGGAAGTCACCTCCACCTGCCAGCAGTGCCGTCCCGTGGCGAACCCCTTCTCCGCCAGGATGCAGGGCGTGGTGTCGAAGGCCTGGCGGCCAGGGAGCAGCCCGTTGGGGGTGGCGTCGTAGGTCACGATCTTCTTGGAGGCGGACAGCAGCAGGTGGGGATGAGCGGTCAGCCGGTCCATGGTCACGTTGGCTTTTCGGGAGGAGGAGGAGGAGGGACACGGGTCAGAAAGGACAAGGGGGGGAGTTGACCTCCCCCCACCCCGCCACCAAGGGAGCTCAATGCCAATCTCTCCCACTTTGCTGGGGCTGCTGGGAGGTGTAGTCCAGAGGTATCCCTGGAGAAGCATGGGCTTTTGTCCCGCAAGATGGGCTAGAAAGTCTTGGCCTGTTGGGGGGGGGGGGGGCAACCCTTAGTTCCCCTCCGGAAGCCAGCAGGGCATGGCAGGAGGAAGGAGCCCTCCCCTCTACACCTAGGGGGGAGCTGCTTAAGTCCATGGGGGGGTCTTAAAGTTGACAAGTGGGAGACCCCTGATTGAGGCACTTAAATGAGCTGATCCTCTTTAAGACGGGGGTCTTACAGTTGACAAGTGGGAGACCCCTGATTGAGGCAAATGAGGGCCAATCCACTTTCCTCAACCTACCTCTTTCCGACAGAGACTCCAGAGGAAGGGAATCTGGAGAGACGGGGAAGAGAAACAGAAAGACGGCATCTTTTAGGGCGGGGTGGGGGAGGTAAGAAATGCAGAGACCTGTCATTCCCGCTACTTCGTAAGGAGAGTGGGGGGGGGAAACGTTCTTCGGACAGCAGTTTGCACTCAGGCCTACTATCAGCTCATCATCTGGGGAGGGGGTTCTACCCAGAAATTCTGCATATCTCAAAGGCAACACCAACCCCCCCCCCTCCTCCTCTGCCTGGCCTGGAAAAGGGTTGTCATTCTTTGAACTCTGATAAGAGTTACAGAGTTGGAAGGGACCTTGCAGGTCATCTAGTCCAACCCCCTGCCCAAGCAGGAGACCCTACATGGGCCTCTACCTAGGATCGAACTCACAACCTCCTGATTGGGAGGCGAGAGCTCCACCTCTAGGCCACAGCAGCAAGAGCGGCCGCCTTCACACGTGCACAAAACACCCCTAAGGTCTGTGGTTCTGTTCGCCTTATCCTGTTTTACCCCAATCCAGTGTTTCTCAACCTTGACCACTTGAAGAGGTCCGGACCTCAACTCCCAGAATTCCCCAGCCAGCATTGCTTAAATAAACCTTACTGTCTCATTCACGCCTTCCCTCCAATTCCCTGGATTTGGTTATTTTAGCGGGACTTTTCTCTGTCCTTCGGGATTTCCAAGAGCAAATCCTTACCTTTACACCTCTTCAACATATTGTGCACGAAGAGGCTCCGGAGGGAGAAATCCCACATTTTCTCCTTGAAGGGAGGGAAGCCTTCTTTGGGAGGCTGAGCCAGAAATTCTTTGCACCTAAAGACACCCAGCAGGGAAAGGATGATCTGCCTGCCAGAGTGGGCAGGAAACCCCCAGGATTCTGGGAAGAACAGCTGGAGGATTTGTTCCCTTGCACACCAGGAGTGTGCAAGGGGACAAATCACTCAATCCGAGTTTTTTTAATTAAAAAAAAACCACAGAATTAAAATTCTTTTGTAGACAAGGTATTGTCCAGTTTTCCCCCTTTAACATTTTCACGGGTACATAATTCATTTTGCATTATATTTCCATTTCCAATTTTAGCCCTGTTATTTTCTTTTCATATGTTCCAACTTTTAATTTTTTATTTTATACATAAACAGGGTCACGTTTCCCCCCTTTAAAAATAATTCAACTTTATCGTTTCCTTTCCATCTATTTTCTATAAGTAAACGTGTCTTCAAATTCAATTTTTTTTAAATAGAGTAAACATTTTACTTCATTAATTTACACAATTAAAAATAATAGTGTAGTTCACTCTCATCTTCATTAGGTACATACCCTTACGAGGGGGTATTTGCAAATCACAATAGATACAATACAATAGCAGAATTGGAAGGGACCTTCGTGGTCTTCTAGTCCAACCCCCTGCCTAGGCCGTTGCTCCTCAGCTCCAGCAGGAAATAAACTCCAATCGGGGACTAGCCATCATTTAACAATTACTGGATGCTGCTGCCCACATCCTTTGAATGCCTTTTGGTCCAGCTCAAGGAGCCCATTTCCTCTTATTTAACTTCTGCGTGTAGCACAGCAAGCTAATAGGGCAATGAAGGAAGCTGTGCAGCGAGGGGGGGGGGGTGTTAGGAATGTAATCCGAATGCTGGGTTGGCAATATATAAACCATGATTGCAATACTGTATCTGTAACTTGTAACTACTGCAGTGAAATGTGATTGGATGCTGTTTCCTTAATCGGCCATAAGAGGGAGCCAGAATCACTATTAGATGCTGATCCTTAGATGATGGCTGTTGTGTACGGAGGGTATTGATCAGCGTGGATAATTGTGAGTTGTGCAACTGTTAGCCAACTTTGAGTACTAGACTGTGTATATGATTCAGGACTATTTCTCACTTGTTTGTGAAGAAGTTTCTGTCACTTTATTTTTCTAGGAAAGTAAAAGTCTACTTGTTTTACAATTCAGTGTCTGTGACTGCTAGGGTGGGCATTCAGTAGCATGTCTCTCGCTACATTTCGCTACGCACTTTCGGTCTCCTAAACGGGGATTTCCCTAACAGGGGGGACTCTACGTACCTGGCCATCACCTCTTTGATATCCTGGAAGGAAAGAGAGGAAAGTCACCAGCTGTATAACAGGCTTCATAGCGTGGGCAAGGAAGGCTCATCCTCCCTTTTGATCAAGCAGGGCTACCATCCAACCTTGGCCACTGGAAGACCTGTGGACTTCAGCTCCCAGAATTCCCCACCAGCATGGCTGCTCAGGAATCCTGGGGGGGGGGCACGAGTCTTCAAGAGGGGCACCCCTGCACTGAAGGGCTTGGAATCCCCTTTTTTTCCCCACCAAGGTTTTCAGATCTGCTGGCCTTGGGTTGGAATTCTCGCACAATACAGAGGAGCGAAATGAGTCCCCATAAAGCTGGGGGGCAGGTCTGGCTCTCCCGCCCCCCACCTCCCCAGGCAGGGGGTCATCATCCCTGGACCTCATTCATTTTGGACCCCAGAAAGGCAGCCCTCTTTCCCTGGCATTAAGGTGAGCATCTTCCTAGGTGAAGTTTCTTTTTTAAAAAAACAATTTTTATTTATTTTTGAACAAAGACAAACAAACATACAAGTAAAAAAAGACCATCCCCCATTACAAATTATAGAAAGTGTGTCGATCGGTTACAGCAGGGGTCTCCAACCTTTGCAACTTTAAGTCTGAAGGACTTCAGTTCCCAGACTTCTCCAGCCAGCAAAGCTGTCAGTGTCAGGGCCTGGGCCAGGGGTCTCCAACCTTTGCAACTTTAAGTCTGAAGGACTTCAGCTCCCAGACTTCTCCAGCCAGCAAAGCTGTCAGTGTCAGGGCCTGGGCCAGGGGTCTCCAACCTTTGCAACTTTAAGTCTGAAGGACTTCAGCTCCCAGACTTCTCCAGCCAGCTTTGCTGGGTGGAGAATTCTGGGAGCTGAAGTCCTTCAGACTTAAAAGTTGCAAAGGTTGGAGACCCCTGGGTTACAGAATTTCTATGCATCTCTTCCATAGCCATCACCTGCTTTTCATTCCAGATCACATATTTTAAATTCAAATATATTTATATATATCACGCTTATTATATCTCAGTCATAATTTGACTATGATTGTTCTTACATCCCTTGATATATAATATTCAAAATCTAGAATGGGATTATATGATAGCATTCTATTAACTCATGCTAAAAATCATCCAATCACAAAACATCTTCATAACATCTTCTAAATATATTCTGATCCATTAAAAGTCTTTAAAAGTGATCCAAAGTATTTAAAAGTCATTTATTTAAGACTTTTAATGACTTTTAACAGATCCCATGGCTGTGAAAAACATCCGAAAGACTTTTTAATGTCTTTTAAAGACTTTTAATGACTTTTAACACCTGAAAGGTTGCTTGGAGCTGCTTCCTGGAGGCTCCCGCCCAGCCTACCTTCAGAAATTCATAAGGGGGTTCTTCGAACTTCATCTCCAGCTCCTTCGCGAAGGCCCGGACTTTGCGGTGGTCCCTCGACAGGCTGCCCAGCTCTTGCTCGATCTCCTCAATGATCCAACTGGCTGCCTTCATCTGCTCCTGCTGAACCGCCTTTATCACCTCGTACACCTCCTTATATCCCGAGCAAAACCTCTCACTGTCCAGGTCTACAAGTTTCTTAAAAAAAAAGACCCCAAACCATCTTAATAATAATAATAATAATAATAATAATAATAATAAATTTTATTTGTAGCCCGCTCTCTCTCCCCAGAGGGACTCGAGGCGGGGCACAGGAAAATTAAAAAACAATCAACACAAACAGAATACATAGTTTAAAATCACAATTAAACAAATCCTGCGCTAAAAACATCTATAAAAACTAAAAACTGTCCCTAAAACCCCTTAACACTACAAATAATTAAAATTACCCTAAAACCCCAGGACAAGGAGGCTATCCCAAGCCGGCCAGACGGAAAAAGTAGGTTTTCAATTTGAGACGGAAGGAGCGGAGGTCCGTGGTCGTCCTAATATCGGGGGGAAGGTCGCTCCAGAGGGCCGGGCCCGCCACAGAGAGAGCCCTTCCCCTGGGTGTCGCCCGCTGACACAGTCTAGTCTAGGAAGGAGACACGCACACACACACCCCGAAAGAGCAGCCCTGGCTCTCCCACAAACCCCAAGGGAAGGCGAGCAAGGCCCTACCTCCAGATTTTCTTTCTCCGTCCGCGCATCGGAATAGCTGTCTCGGAGGTGGGCTTTCTGGATCTTCAGGACGTCAAGAAACACTCGGAGTTCGGTCTGGAAGAAAGAAGGCGTGGCTGCACCTGGAGACCAGGCGCTGCTGCCTTTGATCTGGGAGGGACGCAGCAATCCAAGACCCCCTTCCCAGCCCTGAGGGTTGTGGGGGGGGTTGGTGGTCCTGGCAAAGCTACGGCCAAGCCAGAGAGAGGCGGTGGGGTGGGTTGCACCCTGAAATCCAGTCTGCATGACAAACGGCCTCCTCAGTTAATGCCTTGCACACGTGAGTGCAAGGAACTTCTACGCAAAGTTGTAGTATGTGCCTTCACACACACACACAGAGTGAAGTTGCTGGGCTTGTAGGCTGCTGCCCTCTGAGCAAACATTTCAGCTACTTCTGCGTAGCTGAAACAGGGCCACCGGATATCCCAAAGCAGGGCAGGGGTCTCCAACCTTTGCAACTCGAAGCCTGGCGGGCTTCAACTCCCACTGGGAGTTGAAGTCCGCCA
This sequence comes from Rhabdophis nuchalis, assembly GCA_039707465.1. Classification (NCBI taxonomy): domain Eukaryota; kingdom Metazoa; phylum Chordata; class Lepidosauria; order Squamata; family Natricidae; genus Rhabdophis; species Rhabdophis nuchalis. The sequence goes on along the minus strand of CM077657.1, from coordinate 22,591,557 downwards.
GGCTTTGAGTTGCCAAGCTTGTGTAGGAAGTTAGCACCTACCCCTCTCCTAGAAAAAAGTAAAATTTCCTGGAAAATATTGAAAAGGCAGAATATTATATTTCCCTGGATAAGACATGGAGAAACATGTTTTTAGGCAGGAAACAGAGTCACTCTTAATAGCTCCCCTCCCAACACCTTTGTCAATGGGGGGGCCCGGGGCTAGTCCACTCTACATAACAAAGGTAGGATTAGCCTTCCACAGAAAAAAAAATCCCCACGTGGCATCTGGGAACTCAACCAAGCTTGGGACGCAAAAGACACACAAGCTACAATGACGACACCCTCCCCTCCCGGGAGTCTAACAACCAATCAGAATACATTTCTGAACAAGAAACAAAGAGGTGGGGCCGAACAGAGAGTTTTAAAAACTGAGAAACTCTCAGCAAGCTTCTTCACCCAACTTCTGGAAGCATGGGATCACCTTTCCCCCCAGGACCTCAAGCGTTTGTGGTCCTGTCCACCATTAAACCATCTTTCCAAGCAGCCTCCATGTTTCCAGTGTCTTACCCTCCCCACCCCCCTTGGAGCTGAACCCAGAAGGACATTTCTTCCAATAGTTGGAGAGCCCTGTCCCAAGACATAACATAGTTTGTTGCCTTAATGGGGGTCCATGAACTCAACCCACATGGCTTATTAATCTCACCAGGGTTAAAGCAAACCTTATCTTAATCCAGCAGCTGGACATTTCTGCTGGTGTCACTGGAGCCACGAGGCCCAGGTCAGCCTCCCTACCCCACCAAATAATAATAATAATAATAATAATAATAAATTGGGATTTATTAACCGCACCCTCTCCCCACAGGGACCCGGGGCGGTGCACAGGCATAATTAAAAACAATATACAATAATACAAATATTTCTTAAAATCGAATTAAATAAATCTACCCGTGCTAAAAACATAAATTAAAAACCCATTTAAAATTTATAATTAAAAGACAGAGAGAACTATTCAAGGCCGGCCAGTCGAAAGAAATGGGTCTTCAATTTTACACGGAAGGAGCGGAGGTCGGTGGTCGTTCTAATATCAGGGGGAAGGTCGTTCCAGAGGGCCGGGCCCGCCACAGAGAGCGCCCTTCCCCTGGGCGTCGCCCGCTGACAAAGTCTAGTGGACGGCACCCGGAGCAGTCCCTCTCTGTGGGAGCGTATCGGCCGTGAGGATGTATGAGGCAGGATCCGATCCCGCAGATAGCTAGGTCCCGAGCCATGGAGCGCTTTGAAGATGATAGTTAACACCTTGAAGCGCACCCGGAAGACGACAGGTAGCCAGTGCAGCTCGCGCAAGAGCGGTGTTACGTGGGCAAACCTAGAGGTGCCCATAATTGCTCGCGCGGCCGCATTCTGAACTAACTGAAGCCTCCGGGTGCACCTCAAGGGGAGCCCCATGTAGAGAGAGTTACAATAGTCCAGTCGGGATGTCACGAGGGCATGAGTGACTGTGCGAAGGGCGTCCCGATCCAATAGGGGGCGCAATTGGCGAACCAGGCGAACCTGGTAAAACGCCCACCCACGCGTGGGAAGCAGCCGGGAAAGAGAAACCGAGGGCCGCTCTACCTTGGCGTGTTGGGCTGCCCCTTCCAGGGAAGCCAGGGCGTGGCCCGTGTGATCCTGGGACCTCTGGCACTCGGGGCAGAGAAGCGCCTTGTCCTTCTGGCAGAAGGCGACCAGCAGCTGCTGGTGGGCCTCGCAGATTCCCCGGTTGGGTTTCTTCAACACCCCGTTTTCTTGGAGCTTTCGGATTAGCCAGGCCACGTTGCCCAGCTGCCTGTTGGCCGTCAGGGTCACGTTATCGAAGCTACGCCGGCACTGGGGGCAAAGCACGCCGCTCCGAGCCCCTCCCCAGTGCTTCTGGAGGCAGCCGTGGCAGTAGTTATGCCCGCAGTTTAAAGTCACCGGGTCGTGGAAGACGTTCATGCATAAGGTGCAGGTAGCCGCGTCGGGGAGGTATTCGGAGATCTTTCCCACATCCATTGTGCCTTCACCAAAAAATGCCCCACCAACCCACCCACCCACCTGGCTTCTCCAAAATGGGTCAGGCTGCTTCCTTATAGCTTCCCCCCACCCTAAATAAGAGCCTTTGGTGATTCCCTCTCTGCCAATGAGCTCCTAATTATTTGGTTAAGCCCCTCCTGGGTCTCTACAGGGCTGGTCCTGCTAGGAGAAGAATCTGGCAGCCTTCGGCTTCTGTCCCCTGGGGGGGTGGGGAGTTGAGTGTTCATGAGCCCCCCTGCTTTTATTGCAGGTTGGAGCTGGGCAGGGGGAAAAACCTTCATTTCAGCCTCCTGGGCTTTTCCTCTCTGGGTTTCTGCAACCGAATCTCTCCAGGTATTTCTTAAAAGCCTCTTTTTGAGTTCTTGCCTTTGGAGCAGGCCCCGTTTCTGGCCCTTTAAGAGCATCAAATAGGCAGGTGAAGAGCCCCGGCCGGGAGGGAAGCTAGGGGTTAACAGCTCACCTGCTTCAGGTGACCCCCCAGCTCCTGAAGGTAGAGAGATTTGCAAAGAGACCAGGAGGCTTCCAACCTGCTGCCCCCCTTCTCCCCACCATCATTACCCTTGCAGACTTCCTCAGCTATTATGGCCATCAGATTTGGGTCTCAGTTGAACCTGGAGGAAGCCAAGGAAAGGTCCCAGAGATGACCCAGTGAAGTTTAAGGAGTTTCTAGGAGTTTCTAATGAGATAACATCTCATCGGCCTAGGTTAGTCTCTACCTCAGGGATTAGGAAATGTTAATTTTAAAATGGGAATTTTAGTGCAGGGATAGTTAGATTTAATTTGTTTTTATTGTATTTATGTATGTATATATTTTATGTTGTTTTAATTTCTCCCTGTGCACCACTCCGAGTCCCCTCGGGGAGAGGACGCGGTTATATAAATAAATATTCTATTCTATTCTATTCTATTCTATTCTATCTCCTTACAAATGTTGGGTTTTTTCAGTCTTTAGTTGTCTGGGATGTATCGTCTGAAGCGCCCTAAATATCCAGCTTCCACATCTTCCCTGCAAAACTCTAGATTACAGGGGTCTCCAACCTTGACAACTTTAAGGCTTGTGGACTTCAACTCCCAGAATGCCTCAGCCAGCTTTGCTGGCTGAGGCATTCTGGGAGTTGAAGTCCACAAACCTTAAAGTTGTCAAGGTTGGAGACCCCTGCTCTAGAAAACCCCTTGAACCCTCCCTCACCCCTAGTTTCTTGGCCCGTAGAGCAAAAGTGTGTGTGTGTGTGTAAGAATTTTACTTCCAGTATTTTCAACGTTCTGTTAATGTTGCTTTGCAATAAAGTTTGAATCAACCATCTGGTTGTGTTTCCTGCAGAGATCCTTCTAGCGCTTGCTCACCTTCACGGACATTCCAGGTTCGCACATTACACTAAACCAGGGTTTCTGAAACTTGGACACACACACAAGCAAGCTGAGGATGATGGTCACAAACGGCCTTTAAACCTTCTCTGCTTTGCCCAGAGGACAGGACATTCTCCTTGGATGTCTAAAGCCCTTGGGGGTGGTTTATTTCGCAGCCCTCCTGCGAAGCACCCATTGATTTAAATGTACTTCTTGATATCTAGGTTATGTATTATAAACGTTGTCCCCAGGTTAAACCCACGGAGTGGCTGTCTTGCATCAGGGTTGTTCCTGAAACACTTCTGGTGGTGCAATACCAGCACAATCTCAGCGGGCGTTTCTCCGCCCCCCCTCCCCCCCCTTCCCTTGCCAGCTTTTAAGATGTGTGGATTTGTGAGCCCCAGAAATTAAGGGCACCCCTGAATTTTTATTAAATGTTTTAATCTTTAAAAACAGTGAGAAGACATTACATTATATTTTTTTAAAAATCAAGAGGGCAAAACAAAACACAGAACATATAAATAATAATAATAATAATCTTTATTGTCATTGTACTAAAATTACAATGAAATTGGTTTTAACTTCACTGGTGCAAAATTATAACAGAAACAAAAAAGAGAGAAAAGAAAAAAGAAAAAACTAGCATGTGCATGGAGTGATTGTGGTTGAATTTAAAAGTCTCACAGCCCAAGGATAGAAGCTATCTTTAAACCTGTTTGTTCGGCTGGCTATACTTTGATATCTTCTGCCTGATGGTAGAAGTGCAAAGAGATACCAATCAGGGTGTGAATCATCTATAAAATATACAATAATTTTACAGCTTTCTTTACCGGCTTTCCTGCTTCGTAATTCTCCCTTCTTCATTGCCTTCCTATTACTAGATCCTTATCTTGTAATGCAGCCAACGCAATATTAAACACTTAGAAAGATATTCATTATTTGTATCACCATACTTCACCGGGCTTTAAATTACGCGACCCCTGCCCCCCCCCCCATCCAGAATTTTGACAGCTGGGGGGGGGGGGCGGACGTTCCCCTAAAGCAGTATTTCTCAAGCTTGGCCACTTGGAAGATGTCCGGACTCCAACTCCCAGGATTCCCCAGCCAGCGAATGCAAGCGATAGGGAGCACGCGAATGCTGGCTGGGGAATTCTGGGAGTTGGAGTCCGGACATCTTCCAAGTGGCCAAGCTTGAGAAACAGTGCCCTAAAAAGCGCTCCCCCGTGCGCAATTCCTCCCTCCGACTCCATTCCTTTCCCTGCATCGGAGGGAAGAGGAAGCCGCCGCCGCGGCGGCCCGAGAACCCGCAGCGCCAAAACGGGCGGCGTATAAATGCAAATCAACGCTTGGCACGAATCCTAGAGGCAAAACCTCCAGCGCAGGTCGCGATGGCCAAAGCCCCGCCCACGGGGAGGCCGAACCCCGCCCACGGACTCCGCCCCGCCGCCTGGCCCCGCCACCCGAGCATGCGCCTGCGCACGGGCCGCGCCCCGCCAGCCGCCGCTGCCGCCGCGCCTGCGCAGAGGCGGCCGCCGCGAGCATTGTGGCGGGGCGGCGGCGGCGATGGCGGCCGGTCAAGGCGGCGGTCCTGCGGCCAGCAGTGAGGGGGGAGGCGGAGGAGGGGGAGGAGGAGGGGGCGGCGGGGCAGGAGGGGGGGTCGGGGGCGGCTCCTCGTCCTCGTCGCTGCCCCCTCCCCCCGCGCCCCCGCCCCCGCCGCCCCCGCCCCTCCCGCCGCCCCCCCCGCCCTCCGCCGAGCCCCCCCCGGCCTTCCCGGGGCTGCTGCCGCCGCACCTGACGCTGCCCTACCCGGCCTGGGGCGGCGGGGCTCTCCCCGGCGGGGCTCTCTCCAGCGGGGCCTCCGCCGCCGCCGCCGCCTCCTCCTCCGCCGCCGCCGCCCCCTCGCCCGGCCGCAGCCTGGAGAAGACGCTGGAGGAGGCGGACAGCTGCGGCCTGCTGTGCCTGAGCGGCAGGAAGCTGCGCGAGTTCTCGGCCGCCGCCGCCTACGACCTCAGCGACACCACGCAGGCCGGTGAGCGAGCGGGGCCCATGGTGCGCGGCGCCCCTCCCTCCCCCCGGGACCCATCGCCCCCGGCCCCCCTCGGAGCCCTCGGCCTCCTCCCCGGGTCCCATCCTCCGCAGCCCCAGCCACCGCTTTCTCCCCCCCCCTTCCCTCCAGAAGGGATGCCCCCCAAGCCCATCATCCCCGCCTGAACCCGGACCTATTCTTCCTGTCTCAGCCCTTGGTCTCGTCCCCAGGTCCCATCCTCCCCAGCCTCAGTGCGTGTCCTGCCTCGCAGATCCCATCAGCCCCAGCCCCCCTTTCTCTCCCTCCTCCCCAGCCAGAAGGATTGCCCCCAAGCCCATCATCCCCAGCCCCGCAGATCCCATCAGCCCCAGCCCCCCTTTCTCTCCCTCCTCCCCAGCCAGAAGGGTTGCCCCCAAGCCCATCATCCCCAGCCCTGCAGATCCCATCAGCCCCAGCCCCCCTTTCTCTCCCTCCTCCCCAGCCAGAAGGATTGCCCCCAAGCCCATCATCCCCAGCCCTGCAGATCCCATCAGCCGCAGTCACCCTTTCTCCCGAGCCAGAAGTGTTGCCCCCAAGCCCATCGGCCCTGCCTGAACCCTGACCTATTCTTCCTGTCTCAGCCCTTGGTCTCCCCAGGTTCCATCCTCCCCAGCCTCAGTGTGTGTCCTGACCCGCACATCCCATCAGCCCCAGCCACCCTTTCTCCCCCACCTCCCCAGCCAGAAGGGCTGTCCCCTAGGTCCATCATCCCCGCCTGAACCCAGATCTACCCTCCCTGATCTGAGCCCTTGGCCTCGTCCCCAGGTTCCATCATCCCCGCCCAGTGACTAGCCTACCCAGCCTCAGTCCGTGTCCTGCCCTGCAGATCCCATCCACCCCAGCACTCCTTTCTTCCCCCTCCTAGAAGGGCTGCCCCCAGGCCCATCATCCCCACCTACACCCGGACGTATCCTCCTTAGTCTGAGCTCTTGGCCTCACCCCATCATCCCCAGCCTCACCCCATGTCCTGCTTTGCAGATCCCCTCAACCCAAGCCCCCCTTTCTTCCTCCCCCATCCCAAGGGCTGCCCCCAGGCCCATCATCCTTTTTACTGCCCAATTCTCTACCACCACCCTGACCAGGCCCCATCATGCTAGGGCTATGTTCCTGCGCTCTTTAACTGGGGGGGCTGGAGGGGCTCTTATGTTGCAGCATTTGTTGACTTCTGGGGTGCATATCAGCGTTCTGGGGAAGAGGGAGGGTTGCAGGGATGGAGGGAGGGGGAAGGGGCCAGGGTCTGCAAGAAGGGGGGGCGGCGGCCCTACATAACAGGTAATAAGGTGCCCCCTAACCGAAGTTGCATTGGGATGCCCCGAGGACTGGCATCATTGGGGGGGGGGGGCGATGCCAGGCAGGGCGGCCTGCAAAGTGTGCAAGAACGAGAGGTGGGACAGTGGAAGAATAATTGGGAGGGGGGACTTCACTCTCCTGGCCGGTGCAAGTGAGGAGAGGGCTGGGGAAGGCAGCATACCCTCAGGTTATGGGCAGGAGATGGAGAGTTATGCCCATGGAGGTGGGCTTTTGGCAGTTGGCAGATAGAAGCTCTTGGGACCGTTTGGGGCAGGGGTCTCCAACCTGTGCAACTTTAAGTCTGAAGGACTTCAGCTCCCAGCAAAGCTGGCTGGAGAAGTCTGGGAGCTGAAGTCCTTCAGACTTAAAGTTGCACAGGTTGGAGACCCCTGAAGTCCTTCAGACTTAAAATTGCACAGGTTGGAGACCCCTGAAGTCCTTCAGACTTAAAATGGCAAAGGTTGGAGACCCCTGGATTGGGGTACAAGGGAGCGGGGGAGGCAGCTCAGGGGCGAAGAGCTTAAGCAGAAGGAATTGTGGGAGGGGGAGCATCAGCCTGGCTCATTAGAGTGGATAATAGCAGATTAGCACTGATGGAGGAGGCTCCATCAGCGGCCGTTTCCTCTAATAGAGACGGATATGATGGCCGGGTGCAGATTGGTTGCATTGGAGCAGGATTGCGATGGAGCCATTGGGAAAGCGAGGGAAGGTTGAGAAACTGGAGGCTGCGCACATCTGCATCTTGGCTTTTAATAGTCAAAAAAACTTGGTTACACTGTGCTGCGAGTTAAGGAGTTGGACCGAAGCTGGACCTGGCATCCTTCAGAGACGAAACTTACGATCTATCCTCTTGTTTTTCCCTCCTCCAAAAGCGACTTTGCAAAGGGGGAGCGTGCCCTGCATTCACATCAGAAAAGTTTTGCTCTGGGAAACCGGAGCGCGTCAGGTGAACAATTAGAGGTTTCTCAACCTTGGCAACTTGAAACTGTTTGGACTTCAGCTCCCAGAATTCATGGTTGGGTGAGGAATGCTGAGAGTTGAAGTCCAGGTTGCTTAGAATAGCCAAGCTTGAGAGACCCTGAATTAGATGATGGTTTGCATCATTACTGGTAAGTTTGCTTACTAGCTAAGAGCTTCTTCAGGCTCAGCAATTGCAGCCCATCTGACCTTGCGAACTAAGTCAAATCGAGGCCCTTAACTATCCCTGAAGCAGATTTGGCCTAAAATGTATTATTGGGCCTTGCTTTGCTTGAAGTAGAATCCATTCTCAAAATTCTTCTATCTGTAAATCTAAGGCAGGGGTCTGCAAAGGTGGCTCTTTTAAGACCGGTGGACTTCAACTCCCAGAATTCTGGGAGTTGAAGTCCACCAGTCTTAAAAGAGCCACCTTTGCAGACCCCTGATCTAAGGCATCATTAATAATAAGCAGAAAAGCTTGGATGACACATAGATGAATTTCCGTTCTGTGCCCGAGCTTTGAAGCGTACTTCCTTGGTTTCCCAGTCTCCTTCATTTCTAATCTTAAACCTCCTTCCAGGGGGGGTGGGGGGGAAAGGGCCAGCAAGTGACTTCTTTGGCAAATTAATAATGGCTTTATTACCGAAGCGTCTCTTTTTAAAAAGTCTCTTTTAAAAGTTTACTCCATATTGTAATTTTGCTCCCCTTGAGGCTTCTGTCAAACAGAAAGGTGGACGATACACCTCCTAGGAATGCATGCTGAGAAAGGCTTGCCTGGGGCATCTGTCCGCGAAGAGCTCATCCAAGCATGGCTGGAATGTGGATTTTTCCCCTCTTTTCTTCTGAAGACCAAATCTTAAAGACCGTTATCCAGCAGAATGCCAAAAAAATAAAATAAATAAAAGCAAGCCAAGAGCTGCCAGTTATTACGCCTGGCAGATTTATTGTTGCAGGGAGCGGTTCCTTTCCCATTTGTTCTACAGGAATAGACTGTGGCTTCCTGAAGGCTCCTGCTTTTGAAAGGACTCGGAAGGCTGATAATTACAGAGAGGCGAAATTGAACGTTGCTGGCAGCTTCCCCCCCCTCAAGGCCCAGAGAGCAACGCAGAGGCCCTGCCGGCGGTTAGAGAGAGGCTGGCTTGGGACGAAGTGAGGAGCTAGAGTTGAGTGCCTTGCCTTGGGTATGGAACTCAGGAGGTGGGAGGCCTGCCAGGCCAGGGAGGCCTGCGCCAGCCGAGCGGCTCTCAAGTGGCTCTCTGGGCCTTCTAGGGCAGCGGCATCCTTGGGAGTCCTGACGCCTTCTTCCTGCGGGCCGAAGGACTCGCGCTGAACATGCACGAGCCGCTGTTAAGCCAGCCGTCATGCCTCTGCTGCCCAGGCCAGGGAGACTTGGATGGGCTGTCAAAATGTCAGCTTTGCGAAGAGCCTCCCCAAAGATTGGTAGAAGGACGTCCAAAGAAAAACGTTGAGAGAAATGCTTTGGTTTAACACCAGCGGAGCCCTTGGAAATGTGATCTGCCGTGGCAATGCAAGCTTGCCGAGAACAACTAGCATCTCGGCTCAAACGTGCATGTCAATCACATGGGGACGGAGGGTAGAAGCCCCTGGTTTAAGGCTCTTAAGGAGGCTGGTGTTCCACAGGAGGGTGCCTCTCTGGATTGGTCCAAGGGAGTCCCCCCCCAAAGATGGCGCAGGGGAGGTGGGCGAAAGGGTTGCAAGGAGCCCTAGGGATCCAAGGGGTTTCGACCTCCAGGAGGAGGTGGGTTCAGGGAGACAGGTGCAATTTCCTAAATAATTCCGTTAGGGCAGAGGTGTCCAAACCTGGGAACTTTAAGACTGGTGGACTTCAACTCCCAGAATTCCCCAGCCAGGGGAATTCTGGGAGTTGAAGTGCACCAGTCTTAAAAGTTCCCAAGTTTGAAGACCTCTGATCTAAGTGGAGAGGTTGAAGAGGAAGGGATAACAAGAGAGTAAGTGATGCTGTCTGGGGGATTCTGGGAGTTGAAGTCCACCAGTCTTAAAAGTTCCCCCGTTTGGACACCCCTGCGTTAGGGAGACTTTGGGCCCTAATCTCAGCTTGCTGCCCATCTACTGTATCCTCCTTTTGCATAATCCTTTGAGCTTTTCCAGAGATCTCAGTAAGCCAAGATTCTAGCTCAGGACAATGATGGAGCCAAGAAGAATTGGGGCACTTCTCCCCCCCCCCCTCCCTCACCTGCTGCTTTTTACAGTCAAGAAAGGGACAAGCTTCGCTTTAGGTTGTCTTAAGAGTTTGTCCCGGGAGTTTTGGCGTACAAATGCCATGTTTGTGGTTTATTTGTATTTTTAATTGCCTGTGCCCCGCCTCGAGTCCCCTTGGGGAGAGAGAGCGGGATATAAATTAAAATTATTATTATTATTATTATTAAAAATCAGATCCTGCCTTTAAACCCCGGCGAGCAGGCAAGAAATTGCTCTCTGTAAATGAACGGCTAGGTCTACATTCAGCTTCACAGTTGCACATGGTGAAAATGCATAGAGACAAACACACACACACAGACAAGATTCTTTGTTTTTTTCTCAGAGTTAACACAGCTTCTCCTTTGGATATGGATTAAAACCGATTTCCTCTTCCCTTCGTGTTAGCTGACAATGGGAGGCTTCAGTTGAGCCATAGGGAAAATCCAGCCTGCCTTCCGTTTCCTCAAAAGAGAGAGAGAGAGAAGCAACCTTGAACTTAATGCACCGAGCTGTAATTTAGCTGCTTAAGCTCCTTTCACACGCCAGAGGCTTTCCAGCATGATCTGCACTGGGAAGGACAATCGCTCCCTGTAATTAAAATGTCAGATTTGGGAAACGACATCTCTGGTGGGCAAATTGGAGAGAGGTTCAGGTGGCAATCTCTTGGCTTCCGAAGGAGGAAAACAAGGCACCGGACCTTTGTCCAAAAATGTTGCCTTTAAGTAGCATGGCAAGAACTGCCGAAAGGGGCCATTCAGTGGGGCTGGCCCTCGGTGTTCCCAGCCTCCGCTGGAAGGCCTGATCTGGAAGAAAATGCGCTGCAGAAAATGACGCTTCCTTCCCATTTCTTCCTGCAGCGAAGAGAGGCCTTCTCTGGGATTAGAACGCTTTGCTTGCCAGCATGTCAGGTTGCGTTAGGAACGTGACGGCAGAGCTGTTACTAATGTGGGATTTAGTCTGGAACAACGGCGAGGGTGGCTCCTTGGGAAAGTGAGGGCCACCCAAAGTGGGGAGCAGGCACCCTGCATCTCTTCCTTTTGCACATTTTAAAGATGGAAAGGTGTCGCTTTAAAGATGGAAAGGTGTCGCTTTAAAGATGGAAAGGTGTCGCTTTAAAGATGGAGAGGTGTAGCTTTATAGATGGAAAGGTGTAGCTTTAAAGGTGGAAAGGTGTAGCTTTAAAGATGGAGAGGTGTAGCTTTAAAGGTGGAAAGGTGTAGCTTTATAGATGGAAAGGTGTAGCTTTATAGATGGAGAGGTGTAGCTTTAAAGGTGGAGAGGTGTAGCTTTAAAGGTGGAGAGGTGTCGCTTTAAAGGTGGAGAGGTGTCGCTTTAAAGGTGGAGAGGTGTCGCTTTAAAGGTGGAGAGGTGTCGCTTTAAAGGTGGAGAAGTGTCGCTTTAAAGGTGGAGAGGTGTAGCTTTAAAGGTGGAGAGGTGTCGCTTTAAAGATGGAGAGGTGTCGCTTTAAAGATGGAGAGGTGTCGCTTTAAAGATGGAGAGGTTTAGCTTTGGCACTTTTAATTTAACCCAGTAGAAGCAGAGCCGCTCTGCAGCTGGTAGGTCAGCCGGCTTTCTTCTGTTGTTCAACCACAAACACCTCTTCCCACCGAAGGCTGAGTGGCAGCCGAATCAAGTCCTCGATTGGGAAAAGGCACAACGGATCAAACTCAATCCTGCCTAACCTTAATCTATGGTGGCTTCTTCCCACTAAGTAGCTTTTATTCAGCTGCTTAACTAAGACAATATCCGTGTGGCTAATGCTAGGGACATGCATGGCAGAGATGGCTGTGGGGGGCATGTCAGCCTTGCAATGCAATGGAAAGCCAGCCCAGCCTTTCCCGATAACCATCGGTAATGTGCCTATTATTTTTTCAGAAAATCAGCCTGGCCGTATTAAATAGAACCTCCCAACAGATTTGCATGCAATTTGCAATTTTACACACCCTTACGATGAAGGAACCCAACTGAATCCATGTGACTTTCTCCTGAATTTACATGCACGTGGCATGGTACTAAAAATGTGCAATGCCTTTTTCTCCCATTAAACTGTTGCACCTAAATTATATTATTGCCGGCGGTTTATTTTCATTTCTTTTTGCTCATCGCTGCAGAGGTACTGAGGTTAAACGGATTTCTGATTCTGATCCGGGTGGCTCCTAGGTTGGGTGCCATGCAAAGGAATAAATCCGAACTTAATTGGTTGAATGAAAACCCGATCCAGCTAATTTGCCTTGAGACTGACAAAAGCGTATTTGGATACAGGCTGAAGGCTGCCTGTCTCTAGCGAGAAATGCAGAGTTGATACCTGCTGAAGGTTTTTTTTGTCGACCTGGTGGATCTCGAGTGAAAGATCCAGTTGATCTTTTGACAGCAGCACCAAGATCCTCCGGGCATTTATTCTTGGAATCTGCTCAAGCCTAGATTTTTGTTCCCCTCATCCCTTAGCTCAGGGGTCTCCAACCTTTGCAACTTTAAGTCTGAAGGACTTCAGCTCCCAGAATTCTCCAGCCAGCAGAGCTGGCTCCTATTTCAATGGTTGTCCACTAGGACTCCCAAGATCCCTCTAATGCAGTTGAGTAGATGCAGCTGCCCCCCCCCTCCTCCCCAGGGATGGGAGGAACCCATCAGGAGGAACCCAACAGTAGAAGGAAGCGCCTTGACCCACGCAGCAAACTTTGTGCCCCACAGGAGCCTGTGCTGAGTCCCTGAAGCTGCCTATGAAACTGCCAGCCTCCAAAGACCCTCACTGGAGATTATCCTGGTCCTTCGTCGGGGTGGGCATTCAGTCTGCCTCTGGACGTGCTTCCTGGTACCATTGGAGGGCCTCCTTATTCTCTGCAGCATTTCAATACAATACAATAATACAATAGCAGAGTTGGAAGGGACCTTGTAGGTCTTCTAGTCCAACCCCCTGCGTAGGCAGGAACCTTATACCATTTCAGACAAATGGCTATCTAACATCATCTTAAAGACTTCCAGGGTTGGGGCATTCACAACTTCGGGAGGCAAGCAAGTCTTTCAAAAGACTTAGGCCCGACGTTAATATAGTCAAAACATTGCTTTGGCCCTCTCAGAAATTATTCTAACTAGGGCAGCTGGAGTTGAGCAGGGCCAATAAAACCTTTCCCACCGAAATATCTCACCAAATAGGAGGGGATACCCAAGGGTCATTTTCATTGCGTAAAGTTTGTGTGTGTGCCTGTGAGTGAGATTTCGAAGCCCATGCAAGGCCCGGATTCTTGGTAGGTGAAACAAGGGGGAGCCGTTTCCCCTTCCCCCCCCCCCCCCCCCCCCCCCCCGGCAGAGTGAAATTGGTCTGCAGACAAGGAAGAGGAGGAAGCGGTGACTTTGGGAAGGAATTAATCTGCTTTCTGTGCTGTGCCTGTGACAACAAAGGACACAAAGGGATGGAGGCGAAGATGGCCCGTCTTGTGTCTCTGTAGCGCTTGGCATTCGTGGGGTGGGGTGGGGGGGCTCTGCGTCTTGCTTCTTACCTTTGTTTGGGGGGGGGAGCCTTACGAAGCCAGCCGGCTCGAAAAGAAATGGCAGGGCCTTCCAAAGACAATAACGGCTGTTCCTCTGGCTTTAGGAGGCTCCAGATTGCCGGGAGAGGCTGTTGCCAGAACAGTAGCAGCGGCCAAGCAGATTTTTCATCGTATTGTCTGCTCGGGGGGGCCGGGTGGGGGGGAGGCTCCATGCGCACCCCATGTTCCAAAGGTTTTATTTCAGAAAAAAGAGAGAGTAGGACCCTGACTCCAGCTGGAGGAGGCCGGGCAGAAACGGAGGGCCCAAACGAAGTGGCCGGGCTCCGTTCCGTTGGAAGGAGGGAGACGGCCTTGGCTGGTCAGGAGGGACCAGTTTGGACTGGAGGGGAAGGGGCTCTTGGGGAAAAGAGGTTGGGCACTATAGTGAATTCTTCTCTCCTCCTAGAAGAAGGGCAGATCCTGGGGAGCTTCTAGGGCTACCTGCGTGTGGGCTTTGGCATCCTAGCAGAACGTAATCCTTTCCAACTTCTAGCCTCTAATTTCAACTGCGGAATTGGGCAACTGATGATGACCAGTTGGGTGTCGTTGTCGTCTTTTTTCTCCTCCTCCTCTTCTCCTCCTCCTCCTCTTCTTTTTCTTCCTTCTCCTCCTCCTCATCTTCTTTCTCCTTCTTCTCTTCCTCCTCTCCCCTCCCTCCTCTCTTCCTTCTCATTTTCTCCTCTTCTCCTCCTCCTCTTCCTCTACTTCTTTCTCCTCCTCTTCTTCTTTCTCTTCCTTCTCTTCCTTCTCCTCTTTCTCCTCTCCCCTCCCTCCTCTCCTCCTCCTCTTCTTTCTCCTCTCCTCCTCTTCCTCCTCTCCTCTTCCTCTTCTCCATCTCCTCTCCTCTTCTTCTTTCTCTTCCTTCTCCTCCTCTCCTTTCTCCTCTTCCTCCTCTCCCCTCCCTCCTCTTCCTCTTCTCCTCTCCATCTCCTCCTCCTCCTCTTCTTCCTCTCCTCTTCCTTTTCTCCTCCTCCTCTTTTTCCTCTCTTCCTCCTCCTCCTCCTCTTTTCCTCCTCCTTCTCTTCTTCATCTACTAGTTCTCCTCCTCCTCCTTCAGGATGTGGCTCAGAAATAACCCCCTCCTCCTTTCCCTTTTCAGACCTTTCCAGGAACAGGTTTACCGAAATCCCTCCAGATGTGTGGCAGTTCGCGCCGCTCGAGACCTTGAACCTGTATCACAACTGCATCAAATCTATCCCCGAAGCCATTAAAAACCTACAGATGTTAACATATCTCAACATCAGGTAGGCGCCTTTTTCTCCCCCTGGTTTCACGACAGAGCGCCTTCTTGCTCAAGAGGGCTGCGAAAATATTTGCTGCTGCTGCTGCCTGCCTGCCGCCCAGAGATTGCCAGAAGATAAACATGTGTAAGGGAGGCTCTCCACCTCGGTTCCTGGTTATTCCTCTTCCACGCTATGAAGTTGGAGATGCAAATGTCATCCCTTTATAGTTCAGTTTCGGTTTCTGGGAGTTTGGGCGATCGGTGAAAAGAGCCCTGCTAATCTTCTGGTCCTCTGGTGGGAAAACAGCTGAGCCGACCGCAGAACCAGAGAGCAGAATGTCGCTCCGTTTTGGGGCTGCTGCTCTCGGATCCCCTGTGTTTCATTTGGGGTTTCCAGCCGTGATGGCGAAACCTACGTCATTTCATTTCATTTTTTCATTTTATTAAATTTGTATGCCGCGCCACTCTTCCCAAAAAGGGACTCGGGGCGGTGCACAGGAAAAATTAAAACCACGCATATACATAAATACCGATAATAAATATGTCATAAATATTAAAAACTTACTAAATTAACCCAACCTGTGCTAAAACCAATTAAAACCCCAATAAAATCTAATGCAATTTTAAAACCAATAGATGGACCCGAGAAATTAAGCCAGGCCAGCTAAGCGAAAAAAGTGCGTTTTTAGTTGTTGACGGAAGAGGCGGAGGTCTGTGATATTCCTAAGATCGGGGGGGGGGGTAGATCGTTCCAGAGGGCAGGGCCCGCCACAGAGAAGGCCCTTCCCCTGGGCATCGCGAGCCGGCATTGCCCAGCCGTTGGCACCCGGAGCAAACCCTCTCTGTGGGAGCGGATCGGTCGGAGGGAGCTGGCACGCAGAGCCCTCTTCGTGGGCACACGCACCATCACCAGCTATCCTTCTGGTTTCCAGCCCCTACAGGTACGCCCGCCAGCTGGGCTTTGTGGGCACCAGAGCACCGGAAAACGGCCTGAAAACAGGCAGTTCTGGAAGAGTGTTCAGGCTGGGTTTTGGGGCTGTTTTCACACTGTTTTTCAGCCCGGTTTTAGCCCAAAAAAACAGCCTGAAAAATGGCCTCAAAACAGTCCAGAAAACAGTATAAGTATAATCCTTATTGTCATTGTACTTAAATACAACGAAATTGGCACGAAAACAGCTCGGGAAACCTTCTGAAAACCATCCAAAAAAACCCCAAGGATAGGCATGCTGGCCAGCCGGTCTTCATGTTTCCAGAGCTCTGGCACACCCAAGTGCAAATGCATGCACGCGCATTGGGCACTCAGTGCAGAAGAGTTTCGCCATCCCTGGTGTTGGTGGATCTCTCCGTTGGGAGACAGAAAAGTTGTGCAGCGGAATGTGCAGCTCGAGCAACGTTGCTAGTAAACACACAAATAGTATCTCAGACACTGTTAGTAAAACAAAATAGCTTTACTGGTGTTGTAAAACTAAACTACTGCTTAACAAGCAGTGATAGAGAGTGAGTCGAACAAAGTCCTTAACAAACAACAATTGCTTACAGTCGTGATTCAAAATTCTTCCTTCAGTCAGTCACAGTGAGCAGAGAGCAATCAGTAGAGATACGGAGCAGAGAGAATGCGCTCTTCTGACTTCCTCTTATTGTGGAGATAATTACAGCTAATTGCAGTCCAACATCCTTAAAGCCACAAGGACCATTTGTCATCATGGTATTATATATTGCCTACCCAACACTACTCCTAACACCTGGTTTAGAGCATGCACCGTCAATGCCTCCTTTCCCGTTGAGCTGCAAAGGAGGCGCAGGAAGCGAAGCGCATGGGATCGTCCCGGGCTCTAATGCATCTGAACAGCAGGGCAGAGATGACAAATTAGCCCCAGAGGAGGAAAAAACGGAAGCAGGGGAAAAAAGGATCAGAAGAAAAGTGAAGCTGACAAAATGTTTAGGGAGGAGAGGAGGTGGGGGAACGTAGGAAGAGTTTACAAAGGCCCGTTAAACCCCCCAATTCAAGTTTTTGTAGGCGTTGTGTATTCCGCTTGTGGGCACGAGATGAAACGCATCGCTGGGAAGGCCGTTTTGGGTCTTGTGATCCACCAGCAGGGCGTGCAGCTGGAGAGCTGAACCCCGAGTCCTTTCTAAATGGAGCCTTAAGAGTGGTTTTATTGGCTTCTGCCTCTCCTGAACATGAACAATTCATAGCGGCCGGCTATTAACCCTCCCTGCCTTTTCCTTTCTCCCTAGCCGGAATCTCCTGTCCACGTTGCCAAAATACCTATTTGATCTGCCGCTGAAAGTTTTGGTGGTCAGCAATAACAAGCTGGTGTCCATTCCGGAAGAAATCGGGAAGTCGAGAGACTTAATGGAATTGGTACGTGCCGTTGCGCTGCCCTTAGTTGAACGCATTTAATGGCTTCGCTCTTGTTGGTCAACAAATTGACCGGCACCTTGGTTGGACAAATGACTTTGCCTGCAACAGTCATGAGCAGCCTTCAAGCTTTCCATTCTGGGGGGCCCCACCTTCATCAATCTCATCGGGTTGATTTCTTAACTTTTGTTGAGTCCATGTTTGTTGGCTTGTCTCAGGGTGCGTTTGTGTGTGTGAGAGAGACCGGGAGAGGGGGTGGGGGGGAAGCTACTATTGAGTTAGTAATCAGAGGTTCCCAAACTTGGCAACTTTAAGATTAGTGGGCTTCAATTCCCAGAATTCTTCAGTTTGTAGACCTCGGATGTAAGTGGGAGAGATTGCAGAGGAAGGGATTACAAGAGAGTTAAGTTATGCTGGCTGGGGAATTCTGGGAGTTGAAGTCCACAAGTCTTAAAAGTTGCCAAGTTTGGGAACCTCTGAGTTAGTTTAACTTCAGGAATATCTAGACATGTCCATACAGGTTTTGGGCAAGGTTTTTGGAAGTGGTTTGCCCTTGTTTTCTTTTTAGGGATGAGAAGAAATGTCGGGCCCAAAGTCATCCAACTGGCTTCATGCTTAAGGCGTGACCGAAGTCCATGTCTCATGATTTCTGGCTACCTCACAGAGATGCCTATTTTTTGTTTTGTTTTTTGCAAATGTTTTTTATTTTTCCTTTCAGATTCTTTTTTAGATATACCTTCTTATAATTGTTATTTAACAATTGTTATATAAGACACTTGGAATACTGCATTCAGTTTTGGTTGCCATGGTGTAAAAAAGATGTGGAGACTCTAGAAAGAGTGCAGAGAAGAGCAACAAAGAGGATTAGGGGACTGGAGGCTCAAACATAGGAAGAATGATTGAAGGAACTGGGTATGTCTAGTTTAATGAAAAGAAGGACCAGGGGAGACATGATAGCAGTCTTCCAATATCTCAGGGGCTGCCACAAAGAAGAGGGAGTCAAACTATTCTCCAAAGCACCTGAGGGCAGAACAAGAAGCAATGGGTGGAAACTAATCAAGGAGAGAAGCAACTTAGAACTGAAGAGGAATTTCCTGACAGTTAGAACAATGAATCAGTGGAACAGAATTTTCCTCCAGAAGTTGTGAATGCCCCAACACTGGAAGCCTTTAAGAAGAGACTGGATAGCCATTTGTCCGAAATGGTATAGGGTTTCCTGCTTAGGCAGGGGGTTGGACTAGAAGACCTCTAAGGTCCCTTCCAACTCTGCTATTGTGTTGCATTGTATTATATGTCAATTCATATCATTTTCCCCCTGTATATTTACATTTTGATATTCTCTTATTTTTCCTCCCCCTATATTAATCGTATGTCTCCTGAGATACTTATTTCATGTTTTTGTTCCTTTTTCTTTCTATTATTATTATTATTATTATTATTATTATTATTATTATTATTATTTACATTTTTATACCACCCTTATTGATACGTTTTTTCACACCTCTCGTATAATCGCCCCCATGTCCTGTCGGAGAGAGAGAGAGAGAGAGAGATGCCTTTTGAAACCTTTTTCCTTTGAAACAAAAATCTGTTTTAAGAAAACCTTCCTCCTTCCCTCTCTAGCCTTTCTCTCTTCCAAGAAGCCCCTTCGCTTGCTTAAGCCGTTCAAGTCAGAAAATTCTTGTTTAACTTTTGGACCATTCTGGTTTTCTATTTCTCACCTCAGGACATCAGCTGCAATGAGATCCAGGTCCTTCCCCAACAGATAGGGAAACTGCACTCCTTAAAAGAACTCAACTTAAGAAGAAATAATCTCCACATGTTACCTGACGGTAAGTAAGCAGTTGTCCGTCCTCCGTCCGCCCAGGTCTTCTTCTTCCAGGATTCCTTTGGCTCCGTGGAGAGCAGGAGGGTCTCCAAACCTTCGCAACTGTACTACCGATGGACTTCAGCTCCCAGAGTTCCTCAGCCGGCATGGCGGACTTGAGAGATTCTGGGAGTTGAAGTCCACAAGCCGTAAAGGGGCCCAGATTGGTGACCTTTGATTTAGACGCAGCGTCTCTCGTAACGTCTGAAGGCCATTCTCTTCCTCCTCCGCAGAATTGGGAGACCTTCCTTTGGTCAAGCTGGACTTCTCTTGCAATAAAGTCACAGAGATCCCCGTCTGCTTCCGGAAACTTCGGCACTTGCAAGTCATCGTTCTGGATAATAACCCCATGCAGATCCCGCCAGCTCAGGTGGGTTAATCTCCCCCCCCCCCCCCATGTCTTCAGTTCCGGAGTGCACCGGGGACTTGTGGCGAAAGGGTTCCAGGATCCGTTGGGTCCCGTCATCAGAGGGAAGCCCTTTTCTGCCTGAGGCTTCCAGTGGTTCCCTTAGGGGGCAGCTGGAGAGGGGCCGGTCTCTTGTTTCTGGGGCCCTGAAGGGTCTTTCCTGGAAACACCCTCCCCCCTCCCCAAAGCTCGTGTGTCAAATCACAGGTTGGGCTGGTCAGCTGCCCCAAGAATAGGTCAGTAGTTTTGGGAGATTTACGTGAAGCGGTTATCTCACACACACACACACACACACACACATACACGCAATGTGTTAGATTTTTTAGGGGGAATTTTAGCACAGGCTGTGATTTAATTCTTTTTATCTATTTATTGTATTTATTGTATTTTATTGTTGTTTGTTTTAAATTCCTGTGCACCGCCCTGGGTCCACTTCGGTGGAGAAGGCGCGGTATATAAATTGAAATAAATTCAAATTCAAATTTACACACACGGAGTCAGACGCATCAAAGGCAGCGAAGGTGTTCTAGAGCAGGGGTCTCCAACCTTTGCAACTTTAAGTCTGAAGGACTTCAGCTCCCAGAATTCTCCAGCCAGCTTTGCTGTGATTCAAAGTATTTAAAAGTCATTTTAAATTCTGGGAGCTGAAGTCCTTCAGACTTAAAGTTGCAAAGGTTGGGGACCCCTGTTCTAGAGGATTTATTTTCCAACCGATGTGACTCTTAATTTTGTTTTGGCTTTTTCCCCCCTGCCTGTTTCTTAACAGATCTGCTTAAAGGGCAAGGTGCACATTTTTAAGTTCCTGAGTGTCCAGGCCTGCCTGAGAATGGACAAGAAGCCAGATTCCCTGGATCTGCCTTCCCTGGGAAGAAGGATCCCTTCCCAGCCGCTCACCGACAGGTAAAGCTGCCTTCCCTTCTCACAATGGGGCCTTTGTAGTATTTTTTGTGGGGGCCTCCTGAAGCCCCGCCCCTGCATCCCATTTTGGGGGGGGGGAATGGCCATTTTTTCACAAAAAGGAGGCATTTTTGCTTTCCCCCCCCCTCCCCCCAGCCCCATCGAAGCCTGCAGAGTGCTCCCTGGGGCCAGGGAGGACAAAAACCTTTCTTTCTTTCCTACCTCTTCGGAATCCTAGTGCGTCTTATACACGTTGGTGTCTTATTCTCCGAAAAATACGGTATTCTGAAAGCTAAAAGGAGGGACACGGTGGCTCAGTGGCTAAGACGCTGATTATTATTATTATTATTATTATTATTATTATTATTATTATTATTATTATTATTATTATTATTATTATTATTATTATTATTAAATTTATATAACCGCACCCTCTCCCCGTAGGGACCCGGGGCAGTGCACAGGAAGTTAAAACAAACAGTACAAAATATAAATAATTAAAATCGAATTAAATTTCATTTCATTTCATTTCATTTTATTACATTTATATCCCGCCCTTCTCCACAGAGGACCCAGGGCGGCGCACAGGAAATTTAAAAAACATACACAATAAAAGATAGACAAATAATTTAAAATATATATTAAATAATCCCCAATCCTGTGCTAAAAACCAATTATTAAAAACCCAATTTAAAACTTTTCTAAAAGTCCCCATGGGAGGTTAGGCTAGGCCGGCTTGATGGAAAAAATATGTCTTTAAACATTTGCGGAAGAGGCGGAGGTCGGTGATGGTCCGGAGTTCAGGGGGTAGGTCGTTCCAAAGGGCAGGGCCCGCCACAGAGAAGGCTCTTCCCCTGGGTGTCGCCAGTCGGCATTGTCCGGCCGACGGCACCCTGAGAAGGCCCTCTCTGTGGGAGCGGATCGGTCTAAGGGATGTATGGGGCAGGAGACGGTCTCGCATATAACTAGGCCCCGAGCCATGGAGCGCTTTAAAGATGGTCGTCAGAACCTTGAAGCGCACCCGAAAGACCACAGGAAGCCAATGCAGCTCGCGCAGGATTGGTGTTATATGGGAGCTTCTGGTGGCTCCCGTAATTACCCGCGCGGCTGCGTTTTGGACTAGCTGTAGCTTTCGAGTGCACCTCAAGGGAAGCCCCATGTAGAGAGCATTACAGTAGTCGAGACGGGACGTCACGAGAGCTTGAGTGACTGTGCAAAGGGCAGCCCGGTCCAGTAAGGGGCGCAATTGGCGCATCAGGCGTACCTGATGAAACGCCCCCCTGGCCACGGCCGTCACATGGTCCTCCAAGGACAGCCGGGAATCCAGGAGGACACCCAAATTGCGCGCCCTCTCCACGGGGGCCAGTGTTTCGCCCCCAATGGCCAGAGTTGGAGTAATCTGGCTGAACCGGGGTGCCGGAAACCACAGCCACTCAGTCTTGGCAGGGTTGAGCTTGAGTTTGTTACCACCCATCCAGATCCGTACGGCTTCCAAACACCGGGACAGCACTTCGGCGGCATCGTTGGGGTGGTCTGGGGTGGATATGTACAGCTGGGTGTCGTCAGCGTACAGATGGTACTCCACCCCAAAACCACGGATGATCTCACCCAGCGGCTTCATATATGTGTTAAACAGGAGGGGCGAGAGGACCGACCCCTGAGGAACCCCACATAAGAGGGGTCTCGAGGTCGACCTCTGCCCTCCCGTCAACACATATTGCGACCGACCAGAGAGGTAGGATGAGAACCACCGCAAAACGGTGCCTCCCAGCCCCAACCCCCCCAGTCGGTGCAATAGGATACCATGGTCGATGGTATCAAAAGCCGCCGAGAGGTCTAATAGGACTAGGATAGAGGAATACCCTCTATCCCGCGCCCTCCAGAGATCATCAACCAACGCGACCAATGCCGTCTCGGTACTGTGACCGGGTCGGAAGCCGGACTGGCGCGGGTCTAGATAATCAACTTCCTCCAGGTGTTGTGGAAACTGTTGGGCTACCACACTCTCAACAACCTTCACCAGAAAGTGAAGGTTGGAGACTGGACGATAGTTCTCTAATAAAGCTGGGTCCAGGGACGGCTTCTTGAGGAGGGGCCTCACTACCGCCTCTTTCAAGACGGTAGGCAAGGACCCCTCACTCAAAGATGCGTTGACAATGCCCTGGAGCCAGCCTCGTGTCGTCTCCCAGGATGCCAGTACAAGCCAGGAGGGACACGGGTCCAATAAACATGTGGTTGCTCTAAGTTTCCTTGACAGCCTGTCCATATCCTCGGTGGTAACAAAGTCAAACTCCTCCCAAGCAGGAACCTCAAGACTAGCCTCGGACAGTCCCACAGGACCACTGTCGATGGAGGGTAGCTCATTCCGAATCCGAGTGATTTTCTCCTGCAGATAAATCCCAAATTCCTCTGCTCGCCCTTGTAGAGGGGCTTCCCGCGGCCTCTGGTGAAGGAGGGAGCGGGTCACCCCAAACAGGGCGGCAGGGCGGTTATCTGCGGATGCAATTAGGGTGGCACAATACTCACGTTTGGCCACCCTTATCGCCACTAAGTAAGCCCTAATATGGGTTCTCACTAGTGTTCGGTCGGCATAAATAGGTTATCCCTGTGCTAAAATTTAGAAAGTTAAAACATAATCCATTTAAAAACCCAATTAAAACAATTTATAATGATCTCGTCGATCAGAAGGTCAGCAGTTCGAACCCCAAGCACGGTGTAATGGAATGAGCTCCCGTGACTTGTCCCACCTTCTGCCAACCTAGCAGTTCGAAAAGATGCAAAAATGCAAGTAGAAAAAACAGGAACCACCTTTGGTGGGAAGGGAACAGCTTTCTGTGCGCATTTGGTGTTGAATCATGCCACATGACCACGGAGACGTCTTCGGGCAGCGCTGGCTCTTCGGCTTTGAGATAGAGATGAGCACCGCCCCCTAGAATCGGCGATGGGAACATATGTGCGAGGGGAACCTTTACCTTTTATCTTTTAAAGTTAGATAAATATCACTTAAGTGTCACTTTCTTCTTATCCACGTGGCTTGAATGGATCTTCAATTCTTCTTCCACCGACATATATCCAAAACGGTTCTCCCGAAGGAGAAGTCTGCCATCTACTGCCAAACCAACTCCAGTGTATTTTTTAGTCCGAAAGGGAAGAAAATGAGAAGCAAAAAACTTTTGGGATAGGTGTATTTGCCCCCTCTCAATTTCCCGTCTCTGGGAAATGGTTTGCTGTTCTTTGAGGAACTAAACATTTCAATCCGTCCCTTATTACCGTCGCAGATCAGGACCGGGGAACTGAAAATCGTTTCCTCGTGTTCGTAACCCACGTTTTTCTCCATTGCAGCATAGAAGACTTTTACCCCAACAAAAACCACGGCCCAGACTCTGGAATTGGGAGTGATAATGGGGATAAAAGGTTGTCCACAACGGAAGTAAGTCAGCTTTTTTTTTACGTTGTTGAAAAAGAAAGAAATGGGTGTTTTTTTCTTCCCCTTTTCCATCAGTTTTGGGATGGAGATCTCTTTTCTCTTTCCTTGACCTACCTGATAATTGTCCGATAAATCCTTGCAGTCCATTTAATTAACACGATGGGTTAGAACAGACTTGGCAAACTTGGCAACTTTTAAGACTTGTGGACTTCAAAACTCCCAGAATTCTCTGGTGGCTGGGGAATTCTGGGAGTTGACGTCCACCAGTCTTAAAGTTGCCAAGTTTGAAGAACTCTTATGTAAGTGGGAGAGATTGCAGAGGAAGGGATTACAAGAGAGTAAATTATACTGGTTGGGGAATTCTGGGAGTTGAAGTCCGCCAGTCTTAAAGTTGCCAAGTTTGAAGACCTGATGTAAGTGGGAGAGATTGCAGAGGAAGGGATTACAAGAGAGTAAGTTATGCTGGCTGGGGAATTCTGGGAGTTGACATCCACCAGTCTCAAAGTTCCCAAGTTTGAAGACCTCTGATGTAAGTGGGAGAGATTGCAGAGGAAGGGATTACAAGAGAGTAAATTATGCTGGTTGGGGAATTCTGGGAGTTGACGTCCACCAGTCTTAAAGTTCCCGAGTTTGAAGGCCTCTGTGTTAGAAGTGACTCTCCTGCACAGTGAAGTTGCATACGTCAGGTTCCCCTAATCGGGTGGTCTCAAGTGTATTGCGACTTCACAACTCTCAGTTGTGCGCCCTGCTTGCGCAGGAATTTCATCAGCACGCCTGGTGAGTAAGTTGCTGGAAAATGCCACATTAATTTACGTTGCAGATTTGATAGCAAAAAAGAGGGCGGGGAGATCAAATTTCCCTGAATATTTTTTTTTTCATTCGTCAGGCACATGAAACTAGACCCCACTGAAGCATTTCTGGATGTGTTGTGAGTTGTGACAACTATTTCTATAACTGAATGAATGTCTGAATTGGATGCGCCATGAAAGCAACAAGGGAGCTCTCCTTCTCCGGTTGGGATCCCAGCATCACACGGTTTTGCAATTGTGTGTCCCTCGGAAAGGCAAATGGGAAGGGGTTTGTGACGTTTTCCCCTGTGTTTCCTCAGCCATCCGATGACGACACGGTCAGCCTCCACTCTCAGGTGTCGGAATCGACAAGGGAACAGACACTCCGAAACGACAATCAGTTGCTCGGGAACAAACCCGAGTTGCATAAAGGTAAAACCCTACTGTTGTGGTCCTCCAGTGGAGCCGGCAGCAGATTCAGGCAGTGAGGAGGGTTGGGGAGGAACGTGGGCCAGTCCTGGAGTCTGGGGAAGGCTCTGAGGAGGGCTCTGCGTCGGAGGCAGAGAGGGGGCCAGGGCCGTCTGACAGTTATCAGCTGCCTTCAGAGTCAGACATCAGTGAGGCAAGAAGAACAGCTGGAGCCTGTTCCCAGTGCGCGCATGCACAGAGTTGCCAGACGAAAAGAACAGCTAAAGAAGAGGGGTCGACTTGGGAGGAAGGCCACAGGTGGACGGTGAATGGCCCCTCCCAGAGGAAACAAAAGAGGAGCGACAGGGGAGTGGAGTTTGCAGGAGAAAATCAGTTCACTTAATTGGTTCGTGACTCTCCGAGGCTCCTGGCCAAGTTTTGCAGATCTCAGCCTGGCAGCTCTCTCACAAGCCAGATAAGGTCTGTGACTGTAAATCCTCCGTTGAAAGACTTTGCTGGATGCAAATGAGCAGAACTCACAGCAAATTAATAAAAGGGGTTTTTGTCGGGACCAGGCGTTGGCTTCAGTCTCTTGGGAAGCCTCAGTCAGAACACCTGCATCCAGGTGGTTTTGGGGAGGAACTTGCAAAGGTTGAGAAAGAGCTGCTTCAGAGCTTTTATATACGGTCAATCTAACCATATATATATATATATATATATATGGTTAGATTGACCGTATATAAAAGCTCTGAAGCAGCTCTTTCTCAACCTCTCAATATATATATATATATATATATAGATCTTAGGATAGATCTATATATATATATATATATATATATATATATATATAGGATAGATCTATATTCGATATATATATATATATATATATATATATATATATATATATATATATATATATATATATATATATATATATATATATATCGAATATAGATCTATCCTAGTCTCCTAGTCTCATATATAAATAGTTTACAGTTTACAATTTATTGGATTTGTATACCAGATGGACTCAGGGCGGTGGACAGGGAATTAAAAATACCACGATAGCAACAATACATACAATACAATAATAAAATAAGATTAAATTAGAATAACCTGCGCTAAAAATTAAGCTAAAAATATTAAAATCTCAACCAATCCACTAAAAATCCCCAGTTCTAAAATCTAAGCTAAAATATAGACTAAAATCTAACTCTAAGCTAGGCCAGCTAGATGGAACAAGTGCGTTTTTAATGAGCGGCGAGAAAGGCGAAGGTCGGTGATGGTATGAAGTTCGGGGGGTAGGCCATTCCAGAGGGTCGGACCCGCCACAGAGAAGGCTCTTCCCCTGGGCGTCGTCAGCCGGCATTGACCAGCTGATGGGACCGGCAATGACCAGCTGACGAGCTCAAAATAGATCTAGCCTGATTTATTTATTGATCAGCTCAAAAACCTAACATGTATGTATGTATGTATGTATGTCTCCTTTTCCCTTTCTAACCAAATCCCTAGACCCCGATGTGTGTGATTACCTGGATCCCAGCTCAGAAGATGTGGCTGCGTGTGACCAAGGAGATCCCCAGACCGGATCCTCCATCTCCTACATTAAGGTAGCCGCGTCTTAAAAAGTAGTAAGACAAAGTGAATGAGTCATGGAGGATTTCTAGCTCTAAAGTTAAATAAAGTGATTTCTGCACATTTTCCCCCTCCCTCTTTCCTCTACCTCCAATGGGCTGTGTAAGGAACGAGGGAAGTCAGCTGAGAAGCCACAGAAGATTGGCGACCCCCATGAAGATTGGCGAGAGGAGAAGAGGTGGGTCCCGGCAGGGTTTGGGGAGGATGATCTACTGGAGATCCTTCACAAGCAGGATCTGTTGGGCAGAAGGATCTAATCAGGGCTTCCCACCCTTGGTAACGTTTCAGATGTGTGGACTTCAACTCCCGGAATTCTAGGTGGGCTGGGGAATTCTGGGAAGTTGAGGTCCACACATCTTAAAAGTTGGCGAGGTTGGGAAACCCTAACTTTATCCGAGAAATGCAGATTGATTGATTGATTGATTGATTGATTGATTGATTGATTGATTGATTGATTGATTAGCATTCAGAAAGAAAAGGCGCTGGCCGAAGAAGACGATGACCTGAAGGAGGTGACCGACCTGCGGAAAATTGCAGCCCAGCTGCTGCAGCAGGAGCAGAAGAACAGGTACGAGGGTACTTGCGGGTCCCGTGGGAAGCCAGGGACCTCGGTGGGGGTCTGCCCTGACCCACGGTTTGCATGGCATCTGAAGACCTTGTGCCATCCAAGCTGGGGGAGGATAATCTGAAAGAAGACTAGTTAGTTTGGGGCTAACCTGGCTGCTACCTTTTAAAATGCGCCCCTCGGTCCTTTGCGGAAATGGATCCCCAAAAGCCCTACTCCAGGGGTGTCCAAACTTGGGAACTTTAAGACTTGTGGACTTCAACTCCCAGAATTCCCCAGCCAGCTCTTAAAGTTCCCAAGTTTGGACACCTCTGCCCTACTCAGAGAGCTCCTGGCCTCTTCGAAGGGTTATCTTCCACAGCTTGGCCTTAAAACCTTTTTTTTTTTTTTTGGTCTTCTCTTGTCTTACCTGGGTTACACTCTCCTCTTTCTCTCTCTTCCTCTGACTTTACTAATGGCTCTCCTGTCCCTCTCCGCGGCTCCCTTGCTCCACCTTGGGGTACGTGGCACACGAATTCAGACGGAGGCCCTTAAGCTATAGAGCTTCCTTCAGTGAAAAGCTTTTCCAGAGGACCAGGGTGGCAGGACGCGCTTCAAGGTACTGGGGACTCCAGGCCTTGGGGGGGGGGGGGGGCGGATGTATGGGAGACCAGCCCATAACAACCCTCTGGATAAGAGTTTTGGTCTTAACGGGGAAAGTCCCGGGAGGAAAATGGAAGAAAAGCCCCAGAGTTGAGTGTCCTAAATTCCACTCAGATGCCTGGTGGCCATCTTAGAACATACCCGTATTTTTCAGAGTATAAGACGCACCAAGGTTTTGAAGAGGCAATTAAAAAAAAAGTTTTTGCACTCTGCAAACATCCCAAAAATGGCCCGTGGTTGTTGTTTTTTCCAAAAAAGGGGCATGAATAGCCTTTGGGCACTCTACAAACTTCCTAAAGACTATCCCTGCCCTTTAAAAAGAAAAAAAACTGGCCCATTTTTGCAAAAAAGTGGCTGTTTTGGGGAGGTCTGCAGAGTGCAAAACCTTTTTTAATTTGCCTCTTGGAAACCTTGGTGCGTCTCCGAAAACTACGGTATTTAAAGAAAAAGAGAGTCTTGTCGTTCAGACATGGGGGTCAGTGATCCACTCGGGGCCACTTCCTGGAAGGGAGAAGAATGACCCTGCTGGTCACCTAGGAAGAGATCCCCTCCTCCCCTCGGTCCCGCAAGACTAGATGGAAGACCCTCCGCCCTCCTGCCGCTCTTCTGCCCTGACTAGGGTGGGATTCGGTTCAGACAACCTGTGCTGAGGGAGCCCCTGAGTGCTTCTTATTTCTCTCCGCCTTTCCTGTCACCTTCCTGGCTCCGGACTTGTCTTTCCTCGCTCTTCCTTCGCTCGTGACTTTGCTCCTTCTCGGGGCCCTTTCCCAGACGGTCCCTGCAACCTCAGAGGACAGCTTCACACACACACACACACACACCAGGGTTAAAACCAGGGAATGGCAGCCCAGCCGGGGTCTTCATTGGAGAATTGGGGGGAGGAGGGCCAGCGGTGGGATCCTGCCAGTTCCAGCCTCCCCTATAGAAGAGGGTCCACAAATCTCCAGGGCCGTTTAGAACCGGTTCCAGCTCCCTCCATCCGCCCGTCTGCCCATCATCAGGATGAAGAGCGAGAGGAGGAATTCTGGGAGTTGACGTCCACTAGTCTTAAAGCTCTCAAGTTTGAACACCCCTGGAGGTTTTTTTTCCTAAAGGGTTAAGGGTGCCAGGGTCTTGTAACTTGGCAGCTTTAAGACTTGCGTGCTTCAAATGCCAGAGTTCCTGAGCCAACGTTTTGGTTGCTAAGCAAGAGCGTTAAGTGAGTTTCACCCCATTTTACAAGTTGGCCATGCCCACCCAGTCACATGACTGCCAAGCCACTCCCACTTGGTCACGGGGCCGGCAAGCCACTCCCATAAAACAGGCCACACCTTAGGAAGAGGTTCTAAAAAAATTATAAAACCTACCACTGCAAAGGGCCGTCCTCAGCAAAGGCTGCGGGAGCTCAGCTCAGGCGCAAGGAAAACACCGATTAGAGCAGAGCTGAGGCTGCTTAGGTGAGCCCGGGTGTCATCCGGGGGCATTTCTATTGGTTTTCAGACTCCTGAATCACTCCACCCCAACAAGCACAAGAAACCGACCCAAACAGACCGTGGACACAGAAAAAAGGTACGGAGGGGGCTTTACACGGTGGAGGAGGGGGGGGGGGAATAGATTAAAACCATTGGTGTGAGCTTGTTGCGTGAAAAGACTTTGCAGAGGGCCCCCGAAACAAAGGGTCTCTGAAGGGGGCACCGTTACTCTTGGGGAGCTGGCCCTACTGCAGGGAGTCCAGAGCTGCGAAGTGGGTGCAGCCCCCACGGTCCTTTCCAGAAATCCTTTTGCACGCATGATCTGAATAAGACTTCACGGTGTTAAAGGAAGCAGATTGTTTACAGTTTGGGACTGACGGGAAAGGTTTTCGTTCCTCTGGGTGGGAGTTTGGGGCCCCGTGGAATTTCCCCACCGGCCCCAACCCTTCGGCTTCTGCCACCCAGCAATTTACCTCCTTGGAGCAAACAGGACTGGCGGAGGCTGCAATAAGTTATAGCAATCCCTGCAGCTTGAAACAGCTGATGATCAGGAGAAACTGAAAGTGAAACTTGCTGTTTGCTCCTCAAGGCAAATTGCTGGGAGGCAGAGGTAGATTTTTTTCCCCCCCTTGTGCTAATCAGGCTGTTTGCTGCAAGAAGGAAAGTCAATAACTATAAATGCCTATAGAATATTCAAATTATCAGACTTATTTTTTAAAGACTGCTTTATTATTGTTCTAGGCAGCTTAACAAAATGAAGAAGCTTTTTTAAAATAAATGCTTGGTCTGAAAGAGACCCAGTGCGATTGTATCTCCTTTTAAACAGCAGAGAATAACTCTCCTTCCAGAAAACCACATCAATTTTAGCAGCATCTGTACAAGTATAGCCTGAAATGTAACTCTACAAACAATGTACATTGTCTTTGCTGTTTGCTGCAAGGAGGCAGATTGCTAGGAGGCAGAGGCAGAT
Organism: Rhabdophis nuchalis; assembly: GCA_039707465.1. Taxonomy (NCBI): domain Eukaryota; kingdom Metazoa; phylum Chordata; class Lepidosauria; order Squamata; family Natricidae; genus Rhabdophis; species Rhabdophis nuchalis. The sequence continues at coordinate 22,561,484 of CM077657.1, read as the reverse complement.
ATTTTCCCCTTGCTTTCCTCCCCAAAAGCTGGGTGCGTCTTATACTTCGGAGCGTCTTATGCTCCGAAAAATACGGTATATCTCCCAGAAGTCACGTCTGGAGAAACTCCCCCCCAAAAAAAAAATACTTCCTTTACTGTGAACATTTAAATTTTTATAGTTTCCCACATTGCTTATGTTTTTCTTTAGGGATTTTTTTAAAAAATGAGACCTACAATTCATAGATTATTTGATTATAAATATACATATTGGTAATATTTCATGCCAGATTAGAAATGGGCTCCCTGGGTCCTCTCCTGCGCGAGCTGCACTGGCAGCCGGTGGCTTTCCAGGTGCGCTTCAAGGTGCTGGTCACCATCTTTAAAACGCTCCATGGCACGGGGCCCAGCTATTTGCGGGACCGTCTCCTACCGCATACCTCCCTTCGACCGGTCCGCTCCCACAGGGAGGGCCTCCTCAGGGTGCCGTCTGCCAGTCAATGCCGGCGGGCGGCGCCCAGGGAGAGGGCCTTCTCTGTGGCAGGCCCGGCCCTCTGGAATGACCTACCCCCCGAACTTCATACCATCACGGACCTTCGCCTCTTCCGCCGTTCACTGAAAACACATTTCTTTCACCTAGCTGGCCTAGCTTAGAGCTTAGATTTTAGATTTTAGCTTAGACTTTAGCCTAGATTTTAGACGAGAAATACTTTAACTGTATTTGGTAGGGGATTTTAAAAGTTTGTAGTTATATTTTAGCACAGGCTAGTTAATTTCATTTCATTTTAATTTATTTATTGTATTTTATTTTATTAAATTTATACCCCGCCCTTCTTCTACAAAAGGACCCAGGGCGGCGCAAAGGCAAATTAAAACACAGCGTACATAAATAGATCAATTATTAAAATCCAATTAAATTAAATTACCCCATGCTAAAACATTTTAAAATTCTCTAATTAAAATTTATAACTAAAAAGTCCAGATCGGGTGTTTATCCTAGGCCGGCTTGTTGGAACAAATGCGTTTTCAGACGCCGGCGGAAAAGGCGGAGGTCTGTGGTGGTACGGAGTTCAGGGGGCAGGTCGTTCCAGAGGGTTGGGCCTGCCACAGAGAAGGCCCTTCCCCTGGGTGTCGCCAACCGGCATTGCCCAGCCGACGGCACCCGGAGAAGGCCCTCTCTATGGGAGCGGATCGGTCGGAGGGATGTTATTGTATTAACATCTCTCCATCTGTATTGTATTTATTGTATTGTTTTATATTTACCTGTGAGCCGCCCTGAGTCCCTTTGGGGAGATTCCTGTTGTGGCTGTCACTGCTGTCTGTATCCCACCTGGTGCAGGTGTTGGCACTGCGCTCAAACCAATTTCATTGTAATTTTATTACAATATTATTACAATGACAATAAAGATGATGATGATGATGATGATGATGATGATTATATAAATCCAAATAAACTGTAAACTGGGAAACGGTGAGAAAAGTTTCACATTGTGAGTGAAGCGCCGTACACCTATAAACAAAGAGGCTTTGGTTTTTGAAATTAACCACTTTGTGTTTTGTGACATTTCGATTTGTTTTGTTGTCCGTGCAGCCTTTCTGCAGACGAGGCCCATTCTCCGTCTTCCCCCTGCAGCTGGCAGGTAATGCAGAGGCCCGGAAGCACCCCCGCAGCTGTATAATTGTTTGGCTTGTTCGTCGCAAATGTTTCTCCGCAACCATGTTTGATCGCTCTTTATAGCTTTGGGCTGCGAACGAGCCGCCTCCCTTCGTCGAAAGTGTGCCCGGCGCCAGATAATTGGGTGGGATTCCTTTGTGCCATCTGTCGTGCAGTTGCGACAGTTGTGACAGATTGCGTGAACGCTCTGCCGTTGCGGAGCATTTGAACAGCCACCCCCAAATTCCGATCAGCCTGCTAGGAGGCCTTGTCAAGCCCAGCAATTATTTTTTTTTAAAATATAATTTTATTGTAAATTAGTAACAGAAAAAAGGACATAAATAAGACATTGACAAGACAAAACTACACAGACACAACTGGGAGTAACACACACACCCCTATATGTACACAGTTACCAAGTATATACCGTCGTACTACATTTCCAGATATTCCAACTATTTCTATTTGTCTATATCTTACATTTATCAATTCCCCATAACTGCCACTGCTCCATACATTCATTTTATTTACTATCTACATTGTATATCCTTCCCTATCGCTCAGTCCAGCAATTTTTAGTCACGTTGGATGAAGAACTGCAACCCTAAACGCTTCTTATTTTGCTTTATTTTGCTGGCGTTTTCCGCTTTGCCATTGAGTGTGCGGGGTAAAATCCACAGTTGTCCTGTCCCAGCAATGAGATCTTCCGTGGGATTCCTGCAGGTTGCCTCAAGTACCCTTTGTGGCATTGGTAGACTTTCATGGCGTTCATAGACTTTTAATCCAAACCAAGGGGACGCAGTAGCTGAGTGGCTAAGACGCCGAGCTTGTCGATCAGAAAGCTCAGCAGTTCAGCGGTTCGAATCCCTAGCGCCGCGTAATGGAGGGAGCTCCCGTGGCTTGTCCCAACTTCTGCCAACCTAGCAGTTTGAAAGCAGGTAAAAAATGCAAGTAGAAAAATAGGAACCGCCTTTGGTGGGAAGGGAACAGCTTCCGTGCGGTCTTCGGCATTGAGTCATGCCGGCCACATGACTACAGAGACGTCTTCGGACAGCGCTGGCTCTTCAGCTTTGAAATGGAGCTGACCGCCGCCCCCTAGAGTCGGGAACGACTAGCACATATGTGCGAGGGGAACCTTTTACCTTTAATCCAAACCAATTGCGCAGTATAATGTTTAGTTAAGTGGGTGATTTCATGAATTGCATCCATATTTTACCAGCGAATAGGTAGATTAATATATGGAGCAACAGATCAGCTAGTCCAGAGGTCTCATTCTCGCCGGCCCCGGGCCAATTGCAGCCCTCAGGACGGTATCTTGTGGCCCCAACCGTGATATGAAAGTATAATATTAGTATTAATATTAATATAAGGAATCCCTTATGCGGCCCAGCCTCTGCCTCCAGCGGCCCCCAGGGAAATTGAGTTTGAGACCCCCGAGCTAGTCACTATTTTCTCCCGTCAGTGTCAGGACTTTGATTTAATAATAAGACGAAGCGGAATTACGCCTTGCCAGCTGTCTATCCCTCTTCAGTGCCAACGCTGATCGTTTTGTGCCTGCGTTTTTATTGCATTTCCACCCTTCGCAAGGGAGGCTCCTGGTCTTGATTGGAAGTGAAAGCTCTTAATTGCTCTGAGCAATACGTTCACCAGAGAACCTGAGCGAACGCCACATGCATGCAAGATATCCGGGGCTCCACCGCCTTCCGAATTCCATTGATTTGTGATGGCCTTGATGGCAAAAAGGCTAGTTTAGGGGAAAGCATTGCTTTCGTTTCATTGGCGACGTGAGACGATCCCGCTAAAACTTCGTAGATCCAAAGCCTTACAGTCTGTTTTCTCTCTGCAGTCTCTGGAGAATCAGAAGGGACACCCTGACGGCTCACATTGGCCAGATTTGCAGCCGGTCATATGGCAGAACGAAGAACGACGGCGAAGCAAACAGATCAGGAGGGAGTATTTCAAGGTAAGCCCCCCCACCCACCCATTTTTTTTCTCTGCCTGCCAACCAACCAAAAGACCAGTCTTAAGCCTATAAAGCCATTTCTGCCCTTAGAAAGTGTCAGAAACCTCTGAAAGCAACTTCAAGTCATGTTTGTAATTACAGTGGTACCTCGGTTCACGAACGCTTCTGTTCACGAACAACTCGGTTCACGAACAGAAAAGTTCATCAAAATATGCTCCGGTTCACAAACTCCGCTTCGGTTCGCGACCAAAGTCAGTTCAAGAATTAAAACCAAAAAAAAGATCAGAACGGATTAACCGGATTTACATTAAACCCTATGGGAAACTGTGCCTCGGTTCACGACCAATTCGGTTCGCGACCAGAGTCAGTTCACGAATTAAGTTCGTGAACTGAGGTACCACTGTATTTTTCTTGCCCTCCCCCCCCCCCCAATGAACAGAATAACAGAATTTTAGGGGTTTTTAGAGTTTTAGGATTTTAGGTTTTAGCGCAGGGTTATAGTAGTTTAATCTGATTTTCGATATTTATATTGTTGTATATTTGTATGTTTTATAATCCCCTGTGCACCGCCCCGAGTCCCTTCGGGGAGAGGGAGCGGTACGCAAATAAAATTTCATTCATCATTCATTAAAAACTTTTCCAAGAAGAAAGAAAATGGGTGAGAAAAGAATGGAGAAGTGAAAGAGAAATAGTAGGGGGGAAAGAAAATAATATTGTTTTTAAAAATGGCCTCCGGTCTTCTATGCGGCGATTATGCATTCATTTGAATTTTATCTTTCTCTCTTTTGAGTTTAGATCAAAACTCCCTTGTTCCCATAATCAAACTCGCAAATCAAACTCGCCTATTTCGATCCATAAAAAGTTTCCAGTCCCAGAGAGAGCCACATCCTGCCTTTTAAAATGCCTGCAAACAACCTACTTATATTTTTTCAGAGTAGAAGGTTTTGAAGAGGCAAATTTAAAAAAAGAAAAAGTTTTTGCCCTTTGCAAACCTCCCAAAAACTGTTTCAAAAATAGGGCATGAATAGCCTGTAGGAAGCTTGTAGACTGCTCCTGGGGGTGGGGGGTGGGGGGGCAAAAACGAGCAAAAAGGGGGGGGGGAATTGGTTCGCGACTCTCCGAGACTCTTTGCCAAGTTTTGCAGATCTCGGCCTGGCAGCTCTCCAAACCAGATAAGGTCTGTGACCGTAAATCCTCCCTTGGATGTGAATGAGAAGAATTCACAGTCAATGAATAAAAGGGCTTTTTTTTTTGTGGGGACAAGCCGAGGTCAGAAGAGTCTCGGAGCTTCTGCTCTGACCTGCTTTTGTCTGCCAGGAGAAAGCAGAAACGGCAGGGAGCCATCAGGCAAAAACTCCCACCAGGGGGCAGCGCTGCCTCCTTTGCTCCGTGCCCGGAGCCTTTTCCTCTATTGCAGGGGTGGGCAAGCTTTGCTGGCTGGAGAATTCTGGGAGCTGAATTTGCAGACTTAAAGTTGCAAATTCAGGCCTGCTTCAATAGGCGTCAAGCTAAGGATGCTTGCTAGGGAATACATTATTTGGAGAAATAGTTTATCCTTCAGGAAATGCAGCTAGCATTGTTATGGGAACACGCACCCATAAGCATTTCTCTATAGAGAGCCTGTCGGTCATGCCGCTCTTCCTCTGGGAAGCCAGATCTGGTTTATTATCCTGGTTACTGAGCCTAAGCGTTACACATCACCTCTTGATCAGCATTTTAAGCCCCCAAGAGAGCGCCGCTACAGACTCTCTGCGGCCATGCCCGAGTGGCCCCCGCGTCTCTGGGTGGGTTGGTTATGTGGCGAGAGGATGAAGAAGCAGAGAGCCAAAAGTAATGAAACACACACCAACAGGCTTCGCGATTTTGTCTGTTTTTTTCAGTACAAGTCTTCGCGGAAGAGCTCCAGTGGAAATGAAAACGACGAGGTAAGTGAGGAGCGGAAGGCGAAACGACACTTTTAACGGTGGGAATCAAGGATTCCCTAACGCCTTCTTTGAATCCTCCCCCTAAACGCTCACATTCTGGGAGAAATGGAACGAATGGCCCCCGGAATTAAGAACCATCCCTGACTTACGCACCTTCCGCCGTGCTCTCAAAACCTTTTTTTTTTCCCCCCAACAAGCCGGGCTGGCATAAAAATGAATTTTTAAATTAACACATTTTTATTAATGAATTTTTATTAATTTTAATCGGGGTTTGTTTGCTTTTCTTAATTTTAAGAGAGGCCAAATTGTTTAATCTGCTTTTAAAACTGTTTTTTAACTTTCATATATCTGTTTTACTTTGGCTGTGCACCGCCCTGAGTCCTTCGGGAGTAGGGCGGTATAAAAAACTAATAAACCTTAACTTTAAACCTTAAATTATTTATTTATTTATTTTATTTTTCAAATTTATACCCCGCCCTTCTCCTAGCAAGGACCCAGGGCGGCGCACAGGCAATATTAAAAACCATACAAAAATACATTATTAAAAGCTATTAAATTATATCCCGTGCTAAAAACCCTTATAAAACCCTATGAATTAAAATTTATCCAGATAAAAGTCAGAAACGGGGGGCTATGCTAGGCCGGCTTGTTGGAATAAATACGTCTTAAGACGCTGGCGGAAGAGGCAGAGGTCCGAGGTAGTGCGTAAATCGGGGGGTAGGTCGTTCCAGAGGGCTGGGCCCGCCACAGAGAAGGCCCTTCCCCTGGGTGTCACCAACCGGCATTGCCCGGCCGACGGCACCCGGAGAAGGCCCTCTCTGTGGGAACGGATAATGCCAATTTACATCGGCAGCCCATCCATTCGAGGCGGCTTAGAGCCGCTTGATATAATCTCACGGAGATGCATCAAGGCTCCTGAATATCGCCCTCAGCCTGGCCAGGAACCTTTTTTTTGCAGCTCTCTGCCCTGTTTTAAACATTGGTTTCTATGAAACCGGGGCCGCCCTGGGGGTCTGCGGAAGGGTGAATTATGCACGCTTTAATAAATAACCAGGCATAGAAACAAGGAAGATCTCATCTGCGAGAAATTTAGATATTATCTCCCAGAAATAATCTGGGAGGATTAGGGAGCAATTGATCTCGCATTTTAAGCTACTTACCAAGTAAGCCAAATCTAAGCATCTGTGTAGGAGCTGGGCCAGCAGCGTTCCTTAGTCAATGCTACAGAATCTGTAAACTATTGTGGCAGAATAACAGAGGGGCGGATGGTCCCTCTTCTGATGAGCCAATTAAAGGCAGAATCTCTTTTGGGTCTTTAACCCAAGATGGAATCTCGTATGCCCCAGGAGCTCCGATCCCTTAGTCCAGGGGTGGGCAAACTTTGCAACTTTAAGTCTGAAGGACTTCAGCTCCCAGACTTCTCCAGCCAGCTTTGCTGGCTGGAGAAGTCTGGGAGCTATAGTCCTTCAGATTTAAAGTTGCAAAGTTTGCCCACCCCTGCCTTAGCCAAGAGAGTAGGAAAGAGAGTAGGAAAGAGGAGAGGGGAAGAAGGAAGGAGAGGCGGAAGGAAGGAGGCAGAGAAGGGAGGTTGAGAAGATGGAAGGAGTACGCTGGTTGCAAAATAAGTTGGGGCCAAAGGATGGCAAGAAAGAGACCCAAATTATTATAGATGTGTGTGTAAAAATGAATATAGATGCTAATGATGAATAGACAAATGTTAAATAGCAATTATAAGAATGTATGAATGAATTTGAAAGGGAAAAATACAAAACTTTACACACACACACACCCAAAAAAGAGAGTGTTCCTCCTGCAAGGAGATTCCCTTCAGAGGTGTCTTTTTGGGCATCTCCGAGCATCTCCGTGTGTTCAGTTGTGTGTCTCTTGTTTGGGAAAACACCTGTTTGTACACATTGGCACACGTTACGTATTGTCTTGACCAAACTTTTCGTTTTTTAAACATTTCACCTTACAATTTCCATCTTTTGGGTTTTGCTTTGTTTTGTAGCAAGACAGTGATCATGCTAATGTGTCTCCACAGTCTCCTGTGTCATCCGAGGTACAAGTCTCTGTCTGTCCGTCTGTCTGTCTGCCTGTCTCTGTGTATATTTCTGTTGGTGTCACAAAAGGGGATCTTAACCGCCACACCCAGTTTCGGCGTCTTGGGCGTTGCCTGCAGAACGGAAGCTCGCTCCCAAGAGTGATCTGAAAAACACTGTATTGCCAAAAGTTATTTGCTCACCCATCCAAATAACCAGAATCAGGGGTTCCAATCCCTTCCATGGCCACAGGGGTATAAAATCAAGGACCTGGGCATGCAGACTGTTGTTACAAACATTTGTGAAAGAATGGGAGCTCAGCGTGGAACTGGGATAGGAGGCCACCTGTGCAACAAATCCAGTCGTGAAATTTCCTTGCTCCTAAATATTCCACGGTCAACTTTCAGCTGTATTGTAAGAACGTGGAAGTGTTTGGGAAGGACAGCAACTCAGCCACGAAGGGGTAGGCCACGTAAACGGACGGAGCGGGGTCAGGCGCTGAGGCGCCTAGTGCGAAGAGGCTGCCAACGTTCTGCAGAGTCCATCGCTACGGACCTCCAAACTTCTTGTGGCCTTCAGAATAGCTCCAGAACAGTGGATTTATTGTTATTAAACAAATAAGTATTTAAAAAAACAAGGTGGTTTGAAATGAAGGAACACTAATGTTTAATTCAACATATAAAAGCTCAATAATGGCGATATACTTGGCTAGGTTTGATGAACAATTTAGTAATTATACTTGTAACTAAAAAAACTTGTGACCAAACAATATGCTACACAAAATTGAAACTGCGTCCTGTTGAACCTTATGGATTAGGAATGGGATGTCGCTTCCTGTAAGTCAGGGATGTCCAAACTTGGGAACTTTAAGACTTGTGGACTTCAACTCCCAGAATTCCCTATGCTGGCTGGGGAATTCTGGGAGTTGAAGTCCACAAGTCTTAAAGTTCCCAAGTTTGGACATCCCTGCTGTAAGTTCATATGCAAATAAAGGCAGGTGAGCGAAGACTTTTGGCAATATTGTGTATATGATGGAAGGGGCACAAGGAAGAACAAAAAGGTTCCATCGTTTTAAGATAACATGTTGTCAAAGGGCTTTTGGGGGGGGGGGGTCTTTTCTAGAGAATGTCTCCCCTCCTGCTTCCCTGAACCTCTCTGCTCCTGGCATACATGGAACTTTTATAAGCACCGAGCGCCCCTTTTCTCAGGAATTCCCCCTGCGGTGGCCAAAGGGCAGCGGGCACGCAGGCTCTTTTTTCTCCAGACTGGGGAATAGCAACGTATCTTCTCTGCCTAGAGGTTTTCCAGCCAAGGCCGAAGCCTGAAGCCCCTGGGCCCTTGACGCTTGCCTGCCTTGGGTTGCCCTCTGTGGCCATCTCACAGCTCTGCTTCTCCTCCCTCCTCTTCCAGGATTATGACCGGGCAGACGGGAGTCCTCATGGCCCTTTTGGACTGAAGCCCCGATCAGGTGAGGACTGTCATGAATCAGAATAGATCTGGAAGGGGGCCTTGGAGGTCTTCTAGTCCAGCCCACTTGCTCCAGCAGGAGACTCTACACCCTTTGAGACCAGTGGCTGTGCAGTCTCCTTAAAAACCTCCAGGGATGGGAGACCCACAACTTCTGGAGGCAACTTCTGTCCCGCTGATTCCTTGTCCTCACTGTCAGGAAATCCCTCCTTAGTTCCAGGTTGAATCTCTCCTGGATCAGTTTCCATCTGTTGTTTCTTGTCCCGCCTTCAGGGGCTTTGGAGAATAGATTGATTGCCCCTCTTCTTTGGGGCAGCCCCTCAAATACTCAAACACTGTTCTCATGTCATCCCTGGTCCTTCTTTTCACTAGGCTAGCCAAACCCAAATCTTGCAGCCTTTCTCCAGGCCTTGGGGGGCAGAGGGGGTGTTAGACAGAGATTGCTTAGAACAATGATGGCTAACCTTTTCCCCATTGGGTGCCAAAAGCGGGGGGTAGCGCAGGAGTGCCATGCGCGGGGGCGTGCCCACACCTATAATTTTATGCGCATGAAACAACTCCCTCTCCCCACTTTTGGCACGCAATGGACCTGTTCTTCGCCCTTCCCATGCTCCAGAGGCTTTCTATGACATCCACCCAGCCACCCCCGAGGCCCTCCGGAGGGCAAAAACCGGCCAAAAATGAACGCTGAAGTCAGCTGGCGCCCTGGAGCTGACATGGCAACACCTCGGGTGCCCTAACAAATGGCTCCGCGTGCCACCTGTGGCCATAGGTTCGCCATCACGGGCTCAGAATATGTCAGGGGTCGGAGGGCAGAGAGGTGCCGTTTACAGGAAAAGCAGGACTGTTAAGCGACGGGCAGGGCAGAGGGTGCAAACCAAGAGAAGGACAAGCAGCTGCCTTTGCCAACTGTGCCAGGCTTTGGCTCCTTTGCCTCTGGAGAGCCTGCTTTGCACCGCCTAAGCAGGGAGACCCCTGGGATGCTGCAGGATCTTGGGCTGCCGTTCCTGGATCGAGGGAGTTGGGCTAGGATGGATGGGTGGGTGGCCTAAACCACGCCCAGGTGGGCATTTCTCTCCCACACCGAACGAGAGCCGTTCGACGCAAGGCGAGGAGAATGAACGCATCCATTGTAAGAACCTAAGAAGAGCCTTGCTGGAAGAGGCCACAGCCCATCCAGTCCAGCCTTCTGTCTCCCACAGTGGCTCCCCATTGGCTTCAGGGTCTTCCCAAGCAGATGTCTTCACTTGCTTATGATTCCTTGCAAATGGCATTGAGAGACATCCTGCCTATCTCTCCAACCCAGAGAGTGTCCTTAGGCATCCATCATGATAGCCATGGATACCCTTGTTCTCCATGAACTCCTCTCATCCTTTCTTAAAGGTGCCGAGGCTGACAGCTGTCACCCCTTCTTCTGGCAGGGAGTTCCATTAGAAGGCTTATTTCGCTTCCTTTGCACAAATTCTGCCCAGAGTTTATATTTTAATGCAACCTTCATTTCTGACAAATCCCCACCCCACCCCCTTGTGTGAAGAATGCCGTTGTGGTCCCGGGAAGCAGTTTAAAGTTTATTTGGATTTGAGAGTTAGTGAAGCAACGGAAGGAGGGAGGGAGGGAGCCGTGGCCAAACGGCATCATGCGCGAGCCGTTTTCTCTGCAGCCGCCACATTCCCAACGGTCTTGCTTCCCTTTCTAGCGTTCGGGCGTTCTCGTCAAGACTACAGCACCCTGGACCCCGGGTTCACCATGAGGAGGAAAATGGAGCATCTGCGGGAAGAAAGGGAACAGATTAAACAACTACGCGGTGTAAGTTTCCTTTCGTGCTTTGGAGGGGGCTCTCCAACCTTGGCAACTTGCGGACTTTCAACTCCCAGAATTCCCCCAGCCAACCACGGATTCTGGGAGTTGAAGTCCACAGGGTCTTAAAGTTGCCATGGTTGGAGATTTTATTTATTTTTTATTTTATTTTATTGAATTTATAAACCGTGCCACTCTCCCCGTAGCGACTCTGGGCGGTACACAGGAAATTAAAATAGACATATAAAACATAGCAATAGATAAATACTAAAAACAGATTAAATACTAATAACCCTGTGCTAAAAATCCTAAAACTCTTACCCCTTAAAAACCAAATTAAAACAATTTAAGCTTCAGTCTGCAAGCTTGATGGTGTGGATTAGGCCAGGCTGGCAAGATAGAAGAAGTACGTCTTCAAGTTTTGGCGGAAGGAGCGGAGGTCCGTGATAGTTTGGAGTTCGGGGGGTAGGTCGTTCCAGAGGGTCGGGCCCGCCACAGAGAAGGCCCTTCCCCTGGGCGTCACCCGCTGGCACTGCCTAGTGGACGGCACCCGGAGAAGTCCCTCTCTGTGGGAGCGGATCAGCCGAAGGGATGCGTGGGGTAGGATACGATCCCGCAGATAACTAGGCCTAGTTTAATGGGACAGGTGTTGGGGCCCGTGGGTGGCTCTCCTGGGGAATCTGGGCTTCGGACCTTGACTGGTGTCTCCTTCGTCCTAGAACCTGGAGTCGCGGCTGAAAGTCAGCTTGCCCGAGGACATCGGCGCCGCTCTCATGGACGGGGTGGTCCTCTGCCACCTGGCCAACCACATCAGGCCACGCTCCGTGGCCAGCATTCACGTCCCGTCACCAGCTGTGGTGAGTGAGCGGCGCGCGGGGCCTCCCTAAGTCCAGGCGAGTCCCAGGTCTGCAATTAATCTCTTAGAGCAGTGTCTCTCAACCTCATCAACTTGAAGATGTCCGGACTTCAACTCCCGGAATTCCCCAGCCAGCGAATGCTGGCTGGGGAATTCTGGGAGTTGAAGTCCAGACATCTTCAAGTTGACATGGTTTTGAAACACTGGACTAGACAAAAGATCATTTTCTGCTGCTTCTCCTCAATTGCATTGTTTCTCTTTAACTCTTCGGCCTCTTCCTCTCTCGCTCTCTCAACAGCCTAAGCTCAGTATGGCAAAATGCCGAAGAAACGTCGAAAACTTCCTGGACGCTTGCAAAAAACTGGGCGTGGCACAGGTAAGTTGCCCAGGTGATTCACAACGCCAGTGGCGGGAGGAGATTATTCCCTAATAACGGGCAGGCTTCCCCCCCCCCCCCCCCGCTCCCCCCGTCTTTAGCCTGTCAATCTCCTGCATGGTGGCATTAGCAGAGCCTCCCACCCTCCACCGTCTCTTCCTTCTTCCGGTTCCCCCAGGTGGAGTTGAGAAGCAGCCTGGGATTTATTCCCCGGCAGGGATGAGCGGGGTGGGGTGGGGTGTTTGTCTCTGTGTCCGAAAGGAAGTCCCGCCCTTTAGAGGCAGGGCTGGGGAATTCTGGGAGTTGAAGTCCGCCTGGCTTAACTGTTGCTTTCAGAGGCTGCCTTTGCAGCCTTGACCTTTGACCACCCCCCACCCCACCCTTAAAGGAAGCGCTTTTCCTAATCAGCTGGAGTTTGGGTTTATTCTGAAGAAGAATATACAATACAATACAATACAAGAGCAGAGTTGGGAGGGACCTTGGAGGTCTTCTAGTCCAACCCCCTACCTAGGCAGGACCAATGGCTCTCCCAACATCTTCTTAAAGACTTCCAGGGTTGGGGCATTCACAACTTCTGGAAGCAATTTCTGTTCCACTGATTAATTGTTCTGGCTGTATTAAAATGTTAAAATGTAAATATACAGGCGGAAAAATGATATGAATTGATATATAATACAATGCAACACAATAGCAGTTGGAAGGGATCTTGGAGGTCTTCTAGTCCAACCCCCTGCCTAGGTAGGAAACCCTTTCAGACAAATGGCTACCCAACATCATCTTAAAGACTTCCAGTGTATTCTGTATGTATTTTAGTGTGCCTGTGCGCCGCCCTGGGTCCGTTTGGAGAAGGGCAGGGTATAAATTTAATAAATAAATAAACTTCTGGAGGTAAGTTGTTCCACTGATTAATTGTTCTCACTGCCAGGAAATTCCTCCTCAGTTCTAAATGGCTTCTCTCCTTGATGAGTTTCCACCCATTGCTTCTTGTCCTGCCCTCAGGAGCCTTGGAGAATAGCTTGACTCCCTCTTCTTTGGGGCAGCCCCTGAGATATCGGAAGACTGCCATCCTGTCTCCCCTGGTCCTTCTTTTCATTCAACTAGACCTACCCGGTTCCGGTATGTTCCAGTTCTGAAGCTGGGATTTCTTCCTTTTTCTAGGAAAGGCTGTGCTTGCCCCATCACATTCTGGAAGAGAGAGGACTGGTCAAAGTCGGACTCACGGTTCAGGCCCTGCTGGAGATCCCTTCTTCCAAAGCGTCGCAGCTCTCCTGCCTGTAGTGGGGCGCCTGCGGAAGGAACTGGTGCCTGTGGGACCCATGCCCCCCCCACCCCCAGGCCTTCCCACTCCGTCCAGGGGGAATCTGCCAAGCCATTCGCCGCCGTGGGGGCTCTCCAGGGGCCCTGGGCTGTGTGTTGGGTAACTGGTGTATGTTTGTGTATCAGCTGACAATTCCCTGGGCGCGTTAAAAAAAACCACACACAAAATAATTCCTCTTTCCTTTTTTTAACCACGAGAGCCATACGAGATTCCGAGGCCGTCAAGATTCTCTTCCCAGGTAGGGCCCCCGTCCTGCCTTCGCCCCCTCAGCCGCCCCGCCAAGCCTTCGTATGTTTTTTTTTAACGGACTTTGCAAAAGGGGTGTTTGACTGCCTCTTCATTCTCGCAGCACACTCTTTTAACAACAAGGGAAGCCCGAGGCAGGCGCTTTGAGCAACGCTTAACGCTGTGGGGGATGCAGGCTTTGTTGTAGAGAGACGCATTCTCCTTTTGTGGACCTTCTGGAGCCAGGCAGCTCCTAAAATGGCATTTGCATTCGAAGTTTTGACAGGTATCCTTCTCCACTGACGCTTGCAAAATAATCAGAAGTCACACGAAGCGTAGTAGGAAATCCGGACGAGCGTCATCAATTCTCAGAAGATTTGCATCCTTCACTTTTTGCACTTCTTAACCGATGTACCCATTTCCCATCTTCTAATTTGGGCGTCTGCTGGCGATGACAGAATAGTATACAAATATAAAGGACAAATTGTGTGGGGTTTTATTTTATTTTATTCCCTTCAGTATTCTAGATTGGTGCCAAAATACTTTTAAGTTGTACTGTAGATTGTTAACCTGTGAAGTGCCTGTGTAATAACTCTTTTTCCTAGTCTTAAAACATTTTTGCAAGTTTCTTTACGTCTCGATAGATGCAATGCGCATTTTTAAATATTAGGGGTTTGGGTTTTTTTTTTTTGTAAGATTGGTCATACGTGAAGTTTAAAGGACTAACATCTGAATGTTGGATGTTCTTCAGTTTGCACACTTTGGAATTTGTTAAGTTTGGTTGTTAGGGGGAAAAAATGTAAATATGTTTTTATTTATCATATTTAATTTGATACGTAATCATTTTTAATGTATTTGTTGGTCGGTGGATGTTTGAGAAAATTTATTTTCCTCGTCTGAGATAGATAAATGACTTGTAGGGTTTTCAATGGGAGAATCCTACGGAAGAGTGTTAGTTAAAAAAAAACTTTTCAGTAAAACTGCCAAAAAAAAAAAAAGAGGTTTTTTAAAGAAAGAAATAATAATCTCAGGTTTTATATTGTGATAGCCAGGATTTCATAGCTCGCTCCCAACTTCATACAATCTTTTGTTGCTGTTGTTGTTGTCGTTGAATGAGAAACGTTGTGAAGTAGAGGAACGATTAATAGCCTTGATCAAATATCTGCCCACTCTCCCAATCCCACCCAACCCCCTGCTGCTGGCCAGTTTAAGGCAGGGGTCTCCAACCTTTGCAACTTTAAGTCTGAAGGACTTCAGCTCCCAGACTTCTCCAGCCAGCAAAGCTGGCTGGAGAAGTCTGAGAGCTGAAGTCCTTCAGACTTAAAGTTGCAAAGGTTGGAGACCCTTGATTTAAGGGATGGAGCAATCCCGTCCTTGTGTTGTGGTCGCAACCCCCCTAACTGCCAGTCTCTCTCTGCCCACCCAACCCACTCCAGTGTTGTTGCCAAGGGTGGGTGTTTGTGTAAGGGGAGAGGAGATTCAGACGGGGAATGAGAAGGAGGAATGGGGGGCGTGACAACTCCAGAGATGTCATCGCTGATGTTCTCTTCCATTGCCACTTTTCAAGAGAGCAGCCAGCGTTGCAAGCTACATGCACACTCACTCACTCCCCGTGTTCTTTCCATGTTGCTGTACATTTGGGGAGCTGTTTTGGGCCCTGCCTGCTTGAGACAGCGAGAGAGAGGATGAGAGAGAGAGAGAATGAGAGAGAGAGAGGATGAGAGAGAGAGAGAATGAAAAAAAGAGGGAGAGAATGAGAGTGAGAAAGAGAATGAGAGAAAGAGAGAGAGAGAATGAGAGAGTGAGAATGAGAAAGAGAGAATGAGAGAAAGAAAGAATGAGAGAATGAAAAAGGGAGAGAATGAGAGAGAAAGAATGAGAGAGAGAAAGAATGAGAGGATGAGAGAGAGAATGAAAAAAGGGAAAGAATGAGAGAGAGAATGAGAATGAAAAAGGGAGAGAATGAGAAAGAATGAGAGTGAGAAAGAATGAGAGAGAGAATGAGAGAAAAATGAGAGGGAGAGAATGAGAGAGAGAACAAGAGAATGAAAGAAAGAATGAGAGAAAGAAAGAGAGAGACCCCAACCCCCCCCCCCAAGTTCCATCCAGAGCCTTCCCTTCCCTGCAGGGGTCTTCCTCCCCACCCCAGGGCCCGTCAGCAGCATTTGCCTCCTGTTCCCAATGAACATCAACCTTACCAGTCTAACGCAGCGTTTCTCAAACCTTGACTCACCTGAAGATGCCTGGACTTCAACTCCCAGAATCTGGGATTCTGGGAGTTGAAAGTCCAGGCATCTTCAGGTGGGCCAAGGTTGAGAAGCACTGGCTCTAACTCAATACATAAAAAGTGGGGAGGAAGATGAAATAGGTCAGGGCAGAAGAGGCCAGCCCAATTAGAAGAGCCAAGGTGAGGAGGGGGTGTCAGTCCTAGGTAGGAGCCCTGCATGCAGGGGGATTTGGGAGAAGCAGGGAATCCTCGTGCGGGCAGGTAAATGCCTGCTAAGCAAGAATGAAATCTAGTTTTATTTTATTTTATTTTTGGGTCGGGTTGCCCCCGTGCCCATTATTCCTGCCCTTGGGTGCCTCCAGACGATGCCTGGCAGCCCTGTGGAAACTTGGGCTGCCTGGCTGGGAGTTAAGAGGCCCAGCCTTCAATTTCTCTTCCTGTAGTCCAGGGGTCTCCAACCTTTGCAACTTTAAGTCTGAAGGACTTCAGGTCCCAGAATTCTGGAGAAGTCTGGGAGCTGAAGTCCTTCAGACTTAAAGTTGCAAAGGTTGGAGACCCCTGCTGTAGTCGGTCCTCGCTCCTCAGCACACAGCTTGGCCAGGGGGGCTGTTGGCTGCCTTTTACACGAGAGGTTGGGGGACCCCGGAAAGGGGGCAGACCTTCTCGTATCTTCACCTCCAGAGCTTCGTCGGGAAGCCCACCGAGACTTTCCAAGACTTGGGGACTCCCAATTCCCACGCTGGCTGAGGGACTCTGGGAGTTGAAGTCCCCCCCAGTCTTAAAAAGTTTGCCAACGCCCGGGGACCTCCGTCCTAAGGAATGCCCTGCCGTGGGGAGGATGGGCTCTGCAACCCAGGGCTAACTGGGCATCCGGTTGAGTCCTTCCAGCCTGTTCTAAGACTGGGGAGGGAGTCAGGAGGGGGTGTTGAGGCAGAGGTGTTTATGTAAGGCTCCTACTTGACTTTTGCGGAACGTGTGTGAGTGTGTGTGTGTGAGAGAGAGAAGGAGAGAGAGAGAGAGACTTGGAATTCTTGAAGTCCCCTTCCATTTGTTCTGCATTAAAATGCAATGGTGAACTCATGTTAAATTAAAATGCATGAAGTGCTTTGTTTATATTTAGATCAGTTGATTGTTCTCTCTGTAGATTGGCCTTCAGTTGCCCTAACCTTCCACCAGGAAGCAGGCAGAGCTTCAGTAAGGCTGCCTTACTGGGGAAATTGGGCCTCTTAGCTATTTATTGGCTTTGTTACTGGTTGGTTTAGATCAGGGGTGCCCAAACCTGGCACACTTTAAGGCTTGTGGACTTCAGCTCCCAGAATTCTCCAGCCAGCATAGCTGGGAAACCTGGTGATTCTTCCCCCCACCCACCCCTCCGGCAAAGTAGCAATTGTACTAACTATCCTGTTGCAGAAAAAGGGTTGAGGACAAGGGTGTCCAAACTTGGGAAGTTGAAGACTTGTGGACTTCAACTCCCAGAATTCCCCAGCCAGCAGAGCTTGGGAACTTTTAAGACATTGCTGGCTGGGGAATTCTGGGAGTTGAAGTCCACAAGTCTTCAACTTCCCAAGTTTGAAGACCTCCGGTCTAAATGGAGAGATTGCAGAGGGAGGGATTACAAGAGAGTTAAGTGATGCTGGCTGGAGAATGCTGGGAGTTGAAGTCCACAAGTCTTCAACTTCCCAAGTTTGAAGACCTCCGGTCTAAATGGAGAGATTGCAGAGGGAGGGATTACAAGAGAGTTAAGTGATGCTGGCTGGGGAATTCTGGGAGTTGAAGTCCACAAGTCTTCAACTTCCCAAGTTTGAAGACCTCCGGTCTAAATGGAGAGATTGCAGAGGGAGGGATTACAAGAGAGTTAAGTGATGCTGGCTGGAGAATGCTGGGAGTTGAAGTCCACAAGTCTTAAAAGCTGCCAAGTTTGGGCACCCCTGGTTTATATGTTCCCTAAGGTTGCAGGCCCTCGGATGTTTAATTCCTTTGAAATAAAAAGGTCTTAAGAATAAAAGATATGGAAAAATAAGAGTTTAAACGACATGTCCTCCCTCACTCCCCCATTCCCTGGGCATTGGCTAAATAAAGCAAAGTCCTGTTGTTCTGTGTGCATGTTTGTGTGTTTGTGCATGTGTGTTCCATGTATTCATCCTCCTTTATTTTGTTTCTACATGAATCTGATTTTCCTGCCCCTTCCCCTCATACATGCTCTCTTCTCACTATCTGGCCTCCGTTCCGATTTCTCATGCAGAGAATATATATATATTCTCTATATATATACCTAGGGTGTCCAGGAGTTTCTAAGTCATATAGTTCATGATATAAATGCAATAAATAAAACAATCGGCTCTTAAAAATGGGCCGATTGCAAGAGCAACTCTGCCCTCCACCAGGTCCCGTCCACATCCTGCGGGCTTCGCCCTCGGGCCGCAACGGCTATTTCCGCTTCTCTGGGATTTCGGGCAGCCGGGGCACCAGAGACACCCGCCAGCCACACCGTGCCGATGCTCAGTTGTGACGGAGTTTAAGCAGAGACGTGCAAACTGTCGAATCATCTGTGGGACCTTCCTTGGACCAAAAAGAGGGTCCAGGCGATGAATTTTGTCTTTGTGGTTTTTTAAAACAAACTATTCCTCAATTGTTCTCCGTTCCTTTTGGGCAGGGCTCTGCAAAGTGGGCTCTTTTTAAGACGGGTGGACTTCAACTCCCAGAATTCCCCAGCCAGCGCAAGTCTTAAAAGGTTGTGGAGGTTGGAGACCCCTGCCTTGGACCTCCAATGCACCGGAGAGCCAGCCGTAACTCGTGGCCTATTAAGATGTTGGACCTCTTTGCAAGGCTCATCCCATAGATCAGGGGTGTCCAAACTTGGGAACTTTAAGACCGGTGGACTTCCAACTCCCAGAATTCCCCAGCTAGCATTCTGGGAGTTGAAGTCCACCAGTCTTAAAGTTGCCAAGTTTGAAGGCCTCTGATGTAAGTGGAGAGATTGCAGAGGAAGGGATAACGAGAGTTAAATTATGCTGGCTGGGGAATTCTGGGAGTTGGAAGTCCACCAGTTTTAAAGTTCCCAAGTCTTAAAAGAGCCAACTTTGCAAGAGTCCCTGCTTTTGAGTATCTCCTTCCTTTTAAGTCCTGATCCGAGCCAAGTTCCCACGCTTGCTCTTTTTATAGGCATCGATGCAAATCAAAGTTTGGAAGGAGCTGGGAGACCTCTGCCTTTTCCTCGCTCTCTGTTTCCCGTTTGCCATTCCTGCTTTCTTTCCTGTCCTCACCTGGAGGGGGGGGGAGGCGGGGGGGGGCTGGGCTTGTTACACAACTTTTTGGATGCTTTTTAAATTCTTTTTTGCTGGATTTCTTCTCGCAGGAGCTTCCAACGTCCACGTTTCCCTTCGTCCCGTTTTGGGTTCCCCCCGCCCCCCCTTCTCGCTTCCTTTTGTACAGACTTTTTTCTATCAAAATCTGCATGGACAATAAACCTAATGTACATATTCTGTGTATAAAATGAAAAGGAAAAAAAAAAAGCCTTTCGTAATTCTCTCCTGGCGTTGCGTGTTTCTTGCGGCTTGTGGGTTTCCCCCGTTTTGTCTGGAGGGTCGCAGCCCAAGCTGCAGGTGGGCGACACGAGGGGAGGTGGGGAGGGGTCCGGCCAGAAGCAAGGCTCCCTCGCCGTTTTAAGGGTGTGTTTCTAACTTGATTCCCCATCCGGCTTTAAGAGTTCCTTAGATTAGAGCAGGGGTCCCCAACCTTGGCAACTTTAAGTCTGAAGGACTTCAGCTCCCAGAATTCTCCAGCCAGCAAAGCTGGGAGCTGAAGTCCTTCAGACTTAAAGTTGCAAAGGTTGGGGACCCCTGGATTAGAGGCCTCGCTGGGTCTCATCCCTGGGGATTCCTCCTTCATTGTCGCTGTGCTGTTTTGTTTTCACAATGACAACCTTGCGAACGAGAAGCTGGTAGGAGGAAGCACAGCTCAGCAAGGAACCGTTTCAGCTGCTTTCGCTGTTTAATTGAGGTTCCTACCCATCTGCCTTTGCTGAACATACAGTATACGATAGCAGAGTTGGAAGGGACCTTGGAGGTCTTCTAGTCCAACCCCCCCGCCTAGGCAGGAACCTTATACCGTTTCATACAAATGGTTCTCCAACATCCTCTTAAAGACTTCCAGTGTTGGGGCATTCGGAACTTCTGGAGGCAACTTCTGTTCCACGGATTAATTGTTCTCAGTTTCAGGAAATTCCTCCTCAGTTCTAGGTTGCTTCTCTCCTTGATTAGTTTCCACCCATTGCATCTTGTCCTGCTTTCAGGTGCCTTGGAGAATAGCTTGACTCCCTCTTCTCTGTGGCAACCCCTGAGATATTGGAAGACTGCTATCATGTCTCCCCTGGTCCTTCTTTTCCTTAAACTAGACATGCCCAGTTCCTGCAGCCGTTCTTCATATGTTTTAGTCTCCAGTCCCCTAATCCTCTTGGTTGCTCTTCTCTGCACTCTCTCTAGAGTCTCCACATCTTTTCTACATCATGGCGACCAAAACTGAATGCAAATATTTCAAGTGTGGCCTTCCCAAGGCTTTATAAAGTGATATTAACCCTTCACGGGATCTTGATTCTCTCCCTCTGTTTATGCACATGCTTAGCCCACCTCTTCCCTAGACAACGAAGAAGTGGAAGGATGCCCATTTCTCTGTCCCTGCCTACTTTCACCAAGGGCTGACCATTTGGAGCTGCAGCCATCAATCAGGATAGAGCTGGAAGGAACCTTGGAGGTCTTCTAGTCCAGCCCCCATCTACACCAGTGAGTCTCAACCTTCCTAATGCAGCAACCCTTTAATACAGTTCCTCATGTTGTGGTGACCCCCAACCATAAAATTATGTTTTCAGCTTTTTTTTTAAAATATGTGTTTTCCGATGGTCTTAGGAGACCCCTGTGAAAGGGTCGTTTGACCCCCCCAAAATGGTCCCGACCTACATTGAGACCCAATGACCTACACCTATTTGAGACCAGTGGCTGTCCGGTCTCTTCTTAAAAACCCTCCAGTGATGGAGCACCCTACAACTTCTGGTAGCAACTTCTGTTCCCCTGGTTAATAGATCTCTCAATCGTTAAGAAGTTTCTCCTCCATTCCAGGTTGCTTCTCTCCTTTGCTGAGTTGCCATCCATTGTTTTGTGCCCACACCCTCTTCTTTGTGGCAGCCCCTCAAATACTGGACTATACTGCTATCCTGTCATATCATGGTGGAGGAAGCCCACCCACCCCCTCCCAGCCCAGCCCAGGAAGCCAAATGGGAGAAGAGCCATGTAGGGTTCAGGAGAAGACTTCTGCCATTCACATTCTTCGTCCCTCTCTCTGCTGTCAGAAAGGCCGAGGGAAGGGTTGGGAGGCCCCCTTCATCAGCCTCCTTGGGGAGGGAAGGCTTTGAGAGGTGGGGGGCGGGGGGGGCATAGATGTTTCACTGTAGACCACAGAGAGATGGAGAAATGATTTTCCAGGAAGAAGCTGGGGGAGTTCTGGATTCTGAGAAAACACCTTTCCAAAAGGACCTGGACATCCCTCTCGGATGTTTTGCCAAATGGGGGAAGAGTTGGTTGGCGGAGATCAAGGCCCCCAGATCTTCCAAGTAGGAGAGTCCCTGATGGCAAAGGGGACCTTCCTCTTTTCATCCCAATCTGAAGGTGGGAGCAGAGATAGCCCTCCCGCCAGTGGTGGGTTCTACCCCCCGTCGCTACCGATACAGTGCTCACGGGGCTGCACGTCCTTTCACTCCACCGTCCCTGCGACACCCAGCTGCTTGTCGGAGCTCGCGCAGGTGCCGTGTGCGCAATTGGCCGGTTGCTTTAAAAAGCGGTATAGAACGCGGGCGGGTGGGTCAAACGGACCACTGTACTGGTACGCTGTCAGCTGCTCGTGGCTACTACTGGTACACCCGTACCGGGCCTTACCGGCTGGAACCCACCACTGCCTCCCTCCCTCCAGTCTGGTTCAAGTGCTCCAAGCGGAGGTCATCCCCACGTCCTGTGCTAGAGAATTCCAGAAGGCAGACGGCTACGGCGTCAACGAAGGTCCCGAATCTGCCTTGGATGATCTCCCCAGTTCTGATAGTTGGGAGAGAGCTGGGAACGTCTCTTTCTCTCCACATGCCACCCTGCCTAATTCCCTAAGCCTTCATCACATTCTCCTATTAACTGGTCTTCAAAATGAAAAGGGGAAATGGGCCCCCTCCCCACATTCGTCAATGCAACTGTGTCATTGTTATAATTTCCCCTCTTTTCCCTGCCTTGTGGTCACACCACGTGCCTTCATGGGTGCTACAATAAAGTATGCAAATTCTTGGGAGGGAGGGGGTCAGTGGCCTGTGGGTGGAGCACCTGTCCCGAGGTGAGCTCCTCCTCCTCCAAAACGGGGGTCTCCAACCTTGGCAACGTTAAGCCTGGTGGACTTCAACTCCCGGAATTCCACAGCCAGCATTCCAGTGCTTGTAGCACCAAGAATTTCTCCGGCAGGATTACAATCTTGGCAGGTTGGAGACCACTCCCCAACTATCACCTGCCCAGCTGTGGCGAACTGCGGGGGGGACGGGGACGGGACATTTTCACTACCCTCCGTGACCAAGATCCAGACTTACGTCGCCAAGGAGATGCATGGATGTTTGTTCTTATCAGGTATCCCAATAAGAAAGGTTGACATCTCCCAGCCCAAATCCCTTTATTTGGTACGCGACTTACTCATAACGGACCACTGAGACCCAACGGAGGAAAAAGATGATTTTTTTAAAAAAGAAAAAGAAAACCCACCTGAGATTAACGGTATTTGTTCATGCACCAGAATGAAAAGAACATTCTCATAAGCAAAAGGAGGGATGCCATGTTTGGCAGCTGTTCCCACGGGAGACCCACCTGCTCCATTCCCCACAACCGAGACGGGTTTCTGATTTTTAAGAATGGTGCAAAAACAACGAGCTACAAGTAAGAAAGCGGAAATGAAAAAAAAAAAAGGTTTTGTTCGTAATGCCATATTTACACCGTTCTTGGACTAGCAGGGACCTTGTTCGTAGCTGCGAGATTCTGAGGTGAGTAAAGAAGCGTGTAAGTTTACACGCTGCTTGTTTTTTCACCGCTGCAGCTGTTGACCGAGATCTCCGGGGTCCCCACGTGCATTTCCAATGCCGCCTCCATCTCGTCCAGCTCCGTGCTGTTGAGTTCGTGGCGGTAACTGTTCAAGTTGAGATCCTTCCCGTAGAAGGCCGTGGAGGAGACGTTGGGGCACTGGCTCTGCAGCTGGGAGGCCCTTTTGCCGTTCTCGTAGCGGCAGCGAATGTAGTTCGAGAACGCCCTGCGGTAGATCTTGTTGAAGAGTGTGTAGACCAGGGGATTGACCCCCGAGCAGATGTAGCCCACCCAAACAAAGACGTCCAGTAGCTCACGGAGGACAGCCTGGTCACAGGCGTCCTGGCAGAGGACCGACATGATGTTGGTGATAAAAAACGGGCACCACATAATCAGGAACAAAAAGAAGACGATGCCCAGGACCTTGGAGGCCCGGCGTTCGTTGTTGATGGACTGCATGGTGCCTTTCCGGAAAAGGACCCCTTCTCTGTTGACCGGAGAGTTTAAGTGGGAAGCCGCCTCGTGATTCTGCAGCATGGAAAGGTTCTCTGTGTTGGGGTCCTTCCTCAGGCAGCTCATGCTGCTCCTCCTCGGCTTGAGGGGCTCCCCGTAGAGGAAGAGAGAGGCCTGCTTCTGCAGGACCTGGATGGTCAGGCAGTAGGCCACCACCATGATCATCAGAGGGATGAAGAACGCCACGAAGGAGCCGATGAGGACAAAGTTCTCGTCGTTCAGGACGCAGCTCCCGTTCACAAAAACCCGAGAGTCGTCTTGCAAGCCGATGACTGGGATGGGCAGGGAAATACCTGGAGAAGACATGCCAAGAAGAAGGACCATCAAGAGAAGCAGACATGGAGAAAAAGGATGCTGCTTTCATTGGATTGGTGACCGGGCCCTGAGGACTTATGATTTGGGCATTGTCAGAGTGACTAGTCCCACCACAACTTCCTCTGTTAAAGGAAATGAAGGTGTCCAGGGGCAACAGGTGAAAAAGTGACTTTGCATCATTTTAAAGGGAAAGGTTCCCCTTGCACATATTTGCTAGTGCTAATCATTCCTGACTCTAGAGGGCGGTGCTCATCTCCGTTTCAAAGCTGAAGAGTCAGCGCTGTCCGAAGACGTCTCCGTGGTCATGTGGCCGGGCATGACTCAACACCGAAGGCGCACGGAACACTGTTCCCTTCCCACCAAAGGTGGTTCCTGTTTTTCTACTTGCTTTTTTTACATGCTTTCGCACTGCTAAGTTGGCAGAAGCCAGGATAAGTAACGGGAGCTCCCTCCGTTAGGCAACGCTAGGGATTCGAACTGCTGACCTTTCTGATCAACAGGCTCAACCTCTTAGCCACTGAGATACCTGGCAGAGTGAAGAAACTTTTTTTTAGTTTGCCTTTTCAAAATCTTAGTGCGTCTTATATTCCGGTGCATCTTATACTCTGAAAAATACGGTAGCTCATCAGCAGGACATGAATAGTGAATCCGGCAAGAGCAAAGGGGGAGGTTTAAGCCTTTATGTGAATAAAAGCTCTTACACTGAAGACTGCATTTAATTTTGTTGTGTGGTGTGAAATGACAATAAAGGAAACTAAACTAAACTAAAGCGACGGGCACCTTTTCCTACCAAGTGTGAGACTTTAGGAGGAAAAGGGTGCAATCTTCCTTGGCTCCACTAGATGGTGCCCACGGCCCTGATGCCAAGGCCGGCGGCCATCTTGCACGGAAACGTTGCTGGAGCCCAAGGCTTCTATCTAATCGTTCTATCATTTGCCAATTCTCCCAACTGCTCAAAATTTCCACTGCCGGTTCTCTGAACTGCTCAAAATTTCCACTACCGGTTCTTCGAACTGCTCCAAATTTCCACTGTCAGTTCTCTGAACTGCTCCAAATTTCCGCTACCGGTTCTCTGAACTGCTCAAAATTTCCGCTACCGGTTCTCTGAACTGCTCAAAATTTCCACTACTGGTTCTCTGAACTGCTCAAAATTTCCACTACCGGTTCTCTGAACTACTCAAAATTTCCACTACCGGTTCTCCGAACTGCTCAAAATTTCCGCTACCGGTTCTCTGAGCTGCTCAAACTTTCTGCTACCAGTTCTCTAAACTACTCAAAATTTCCACTACTGGTTCTCTGAACTGCTCAAAATTTCTGCTACCGGTTCTCTGAACTGCTCAAAATTTTCTGCTTCCGGTTCGCCAAATTACTCAAAATTTCTGCTATCGGTTCTCCAGAACCTGCTGGATTTCACCCCTGGTTTAAATCTAGTAGAAGATGGATTGGCTAGCTGAAATGCATCATTTTAAATATACAATACCAAGCAGGTAGCATGGAAGGGCAACCAACGTTCCTCTTGAACCAACTTTTCCAAGCATTTGAAGGAAAATTCTTTTAGTTTTCTGCAGCAGTTGATTATCTGCTGTCCTTCAGCCCACATCACACAAACGTCTGGAACTTGCTGTGATTTTCAACAGACCCTCCCCCCCCCCCACCCCATTGAGGATAAGGCCTCAGTGGACGACAAGAGAGACAACTTACCCATCGAAATGGTCCAGACGGCGGCAATCTTCATCATGGCCTTGGTGCGGGAGTTGAACCGGCTGTGTTCGATGGGGTTGCGGATGGCGACGTAGCGATCGAGGGAGATGGCGCAAAGGTGCATGATGGAGGCCGTGGAAAAGAGCACATCTAGGGAAATCCAGATGGGACACAGTTGTTTAGGCAAAGGCCAGGCATAATCTGGAAGAGAGAGAAGGGAGAAGCGAGGAAGGAGACGTGAGCGGAAGGGGGCTCCAGCCCAGAACAGAGGGAGGGGAGAGGAGGAGGAGAAGGAGGAGGAAAATCTCCAGTCACTCAACCACAAGTTGGGTACCACATTGGGTGATGCTAGGGCAATGCGCCTGGCAGGCATGGGAGACCATATCCACTGAAGCAGAGGCCTTCAAACTCGGGAACTTTAAGATTGGTGGACTTCAACTCCCAGAATTCCCCAGCCAGCATAATTTACTCTCTTGTAATCCCTTCCTCTGCAATCTCTCCACTTAGATCAGGGGGCTTCAAACCTGGCAACTTTAAGACTTTTAAGAGTTTGTCCAGTTTTATTTTGCTATATTTTTATTTGTGTTTTACATTCCCTGCTTTTGGCTGTAATAAGTTAGGAGGAATCTGGAAAAAAAAGATAATTTTAACAAGTGAAGGGACACGGTAGCTCAGTGGCTAAGATGCTGAGTTTGTCGATCGGAAAGGTCGGCAGTTCAGTGGTTTGAATCCCTAGCGCCGCGTAACGGAGTGAGCTCCCGTGACTTCTCCCAGCTTCTGCCAACCTAGCAGTTCGAAAACATGTAAAAAATGCAAGTAGAAAAATAGGAACCGCCTTTGGTGGGAAAGGAACAGCGTTCTGTGCGCCTTCGGGGTTGAGTCATGCAGGCCACAAAACCACAGAGACGTCTTCAGACAGCGCTGGCTCTTCGGCTTTGAAACGGAGATGAGCACCGCCCCCTAGAGTCAGGAACGACTAGCACATATGTTTGTGGGGAACCTCTACCTTTACTTTTAACAAGTGAAGCTCTTAAAAAAAGCAGCCTCCCGTTTCCAGCCTTGCAGGGAAAGTTCCTGTCCAAAACACAATTGCTTGGTTGATTTGCAGCGAGGAAGTACACCTGTACACCGCCCCAAACATCTTTCGAACAGGCTGTCGTTGTTTTGAGAGTGTCCAGCCAGGGCGCTTTCATCCTCCAGGTCCCTTTGAAAGAAAAAAAATGCCCCAAAGCTGGTTCAAATCCTTTGTGTATCGAGAGACAAGCCGAACTTGCACATCTCGAGTTTTAGGCATTTTCAAAAACGCACCCTGGATTGTGTGTGTTTAAACAAAAGCGAGATAAATGATTCAAGGAAATAAATGTCGAATGAGGAGCTGTGTCCTGAATACCATCCATCTCTGTAAAAAGACGGTCCCCTCTGGGATGCCAAAGCAAACACCTGGGCCCAGCCGAGCCTCTAAAGTGCCCAAGGCAAGAGGGCAGAAGCTGCGAGGAAAGCAGCAGCCGTCAATCAAAGCACCAGAAATAGGAAACTGTTTTAAGGCGATGGAATTCCTTTTAAGGCGCCCTGCCTCCCAACCTCCGAAGGGCCCTCCCTGAACTTCTCAGAGGAAGTAATGGATTAATTTTCCAGCTGAACTCCGAGCCCGGCTTCCTTAATGGCATTTCACTTTCCTGACAAGGTTGAAAGGTCAACCGCCAAGAACCTGCAGATGGACGGATGGGTCCTCCCCTGCGGAGAAGAGCACGCGCGCTGCACGTCTGGCAGTTGACAGACGGATGAACTTCAGTGGCAATTTGCATTTCTCGGGGGCTCTAAAGCAGGGGTCTCCAACCTTTGCAACTTTAAGTCTGAAGTCTGAAGGACTGCAGCTCCCAGACTTCTCCAACACTGCAGGTTGCTCAGGTGCGCCAGATTCCCTCATTTCCTTTTTTTTTTTTTGGTGCCTATCGCCGAATTACTCCTGGGCTGTTTGTTAGGGTTTTCATCCTTCGTTTCTTTTCCCTCTGATTTGCTCTGGCCCATATCTGGTTTTGTCCCAGAGTGAGCCCAAGATGGCACGGGTGAAACCACACTGAGGAAGGAGGCCATTCCAGCAGATTCAGACAATGAGGAGGGTTGGGAAGGAATCTGGGCCAGTCCTGGAGTCTGGGGAAGGCTCTGAGGAGGGCTCTGTGTCGGAGGCAGAGAGGGAGTCAAGGCCGTCTGACAGTTATCAGCTGCCTTCGGAGTCAGGCATTCAGTGAGGCAGAGGAACAGCTGGAGCCTGTTCCCAGTGTGTGCATGCATGTGTGGGCGGAGGAAGGGAAGAGCTAAAGAACAGGGGTCGACTTGGGAGTAAGGCCACAGGTAGACAGTGAATGG
The DNA here is from genome assembly GCA_039707465.1 of Rhabdophis nuchalis. Lineage (NCBI taxonomy): Eukaryota > Metazoa > Chordata > Lepidosauria > Squamata > Natricidae > Rhabdophis > Rhabdophis nuchalis. The sequence continues at coordinate 22,533,675 of CM077657.1, read as the reverse complement.
CCCCTCCCAGAGGAAATAAACGAGGAGCGAAAGGGGAGTGGAGCTTGCAGGAGGCCATTAGTTCGCGTCATTGGTTCGTGACTCTCCAAAGAGACTCCTTGCCAAGTTTTGCAGATCTCGGCCTGGCAGCTCTCCAACCAAGATAAGGTCTGTGACCGTAAATCCTCCCTTAAAAGGCTTTGCTGGATGTGAATGGGAGGAATTCACAGTCAATTAATAAAAGAGGGTTTTTGTTGGGACCAGGAGGTTGCTTCAGGCTCTTGGGAAGCCTCGGTCAGAGCAGCTTCCTTCAGAGACACAGAGGTCCTCTTTGCTCCTTCAAATACCCCCCTGAGGTCTTTCACACACATAAATTTGAGAATGAGAATAGGTGTAAACTATGTGGCAGGGAAGGATAATTCTCACCAGAAGCTAATGTGAGCACAACTATGAAACAAGCGTTTTCACCGTGATGAGACTCCCTTCTCAGAGCTGAGCTCGCTCTACATTTGGTGTGGAAAAACCTCCTGGAGGGATTGAGAAGCAGGTGTGACTTTGCTTTCCCCATTGCTCTCAATCAAGGTGGCAATTCAGACCCTCCAGAGAGAAGAGGAGGCAGCAGGCCAAGGTTGGGAAACGCTGAAGTTACGTACTGAACAGGGAGGGACTCTGCATGGGACTCAGTTGATCAGCAAAATACCTGGAGATAAGTATAAAGGCAAAGGTTCCCCTCGCACATGTGTGCTAGTCGTTCCTGACTCCAGGGGGCCATGCTCATCTCCACTTCAAAGCCCAAGAGCCAGCGCTGTCCGAAGACATCTCCGGGGTCATGTGGCCGGCATGACTCAACGCCAAAGGCGCACAGAACACTGTTCCCTTCCCACCAAAGGTGGTGCCTCTTTTTCTATTTGCATTTTTAACGTGCTTTCGAACTGCTAGGTTGGCAGAAGCTGGGACAAGGAACGGGAGCTCACTCCGTTACGTGGCGCTAGGGATTCGAACCGCCGCACTGCCGACCTTTCTGATCGACAAGCTCAGCGTCTTAGCCCCTGAGCCACCGCATCCCTCAATACTTGTATACTAGGTTGGCAGAAGCTGGGGCAAGTCATGGGAGCTCACTCCGTTACACGGCGCTAGGGATTCGAACCGCCAAACTGCCGACCTTTGTGCTCCACAAGCAGAGCCTCTTCGCCACTGAGATACCTGGCATTTTAAAGCTCTGCAAGAGGAGACTCGGGAATTACAAGAAGCGAGGGTGGGAAGAGAGCAGCCCAGGCGCAATTTAGAGCACAAAGCTTTCGCTTTTTTGTGGAGTCAGCCCTCGGTTGCCGTTGCCTTCAGCATAAACAGGCCCCAGGCGATGTGCGCAAAGTTTGTTTTGAAAAGCGAAAAACGTTTGCAGAGGGTATTCTGGCTGGCCGAGCCAGGGAAGTAATTGGGTAGCTTTGGAGTGACTCCAACCTGCTCTTTTTGCTTGTGGGAATCTCGGCGCTTCAACATTTAAAAACAAAACGATGATCGATGAACACAAGAGGGCCATAAAAAGAGCAGCAGGAAGTCAGGTGAAGCAGCTAAAGACCAGAAAGGCAGAGAAAGAGGAAGCCGGAGGGGGCTAAAAAGGGGAGGGCATTTCCTTGCTTTTGGGTTGACACTGTCTTCTACTCCAGGGGTCTCCAACCTTTGCAACTTTAAGTCTGAAGGACTTTGCTGGCTGGAGAAGTCTGGGAGCTGAAGTCCTTCAGACTTAAAGTTGCAAAGGTTGGAGACCCCTGTTCTAGTCCACCTTCAGCCATGGATGACCCTCTTTCTCCAGCCCCAAAGCTGAAGTCCTTCAGACTGGGGCAAGTCATGGGAGCTCACTCCGTTACAAGTCTGGGAGCTGAAGTCCTTCAGACTTAAAGTTGCAAAGGTTGGAGACCCCTGTTCTAGTCCACCTTCAGCCATGGATGACCCTCTTTCTCCAGCCCCAAAGCTGTTATTGTGGGGGGGGGGAGCTACAGACACTGCCTTGAGCTCCTGCAGGGAAGGGAAGGTTAAAAAATTAGCTAATCATTAGACCAGTTCGCACAACCCACTGAACTGTAGTCTACCCAACCAGGTTGGAGTTACCTCTTGACCCCCAACATTTAGCCAAGCACATTTTGGTCTTCGGCATCGTACAAACTCAGATGGGTGTGGAAGAAAGGCAAGGAGGCAGATCTCCAGTCAAATTTAAAAAATGGGATTCCTGTGTTCCTATCGGGTGCAAAAAAAAATATATCAGGACCATCCGTGTAGGTCGCCACATGAATGATGAATTGAAGCCTATGCACAAGAATCTGCTCAGCTAACCATGAACACTAAATTGGCACTAGATAAGGACCAATGAAATTCAAGAGGGGGCTGGACTTGGGTGTCTGGTGGCAACGCTAGGACTCTAAACTGATGACTCGTTTTACTCCGCCCTCCAGTTCTCCCTGTTCTTCTGCTAGGATTCCCACAGAAGGTACAGCGTTCCAGCCAAGAAGATTCCTGGAGTCAAATTCAAATCCTGGGAACTCCACAGACCACCTCCAAGACTTTTCCTCGGCAACATTATGGAAGCAGATCCTCCTTCTCTTCCTCCAGGATGTTTCTTCAACTTCCAGGATAAGCTTCAGGTTTCTGGTGGACTCTCCTTCGGCTTAGGGTTAGTATTAAACCCTGCTTAACCTCTGAGGCTAGGTGAGGACTGCCAACTTTTTAACCCAACTAACTAGAGATACTTCAACACTCGGTTGCCATTACCCGTGTTCTTGTATGTTCTTCCAGAAAGTCAAGATCATTTGAAGACTGAAGAACATTCTGCCCTGATATGTGAGAAAGACTAAAGAATGAAAAACGCAGAAGAAAAAACACACAATGTTCTTTGCTTAAGGGTCTGGAGCTGCCTTCTTGTTCCTGAGATCTCACACTCTAATCTTGCTTTCCAAGAGTTTTTATCATGTGCCTCCACCTTGGCTTCTATTAATTAGCACAGGTTTTTAATTAGTCCTTCAGGATTGTCCTGTTGTCAAATACAGCCAAGGTATCAACTGTAAACGTTGACCATTAATAAGACCCGAGAGGAGCCAGTGAAGGCTTCACACTTCGAAACTTTGCTCCAATGTCTCCCCCCCCCCCCGCCCTAGGCAGACCTGGCAGCCTCTTTCAAAGACTCTGCAGCTGGGCAAAAGGTTGACCTCACAAATGCAGAGCTCGGGTGGGTTTTGCATCCTGACTTCTAAGTAAGAAGGCGGCTGAGGAAGAGAGGAAGGGAGGAGCCGGGTGGAGAAGGAGAACGTGCCTGCTTTTTAAAGAATGAACAGTTGCTTCTAGAATTGAGGGAAACTTGTCAATGCAGCTCTCAAACCAGGAAGTCTCCAGATGTGCCCATCTTCCAACCCCCGTGGTCTGTATCCAACACAGCTCTTCTGCAGGATTAAGTTTCCTTTCCTCTGTGTAGAACGGTAGAGTGGTGGTCCTAGCCTGCTGAAGGCTACCTGATGGGCAGGGCAAAGCAAGGCCAATTGACCTTTGGATTAATTAATTAATTAAACAATTAAACTACTTTAATTAAATTAATCAATTGATCCGTGGAACAGCTTGCCTCCAGAGGTTGTGAATGCCCCAACATTGGAAGTCTTTAAGAAGAGATTGAAGAACCATTTGTCTGAAATGCTATAGGGTTTCCTGCCTAGGCAGGGGGTTGGACTAGAAGACCTCCAAGGTCCCTTCCAACTCTGCTATTGTATTGTATTGACCCGAGCAGTTTTTTCTCCTCTGGAATGCCCTCCCAAGCTTTGCCATTGTTCCAAGGAATCATCTCCTGGGATTGGAAGCAGAATCAGGGGAACAGGAATCTAAATTTCTGGACCGCTGTTCCACCCACCTCCTCAACCTTCTCTTGGCCAACACCCTTGGTGTTCAGCCACAAAGGACTGCTTTTGCAACAATTCCCCAAAAGTTGCATGCATCAGTTGGTTGATGGGATCCTTATGGGCAGCAGGGGAGAAGTGGAGCTTCGTGGCATCTCTCACTTTTGTTCAGGGTCTCCCAACCTGGGCCATTTGAAGGTAGGTGGACTTCAACTCCCAGAGTTCCTCAGCCAGCATGGAATTCTGGGAGTTGAAGCCCACCCATCTGCAAATGGCTCAGGTTGGGAAACACTGAACTAGAGTACGAGATGCCACGAAGCTGCACCTCTCCTGCTGCCCTCAAGGATCCCATCATCTCCGTGTTCGTGTCACTGGACTTTTTGAAGACCCACAGATCTGTAGACCGTCTCCTGAAGACTCCTGGCTCTGGAGCTTCTCGGCCTGTGGCTACCACAAGCCAGTGCCCATGCAAAACAGTGCCCCAATGGAGAGGTCGAGAGCAGGTCCCATCTCAAACCGAATGCCCTTCGGTCCTCAGGTTGACCAGACGGGCAGTGGGAACAGGGGTGAAAAAAAGATCACAACCCTTCCTTCTCACGCTTTCATTGAAAGCCACTTGTCTCAAGGTGCCACAGTCCTCTTCTGGACACTAACAAGGCTGCACTTACCATAAAGAATAGTGACCAGAGATACCGGCATCACCAGAATGCCCACCAACATGTCCGCCACAGCCAAGGACATCAGGAAGTAGTTGGTAGCATTCTGGAGCTTCTTCTCCAAGGAGACCGCCATGATCACCAAAATATTTCCACCAATCGTCAAGACGATGATGACCAGGATCAGGAGGGCTGGCCAGTTCTTCTCCTTGATGGACTTCCGAGAGATGTCTGCCCCCATGGAGGAATTCAGAGGATCACTGGTTGGCAAACTGTGATTCCAAGTCAAGTTGGGACTCAGTGGCCAAGCCATCAAGCTGCTGTGCAGGCTGAAGTCCAGAGTGATGGATACGGTGGTCAAGCCAAGAATCCCTCCCCCACTGAGGGCGCTCATCCTTTGCACGCAGGTGCCTTCCTCTCCCTCCTCAGGAGCACCTGCAGATCAGTCCCTTTCTCAGAGGGGAGAAGGCAGAAGGCAGCCGCTGGTTGGCCCGGCATTGGCCCAACAAAGGTACTTGACCTTCCATAGTGGATGAAAGCTTATGGAAGCCAGAGTGATGTTCTTCCAGGCTGCCATGCAGGCTGGAGCCCAAAGCTTGGAAAGAGCAGCTGGGGAAGAGCGATGGGATCTTGGCAGCAATATCCAGCATCTCCTCAAGGCCAGCATTCTGCGGAAGAAAGCAAGAAAGCAAGAGTCACCTTCACTTATGCAGCCACTGACGGGGGCAAAACCAGCTCTGTCCCCAGAAGACTCGCTTCTCTCCACCAGCAGCACCAAGAAAGAACCTCCTGGTGCAGTGGTGGGTTTCTGCAGGCTCGCAGCTACTCGCGAGAGCCGGTTGGTGAAATTTAGAGAACCGGTGAGAGGGGGTTCCACCGGCGTACCTGGAAGTAAATCTGGCCCGCCGTTGCCAGTGACCCAACAGGAAGGGAAGGGAAGGGAAGGGAAGGGAAGGGAAGGGAAAGAAAGAAAGAAAGAAAGAAAGAAAGAAAGAAAGAAAGAAAGAAAGAAAGAAAGAAAGAAAGAAAGAAAGAAAGAAAGAAAGAAAGAAAGAAAGAAAGAAAGAAAGAAAGAAAGAAAGAATTTATCATCACAATTGAGTCCAAAATTTTGGTTGCTAAGCAAGAGCGTTAAATGAGTTTCACCACATTTTAAAAGGTGGCCACTCCCACCCTGTCACATGACTGCCAAGCCACACCCACAAAATAGGCCACACCTACAGAGTAGGTTCTAAAAAATTTGAAACCCACCACTGCCCTGGAGGGCTTCCAAGCCTTCTTCTGTTTGTCTCATGAACAGCACCCCACAGCGGAAGAATTAAGCACCCCAAAGTAGGGGCTCTCCAACAGCCAAGAGTTCAGTCTGGCCCAGAAAAGCTTGGCTCCCACAACCTTTCAAGACACCCCAAAACTTCCTGCGTCTTTCCCGCAGCAGCCGGAACGTGGCTCTCTGCCTTGCCCCAGGGGAACGCTTGGCCCCGCCACTTCCCAGAGGCCAAAGAAAGCCAGGAAGGAATCATTGCCCTAAATGGAGACATTGGGGAAAGCATTCGAGGAGGAAGGAGCAGCCCAGCCATTCAGGAAGTGGGGGGGGGGAATGTCTTTTGGGCGAATAAAGTCGTCTGCGAGTCTCATGCCAGAGATGGGTGTTGGCCATTCCACAAGACCAACAGAGCAGCGAAGGGAGGAGACGTGGCCATCAATTTCCTCCACCAAGGACAGAGAAAAGGGAGAGCAACCTCAGAGCATCTCCCGGAGAAGAACGCCTGTCCCATCTGCGCAGGAAACACTACAGGGAGGCACCTCCTGGGCATTGGCCTCGCCCAGGCAGCGCACATCCTGGACGTTAAGCCCCTCGTGGTCCAGCACCTGCCTAAGATTCTGGCTTGGGGGAAGGACGCGGAAGTGATGGCTGTTCCATCCTCTTTTCGCTTCTCTTCCGCCTTCTCTCCCTGCCTCTGGATGGAGGCATCGCCAGCATCCATGCGGCAGGGGGCCAGGCCTGGCAGCAAAGCCCAGAGGCTCCATCAATGTCAGAAGGAGAGCAGGAAGCCTTGAACCCCAGGCCTGACTTCCAGCCCCAGGGAGCTGCGGGAGACAATCCCTTGAGGACCTGCGACTGCCACTCGCTCGCATCGGAGGAGAGGAACCGTTTTGGCTTGCAAAGCAGGCCGGCGAAGCCCAGGGGACTCTCCGAGGCATTCAGGCTCAGGAAGGACCATTAAACCCAGAGACTGAGGCTAACAGTGGTCAAGCCTAGCGGAGGAATTCTTACACCTCCACGGTTCCTTCTTGGAGAAAGAGAGTCGGATGGAGAAGGGACATTCACACAGAGCAATTTTTATCAGGTTCGCCTGATCTACCAGTTACGTCCCTTCCTGGATCGGGATGCCCTGTGCACAGTCACTCACGCCCTCGTCTCTTCCCGTCTGGACTGCTGTAATGCTCTCTACATGGGGCTCCCCTTGAAGAGCACCCGGAGGCTCCAACTGGTCCAGAATGTGGCCGTGCGGGTAATCATGGGGGCGACGTGACGCTCCCATGTACTGTAACACCCCTCCTGCGTCAGCTACACTGGCTTCCAGTGGTCTTCTGGGTGCGATTCAAGGTGTTGGTTAGCATCTTTAAAGCGCTCCATGGCTTAGGACCTGGGTACCTACAAGATTGCCTTCTGCCACCGAGAGCCTCCCACCAGCCAGTACGCTCCCATAGAGAAGGTCTCCTCATGGTGCCGTCAGCTAGACAATGTCGACTGGCGACACCCAGGGGGAGAGCCTTCTCCGTGGGAGCCCCTGTCCTCTGGAATGAATGGCCCCCGGAATTAAGAACTATCCCTGACTTACGCACCTTCCGCCATGCTCTCAAAACTTTTCTTTTCCAACAAGCCGGGCTGGCATAAATACGAATTTTATTAATTTTAATTGGGTTTGTTTGGTTTTTTAACTTTTATTATGGGCCAAATTATTTAATATGTTTTTTAAATTGTTTTTAACTTTTATATATCTGTGTTTTCTTTTGGCTGTACACCCCCCCCCCGAGTCCTTTGGGAGTAGGGCGGTATAAAAATATCAATAAACTAAACAGCAATGTCTTTTTCAAAGCCAACACAAAAACGACCAGGATCCCCGCTAAGGATGGGCGCCTCCCCGAGCCTCTGTGACCCTCCAGCTGCTCAGCGGAGCATCGTGTACCAGATATCTAGAGCAGAGGTCTCCAACCTTTGCAACTTTAAGTCTGAAGGACTTCAGCTCCCAGACTTCTCCAGCCAGCAAAGCTCAACAACTCTAACCCAGGGATCTCCAACCTTTGCAACTTTAAGTCTGAAGGACTTCAGCTCCCAGACTTCTCCAGCCAGCAAAGCTCAACAACTCTAACCCAGGGGTCTCCAACCTTTGCAACTTTAAGTCTGAAGGACTTCAGCTCCCAGACTTCTCCAGCCAGCAAAGCTCAACAACTCTAACCCAGGGGTCTCCAACCTTTGCAACTTTAAGTCTGAAGGACTTCAGCTCCCAGACTTCTCCAGCCAGCAAAGCTCAACAACTCTAACCCAGGGATCTCCAACCTTTGCAACTTTAAGTCTGAAGGACTTCAGCTCCCAGACTTCTCCAGCCAGCAAAGCTCAACAACTCTAACCCAGGGGTCTCCAACCTTTGCAACTTTAAGTCTGAAGGACTTCAGCTCCCAGACTTCTCCAGTCAGCAAAGCTCAACAACTCTAACCCAGGGGTCTCCAACCTTTGCAACTTTAAGCCTGAAGGACTTCAGCTCCCAGACTTCTCCAGCCAGCAAAGCTCAACAACTCTAACCCAGGAATCTCCAACCTTTGCAACTTTAAGTCTGAAGGACTTCAGCTCCCAGACTTCTCCAGCCAGCAAAGCTCAACAACTCTAACCCAGGGGTCTCCAACCTTTGCAACTTTAAGTCTGAAGGACTTCAGCTCCCAGACTTCTCCAGCCAGCAAAGCTGGCTGGAGAAGTCTGGGAGCTGAAGTCCTTCAGACTTAAAGTTGCAAAGGTTGGAGATCCCTGCTTTAGAGAAAGGAAGGACTAGGCATGACATGATAGTAGTCCAGTGTTTGAGGGGCTGCCACAAAGAAGAGAGGGGGTCAATTATTTTCTAAAGCGCCTGAAGGCAGGACAAGAAACTATGGATGGAAACTAATCAAGGAGAGAAGCAACTTGGAATTAAGGAGAAACTTCCTAACAGAGAGGACAATGGAATGGCTTGCCTTCAGAATCTGTGGGTTCTTCATCACTGGGAGTTTTTAAGAAGAGAGTGGACAGAGAGTGTCTGAAATGCTAAAGGGTCTCCTGCTTGAGCAGAGGGTTGGACTAGAAGACCTCCAAGATCCCTTCTTGCTCGATTCTGATTGATTGATCTACTCTTGGCTTGGTTAAACAAAACAGACCAGGGATAAGTATCAAAACTACAGAGAAGCCAGGCGCTTAACATTCCCATGAGGCTCAACTGCAAGCCACCATCGCTGAGCCCCCCACCCCCACCCCCAAATGCCAGCTTCAAACAGGCAGGATTGAAGCCAGAGACCCCCTTAGGCTGCCCCGGCCCAGATCCGGCCCCACTCAGCAATTGTCAGCCTCCCAGGAGGGCGTCCATTCATCCCTAGCTGGCTGACCGCGCCCCCCCCCTTCCCGGCTGAGAGAGCTTGACTCCCTCGCTTTCTGGTGGCTGCAGGTGCCCCCCCCCCACCCCTCCCTGGCTGCCTGAGCTATTGTTGGCTGCCTCTGACGCCAGTGAAGACGGCAGAGCCAAACTTGGAATGTGGTTCTCCCAGTTGTGGCATGAATCAGTTACGATGATGACTCAAGGAACCGCTGGAGTTGTTTTCTTCCTTCCAACGGGGGCTTCGCCTCCTCCGACTGCTTCTCCCTGCAGCTGGACTAGCTTGGCTTCAACGCTCCCAACAGCCGCCGGGCCCCTAAAAAGCCAAGACTCTTTCTACAGCAAACTCAGGCAGGCAGTGAAGACCCTCCCCAGGTGCTGCCAGCCGGTGTGAATCCTCAAGGAAGCTGCTTTCCTGGCACCCCTGTCGCTTCTCCTCCCCACCCGGCTTCCCCGAAGAATCTGACAGCTGAATCTCTCCCCAGAAATCGGCAGGGGGCTTCTCAGCCTCTCCCCCCCCCAAGAATGGCCTAGGCCAACACCCGGAGACCCCGTCCCCATGTCCAGGTGTGGAAAGGAACATCTGGAGCCATCCCACATCGGGCTGTGACCAGGAACTCGTCTGAAGGGGCCCGGGGCCAGGGCCCAGCCACTGATTCATTATGGCCTCAAGTGGACAGGAGTTCCGCAGGCTGCAGTTCTGGCAATGGGTCCAGAAACTACAAGGCCTGTTGGGTTAACACCAACATTTGTTTCATCAAAGAAGCGAGGAAACGAAGTAGCCCGTTTCCAAGAGGAAAGACTTCCTCATTTTGAGAATGGCCAGAGAGGTATCCTGCATAATAACTCGCCGCCCTGGGTCCTTTTGGAGAAGGGCGGGATATAAATTAAATAAATAAATAAACTCATGAGGGAAATAGTCACAATTTGTTCCCAATTTGAATGAGTCCAAATTGGTCATCTTTTGGAAACTTCACACCCAGAAGTGCTCCTCAGAGATCTTCAACCTCTTGGATTTAGCATGCAGTAAGATCCTGAAGAGGAAATTCAAATCCTGTGGCCACCTAAGGAGAAGAAAGGAGGACTCCCTGGAGAAGAGCCTCATGCTGGGAATGATGGAGGGCAAAAGAAGAAGAAGGGGACGGCAGAGAAGGAGGTGGCTGGATGGAGTCACCGAAGCAGTCAACGTGAGCTTCAATGGACTCCAGAGGATGGTAGAGGACAGGAAGGCCTGGAGGAGATCCACCCTGGCTGCTCTTTAGAAGGCCAGATCCTAAAGAGGAAACTCAAAGACTTTGGCCACCTGATGAGAAGGAAGAAGGATTCCCTGGAGAAGAGCCTCATGCTGGGAATGATGGAGGGCAAGAGAAGAAGGGGATGGCAGAGAAGGAGGTGGCTGGATGGAGTCACCAAAGCAGTCAACGTGAGCTTCAATGGACTCCAGGGGATGGTAGAGGACAGGAAGGCCTGGAGGAACGTGGTCCATGGGGTCGCGATGGGTTGGACACTGCAACTAACAACAACAAGCGATTGGTGCAATTTATCAGCAGCAATATGCACAACTTATTATTAATGGAAGTTTGACTACAACTTTTGAAATACAAAAAGGTACAAGACAAGGGTGCCCATTATCTCCATTGTTATTTATCTTAACCCTGGAAGTCTTGTTGAATATAATTCGGGACTCTAACACTTTAAGTGGTATAATTATTAGGCAAAAAGAATACAGAACTAGGGCATTTGCTGATGATCTGGTTGTTACCCTCTCACATCCTATGAACTCAGTAATTCAGATGAAAAATATCATAGTAGAATTTGGCGTGGTGTCTGGGTTTAAACTGAATCAAGGCAAAACGAAAATGATGGTTAAAAATATGTCAGAGACTCAGAGGAAGTCACTTGAAAGGTTGGTAGGTTTTGAAATAGTTTCTAAAGTTAAATATTTAGGAATACAAATTGCAGAAATAAATACAAAACTTTTTTCAAATAATTATGAAGTGTTGTGGCAACAGATACAGAAGGATCTTCAAGCTTGGAATAAGCTACAACTATCTCTGCTTGGAAGGATTTCAGCAATTAAAATGAATATTCTACCTAGATTCATTTTTTTATTTCAGATGATACCGGTGCTTAAATCAGATAAAATCTTGTCAGATTGGCAAGCAACATTAAATAAATTTGTTTGGAAGGAGAAAAAGCCGAGAGTAAAGATGAAGATTATGCAGGATACTCGTGAAAGAGGTGGCCTTAGACTCCCAAACCTCCGATTGTATTATGAAGCGGCGGCATTGACGTGCGTGGCAGATTGGTTTGGGAAAACAAAATCTGAACTATTGAATATAGAAGGTCATGATCTTGTGTGGGGTTGGCATGCATATCTGTTTTATGAAGAAAAGGTGGATAAAGTATTTAACAATCATGTTCTCCGAAGTGCCCTGATGAGAATTTGGAGGAAGCACCGGCCTAACTGGGATTATAAAATACCGCTTTGGTTGGATCTTGCAGACACCATGTGGATTACAAATACTAAGTCACTCGGGGGGTGTTTATATAAAGATGTGCTTACTTTTGATAGGGGCGAATGGCAGATGAAAACTTTGGAACAACTGTTGGAGGCAGGAATTACTTTAAATTGGTTACACTACACACAGTTACAGAAGAGATGGAAAGAAGATCGCAGGATTGGTTTTATGGAGAAAGAAGTGGAGTTGATCAAGCAGATAAAAGAGATTGGCCCAAAACATGTTAAAAGAATATATAATGTACTGTTAGAAAGGGATTCAGAAAGTGAGTTGGTTAAGGATTGTATGATTAAATGGGCTCAGAATTTTGATGAACCCGTTATGTTGGATACGTGGGAAAAAATATGGGTTCAAAATATTAAATTTACACAGTCACAAAGTTTAAGGGAGAATTTTTATAAAATGTTTTATAGATGGTATTTGGATCCTAAGAAATTATCATGTATGTATCCTAATTTTCAACCTAAATGCTGGAGATGCGGGTGTTTAGATGCTACTTTCTTTCATGTATGGTGGACTTGCAATAAGGTCAAAGCTTTTTGGATTAAAATATGGTGGGTTATGCAAAACGTATTTAAGAAAAGATTAGAATTTACGCCGCAAATGTTTCTATTGGGCATAACTAAGGATTTTCGTAAAGGGGAAACAAAATTGTTTTTGTATATGGTTACAGCAGCTAGGTTGTTGATTGCTCAACATTGGAAGAAAGATTATATACCGACAATTGCTCAATGGATTCAAAAAGTGGCGGGGTTTGCGGAAATGGCAAAACTTTCAGCTTTCCTAAAAGACCAGAAGCAGGAGAGCTACACACAGGAATGGGCAAAATGGATTAATTATATACAGAATAAATATCAGACTGGGAAATATCATGTAGCTTTTAGGTAGGAATGTTTGGATTGATAGGTGAATAGATTAAACAATATCTGGGATGTTTGGAATGTTTAAAGTGGTGTACAGCGGAACTCAGGGGGGTGGGATTGACTGGGAGGTGGGGGTGGGTTAGGGTGGAGGGTGGGGAAATATAAGTGGATAAGCAATATAGAGATGGGTATAATGAGATATGGTTATGTTATGATGCTGAATTAATTTAGAAAGGGTGTCAGGGAGAGATTGATGTATTTTATATTAAATTTATATCATGTTGGTTGGGGGTATAATACTCAATATTTGAATGAGAACTTTATTTTAAGACGGGGGGAGGTGAGGGGTATACTTTTTGTATGTGATTTTATATTATATGTCGGGGGGGTAAAAGGGGGGAAAATTTGTCTGAATAAAACTTTTGCAATAAAAAAAAAAAAAACAAAGAAGACCCTTCCTGGATCAAACAAAATCTACCTGACCCATCATCCTGAGCCCTGTTCTAAGCCAGCTGAGCACCTTAAAAACCTGTAGTGATGGAGCCCCCACAACTTCTGAAGGCATTCCACCAATTAATTGTTCCCACGGTCAGGAAATTTCTCCTTATTTCCGGGTTCATTTCTATGGAGATTCTCAGGCACCCAGGTCACCGTTGTTCTAAATGTGCTTTTTTCAAAAGGCAACTGGATTTTTGTTTTTCCTTGAAGACGTTTCGCTTCTCATCCAAGAAGCTTCTTCAGTTCTCGGTTGGATCTCTCTCTTGGGTTAGCTTCCATCCATGGCTTCTTGTCAGATTGTCATGCAAAGAAGCTGGAAAGGAGATGCCGCTTTGCTTAGCCTCAGGCAGGGAAGCAGCTCCTGCCAGCTGGGCTGACAGCCCTTCTGGTCTGAGTCCAGATGGTTCGGAGTTCGGTTCCCATCAGGGCCTCCCTGGAGGTGGGCCCAAACCTCTCGCCCCCCTCTTAGCCCAGACGAGTTGACAACCACAGGCATCCCTGGCATGCCAGGTTCTCCCACTGTTGAGAGGGTCTTCCTTGGCAGAGAATGGGGCATCTTACCAAGGAGCTATTCCCCCATGCCAGCCTGGACCCCCGATCCTCAACCTTCCTCTTCTCCCCCTCCCCAATTCCCCTCGGTTTGCAGACTCCATCACCCTGCCAGCCAACCAACCAACCACGGAAGCCGGCAAATCAGGTTGGCCAGGAACAATTCGCCCAATTACAAAAGCAAATCTCCCTCTTCATTAAACCATTACGTGGGTTCAATTGGTGACTAATTCCCCCAAATTTTAATCTATTCAAGGAACGACGTATTATTAGCTGGGGAGACACAAATTGGCAGGGAAATGCATTTACGGAGGCATTTCCTTTTAATTCAGGCATGAATTAAACAAAGCATCGTTTTATTTATTTGTGTGGTGTTTTTTTTTTAAATGACAAATTCTATTATCCAGGAGCAAAAAGGCTTTGGGGAAATTAAGGTCCAGCGATGGAACCTCTGGACAATGTCAACAACGGGGCTGTGGAGATGTGTTTGCTTTTGACAGATGCCAAACACCACAAATTGGCAGAAAAACCAATCTTGGAGATAATTTGTGTTGGCTAAGGGAGAGGCAGGGGGCTCCCACCCAACGCAGAGATGTGCAACCCAAAGTTTCTGCAAAGCTAGGAGCGGTCAATAGGTCGAGCCATGCCAAAGCTGGAGAAGCACCTGAGGATCCGTCGGAGGCCATTTGGAGGCGAGAAAGCCAGGAGAGAAAAAGACCCTCAGAAACAGCCCAGAGATTTTGAAGGCCCACAATCCATTTCAGTATTTCTCAACCTCAGCAGCATTGAGCTGTGCGGACTTCAACTCCCAGAATTCTACCTGTCTAGAGAATTCTGGGAGTGGAGGTCCACACAGCTTAATGTTTTAAGTTGAGGAACACTGATCTATCTATCTATCTATCTATCTATCTATCTATCTATCTATCTATCTCATCTATCATCTATCAATTCATCTATCTATCCATCCATCCATCCATCCATTTATCTATCTTTATTTATTTTATTTTATTTTAATCACATTTATATCCCGCCCTTCTCCACGAATTCCTATCTATTTATCATCTATCAATTCATCATCTATCTATCTATCTCTACCTCTCTATCTTCTATCTATCATCTATCAATTCATCTATCTATCTATCCATCCATCCATTTATCTATTTATCATCTATCAATTCATCTATTATCTATCTATCTATCTATCCATCCATCCATCCATTTGTCTATCTATCTATCTATCTATCTATCTATCTATCTATCATCTATCAATTCATCATCTATCTATCTATCTATCTCTATCTCTCTATCTTCTATCTATCTATCTATCTATCTATTTATCATCTATCAATTCATCTATCTATCTATCTATATCTCTCTTCTATCTATCTATCATCTATCAATTCCTATCTATCCATCCATCCATCCATTTATCTATCTATCTATTTATCATCTATAAATTCATCTATCTATCTATCTATCTATCTATCTATCTATCTATCTATCTATCTATCTATCTATCTCTATCATCTCCATCCATCCATCCATCCATCCATCCATCCTGGGAAAGCTGTTCCAGAAGATGGTTAGGGGCAACTGGACCCCCAGCCATTATCCCTTGCAGCCAAACATGGAGGCATTGGGGACCCCCAGAGTCCGTTGGTGGAATCCATGTGTCTGCGGAGCCATCCGATCTTTCTGAAGGCAACTCTCTACTGCCTAAACAATTACTCAGGGTAGCCATAAGCAAAACATTTACTACCTCTTGGGGGAATTTGTGGAGTTCTTTTATTTAGGAAGCTTATTTCTCATCCCGTCCCTTTATGGTCTTGGGCGGCATACAAAAATGTTATGAAATCTTCAATAAAAAGGGTCCACAAGTGAAAACGAACAGAAACAATAAAACCAGAGCTTTTTAGAGGCCTGGGAAAATAAACAAGGTTTTAACCTTGGCCCTAAACTCCACGAAAGAAGGCAGGGAAGCCTCTCCAACTCCATCAGCAGTTGTTTCCACAAGCAACGGGTGGAAACTAATCAAGGAGAGAAGCAACTTAGAACTGAGGAGAAATTTCCTGGCAGTGAGAACAATTAAATCAGTGGAACAGAAGTTGCCTCCAGAAGTAGTGAATGCCCCAACACTGGAAGTCTTTAAGAAGATGTTGGATAGCCATTTGTCTGAAACGGTATAGGGCTTCCTGCCTAGCCAGGGGGTTGGACTAGAAGACCTCCAAGGTCCCTTCCTACTCTGCTACTGTATTATTGTATTGTATTGTAGCAACACAGCAGGGTAGAAGCCCAATTTGTGGTTAAGAGGAGGCTCAACCAGCCCAGAGAGACTGGTCTCCTAACAGAGACCCTCGTGGGTCCTCAGAATATGCAAAGCTCTACATTTTGCCTTCCTTTGATTTTTGCGCTTCTGTGACCCATGGTTTATAGGATATGGGGAAACACTCCCAACAAATTATGAACGAAGGCACAAAGCATTCCTTAGGATGGGCCAGCCTAGAGGAATCCAGCGTAGCTGAGCTTGGGGCCTTTCAGGGAAAGACTTAAAAAGCATTTTTCTGACAAACTGAGATGTCGGTCGCAGAGTTTTCGGGGCAAAAAGCACTAAATCCCAGCAACATTTTACTTGGAGGCAGTGGTGGGTTTCAAAAATGTTAAGAACTTCTTCTATAGGTGTGGCCTGCTTTGTGGGAGTGGCTTACTGGCGATGTGACTGGGTGGGAGTGGCTTGGCAGTCATGTGACTGGGTGGGAGTGGCCAACTTGTAAAATGGGGTGAAACTCACTTAACAAAGCTCTTGCTTAGCAACCAAAATGTTGGCTCAGGAACTCTGGCATTGGAAGCACACAAGTCTTAAAGCTGTCAAGTTAGAAGACCCTTGTAACACCCCTAACCCTTTAGGGGGAAAAAACCCCAGGGGTGTTCAAACTTGACAGCTTTAAGACTTGTGGACTTCAACTCCCAGAATTCCTCCTGCAGTCATGTTGGCTCAGGAACTCTGGCATTGAAAGCACGCAAGTTTTAAAGCTGTCAAGTTAGAAGACCCTCGCACCTCTCGCCCTTTAGGAAAAAACTTCCCAGGGGTGTTCAAACTTGACAGCTTTGAGACTTGTGGACTTCAACTCCCAGAGGTCCTCCTCTCGCTCTTCCTCTGGATGATGGGCGGACGGGCGGACGGGAGGGAGGGAGCTGGAACCGGTTCTAAACAGCCCTGCAGATTTGTGGAACCTCTTCTGTAGAAAGAGGTTAGAACTGGCAGGAGCCCAGCCCTGCTTGGAGGGAATCACAGACGTCTCTAGGATTTTAATTACAGAAAGATATTGCTTTGCTGCTGAACAATTGCTCTATGGACATTTGCATGCATCTCATTAAGTTAATCAATTTGTTGATCAGTAGCCATCTCCTGCCAGAGAATGTGGTGTTCAGGGCAGTGGAGTGAAACTCGCTCCTTTAGTAGCAGCAATCCGATTAAATTACATTTAAATTTTGGAAAGGCCACAAAAGAAAATGGAGCCTAAAATTGGGATGTGGATGCTCGCTCCCAGATTTCCCATTTGCCACAGCAAACGTCCTGTGTTTTTCATCCCTCTCAGCTCCTAATCGGACTGTGTTTCTTTTGGGTCTCGTGGCCCTAATGAAGCATTGCAGGGAAGCCAGGACGGCAAAAGTCCACAGGAGAATGCGGACTATTTTTAGCAAAAACAATAACAACTGATTTAAACTTTAAACAGGTGAGGCGAGGCAAGCCAAGTATAGATCATAAATAAGTTAGGCAACGACAGGGCGAGTAATTAAAACACAATAAAGCCTAACGAAGTCTTTAATCAGATAGAAATTGCTGGCAATTGCTATCAGAGAGGGATGTGGATAAATACGGGGGCAGACCAGCCTAGGACAGTTAAGGCAAGGAAGCCACTCAACTCCTTCAGAAGAAGATTCCCCCCCCCCCCTCTGAAAGGACCACCTGGATCTGTGGCAGGGCTGGGTTCCTGCCAGTTCTAAGCTCTCCTATAGAAGAGGTTCCACAAATCTACAGGGCCGTTCAGAACCGGTTCCAGCTCCCTCCCCTCCGCCCGTCCGCCCATCATCAAGAGGAAAAGCGAGAGGGGGGATTCTGGGAGTTGAAGTCCATAAGTCATAAAGCTGTCAGGTTTGAACACCCCTGGGGTTTTTTTTTCTAAAGGGTGAGGGACGCAAGGGTCTTGTAACCTGGCAGCTTTAAGACTTGAGTGCTTCAAATGCCAGAGTTCCTGAGCCAACATGACTGGAGGAGGAATTCTGGGAGTTGAGGTCCACAAGTCTTAAAGCTCTCAAGTTTGAACACCCCTGGAGGGTTTTTTTTCTAAAGAGGTAGGGGTGCAAGGGTCTTGGAACTTGACTGCTTTAAGACTTGCGTGCTTCAAATGCCAGAGTTCCTGAGCCAACATTTTGGTTGCTAAGCAAGAGTGTTGTTAAGTGAGTTTCACCACATTTTACAAGTTGGCCATGCCCACCCAGTCACATGGCTGCCAAGCCACGCCCACCCGGTCACAGGGCCAGCAAGCCACTCCCACAAAGCAGGCCACACCTACAGATGAGGTTCTAAAAAAATTTGAAACCCACCACTGATCAGGGGTGCCCAAACTTGGGAACTTTAAGACTTGTGGACTTCCACTCCCAGAATTCCCCAGCCAGCCATGCTGACCTAGATGATCAACTGAACTTCCTCCCAAGACATTGTCTGCCTTGAAAGGAAAACCAGGACAAGAGGTCAAAGTGCAGGCTTCCCAGAGACCCAAGGAAATTAGCTCTCTTCAGACTCCTTGAACTGGGAAAATTATTGGGCACGTTCTCCAATATGATGTTCTGCCACATATGTCATTTTTAGAAGAGCATGTCTCTACCAAGAAACTGGAACTTCTCGAAGGCTACATTTCCCATCTTCCTAGATTCTGGGGATTAGGTGAGATTGAGGTCTCGTAATCTCATTCACATTTTGTTGATTTAGAGGGTACAGGAAGAACCCGAGAGCCAATATGTCAGCATCTCACCCCGTTCTCATGATGCAATAAACCACACCAAGGATAAAGTGATGTCAACGATGAGAAAGGGGTGGGGGGCTTACACAGGCATATTTATGATGAAAATGATACTATGATCAAGCCAAGGGAAGGGAAACACACCATTGACTGTTATTTGGACTTTCCACCCTGTTGAAAAGCCCTCTAAGACAGGGGTCTCCAACCTTTGCAACTTTAAGTCTGAAGGACTTCAGCTCCCAGACTTCGGACTTAAAGTTGCAAAGGTTGGAAACCCCTGCTCTAAGACAAAGAACAAAGCAACACATGTTGTGCCTTACCTAGGCAATGCTCACCCATTGCCTTTCAAGCCAGCATGAGTCCAAGATGGTTAGTGGGTGGGCTGCCTATGGATTCTCTGGGCAAACTAGCCAAGATGCCCAAGGGATCTCCAAGAAAATCCTGCTTCACCATCTGGCTAGCTGCACCTCAACTCTTCCTCTCCGTCGGAATCTGGCATGGTGAACATCTCCAGATGTTGGCATGGCTTAAGCCAAGGCCAGAAAGGATTCTGAGAGAGAGGAGAGAACAGAAGAGGTTGGGTACCCATCCACGGCTGGCATCTTCTTCGAAGGGTCTGAGTGCCGCAGTAAAAGGGATATTGTGTCACTGCTGATCAGTAGCAATCAGTAATAATCAAAATCAAGCTTTTGATTTTTACCTCTGAGTTGTTGGGTGGTTGTTGTTTTTTAACAAAAATGTTTCACTTTAATGGCTTTTTTCCCAGCATACTTTTATTCTTTCTTTGATCATTGCCGATAGTTTTAGGTTTAAAAAAGATCAGTTATCTATTTTGACTGTGGGTGCTTTTTATAGAAAAGGAAGCAAGGAACAAGCTGAATTGCAATAAATAGTCTGCAGGATGACAAAGTTAAATCAAAGAAGTTTCGTATATGCGTCATATTGTGACTGCATCATAAGCCATTATATAAAATACACCCATCTCTTTTAAAATTAATGACAAAAGCAAGCTGATCCATTTGCTCTCTGTTTAGCTCTGGGAATTTGGCCCGTGTTCAGCCATAAATCCCTTCCCAAGCCCTACATTCATCAAAAGGCAAGTTGAAAGATCACACTTTGAAAGCCATTTGTAAGGCCTTGGGTTTAAAAATACACCTTTTAAAGGGGGGATTGTATAATTCTTTGGGAATCCGGAGTCACACAGCAAAATCCAGACGGTGATCATTCTACGTCCTCCCACTATATATGGCCCGTGGAGCAAAGTAACTCAGACTTTACACTGACTTCAAACACCTCAGGGGCTCCGGATTCTGAGCCAGGAGGCAAAAGATTCATTCCCAAAAGACCCTCCAGGAAGGTTTCCTTAGTGGGGAAGAGGAGCCAAGCACACACAGTTGTCAACTTCATTCCTCAAAAGCGAATCTCCGGCGTGAATTCCTGACGGCTTTCAGCAATTCCACCCCGGCGGTAATCCATTTGGACAAGCAAATTCCCCAAATATTGAGATTAATATCGACTGCCTCTGACCCCTGACCTTTAATTTGGAGTCCTTTCCCAGAGTGAGGTGGGTGGCTTATAAATTTAATAAATCGATAAGATGCCCAAATGAAATTGAAATGGTGCTCTTGCATGTTATAATGGGGCTCAATAGAAAAATAGCCACAGAATGACAAACGAGAGGCTATTGATCGCTTACGTTGGTTTTAATCTACTGGTGCTGGCAGAGGTTAAGCCTCCCGTTTGATTGTTGGGTCTCAGGAGGAGGAGAAGGCAGACCCCTCAGGACAGGCTGCCAAAGGACTGGGGCAGAAAGGAAGCATTGGCAACGGAACAGGTGAGACTGGCCCGGCTTTGCCGAATTAACCCATCTGGTGCCCGTCTTTCTCTTCTCTTGGTCACCTCTCTCTCTCTCTTTCCACGCAACCCTTGCAGTGATGCTCCATCCTTCTCTCTTGGAGCTGTCCACTTTTGCTCCAGTGAGGTTAGGAAGCGATGTGGGGCTTGGGAGAGGAGGGGTCCATGCAGATGCAATGGCCCCTTCCCTCCTTCCCAGGGACCCTCGTGCTTCTTGGAGTGTCTCAGAGAAGTTTCCCAATCAGGCCTGAAGCTGATTGGATTCCAGTTCTCGTCCACAACAGGACAGGCGGGACGTGGCTTATTAGACTCTACCCCAGGGGTCCCCAACCTTTGCAACTTTAAGTCTGAAGGACTTCAGCTCCCAGAATTCTCCAGCCAGCAAAGCAAAGCTGTCTGGAGAAGTCTGGGAGCTGAAGTCCTTCAGACTTAAAGTTGCAAAGGTTGGGGACCCCTGCTTGACCCCATGCCTGGTTGGAGAGCAAGGCAGACAAATGGAAGTGCCCCAGACTCAAGAATGGAAATCAGAACGATGCAGGTCTTTTAATGAGTGCAACTTCTATTAAGGCAGATTGCACCTCTTTAATTCAACACTTAATACGCTAATGTCACTCCGGGCTGGACTCCAAGAATATCTAGGATCTGAGAAAGGATTTAACTGGGAGAGGGAATAGCACAGTGGCTGTTTCACAAAAGGAACATTCGGGGCATGTCGCATCGTCTTATTTTGGGCCCTGTAAAAATAAGCCTTTTTGATATTTGACCCCTGGAAAGGAAGGGAGTAACTCTCCCTCGTCTGAAGAACATCTAAATAAACAGTTGATGTGCATCTTTATGGAAGGATGGTTTTTGCCTGGGCCAGGAATAGATAATGGAGTCAGTCCAGAGAGCTTGCTCCCAAAATCTTCTCCATAACAACCTTAAAGACCAGAAGTCAAGGCAGGCTGTAGGTGGAGATTCCACCAGACTTTCTCATATATTCCTTTGGGCTCTATTCGATCCAGCGGTATTTCCTTAGGAAAGGGAAGACTCCCCTGCTAGCCCTTTCCTCGAATTCTCCAAAAGGACCGTAATGGTTGGGGAATTCCAGAACCTCATGTCCACCACACCTCTGCAGTTGATCAAATTGGGAGGTCTGGACTAGGACACCTTTACTGGTTCTTGATTACGAGCATTTCACCTCCTAAGACCTTGGAAGCAGAGTCCATATATTGGTCAGTATTTCATTGCCCATCTGGCTGTGGGATATCTTCCTTGAGTGAAGCTACGCCTGAACGTTGTCCAAGATTCAGGTTCCGGTGACATCCTCAAAAGGCCACAGCTGGACAATCAAAGCTTCTACGGTGGCGGATGATGTCTTCTCCTGGTCAGGCTTAGCAAACCTCTTGCTGGACAGCTCCTCTGAAGCTTTGGCCACTTCAATCCTGAACTGCTGGACAGCTCCTCAAAAATAGTTGGGAAGTCTGCTGCCTTTCCCAAAAGCATCCAGGCTACAAGCTCACGGGTGGCTTCATAACTACAAAAGCTGTGTCCTTGTTTTATTGGGCCAAGTCAGTGGTGGGTTCAGGGACGTATGGCCTGGTACAGGCATACCGGTAATAGCCAGGAGCAGCAGCCACCATACCTCATTTGGCCCACCCGCCCACCTGCATCCCATAGCTGTTTATAACACAACTGGCCAATTGTGTGCATGCAATCACAGCGCGCGGTGCCTGCATGACCACCGCCAAGCAGCTGAGTGTTGCAGGATGGTGGCGTGCGAATATGCTCAGCGTGCGTGCCCGACTAGGACCCCCCGGCCCTGCGCACAGCATACTGGTTGTGATGGGATCCAGAGCCTACCACTGGGCCAAACGAAGGACTTTCCAATGACAGGTGAGGCGTCCCTGCTTCTCCGTGGACCAACATGATTGCCATTGGTTTCCAAACTTTAAAAGTTCTGCATTCAGACATCCTGGGTGAGTTCTACCTGAATCACAATCGGGCATAACGGTCTTTTGTTTTGTTTTTTTAAAGAAAACATCCCAGCTGGAGATGGAGCAGCCTTCCATGCAAAGTGGTCTTCGGTTGCCTCTCTCGGAATGGAAGGATGAACCATGAAATAGGAATCTTATTTATATTTCTCTTTAACTTCGATACCCAGATCCCTCCTTAAGTGGGCCTCATTCAGAGAGGATTAATTAAAGGCCTGCGTTTATTCCCCCCCATGGTTAGGACAAGCCACCGATTCTAGAATGCCTGCAGGCTGGAATCCATCAGCTTCCACTCCTCCTCCTCCTCCTCCTCCTCCGCCTCCCACGGAGGTTCTCTCGTGTTACTCCTCTGCCGATGCAGACAAGCCCCCCGAAGCCCCCCCTCCCCTCCCCTCCTGGGCTCCAGAGACAGCGACAGTCGCCTGGGTGTTAATTAGCATTCTGGGCTGTTCCTTCGCACGTCTCCCCCAAGAAGGTTTAGCCCGCCAGCGATTTCTCACTCCAGCCAGAGGGAAGGTTAATGAAGGAGTCCCTGACTTGGGCTGCAGAGCAGAAGAAGGCAAGAGGAAAGACAGAAGTCACCCCCCCCCTCTCCCCCCTTGGCTCAAAGGGCCAGGAGGCCACAGCAAGGAAGCCATTGGCCTTCACGCTCTTCTGCAACTTTCATCTGTTGGATCTGTTGGAATGCAGTTCCCATCCTCCACCAGGCCTTTTGAGAGTTACAATCGCTCTCCTTTTTTGGCCATTTTTTTAAAAAAAAAATTATTCGCTCACATGACATTTTAAGTATAGATTCACCTCATTGTTATTCTTCTTGACATCCGTCATTCTTGTACATTTGGTTATTCCATTTAATGGGTTGTAATATACAGTTTGGATTGCTTTGTTTCCCATCCCTTCCTCCTCTTGTAACACCACCTTGTTTTCCCTTTCTTTTCTCCCTCCCTTCTCAATTTTCTTCCTTCCTCCTCTCCTTCCCCTTCCTTCTTCCCTTCCCTTCCTCCTACTCTTCCTCTTCCTACCTTCTCCCCTTCTCTTTCTCTCCCTTCCTTCCTCCTCTCCTTCCCCTTCCTTCTTCCCTTCCCTCTCCCCTACTCCCACTCTTCCTCTTCCCCTTCCTACCCTCTCTCCGTCTCTTTCTCCCCCTTCCACCCTCTTCTCCTTCCCTCTTTCTTCTTTCCCTCCTCTTCCTCTCATTCTGAGAGTAACAATCTAAAGGTGACCATTCGGGGAATAAAACAAACCCACCAATAGTCCTTCAGGCCAAACAACAATGGCTCCACCTTTGGCATCATCTGTCTTCACGTTTTCATTCAGTTAATGTTTATCAAGTAGGAGTGAATTACGGAGAGTCCAGATTCCTGATTCATAATTACCTAAAGAGCTCCCCCAAAATAATAAGAATGTCTTGGAAAGCCCACATTTGACTCTGGCTAGAAGTGTGATTCAATATGACAACAGAAAAAGCAGGTGGGGGTTTTGTTCCCTCACCCCTTAATGGATATTGTGCATTGAATAAAACTGAGCTGAGATATATTCTGGGTAGTGAGATTATTTTTCTTTATTTTCCCCTTTTTCTGAGAGAATTCCGGCCTAGATATTCACAGCCTTGGGAAGCCTTGCAAATATTAAGTGTCCATGTTTGGACTGGGGAGAGCTGGTGTCCAGGAGAAGCCACCATGACGTCATCTCGGTGTGTCGTGACGTCATTGCCCAAAGCGATGATGTCATTCTGAGGAGGCCGCCCGTTCCCAGCTCCTCCTGTTTTGCCTTCCGCCCACCTGCTCGCTGTCTCATAGCTCTCCTCCCGAAAACGATTCCTACAAATAATTCTCCATTAAATGAATTTGCTGGGAAGAGACACAGCTTTAAAGTGCTCCCGAAAGCAATTTACCTAAGATGATTTTCAATCTCCAATCCAACTGTGAGGACAGGAAAGGGTGGGGGAGAAAGATTAAAAATCAAAACCAGCTTTTCTAAAAATCCCATGAAGCTCATGTACAACGCCGTGGCCTTTATCTCTGCAGACAGCTGGGTTGGCGGGGCGAAAAGAAGGATATGCATTCCAAATTTACAGCTGGCCGGTTGCAAGTTCGAGGTAATTTAGCCTTCTGAGCTGGGCTCCACTTACACCAAAAATTGTCCGGGAATTCGCCTGCGACATTTTGGAGAGAGTACCAAAATCCCTCCGGTTGGTTAGCCACCTCTAGCAAAGAGAGGCCGGGGTTTACGAGCTTTCCCTGGGATGTTAGGATCCTGTGCTGTTTTTACATCGTTGGGTGGGGCTTTATTCATGATATACCACTTTGGCTGTTTGAAATAGAAAGGTGAGAATAGAAATATTTCTGTAATATTATTATTACCGACTTCCAATGTTTCACAGTTGAAAGAGAAATATCTTAGGTAATGATAACAAACATTCTCTCCAGCTGCCTCTCTTTTAAAAATAAACATCATTAACTTTTTTTTTTTTAAGGCGTATGTTTAGGATGAATCTAGTTGGGAATCTGGTGAGATGCAGCTGGGAAACAACGGAGCAACTTAGCTATAATCTATGTCAGAGTCTCTCAACCTTTAAATTACATGGACTTCGTGTTAGGATAATTATCCTGATATTGGGTTGACAATATATATAAGCCAGGATTCTTAAAGAGTATATGTAACTTTAAGAACCATGTGGAATCTGATTGGCTGTGCTTTCCAGCTCAACCATAAAAGGTAGCTAGAAACACAGTTCATCCCTTTTTGCTTTCCTTTGCTTACTGTTTGCCACTGAGGAAGAAGCTGAAGTCTGTTTTGAATTACTGTAAGATAACTCTGTGTTTTGGTGAAGGACTGTTTATTGTTTGAGAGGTAGTATCACTGTTTGTAAGAAGTAATTTAGTTATTACAAAATTAAAGACTATTTATTTTTTCTACTATCAGTGTTTTAGAGTTTGTGTGTGGTTAAAGCAACGTATCTCTTGCTGTCCGGTGTATTGCACTATTCCGCTATTTATTTTCCAACGGGGGTGTTTTTTACCCCTAACACTTCAACTCCCAGAATTCCCCGGCCGACATGGAGAAGTTGGCTGGGGAATGCTGGGAACTGAAGTCCAGGCATCTGAAAATGGCCAAGATCGAGAAACGTGGCATTAGACCAGAGGTCTCATTCTCGTGGCCTGCAGGCCAATTGCGGCCCACAGAATGGTATCTTGTGGCCCCCACCGTAATACGAAAGTATAATATCAGTGCAGCCCGCGGGGGGAGTGGACCTCTGTGGAATCCCTTATGCGGCCCAGCCTCACCCAGACTCTGCCTCCAGCGGCCCCCAGGTAAATTGAGTTTGAGACCCCTGCATTAGAAAGCACTACTGTTATGATGCAAGCCTACAATCAGGAGACTAATTTTATGTTTGAAGCATTATTATCTGTTATCGTCTTCCAATGAGGAGCCTAGCCCATTGGGCGGGGGGGGGGGGAGATAAGCACAGAACAGTTCTGGAATTTGCAAAAGCAACATTGGCCAAGAACTGATATGCTGAGTACATTTATCTCCACAAGTCTAGAATTCCCAGTCTACGGCTACTCCTCTTTGCAAGATTAACAAACGGTCTCCTGATTGATCACGGGCTGTTTCCTTTGGCAGTCCATAAAGCATCATTGATAAAGGTTCTCCCGCAAGGCTTCAAGGCAATATTGCTTTCGCAGCTCTCACTTTTGATAATTAATCTCCATTTCTGTCTTTGCGCCGAGGCTGGCTGCACCAGCAAGCTGCATGTTAATTCTCCCCCTTTCCACGTGGGGAGGGGCTGGGGGAGGTGAAGCTCTTGCTACCCAAAAAGACACCGCTTCCTTTCTCAAATACTTCAAAGGGTCATCGGGGCTCCACCGGACCAAATGTGTGGTTGCCATCCCACCCAGCTTAGCCCCTGCTCCTCATTCTCAACTTTCTCGTCGCGGAGTCCAGGAGGCTTAAATTGTTAATCTCAGCGCTTGAAACCTTGGTAAGAAAAAAAAAATTAATAATTCCTCATACAGCTTTATCTGGCGGACCGAACACTCGGCGTGGCAGAGACGTGGAGGAAAATGGGTCACTTATCCACCAAGTTGCCAGTTTCTTATGCTGCGTCATGCTCGCAGAAGTTCACAGCTCTGTCGCTCCCATTTAAAAGGAAGATGTGGGAACATATTTCTTCTCAATATATGCATTTATGAAAGCCTCTTTGGATTTGTGACACAATATTTAGAAGGGGGCAGACCCCCCCACCCCTGTGCCTTGCTGGGTCATCCTTTTAGAGATATTCCCTTAGGTAAACAGAGAAGGAACCGCAGGTGGGCAAAATGCTCCCACCCACCCACCCACCCTGCTTCTGTCTCTCAACTTCCTGAGCCAGGCACCCCCAGTGTCAAGCCAGCCTCCTTCAGCAACCAAGAAAGGAACCACTTAACTCCAATTTTGAAGAATTAAGAGCACTTTTACTGGTTATGAAAAGATAGCAGCGAAGTAAAGCAAGGTTTGAAGCAAAAGCGTGCAAAATCATACATATTTGTCCAAACCCCTTCCCCCTCCCCCTAACAACCCACATCCCCTTGTCCAATCTGCAAATCCCTCAGGTGTCATGTGGGTTGCATCTCCAAGAAGCATCATCAGGTTGGCATGCAGGACAGTTGGCCTTGACCAAAGCTAAACACCAACCATCGGCATGCACAGTAGATGGTGAGAACAAAACTCCCTTTTCAACTATCTCTCCTGTACCAATTATTCCCATCCCAAACACCATGCCCCCCCTCCCCGTTTTAATGGCTGACACCCGGGGTGGGTGGGCAGGCAGACCAGCCCCTATCAGATAGACTTAGGTCAAAACACAACAAGCTGGGTATTTGGAGAACAAAATATTTGGAGAAGAAAGCCGTTCCAGAGGCATTTTTCCCTGGCCCCCATGATTGTTCTGCAGGAATGAGAGAAGATCGTGTGATCTTCTCTAGATCTTCAGATCATGGGAAGAAGAGGGATCCCTCTTCCACTGGGTCTGTTCTCCTCCTCCTGAACTGGATCACCCAGTCACTGAGTTTATCGCTTCCTCCAAAGGAAATCGCCCCTTGCGTCTAACTCGCTCAGCGCTTAATAAATTTCTAACATTATGGCATCCTGCTGCTAAAAATTAACCTCGCTGGCCTCCAGAGAGTTTCTACATGAATTCCGATAAGGAGCCTCTGCATAAAACGAGATGTTCTCCTCTCCCAGTTATTAATCATGCAGGGAGAGAAAAGATCTTTCTCTTCCACTTCGGGAAGAGTTAGAGAAAATGTCTGACGGAAGGAGAGACCAGGATTGAAGGTTTCTTACAGTTGAAGATTACTGGAGGAACAAGGTTTCCCCAGGATTGCTGGGACCTGGGTCTTGCTTTGATTCCAGGATGTCCAACTCAAGGGAAGGTGGCCAGTCTCCCCAGGACCTGATCACTCGTCACCGCTGCACCCCTCAACATCTGCTGTGGCCACCCCACTTTCCTTCCGAGGAGGCCCTCATGCAAGGGATGGAAAAACACACCAAAGATGGGTAGAGGGAACGGAAATGGCAGCAGTGGACATGCAACTCATGATAGTCTGTGACTCAGGTCTCCTGTAAAATATATGTAGAAAAGAGGTGGAGACTCTCGAAAGAGTGCAGAGAAGAGCAACCAAGACGATTAGGGGACCAAAGGCTAAAACACATGAAGAATAGTTGCAGAAACTGGGGGTGTCTAGTTTGATGAAAAGAAGGACCAGGGGAGACATGATAGCAGCATTCCAATATCTCAGGGGTTGCCCCAAAGAAGAAGGAGTCAAGCTATTCTCCAAAGCACCTCAGGGTAGGACAAGAAGCAATGGGTGGAAACTCATCAAGGAGAGAAGCAACTTAGAACTGAGGAGGAATTTCCTGACAGTGAGAACAATGAATCAGTGGAACAGAAATTGCCTCCAGAAGTTGTGAATGCCCCAACCCTGCAAGTCTTTAGGAAGATGTTGGATAGCCATTTGTCTGAAACGGTATAGGGTTTCCTGCCTAGGCAGGGGGTTGGACTAGAAGACCTCCAAGGCCCCTTCCAACTCTGCTATTGTATTGTATTTCCTTCTCCTCCTGTGGCTCTCCTTCTCCTTCATTCCTCAAAACGGAAGTGTGGGGAATTACTCAGACCCCCAAAGGCCCCGTTAGTTATATGTCTCTGAGAGGGCGGACATCGGGCATCGCCACCTGGCAGGCTCCCGGCTGCCCTGCTAGGAATGGGTAGTGTGGCAGTGGCTTTGCGATCTCTACAGTGGAGGGGGGGGTGAAGAACCGTCCCTGCCTCCAGAAAGAAGCGGGGGGGGGGGGGGGGGAGAAGGCAGGAGGAGAATGGAGAGGAGCTTCAATGCCCAGATGGCAGCAACGTGAGTCAGGGCTGACATGAGGCTGACAGGCGAAGAGGCCCTCGGATGCCGCTAGGAGACGGGCGATGCATACAAACGAACGCGCCACAGAAAAGGCAGCCTGGTGGGGGTGGGGGGGAAGCATTCAGGCCACAAGGATTGGTCTTTGGTGGACCCTTGACCAGAGAGCCCCCCCTCCCCGTAACAAGAGGAAGCCCAGAGCCATCGAGGGAAGGGCTGGGGAGTTATACCCGTCCCTGCTCCTACCGAAACAAAGCTATTATTCCAATGTTTTTCTTTCCTTGATGATTCTTTCCCATTCTGCTGATTGCTTTGGTTCCTGCAATTGCAAGTCACAGCAAATGATTAATCACCCACTAGTTTTCCTGCATGGCGAGAGCCCACTTTCTCCTTTCATCTCCCTGGGCATTAATATTCCTCCCCAGCCCCCCCTGAAGTTTCCCTCTTCCCGTCCTGCTTTGCTGGCTTGCAAATCGCAGATGGGAGAGGACCAGCTGCATACCTGGGATGAAGAAGTGGGACAGGTGAATGAATGAACGAATGGACGAATGAATGAACAAATGAATGAACAAAGGAGGGAAGCCTCAGGCCTACAGAAACCTGGCTACCACCTGGGCGGCCGCCGTGGCGGCGGCTGCTGCTCCGCTGCACCATCACACCATTTGTGCAACACACACCCTCACCATACACACACACACACAACCGCGAGGGTTTAGGAAGTGCTACAAGAAGAAGAAAAAAAGAACCCAAGTGACGGAAACTGAATAACCTCGCCTGCTGTCTTATGAAAGCCAAATCTGGAACTCGCTGTTATTCCCTGAAAAAAATGAAGTGGGAGTAGAGAGAGAACACAAGCCAGAAACGAGGAAGGGGGCAGAGGCTGCGTAAAACATGGGGAGGGGTCCTTCTGGCTCCAAGGGTGGGAGTAGCACCGCTGAGAGCCCCCAGGGCAGGGACAACTGCTCTCGCTAAGTGGGTCTCCTTTCCTTCTGCATTTCTTTGAGTGCAGAGGACCGGATCCTAAGGGGGAAAAGGGGTGTCTACTCTGCCACCCCCCCACCGCTTTAAGCTTGCAAACCAGCCCCTCTGCTTTGCAGGCCTGCAAGAGACCCCACCCCTCCACCGTTTGCTCTTCCTGGAGTGCCTGCAATCACGGCAGGGGTGGGTTCCTACCAGTTCTCACCTTTTCTATAGAAGAGGTTCCACAAATCTCCAGGACCAGCTCCCTCCCCCACCCCCATCCGCCCATCATCCAGAGGAAGAGCGAGAGGAGGAATTCTGGGAGTTGAAGTCCACAAGTCTTAAAGCGGTCAGGTTTGAACACCCCTGGAGGGTTTCTTTCCTAAAGGGTGAAGGGTGCAAGTTTTAAGTTTGTAAGTGGACAGCTTTAAGACTTGCGTGCTTCAAATGCCAGAGTTCCTGAGCCAACATTTTGGTTGCTAAGCAAGAGCGTTCTTAAGTGTGTTTCACCACATTTTTACAGGTTGGCCACGCCCACCCAGTTACATGACTGCCAAGCCACTCCCACACAATCACATGGTCAGCAAGCCACTCCCACAAAGAAGGCCACACCTACAGAAGAGGTTCTAAAAATTTTTGAAACCCACCACGGAATCCTGGACTGCAGGCACTCTAGGAAGAGGTGGCTGGGGGTGGCCAGGCGGGACTCCTGGAGCCAACAGAAACTGCCTTTGATGTGGCAATTGCTCTGATTGAATCTCAGAAGGGGATTAAGTGTATAGTCTGAATAATCCAATCTGCTGCTTTGGAATCGATAGGGAAAATTGAATCAACCCGGGGGCCCCCGACACTCTGAATCAAAGCGTCGAACCAAATCAGCTGGGTTTCCTGAATTACATCTGAGCTGTCAAATCAGATCCAATCGACAGCTGGAACTGGATCAGAGCTGATCTGTGTCTCCCTATTCCAGCCAGCCACCCCCACATTCAGAAATGGGGCCCCATTTGTGCCGGCTGCTCAACCTGAGCCCAAGGAAGGATCTTTCTTGGCTGTTTCTGAACCCTTGGTCCTCCGATCCGACTTCTGCTGGACGTCAACTGGCCCCCTGGACCAGACCTGGGAATCCTAGCTGAATAATACCAATTGGCTGAATGAAATTCCACCCCTCGGGATCTGAATGTGAGGGCCTGAGAAATTAAAAGACGGGCTGAAGAATCCAAAATGCCAAGACAATCATCTTTCATTTCGACAAAGGGCTGCCCTTGATGGGCCTGTTTTCCCTTTAGTGCTCGAATTTGCATTGCGGCGCCATTTAAGGAAATCGCTGGAACATGAGTTTCATTTGACTTTGGAAGGGGCCACGCAAACGTCCCCCCACCCCCTCGTTCACTAAAGTTGTTGGGTGGAGACTTCTTGGTGGATGCACAACCAGAAGAGGTGGACCTCACTCTGCCACCAAGACTGGAAGCAGGTCTGGCTCCACGTAGCTTCTGGAGGGTCTTCAGGAGTGAGAAGAGAGGAAGGTCTAGCAGGGGACCTCCTGGGCTCTGGGTGAGGGGAGGCCCCCTGGGATTGCTCAGTTGCAAAGGCAGCCAACAAGGGAGGAAGCCATCCCAATGGGAAGACTTCCAGAAGGCCTGTGCAAAAGGGCTGTGCAAAATCCAGATGGGGTGACTCACCTTGAGGGTGATGCAGTCCAATCATCACAAGAACCAGCTGCCATTTTTGTGGACCGGGTCAGAGAAGACCCATCAAGATATGCATTGACCCTTTGGCGTCCTTCAACCCTATGCACAGAACGACCCGGCTGCCAGTGAAGAGCCAGGCCAGATCTCTTGGCTCCATAAGGCAAAGAAGAGACCCTCCCTCAAAGCACCAAGGGTGGGTTGAAACCACCCCCTGTGTATCGTGTCTTCAACTAGCAAAGAGGCGGTGGGAAACCGCCTCAAACACTTGCTGGGGTTGCAGCCCTGCACAATTCACACAACCAGATCTTCAGGCCCACGCCAAGGGCCTTCTACGTTCCCAAGTGCGAGACCCAATCCAAAGCTTTACTTAAAGCGCCAGCTGGTTTTCTTTTAACACAGAGAAAAACTCCCGAGCCCTGGAACAAAAGGTTTCCTTGATGAACCACAAAAACCAGGCACCAATATTTAAGCAGAGATAATTGTAAGAGTGGGAGTCATACGGCAGGGAAGAAAAGACCAAGCAGGATTGACATGAAAGGTTGGAGTTCATATGGGGCTTCAGAAAGCATCTCAACCAGGAGCAGCTTCTCGGAGCCAGTTTAGAGGTCCACTGGGCAGTCCGCACAGCTGTTGGAAGGAGACTTCCTGGTGTCTCCACATCTGGACTCCAGAACTGAACCCCAATGTCTAGAAACCTCTTCTAGGTGCAGAAAGAAATCCAAGAACGTTCCAGATCGCTGCTTGGCTTCATCCCAGATAGATAAACAGCCACCTTTATTTTCTAACCGAGTCATATCAAGGGTGACTTTTATACGCAAATCAAACAATCTCAGTTGACGCCCCAGGTGGTCAGGAAGAGGATGGAAGAGAAGGTCAGGAAAACCTGGCTCCCTACCTAAGGGAGCAGTTGAAGTTATGCCCAATAGCCAACACTTCAGCTCTTGGCTTCTTGAACATGGGCCTCTCTAAACGGGGAGAAGGTGGGCCTCAAACCCTTGCAGACCATGAGCCCCCAACACCGGCTCTTCCACCCCACCAAGCAACCCCCAAAACTGCAGCACAGACCCAGTCTACGTGGGGTGCAAATGCCATTAAAAACCTTCTCCCTTGCCCAACCAAGAGGGAAAAGGGAAAAATTTAGAGAAGGCCCCACCCCAAATATAAGGTAAAGGTTCCCCTCGCACATCTGTGCTAGTCGTTCCCGACTCCAGGGGGCGGCGCTCATCTCCGTTTTGAAGCCCAAGAGCCAGCGCTGTCCGAAGACGTCTCCGTGGTCATGTGGCTGGCATGACTCAACCCCGAAGGTGCACAGAACGCTGTTCCCTTCCCACCAAAGGTGGTTCCTGTTTTTTCTACTTGCGTTTTTACCTGCTTTCGAACTGCTAGGTTGGCAGAAGCTGGGACAAGTCACGGGAGCTCCCTCCATTATACAGTGCTAGGGATTCGAACTGCCAAACTGCCGATCTTTTCTGATCGACAAGCTCAGCGTCTTAGCCCCTGAGCCACCATGTCCCTTGCATCTACACCTACATCTACACTAGATGTAGAATGCAGGATGCAACCAAAGGGCAGGTTTTATAGCAGCTCAGCCTGCAGGAGAGCATTGCCTAAAATACTGTTCCCCCCTCAGGGACTCTTTCCTTCTCTCGCCCCCTCTCCCCCCCTTCCAATTCTCTTGCAAAGGATTACAGCCCAAGGAATCCAAACTCCAGGTCCTTCACAAAGCCAAGGTGGGCATAGGAAGCCCAGGAAGGAATTCTACACACAAACACACACACACACACACCTCTCTCCTAACAATCAGCAGCCAGTTTCAATCTTGGGGAGGGAGGCATCTGCACACAAGGCGGCAGGGAGGGGGGGGAGGGCAGCAGATCGAGAGAGAAAACCATCTCCGCCAAGGAGCAAGGCTAGGAGAAGGCGGGAGGACTCTGCAGGCCAGGTCCAGCTGGGCTGAGAAGGGGGCTACACGCCGAGCAGCACCCCCCACCCCACCCCACCCCCCCTGCAAAAGCGAGTCGGAGAAGTTGGCTTTAAGGCTGCTTGTACAAATCGTCACCTTTTCTGAAATATGAGAAAAATTATGCGCAACCACCTGGCCTTCACACTCAGCCTGGGTTTTTGGGGGAGAGGAGTTGTTGCACTCTTTGCCATGGTTATATTTGGCACACGCACACGCACACGCACACGCACACACACGCACACACGCACGCACACACACACACACACACACACACACACACACAGTGCAGCCCAGTAAAGATGCCATATGTCTTGGAGAACATTTTGGGGGTGGGGGGTGGGGAGGAGGGTGCAGCTTCTACAAAACAAGCCCGGTCCAATCTATCCGCTCCAACGAGGAGCCTTGATCCCCTGGGAAGGAAGTGCCCAACTGCCAGCCCTTTGAGGTAGGCCAGATCAGGAAACATGGAAGCTGCCGCCCCGCCCTAGGACCATCGATTTAGATCGGGAAGGTGGAAACATCTGGAAGAAGGCTGAGGAACATTCCTTAC
Organism: Rhabdophis nuchalis; assembly: GCA_039707465.1. Lineage (NCBI taxonomy): Eukaryota > Metazoa > Chordata > Lepidosauria > Squamata > Natricidae > Rhabdophis > Rhabdophis nuchalis. The sequence goes on along the minus strand of CM077657.1, from coordinate 22,499,713 downwards.
CGCAGGAGTACCCGGCCTCGGCCATTTTAAAACCTGTGGATTTCAACTCCCTGAATTCTGGGACTTGAAGTCCACAAAGTCTCAGAGTGGCCAAGATTGGACATCCTTGCCTTACCGCATTATCACCAAGAAAACGATATGGATGATCATGTCCCTCAACAGGACTTAGATTCTAAGTCAAGACTTCTTATTTTCTACTCTTAGACAGGGCAGATTCCCGTCAAGTCTGCAAGGAGAACCTTCCTGGTTCTACCTCAGGTCTTGACCCCCTGATTTGGTTGGGGGGCTCAACGCAGAGCCCTGGGAAGACCGTGGGTCTAGGCTGCAGGGTGAGGAGGGTCTCTTATTCAATTCCTATTCCATTGCCCCCTTTTGTCCCAGGCCTCCCTGGAGATTCACGAGAGCCCCCAGGTGCAAAGGAATGGAAGGAACAGGAGACTTCAAGAGAGTGGCCAATTTCGAAAACAGCCCTAAAGAAAATTGTATTGTGCAGTAATAAAATTAAGGAAGCAGCTACAGCGATAATCTGAGGCTGTAAATGTAAACGCGGCTAATGGAATTCAGCCGACTGAAGGGAGAATCAGAGTGAGTTATGACCCTCGTGTCTCTCTCTCGCCTTATGGCAGGAAATGCCCATGAAATCCTTGATGCAAAGAGGTGGGAGCCCCCAACCTTCAGCAGGAAACCCCGAGAAGGCTTGTGGTTGTGAGGGCTCCCAATAGCATCCCAAAATAAACCAGAGTCCGAGGCAAAGGATTCCTCAAAGTTCCCATGGATGAAGAGAGCCATGTTGGCACATCTGCGGAAACCCGAATCTGAAAGCTTCCCAGTTTTCCCCACCCGGTTGAAAGTTCAAGATCTTGCCCCCACACACACACCAGTCCATCCCATGGTCCAATCTTCCACTGCCATGCTGGCAGCTTCCCCCCATCCAGTTCCGGTCAGGTGCAGAGGTGCAAAGACAACGGATGACCTTGGCTTTCTAGAAAGAATGTTGTTATGGCTACATGTCATCTAACGCCAATTTTCCCACCATAGAAGATCCATAGTAAAATAATAGAAAGTGTGGCAGGCTAAAGACCCAAAAGAAAAAATGGCTGCGGGCCTGACAGCAGATTAAAAGAAAGGAGATCCAACCGACTTGCTGCAAGGAGTTGTGTTCCTTCAAAATCTGGGCATACAATATAGCCCTTGCAAAATCCATGGAAGATAAACGGACTGAGTGGATGGATTTGGACGGCCTGCAGTGAGGAACAACTTGGTCACTGCTGCATCAATAATTCCTCGGGTCTCTTCAGTCTGTAAAAACATGGAGTTTTAAGCTTGCCTTATCGCCAAAAGTGTCCCAAGAGAAGGATCTCAAAGGAGCAAGATGTGTGTGGAGAAAGAGTCAGGTCCAGTTCCAGATCACAGGTAGGCAGGCAAGAAGGAGTCTCTCTCTCTCTCTCTCTCTCTCTCTCTCTCTGTCTCTCTCTCTCTCTCTCTCTCTCTCTCTGTCTCTCTCTCTGTCTCTCTCTCTCTCTGTCTCTCTCTCTCTCTTTCTCTCTGCCCAAAATTCTGGAGAAGGTCTACTGCCCATTGGAGAAACCACTGGACTTCCTGGGACAAGGGGAGAACCAGCACAACGTCACCTCTGAAAGGGCGAGTCCTCATTTGCACCTGGATGGAAGATCTCAAGGCTTTCATTCCAGCACCTCCACCGAGAAAGGATATTTTGCTGATGGGCAGGAAAGGTTTTTTTGTAAAATTATTTGAGATAATGTCCTGACTAGAGGATAATCGGAACAGGAGCGGCCCAAAGAATCCTCGCCATCTTCTCAAAGAGATCTGAGGATCTGTAGAAAAGATGTAGAGACCCTGGAAAGAGTGCCGAGAAGAGCAACCAAGAGGATGAGGGGACTGGAGGTTGAAACATATGAAGAACAGTTGCAGGGACTGGGCATGGCTAGTCTAGTGAAGAGAAGGACGAGGGGAGACAGGATAGCAGTCTTCCAATATCTCAGGGGCTGCCATGAAGAAGAGGGAGTCAAACTATTCTCCAAGGCACCTGAAGGCAGAACAAGAAGCAATGGGTGGAAACTAATCAAGGAGAGAAGCAACTTAGAACTGAGGAGAAATTTCCTGACAGTTAGAATCAGTGGAACAGAAGTTGCCTCCAGAAGTTGTGAATGTCCCAACACTGGAAGTCTTTAAGAAGATGTTGGATAGCCATTTGTCTGAAACGGTATAGGGCTTCCTGCCTAGGCAGTGGGTTGGCCTAGATGGCCTCCAAGGTCCCTTCCCACTCTGCTATTGTATTATTGTATTATATTATTGACCATCAACGCAGGTGATTTCTCCCTCCAAAGCAAATTTTATCATCTCAGCAAAGGTTCCTTTTTTGGGATGCTTCTCCCAGGGGTGCCAATCTGAAATGACGGTGGTAGCACCACCTCTCACATCGCTCTCTCGCTCTGCCGCAAGACCTGGGATTTTGGCAGGCTGTTAATTAGCCTGAGGGATGGTATCAAATTGCACTAATGATCTCTCCTAGCCTCAGAGGTTGCAATCCCAGGGGGTTGAAAAGCAAAGCTGCAAATTCCCAGGTGCCATCCAGGGGAGAAGACAATTCCTTCAGTTGCACCTGGAGGAACCATGTCCTTCTCTGAGCAAGGAACTTCTGGTCTTCTCTCTCCTCCTCGCAAGCACACAGAGACCCTCCTGTTGCTGTAACGATCTAACTATGGCTACCTCGAAGCCTCTTCCATTCTTTCGGTAGCCCTTGTCAAATCGTCAATTCTCCCAAATTGCCAGTCCAATAGTCCTATTAGCTGGGAGCTTTTGACCTGTAGGCCAGCCCAGAAGAGGTCACCAAGTTGAGGAAGCGAGCAGTAGACCATACTGGACTCAAAGCTCAGAGGACGCGCAACGCACACTATTGTGCATTTGTATACAACTCTTGACAATCTGCCTCTTTGGTGGAATCAACAGCCAAACAAGGGCAATTCTTGACTTCTACTTCTTCAGATCTTCCCCTCTCTCTTGGTTTGTTCTTGCTATCCTGCAATGTCTCTTGGCTACCAAGAAAATTCTGCCTGGCTCTTGCTAATCAGTGAGCACAAGAGCTTGGGGAATGTCTTCTCTTTATAATTAATCTGAAAAGAGAGAAACCTAAAAGCCAAGTGGCTAAAAAGCCTACTTAAGAAAGATGATGAGTTATCTTTTCTGGTGTGAAATACTGGACACCCCGCTCAATGTTTTATGTTTTGCCCACTGGAAAACTTTCTAAGGCTTTCTTTAGAAGGCCACCCTCTGCCCTCCAAGTTCCTTCATGGCCATCAGACAACATTGCTGGCTAAAACTCAACCACATTAAAGGAGTAGATGGATCCAGGATAGGAGTGGAGAGAGAACCACTTGGGAAGGTTTTTTCAGGGATGGTCCTTCCGAGATGCTCTTGGTCATCGCTGAAGTTGGATCAAATGGAAATATTAAAGAAGTCCTTTTTGATTTGGCCAATTAGCAGCACGATGCCTTGGAGCAGATTTCCAAGGCTTGAGTCTCTCCAGAGAGGTTGAATTAATCCGGAAGTCCCAGCCAAAATAATGATGGGGATGGTTCTTTTTTTTAATCAGTCAGTGTGGAAATGAGTCCTTGTATGTGATGTTTGAAATGGAAAAAACTGAGTGGGATTAAGAGGGATGACACCCCCCAGTTGGCAAGCAGGGGGCTGAGGGCCCAATATTTATCACCTGAATTCACAACAGAATTCTCTCTCTAGGATATAAGAGCCCTTGTTGCCAGACAGTTAAGGTCTTAAGAAGGTTGAAGGGAGTCAATATCTAGATGACCGCCAACTCTTAAGAGGTGGGCCATTGGATCTTTAGTGCTAAAAGGGCCACTAAACTGCAATTATGTCAAGTATCAATCTGTGAGAGTAGAGTAGAGTAGAGTAGAGTAGAGTAGAGTAGAGTAGAGTAGAGTAGAGTTGAGTAGAGTAGAATAGAATAGAATAGAATAGAATAGAATAGAATAGAAGTTGGAAGGGACCTTGGAGGTCTTCTAGTCCAACACCCTGCCTAGGCAGGAAACCCTAAACTACTTCAGACAAATGGTTATCCAACACCTTAAAAACTTCCAATCTTGGAGCATTCACAACTTCTGGAGGCAATTTCTGTTCCACTGATTAATTGTTCTGACTGTCAGGAAATTCCTCCTCAGTTCTAAGTTGCTTCTCTCCTTGATTAGATTCCACCCATTGCTTCTTGTTCTGCCCTCAGGTGCTTTGGAGAATAGCTTGACTCCCTCTTCTTTGGGGCAACCCCTGAGATATTGGAAGACTGCTATCATGTCCCTCCTAGTCCTTCTTTTCATTAAACTAGACCTACTCAGTTCCTGCAACCGTTCTTCCTATGTTTTAGCCTCCTTTAGTGCACAATGGACCTTCAGCTTGTGGACTATCTTATCTGGAGCTCATGAGAAAGATCTTGTAACTGGACAGCTTTAATAATAATAATAATAATAATAATAATATTTAATATTTGTAAACCGCTCCCTCTCCCCATAGGGACTCGGGGCTTTAAGACTTGCGTGCTTCAAATGCCAGAGTTCCTGAGCCAACATTTTGGTTGCTAAGCAAGAGCGTTGTTAAGCGAGTTTCACCACCTTGTACAAATTGGTCACGCCCACCCTGTCACATTACCGCCATGCCACTCCCACAAAACAGGCCACACCTACAGAACAGGTTCGAAAACAATTGAAACTCACCACTGGGAGAAGCCCCCTTGAACCGAAGGCGGAGAGCCAATGGAATATTCCGAATACAACAGGACTTGCAAGTCTATTTCGGCTGAAACGAAACTTTAAGGAATGGGGGTGTATGTGTGTGTGTGTGTGTGTGTGTGTGTGTGTGTGTGTGTGTGTGTGTGTGTGGAAGTGGCTTTCCAGCTCTGTAATGATTTGTTAAGTTCGAAACTCCTTTGAAATTTGGTTGCAAATCTTGGAAGTTGACAAATTAGCCGGGTTGGAACGTTGTGTACCAGAAAACGGGCATAGTTTCCGCATGCAAAAAAACCCCTTATCGTTCTCGTATGAATTTCTGGAACTGCCTCCCGAAGGCTGGGAGGGAGAAAGCAAAACAAAGGATGCCCAGCCAAAGCGCTTGGAGGAGCTCCAGGTGGCAGAGGGGAAAAAAAGATATAAATTCAAAAGCCAGAGGAACATTGTCAAATCCGCTCACAAAATAAGACAAAAAGAAACACAGGATTCTGGGGACTGCAGGGTAGACGAGACAAGGGGAGTTCGCCTCTCCTCTTGCTTCACTAGCTGGCCCGTTGCTTCCGGAGGTCAACCTGGCAGGTGACCGCAGGGTTTGACAGGGCTTACAGATTAACCGAGTTGGGAGGGACCTTGCAGGTCATCTAGTCCAACCCCCTGCCCAAAAGCAGGAGACCCTACATCTGCCTCTACCTAGGATCGAACTCCCAACCTCCTGCTTGGGAGGCGAGAGCTCCACCTCTAGGCCACAGCAGCGGCTTCATCGAGATCAGGAGGGCCTCCTCTCTCAAATGAAGGGAAGGGGCAGCCTTGACTGGCTTTGCTTGGGGAAAGCGTTTCCCTCCCCCTGCAAGATGACCGTTGGTTGGGTTTGTTTCGGGAAAGGGGTCACCCTGGCTTTGAAGGCATCAAACCCAACCTCAATGTGAGATTCACTTTTGTGGGTAACTACTGTATTTTTCGGGGTGTAAGACACACCTTTTTCTCCCCCCAAAAAGAGGGTGAAAACCTGGGTGCGTCTTATACACGGAATACAGCATTTTTTGCCTCCCAAAACCCCAACCTCTTTGCAAAAATGGCCACGCATAGCCTTTAGGAGGCTTCCAGAGTGCTCCTGGGGGCTGGGGAAGGGCAGAAGTGAGCGAAAAACGGGCCGTTTTTTGCTCGTTTTTGCCTTCTCCCAGCCCCCGGGAGCACTCTACAAGCCTCCTAAAGCAGGGGTCCCCAACCTTAGAAACTTTAAGCCTGGCGAACCTCAACTCCCAGAATCCCCCAGGCAGCTTTGCTGGTTGTGGAATTCTGGGAGTTGAGGTCGCCAGGCTTAAAGTTGGCAAGGTTGGAGACCCCTGTCCTAAAGGCTATTCGTGCCCTTTTTTTGGACAAACAACGGGCCTGTTTTCGCGAAAAACGAGCCGTTTTGGGGAGGTCTACAGAGTGCAAAAACTTCTTAATTTGCCTCTTCAAAATCTTGGTGCGTCTTATACTCCGAAAAATATGGTCTCTTCGAGGATTAGGCAGGCCATCCCAGCTGCTCTTTTGTCTCTGTTGTCCTCCAGGAAGGCAGGTCCCTGTGTCAAACTGCCAGGCTTTATTCGACTCTGATGGTGTCTTAATAATTCAACTCCCTCCGTTCCATTCCAGTGGCCCAGAGAGACGGCCACACCACGTGGCAAGCTGGTGGCAAGGCCAAGGCAGAGCGGGGAGCCCGATGAGAGTTTTCCAAAGAGTCCCCAGAGTCTTCCAGGCAGGTGACAATCTTCCCAAAGGCAGATTTTGCTTCATGCTCCTCACCGCTGTAGAAAACCGTTCGATTAAATAGAGTGGCATTCTTCACCCACCCCCAGATTATTCTGCTTCAGGTTAAACCGAGCCACAGGATAGTTCTGGTGGAAGGAAACCTACCCCTGAAAAGTCCACTGGGATCCTATTTACTCCCTGTTAACAGCTCGTTGGAGAAGGCAAAAGCATGTTAGGTTCTCTAGTGGTTCTATCCAGACGCTCCATTTCAAAACAACACATTTGCAACTGTGCATCTGGCTATTATTTTAAGCCATCGGATAGGAATTCTTCTGAAATGCACGGTCTTCTTCTACCACGCTTTTCTTCGGTGCCTTTTATCATCCTTTCTGCAAACCAAAATAGCGCCGCGTTTTTAAAAAAAGATTTCAATCACCGAAAATTCCTTGCTCTTCGCATCCAGATTCTGCTGCTTGGCGGCAAAAGCTGAACAGGAAAAATATCCACCTTCCGAGGTAATTAAAGAAATTCGTGAAATGAAACTACCAGCAGGGTATCCTTCGACTAAAGCTAATGTCATCTCTTACAAAGAGAAAAAAATATATATATATATAGACTGTCAGGAGACCTTATAACTTCAGAACGTGCATAATTTTCAAGGGGGCGGTAGAACAACGATGGAAGCCATTGAGAGGAACTGGTTTGGATGTGAATTGTCCCACTGGAGAAGATCTGCCTCCACAGATATCCTATCCCGTCACACAGGGAAGCAGACGGCGCGCAAGGCAGGGCTGGGTTCCTGCCAGTTCTAACCTCCTTCTCTAGAAGAGGTTCCACAAATCTCCAGGGCCGTTTAGAACCGGTTCCAGCTCCCTCCCCCTGCCCGTCCACCTGTCATCCAGAGGAAGAGCGAGAAGAGGAATTCTGGGAGTTGAAGTCCACAAGCCTTAAAACTGTCAGGTTTGAACACCCCTGGAGGGTTTTCTCTCTAAAGGGTGAGGGGTGCGAGGGTCTTGTAACTGGACAGCTTTAAGACTTGCATGCTTCAAATGCCAGAGTTTCTGAGCCAACATTTTGGTTGCTAAGCAAGACCGTTGTTAAGGGAGTCTCACCCCATTTTACAAGCTGGCCATGCCCATCCAGCCACATGACTGCCAAGCCACTCCCACCCGGTCACATGGCCAGCAAGCCACTCCCATAAAGCAGGCCACACCTACAGATGAGATTCTAAAAAACTTTGAAACCCACCACTGTTATTGTCCCACTGGGCAAGATCTGCCTCGACAGATAAGCCAACAGAACGCAAAGATATCGTAAGATCCAACACTTCCTCCCACTCATGGCTCTAAGGGGGGACAGAGGTTCAACATTTATGCAGAAATGTTGGCTCGGTCTTGAAAGCACAACCTGGTTGAGCTCCAAACCAGCAGAGTACGAATAAGCAGCAACGGATGCTTTGTAACCCAAGCCAAGTTCTAATCCTGGAATTGGAAGCGTCCAATTGGGCCCCGGATCTCTCTCTCCGCCAATGGGCCTTATCGTAAAAACCCAGCTTTAAGCCCACGCGGCTCTTAGAACTTGGCCTAGCTCAAAAGCGCAAGACGATAAGGAGGAAGCTAATTTGAGTAACCGCAGCGACAAAAAATATTCGGATAACGTGCCCTCCTGGTTCAGATAAGAACCACCCAGCATCATCTTCCATCGCAATCTCCAGAGCATGAAATGAAAACACGATTACATCCGTGAAGTTGGAGAGGGCTGGACCGAGAGGCGTCTGCCCACTTTGCGCATCAAACACAAAGCTTCCTCTCCAGCAATGGGGAGCCCTCCTTCTCTACCACCCGCTACCCAGCTAGGATGGCTGGCGGAAGGCCGCTCGCTCCCCACCTTCGCCCTGTGAATCACAGGCGCAGCCAGGGATGAGGAGGATGTCAAGGCTCTCGGACGTGCAAGCAGGAAGCAAAGAGGCAACGTGGGAAGAATAGCCAAGCACGGAAAAAGGGCAACCGAAAACCCAGCAGGCAGAACCCGTGCCGCTAGCGATTTGCAAGTTTAGCGGGACGGCCACCTGCTGCTCCGTCTCTGCAATTTGGCAGAGGAGGCGATGCCAAGCACATCGGAGACGGCACATTGACGCAAGAATTGCGAGCGTGCGGAAGCAGCCCAGCGAAGGCCTCCAATCAATCTCGGAGTCCTTTTTTCTTCTTCTTTTTTCCTTTCACCTTCACACTTAACGTTTCAAAGTTCTGGAAGCGCTGAGAATGTCAGTTAACAGGCATATTTTTTAAATATATATATATAGCAAAATTATGCATTCCTTCCAAAACAGAACGCCTTTTCCTAACCATCTCGCATTATGCTCCTCTGATAAAAGTCTGGGGGAAGGGAGACCTAATATCCGATTTCAGCAAATGCAGGTCTGGGATCTCTAAAAGTGTTAAGGAACAATTAAAATTCCCTTTATTGCTTACTATAAAATAAGCAGAATGCTTCATCTCCTTGGTTACCCAGACATTAAAATAAGGCAAGTGAAAGACGGGCTGATAATAAGGCTTGAGCCTTAAGATGGGGGGTGGGGTCCAGAGTTAATCCTTTGTAAGATCTGAGGAAGGGGCAAGACAGTGCTGGCTCTTCAGCCCATGGACTGACTAGACCCTAGGCTTTAGATCTCAAGACGGTCACTCTTAAAACTATCCATGCTACAAATATCCTCCCTCTGCATCCAAAGATGGAAAGTCTTCGCCCTAATGAGTTTGCAATCCTTTTAGTCATCATGGTCCACATTTTTGCTGGCCAGGGTTGGGGAGGATGAAGTTGAGAAATGGCCAGAGAAGATGATCCTCAAGCCGTTTGTCTATTTTGTCTCCTTCCCCTCCGAGAGGAGCTAACGAATTCCAGCCTTTTTACTCCGACGATTCCTCGAATGTCAAAGCTGAAATTTGTCTTTCCTGCTCTGACAACTTCAAGTTTGCCTCGGTTCGTGGTTCGGACTTTCCCTTCATCAACGGGGCGCATAAATTGGCCATCTCAACTATCTTTTTGCCTCCGGGCACGTCGATAGCTATCCATCTTTTTGGCTTTCATCCCAGCCACCTCCGAAGCTTCTGTGTGGCGACTTTGCCCTCTGCGGGAGCTCATGGCACATCTCCCCACTTGGGAAGTCCTTGGCTGGTGCTTTCTGGGCATCTAAATGGAAATGGATTGAGCTGAAATGAAGAAAACCTGGGCAGGGAGAGTGGGGAGCACCCAAATAACTTCCAGAGGCTTTAGGCCTCAACAGTCACAGTTCCGTGCCTCAGTTTGGCCGGCATGACTCAACACCGAAGACTCTAGGGGGCGGTGCTCATCTCCGTTTCAAAGCCAAAGAGCCAGCGCTATCCGAAGACGTCTCTGTGGTCATGTGGCCGGCGTGACTCAACGCCGAAGGAGCACGGAACGCTGTTCCCTTCCCACCGAAGGTGGCTTCTATTTTTCTACTTGCATTTTTTTACCTGCTTTAGAACTGCTAGGTGGCCAGAGGCTGGGGCAAGCCACGGGAGCTCACTCCGTTATGCGGCGTTAGGGATTTGAACCGCCAGCCTGCCGACCTTTCTGATTGACAAGCTCAGCGTCTTAGCCACTGAGCCAATGCGTCCCTTAACCCAAATATAACCCAGATATACCCCGCCCCTCATTTCCAAGCAGAGATGCAACCGTTTGCTTCTGCAAGGAAGAGGACTCTGGCCCAGGCGTCCCGATCCCCAGGCAATACATAATTCCAAGAAGAAATGTCTTCCCGTCTCCTGCCTTCTATGACAGGGAAGTTCTCTCCCAAGTGCAAAACATCTGCATAAATTAAACCCACCTCCCTTCTCTTCTCAGAGGGATAGAATGGAAGAATTTAAGCCGGAGAAGAGGAGGGGGAGGAGGACCCGTTTCTGAATTTGGAGCTTTTCTAAGGGAGCCGGAGTGCAAGGCAGAGGGCTAACGGGGGGAAGGATGGGATGCAGAAGGCGCACAAGCTTCCCAGCCCAGCGTGGGGCTATTAAGCCCCTGATTTAGAGAGAAGGAGAACGGCCATGAACCAACCCAGCGGGGCTCTGGAGAGCAGCCCATTCCCTCCTCCCGCCCTCCAAAAGCCTCAGGGTGGTGGTGGGTTTTTTTGCACTGCTGTCCTGGCAAAACACTTCCTGACTGCCCAGCCTTTCTTCCCAATTATGTTTCCTTCCAGGCATCGCTCGATCCACAGACGCCCGGGGTCTGGAGGCCGTCGGCAGACTTCTCGCCCATCAGCCAAAGTTTCTCACAGAGTCAAGAGGGCCTGGCAGGGCAGCCAGAAGTGAAGGAAGGAAGGAAGGAAGGAAGGAAGGAATGAAGGAAGGAAGGAAGGAAGGAAGGAAGGAAGGAAGGAAGGAGTGGTGGGTTTCAATTTTTTTTAGAACCTACTCTGTAGGTGTGGCCTATTTTGTGGGCGTGGCTTGGCAGTCATGTGACAGGGTGGTAGTGGCCACCTTTTAAAATGTGGTGAAACTCATTTAACAACGCTCTTGCTTAGCAACCAAAATTTTGGACTCAATTGTGATGATAAATTCTTTCTTTCTTTCTTTCTTTCTTTCTTTCCTTTCTTTCCTTTCTTCCTTTTCTTTCCTTTCCTTCCCGTTGGGTCACTGGCAGTGCCGGGCCAGATTTACTTCCAGGTACCCCAGTGGAACCCCCTCTCACCGGTTCTCTAAATTTCTCCAACCGGCTCTCGCGAGTAGGTGCGAACCTGCAGAAATCCACCACTGGAAGGAAGGAATAAAGGAAGGAAGGAAGGAAGGAAGGAAGGAAGGAAGGAAGGAAGGAAGGAAGGAAGGAAGGAAGGCAGGCAGCGGGAGGGAGGGAGGCAACCAGCCGGCTGAGGAGGGGAGCCTGTCCAGAGAGAGGCTGGTCAATGTCTTTGGGGAGGGGGAGGGACGCAGTTAACAGATGAACAAGAGTTGGAAGGGACCTTGCAGGTCATCTAGCCCCGGAGCAGTGAGGAAGGGGGGGAGCGTGTGGATGGGGAGCCTCTCCTTGCCAAAGACCCCTCCCCGGGTTCTATTTAAGGTACTTTGCATTCAAGGAGGCTCCTGTGATTCCCCCCCACCCACCCCCCAAAAAGGGGGGGCTAAAGCTGTAACTCTGAACTGGCAGGAACTAAGGCATGATAAGGAGGAAGGGGCTAGAGTGAAAATGTTGAAGGGGTGGGGGACTGTTGAGCAAAGGGACGTTGAGGTCCTGAGCTGGTTCCAAAACTTCTTTCGTTTTTCCCCAGGAGCAGATCGGTCTTATGACGCCCTGGCTCTTGTGGCATTCTCTGGACCGTATGGAAGAGCTTTGGGTGCCCCTCTCTGTTCGGCCTTTCCACTCCCCACCCACCCCAAGCTTTGAAACGTTGGATGGAAAGGGTCTTTCGGGCAGTGCAGAAGGCCTCTCCCACCCCTCTGCCCCGCTCCAGGGAGGGTGGCCTTGCCAGGGAAGGGCAGGAATCGCCAGGGTCCCGCAGGGGAAAACAGCTCCTTACTTTCCCAGGAAAGATGCAGCCCCGATGCCTGGCGAAGCAATTGGCACCATCTGCTCGCCTCTTGCCAAGCTACCCAGTCAGGGCCTTCCGAAAGATGCGCTCGCCGGAGGGGGGGATTTTAAATGGTTGCCTGGGAGCTTTTGAGCACAAGCTCTTCTGTCATTAACGATTTGCTCAGACAGAAAATTCCCTCCAGGCGGAGAGCGGCGAAGGGGGCCGCCCGGCCATTCATCTTCCTGCCTGCCCCTTTGGTGCACGTAGACGCTTAAGCCAATGTACGGCTGGAAGAAAATCCCCACCATGGTTTGCTCTCTCGCAGAAGCCCCTCGCCACCACCTCACCCTTCCTGTTCCAAGGCCGTTGAGACCAGGGTTGAGTTCCTGCCAGTTCTAACTTCCTTCTATAAAAGAGGTTCCCCAAATCTCCAGGGCCGTTTAGAACTGGTTCCAGCTCCCTCCCCCTGCCCGTCCACCCATCATCCAGAGGAAGAGTGAGAGGAGGAATTCTGGGAGTTGAAGTCCACAAGTCTTCAAGCTGTCAAGTTTGAACACCCCTGGAGGGTTTTTTCCCTAAAGGGTGAGGGGTGCAAGGGTCTCGTAACTTGACAGCTTTAAGATTTGCGTGCTTCAAATGCCAGAGTTCCTGAGCCAACATTTTGGTTGCTAAGCAAGAGCGTTGTTAAGGGAGTCTCACCCCATTTTACAAGCTGGCCACACCCACCCAGTCACATGACTGCCAAGCCACTCCCGCCCGGTCATATGGCCGGCAAGCCACTCCCACAAAGCAGGCCACACCTACAGAAGAGGTTCTAAAAAAATTGGAAACCCACCACCAGTATTGTCCCACTGGACAAGATCTGCCTCTACAGATAAGCCAACAGAACGCAAAGATATCGTAAGATCCAACACTTCCTCCCACTCATGACTCTAAGGGGGGACAGAGGTTCAACATTTATGCACAAATGTTGGCTCGGTCTTGAAAGCACAACCTGGTTGAGCTCCGGACCAGCAGAGTACGAGTAAGCAGCAACGGATGCTTTGTGACCCAAGCCAAGTTTTAATCCTGGAATTGGAAGCGTCACATGGCCGGCAAGCCACTCCCACAAAGAAGGCCACGCCTACAGAAGAAGTTCTAAAAAAATTTGAAGCCCACCATTAGTTGAGACCCTCTGGGCTGGCAGCTAGATTGGGCATCGCATGGGGCTGGGCAAGGGGCTGGAGGGCCCCATCTTTCAGATCGCATTTCCCGGGCAGGGGCTGCGAGACACACACACACACACACACACACACACACACACACAGCACCTTGGGAGGTGAGGGGTTCCCACCACTTCCCCCCTCCCCTCTCCTCATTCAGACCCTGAGAGAGAGAGAGAGCTTGTGGCTCTAATTGGTATTCCTCCCAAATCAGGCAACCGAATCATGCAGAGCTCAGAGGGTCGAAGCCGGATCAATGGGATTCCCACAGCTTCGGGCATGAAAAGGCTCCTTCCAAAGGCGTCCCTCCTCTACACACACACACACACACACACACAAAACCAGAGGACAATTGGCTCTTGTGTCTCTGGACAAGCCTTGCATTCATTCAGCTGGTTTGTCAAGATGCAGCCCCGTTTCTCGGCCTTGGCCAATTTAAGAGGCACCGTCACGGGCGCGAAGGGTTGTCGCCGGGGTTGGCCACAGAATGTCTCACTCTCAACGGAAGCACAAAAGTTTGAATAGAAATGATCCGCGTCCTTATTTGAGGCTGCTGGGAGGGGGAGCCGGGAGGCTGCATTGCACAACAGGCTGCTCTTCCCCGTCACGTGCCAAAAACTTTCCTTTTTTCTGTCATCGAGTACAAAATGTTCCGCGGGGGTCTTTGACACTGTTAAAAAAATCTAGGCGTGCTAATAATGGATTTATTTATTTATTTATTTTAAAAAAATATAGCTTGCCGTTTCTCATAGCGCAGTCACCCAAAAGTCGTGTTTGGGAGAATTCTAAAATTCTTGCAAACGATATTTTGGCGTCAGAGGTCTAAAGCAGGGGTCTCCAACCTTTGCAACTTTAAGTCTGCTTTGCTGGCTGGAGAAGTCTGGGAGCTGAAGTCCTTCAGACTTAAAGTTGCAACGGTTGGAGACCCCTGGTCTAAAAGGAAGAGCTGGACGGTCTGGGAACTGTCTGAGGGAATGTGTACACAACACAGGCAGCCATCAGAGTGAAGATGTCAGTCTGGTCTTACCCTGGCATCTCCCCTCCCCTCTTCAGAGCCCATCAACCGCAAATAAGGTGGATTTCCAACCCATCCCTCGAACTCAGGGCTCTCCAGAGGCCTCTTGGGGCCCTGGGGCCCAGACGTGCTGCCTGGGGAATTTCTGCTGTTGAAGTCCACGCGTCTCAAAGTGGTCAGGTTTGCAACATGCCCCTCGAGGGGATTGAAACCTGCATGAAAATGAGCCCTTCCCCTGCGGGGCTTCCTTCCTATCGATCCCCAGAATTCTCAGGGCTAGGAGAACCTGGCTCATGATGATGATTATGATTATTATTCTGTGGTTAATCTTTGGTGAGAATCGCAGCCTTTGGGGCTGGTTGGTAGCTCAACAGCTCGAGTCCTAACCAAGGATCTACGAACTGTTAAGGAAACGTCGGAGGATAGAAGCTGTTCCAAGTAGGGTGGTTTTTTGTATTATTAATATTATTATTATTATCATCATCATCATTATTTTCAAATTAGAAAGTGCAACATTTTACGACTGCTTCGTAAAGCTGGAGGTTGCAAACTGCAATCTGGGCTGAAAGCAGACCTTTGGAAGCGAGATTGGTTCTCTTCAGCCAGCGCAGAAGTGTTCCCCTTGTTCCTCTGCTTAGGAGGAGCCCCCCCACCTCCGGTGGCCCCTTTTCTGACTAATATATGTTATTAGAAGGCATCGGCTTTCATGCAGCGGCTTTGGAATTAAATGGGGAAAGGGGCTACCAGATTCTCAGTGGTGGGTTTCCTTTTTTTTTTTTTTTTACTAATGGTTTGCTCATTCGTGCGTGCCCACTTGCATGCAACACTTCTGCGCATACGCAGAAGCATCCGGGCGGGTAGGAGGAGCCTCCCGCCATTGCCAGTACTGGTTCGCCCGATCTAAGCCGAACCGGTAGAAACCCACCTCTGCAGATTCTCCTGGACATTTCGTACCGTAGCTGGAGCCCTCTCTTTCCCCCCTCCGTCCTCCTTCTACGGATTCCTGTTGCAGACCCACAAAATAAGGCCTGGCTGGGCCACCATCTCCAAGTCGGAGCCGTTTTCGTAGGAAGGAGTCAGGAATTCTCTACGCCAGCAGAAGCTGAATCCGTGTTGCCAAACACCCACCAGCTTCTCATTAGCACCAAATTATGACAGAGGATTCAATAGCCCAGCAAGTGCTGGCAGTTCCTAATTAGAAGCAATTATGGAGTACAATAGGAAAGAGCAGAGAGACGATCAAAGGTACGGCAAGCACCAGAAAGCGTAGAAGATACTAAAGCAATAGGACATCTCACCAACTTCTGGGGAATAACAAGGCCATTTTGGGCCGCCAGTCTTCGTTGAACGAATGATTGAAGACAGGTAGGGAGAGAAAACAGGTAGAGCCAACGGGGACATTTCTCAAGGACCAGAGAAAAGAAGAGAAGAACAAGAATCGAGAGTCGATTCACGTAACAATGGAGATCCACCAGGCTCTCTGATAAAGCTCTGCAGTTAGGAATCCCCTAAGTATCTCTCAGCCGTCCATCAACGCCGTGCATGGGAGAATACCAACACCACCACATCAAAGAAACTGACTCCCTTTCCTGTTCTGACCCCCCATTTCTGAGACTAATTACAAGACTGACTGCTTGACTGAATGACTCTTGGCTGCTTGCCCAAACTGACTTTGAACAGACCCGAAGCTTCTTAACTAACCTGCAACTCGACATGAAGAAACTCAAACCTAGAAATCCCACGTTGTTCTCTGCAAGGACTTTCTTAGCAAAGGCTTCCTTTTAAACCCTCTTGGGAGGGGCCAGTCATTAGGCAGCTGGGACTAATTTACCTCCTCCGAGTTCGCCTCTGATGCAACTGAAGCCTCCTTTTTTCAGCCCTCCTCAATCGAGCATCAGAGACAAACTGGCCTTGATCCTCCCCACTACTCCAAGACCCAGGTGCCTCCTGATGACTAGCCGGGCTCTCTGCTCTCTCAAAGTCGCCCTCCTCCTCCAGAGCAGACTCATAGGACTCCTCACTAGAGGTCCATCAGCAGCTCATCCAGAGCCGGCTGGGCCACAACGCTTTCCTATCAGAGAGGCCAACTGTTCGGGAATGGACCAATTTGGGATCCATTCCTTTTTGTCTTTCCTTTCTCCACTGCTGGATTGCAACCATCAAGCCACAAAACTGAAAAGGGAGAACCAGCTCTGGTGGACCTATGATAACATTCTGCTCTTGAAATGCAGGTTCACAATAACTGGAAAATCTCCTTTGTCTTCTTTTGTCCTATTCCAACCACAGCGAGAAGAATTTAGCAGCTTAGTGCTCCATCCTAGCAGAGCCATTTTTGCAAAAAAAGAAAAATCTAGCTATGAAGCACGTAGCTTTGAGAGACGGGTTTATTCCTTACTGCCCCAGGGGGATTTTTACCTCTTTAGATAGTCCTGTAAACCAGGGGTCTCCAACCTTTGCAACTTTAAGTCTGAAGGACTTCAGCTCCCAGAGTTCTCCAGCCAGCTTTGCTGGCTGGAGAAGTCTGGGAGCTGAAGTCCTTCAGACTTAAAGTTGCAAAGGTTGGGGACCCCTGCTCTAAACTGTTTTCATTATGATTTTCTTTTTTTAAGCAGTTTTTCTATTGTTTTCCCCCTCTATAACATCTTACAATCATCACATTCACACTGTTATGTCATCCTACCTGTCTATATCAATCTTATATCGCTTCTATATTGATATACACTCATCTAAAGTTCTATACATTTCTCTATTGTTTCTCGGCTGAATTAACTTTATTCCTGTTACGCAACCATTTATCCCAATTTTCATAGTATTCAGACTCTTCTTTGTCTTCTGATCTTAATGTTAACTTGTCCATTTCTGCGCAATCTAGAATTTCCTGAATCACTCGTTCATCTGGGGGAATTATTACCTTTACGGTTTTCATATCGGAGCATTTGAAGCCTTTCTTGATTTATTTTGATGGGCTGTTCAGCGACTTAATGGCCCTGGCCAGGAGAAAGATAAGACTGAAATAAAAATGTAACAGCAGATAAGTTACATAAGGAAATGGCCCCTTGGATCTGGCTCATACTTAAAACTACAATCTCTATTCCCTTCAGAAGACGGCACAAAAAAGGAGCATCAAAACCCCTCAGATAATTTTAAATATTCAAGAATCAATCCCAGAACACTGGGTTTAAAACCAAACTCTGCCAGCAGTAACTTTGAAGCTCAACACGGCCCCCTTGGGACTGGGGGGGGGGGATATATTTCATTTGCCACCCTGCCAAGCGGCCTTCCTTCCAATCTATTGATTGATCCCTTCTCTGGCTTTCAACCGGGGCTGTTGATCAAGAACAATCCTGCCAAGCAAATCACATCGTCTGGAAGGAATCCTTGAAATGTCGATCAGAGTTTGGTCAATGCCCTCCAAGTAAATTTGATCCCCAACCCACTGAGCCAGGGGTCGGCAACCTTCAACTCTCAAAGAGCCACAAAGGTCCTAACCAAAAGCCCCCCGTTCAATTCTGGAGCTGACCGGAAGTCCGGTTCCCCCACCATAGAGTCTCCTCCTAGTATGGCGTCCTTTTTCCTCCACCTCTCCTAAATGAAAACTCCATCAATTGTGGAGCCGACCAGAAAACCTACCCCTTGCCATGGAGTCTCCTCCTGGCATGCCGTGTTTTTTCCCCTCTAACCAGAAGCTCCTCTCAAAACTGTGGCACCATCCAGCAACAAAGAGCTGCAGCAGAGGGATGAAAAAGTCACATGCGACTCCAGAGCCGAGGGTTACCACCCGGTCCCAGTTGCAAAACACAAAGATAGAAGGGCATGTGCAGAAGTTGGCATGATTTTAAAGGTTTGGGGCGATTTTGGTGACCCTGGAAGCCCTGGTCTCTATTTACCTGTTTCCTCTTCGGGTGTTCTCTCTTTCGGGTGTCCTTCAAACAACCTGTTTGAAGGACACCCGAAAGAGAGAACACCTGAAGAGGAACAACCTGTTCCTCTTGAGTTCAGCTAAGGTAAAAAGGATGTATATACCCATCTTTTCTCTTGGGGCTTCAATGCCCACCGTCTTCAACCACCCACTCCACCAATTCCCAATCAATAAGATGAAGGTTCAAGAGAGGAAGGCCCATACCAGAGCTAGGTTGCTCCCGTTTGGGCACGGATCAGGCGAACCGATAGTAGCAGCAGCAGGAGGCTCCGCCCAGCCGCCCAGGCACTCCTGGGCTTGCGTAGAAGCATTGCTCGCAAACACACCCAAAGCGATAGTAAAAAAAATTGGCAACCCTCCACTGGCCCATACAAAACTCAGGGGAACATTTGCATGCAAATGAAAGATGGTTTAGGGGCCACTGTGCTACTGGCTGGGCTTAACCATCATGCCACGCCACCATCTTTGGATTCCAACTTAGGTTTACGCGACAGACTGACCTCCAACAAATAGATTCACACAACATCTTGATTCGGTATTGATCCACTACTGTACCTCTGTACAGGAGAAGAAAGTGGGGTCAGAGACACATTTTGCCCACCGACGGGGAATCTGAGTGTGCAGGGGGTCATTGAGCCAAAAGGCCTTTGTTGATTTATTCCGATTTTCCAAGATGTCTTTGGCCAGCCATAAAGTCTTCCGGAGGGGGCTTGGCTGGGGCGGGCTCCCCCTTCATTGGAAAGGAGAAGGAGGGAGGGAGGGAGGGAGGGAGGGGGGGGCGCTATGCATCAGGTTGATTATTCAGAGCCTCCCGTAAGAAATAGATCTGTATCTGTAAGGTCTGGATTTCCCAGCATTCAGCGGGTCGCAGCCCAAGATTTATTTCACAGTTGATGTCACGGCGCATGGCTGGAATACTGAGCAGCCCGAAGCTCCTGAGGAACAGCCCAGGCAGGGAGATGGATCACTCCAGTGGCAGCCCTGAAAACACAGCCCGTTCCACTCCAGGACGCCAGGAGTTCAAGCGGAGAAGACTTGGCGCCACGCTGAAGGCAGCCCACGGTGCTGTGCCAGCGGCTGTGCCAGCAAACCCAAAACCTGGTCGCTGCCAAGGTGGCGCAGGGGAGAACGCAACCCACCAGGATGTGCCAGCGATACAGAGCAGCTGATGTTTACCCCCCCACCCCGTCCCCCAAACCAAATCCAAGGGGTTGGACCGACCTTCTGCCTAGGAAGGGTGGCCTACGGGATTGCAGATGGGGAGATCTGGGATCGACAAACTCAGGCCAGTTTTCTGCTCCAAGAAAGATCGCCCGAATCAGGTGCTCTCCCAAGCCTTTCCCTTGGAAGCTGGGGAAGCCGGGAGGATGGAGAAAGAGGTGACGCATTCACACACACACACACCTTAATCCCTCCAGGTGCTTCACAAAAATGTCCTTCAGAGGAATGATCAGAGCCACCTTCTCTGCTTCTTCTTCTCTGGATGAAAGCAATGCTGGGGGGTGCTTTCTAGATGGCCAGGATTTGGGACTTTGGCCTTCTCAATCCAGCTCAGCAGAAGGACGAGAGGAAGAGGTTCCTGCTGCTGAATCCAGCAGCGAGCAGATATTTCCGTGCCAAGGGCCGCTTTTCTGGACCGAGAAGCCAAGGCAAACCACCCCTCAGCTTCCCAGGGGCTTCCATCCTTCGTGGAGTTTTCTTTCTCCCCTCCCCCCCAACCACCAAGGGGGCTTCTGGCAATGAAGTCCCACCTGGGGAAGATACAGGGGCTCAGCAAAAACGCCAGCAGGGTCTCCGTTCTGCGAAGAGGAAGCCGAGAGGAAGCTGGGACACGCTCCGCGGGCCAAAGCGTGCTAAATGCCCGATTCAGACAGCATGAAGGTTTAGAAAAGGCTTTGGATAAATAAGCCAGCCATTCACTCGCGGCTGAATGCAGTAAACCGGTTATCCAGACAATTTGTCTAAGACTGGCTGCCGGCAGAACGGGGAGAAACCTGGGCTATGATTTCTTTCTTTCTTTCTTTCTTTCTTTCTTTCTTTCTTTCTTTCTTTCTTTCTTTCTTTCTTTCTCTTTCTTTCTTTCTCTATTTTTCTTTTTAAAGGGCTTACAAAGGGGGAACAATCCCAGCTTATCCAGGCTGCTTGAAGCAGCATATTTCTAAAAGGCGAAAGATTTATACCATCTGAAGAGAAACCAGAGAAACAGCACCTAATCATATCCAAAATCTTTAACTGCGCAGAATCGGATAAGTTAACTCATATTTTAAAAGATAAGCCAAATTCAACCTATGCCCAAAGCTGGAATAGATGGTATGCATGGTATAGCAGGAGAATAATAGATACCAAGGAAACTAAATAGATAGAATAAGTGTGAAAGAAATGTGAGGAATAGTAACAGTGAACTTGAGGGAAATATATAGATATATATATGTAGATATCTAAGTATAACTGTAAATTATAACTGTGAAGTTAGACTGGGAACAACTCAATTCTTAAATCAGGGGAGTAACCAAATTCCGGGTATGTCATTCTCCCTTCCCTTCCTCTTGTATATTCATCCAGTTACCCTTACCCTATACCTGTTGAGTGTTTAATTTTATACTAATAAAGAATTATTATTATTTTTTAAAGAAAGAAACAGCATATTTCTTTTGGCCAATAAGCAGAGGTTCCTCTTTTTTTTCCCTCCCCCCCCCCCCAAAAAAATGCCCTGGGAATGTTATCCATTTCTGCAGCCGTCTTTCTGACCCGCTACTCGTACGCAGGATTAGCCAAAGGTGGGATTCGACCGGACGTTCTCCAGCTGGACAGACGAGGGAGGGTGGGGGTGAGCTCTGAAGAGTCCCACATGAACTCTGACTGACAAACCAATGCCGAGATCCTTTTTAGATCAGAACCTCCCTGTGGGGGGGGGGCGGTGAAGAAGGGGCAGCATCTCATCAGACCCAGGGGGAAGCAACAGGTCCCTCGTAGGTCGGAGACTTGCCCCCCCCTCGCATCAGCAGGGCAGCATGGCTGCATAAGAAGCTGGCTTCAGGCCAAAGCAACTGAACACCAGCGTGCAGGAGACGAGATGAAAGGAAGAAGGGAGGGTGAGAATGGAAGGTTAAATCACTAGCCCAAAAAGAGCCACATTTGCTTTAAAAAATTTGGACAGAAAGGAGAAACCCAGAGAAGTGACAAACCCATTCAAACACCAACTTTAAATTTGGACTTGGGTTGGAAAAGATGGTGTTTTTAAAAGAGACTAGGAGGCTGAAACGGAAACCAAAACAAAAGGAGATTTGCTTCTTTCAAGTTTCTTCTAACATATCTTAAGCAACTCCAATTAATGAGAGGTGGAATGTAACAAGGGGGAAAAAATCAAGAGGAAAAAAAGCACTATTTTCTCACAGGATCAGCTGAAGATTTTCTCTAAAAGAGACAGGCTCGTCTTCCGGGGGGGGGGCTGAGATCTGCCAAGTTCCCAGCCCGTGTGCAGTAGAACCCCAAAGCCAAAGGGAGGGGACAAAGATGCCCACTCCCTCCTCCCAGAGGCCTGGCAGCTCTCCTAGCCAGATGAGGTCTGTGACTGTAAATCCTCCCTGGAAAGCCTTTGCTGGATGCGAATGACCAGAATTCACAGTCAATTAATTAATTTTGTCGGGACCAGGAGTTGGCTTCATGCTCTCGGGAAGCCTCGGTCAGAACACACCTGCATCTGGCTACGTCCCCAAACGGTCTGGTTGGCTGAGGAACTCTGGGAGTTGAAGTCCACAAGTCTTAAAGTTGCCAAGGTTGGAGACCCCTGAATTAGACAACGGCCCCTCCCAGGATATGCCAAGAGGAGCCCCTTTGCGAATGGAGTCTCATCCCAGGTAGGGAAGGGGGAGAAGGCTTGCAAAAGCCCCATGGCCAGCCGCTCTAATGAGCTCCAGAGCTTCAAGCACCAAGGACCTCTCCATGCCTGACCAGAGGCGCCTTCATCTGCTCCTAATAAGCCCGTTTCTTCTTCAGTGTCACCCCCGCCCAACAAAGCTGACCCATTTCTCCCGTCGGCTGTCAGGCTGTCCGGCTGCTTCGCATGACCTTTTTGTCCACGGTACAAAAACCGAAGGACTTTTGTGTTTCTCTTTCGGACGCCGCTTCATCTGGAAAGGTCACCCTGGTGCGGACATCATCTCCTGCCCTTCACCGAGACTTCCGCCCCAGTCCGGGTTGCGTCGGAGGCTGCTCGATTGGCCCGTCCTCTCGGTTCACCCCGGGGATCTTCGCTGCCCAGAGAGGGATCCGTTTTTTTTCTTCCAGGGTGCTGGCTAGCGTGAAGCTGCTGGTTTTGAGAATGCACAACAGAAGGGGAACAAAAACAAAACAGGCTTGTCACTCACCGGCCATGAATATGCATAGAAGCCATATTGCTTTTGCCTGGCTGTAAATACCAATCAGGGCAGGCAGGAGCAGAACCAGAAGCAGCTCAACACCAAGTGACCTACGCCAGCTTAAAAGGACACGGGATCTACACACACACACACACACACACACACACACACACACATACACACACACAGCTTCTGTAGGTGGAGGTGAAGGAGGAGCATCATCAGGAAGGGCGGGGCATCATGTATGGCAGGGATGACTAACCTTTTCAGCACCGGGTGTCCAAACCAGAAGGCGTGCATGCGTGTGCATGCGTGTGCATGCGTGTGCTGGAAACCTGAAGACCAGCTGCCTGGTGCACACCTGCCTGTTTTGGGGCCATTTGGGGGGCCGTTTTCAGGCCGTTTTCAGTCCATTTGGGGGGCATTTTCAGGCTGTTTTCAGGCTGTTTTCAGGCTGTTTTCAGGCCGTTTTCAGTCCATTTGGGGGGCATTTTCAGGCTGTTTTCAAGCTGTTTTCAGGCCGTTTTCAGTCCATTTGGGGGGCATTTTCAGGCTGTTTTCAGGCCGTTTTCAGGCCGTTTTCAGTCCATTTGGGGGGCATTTTCAGGCCGTTTTCAGGCTGTTTTCAGGCCGTTTTTAGTCCATTTGGGGGTCATTTTCAGGCCATTTTCAGGTTGTTTTCAGCCCGTTATCAGTCCATTTGGAGGGCATTTTCAGGCTGTTTTCAGGCCTTTGGGGGGCCCGTTTTCAGGCCTGAAAAACAGCTTGAAAACGGTTTGAAAAGCAGCCCCCCAAAAGGCCTGTTTTTTAAACCAGGAGAGCAGCTGGCGATCTCACGCGTGCCTACGGAGTGGGCTTTGTGTGTCACCTGTGCCACGCGTGCCACAGGTCCGCCATCCCGGGTGTATGGGATCAATAAGTCCGAATTGCTCATTTGATCGGAATGGGAAGCGTTTTCCCCCAGGGGAAGCCTCCAAAATAAGATCCTATGCAAAAGATGTAAAAACGGAGAAGCAGGAAAGCTCAAGGACACTCAAGGTCAGGAGCAAGCCCACCCCTACCCACCCACCCCGCAAGGGAGGCTTTTGCAATATCCCGCTGCCCCTGTTTAATTCTCACCTGACAGATGGCAGCTGGAACGGGCAGGGGGAAACGGCCCTTTCCTTACCTGGGTTCCCTCTCTCAAGGAAAAGGCAGCCATGCCCACAACACGGTAGAATGAATGAGACGGATGCAAATGCAAACTCAAGTGCTAATTCAGTTCCTGTCTCAGGGTCTCTTCTCGGCTAACCCCCACAAGAGGAGAAAATCAGCTTTCTAAAAATAAACAAGCATTAGCAGCTCGGGCCCACGAGAAGCGTTGAAGGGGCTGCGATCTAAAGCGATCCACCCCCGAAGGGAGACCAGCCGTCCTTCTTCCCTTCCGCCTTAGATGGCGCATTGTCCCCATTGCTGGACCTGTGGCTTATTGGAAGGAAAATGCAGCTGGTGCCTTCAAAATATAACTATATATATATATATATATATTCTTTCGGCAATGATGCAACGCTGCAGTCTCAGCCTTTTTCCTTGAAAATGGATTTGATCTCATGAGGTTCCACCAAGTCAGCATCCACTCTTGGTGACCCGATCTTGGAGAAGGTCTACAATTCTAGGCCTCCTCCAGGATGACCAGACTTCAGGTCTTCCAACGCTGCACTCAGGGTCACAGTAACTGAGTCTGTCCACCTTCTGCTGGTCACCTTCTTCTCTTTTCTTCCTCTTTGCCCAACAAATACGGACTTCTCCGATTGTTTGCCTCGACTGATGATGTCAGACTGATGTTGACCCTTTGTATTGACTCTTAGTGACCACTTAGATGGATCCTCCAGGATCATCTCGACCCAACCTCGCCCTTCAAGGTCTTCCATCAATGCATCTATTGTGGCTACAAGCAAGTCAACCCATCTTGCTCCTAGTCGCCTCATCTCCTCCTTCTCCCCCTCTCCCTTTTCCCCCCTTGAAGATTTATTCCACCAAAATCAATCCTTCGCGAGAACCTAATTCTAACGGAAGGGACTTACCCAACGTGCTCATTTGATTTGCTTGTTTATGGCTAGATGCGTTGCTGCTATGGTTGGTAACCCAGGATTTATGGTTTGGCGTGTCGCATCAAAGCCAGAGGATCGTGACTTATCCAACCAACCCTAGCTGTGCTCGGCAAACCACACGGTCTCGGAGAGCAAGGAGCCCGTTGGTACCACCAACACCATGTTCACTTAAGAATTCATGGCGGTGGACGGTGGTGGACACCACTGCAAGGCTGGAGATGGCAAAATGTTGAAACCTAGCCAAGACTCTTTTCTGCAGAGGCAGAAACCAAGGTCCAGCCTTCCAGGCACGGGAGGGAGGGAGGGAGGGAGGGAGGGAGGGAGGGAGGGAGGGAGGGAGGGGCAGGGCCTTGGCCAAGCCTGTCATGGCTCAGTGCCAGACTCCGTATCCCAGCGAGCGATCAAGCAGCACAACCATCCCTAGGGTTGCGCACCAAGAAACTCAGCCCAGCCCCCGAGCCTCAGACGGGGGAAGCCAGATGCTTCCCTGTTTTCGCAAAGACCAACAGAAGGCCGGCTGCTGCAGCTCATTCTCAGCCAGCACGGTCTGGTGCAGTCGGGGTGGGGGGAGGAGAGGGAGCCGCACAAGGCCTGCGCCAGGCGCCTGATCGGAGCCAGCCGGGCTGCATTCTGACACTCCGGGTTCAACATCCAGGACAGGCAGCCGTTCTCCCAGCAGAGGCTTTGGTGAGCATTGCAGTGCTGATGGGCTTCTGGAGCTGAAGACGCCCTGGGACACCCCACCCCCAAGAAGAAAGCCTTAACAGGGTGGATTTCCCTGCTTGGTTTTGGTTTCTAGCATCTATCTAACTTTTTCCTCGCCAGCCCACCCCGTGGGTTGTCCAGGCCAGGGGTGGGTTGCTGCCAGTTCTAACTTCCTTCTCTACAAGAGGTTCCACCAATCTCCAAGGCCATTTAGAACCGGTTCCAGCTCCCTCCGTCCGCCCGTCCGCCCATCATCCAGAGGAAGAGCGAGAGGAGGAATTCTGGGAATTGAAGTCCACAAGTTTTAAAGCTCTCAAGTTTGAACACCCCTGGGGGGGAGGGGTTTCTAAAGGGTGAGGGGTGTTACAAGGGTCTTGGAACTGGACAGCTTTAAGACTTGCGTGCTTCAAATGCCAGAGTTCCTGAGCCAACATTTCGATAGCTAAGCAAGAGCGTTGTTAAGTGAGTGTCACCCCATTATACAAGTTGGCCATGCCCACCCAGTCACATGACTGCCAAGCCACTCCCACCCAGTCACATGGCCGACAAGCCACTTCCACAAAGCAAGCCACACCTACAGAAGAGGTTCTAAAAAAATTGGAAACCCACCCCTGGTTCAGGCCTATGGCTGGGATGCTCACAGCAGCTGGGCGTGAGGAATGCCCACCTTGGGGCAGAGGCCAACACCAGCCGACACATCGCAGAGAAGGAGAAGTGGAAGCGTTAACCGCAATTTGTGCCCCTGCTCAGAGGCGCCTTGAGAATTTCTACGGGAGCCCTGTGTATAGAATCCCACAGGGCTCTATTGTCTGGCGCCCTGAATTGAAAGGCAACATTTCCTTAGGAAAGAAGTTAAAGCCCTCCCTTGTTATAAAACAGCCTGTTCTTTTTTTTTTTCAACTCTGGCCTTGCTTTTAAAGAAACCCCTCAATGGCATCTTTGTACCAGACCGCGAGTATCTCCTTCCCAAAATGTAAACTTCCTAAGTGCCCGTCCCACACAAAGGCTCGGATGATTCTCAGCCTCTTCCCCATTTTTTGTAGCATTAAATGCAGTTTGCAGGGTATCCAAATCCCAAAAAGTAAACTTCCGAAGTGCCCGTCCCACACAAAGGCTCGGATGATTCTCAGCCGCTTCCCCATTTTTTGTAGCATTAAATGCAGTTTGCAGGGTGTTCAACCCCTTCCTGCCAAGGACGCATAGCCTTCAATCCAGACGCAGTTACTCTCGTGTGAATGTGGGTCAAATTCCAATGTTTCGTTTTGAAACGGGAACATAAAAAAAAAAACCTGCAGATTTCATTGTCTTCTCGGAGGCCTTCTACACAATCCAGCACCAGCGTAAAGCCATGGAAACGGCAGGGGTGGCAGCTGGCATCTCGTGTGTGCCACCTGGGCAGGTTCGATGCTTCCAAAGTACCTTTAAAAAAAAATCTGACAGTAGATGGAGCAACCTAACTATTCAGGTGACAGAAAAGCTGCACCACCACCAGTTCCTTAAACAAAGCCCAGATGTTTTCTGCTCTTATTCCCGGAGAGAGGGGGAAAAAACTTTAAACATTTCCATGCAGAGCCTGGATTACCACAAAGTCTTCCTCTGGAAATTCCACGTTTCCAAAATCATCCTGTTTATCTGGGCCACGAAATGTGAACCAAGCCAGCTGTTTTTCAACTTCTTCCCCCGTCTGGAATCGATGCGGTCCCGATGTTATACCTGGAAGTCAGTTGTATTGACTTTAATGAGACTTATTGCTAAACAGAAAAAACCCCTTTGGCCCAAGATCGCATTCTGGCTTCCACTGGGTTCTTCAGAGAAGTTCATCCAGCTGTTTTCCCCTTCCAGGACTGAGGGATCATCCAATCTAGCCCTTCACACCAGAGGCAAACCATATCTTTGAAGGAAGCAGCTGCATTCAAGACGGCTCTGGAGAAACGGCATGTCCCCCACTTAGCCAAAAAATGTCCAGCCCTTTTTTGGTTCCCCCAATCTATGGGGGAGGATTAAAGGTATACAACATGATGAATTAGTTTTTGGCTCAACGGATCTCTTTTGCATCTTTTGCTAACAACCCTCCCCACTTCACAGGAGGGTCTGTGGGGCCACCCAGGACAGGACCCTGCCGCAGATCAAGGAGGCCCCGAGGTTCTCCTTCCCTTCCAAAGCAGGAACCTTCATCGTTCCACTTTCGGCATTTCCCGGGATCTGGTGGGACGGCACAGAGGCAAGCCAAGAACTTTTCCCCTGGGCTCCAGTTGGATCATCCGCAGGAGAGCCTAAGTGGAGGCAGCTTCTGCAGAATTTTCCGCAAACACTTTTGGTGCAAACAAAACATAAATCACTTGAGGAAAGTGCCAAGAGGCACCGTGGATATCCAATAACACCGCAATACGTTAACCGTTAAACCATCAATTCAAAGGGCATCAGAACTTGAACTTCAAATACACCAAGAGTAATTAAACTCAAATTCACACGACATTCGTACTAAAAACCTCCGGAGCCTGGGGAGGGTGAAAAATGGGCCCAACTGGCCAACCAGAAGTTTGGAAAATAACTTCTGGTAGGCCTGTTTTTCCCTGAAGCCTGGGGAGGGGAAAACGGCCTCCTCTGGCCCTCCGGAAGGCCGAAAATCAGCTGGTCGTCATGCATGTGTGCTGACGGCTCATGTATCAGCAGATATGGCTCCATGTGCCACCTGTGACAAGTGTGCCATAGGTTTGCCATCAGGGTTCTAGACCAGGGGTGGGCAAACTTTGCAACTTTAAGTCTGAAGGACTTCAGCTCCCAGACTTCTCCAGCCAGCAAAGCTGTCAGTGTCAGCGACTGGGCCAGGGGTCCCTAACCTTTGCAACTTTAAGTCTGAAGGACTTCAGCTCCCAGACTTCTCCAGCCAGCAAAGCTGCCAGTGTCAGGACCTGGGCCAGGGGTCCCTAACCTTTGCAACTTTAAGTCTGAAGGACTTCAGCTCCCAGACTTCTCCAGCCAGCAGAGCTGTCAGTGTCAGGGCCTGGGCCAGGGGTCCCTAACCTTTGCAACTTTAAGTCTGAAGTCTGGGAGCTGAAGTCCTTCAGACTTAAAGTTGCAAAGTTTGCCCACCCCTGGTCTAGACAGAAAGGGAAGCAAGCCAAGAAAACATCCTGAGTGTTGCTTGCTTTCTTGCAGATGTTTTATGGACCAAACTAGATAACGTCATCAGTGCTCGCCTTGTGGAAGAAAGTTTCCTCTTATTTTCTTAACCAAGGCTCCTTCCCTCCAGAAAGACGTCCTGCAGACGGTTGGCTCCTTCTGGAGCAAATCAAAAGCATTCCTGGGTTTCTGGCCCTCCGCCCGCCCCTCTGATCAACTACTACTCTCCGTCTCTTGCTTGAGCTGCCCCCCGGGTCCTTCTAACTGGGCTGCGCTCGATCCGGGATCCTTTCTCCCGTGAACGGATTTCACCTGAGCGTGTTTGCAGAGGGAGGTAGAGATTTCGCCGGGCTCCCGCTGTGGAATTAATGCCAAATGTCATTACTTGCACTGCAATGCAGGAAATGAGAATGTCCCTTAGCATCAGAGAGCAAATCAGATCAAGGGACAAGCTGCCACGGAATGCACTTTTAGACCTGGCCTTTTATTGGCTTAATTGGATAAATAGCTTCTCTGAAGGACTCTCTTAAGCGCTGGGCAAGCAGCGGAAGAGCTGCAGCCTTGACAGCAACGGGAGGGACTTTGCTGGGCTCCCCAACAATCCCACCCAAAGCCCCGTCAACCTTCTAAGAGGAAACTTCCGCGGAAGGAACGTTTTCCATGAAGGATTGGTGCCCAGAAGATAACATGGGTGTTTGATTAAGTGATATATTTTATATTAGTACTGTATTTGTGAATGACAATTGAGAACAATGTTATAAAAACAGGAATCTACGGAGAACTTCTTTTTTTCTACTTGTTGAATAAGTACAGGAAAAGATTAGTTTTTGATAAATACTACTTGTTACCATACAGATAATTAATTATCCAAGAGAATAAGTGGTATGAAAGGAAGAGAAAATAGTCTTAATTCCATACATATATTATTATTATTATTATTATTATTATTATTATTATTATTATTATTATTATTATTATTATTATTCACATTTGTAACCTGCACCCATCTCACCACAAAGGGACTTGGGGCAGCGAACAGAGATTTAAAATAAATATACATAAATACAAAATATTACTAAATAATAACTAAATTAAATCAAGACCCTGCTTAAAATAAATCTAAAAACCCATAAATTAAACTTCAATTTAGTGGGTGCGGAGTAGATCATGCTAGGCCGGCCAAATGAAAATAGTAAGTTTTTAAGTGCCGGCGGAACAAGCGGAGGTCCGAGATGGTACGGAGATCGGGAGGTAGGCCATTCCAGAGGGTTGGGCCCACCACAGAGAAGGCCCTTCCCCTGGGAGCCGCCAACCGGCATTGCCCGGTCGACGGCACCTGGAGAAGACCCTCTCCCTGGGAGCGAGTCGGTCGTAGGGATGTATATATCTAAACTTATTATATATCTAAACTTAATAACGATGCTACATTGGGTTACACTGGATGGAAAACTAATAATTACATTTGTAATTGTATAGACCGATGCACAAAAATGTATGACCGAACGACATGTTACACAAAGTTTAAAATGATTGTTTTTTACTTGTTTTTTATGTTGAAAATAAAAATTTATACAACGGGGGAAAAAAAGATAGGATGCTCAGGTTTCCCCCAGAATTAAAATGAACGGCTCCTGGGGAGGGGTTTTTCAACACACACACCCCAGGCAAACAAGTGAGAGAAATTAACAACGTATTGCAAGCCAACAACATTTTGACTGAAGGACCAAAGATCTCCTCAAATGCCATCCCCATCCGAGTTGCGTTCCTTTGCTTAGATAATCCTCAAATGTTCTTCTAAGTCTAGAAATCAAGTCAGAGGAGCTTCAACCGTTTTTATCAATCCCGCTCACAACAGATGGCTTATCGTTATGAAATCATACTCTCAAAAATTCTTCGCCAAGACACGTGAAGCAATCAGTACAAGATTCCTATAAAGGAACTAATTTGCCAGGTTGTTACAGATCATAATATTCTTGCCGGAGTCTCACATAATCTTATTGATTTTTTTCTTCTCTCTGGATCAGCAAGAGAAAATCCTTGAAAAAACAATTAATGGTTATTTATCAAGATGTCCACTAGTGAAGTAAAGAGGCCATTATGAAAGGAAGAAAAAGAGAGAGAGAGAGAGAGAGAGAAAGAGAATGAGAACGAAAGAAAGAGAAAGAGAAAGAAAAAGAGAATGAAAGAAAGAGAAAGAAAGAAAGAAAGAGGAAGGAAGGAAGGAAGGAAGGAAGGAAGGAAGGAAGGAAGCAAAGAAGCAACAAAGCAGGAAGGCAGGAAGGCAGGGAGAGAGGGAGGAAGGAAGGAAGGAAGGAAGGAAGGAAGGAAGGAAGGAAGGAAGGAAGGAAGGAAGCAATGAAGCAATGAAGAAGGAAGGCAAGGAGAAAGGGAGGGAGGAAGGAAGGAAGGAAGGAAGCAATGAAGCAATGAAGAAGAAAGGCAGGGAGAGAAGGAGGAAGGAAGGAAGGAAGGAAAGAAGGAAGGAAGCAATGAAGCAATGAAGAAGGAAGGCAGGGAGGGAGGGAGGGAGGGAGGGAGGAAGGAAGGAAGGAAGGAAGCAAGCAAGCAAGCAAGCAAGCAAGCAATGAAGAAGGAAGGCAGGGAGAGAGGGAGGAAGGAAGGAAGGAAGGAAGGAAGGAAGGAAGGAAGAAGGAAGGCAGGGAGAGAGGGAGGAAGGAAGGAAGGAAGGAAGGATGGAAGGATGGAAGGATGGATGGAAGGAAGGAAGGAAGAGGTGTACTAGATTACAGAGCATTGTGCCTTGGTTAAATAAACGCTAGGATGACAATATCTTGATTGCAAGAGAAAGAAACTTGAGCAATGACCAGGATAATAACAGAGGTGGCTCAATGTTCAAAGAAAATTATATAACCTCAAAAGGCAGCCAATCCATCGGTAGTTTGCATATTTAGTTTTCTTTGCATGACCAACCAGTTTGGGCACTTGGTCCTGGCAATGAGCACATCATCTCTAGAAATGGCCTAGAAGCACCACATCAGCAAAGCTGCCTGCAACACCCCGACCTTCTCCAAGCCCTTCCAGGAAAGCCCTTCCAGGAAAACCTGCTACCCGACTCTTCACTTGACATGGATTTGGCCCTATTCCGAGAGAAGGTCCTTCTTAACCGAGGTTCAGCCCTGGAAACCTGACAGAGCTGTGTCCCCCCCACCCCCACCCCCAGGAGCTCTGCTCCAAGAAGGCTTTTTCTTGTTGGCCTTTCTCGAGGTGGGCCACTTGTGGCTTGTGCTATAATTGTGCAGGTTAGTACAGCGTTCTCCAATGGTGTTTCTCACAAATAGCCTTGAAAGAAACGCTCCCCTAAATGTCAGGAGATTTTTGTGCCGAGTGAGCGCACACTGCTGTGTCTTTGTTGCACAGAGTCTATTCAAGAAGATCTTTCTACTGGGGTTGGCCCAGCCTTTCCCAAACAGCTGGAGCTGTATAATTGATTGCCTCTTTGGGGGGGGGGACACGGGTCCCTCCCCAACCCTCTGAAGTCTAACAAGGTCACCAAACTCCCAAGTGTTGTTATTACAACAACTGAACAACAGCATGAAGTGATACAGGGTAGCACCCTTGTTATCATGAGGGACTGGGGATCATTCATTGGAGCAGTCCTAGTGACCCAAAAACCAGCCCAGCCCTTGTGATGTCCCAGGGGAGTGGTCAGTCTTCCCCAAAGTCAAGAGGGGTTGTTTCTGGTTTCAGCCAGAAGAGCAAATGGTGGGGGTCCAGAAGAGGAGAAGGAGAGAGAGAGAGAGAGAGAGAGAGAGAGAGAGAGAGAGAGAGAGAGAGAGAGAGAGAGAGAGAGAGAGAGGAGGAGGAGGAGGAGGAGGAGGAGAAGAAGAAGGAGAAGGAGAAGGAGAAGGAGAAGGAGAAGGAGAAGGAGAAGGAGAAGGAGAAGAAGGAGAAGAAGAGCTACCAAGCCCGTCAGCAACTTGAGTTCACAGCTTACTCTCCTCGAATCCTTGGTCTCTGGTGGCAGCATTTAAAATTCAGATGTTATACGCCCACAATTTGCAAATGACATTCTCCAGCTTACGTAGGTGTAAGAGTGGCTTCACAATGCGTGGCTGAGAAATGGTGCTCAAAATCTGCCTTCTGTGGTATAAATGGGGGCATGACGGGGAACCTCCTAAAAATGGACTCTCGTGAATCATCCTTCCCTAAGCAGATGCCCTTCCAACAGCTTTGGATTTCACCTCCCATGGCTCCCAACCGTAATGGCCTCTGCTGGGAATCATGGGAGTTGGAGTCCAACCCATCCGGAAGACCGCATCTCAAGGAAGCTCTTGAAGGCCATCCGTAGAGTCGAAGGCCTTCCACTCCGCAGAAGGATCCCAGCAGCAGCTGCAAAGTCACTTAGAGGCTTTGGTCTCCTGGCTCAGGGCCAGGCCTCCTCACCCCAATTGAGAAGCGAAAAAGGGAAAATCTATTTCCCATAAAATATTTATTTCTAAGCTTCATCTGATCCTGGAAATGAAGACCGATTCGTTCGTTGACTTCTTCATCAAGGGCAACACCGCTGACAAGCCAAGAAAATTAAAAATCTGCTGCGTCTCACTTCTCCCCTTCATCCCACACGAGAAGGGAGGGTCGAATGCAGAGCATAGAGCATAAAGTTGCTTTCGCACAGCGGCCGAACCAGGGAGCTCCCCTAAGTCGTGGATTCTTGCGTGAACCATCGGAAGGGGACTATGGTTTATAGACCTGATGACATGGAAGCCAAAGTCAAGCAAGCCAACCGTCCTGCAGAAGACTAAGTTTTCATCTGGGGAAAGATAATGCACGATTTTTCCCACTCTGCCCCTCCTCCTCCCCTCCCCACCCATCACCTTTGCTACCAGACAGGGATGGGCTGCTGCCAGCAGTACGCGCATGGGTGCATTCGCACCTAAAAAGATCTGTGCATGCAGAAAATGTAAAAAAAAAGGCAATGCAATGAAAATGGTTCTGCGCAGAACTGAAAATCAAGATGGCGCCACCAGAGGAGAACCAGTTTGGGGTGTGGCAGACCAGGGTCGCTGCCGGTTCCAGCGACCCAGGCCGCTAAATTACTACCGGTTGGGCTGAACCAGACCAAACCGGTAGGAACCCACCTCTGCTACCAGGACTCATAATGTACAGTCTCTGATACAGTGGGGGCTTTCAAAAAATTTTAGAGCCTCTTCGGTAAATGTGACCTGCTTTGTGGGAGTGGCTTGCCGGCCATGTGACTGGGTGGGAGTGGCTTGGAAGTCATGTGACTGGGTGGGCATGGCCAACTTGTAAAATGTGGTGAAACTCACTTAACAATGCTCTTGCTTAGCAACCAAAATGTTGGCTCAGGAAATCTGGCATTTGAAGCACGCAAGTCTTAAAGCTGTCCAGTTACAAGACCCTTGCACCCCTCACCCTTTAGAAAAAAAAACCCTAGGGGTGTTCAAACTTGAGAGCTTTACGATTTGTGGACTTCAACTCCCAGAATTCCTCCTCCAGTCATGTTGGCTCAGGAAATCTGGCATTTGAAGCACTCAAGTCTTAAAGCTGTCCAGTTACAAGACCCTCGCACCCCTCACCCTTTAGAAAAATAACCCCAGGGGTGTTCAAACTTGACAGCTTTAAGATTTGTGGACTTCAACTCCCAGAATTCCTCCTCTCGCTCTTCCTCTGGATAATGGGTGGACGGGCAGAGGGGAGGGAGCTGGAACCGGTTCTAAACGGCCCTGGAGATTTGTAGAACCTCTTCTAGAGAAGGAGGCTAGAACTGGCAGGAACCTAGCCCTGCTCTGCTACATCTTGCAACCAGAGAGCTGTCCGTGGTGCTTCTCTTTCCAGGACTTTGTCATTCAAAGCACAACCCAGCCAGGAAGGTCTCCAGTTCCCCAAAGATTCCCTCGAATCCTTTTCTACTTCTGAAACTGCCTGCTTTTCATTTGCATAGCCGTCCTCAAGGTTGGTTCCTAGCAGTTTATTGTGCCCTCCCAAACACAGGTGTGTGTGTGGGGGGGGGGGTGTCCTGCTTTCAGAGAAGCCAAACAATAACAATTAACCTAACCTGGTTTATGCCGAGAATGCAAAGTTGATACGCTCCACATGTCACTGGGTCTCAATGTTTTGAGCACCACTGAATGACGCCAGCCTCTCCGAAGGCTCTGGAAAGGCTTAATCTCATTGACATAGCTAAAGGTAAAGGTTCCCCTCGGACATAAGTGCTAGTCATTCCTGACTCTAGGGGGCGATGCTCATCGCCGTTTCAAAGCCAAAGAGCCAGCGCTGTCCGAAGACATCTCCGTGGTCATGTGGCCACCAGGACTCAACACCAAAGGCTCACGGAACGCTGTTCCCTTCCCACCAAAGGTGGTCCCTATTTTTCTACTTGCATTTTTACGTGCTCTCGAACTGCTAGGTTGGCAGAAGCTGGGGCAAGTCACGGGAGCTCCTTTTGTTACGCGGCGCTGGGGATTCGAACTGCCGAACTGTTGACCTTTCTTGATCGACAAGCTCAGCATCTTAGCCACTGAGCCACCGCAACCCGTTTGACATAGTTACTATTGGAGATTAGTGGTGGTGGTAGTAGCCGTAGTTATAGCTGTCCCTTAATTTGCATTTTGCATGAACTGTGAGTAACCTCATGATGCCTCTCTCCCATCTCCACCCTTGTTGGAACAGAAAGTTCCTGGACTCTTGAACAGACATGCAGAATCAAACATGCAACTTCTTCTCCTGGTCATCCAGTGTTGAAGGCCACCTACTACATGTGGGAAGGCAGAGGTGCGGCCCTGAAAATGGCTCAAGCAGGACCCTGCCTGCCAGTCCAGCTTTCAGGGTTTCAGAAAACATTGACCGGAGAAGAAAACCTTCAGCCATTATGGCTCCCCATTCCAAGACTTTGCAAGGAATCTACTTTTGATCCAAAACCTAGGACTGGAGCAGGACCTCTTGGTTCTCCCTCCTTTAAAACTGAGCTGAGGTACCTTCCGTGTCCTCGAATTGCCAATGGGGAGGGGGAGGAAGCAGGGGACTTCCTCCCCCTTCCCAAAGTCCCCCCTTCTTAGCTCCTCTGAGGGACCCTCCTGCAGGGTCCCCTTTCCCCCCCCACCGAGGGCCATTCCGCTCATCTTCATTCTGATTTTTATACTCTTGACATGACACCACTAGTGATGGGGAATCAATAAAAGCAGACAGAATTTGCTGAGTAAACAAGACAAGGCAGGAGTCGGGAAGATCAGCCAATGACAAAATATCTTGTCCAAGTTCAAACAAATTACACAGAAAAGAAAAATCGCCGTTATGCTCCCTTCAGAGATTTGTTCCAGGTCTTAGGAGCCGTCCTCCTCCTGCCCACACCTTTCCCTCTCCCTCCTGGGGAGAGAGGCAGGATTAAGGTGCGTTGACCCCTGATCCGCTGTGGCTGGATTCTGCTCCCCTGGGATCACTTGGTCACCTTCCTAATTTGGAATAAGCAGAATCCAGAGCATGGTTGGAAGGGACTGTTCCCAGGGACATCTGGCACCCATTAGCCGCAAAGCATTTAATTTACTCATCCTCCTCCTTCGGAATCTGATTCAATTGCTTGGGTAATGTTATTAATTCTTCTTTTTCATCGGAAGAGCTATTTATTAACCTTTGTTGCCATCGAGACGGTCACACAGACAGTGAGCCAATGCGTCGCAGCGTGGCCACACCCCTGCCAAGGGCGCCCCTCAACCCGGGGGGCTCCCAAGGGGCGCCAGGCGCATTTGCTCAGGGTGTTCGCGAGGCGTGAGATCAAGGTTTTGCCTCCGAGCGTGGCGTGAACACCGCTAATTGCATTAAGCAAAGCATGGTTAAGCACGGTGCATAAATCAACGTGTCCCGGTCTATATGTCATAAGTGGCTCGCTTAGCCATGATTCAGGGAGCAAATCGTAATGGCTCTGGATTCATGCCACACGGTAATCAATCAGCCATGTTTTACAAGGTTCAATGAAACCAGAATCCCAAAAAGCTCACGGTGGCATGGGACTGCGCATGAAATTCTCAGGAGGGGAAAATCCAGCTTTATGGCAGCTTCCACACTGAAAGCCCAACCTTTGGGAGAGGAAGAGAAGGAGAGAGGGCAGGAAGGGGAAGAGGAAGAGTAGAAGGAAGGGAAGAAGGAAGGGGAAGGAGAGGAGGAAGGAAGGGAGAGAAGGAGGGTAGGAAGGGGAGAGGAAGAGTAGGAGTAGGGGAATGGTAAAGGAAGAAGGAAGGGGAAGGAGAGGAGGAAGGAAGGAAGTAGAGAAGGGAGGGAGGGAAAAAGGAAAGGGAAAGGAGAGGAGGATGGAAGGGAGAGGAGGAGAAGGAGAGGGTAGGAAGGGGGAGAAGAAGAGTAGGAGTAGGGGAGAGGGAAGGGAAGAAGGAAGAGGAAGGAGAGGAGGAAGGAAGGAAGCAGAGAAGGGAAGGAGGGAGAAAAGAAAGGGAAAATAAGGTGGGGTTACAAGAGGAGGAAGGGATGGAAAACAAAGCAACCCAAACTGTATATTACAACCCATTAAATGGAATAACCAAATGTACAAGAATGACGGATGTCAAGAAGAAGAATTAGGTGAATGTATACTTGAAATGGTATGTAAGAGAATAAAAAAATAATACATTTCCTGAGAAAGAAAACAGCAACCTCAGGATGGCCAGAAGCTCCAGCTGGCACCAACCACACACTCCTTTCAATGTTGGGAGGGCCCATTTCGCCCCACGCCAACCCCCCTGCCATCACTGCCCTGCCCTCCCCTCCTCCAGTCACACACTCCCTACCGAAGTGGGTTTTGCCCGAGGGGCGAAGGAAAGCCAGGAGCCCATTCAGTGGGAAACCCACTTGAAGATTTGGGGGCCACTTGACACCCTCACTCTGGCAAGAGGGAGGCAGAACAGTCAAGTCCTGAAGCAGGAGCAGAAGAGGTGAGAGAGAGAGAGAGAGAGAGAGAGAGAGAGAGAGAGAGAGAGAGAGAGAGAGAGAGAGAGAGAGAGAGCTTTGGCAACTGCTGGCATTATAAAAATAACGAACTGGTGGCACTGTTGATTTTAAGGGGATTTTTGTAGCTGATCATGCTAATTTAAAATCAAATTGCCTTTCATTAGCCATAGTTCCCCATGGAAGATGCCGGCCAGCTCATCCCTGCCAATCTAAATTGTCTCCACCCTGTAAGAAAAGCAAACAGCTCAATCTAGTTGTCACTTCAGCTCCTCCAAATAGGTTCCCTTTGCTGATCGCCCCCCCCCCAAGCCCCCTCCACAGGGTCTGCGCTGGTTCTTTGCTGGAGAGAGGGCACTCAGGGAGCATCCAGAAAACAATCCAAAACTCAGAAAGAACTTTGCACCAAGGAAGGTATTGGGTCTCTTTCTCTCTTCGCTCCAGAGCAGTTTTATGGGGAGGGGAGGGGCCCACAGGGCCCCCTTACAGAGAAGCTCGCACTGTCTCCGCTGGGCCAGTGGGCACAGATGGGTGCGGAGGGGCAAATAACGTGGGCTTTGTTGTTTGTTAACTAACATAGTTAGTTTGTATTTCAATCTGATTAATATTCTTTCTTTTAAAGAGATGTTCAAGATTTGTTAGCTTTTAACATTCCTAAACTGATAAACAAAGCTGGGGACTAACTCCAGATAAGAAAAGTTTGTTAGTACAAATTGGGGGTCTTGTGAACCCTAAATAACCTTCCTCCTTAGAATTTATTCCCCTTCAGACCTCATTTTAATAAACAGGTATGCTATTATCCTGCCCAATCAACTTTCCTCTTTCAGGTTTCTTTGTTACGTTAACTATAAAAGGGGGTGTTAGCTAAAGATCGGGGTTCCCTCTTTGAATGAGGAATCCCTTTGGTCTGAATATTCTGATAAATTGTAATAAAATGATCTTCCTGTCTCGGTTTGTCTCACTGGTAAATAGGCACACTGAGGCACCAGCCTGAAAAGGCCCTATTTGGCCATCGGTGCAAACGAACGGCTGCCACCTCGTGCCCAACTTCTGCCCTCATTCTTCCTTCCATGCTTTTGGGAAGGTAGCCATTACCCCAATGGTGTAGGAAGAGTGGCACAGTTGGGCAGCTGGGCAAGAGAGAGACAGGGCTGCTTTGCCACAGAAGACTCTGGAAATCTCCACAGACAGGATCCAGGTGTTGCAGGTCCCTTCCTGTCAAACAGGCGAGGGTTACCTGAAGCTACACACAGCAACCAAGCACCAACCAAGGTCTTCCTGGCCAGAATAGGAGAGCAGCCCTGGAAGCGTCGATGAAGAGGGAGAGGAGGAATTCTGGGAGTTGAAGTCCACAAGTCTTAAAGCTGTCAAGTTTGAACACCCCTGGAGGGTTTTTTTCCTAAAGGGTGAGGGGTGCGAGGGTCTTGGAACTTGACAGCTTTAAGACTTGAGTGCTTTAAATGCCAGAGTTCCTGAGCCAACATTTTGGTTGCTAAACAAGAGCATTGTTAAGTGAGTTTCACCCCATTTTACAAGTTGGCCATGCCCACCCAGTCACATGACTGCCAAGCCACTCCCACTCAGTCACATGGCCGGCAAGCCACTCCCACCCTGTCACATGGCTGGCAAGCCACTCCCACCCAGTCACATGGCTGGCAAGCCACTCCCACCCTGTCACATGGCTGGCAAGCCACTCCCACAAAGCAGGCCACACCTACAGAAGAGGTTCTTAAAAAATTTGAAACCCCACCACTGGTTGGATTCCTACACACACACACACACACACACACACACACACACACACACATTATTGCCGAGCTGATGCTACCTCTGCTGCGGGTCCCTTGAAGGTAATCGAGAAAGAAAAGGAGTCAGATTTGAGAAGGGCGCTTTGATAGGAACTAATCTGATAATTTTCAGACAAGTCATAATTCACCTTAAATCTATTTAAACGGGGGATTTGCTCTGCCAAACGTTGAATATTTATTATGTTCATGCAGCTCCATCAGCTTGATTGCCCCCAAGATAGCAGGCTTTTAGGCTCTGCTAAATCATTAGGAACAGGAGGTTTTGTGGTGAAGGGGAGCTCCCTTCATTGGCCGAAAAAGCCGAAGGAATCCGTCAGAGAGCAGAGCAGCCCCAGGCCAGAGAGGGACGGGCAGCAGAGACGCAGGCGGCCTCTGTCCCCTTCCCTCCCCTCTGCCTGGCTCAGGCAGGATAGCAAGGTGGGCATTGCCACTAGCTGGCCCTCAACCCAGCTGCAAGAGGAATCTTCACGCAGCCAGAGGTGGGGAAGGAGGGAGGGAGCAGTGGCCTCCTATTGTTCCCAATAAATAATCCTGCAGCAAACAAACACCCACAGATTCACGCAGGGAGCAAAGATCCCCGTGGGGGAGGGAAGGATGAACTGGTGGATTTTCTCAGTTGGAAACGGGAGGGGGAAGGTAGCAAGGATATAACCCAGGTCTGGATTTCTTTAAAGGCCTCCTGAGTAGCTCGGATCTGGGCACCACGGCTCCTGCTGAATCCTGCCAACGGCTGCAAACTGCTTTTAGACCCGAAAGCTAGGAGGGAGCCAGCTAGCCAGGAGCCAGGAGGAGACACAGTAGCAGTGTCATTCCCTATTTAGGTGATGGGATAAAAGCTAATGATCCCCAACTGCTTGGAATTGGGTAATAAATTCTACAGCCCTGACACTTTGGGTGGAAAAAAAATATTTTTTTTTCCAAAGCTGGTTTTTCTTGGTTATCTGACCAAGAGCAGAGCAGAGCAGCAAAAAAAAAAAAAAGACTACTTGGATTTCAGCCCATTAAGTGGGGGAAGGGAGAGAAATCAAGCCCACCATTGTCATTTTCAAAATAATAATAATAACAACAACAAGATGAGACAGTCGACTACTTGATCAGTGGGTGCAGCAAAATTTTACAAACTGACTACCTACAACGCCATGACCTCATTGCTAGGATCTGGAAATTGTGCCAGAAGTTTGGATTTGAGTACAGCAAAAACCACTGGGAACATCAGGTTGAGAAAGTTTTAGAGAATGAGAAAGTCAAGATCTTGTAGGACTTCAGAATTCAGACTGACTGGCACTTGTCCTACAACACACCTGACATAACAATAATTGAAAAGAAAAAAGTATGGTTCGTGGGCATTGCAATACCTGGTGATGCACGAATTGAAATGAAGCAGCAAGAAAAAATCACAAAATATGGGGACTTGCAAATTGAAGTTGAGCGACTGTGGAAGAGAAAGTTGTGTGTTGTCCCGATTGTGATTGGAGCCCTTGGAGCAAGACCTAGGGGGCTTCCTCGCTATGTGGAGGTTCTAGGTTTGCCTTGAGCATTCTGACTCTACAAAGGGCCACCCTGTTTGGAACAGCTTATATCCTCCAACGTTACCTTGACAGTTCCTAGGTCCTTAGTTAGGACTCGAGCTGTTGAGCTACCAACCAGCCCCAAAGGCTGTGAATCTCACCAAAGATTAACATAATAATTTATTTATTATTATTATTATTTTTTAATTTATATCCCGCTCTCTCTCCCCAAGGGGACTCGAGGCGGGGCACAGGCAATTAAAAATACAAATAAACCACAAACAAATACAAAATACAGAGTTAAAAATAGATTAAATAGATCCTGCGCTAAAACCCATAAACTAAACTAAAAATTACCCCTAAAAAACCCTAACCTAAAAAGAGACTACCCAAGGCCGGCCAGACGAAAAAAGTGCGTCTTTAATTTTAAGCGGAAGGAGCGGAGGTCCGTGGTTGTCCTGATATCGGGGGGAAGGTCATTCCAGAGGGCTGGGCCCGCCACAGAGAAGGCCCTTCCCCTGGGCGTCGCCCGCTGACAAAGTCTAGTGGACGGCACCCGGAGAAGTCCCTCTCTGTGGGAGCGAATCGGCCGTGAGGATGTATGGGGCAGGATCCGATCCCGCAGGTAGCTAGGTCCCGAGCCATGGAGCGCTTTGAAGATGGTAATTAACACCTTGAAGCGCACCCGGAAGACGACAGGTAGCCAGTGCAGCTCGCGCAACAGCGGTGTTACATGGGCAAACCTAGAGGTGCCCATAATTGCTCGCGCGGCTGCATTCTGGACCAACTGAAGCCTCCGGGTACACCTCAAGGGGAGCCCCATGTAGAGAGAGTTGCAATAATCCAGTCGGGATGTCACGAGAGCATGAGTGACTGTGCGAAGGGCGTCCCGATCCAATAGGGGGCGCAACTGGCGTACCAGGCGAACCTGGTAAAACGCCCTCCTGGCCACGGCTGTCACTTGATCTTCCATGGACAGCCGGGTATCCAGGAGGACACCCAAGTTGCGCGCCCCATCCACAGGGGCAAGATGTTCGCCCCCTATGGCCAGCGTTGGAGAGAGCTGGTTGAATCGGGCAGCCGGAAACCACAGCCACTCGGTCTTGGTCGGGTTGAGCCTAAGTCCGTTACTTCCCATCCAGATCCGCACGGCTTCCAGGCACTGGCACATCACCGCTACGGCATCGTTGGGGTGGTTTGGGGTAGATATGTACAGCTGGGTGTCATCAGCGTACAGGTGGTACTCTACCCCAAAACCACGGATGATCTCGCCCAGCGGCTTCATGTATGCGTTCATGTATAATAATAATGAGGAGGAGGAGGAGGAGGAGGAGGAGGAGGAGGAGGAGGAGGAGGAGGAGGAGAAGAAGAAGAAGAAGAAGAAGAAGAAGAAGAGGAAGAAGAAGAAGAAGAAGAAGAAGAAGAAGAAGAAGAAGAAGAAGAAGAAGAAGAAATTCTAAATTGATATCGCTGTTCCTGGAGATGCCAGAGTCGAAGAAAAAGAACTAAAAAAAACAATGAAATCTCACGACCTGGCCATCGAAACTACACGGCTATGGATGAAGCATGTCACAGTGATACCCATTGTCATCGGGGCACCTGGCATCATGTCCAAGAATTTTACAACAACAAATTGCACCTTCCTGCAATAACACCAGCGGAACTCAAAAAACTGCGCTACTCGGAACATTTTATATTTTAAGAAGGTACCTGGTTGATAGCTAGGACGCTGGCAGCAAACCGTATCAACCATTAGCCCCAGTCAATGGTATTTGTGATGCATTTTTGAATGCTCAGTTGGCTGAGTTTCATGTTTAATGAATAAACTATGTAATAATAATAGGATATTCTAAATTTATCAGACTTGAACATTCTGATTTTACAAAAAAACCACCCTACTTGGAACAGCTTATATCTTCCAACGTTATCTTAACAGTTCCTAGGTCCTGGGTTAGGACTCAAGCT
The DNA here is from genome assembly GCA_039707465.1 of Rhabdophis nuchalis. Lineage (NCBI taxonomy): Eukaryota > Metazoa > Chordata > Lepidosauria > Squamata > Natricidae > Rhabdophis > Rhabdophis nuchalis. Next base: position 22,457,101 of record CM077657.1, on the reverse strand, counting down.
GCCGAGCTACCAACCAGCCCCAAAGGCTGTGAATCTCACCAAAGATTAACCACAAAATAATAATAATAATAATAATGCAATACCGTCTGAAGATTCACTGGGGGGGATAAAGTTGATAAACTTGGTTGATACCTAGGACGCTGGCAGCAAACCATATCAACCATTAGCACCAGTCAATGGTATTTGTAATGCATTTTTAAATGTTCAGTTGGCTGAGTTTCATGTTTAATGAATAAAGTAAATAATAATAATAATGCAATACCCTCTGAAGATTCACTGGAGGGGATAAAGAAAGCCTGCAGGGGAGAGAATGGGGGAGCCTGGCAGGGATTTACAAAGCCAAGAAGAACTGCCAGAGGAGTCGCCAGCTGGATTTCCCTTCGCCGAATGGAGGCCCCTCGGGAGGTCTCGAAGGATGGAGGAAGGAGGCCAGGCATCCCTTCGCTCGCGTTGCAACAGAAGCAACAGGCAACAGGCAGCATCTGGCTAAGGCCCTCCATCCTTCCTTCTCAACCTTGGCCGGCTTTAAGATGTGTGTGGACTTCAACTCCCAGAATTCCCCAGCTAGCATGCAGGGGAATTCTGGTTGCTTCCGAGTTGGGATGAGGCTAAAGCATCCACTGAGCCCAGAGGTCGCTGGGCATTAGACACTAAGCACAAGCAAGCAACAGCTTAGCACCAGGTGTGAGTGTGGCAGCTGTGAAATTGGAGGCTTAAGGCAGGGGTCTGCAAAGTTGGCCCTTGTAAGACTTCAAAGGGTCAACTTTGCAGACCCCTGCCTTAAGGGAACCTTCAGGGAGGCGGCCGACCTCCCCTCTCCAGTAAACGTTGGGCTCTGGGACAGGGGCAAGGCCAGGGGCAAGGCCAGGCAGAGTCCAGCCCCCTACTCAAATTATTTCGGGAGACTTTCCAGGAGACAGAAGGGAATGGACAGCCGAGATCTGGCTGGGCCGTTCGGCCGTGTAAAGTCTATAATTAGATTTCAGGGACTCGTCGGAAACTGTCCAGCTTGCCGATAAGAAGCTGCCCAGCCTTTTCAAAATACCTCAGCTGGCATTTGAAATCTGTCCGTGGAAAATAATAGAGTCCTGAAATAAATCTCCAGTTGCGTATCGTTTCCTCAGGATCCTTGCTGAAAAACCTTGGTGGAATTTATGGCAACGTGAGTCATAGCCGTCTCCTTTAGAGATGCTTAGGATGCTAATATCCTGGAGCTATTTTAGAAACCATCCAGTGGCCCTTATGCAACAAATGCTTTTAAAAGGGAAAGAAAAGAAGAAAGGACAACCGTGCCTTCGCCCGAGGCCCCTCGGAGGTCAAGGCCAAGGCGCTACCAGTGGTGGAGACGCTGGGAGGTGGAGCGGGCAGGGGGAGGGAGGAGACCAAGGGTGGGTTCCTGCCAGTTCTAGCCTCCTTCTATAGAAGAGGTTCCACAAATCTCCAGGGCCGTTTAGAACTGGTTCCAGCTCCCTCCCCCCACCCGTCCGCCCATCATCCAGAGGAAGAGCGAGAGGAGGAATTCTGGGAGTTGAAGTCCCCAAGTCTTAAAGCTCTCAAGTTTGAACACCCCCGGGGGTTTCTTTTCCTAAAGGGTTAGGGGTGCAAGGGTCTTGTAACTTGACAGCTTTAAGACTTGAGTGCTTCAAATGCCAGAGTTCCTGAGCCAACATGACTGGAGGAGGAATTCTGGGAGTTGAAGTCCACACGTCTTAAAGTTCCCAAGTTTGGACACCCCTTCTATATGGTGTTATGCCTATGAAGCCAAATACACTCACTGTAAAAACAGATGTCCCAGCTAGGGACTCAGCCAGTTGGCGCCACCTCAAAGGTCTGGCTGAGGTCTTCCAACAGCTGTATTTCTCTCCCCTCCAGCTTGAGCTATCTCTGATCCAGCCAGTTCCCACCAAGTTCATCACCAGATGTGAAGTTCTCACACACAGCCTCACTGCCCACCATTCAGGGTTGAGTTGCAGACCTTTCGCAAGACCTTCTCAAGCTCACAGCCACTCACAGACAACGCTTGGGCGCCCCTCTCACCTATGGCCCCCTCGCGGTCACCCTGGTCCCCAAATCCAGTCCCTGCTCCATGTTAGGGTTTCTCCAGTGAGAGAACGAACCTTCTTCACCAACCGGCTTTGGTCAGTTCCTGGTCTGCTTCCCCCCTTGTTTCTGAGAAATGCCATCCAACGCATCTCAGGACAGCCCCAAAACCAACTTTGACCCTCTGTTGATTGGCCGGCCCTCAAAAACCAGCTGGCACTGCCAGACTTACCTTTGAAGAGGCCTCCCCAATGCAGGTGGGCATTTCAGCCTCTCCTTCCAGCCACCAATAAACCAACATACTCCACACATCGGCCAAGCCCAGTTGGGGGAATCTTCAATCCTCATCAGCGCCAAAGAACCCGCAGAATGGGGGTCAGAAAGGGGGTCATCGCCTGGGGGGGCTCAGACAAATCCGGGGTCCTAGTCATGACGTTTCCGAGAGGTCTTTCTCTGCCCCAGACCACCTTCTACATCTGCCTGTGGATTAGCCTGGCCGTGGCCTTCCATCTCCGGCAGCTTCCAAGATAAAGGGGGGGGGGGTGTTTGTCAGGTTTACCCTCCCACTGGAAAGCAGCTGGAGCCCCTCCCCAATTCGGAAGGCTGTCCTTCCCCTTCTTCCTTGCTGCAGTCCAGCCCGGTGTTCCTTGGCTCCCTGGAAGCCCCCTTCCTCCCGGCAGGGAAGCCACTGCCCTCCTGGACCACAGGCGACTGTGCTCGGAAAGGCAGGCTGCTCCCGTCACCTGCCGAGGCTGCCGAGGTGGCGGGCGGTTGGATGGCCCTTGCACAGAGCCTGCCCTCTCCCTGCTGCTGCTGCCGCCGCCGCCGCTGCACATTTGGCAGCTACCAGATGAGAGCGAGCGAGCGAGCGAGCCTCTCTCTTCTCCAGGAGCCCCTGCCAGGCAAGGGGGGTCAGGCAGGAGCAGGAGCAGCCGATGCAGGGAAGGTTACAGCTACATTGCAAGGCTCGGAGAAGCCCCAGGGCGCAAAGGGTCCCTGGAAGGGGAAGCCTCCCACCCACCCACCCACCCAGGCCTCCAGCTTCTCACGAATGGGACCTCTTCCTAAACAAGGGAAAGGAGGCGGGGTGGAGGCGCACATCATTTATCAGCCGTGGGAGACCTTGGGCAGGATGGTTTCCCATGCCTCACGCAGGAAATCGACAGCCGTGTTTTTTTAAGCATCACTTTTCTTCCTCTTGCAATGTGCCTATGCACACAAAACACACACACACACACACACACACACTGCTGAAACATCAAAGGGAGGGGTTTGAGGAGTTCCTATGTGGCTCCAGCACTGGTTCTGGAAAGCCGGGGTCTGGAGGAGCCCTCCCCATCCATCCATCCAGCTGCAGTTGATGGTCCTGATGGACTGGACCTGACTGGGCTCACCTGAGCCTCTCCGGAAACCAGGTAAAGCCCCAGATGGCTCAGGTCCTGCTATGCTTCTCCACTTCTCTCCATGTAATCCCTGCATTTATTATATACCAGCATCCTGGCTTCCTTCAAAGGACACACAACCAGCCACCTAGCCTGGAAATCCCAGCATGGAAGGGCCAGGAGGAGCTGGGAGCTGTTCTTGTTGTGTGGAAGAAGATCAGAGACACAGGGCAGGTAATCTGAGCAGCCACACACATACACAAAGATCCAGACACACGCCCCTTCTGTCCTTTGCAATCCATTTCTGTCCCCTTCCAGCAGCATCAGGGCCCTTCCCCAGGGCTGGTGTCTTGCCTTGGGACACCTATGGGCTAAGCACGCACCAAGCATGGCCTCTCTGCATTGTTCCCTGATCCACCAGACTGGCCACTGGGTGGGGAAGGGGAGGTCAAGTCACCTGTGGAAATCCCCTCCCATCTAAACAGGAGCATGATATGTTGATGCCGCCGTGCTTCGGGGATTCGAGTATTTTTAAAAACCACAGGATTAAGACCAAAAGGAGACCGAAAATGTGTGTGCAGCACTAGAGTAAGAGCAAAATGCTAAATGTCATGTAATCCTTGGTGTTCGTCCAATCTAATCTAAGGCAAACTCTTGTTTATTTCTTCCCCTGGTCAAGGAATCCTAGAACCCTAAAGATGGAAGAGGGCTTCCTAAGCTCCCACTCAGGGCAGGAATACTGCCAGCTCCCCCACTGCTCCCCATTCCAGAGTGTTAGCCTCTCCTCTCCCCCCCCCCTCCCTTGGCTCCCCTCCCCCTCCCTTCCCTCGCAGAGGCCTTGGGGGTCTTCGGGTTGGTGCTAATCCAGAGAAGACACCATGCTGAAATTGTCCTTCCACACACGCAGGTGAGTTGAATCTCCACTTAATCATCCAACCACTCAACGGGCACCGAGACTGGCAGAGCTGAGCCAGATTGACAGGCGGGCAAGCAGGCAGGCAGGCAGACGGACGCCCAAGGCCGGAGCCAGTGAAGAGCTACCAGCAGCCAGCTCAGCCCAAGGTGCAAAGCACCTCCCAGCTCAGAAACGTGACAGAGGCCGCATCGTCACCGGAAATATGGGCATTGGTGGGCAGGTTTGCCATAGCCCCCTTCGGACATGCAGGTAACCCAGCCGAGATGGTCCACCCGAGCTTGGTCTCTCCTCCAGGCCCCGCTTGCTCCTGGGAGTCCCCCACCCCCGCCTTTTCCCACAAGACTCCCCAGACGCCGAGATGGGGGTGGCCACCTTGTGCCTTCCAAGTCAAGCAGGCCAAAGGAGAGGAAAGGCAGTCTTTGCTGGGACCCAACTTCCATTCAAGCAGGCCCCTGCCTCTCCCAACCCCTCCCCTGCAGCATTCTCCCTAAAGGGCCTGGGGAGAGGGGGCTACCCGGGAGCCTTTCTCGGAGGCCAAAGGATCGGAGCGCCAAAAGAGCCCCCCAAAGACCCCTCATTTCAACTCTGAGCGACAGGAATTCTCCGTTGTTGATGCTGTGAAGGGTCCTTCCCTCCCCTCCCCTCCCTCCCTCCCCCGTTACCTGCCCATTCATCAACAACGTCGATGTGTGCGCACCCCGTTTTGTGGCTCAGGAAGCAGGCGGAAACCCAGGCACAGACCTCCACAAGGGGGTCCTGGAATCGGAGCCTTTTCCGAGGGGGCTGCTCTCAACCCTGGCGGGGCAGGAGGGGCGGGCAACCCCCGGGGCAGAGGGCCGCAGCTAAGGCTCGAGACCCCAAAGGGCAGGTTGGGGCTGCTGCTTAACACCCACCCTCGCCCCTCGCCCCGCCAGATCGGTTCTCCGATCCGCTCGCCAGGAAGAGACCCCGCCGAAAACGCCCGAAGGGGTCTTGCGGGCTGGATGCCGAGGTGGGAAATGGGGGGGGGGGGGCGACCGAACGGGGGGAGGGCGGGGAACGGGAGCCCGCGGGGCGGCGGAGGCTTCCAGGAGCCACAGGTCTGCAGCGGCGCGTCCCGGCGGAGGCGCACGACCGACCGTCGGCCGGGAGGGGGGCTCCGGAGGGCTCTCGCTGCACCGACGCCGCCTGGGACAGTAGCGACCCCCCCCCTCGAAGGTGGACATCCCGGGACGGCGGCTGCTCGGGAGTGGGAGGGGGGAGGACAACGGTCGGAGTGCCTCTCCTGCCGCAGCCTCCGAGGGAAGCAGGCGGGCGCATCGCGGAGCCCGGAGTGGCCGCCCCGCCGCCCCTTGCCCGCCTGTGCCCGGGCCGAGCCCTGGCCGCCCCCCGCCGCCCCCGACCTTCCCCCGAGGACCCGCGGCGAGGGCGCTCCGACTCTCCGCACAGCCTACCTGGCAGGACGGGCGGCGGGCGAGCGGTGGCAGGTGCTGGAGCTCCGAGCCATGCCCGGCTGCGCTGCGCGGCCCCTCGGCTCCCGTTCACGGCGGGGCGCAGGCAGCGCGGCGGCGGCGGGTCAAGGCTGCTGCTGCGGGCGGGCAGGCGGCGCGGCTTCTCCCGGGCGGCGTCGTCGTCCCCTCCATCCCTCCGGCCGGGCAGGGCTGGAGCTGCGCGCGGGGCTGGGTGACCCTCCGGGGCTGCTGAGCCGGGAAAGCGGGGAGGGAGGGGGGAGGCAGGGAGGAGGGGGCGCCCGCCGCGACTCCGCTCCGTCTTAAAGGCGCCTCACCCCGCCGCCGCTGCCCCGGGAAGGGGAGCCGGCGCCTCGGCCGCTCCAGTCGCCCCCAAGCCCCCCCCCCTCTCCCCCGGGTGGCCTGCCCGGGAGGCGCAACAGGCGACGCCACCCAGCGCCCGCTTGCCCCGCACGGGGAATCGCTGCGGCCGGATCCGCTCCGGGGCCTTTCAGAGCAGCTCCGGGGGCGGAAAGCGGCCGTCACGCCGCGCGACCCCCAAGCGGACCCCCCGCCGCCCAAGGAGCGCGATCTGAGGGCTGCTTCAGCCAGAAGGTGTGATTTTTTTCCCCAACTCCGGTTCAGCCGGCCGGGGTCGGGACGTCAGGCACCTGGCAGCTGCGAAAGTCCAAGAGCAAAGTCACACAACACACACACACACACACACACACACACACAATACCTGCCGCTGTGGCCTAGAGGTGGGGCTCTCGCCTCCGAATCAGGAGGTGGTGAGTTCAATCCTAGGTAGAGGCAGATGTAGGGTTTCCTGCTTGGGCGGGGGCGGGGGCGGGGGCGTGGGGGGGGGTTTGGACTAGATGACCTGCAAGGTCCCTTCCAACTCCGTTAATCTGTAACCCGCGCATACAACCGACACACGCAGCGCCAGTGGTGAGATTTTTTTTTAAGCTTCCCACCCTGGTTGAAGGCGACCGTGGTCCGCTCCCGGTTGAAGCCGGCGTGTCTCACACTCGCTCCGTGGGCAAGAAGGGGAAGAGGTCCAGAGTCTCCCTCGCCATTAGCCACCCTTGGCTTATTTCTCGTTTTCTGGGGGCGTTTAGTATTAAGTAACCATGGGTGAAAAGAGGGGTGGGGGCAAACGATTTCCAACGCAGAAAAACTTAAAGGTTGCAATTGGGGCCCAGTCTAATCATCCTTTTTCTTCCTCTGGAGAGCAACCCTAGAGCCTGCCCCCCCCCCACGTCCCACCCAACCCCCTCCCCTCCCTCCAGTTGTGCTCCGACCATTTGACTGATTGTGGATGGGGGCATCCCTTCTTGCAATGCTCCAAACCACAATGGGGGTTGATTGGCACAGATTATGAATCCAGCCATAGGAGTTTATCAGATTAACAATAGTTGGAAGGGACCTTGTGGGTCATCTAGTCCAGTGGTGGGTTTCTGCAGGCTCGCACCTACTGGCGAGAACCGGTTGGTGAAATTTAGAGAACCGGTGAGAGGGGGTTCCACCGGCGTACCTGGAAGTAAATCTGGCCCGCCGCTGCCAGTGACCCAACAGGAAGGAAAGGAAAGGAAAGGAAAGGAAAGGAAAGGAAAGGAAGGAAGGAAGGAAGAAAGAAAGAAAGAAAGAAAGAAAGAAAGAAAGAAAGAAAGAAAGAAAGAAAGAAAGAAAGAAAGAAAGAAAGAAAGAAAGAAAGAAAGAAAGAATTTATCATCACAATTGAGTCCAAAATTTTGGTTGCTAAGCAAGAGCGTTGTTAAATGAGTTTCACCACATTTTAAAAGGTGGCCACTCCCACCCTGTCACATGACTGCCAAGCCACGCCACAAAATAGGCCACACCTACAGAGTAGGTTCTAAAAAATTTGAAACCCACCCCTGATCTAGTCCAACCTTCCCTCCTCCCAAGCAGGAGACCCTACCAGGGGTCTGCCAAGTTGGCTCTTTTAAGACTGGTGGACTTCAACTCCCAGAATTCCCCAGCCAGCCTGGCTGGCTGGGGAATTCTGGGAGTTGAAGTCCACCAGTCTTAAAAGAGCCAACTTGGCAGACCCCTGCACCATTTCTGACAGAGGGCAGCCCAGCCTCTTCTTGAAAGCCGCCAATGATGAAGCTCCCACAACTTCTGAGTTTGTAAACCAGGTGTATCCTGGGAAAATGCAGTCCCAATGACACAGGCAGAGCAGCAGGGACAAGAGGGGGAGGAAGAGGGGGGAGGGAGGGAGAGGGAGAGAGAGCGCTGTGTGTTTGAGGAGGTGAAAAAAACCGAGGTTTCTGACTTTGTAACTAACAACCTCTTGACTTGCCATGCAGTCCTGGGAGGGGCGGGGGAATCCCTCAAGAGAAGCCTCAGTGTGAAGCCCACCCTCGAGAGCTGTGCACACCCCCTGACCACTGCAAAGAGAATTGGTGGAAGGAAGGAAGGGAAAATAGATACGAGAGAGCTTCAGCTAAATTAGAAAATGGTTGACAGGTTTTTAATGGGAATTTTAGCACAGGTCTGCAATTTAATTTCTTTTTAACCTTTGTATTGTTGTTATTTATTTATGGTGGTCTTAATTTCCTGTGCACCGCCCAGAGTCCGTCTCGACGGAGATTGGTGCGGTTTACAAATCGAATAAAATTCAAATAATGTTTCCCTTTTTCAATCGTGAATTTTTTTGTTTGCAAGAAACACGAATGTTGGGCTCCTTGTTTGCCAAAGGCAGAGAGAGGCCTCCACAACCAGAGGTCAAGTGGGGCTTTTAGCGACTTTGAGGTGCCCGGCACTGGCCAGAATTTTGAAAGAGATCAGAGCGAAGGAGAAAGCAGCCCAAAGGGCTGATCCTCCGTGAGATAAAAAGCAAAGGAAATCAGGTTATCAACTATGATTAAGGTAGATTACACATCCTTGTAATTGTATCCTGGTTGTGTGATCTCAGGTCATAAATCTAAGATCACAGGCTGTATTTGATCAAAACTCCATCCTGCTTTATTAATATTCCCAATTTGCCAGTTCCTCTTCAGTTTGACCTTAACTTTCTTTCCCCCTTTTTTTTTTGCACTGTTAGTATTAATTTTAGAGCCAATTAAACACTTGAAATTGATTTTAATTAATGAAGGTAATACTTGGTTGGATTAATTCACTTAAATCACGTTTAATACGTTCAAAAGCAGCCCTGGGTTTAGCTAGAGGCATCTTTCTCCCAGGGAGGGGCTGCAACACTCAAATGCACCCCAGTCCAGAGGCCCAAAATAGGAAGCCATAAATCAAGCTTATCATATCCATCTGTGCGCAGGGATCCTTTCCTTCACCCAGGTAAATCCGGATCCCTCCTGCCTTCTCCAGTGCCCTCAACAGCAGCAACCCCCTTCCGAAATCATGCCGGGAAATCCAGATCAATATTTACAGGTAGTCCTCCCTTAACAACTGCCTCGTTTAGTGACCATGCACAGTTCTGTCGGTGCCGAGTAAGTAAATTGTCACATTTATATCCTTTGTCCCTCTGTAAAGCAAAAGAAAGCTGAAGTCAGATTGTAAACAAAGGTAAGGTTTCACTTAGGGACCACTTTGCTTAATGGCTCAGTGGCCAGTCCCAGTTTTGGTTGCTAAGTGAGGACCCCTGTATTTAAGAGATGTATCTGCTCCCCTTTCGCTCGATGACGCTGGGTGGCTGACAGCAAACAAATGTGCTTAGCCACGAAAAGCGATGGTTTAAAATATAGCTAATAAAAATATAAAGAACGACATGAAAAGGCGGAAGTCAATACGGTTTTCATTCCTTCCTAAAGGAGAGGACAGCATCAGTTTCCCAGCTTCCAACTCTCGGTGGGAAAAGCAAATTGCCACCAATGATGTTACATCTAATCACCACTTAATAATTCAGGAGCTCAGATAAAAGATCAGCCGCTGAGTTTTAGCCAGGGAAACAAAGCGGCTGCCCAAATCTAATTTAGCACGGATTACAGGACTGCAGAAATTCCCCAGCCTTCAGGAATGGGATCCCGCTTATCTCCTTCATGCGGTAGAAGAGCTGCACCCATGCGGGGAGAAGCTGCCTATGCGCTTGGCGTGCCATGATGGGACAAGGGAGTGGAGACGGCACATGAGACATTGGCCAGCTGCAGTGGTTGTGAATTCTGGGAGTTGAAGACCACAAGTCTTAAAGTTCCCAAATTTGCAGAGAGATCCATATTAAATTTGTAAGGAGGTCGACAAAGGAAAGGATCCTGAGGGTGCAAAGAGTCAGTCCTTTAATTTACCAGCAGAAAGAGATTGCCATCTTGAAGCAGATCCCGAAAAAGATTAGAGAGGTAAGAAGGAAGTATTCCTTCTTGTCTAAAAGATTATTTAAGCAGGGGGTTTGGTTCAAGTGGGTGATGCCGGAGGGGATTTTGGTGTTCTGGGAGGGAGGAAGAGTAAGAATTAAAACAATTGCAGAGGCGGAAGCCTTTCTTAAAAAACATTCCTCAATCCTGGAGGATGAAAATGGGGGAGCAGAGGGTGCCGCGGCCCCGCCCACTGGGGGCCAGGGAGAAGAAGATACAATTGCCAAAAGACTTAGATCTCAAAAGTGACTTTATTTTAGTACAGTTTAACTTTTGTTTGGATGTTTATACATGATTGTTAGCATAGATTTTACAATGATATATTTGCATTTCTTTCCACTTTGTAGTACAATTGAAAATTATGTATTATCTATATTTTGTTATGAAGCCTCGGAAGGGGTCAACGACTTCGACGTGAAAGTTCTCACAATATCTTTCTCACACCATACCCTTACCCTATTTGTAAAAAAATTCTAAAACCCAATAAAACTTTAAAAAAAAAAAAAGTTCCCAAATTTGGACACCCCTGGTTTAGGACAATCTGCCACAGCCAACTCGCCAGGGGACCATTCAAAGCTATATCAATTGTTATTGATGGAGGAAAAGTTAGAATCAAAACAGTAGAAGAGGCGGAGAATTTTCTTAAAAAACTTTCCTCAATCCTGGATGATGATGAGATGGGAACGGGAGGGGCCACGGGTCCGCCTGCTGGTGGGGTGGAGGAGGAAGAGACTATAGCAAAGAGGCTCAGATCGCAAAAATAACTTTTTATCTTTTATTTTATGATGGTAATTCCTGTACGGATGTTAGAACAAACTAGTTGAATGTATAAAATAATATTAAAATTTATGATTTAAAATGTATGTACCCCTTCCTTTTATTATTTCCTAATGGAACATGTACGAAGACTCGGAAGCGGTCATCAAACCTGATGTGGAAGCTCTAAAATATTATTTAATATCTTACCTACCCCTTTCCTTTTATAAAATGTTAAAACCAATAAAACTTTTTTTCAATCAAAATCTATATCAATTGTTTCATTCCATTACTTTGATTATTGGTGACAATATTTTTGTTGAACTTATTATAACGCTTACATTTCTGGCATGATATTCTTTTTAATTGATGTTCCATTAAATACATTTCTTAGTGCTTAATAAACCTCTTGTGGTCTGGGGATTTCATTTGCTTAACAGTACCAATTTACATTCTCCATCCCCAACCCTTCCCACCCACCCCCAAGCATTGGTAAAATAGATTCCATGATTTCCTTTTTATTGTGATTGGCCATGAGTTCCGTCAAAATCAATATGACTTTTGTATTTATATATGAATTGTCCTGGGGAGGGTTTGTCCCATTCCGAAGCAGCAGATTAGGCCGTCACGTGGCTTATGCAAAAACACACACACACACACAAACACATACAAAACTGTTTAGCACACTGTGTAAACCAATTACGTTTGGGTCAATAAACCCGGGCCGGCTTTGTGTGATGTGAGAACCAGGTCAATCTCTTCCAGTTGAACCTACATGGCGACGTTATTATGATGCTAAAGTGGGCCAGAGAACCCTGCCAGGGCTCTTGGGAGGAAGGGCAGAGGGGATAAATGCTTTTGAAAAGCCGCCACACTTGGGTGAAGCAACACACTCGAAGCCAAGGAAATCCTTCGTTTGTGCAAGGGAAGAAGGAAAACTTTGCCTGTCTTCTCCTCCAATTCTCCTCCCGTGGCTGAGCCAGCAACCAGGAAAGGCAACCGGTACGCCCCAAAGGTTGGCTGAAAGCAAGGGGCGGCCTCTCAGGCTTTGCACAGAGATAATTTTGGGCCACTGATGTGCAGCGTGGGGGCGTGGGGGGGGGTCTGAACTGGCCCCTTCTGCACACCAAAAGTGGCCTCTTTTGGGGGGGGGGAATGTTTATTTTTTTATAAAATAATAATACAAAAAGGAAAAATCATCATTCTACATTGTATTCTTTGGAAAATATGTTGACTGGTTACACACAACTCTTGTGCATTTCTAAAATCATTATTATTCATAGATAATCTCATTTTATAGATTTTAAATCAAAGGATTCATTATATATCTTAATATCATGACACCAGAATTCTCCTCTAATATTCCATATTTGGTCTATCTTCTTCTTCAGACATGTCTTACTTAAACACCACCACGTAATGGCATCCACCCAAAGTGGCCTCTTTGAGCAGCCCTTTTTGCTTCCTGCAGGTGCATCCCCCAAACATCAGGGGGCTTGTCCCCCCCCCCCATTTATTTTTTTTGGCCTTTGGCTGTGGTGTGTAAGTCAAGGTTCCAGTCCAGGGGAAGGCAAGGGACATCGTTGGTCTCCAAAGCCTGCTCTAAAGGCTTCCTTGTTCTACTCGAGGGTTGTAAATTTCCCACCCCAAAATATCAGAAATCCACACCGCCTGCTCTTGTGGGGCCCCTGGCAGAGCTGGCAGCAGATTGGGACCGTGAAGAGGGTTGGGGAGGAACCTGGGCCAGTCCTGGAGTCTGGGGAAGGCTCTGAGGAGGGCTCTGGATGGGAGGCAGAGAGGGGGCCAGGGCCGTCTGACAGTTATCAGCTGCCTTCGGAGTCAGACAATGGTGGGTCAGAAGAACAGCTGGAGCCTGTTCCCAGTGTGTGAATGAGCAGAATTCACAGTCAATTAATAAAAAGGGTGTGTTTTTTTGACAGGACCAAGAGTTGGCTTTAGGCTCTTGGGAAGCCTCGGTCAAAACACCTGCGAGATGCAGAGGACCGATCTGGCCCTGGGTGTCGAATGAGTCCACCCAGGTGAGGGTTGTTCCAGGAACCAAGGTTAAGCACCTGGGGACTTACTAGGACGTGTGGGGGAAAGACCCCCATATATGGACGCTTGGGGCTAGGAGATGGTCGGCAGGCATCTCCCGGGGGGCATGAATGGGCCCCTCCTCTTGTCAATGCCGCCATCCCCTTTGCAGTGCCCCTCTGGCTTCCCGAGAGCTGCTGGTGCACAGAGCAGGGCCCGAAGTCTTCAGGGGTTCTGCCGGGAGCTCCCAAGCGGACAGCCCCACCTTGCCCGGTTTCCCTTCATCCCAGGTGGCGCTGGCTCCCAGTGTTAGAACGCAGAGGAAGGATCCCCCTCCCCTCCCTGCAGCCGCCGATGCTCCCCCTTCCTCCCAAGGAGGAGGCAGACTCCCAAATAGAACAGATGGCTTTGTTTATGTCTGAAAACAGCCCGGCTGGTAAAACATTTCCTCTCCTGTTGTGTGAAATAGATCGATCGGAAACCTTTATTGCCCAGCTGGCAGAGAAGGGAAAGGTGGGGAGGGAGGGGGGGATCCAGATCACCCCTCTTGTTGACAACCTGGAAATCGGCTCCCCCAAGAACCTGGCTCCTTTAAATGGGAATGCCGAAGAGATGCGGCAGGTTCTGGAGACACAATGCCCGCCCAGCGGTTGTTTCCCATTCAGAGGCAAACGGATCTTGTTGGAATTCGGGAGACAGCAGCGGGAGGGAAGGAAGAAAAGGAGAGACAGAGAGAGGGAGAGAGAGGGAGGGAGGGAGGAAAGGAAGAAAAGGAGAGAGAGAGAGAGAGAGAGAGGGAGAGAAAGGGAGAGAGAGAGAGGGAGGGAGGGAAGGAAGAAAAGGAGAGAGAGGGAGAGAGAGAGGGAGAGAGAGGGAGGGAGAGGGAGGGAGGGAGGGAAGGAAGAAAAGGAGAGAGAGAGAGAGGGAGAGAAAGGGAGAGAGAGAGGGAGGGAGGGAAGGAAGAAAAGGAGAGAGAGGGAGAGAGAGAGGGAGGGAGAGAGAGAGGGAGGGAGAGAGGGAGGGAGGGAGAGAGGGAGGGAGGGAGGGAAGGAAGAAAAGGAGAGAGAGGGAGAGAGAGAGAGGGAGAGAGAGAGGGAGGGGGAGGGAGGGAGGGAGAAAGGGAGGGAGAGAGGGAGGGAGGGAAGGAAGAAAAGGAGAGAGAGGGGGAGAGAGGGGGAGAGAGGGAGGAAGAGAGAGAGGGAGGGAGAGGGAGAGGGAGGGAGGGAAGGAAGAAAAGGAGAGAGAGGGAGGGAAAAGAAAAAGGAGAGAGAGGGGAGAGGGGAGGCTTTCCCACAGGCTGGCTCATTTTTATAAATACGTCACCCCCACTGCTTTTGTCTCCTGCCCCCCCCCCCCCCCGCAATGCCCAGATAGTGATAAAGGGCCTAGGAACTGCCAACGAGATATTCCTCCGTTCTCTGTCAAATTAAATCTGGGAGTTTAGTTGGGAAACTGCCAAAATGATCTCAGAGAGGGAGAGAAAAACCCTCTGAGCCCAGAGGGAGGAAATGCAGACTTGTGTTCCCTGGATGGATGAGGAGCAGAGGGCGCCATGAGGAGAACCATCCCACCCCCACACACACACACACCCAGCTGAATCCTCTTCCTCCCTGTCACGTTAAGAGCACGTTTGTGCTGCTGCTGCTACTACAGACTTCCTTCCGATGCCTAGAGGGAGACAAAGAACTCACTTGCATGTACTAAAGCCAAAAAAGCCAACTCAGTTCTAGGCTGCATCAACAGAGGGAGAGAATCAAGATCACGTGAAGGGTTAATACCACTTTATAAGGCCTTGGGAAGGCCACACTTGGAATACGGCATTCAGTTTTGGCCGCCACAATGTAGAAAAGATATGGAAACTCTGGAAAGAGTGCAGAGAAGAGCAGGAAAGAGGATTAGGGGACTGGAGGCTAAAACATATGAAGAACGGTTGCAGGAACTGGGTAGGTCTAGTTTGATGAAGAGAAGGACCAGGGGAGACATGATAGCAGTCTTCCAATATCTCAGAGGGTGCCACAAAGAAGAGGGAGTCAAGCTATTCTCCAAGGCACCTGAGGGGTAGAACAGGAAACAATGGGTGGAAACTAATCAAGGAGAGAAGCAACTTAGAACCGAGGAAAAATTTCCTGACAGTTAGAACAATTAACCTCTGGAACAGAAGTTGCCTCCAGAAGTTGTGAATGCCCCAACACTGGAAGTCTTTAAGAAGATGTTAGAAAGCCATTTGTCTGATATGGTATAAGGTTCCTGCCTAGGCAGGGGGTTGGACTAGAAGACCTCCAAGGTCCCTTCCAACTCTGCTATTGTATTGTAAAGCAAATGTTTTACTGGCCTTGAGTCTTTGGTCTTCCTGGAAAGTTCCTCCTCTCGGTGAAGGTGGAACCACCTGCACACTGGGATCATTAATTTTAAGATCCCGCCAGAGGACAGCAGCTCCCCGAAGTGTGGTTTTGAAAGTAGAAAGCAGAGGTTTGAAAAAAATGTAGACATTTAATGCAATCTTCCTGGGCAGGATGCAGCTTCCCTGCAGCCCCTGCTGTCTGGGGCTTTCTATTTATGGAAACCCCATAAAGCACTCTGGTGTTAAAACGGTGTTTATTTCAGCTGGAGTGACATTGGGAGATATAATAACACGAGTCTATCAGCCTTAAGTAAAACAAAAACGCACATTAATAAAGATTACCTTTTAAAGACCCCAAGGCAAATCTGGATTCACTTGGAGAGAAGCCACGATGGGGCCGCAGCCTCCTTTGCCAAGCTCTTTCCCCCGACAGATTAAGAGTCTGTTACCTTCCAAACGACTGCAAAGATTTGATGTGTAATCGACAGCTTCTTGGAAAGCTTTAGAGCAGGGGTCCCCAACCTTTGCAACTTTAAGTCTGAAGGACTTCAGCTCCCAGAATTCTCCAGCCAGCTTTGCTGGCTGGAGAAGTCTGGGAGCTGAAGTCCTTCAGACTTAAAGTTGCAAAGGTTGGAGACCCCTGCTTTAGAGGACACGGGTCATAAATGGATGGCTGCAGGAGGATAACAGGCAGGATCTAAAATAGGAACAAGGGAAAAAGAGGCAATCGAGAACTGTCCCCGAGAACTAAATTAGTAGCAATAAAATCCTAATCGTTAATCTGTCAGCACAGAATGGATTTCTTTTAGGATGGGGCGCCCAGTTAGGTGAAACCTTACCTGGGTTTCTTCCCAACCTTGGCCCCTTGACGATGGGTGAACTTCAACTCCCAGAATCGGCTAGATGGGGAATTCTGGGAGTTGAAGTCCACCCATCTTCAAGTAGCCAGATGTCAGCCTCTGCTTCGCTTACTTGCTATCGGCTGCCATAGAAACAGGGAGGATTTGGGCATGGTATTTGGGATGGGAATTATAGGGCACTGGAGGATATATGCAAGTTTTGTTCTCACCATCTACTGGGCATGCTGTTAGCAAACTCTGGGTTCAGAACCAGTGTTACAACTCTGGTCCCGTAACCACTGTTAAAAAATAAATGCGGAACAGTGTAATACACCGGACAGTAAAGAGATACGTTGCTTTAACCACAAACAAACTCTAAAACAGTGATAGTAAGAAAATAAATAGTCTTTACTTTGTAGCAACTAAAATGCTTCTTCTGGACCAGTGATACTAACTTCTCAAAATAATAACAGTCCTTCACCAAACACAGAGTTATCTTACAGTGATGCAAAACAAATACTTCTTCAGTCTTAATCTTCAACACAGGAATCAAAAGGAATCGAAAAAGGGAATGAACTGTGATTCTGAGCTTGCTTATATGGTAGAGCTGAGAAGTACAGCCAATCAGAATTCAAACACAGGTCTTAAAGCTACATGGACTCTTTAAGAACATAGGCTCATATATATATATATTGTCAACCCAATATAAGGCTGAATAGCCTAACACAGAGGTCTGCAAAGTCGGCTCTTTTAAGACTGGTGGACTTCAACTCCCAGAATTCCCCAGCCAGCTATGCTGGCTGGGGAACTCTGGGAGTTGAAGTCCACCAGTCTTAAAAGAGCCGACTTTGCAGACCCCTGTCCTAACACATGCTGGTGGCCGGTGCTTGGACCTGGTCAAGGCCAACCGTCTCGCATAGCCAACCGTCTCGCATAGCAACCGTGTGGGGTCATTTCCACTTCTGTTCATGAAAAGCACTACCCAGATTGTTCACAGATGTCAAACGCTGCTTCTTTTGGCTGCCTTTCCATCCAGGAAGCTGATTCCACCTCCTGGTTTAACCGCCTGACTTCTGCTTGTATGAATTTGCAAAATGAAAACCGGCGCCCTCAGCCAATATTTAGAGTTTCGGTGTCAACAAAGCGGACCTTCCTCAAAGGTGATTCCTCGAAAATGAGATGTTGACAGAATTCGTTTGGTCTCCTTGCATCTGTTCTCCTCGCCGTCTGGATTTTGCCCAAGGAAATCGAATCCTCCTCTGCCCACGACCGTTGAAAGCCTCTCTGAGTGCCCACACACGGATCATAAAAATAGTTTCCCTGGGCAATCTTGACTGGCTCCCGGGGAAGAGGGGGCCCCATGCCCGCCTGCCTTCCCCCACACCAGCCCCTCCCTCCCGCTGCACAGAAGCAAAAGCTAAACTTAGCAAGAGTCAATTGAGGCTCGGTGCTCCGAATTCAGAACGCCAATATATACCAGCCAAGGTCTGGGAGGAGAGACAGACCATGATGACGGACAGACAGCAGAATGCAAACTAAAGATCTGATGCTCTCCCTTAATTTGGGACGGATGGAGCATCTCATCATCCCAGCTCGCGGTCAACCAGAGGCCCAAATGGCCACTGAATCCGGTATCAGCCGTGGTGCAACATCTAAACCGGGTCAAAGCTCAACGTTGGGTAAGCTTGAGCCTCAACCAGGGTTGAGCAGAAGCAGCGAAGAAACCGAGATAACTCTTGTCTTGGGCCAGCGTTGAGTCATCCAAGGGGAAGCTGGCTTTGGTCCTGCCAACCTCAATTGGTAAATGAAATCATTCCCCATGGAAAGTAATTAATTTTGAAATGTAATTAAGGGTTTCTTTTGGTCTGGATAAAGTTCCTCAGGGCTCCAAGCAGGTTCGTCTTCATGCCGATTCACAAAATATCCTTGTCCTTCTTCTGCTTCTGGACAATTATCTCTCCCACCTTTCCCCACCCCCACCCCTCTAATCCTAGAGAAAGAGGGTTTGATCCGATTTTTGTGGTTGGGGGAGGAGAAAAATCTCGCATCCTTGCCAAAGTCATTCCGAAGCACATAGTAGGCAGAGCAGACCAACTAATCCTGGAAGAGAAAGAGGCAGTTAACCAACTCCTGGTTGTTGTGGTGTGCAGGGTGTCGATCCACAGACACAACCGAGGGCACTGCTGATGTTAGAACAGGGGTGTCCAACCTTTGCAACTTTAAGTCTGAAGGACTTCAGCTCCCAGACTTTGCTAGCTGGAGAAGTCTGGGAGCTGAAGTCCTTCAGACTTAAAGTTGCAAAGGTTGGGGACCCCTGGCCCAGGCCCTGACACTGGCAGCTTTGCTGGCTGGAGAAGTCTGGGAGCTGAAGTCCTTCAGACTTAAAGTTGCAAAGGTTGGAGACCCCTGGCCCAGGCCCTGACACTGGCAGCTTTGCTGGCTGGAGAAGTCTGGGAGCTGAAGTCCTTCAGACTTAAAGTTGCAAAGATTGGAGACCCCTGGCCCAGGCCCTGACACTGGCAGCTTTGCTGGCTGGAGAAGTCTGGGAGCTGAAGTCCTTCAGACTTAAAGTTGCAAAGGTTGGAGACCCCTGGCCCAGGCCCTGACACTGACAGCTTTGCTGGCTGGAGAAGTCTGGGAGCTGAAGTCCTTCAGACTTAAAGTTGCAAAGGTTGGGGACCCCTGGCCCAGGCCCTGACACTGGTAGCTTTGCTGGCTGGAGAAGTCTGGGAGCTGAAGTCCTTCAGACTTAAAGTTGCAAAGGTTGGGGACCCCTGGCCCAGGCCCTGACACTGGTAGCTTTGCTGGCTGGAGAAGTCTGGGAGCTGAAGTCCTTCAGACTTAAAGTTGCAAAGGTTGGGGACCCCTGTGTTAGAAGGTTCCAGTGTCTGTGGGAAGGACAGGCTCGGAGCCTCTTCCTCAGAATGGCCAGAAGGAAGAGGAGCTGGGTCTGCCCTCTCTAAGGTTGCTGTTATCAGATCTACCTCCCTGCATTAAAGGTTGCATTATCATTTGCACTGCTTCTGTATGTAACGTGTGTATCATTTCACAGGGCATCCAGCCTGTGCCCTTGTGGGCTTTGGGGTCTTCTGCATCCCCTTGGCAAAGAGCCCAGCGGTCGCTGTGGTTGTGCAGGCCAGGACAAGATGCTTCCACTCACCTCTCTCCAAACATTTTGGTTCCTTATTTAAGTGGGCATTTTCCCCACCACCTGATACATCTTTTTATTTTTATTATTATTCAAATGTATAAGCCGTACCCATCTCACCACATAGGGACTCGGGGCGGCACACAGGGAATATAAAATATAAATACACAGATATACAAAAATAAAACGTTCATTAAAACTCAATTAAATTAACCCACCCTGCGCTAAATCTGCAGTATTCCTTAAAAATGTTGCATTTGTTATAGAGAATATGGATTGAAAGAAAGAAAGAAAGAAAGAAAGAAAGAAAGAAAGAAAGAAAGAAAGAAAGAAAGAAAGAAAGAAAGAAAGAAAGAAAGAAAGAAAGAAAGAAAGAATAATAATAATAATAATAATAATTTAATTTTATATCCCGCTCTCTCTCCCCAAGGGGACTCGAGGCGGGGCACAGGCAATTAAAATACAAATAAGAGCACAACAAATACAAAATACAAACTACAAAAATTAAAAATGAATTAAACTATTCCTGCGCTAAAATCCATGAACTAAACTAAAAATTACCCCTAAAATCCCTGACCTAAAAAGAGACTACCCAAGGCCGGCCAGGCGAAAAAAGTGTGTCTTTAATTTTACGCGGAAGGAGCGGAGGTCCGTAGTTGTCCTAATATCGGGGGGAAGGTCGTTCCAGAGGGCTGGGCCCGCCACAGAGAAGGCCCTTCCCCTGGGCGTCGCCCGCTGACAAAGTCTAGTGGACGGCACCCGGAGAAGTCCCTCTCTGTGGGAGCGAATCGGCCGTGAGGATGTATGAGGCAGGATCCGATCCCGCAGGTAACTAGGTCCCGAGCCATGGAGCGCTTTGAAGATGATAATTAACACCTTGAAGCGCACCCGGAAGACGACAGGTAGCCAGTGCAGCTCGCGCAAGAGCGGTGTTACGTGGGCAAACCTAGAGGTGCCCATAATTGCTCGCGCGGCTGCGTTCTGGACCAACTGAAGCCTCCGGGTGCACCTCAAGGGGAGCCCCATGTAGAGAGAGTTGCAATAATCCAGTCGGGATGTCACGAGAGCATGAGTGACTGTGCGAAGGGCGTCCCGATCCAATAGGGGGCGCAACTGGCGTACCAGGCGAACCTGGTAAAACGCCCTCCTGGCCACGGCTGTCACGTGATCTTCCATAGACAGCCGGGTATCCAGGAGGACACCCAAGTTGCGCGCCCCATCCACAGGGGCAAGATGTTCGCCCCCTATGGCCAGAGATGGAATCATCTGGTTGAATCGGGCAGCCGGAAACCACAGCCACTCGGTCTTGGTCGGGTTGAGCCTGAGTCCGTTACTTCCCATCCAGATCCGCACGGCTTCCAGGCACTGGCACATCACCGCTACGGCATCGTTGGGGTGGTCTGGGGTAGATATATACAGCTGAGTATCATCAGCGTAGAGATGATACTCTACCCCAAAACCACGGATGATCTCGCCCAGCGGCTTCATGTATGTGTTAAACAGGAGGGGCGAGAGGACCGACCCCTGAGGCACCCCACATGTGAGGGGTCTCGAGGTCGACCTCTGCCCTCCTGCCAGCACAAATTGCGATCGGCCAGAGAGGTAGGAGGAGAACCACCGTAACACGGTGCCTCCCACCCCCAACCCCCCCAGCCGATGCAATAGGATACCATGGTCGATGGTATCGAAAGCCGCCGAGAGGTCTAATAGGACCAGGATGGAGGAACAACCCCCATCTCTGGCCCTCCAGAGATCATCGACCAACGCGACCAATGCCGTCTCGGTGCTATGCCCGGGCCGAAAGCCGGACTGGCGCGGGTCTAGATAATCAACTTCCTCCAGGTGACGGGGAAACTGTTGTGCCACCACACTCTCAACAACCTTCGCCAAAAAGGGAAGGTTGGAGACTGGACGGTAGTTGTTTAAAAGAGCTGGGTCCAAAGAGGGCTTCTTAAGGAGGGGCCTCACCATAGCCTCTTTTAGGGAAGCAGGCAAGGAACCCTCACTCAAGGATGCGTTGACAACCTCTTGGAGCCAGCCTCGTGTCACCTCCCAGGATGCCAGTACAAGCCAGGAGGGACACGGGTCCAATAAACATGTGGTGGCTCGCAGTCGCCCACGTAACCTGTCCATATCATCGGAAGCAACGGAGTCAAACTCCTCCCAGACAAGATCCGCCTCGCGGCATTCCACTGGACCAGCAATGGGGGCTAACTCATTCTGTATCTGAGCGGTTTTCTCCTGCAGATAAGACACAAATTCCTCTGCTCTACCCTGTAACGGGGCTTCCCGCACCCTCTGTTGAAGAAGGGAGCGGGTCACCCTAAACAGGGCGGCAGGGCGGTTATCTGCGGATGCTATGAGAGTGGCACAATGATGACGTTTGGCCACTCTCAGCGCCACAATGTAAGTCCGTAAATGGGCTCTTACCTGTGTCCGGTCAGATTCAGAGCGGGAAGCCCTCCATCTTCTCTCTAGGCATCTCTTGTGGCGTTTCATCACCCTTAGCTCCTCGGTAAACCAAGGAGCCAGGGTGGCTCGGCGCCACAGGAGAGGCGGCAAGGGCGCGACCCGATCCAAGGCTCCCGCGGTCGCAATATTCCATGCGGCCACGAGGTCCTCCATCGGGGCGCGGGTCAGGGGTACAGGAAGTGGCCCAAGCGCCGCCTGGAACCCATCTGGGTCCATCAGGCGCCTGGGGCGGAACCAGATTGGTGACTCGGGTTCCGCCTCCCCGCGGAGGGGAGCAGCGGTCAGAAAATCGAGCTGGAGAAGTGAGTGATCTGACCATGACAAGGGCGTGATGACTATATCCCCTGTACCCAGATCACTTACCCATTGGCCAGAGACAAAGATGAGATCCGGTGTGTGTCCACCCTCGTGGGTGGGGCCTTGAATTACTTGGGTCAGGTCCATGGCCGTCATGGAAGCCATGAACTCCCGAGCTGCCTCGGATGATACGCCAACCGTTGGCAAATTGAAGTCCCCCATGACTAAAAGTCTGGGGGTCTCAATTGCCACCGTAGCGATCACCTCTAGGAGCTCGGGCAGGGCTGCTGCTGCATAGCGAGGAGCCAGGTATACAACCAGCAAGCCCAACTGCCTCCCTAGGCCCCACTTCACGCAGAGGGACTCACAACCGGTGGTCTGTGGCACAATGGTTTCTCTCGGCTCAAGACTTTCTTTTACAATGACCGCTACCCCACCGCCCCTACCCAGGGCCCGGGGCTGATGAAAAGCGCGGTAACCTGGTGGGCAGATTTCAACGAGGGGAAGTCCTCCCTCGTGGCCCAACCACGAGAAAGAAAGAAAGAAAGAAAGAAAGAAAGAAAGAAAGAAAGAAAGAAAGAAAGAAAGAAAGAAAGAAAGAAAGAAAGAAAGAAAGAAAGAAAGCAGCATCAATACATGCTGCATTTTGGCTGTGAAATGCAACGGAAGCTCAAGGATCTTTAGGAGTTATTGAGAAGACTCACGTCCAAAATCACAAGCAATCCCAGGAATAAATATCTGCAAGGAAAAACAAGTCCCAGGCCAATTTTAATTCAACATTAAATTATTCACGCTGGTGAACACATACTGCAGAGTTGCTGCAGATGAATAGTGCATACATTTGGATAGAGATGCTAAATCGTCCTGCGGCTGCGTTCCCACATTTATCTTCTGGGTTGTTGGTTTTTTTTTTAAAAAAAACACCTTCAGGACAGAAGCACAATTCAACGCAAACGTTTTCCCCCATTGCAATGATGGAAAGTTGGGGAGGGTTTCTAAAATCCCAAAGGCGGAATGATTAAGCCAACGTCAACATTGCACGCCAGTGGTGGGTTTCAAACTTCTTTAGAACCTCTTCCGTGGGTGTGGCCTGCTTTGTGGGAGTGGCTTGCCAGCCATGTGACTGGGCGGGCATGACCAACTTGTAAAATGTGGTGAGACTCACTTGCTTAGCAACCAAAATGTTGGCTCAGGAACTCTGGCATTTGAAGCACGCAAGTTTTAAAGCTGTCCAGTTACAAGACCCTTGCAACAGCCCTTAACCTTCAGGAAAAAAAACCCCAGGGGTGTTCAAACTTGACAGCTTTAAGACTTGTCGACTTCAACTCCCAGAATTCCTCCTCTCACTCTTCCTCTGGATGATGTGCAGATGGGCAGGGGGAGGGAGCTGGAACTGGTTCTAATCGGCCCTGTAGATTTGTGGAATCTCTTCTATAGAAGGAGGTTAGAACTGGCAGGAACCCACCCCTGCTGCATGGAGAGTGGCTCAAGGTAGCCAAAGTTGGTTTGGGCTTTGATCTTGCCCAGGGAGTCGATCCTGATCTGCAAAACTGCCCAGCGGATGCCCCAGGGGTGGCTTCAGCTTGTTCTTCCGTCTCCTTCCCTGGATGTGAATTGCCTTTCACCCCCCTGCGTTTTTCATCCAGAGGGCACTTGAAGGACATGCACACCCCATTTAAACTTGAGAACGCAAAACAACTGCACCGATGATCTCTCCATGGACCTCATTATGCCACGGCTGACCATCACTCTGCTTTCTGACAGGTCAGAATGGTTCAATGAGCTGATTCCAATCTTCTGGAGAAGAAGCCCAGAAGATGCGGAGAGCTCAGAGTCCCAGGAGGACCTTCTCTGGCTCAGTGACATCTCATACATAGCCTTCGGTCTGCGTTGCCAGGCCGAAACACATATGCTCAGAGGCACACACAAACACACATATGCTCCTCCTGAGACTGCGCTAATTATAAATAAAGATCGCAGCACCGAGATACCTCCAACCAGAATGGGCTCC
The DNA here is from genome assembly GCA_039707465.1 of Rhabdophis nuchalis. Classification (NCBI taxonomy): domain Eukaryota; kingdom Metazoa; phylum Chordata; class Lepidosauria; order Squamata; family Natricidae; genus Rhabdophis; species Rhabdophis nuchalis. Next base: position 22,433,110 of record CM077657.1, on the reverse strand, counting down.
CGCTCTGAACCGTGTGCACTGCAGTTTTCATAAACAATTATTTTAATTGGAGAGCAACCTGCGAAGCCAAAGTTCTCTGTGAAAACAAGACAGCATGTGGAAAATAATCATTTCCACTCCGCAGAAGCTCAGCAAACAGACGTCCTTGTCTCCCACTGCAGTTGAAAGTCAGGGCAGTTTCCAACTCTGGAACTCAGCCCTGGAGCTCAAGATACCTTTGGGCCACCTGAGCAAAAAGCCCTTGGCTGCCTCTACGGCACCAATGGAAGATCAGACCCACAGGGAGAAGCCCTTGACCTGGTCATTCAAAGAGAAAAGGACCTCCAGGAATGAAGCCATGAAAGCAGGGAGCAGCCATCTTGGGGCAGGCAGGAGGCATGGGTTCTCTTGCCACACACCTTGAAGCACACCTGGTCATGTGAGGCCAAAGTGGGGAAACAGAGCAGGAGTGGGGAGAGGAACGTCAGCTACACCTCCTCCACCTCCTCCTCCTTCTCCTCCTCTTCTCCATCACTGGTCCCATCGCAGCCATGACCCTCAGCCTCCTCTTCAAGTCTGGGAGTTGGTCCACATATCGGTCACAGTTGAGAAACATTGACCCACAGGGTTCCCGGGGTCAACCGGCCATTGGCCGGTCCAGAGAATGGCTTCTCAGGAGAAGCTCCATGTCAGTCCTATTCCTTTCTGGATCTTTGGCCTGCCATACTCTCTCTTATTTTACTATGCTGGTTCATTAGTGGGGAATAGGGAGAGGGGGAATAGTAAGGAGTAGAATGTGAAGTTGTCAAAATAAAATTCCTTTGTAGAAAAACAAGGTCATCCAACTTCTGGAGGCAAGTTGTTCCACTGGTTAATTGTTCTAACTGTCAGGAAATTGCTCCTCAGTTCTAAGTTGCTTCTCTCCTTGATGAGTTTCCACCCATTGCTTCTTGTTCTACCCACAGGTGCTTTGGAGAATAGCTTGACTCCCTCTTCTTTGGGGCAGCCCCTGAGATATTGGAAGATTGCTATCATGTCTCCCCTGGTCCTTCTTTTCATTAAACTAGACATACCCAGTTCCTGCAACCGTTCCTCATATGTTTGAGCCTCCAGTCCCCTAATCATCTTGGTTGCTCTTCTCTGCACTCTTTCTAGAGTCTCCGCATCTTTTCTACATCATGGCGACCAAAACTGGATGCAGATTCCCAGTGTGGCCTTCCCAAGGCCTTATAAAGTGGTATTAACCCTTCACAGGATCTTGATTCTCTCCCTCTGTTGATGCAGCCTAGAACTGGGTTGGCTTTTTTGGCAGCTGCTGCCCACGGCTGGCTCCTATTTAAATGATTGTCCACTAGGACTCCAAGATCCCTCTCACAGTTGCTATTATTGAGCAAGGTACCACCTATCCTGTCCCTGTGCATTTCGTTTTTCTTGCCTAACTGTAGAACCTTATTTTTTTCACAATTGAATTTCATTTTTTCAGGATTCAGGAGGTTTTCTCCAGATGTGCCAACATGGATCTCTGAATAAATTGGAAGTTTGAGCAATTCTTTGCCTTGGACTCTGATTTACCTTTGGATGCTATTTGGAACCCTGACATTCCACCGTTGCAAAGGGAACCTCTGCAGGATCCTTCTCAGGTATGATTACTATCAAGGAGCAACCTCAACCTCCAAGACAGCTGGCCAAAAGAGAACCAACCAGCGCTCGAAGTGAATAAGGGTTGGGGACATGGAAGCAGGTATCCCGTCGAACCGAATCAGTGGTGGGTTTCAAATTTTTTAGAACCTACTCTGTAGGTGTGGCCTATTTTGTGGGCGTGGCTTGGCAGTCATGTGACAGGGTGGGAGTGGCCACCTTTTAAAATGTGGTGAAACTCATTTAACAACGCTCTTGCTTAGCAACCAAAATTTTGGACTCAATTGTGATGATAAATTCTTTCTTTCTTTCTTTCTGTCTCTCTCTCTCTCTTTTTTCTCTTTCTTTCTTTCTGTCTCTCTCTCTCTGTCTCTCTTTCTTTCTCTTTCTTTCTTTCTTTCTTTCTTTCTCTCTCTCTCTTTTTTCTCTTTCTTTCTTTCTTTCTTTCTTTCCTTTCTTTCCTTTCTTCCTTCCTTTCCTTTCCTTTCCTTCCCGTTGGGTCACTGGCAGCGGCAGGCCAGATTTACTTATTATTTTATTTATTTATTTAATTAGATTTCTAGACCGCCCCCTCTCCCCGAAGGGACTTCCAGGTACGTCGGTGGAACCCTCTCTCACCGGTTCTCTAAATTTCACCAACCAGCTCTCGCAAGTAGGTGCGAGCCTGCAGAAACCCACCACTGAACCAAATACTCGCTCTGTGCAGAGAACCCCGTCTACACGCCGCTTCTCATCCGAAGGATTCCCCAACTCAGCGTTGCTGTACCTCAGTGCAAAAGGTTTTTAATTCCTCGGGAAAGTCAATTACTGAAACAATGGAGGAGGGAAAGGCAGAACAACACCCTGGATGAGATAACGGCGAATGGAACGCCCGGATTTTATGTCCTCCGTGCTCACTAAGTCACAGGCAGCCAGAGCCGGCTGCGAGCATTCGCACTTAGGCATTGATTTACATTAACCAATCATCGCTATTTTTTTTCCTCCATAAAAGTCAAATCCATTTAAAGGGTTGCAGCCTCTCTCTTGACAGTAAGCGGCGACAGCCGGGTGGAAACGATGCTTCTCAATTCAACGGAATTAAGGCCAGCCGTTGATTTGATTAGGCTTTTATGGTGTAAAATATTTCAAAGCAATTATCCCCCACACCCACCATCCAGTTTAATGAAAAGAAGGACTAGGGGAGACAGGATAGCAGTCTTCCGATATCACAGGGGCTGCCACAAGGAAGAGGGAGTCAAGCTATTCTCCAAAGCACCTGAGGGCAGGACAAGAAGCAATGGGTGGAAACTAATCAAGGAGAGAAACAACTTAGAACTGAGGAGAAATTTCCTGACAGTGAGAACAATTAATCAGTGGAACAACTCCAGAAGTTGCGAATGTCCCAACACTGGAAGTCTTCAAGAAGATGTTGGATAGCCATTTGTCTGAAGCGGTGTAGGGCTTCCTGCCTAAGCAGGGAGTTGGACTAGAAGACCTCCAAGGTTCCTTCCAACTCTGCTATTGTATTGTATTGGATCCACCCATAATGTGTGTGAGAAGAAAACTGATAGGCCTTCTTTTCCAGAGCCGATGGCTCCCACAATGGCTTTGCCAACATTGCCAGCTGGGAGGGAGGGAGGGAGGGAGGGAGGACAGGCAGGTGGCTCAAAATCTCTTTCTGGCGGCTGGGCCCATCCACAGGCTCCCTGAGGTGCCCACCATCCATGTGTGAATCTAGGTCAAAATTATGCTGACTCCCACCAGTGGGTTTATACTTAGTTTGGAAATATGCTCAGGCTTCTATAATTGGGCACTTCTAAACGTCCTTGACCTCCCCGTGTTGTCGTGCTTTCTAAAATCAGAGAGCTGAGTCCAATCGGCAAGCGTTCTGTTCCCTGAGACCCCTCCAAGCCCCCCCCGTTGGTGAATCAGAAGGAGGGATCCTGGTTAGACATGGAAAGGCCGAAGAAAGAGGCCTTCTGGTAAAGGAGACCAGGATGATTTCAGCTTGAGACAGCCTTGTGTCCCCAAAAGCCTCCACCATCTCCAGAAGTCCTTTCCCACTGTTCTGACAGAGGCTTCCTGAGAGCCTAAAGCCAACTCCTGGTCCCGACAAAAACCCCGTTTTATTAATTTGCTGTGAATTCTGCTCATTTGCATCCAGCAATGTCTTTCAAGGGAGGATTTACAGTCACAGACCTTCTCTGGCTTGGAGAGCTGCCAGGCCGAAATCTGCAGAACTTGGCAAGGAGTCTCTTTGGAGAGTCCCGAACCAATGAAGGGAACTCATTGTCTCCTGCAAACTCCACTCCCCTTCCGCTCCTCTTTTATTTCCTCTAGGAGGGGCCATTCATCATCCATCTGTGGCCTTACTCTGAAGTCAACCCCTGTTCTTTAGCTGTTCCCTTCGTCTGGCAACTCTGTGCATGCACACACTGGGAAGAGACTCCAGCTGTTCTTCTGCCCCACTGATGTCTGACTCTGAAGGCAGCTGTGAACTGTCAGAGGGCCCTGGCCCTCTCTCTGCCTCCAACACAGAGCCCTCCTCAGAGCCTTCCCCAGACTCCAGGACTGGCCCAGGTTCCTCCCCAACCTCCTCACTGAATCTGCTGGCCGCTGGTGGTCCACAACACTCACCTGCAAAGGCCCAGGCCACAACTATTGGCACACCCCCAATGGCCTTCGCCTCTAACTATGGTTTTCCCTCAGCTGTGGCATTGTGAAAGAGGGAATATCTTCCTTTCGTATCATCTCCTAAGGGATGTTGTAGCGGCAAAAAACCAGGCTTACCACAGACTGGTTTGATGGAAGAACTCAGACCACGAGGATCACAGGTTTCAGGTGTTTATTGACGCGCGTCAAGAGTTCAGTCGGCAATCAGAGCACCACAATCTGAACTGCCCGGGCAACGCCCAGACAGATGGTTTTATACTTTTCATTATGCATTGTCGTTTATACAGAGTCACCTATGGATAAAAGCAGAAGTCCAGTTTGGAAAAGTACAAATACAGAAGTGAATGTTAAAAATAATACATGCCAGCAGCTGTGCCCATATTGGGTTTCTATCTTACACCCCCCCCTCCTTCTCCCTTACTTCCTCTTTCCATCTCTTGTAGCAATGTCTCAGCAATATTTGCAATAGGCTTGGAAACTTTAAGAGCAGAGAAGTACACCCCCTCCTCTTGCACAACATGTTCAAGGGTCAGTAAGCAAACCTTCTCTGGGAGGTCAAGGCTGACCAAGGATAAAGAATTGGGGTCCCCTGACCCCCTCTGCCACAATGCGACATGCCACGTGGAGCATTGTCAGCCAAGGCTCCCTCCTTCTCACAGGAAAAGTGGCTCGGCCCCATCATCCTTGAATGGAGAGAATGCGATGCACCCTGGAGACTCCTGGTCTTTGCGGACCAGCTCGGCGGCCAGTGCTGTAACCCCCCAACCTCCACCTCGTTGGGACCCCAGGATGTTCTGTGAGAAAGAGAAGCTCCAGACAACTCACATTAATGGTTGCCTCAGTGAAAGAAACCGATGCGCGAGAAACAAGATATTAGTCACTCCTGCTAAGATAAATAAATAAATAACGATTCCATTTTTCAACTTTGCAGAAATGAATGCTTAAGGAAGGGGATGGTTTCAATTATTTTCTCAGCCGTAAGGAGAATTTATTTTATCAGAATAGAGGCATCCGCTAAAAACCAGTTGAGAATTGCAAAACGGTAGAGCGATTAAAGAGAGAGGAGGAGGAAATGCAGCAGCTTAGAGAACAGGAGGGCTCTGGTGACTTGATATGCTGATAAAAAATGCACGATCTCGGCTCTTGGCCAGGCCTGTCAGCATTTTCCACAGCTGGGAAACAAGACTGGGAAATCATCTTTGCTCTTTCAGGATTGGGGAGGTCAATCATTCCATGTGTCCCTCAAAGTTGGATAAAACTCAATCCAACCACTCCTAACATGGAATCAGACTGGCAGCAAATAAGAGTCAGGTTCTACATTTAAGCAAGAAAAACGAAATGCACAGGGACAGTATAGGTGGCACCTTGCTCAAAACTGTGAGAGGGATCTTGGGAGTCCTAGTGGACAACCATTTAAATAGGAGCCAGCCGTGGGCAGCAGCTGCCAAAAAAGCCAACACAGTTCTAGGCTGCATAAACAGAGGGAGAGAATCAAGATCACGTGAAGGGTTAATCCCACTTTATAAGGCCTTGGGAAGGCCACACTTGGAATACGGCATTCAGTTTTGGTCGCCAAGATGTAGAAAAGACATGGAGACTCTAGAAAGAGTGCAGAGAAGAGCAACCAAGATGGTTAGGGGACTGGAGGCTAAAACCTATGAGGAACGGTTGCAGGAACTGGGTATGTCTAGTTTGATGAAAAGAAGGACCAGGGGAGACATGATAGCAGTCTTTCATTATCTCAGGGGTTGCCACAAAGAAGAGAGAGTCAAACTATTCACCAAGGCACCTGGGGGCAGGACAAGAAGCAATGGGTGGAAACTAATCAAGGAGAGAAGCAACTTAGAACTGAGGAGCAATTTCCTGACTGTTAGAACAATTAACCAGTGGAACAGCTTGCCTCCAGAAATCGTGAATGCCCCAACATCGTCTTTAAGAAGATGTTGGCTAGCCATTTGTCTGAAATGGTTATAAGGTTCCTGCCTAGGCAGGGGGTTGGACTAGAAGACCTCCAAGATCCCTTCCAACTCTGCTATTGTATTGTAAGTTTGGGATGAAATTGCTTACAGTTGTGTTTCTCAACCTTGGCGACCATAAGATCTGTGGACTTCAACTCCCAGAATTCCCCAGGCAACAAAGTCCAAGGGGCGTTATGGAGTATCCGTTTTAATGACAGGAAGAGGTCTGGGGCATCAGGACCCTGGACAGTTACCTCTTCAATGCACAGCCTTTACTGCAGAGGGAAGCCATTCAACGGTTGTAGGCATTTAATTTATTCAACATTATTTATACGCCTCTCATTTTATCTGCGTGGATCACACAATAATGGAGCGCGCACGTCAACTTCATCTGGTTTCAGCTTCACGTACTGCACAAATCTAGCTATTGCACTTTGAATCTTCGTCAACCAACAGTAATTAAGCAAACAATGCTGTGTACGAATCCCGGCAATGTGAGAGCCGAAAGGTTGTTCTATAATTATTATAAAAATAATTTAGGGTAAAATGAAGAGTGATTGAGGGTTAATAGAACCCTGGAAAGCATTTTTCAAAGGGAACATAAAACGTTTTAAAGCAAATGAAGGTGCATCAAAAAAAAATGGATCCCTTCTGGACTATATACACTTGATAACAAACATTGGTTTTATTGCTAAGTAACAGTGTGTGAAATTTTCCTTCCTTTCTTAACTGAATGATATCTGTGGGAATTTGATAAAAGGAAGAGGGCTAAGAATTCTTTTTTTTTTAAGTACAATACAATACAATACAATAGCAGAGTTGGAAGGGACCTTGTAGGTCTTCTAGTCCAACCCCCTGCGTGGGCAGGAGCCTTATACCATTTCAGACAAATGGCTATCTAACATCTTTTTAAAGACTTCCAGGGTTGGGGCATTCACAACTTCTGTAGGCAAGATGTTCCAGAGGTTAATTGTTCTAACTGTCAGGAAATTTCTCCTTAGTTCTAAGTTGCTTCTCTCCTTGATTAGTTTCCACCCATTGCTTCTTGTCCTGCCCCCAGGTGCCTTGGAGAATAGTTTGGCTCCCTCTTCTTTGTGGCACCCTCTGAGATATCGGAACACTGCTATCATGTCTCCCCTGGTTCTTCTCTTCATGCCTTTGGATTTAAAAAGTACCATGCCTTTGGATTTAAAAAATAGAATGTTAATATATAAAGCTTCTTTTGCGTTTCTCAATAGAAGGTCCCTGTAGAATAGTGTGCCTTCATCCCTTAATAGGCAATAATAAAAGTGTGTATTTGTAAAACATAATATTTTTTTAAAAATCGCGCTTTCCGGTCAAGCATCCACCCATCTTGGGCAGGAGGCCTGCCAGAGTCCTGAAGGAGGAAGCTCTTCCTCTTGGACAAAGGGAGGGGCCTGAAGAGGCCACACCCTCCACGCTTAGACTGACCGCTCAGCTCCCCAGTCAATCTACAAATCAGATTCCCCACCACAAAGCCCTCCGTTCTGGGCAGCTGAAGGGCCCCAACAGCGACTCAGCAGGAATTCTGTCCCCCTCACAGAGTGACGTCCAGCAAAACAACGGGCCTCCCCTTCTCTACGACCGCAGCCCAGCTAGCTATTAATTAAACGCCCCAGTCTCCCTTGTCCCTGTAATGAGGTTGTCTTGAGTCTCATTACTCATTTACTGCTCGCTGCATGACAATTAAACCAGCGTTCCTCCTCACTTCCACGCAGCTCAGGGCTTCCAACTTCTCTCCTTTGGACTCAACTCTTCAACAGCGACAAAAACGACACGCAGGAGAAGCTGGACCTAGCCCAGGCAAAGAGGAACAGGTGAGGGTCTCCTCATGGTGCCGTCGGCTAAACAATGTCGACTGGCGACCCCTTAGGGCAGGGGTCTCCAACCTTTGCAACTTTAAGTCTGAAGGACTTCAGCTCCTAGACTTCTCCAGCCAGCTTTGCTATGTGGGTGTATACATAATAAGCTTTGCTGGCTGGAGAATTCTGGGAGCTGAAGTCCTTCAGACTTAAAGTTGCAAAGGTTGGAGACCCCTGCCTTAGGGGGAGAGCCTTCTCCGTGGGAGCCCCTGTCCTCTGGAACGAATTGCCCCTAGAGTTACGAATTATCCCTGACCTACGCACCTTCCGCCATGCTCTCAAAACTTTTCTTTTCCAACAAGCCGGGCTGGTGTAAGTACGAATTTTATTAATCTTAATTGGTTTTTTTTTTAACCTTTATTATGGGCCAAATTATTTAATGTGTTTTTACATGGTTTTAACTTTTGTATATCTGTGTTTTCTTTTGGCTGTACACTGCCCTGAGTCCTCTGGGAGTAGGGCAGTATCAAAATATAAATAAACTAAATAAATAAATTAAAACATAGCTTTTGCTTTTTCCGCTTTCATTTCAACATGCAGTCCCAGGAAGTGACTTCAGCCGAGGTCCAAATGAAATGAAAGCACCCTAGAGAAATGTGGTGGTGTTGAGGGGGGGGGGGGTCAGGGTGAAAAGCCTTGCCCCCAATGGAGCTAAAGCAGGGGTCCCCAACCTTTGCAACTCTAAGTCTGAAGGACTTCAGCTCCCAGACTTCTGGGAGCTGAAGTCCTTCAGACTTAAAGTTGCAAAGGTTGGGGACCCCTGAGCTAAAGGGAAGATGATGCTGAAGGGACGTCCTTCTCTTGGCCTGGAAGACCTTCCCTGCCATCGGAAGTGGAGGGAGCCCCCCCACTTCCTTGGACAAGTTCAACCTTCCTGCCAGCTGCCTTCGCACCCGGCACTCAGCCTGACCGGAGGAAGCTTGCTGGAAAAGGCTTCGTTAGCAGAAAGCAAAAGTCGCTTCAGGAGGCTGGGCTACTCAGCGGAGAGTAAGCCTGCGCGTACCCCACCGTCACTGAGCGTAGGCGTTCGAACAGCGACAGGCACCCATAAATTAGGACGGAGCACTTGATTTGGCGAGCATTTCGCATGAGTTCTGCGGGAACATGGCTTCCCTCCTTCTTCCTCTTCTGGGTTGCCTTGGGAAGCCATGACACAACATCTCTGCCCTCTGGACAGGGCCAGAAAGACCCTTCCCCAAAGGGGTCTTATTCCACGCTGCCTGGCACTAAAGACACACACACACACACACACACAATCGACTCCCCAGGGCAAAGGGGCTGCTTAGATCCCACCCACCCCTCCCAAAGGCCAAAAGGCCGTTCCCTGTCCCAGGGAAAGCCAGGCTTAATTCTGGAGCTCAGAGACCGGCTTGCCTGCATGTTCAGTTCAGCCGGGAAGCCGTCGTCTCTCTCGGCATCCCTGCTGCCTGGGACTAGAAAGAGCTGGATGGGCAGAAGGCGGGTGCTGAGGAAACATAATTAGGCAGAACCGGCTCTTGACAAGGGGAAAACACCGCCTCCTCTCCTGGTACGTTCTGTGGCTACAACCTCTAATAATGCGTCCCCCTCCCCCACTTTCCAGGAGGGAGCACACAGCCTCCCACAAAGAAGGAAAACCATTCGGTTCTCTTTGTGTTTGCCTTCAGACTTTCCCCTGGGGAGGGGGACCTGCGTCCTTTCCAGGGCGTCCCAAGGGGGCTTTAGGGAACCCGGCCGAAGATGTCTGGCCTTGCCCCTCACCACTCCTCCTCGCTGTCCTCCCAAAGGCTAGAAATGATCGGTGTGCTCTCCGTTTCTGCTTTCCACCCTTGCTGTGTCTTCACCATGAGGCAACAGTGTCCCTGGCAGGTGGACAAAGAATTGACCCACTCCAGCTGCTCCTGCCTGCCCCTCGGAAAGAGGAGGTGCAGGGAGATGCTCAAGAGGACTCAAGATTTAGTTCTTGCCCTCCAGTGGCAGGTCTACTTCACACCCCCAGGGCGCCTGGCTTGCCAGGATATTCCGTAAGGTCTGGAGCGCCTGGGAAAGGATGCCTGGGAAAGGTTTGGGGTCCCCCCAAAGGGAAGCGGGAGGCCCCCATGTGGTGGAAGCTGTGCTGAGGACGGCTCCCTTCCCTTCACTGTTCACTGTGCCAGCAACGGGAAGGGCCAGCCTGAAGTGGGTTCTGGAGCCTCCCCTGCTTTTAACTAAATGGGGAGGGGGGAGGGGGGGGCTGACCTTCCTGTTGCCTTCCTGTATTGGTTCCCTTTGATGGCTCTGCCTCTCCGAGCCAAGCCTGGGGCCCAGCAACACAGCAGCTGGAAAATTAAAAGCTGAAGCTCCTACCAGCGATTGCTAATTATTTCCTTTTTTGTTTCCGTGAGAGGCTGCCCGGGAGGGAAACGATCTGAGCACAACTCACAGATCGCCTCCGCGCACGTTTGAGATGAGTTGGATGCTAGCACGGAAGCAGAGACCCCCGCGTTTCCTAAGACAAACATTGACGGCATGGTGGGGCCATTCGCAAGACTTCGCCTGAAGGTTTGTAGTAGTGCCCGACTCCCTTCAGAGAGTGATTCTATACCTCCTCCTCCTCTTCCTCCTCCTCCTCTTCTACTTCTCCTTCTTCTTCTACTATACTACTACTACTACTTCTTCTACTAATACTTCTACTACTACTGCTACTACTTCTTTTACTACTACTATTTCTTCTTCTACTTCTACTATACTACTACTACCTTTTCTTCTTCTACTACTACTTCTACTTCTTCTACTACTTCTACTACTACTTCTACTTCTTCTACTATACTACTACTACCTCTTCTTCTGCTTCTACTACTACATCTTCTACTACTATGTCTTCTACTACTACTTCTACTTCTACTATACTACTACTACTACTTTCTTCTACTTCTTCTACTACTACTTCTACTACTACTACTACTACTACTACTACTACTTGTTAAGGATATCTCTTAGGAGACCAAGGAATGTGCAACAGAATGTAGCAAGAGATATGTTGCTAGATATCCACACTATCAGTCACAGACACTGAAGGTAAAACAAGTAGACATTTACTTATGGTGGAAAAATAAAGTAAAATACACTTCTTCACAAACAAGTGATAAGTAGTCATCATCATCATCTTCTCCTCCTCCTCCTCCTCCTTCTCTCTATCTCACTCTTTCTTCCTTTTGGCCTCCACCACTTGGGAGAAAGTTGCAGGCTGAGCAAATAAGATCACCAGGAGCAGAAGAATCTGCCTTAGGTCAAAAAGTGCACCGTCCTTATCCTCCAATCTTGAGTCGCCCCAATCGGCCCTTTGGTCCTTGAGCTCCGAGAAGGATCCCAGCACCAATGGCTCTGCTCGTGGCAGGCGGTCGTCCCCTCCCTTTCTCCTCTGGAGGATCCTGCTCTGAAGATTCCTCACCAGGAGCTCCGCTAAGAGATGGACGGAGCAGGTCAAATAAAGGGCCTCCCTCCGGCCGAGGGCTCATTCGCTTCTCCTCCTTACAAAGGATGGGCTAACCCAGGATGCAGAGTTGCGCCAAAGTCTTGTAACTACTGAGGGAATATGCCAGCCTTCCGTCAGCTCCACCTGGATGGTCCTCCTAGCCTTCTTTGCTGCTGATGAGCCTGTGGAGGAAGGCAGCTCTTCCCCAAAGCCTTGGGCGCCACGTGGGGCCCAGCTTCTGCCGTCTCCAGCCTTCAAAAGGCATGAAAAAACGGCCCTCGTCTTAGCCACATCCTCCTCCTCTCTCCGGCTGCGCCAGAAATATCCCCGCCAGGATCAGGGTTTTATGATGCCACGGATGGCACCCAGCGGGTCAATATTGCCCTCCAAGTCCTGCACTGATAAATAGATATAAAATGTTTATTACAGTCCTGGGCCAACCTACAAGGGAGCCATTCTACGGCTGCCATAATTCACCCGTAAAACTGACAATAAAACCGTATTGGGATCTGGAGACTTCAGAATCTGGCAGAAGGGCTTCTTCGCTCACGAGCCACAGAGGAAGAGGCGGCAACTGGGAAGCCGTTCCTGGAGGGCCTTAGAGCCAGCCTGAATACAGAGGAACAAGCCCTCCTGGGAGGGGGGGGGCTTTGCACCCTCCCCTCGACTGCTCAGCCCCAGCAGCCTGTGAAGTTGTAGGTTACGCCCGGATTTTCTCTCCTGCAGCTGCTGGCGGTTGAAAGGCATCCACTCCTGTTGCTCTCGGGGGTGTCCGTGGGGTGATCAGAAACATGAGGGTGGGGGTGTCAACCGTGCAAGAGAAGTCCCACCCTTGCTGACCTGGCACCCCCTTCCCGGCCGATGCCCCTGCAGGGGTCCTTGGGAAAAGTAGGTGAACTTCCGTGAAAAGAAAGATGGGTACCTCGTCTTGGAGTAACGTCCTCTCACTGTGCAAGGGGGCAGCAGAAGCAAGAACTCCCCCCCCCTCGCTTGGGCACAATGCCTGTCTCTGCCAACCCTGGTGACTGACAAGGCGGAGGGCACTCCGCCTGGATCCAGTCCAGCATGGAAAGTGACCAGCCAGAAGCTCTCCTCAAGCCGCCACCTGCTCGTCAAGCAGGAGCTGTGAGAAACTGCAGGCCACCTCTGGAGGGGGTGGGGGGGAGGACCCCTTTCAGAAGCCAAGAAGGAATTTCTCAGCTGCTCTGTCTCAGAGGAGTTCCGTTGGGCCCTTCCCTCCCACCCAGACCCTCCCCAAGGAGGACCAAAGACTTTCCACCCTGCCAGGAGCCCCATAACCCCAGTTCCTCCAGGGCAGTGGTGAAATTCAATTTTTTTTACAATCTGTTCGGTGGGCGTGGCTTGGTGGGCGTGGTGTGGCTTGGTGGGCGTGGCAGAGGAAGGATACTGCAAAATCCCCATTCCCTTCCCACTCCAGGGGAAGGATACTGCAAAATCCCCATTTCCTCCCGATCAGCTGGGACTCGGGAGACAGAGAATAAATGGGGGCGAGGCCAGCCAGAGGTGGTATTTTCCAGTTCTCCGAACTACTCAAAACCTGCTGGATTTCACCCCTGCCCCAGCGCCCTCCTTGCTCCACCCCCTTTGCAAGCCAAAGAAAGTGGGAGCCTGGTCTGGGACTAAGACCCCCGCCCCGAGATCGCACAAAGCCTTCCTGAGTCAGGAGCCACCAGGGAGCCCTCCAGGTGCAGTGGAAGCCCCCCTCGCAGCCAACTGCATCCTCCAACCGCCTTCCAGCTCCCCAGCTGCCCCTCGTGGGACGGAGAGCCAACTGAGAAGGGGCCCAGCCACCCCTGCAGGGACCACAGAGACCCCTTCAGAGGTGGTGGCGCCTGGAAGCCGGCAGGGCAAAGAGGGGGCTGCACCCCCTTCCTCTCAACCAAATCAGGAGGTTGTGAGTTCGATCCTAGGTAGAAGCAGATGTAGGGTCTCCTGCTTGGGGCAGGGGGGTTGGACTAGATGACCTGCAAGGTCCCTTCTAACTCTTGTTAATCTGTTAAAGTTTCACAGCAGGAACACTGGGGGGGGGGGGGGGAAGCTTCCTTAAAGTCCTTGTTGGAGATTAAGGGTTCTTTGGTGCCCCCTGCTGGCCTGTGGAAGCAAAGCTGTCATTCCTTATTTGCAAAAAAGAAAAACGCCACCAGAGCAGGTGAAGGTCTTAAATAATACTCTGAACCCATTAAAACCCAGGTTTTAATCACCTTGTGCAAGGGTCTGCAAAGTTGGCTCTTTTAAGACTGGTAGACTTCAACTCCCAGAATTCCCCAGCCAGCTATGCTGGCTGGGGAAATCTGGGAGTTGAAGTCCACCAGTCTTAAAAGTGCCAACTTTGCAGACCCCTGACCTTGTGGGATAAAGATTAAAACATTCCCCACCTCACACTACATGCCTCTTCAGGGAAGAGCTGCAGAAATGGGAAGGGCGCCTCATCAAATGCAGGAGGGTGAAATAGGGTTGGCGGGGGATTGTTCTCCAAATTGCTTCACTTAGCGTCCAAACGTTTCGTTACCAGATTAGGTAACGGCATCAGCGGAATGTCAGACACAGACGCCGCCTTTATTGGAGCCGCATTTCTGTGTCACGGAGGGTGGACTCAACTCAATTCAACTCAACTCAACTCAACTCAACTCAACTCAACTCAGGGCCTTCTTTGATTCTCCAGGCTGGTCTTCAAGGACAAAGCTCCTTTCTAAGGAAGAGAGGAGGAGGAGGAGTGTGGGGGTTGGGGACCACCTTTTGGGCCTTCCTGGCAGGGGCCCAGGCTCCTGGAGGGACCCCACAGGGGTGGGCCTGTGCCACTCCTGGCAGCAGAGGAGGTATGGTGGGCTCCAGGAAGACAGGTTGTTCTGACCGAGGTTTCCTGAGAGTCTGAAGCCAACTCCTGGTCCTGACAAAAATCCCCTTTTATTAACTGAATGTGAATTCTGCTCCTTCACATCCAGCAAAGTCTTTCAAGGGAGGATTTACAGTCACAGACCTTCTCTGGCTTGGAGAGCTGCCAGGATGAGATCTGCAAAACTTGGCCAGGAGTCTCTTTGGAGAGTCACGAACCAATGAAGTGAACTGATTGTCTCCTGCAAACTCCACTCCCCTTTCGCTCCTGTTTTATTCCCTCTGGGAGGGGCCATTCATCGTCCACCTGTGGCCTTACTCCCAAGTCGACCCTTGTTCTTTAGCTGTTCCCTTCGTGTGGCCACACTGCGCATGCGCACACTAGGAACAGGCTCCAGCTGTTCTTCTGCCTCACTGATGTCTGACTCCAAAGGTAGCTGATAACTGTCAGACGGCTCTGGCCCCCTCTCTGCCTCCGACGCAGAGCCCTCGTCAGAGCCTTCCCCAGACTCCAGGACTGGCCCAGGTTCCTCCCCAACCCTCCTCACTGTCCGAATCTGCTGCCCCCTCTGCTGGCCACTGGTGGGCCACAGCAACAATCCATTTAATATATATTTTAATTGGATTTTAATTGGATTTTATGCTCTATCTTATTGTTCTTATTATTGCCTGTACACCGCCCTGAGTCCCGCAAGGGAGAAGGGCGGTCTAAAAATTTAATAAATCTAAATCTAATCTAACAATCGGAGCTGCATTTCTGTCTCAGGGAGGGTGGACTCAACTCAACTCAGGGCCTTCATTGATTCTCCAAGAAGCTGGAGCGGCTGAGGAGGCTCCAGGAAGAGGGCCTTCTGTGTTGCGGTTGCTGCTCCTGCCCTCTGGAACATCTCTCCCTCCTCCGCTTGAGGTTGGCCCCAACCCTCCTATCTTTTTTCCAAGGTGTGGCTCTGCCAGCTGGTTTGGGGCCCCAGGGGGGGAGCAGCGCAATGGAGGTGATTGATTGAGTAATAATGGAGCCTACCTTCCCCACTTCGCTCTGGCTTTTTTAGCGGAGTTTATGGAAGGGGCTGGGGTCACACAATGTGCTACGGCCCCCCTGACATCCCCAGGAGCTGATCTGCCCCTGTGCCCAGCCAAACTTAGTGGAGGGGGAAACTCCAGCCCCGTGGGCTCCTCCCCCACCCCCTCCACCCCACCCCACTCCCCCGTGCATGGTGGTGGCCACAGGCTTCCGTCATGCCAGAGGCCATGGGGAGCCACCTTGGCCGCTTCCACATAGAAAGGTGGAATATGAACCCTTCAAGTAGCCAAGCCTGTTTCTCCACCCCACCTGTTGGCCTGAAGCCTACCAACTCAGGGTTAGGAGAGGCCAAGCAAGAGGGAATCCTCTCTGCCTGAGTGGCCCAGGGCTGATGAAGAAACGGAGATTGACCCCCGAGGGAGCAGCCGGTCCAGAGGAAACACCCAGAGACTGGGAGAGAGAGGGAAGGGATCAAGAGGGAAGGGAGATGGGTGCCCTTACTCACACGAGTCCAGATGAATGCAGCGAATGGCCTGATCTAACCAGGTTTAATCCTTCATTTCCCGTATTTTGCAACTTTCCAACTTTTTTCAGTTTATTTTTCCACGCGGAGCAAAAAGCGCGCCGCTCCAAGAGAGACCAGGGTGGCCTGCAACAGGGATATCCCGCTGGGCGATGTACTCCGTGGGAAAGCAATCCACCCCTCCCACGGGGGTGTGAAGGGCTGCCCAGAGCCACCGGGCCACGGTATTTCCGGCACAGCAGGCTGCAGCAGGTAGATAAAATAGCTTTATTGGCATCATAGCCCAGCCTTGCCTGAATGCCAGGAGGCTGAGCTCCAACTGGGGGAAGCGGGAGGAAAAACAAGAGAGAGAGAGAGAGAGAGAATCGAGGCGGCACCCACGGGGGATGCCAGGCCAAGAGCCCCCGCAGGTGAGAGCAGAGGAGGAAGAAGAGGAGGAAGAGGAGGGAGCCGGCAGCAGCAGCAGTAACAACAACAGCCAGCAAAAGCGCAGCGCGGAAAGGGAAGCCGAGCAGCCCGCCCCCCCCCCCGTCCTCCACGAGGACTGGAACCTTGGCCGAGGTGAGTGACCTGGGAGGCGTCCGCTGAGCAACGGGCGCGGCGAAGGGAGGGCGCGAAGGGCTTGCGGGGATGGGGGGGGGGGAGCAGGCAGGCAGGGGGCGAGCTCAGGGGAAGGGGCTTCACTTGGGAGCCTTTGGGGAGGGGGGGGGTCTGCCTTGTTCCCCTGTCCCGCTGGACTCGCAGCAGCTGTTGGGAAGCCGCTCGCAAACTTTCGCACCCGCGGCTTCTGTCTCCGGCGGGCAGCGGCGCGGCTCCTCCCTCGGGGCGGAAAATCGGGAGTTTGCTCACGTTCCCAAAAGTCGCGGTTCAGCCGCGCAGGGCGTTGATCCCGGAGCGGGACCAGGCAGGGGCGGGAAGAGCAGCCGAGCCTGCCGCCGCCGCCCCCGCAGGAGAAGCGACTCTGGACGGATCCCAGCTGGTTTCTCTCCGCAGGAAGGTAAAGTTGGGAAAAGTTCGGGAAAAGTTTCCCCCCCCCCCAAAGGGCCCAAGAAAGTAGCCCGAGGCTGGCGCATCTTCCGAGGAGAGAAAGCTTTGTTGGCCCAGGCTGCAGCCCCCTCCCCTCCCCGTCCCCAGGCTGCAGCCCCCTCCCCTCCCCGTCCCCAGGCTGCAGCCCCCTCCCCTCCCCGTCCCCAGGCTGCAGCCCCCTCCCCTCCCCGTTCCCATGCTGTAGCCCCCTCCCCTCCCCGTCCCCAGGCTGTAGCCCCCTCCCCTCCCCGTTCCCATGCTGTAGCCCCTTCCCCTCCCCGTCCCCCCTCCCCAAACTGCGCCAGGGTTGTTGCAACGAAGGCGGCTGGGCTCCGGCCAAGTTTGGGGGGTGGGGAGCCAGGGCGGTCTGCCCCCACCCCGTACCCTCCCCAATTAAAAATAATAATAATAATAATAATAATAATAAATCCCGGTATTGCAGGACTGTCGTTTGGCACGGAGGAGGCGGCGGCTGCTCTCGAGTTGCAGAGCCAAATACAACCCCCCCCCCGTCCCAGCCCCCATTCCGCTGTCCTTGTGCACCAAGGCCTGACGCCTTGGTGGTCGCCATGACAACCCTTCCCTGGCTTTAAAGGCCCCGGCAAGGCGGGAGGCCCCCTGCGAAGGCTTTTGTGCTGCGGGCCTTGAAGGGGGTCCTTCCGTGGGAAGAATGCTGCTCTGCGCCCCCCCCCCCCTCTCTTCTGACCTACTTCTTGGCCCATGCAACATTTGGGGTCCCCAAAACGGGAGTGAGAGTGAAGGGATCAGAGGAGGGAATGTATGCCCAGGTGAGGCCCTGGGCATCAGAGGGAGGGTCACCTGTGGAGATAGGACCCAGGTGTGGATGGGATGGGCACAAGAGCGAGGAATATGGATTCTGATCAAAACATTTTAGATTTAGATTTATTTAAATTTTTTATACCGCTCTACTCCCGAAGGACTCAGGGCGGTGTACAGCCAAAATAAAACACAGATATATAAAAGTTAAAAACAATTTGAAAACATATTAAATAATTTGGCCCATGATAAGATTAAGCTTAATTTTCTCTTACCTTCCTTTCTTCCCCTTGGCAATTAAGAATTTTGCTCTTTTCCTGCCTCTCTCACTGAAGAGGGACTGGGGGGGGGGGAGGGGGCTGCCTCAGATAAAACCATTTGTTCTTATATTTGGCTCTGCAATAGGAAGGAGGGGGCTGCACATTAACAGCCAGACAGAAGTTAGCAGCCTTAAAACCACCAGCCAGGATATTAGGAACAAGAATAGCTCACATAAGAAAAACCCAAAACCCCACATAGAGGTAGCACACTTTGCAAGACACCTGTGACCTGGGGGTGAAAAACAGGTGTCGTGAAATCCAAATAACCAATCAATATTATCTGTTATGCGTGCCTGCCTGCCTTAGTGTGGGCACTACATCCATAGGCCACGCTTCAGTCCTCTGCAACCTGGGCAGATTTTAATTAGCATCCATCGTGGTTTAAAAACCACCGTTTCCACACTGCTGTAAAGCAGGAGGAGACCCTGTGAAGCCTTAGCAGCCTGAAAAGCAGTTTCATACATCCTCACGGCCGATTCGCTCCCACAGAGAGGGACTTCTCCGGGTGCCGTCCACTAGACTTTGTCAGCGGGTGACGCCCAGGGGAAGGGCCTTCTCTGTGGCGGGCCCAGCCCTCTGGAACGACCTTCCCCCCGATATCAGGACAACCACAGACCTCCGCTCCTTCCGCCTAAAATTAAAGACACATCTGTTTCGCTTGGCCGGCCTAGGGTAGTCTCTTTTTAGATTGGGGTTAGTTTTAATATGGGATTTTAGCGCAGGGTTAGTTAGTTTAATTTCATTTTATTATTGTATACTGTTTGTATTTTATATGTATTTTAAATTCCCTGTGCCCCGCCTCGAGTCCCTTCTGGGAGAGAGAGCGGGTTATAAATTAAATTATTATTATTATTATTATTATTCAGTTTTACTCATTTTAACCTCTGAATTGGAAAAATAATCCGTGTTGCTAACTTGCCTGGAGAGTTTGCCTGAGCAAAAATCCATCAGGAATAAATTTGTGGTAGGAGATGGAGAGGATTAAAGAAACCATGTTTAGGGCACAGCAGGAAGGCCCCTCCCTGGCGCCCCCTCCCCTCCAGGGGCAGGGGGAGGGGGATGCCAGCCTTCCCTTGCGGGCACAGAAGAGGCTGGGCTCCCTCCCCAAAGGCTGCCCACCCACCCCCAGCCGGATTTCCATCGGGGGAGGGTTTTTTGCCCCTCTTCCCCTTGTTCCCGCCAGGGTTAGAAGATGGCGGGTGAAAGAACTTCCCACAGTGACTCCGTGCGTTGCGGGCTTGCCCCAACCTGCAGCCTTGGGGTGGGGTGGCCGGGGCAGGGCTCACCTGGCCAGGTAACACAGGTTCCCGTGCCTGCTTGGGATCGGCCTCCTGTGGGAAGCTGCAGGGCGAGTCAGGCTGAACTCGCCTCCCGTGGGGAACGGTCCCTGCAGTTGTGGGTGGGTGGGAAGGAAGGAGCAAGGGGGCAGGGGGGGCGTGCATATGTGTGTGTGTGTATGTGTGTGTTCTGATGAATGAGCCAGGGGGACGGTCTGCGGAGTCTTCTTCTTCCCCTCCGGCCGGTCTCTTCCCCAGGACCGCCTGCCTGCCGCCACCCTTCCCCCCCACACACATCTGAGCTCTGCCTGCTTTGCCTTGCAGGGCGGGGCTGCCCCCTCCCCAGGACCTGAGCGGCCATGGCGAAGAAGAACGGGGGCTGCCACGGCTTCTGCACCAGCTGCCTCCTAGGCCTGTTCGGCTGCCACTGGACTCACAAGAAGGGCCTGAAGACGAGCAAGGTGGGTGCGCTCGGAGGGGGGCGGGATTTTTAAACCACGATGGATGCTAATTAAATCTGCCCAAGTTGCAGAGGACTGAAGCGTGGCCTTTGTAGGCAGCGCCCACGCTAAGGGGGGGCCCTCCAAACACAGGGTCCCTGGAGGAATGGCAGGACTCCATGTCCCTGCCTCCCTCCCCCTCTGGGAATGGGCTGCAGACGCCTCCATGTTTTAGGGAACCCCAAATAATTTGGCCCTTGATGAACCCACTCGAATGGCATGGAAAGCCTTGAAGGACTGGAGGTGCCATCTTCTTGGGGTGGCACCTCCTCTGCCCTCCCTGTAGCCAAGTGGGGGAAGATTTACAGAGGTGGGTTCCTGCCAGTTCTAGCCTCCTCCTACAGAAGAGGTTCCACAAATCTCCAGGGCCATTTAGAACTGGTTCCAGCTCTCTCCCCCCACCCGTCCGCCCATCATCCAGAGGAAGAGCGAGAGGAGGAATTCTGGGAGTTGAAGTCCACAAGTCTTAAAGCGGTCAAGTTTGAACACCCCTGGGGGTTTTATTTTCTAAAGGTTTAGGGGTGCAAGGGTCTTGTAACTGGACAGCTTTAAAACTTGCGTGCTTCAAATGCCAGAGTTCCTGAGCCAACGTTTTGGTTGCTAAGCAAAAGCGCTGTTCAGTGAGTTCCACCCCATTTGACAAGTTGGCCACGCCCACCCAGTCACATGGCTGGCAAGCCACTCCCACAAAGCAGGCCACACCCACAGAAGAGGTTCTAAAAAAATTTGAAACCCACCACTGGGGGAGAAGCAGCTTGTGGGGCTGGCTGGGAGATTTAGATTTTAGATTTTATTCCATTTCTATACCGCTCCTATCTCCCCCAATGGGACTCAGGGCGGTGCACGGGAAAATGTTAAAAGGATACAAACAAGCAAACTATAATACATACAAACCTAACGCTAAAATATAATTAAATTAATATAGCCTGTGCTAAAATATAATTACAATTAATAAAAAGTTAAAACCCCCTAACTAAGTCTGTAAAAATTGCCTCAGGATCTCAGCTAGGCCGGCTAGATGAAAAAAGTGGGTCTTGAGTAACCGGCGGAAGATTTGGAGCTCCTCCACCTGAAGCCCCTTGAGGGGGTGGAGGGCGTCCCAGGCTGGCAGGGTCCATTGAGCCCCCCCCCCTCCCTCTTCTGCTTCACCCGCAGTGTGACTACGCCTGGTTCTTCCTGCTCTGTTGCATCGGCCTCCTTGCTCTGGCGTGGCTTTACGTGGCCCTGGTCACCCTCAACGATTTCCACAACTTCAACGAGTGAGTAGGAGGGACACACACACCCCGCCTGCCCCCCCCACTCCCTCCACACACACACACACACACATTGTGCCCCTTTCTGAACTTTGGGTAAGTTTTATCTGCCCTCCCTTTCCACCACCACCCCCTCCCTGCACAGGTTCATCTTCCAGAAGACAGAATGGTGGCTGGACTGGTCAGTGGTGATGCTCTCGGTGACGGCCACCCTGGTCACCTACTCCTCTCTGCTGCTGGTAGGCCAAACCACCCCCACCCACCCCCACCTCTTGCTGATGGTATGGGAGGGTTTTCAGGGTATCTCTACACTATAAACTAAGTTCTCACCCCCAATTAAGACTCAGTACCGTAATTTTTAGAGTATAAGGCACACTTTTTTTCCAGATTTTTTTTTATTCTCTTACATACCATCTCAAGTATACCTTCACCTAATCATTACTCTTCTTTACGTTTATCATTCTTATGCATTTATTATTGCATTTAATAGGTTATAATATACAGTTTGGGTTGCTTTGTTTCCCATCCCTTCCTCCTCTTGTAACACCACCTTGTTTTCCCTTTCTTTTCTCCCTCCCTCTCTTCTCTGCTTCCTTCCTTCCTCCTCTCCTTCTCCTTCCTTCTTCCCTTCCCTCTCCCCTGCTCCTACGCTTCTTCTCCCCCTTCCTACCCTCTCCTCTTCCTCTCCCTTCCACCCTCCTCTCCTTTCCCTTTCCTTTTTCCCTCCCTCCCTTCTCTACTTCCTTCCTTCCTCCTCTCCTTCTCCTTCCTTCTTCCCTTCCCTCTCCCCTACTCCTACTCTTCCTCTCCCCCTTCCTACCCTCTCCTCTTCCTCTCCCTTCCACCCTCCTCTCCTTTCCCTTTCCTTTTTCCCTCCTTCCCTTCTCTGCTTCCTTCCTTCCTCCTCTCCTTCCCTTTCCTTCTTCCCTTCCCTCTCCCCTACTCCTACTCTTCCTCTCCCCTTCCTACCCTCCTTCTCTCCCTTCCTTCCTCCTCTCCTTCCCCTTCCTTCTTCCCTTCCCTCTCCCCTACTCCTACTCTCCTTCTCCCCCTTCCTACCCTCTCCTCTTCCTCTCCCTTCCACCCTCCTCTCCTTTCCCTTTCCTTTTTCCCTCCTTCCCTTCTCTGCTTCCTTCCTTCCTCCTCTCCTTCCCTTTCCTTCTTCCCTTCCCTCTCCCCTACTCCTACTCTTCCTCTCCCCTTCCTACCCTCCTTCTCTCCCTTCCTTCCTCCTCTCCTTCCCCTTCCTTCTTCCCTTACCTTCCTCCTACTCCTACTCTCTCCTTCTCTTCCTCTCCCTTCTACCCTCCTTACCTCTTCCTTCCTCCTCTCCTTCCCCTTCCTTCTTCCCTTCCCTCTCCCCTACTCCTACTCTTCTTCCCCTTGTTTTTCACAAAAACGGGGGTCTTTTTGCCCTCCCCAGGAGCACCGTGGGAGGGAGAAAGGAGAGGGAAAGGAGAGGAAGGTGGAAGGGAGAGGAAGAGGAGGAGAGAGGGTAGGAAGGGGGAGAGGAAGAGGAAGAGTATGGGAGAGGTAAGGGAGGAGGAAGGGGAAGGAGAGGAGGGTGGAAGGGAGAGAAAGAGAAAGGGTAGGAAGAGGAAGAGTAGGAGTAGGGGAAAGGTTAAAGAAGAAGGAAGGGGAAGGAGAGAAGGGAGGAAGGAAGTAGAGAAGGGAGGGAGGGAAAAAAGGAAAGGGAAAGGAGAGGAGAGGAGGATGGAAGGGAGAAAAAGAGGAGGAGAGAGGGTAGGAAGGGGGAGAGGACAAGTAAAATTGAGGGGGAGGAAAAAAAGATTTCCCTTCCTTTTCTTCCCAGATTTTGGCACTCTGCCTCCAGCTGTGCCATCAGCCCCTGAAGCTGCATTGGCTCCACAAGGTAAGACTTACCTGCCTCCTTGCCTTTTTCCTTGGGCAGGAGCTGTGGGGTTCTCTGCACTGCTCTCTTGGTGGTCCCCCTTGGGTGGAAGGCTACAGAGCCCCCCTGGGATGCCCCCTGCTGGATCGTCCCTTGCCAACACACCCCAGTGGGTCTCCTTTCCTCCCTGGACAAGGGGTCCTTCGGGTGACTTCCTGGGCCTTGAAGGGCCTCTTCTCCATGTCCTCCAGGGCCTCCTCATCCTGACTCTGCTGATAGCAGTGGCTGCTTTTGTGGGGCTGAAAATCCAGTGGTCGGAGCAGTGGGAGAGCGCCCACATTGCTTTGCAGGTAAGGACCCCGGGAGAAGCCCAGCGCTCACCTTCCCTGCCTTAAGCCAAGGCACATGCAGAGTTCTCCGTCCAGCTGTTCCCTCTCTGTTAGGGGACTGGCTAAAACGCATGGGGGACGGTTGCAGGAATTGGGTATGACTAGTTTGACGAAAAGAAGGACTGAGGGGTGAAATGATAGCAGACTTTCCCATATTCGAGGGGGTCAACCTATTCTCCAAAGCACCCAAAGGCAGGACAAGAAACAACGGATGGAAACTAATCAAGGAGAGAAGCAATCTGGAATTAAGGAGAAATTTGCCTTCATTAACCAGTGGAATAACTGAAAGAATTCCAGAAATTGGAGGTTGTTCAAAAAGAGATTGGAACAACCATTTGTCTGAAATGTCCTAGGGTCTCCTGCTTGAGCAGGGGGTTGGGCTAGAAGACCTCCAAAGTCCCTTCCAGCTTGGTTTATCCATGGCTCTTGAAAGAAATCATATTCTCCTTAGGCAAACGCTGCTGTTGCTGTAGATAAAATTCAATACAATACAATAGCAGAGTTGGAAGGAGCCTTGGAGGTCTTCTAGTCCAACCCCCTGCCTAGGTAGGAAGCCCTACACCATTTCAGACAAATGGCTCTCCAACATCTTCTTAAAGACTTCCAGGGTTGGGGCATTTGCAACTTCTGGAGGCAACTTCTGTTCCACTGATTCATTGTTCTGACTTTCAGGAAATTCCTCCTCAGTTCTAAGTTGCTTCTCTCCTTGATTAATTTCCACCCATTGCTTCTTGTTCTGCCCTCAGGTGCTTTGGAGAAGAGCTTGACTCCCTCTTCTTTGGGGCAACCCCTGAGAGATTGGAAGGCTGCTCTCATGTCTCCCCTGGTCCTTCTTTTCATGAAACTAGACCTACCCAGTTCCTGCAAAGACCATTTGCCAAATCCAGGGGATGTACTGGCTTTTCCTTCGGGGAGTGGGGATTTAGCCCCCTTCTGACCCACCTGCCCTTCTCCCTAATCCTGGGAGGATTCAGAGCTTCTGAACTGTGGCTCCCTTGGGAAGGCCAATCGCCTTGTGGTGTCTCCTGCCAGGCGTCCGGCCCCTTCCTGCATCTTGGAGCCGTGGCGGGCTTGACGATGCTCGCCTGGCCAGTGGCAACCTGCTTCTACCGCATCTCCCATAAAGGTAAGGAGGGGTTGGGGGGAATTGTCCCTTATGAAAGCCCGGTTGGGGCTCAGCCCTTGGGCGCCTCTTCCAAGGCTCAGCCCTTGGGCGCCTCTTCCAAGAACCTGGGTACCCGAACCCTAACATACAGGCACAGCTTTTTCCCGCGCTCTTAAAACGATGCCTGGGAATTGGGCATCTTGGGTGTAGGGTCCCTCGGTGTGTGGTGGAGCCGATTCCTTAGACCAGTGATGGCGAACCTTTTTGGCACCAAACCAGCCATGCTGACTGGGGAATTCTGGGAGTTGACGTCCGCCAGTCTTAAAAGTTCCCCAAGTTTGGACGCTCCTGCTGTAGTTCAGCTCAAGGCACACCCTCCCACACTAGGGATCCGGGCAGGGAAAAAAGATTCCTAGGATTAATGGAGAGATGAAGAGCAGTCAACTCTCATCGTTGGCAGAGAGCTGACGAGGGGATCCAGTAGCCGACTTCAAGGGGGTCCCATTAACCGCTTTGGGCCCTCTTCCATGTGTTTCGCTGCAGCACTCCGGGGGCTTCTCCTGGTCTTGTATCTGGGCGCGATGCTGGCTTTATACCTGGCCCCCCTGGGCATCGACTCCCCCTGCTTCCTGGAGCAGAGCCAGCTTCCTCCCAAACCAGCTCTGTTTGGGCACCGGGGGGCCCCCATGGTAAGTCCCTGCCCCTCCGTTCCACATCGGCCCTGGAAGGAGGCCGGCCGGGCTCCCAGGAGGGAGACCCTGCAGAAGCCCTTCAGGAAGCTGGGATATCTGGGGGCTTCTCCCGATCCCTGGGAATTGTACGGTGCAGAGCCTGAACGACAGTGAAGCACCAAGACGGTCAACTTCCTGGATGAGTTTTTCTGTAGTTTGGGGGAAACGGGGACTGCCTTCCTCTATCTTCCCCAGCTGTCCCAGATGTGTCAGAGCTCACGGTCTATGATCCCAGTGTCTGGCCTGGGAGGGACTGGGGGGGGAGGGAGTTGAAACCCAACCCAGCTTTTCCATGCTGGGATCTTCGCACAGTCACTCATGCTCTCGTGACATCCCGACTGGACTATTGCAACTCTCTCTACATGGGGCTCCCCTTGAGGTGCACCCGGAGACTTCAGTTGGTCCAGAACGCAGCCGCGCGAGCAATAATGGGAGCCTCTAGGTTCACCCACGTAACACCGCTCTTGCGCGAGCTGCACTGGCTACCTGTCGTCTTCCGGGTGCGCTTCAAGGTGTTAGTCATCATCTTCAAAGCGCTCCATGGCTCGGGACCTAGCTATCTGCGGGATCGGATACTGCCCCATACATCCTCACGGCCGATTCGCTCCCACAGAGAGGGACTTCTCCGGGTGCCGTCCACTACACTTTGTCAGCGGGTGACGCCCAGGGGAAGGGCCTTCTCTGTGGCGGGCCCAGCCCTCTGGAACGACCTTCCCCCCGATATCAGGACAACCACGGACCTCCGCTCCTTCCGCCTAAAATTAAAGACACATCTGTTTCGCTTGGCCGGCCTAGGGTAGTCTCTTTTTAGATTGGGGTTAGTTTTAATATGGGATTTTAGCGCAGGGTTAGTTTAATTTCATTTTATTATTGTATACTGTTTGTATTTTATATGTATTTTAAATTCCCTGTGCCCCGCCTCGAGTCCCTTCTGGGAGAGAGAGCGGGTTATAAGAAAAATTTAAAACAAAAAAACATGGAGTGCCTCAGGTTGGAGAAGTTTTTTTGGAGATCTTCCTCCTGAACACAGCAGGCCCTTTTTCGAGACAGATGTGTCCTTAAAACTGCAGCAGCTTTTCCATGCTGGGATCTTTCTGCCTTTTCCTCCTGGATTAAATAGTAGGGGGTCTCCTGCCTGTGCATGGGGGGGTTGGACTAGAAGACCTCCAAGGTCCCTTCCAACTCGGTAAGACATTAGGGAGATGTGCCAGCTCCACCTCTTTTTCCTGAGAAACATCTGACCTGTCGGAATTGCTCCATCTACAAGAGGATCTGTGGAACCCCCCCCCCCTCCAGGAGAGCTGGGCGGTGGGCTCCACAGGCTCTGGCTAGAGGGTCTCAAGGGGGGGGGGTTCCCAAAACACACACACACACCTGCTTCACCTTCATTCCTCCTCTCTCCAGCTGGCACCAGAGAACACCCTGATGTCCTTCCAGAAGGCCATCAATTGTGGCCTCAGTGTCTTGGAAACAGATGTCCGGGTGAGGTAAGAGGCAGGCTTAACGGGGTGGCCCTGTTGGAAGATTTTGGCAGGGGGGGATGCAGGTGCTCCCTCATCTCCCCCCCCCCCCCAGGAAAGAAAGGTCCGGGATCCAGGTGTTTCCTTCTTCTTTCTGGAATGACCTTCCCCCCGACATTAGAACAACCACGGACCTCCGCTCCTTCCGCCTAAAACTAAAAACACATCTTTTTCGCTTGGCCGGCCTAGGGTAGTCTCTTTTAAGGTTAGGGGATATTATAAGGGATTTTAGCACAGGGTTATTTGTTTAATCTATTTTTATTTAGTTTAGTCATTTATTTATATTTGTATTTTTAATTTTGTACTTTGTTGATTTTAGTTGTTTTTAATTCCCTGTGCCCCGCCTCGAGTCCCTTCGGGGAGAGAGAGCGGGTTAGAAATAAAAATTATTATTATTATTATTATTATTTCACTCCAGTGCCGATGGGATCCCTTTCCTGATGCATGATGAGAGCCTTTTACGGACCACCAACGTCCAGGAGGTCTTCCCCGCCCAAGGCCACGCCAAGGCCACCGCCTTCAACTGGACGCAGCTGCAACAGCTGGATGCCGGCAGCTGGTTTTTGCAGGTGAGAGCAGGATGGGTCCCCTGGATCCAAACAAGGTCCGATTAGGATTGGTCGGGCTGAACATCTGGCTCGCTCATCTGGATCTGGTTGATTTGGATGGAGGGGAGAGAACCACCTTAGATTCTGTGGAGAATCCCTCTTAGGGAACATCTGGGTCAGAAAGCAGCTGGAGCAGGGCCTGGGTCCTCATTGTTACAAGTAGCCACCCGTGAAGGGGCTCATGGGAGGAACCTTCCATGCTCTACTTAACTCTTGGCCTCCCGGAGTTTTTTTCTGCACTAATAGTAACCTCATCTCTCTTGCCGCTTGCCCCTAACAATTGGGGAGGGGGAGATAGATCTCCCCTCTGGCGAATCCACAGGACTTTTCTGCCAGAAATATGCACACATCTTGGGGGTGTTGGGATTAATGGAAGGGCCGATTTAAGCCTCTTCACTGAGGGAAGAACCTCTGAAGCACTCCGAGAAGCTGGATTTGCACGGAGAACCCAGAAGCCCCTCCAATCCCAGGGCGTGATTTGACCTGTATAGCCGCTGGGCTCACCGCCTCCCTTCCCTCTGGCAGAAGCACCCATTCCCCACAGCCTGGAGCCTCTCGGAGGAAGACGTAGCCCAGGCCGGGAGGCAGCGTGTTCTGTCTCTGAAGGAGCTGCTGGCCCAGGCCAAGAGGCACCGGGTGTCCATCATATTTGATCTGTTGCCCCTGGAAGACCCCCACTACAAGCGCCTGGTCAACATCACGGTGGAGACCATCCTCAAATCGGGCATCGACCAAGAGCTGGTGAGTATTCGCAGTGGCAAGAGAGGCAAGCCCATCTTCTAAGCTGCCCCCAAAGATGCAGAGAGCTTATGAAGCCAGAGAAAGGGACGATGTGGGCCCCCATGAAAATGGGGACTCGGGGGCAGTCTTATGCTATCTGTCCTCTCCAATCCGCGAGCCTGGAAAGGAACACGACCCATGTCAGATCTGCCCTGTTCCAAATAATCGGAGCCAGGCCCTCCTGCCTTAGGAGTATACCCGTATTTTTCAGAGTATAAGATGCACCAAGTTTTGAAGAGGCAAATTTTTTGCAAAAACGGGCCTGTTCCCCCCCCCCCCCCCAAAAGGGCATTGAATAGCCTTTAGGAGGTTTGGGAAGTGCTCCTGGGGGGGGGGGGCAAAAATGAGCAAAAAAACGGCCCTATTTGTCAAAAATAAGGGATGGGTAGCCTTTAGGAAGCTTAGAGTGTGCTCCTGGGGGCTGGGGGGTGTAAAAGAAGCCATTTTTGTCTCATTTGTGCCCTCCCAGGCCCCCAGAAGCACTCCCCAAGCCTCCTAAAGGCTACGCACAGCCATTTTGGTGAAGGGGGCAGGGTTTCGTGTGGCCAAAAAATGCCGCGTTCAGTGTATAAGACGCACCCAGATTTTCAGCCTTTTTTTTGAGGGGGAAAAAGTGTGTCTTATACTCCGAAAAATACGGTATCTCCAGTCCCTGGGGGCACTGTGGTCCTAGAACTGGAGATACTCCCGGCCCTACAATCGGTGAGTAGTGCCCTGCTACCTCCTCTCTCTTCCCCAACCCAGATCCTCTGGCTGCCTAATAAGTTTCGGAAGGATGTGAGGCAGTCGGCACCCGGGTTCCAGCATATCTATGGCCACGAAAGTTTAGACAACAAAACCAGAAGGTTCCCGCGAGTCAACCTGGCTTACCAAAAAGTGAGCAGCAGAGAAATCAGGTTAGAGCTGGGGCAGGTGGGGGGGGGGCAGCTCTTTCTTAGGTCAGGGCACATCTTGGGCACATCTAAAAGGGGGGTGGGGGCAGTGGGGGGTTTCTGCAGGGCAGTGGGGGGTTTCTACTCGCGAGAGACAGTTGGTGAAATTTAGAGAACCGGTGAGAGGGGGTTCCACCGGCTTACCTGGAAGTAAATCTGGCTTGCCGCTGCCAGTGACCCAACGGAAAGGAAAGGAAAGGAAAGGAAAGGAAAGAAAGAAAGAAAGAAAGAAAGAAAGAAAGAAAGAAAGAAAGAAAGAAAGAAAGAAAGAAAGAAAGAAAGAAAGAAAGAAAGAAAGAATTTATCATCACAATTGAGTCTAAAATTTTGGTTGCTAAGCAAGAGCGTTGTTAAATGAGTTTCACCACATTTTAAAAGGTGGCCACTCCCACCTGTCACATGACTGCCAAGCCACGCCCACAAAATAGGCCACACCTACAGAGTAGGTTCTAAAAAACTTTGAAACCCACCCCTGGGTTTCAGTGGGGGGGAGAGAGAGAGTTTTATACAACTGTATCTTTCAATCCCAGCTCAGCTTTGATGAAGGCAGATAGTTGGGGAATGTGTCAGGTATGGAAAGTAAAGCTCTCTGAAGCCCACCCCCACCAATTGACAAACGGGATGGGGAGGGCTCAAGCCCAGCAGGGGGATCACTGTTACTTCCCTCCACCACCCACCACCCTCAATGACCAGTGAGCAAAAGGGGCACAGCAGCCGACAAAAGGCTGTGACGTCTTCAGGTTCCTTGTTGACAGGGAGGCTACGAACTCCCAAAGGCTGGGATTTCGTAGCTGCAGCCTTCCTGAAGCCCTTCTGTGCAAATTGTGTGCTATTATGGGTTGGTAGTGACCAGGGGTGGGATCCTGCCGGTTCTAGCCTCCTTCTCTAGAAGAGGTTCCACAAATCTACAGGGCCGTTGAGAACCAGTTCCAGCTCCCTCCCCCCGCCCATCCACCCATCATCCAAAGGAAGAGCGAGAGGAGGAATTCTGGGAGTTGAAGTCCACAAGTCTTAAAGCTGTCAAGTTTGAACACTCCTGGGGGTTTTTTTACCTAAAGGGTGAGGGGTGCAAGGGTCTTGTAACTGGACAGCTTTAAGACTTGCGTGCTTCAAATGCCAGAGTTCCTGAGCCAACATTTTGGTTGCTATGCAAGGGCGTTGTTGAGTTTCACCACATTTGACAAGCTGGCCACGCCCACCCAGTCACGACTGGCAAGCCACCCCCACCCGGTCACATGACCAGCACACCACTCCCAGCAGGTCACATGGCCAGCAAGCAACTCCCACAAGGCAGGCCACACCCACAGAAGAGGTTGTAAAAAAAATTGAAACCCATCACTGGTACTGACCCCCGCTTTTATTGGGAACCACACACCCCCTTTCTGCAGGGAATACCACCATAACAATGTCTCGGTCAACCTGTTTGTGATCAACGCTCCATGGCTCTTCTCAGTCCTGTGGTGTGCTGGGACTACTTCGGTGACCACCAATGCCTGCCAGGTGCTCCAGAAGATGAAACACCCCCTCTGGCTACTGGTAAGACCCCTGGGGGTGAGTGGGGGGGGGGGGCGCTGCTGCTTTGTCTGCTGCAGCCCACTCTGACTCCCTGGGAGAGAGGGAGGTTCGCCAGGCAGCCGTCCAGCCCTGCTTCCAGCCAGCAGCCCACCCTGATCTGCCGCCCGTCTTCCTCCCAGCCGCATGCCACCTATCAAATGATCTGGATCGTGGCCGATTGCGTCTCCTTCCTGCTGGTTCTCTCGGCTTTCTTGCTGCTGAGGTGAGTACCAAGCGGGCAGAGATGAGGAATCTCGGTCAGATAATAGGCCTTTCCCCAGCTTGCAAGCTCTGTGGGGTTGTGTCTTCTCAAGGAAGTCTTCTCAAGGTGGCTGCTACCATCACCTTTGTGGAGGTTTGCCGACGCGCCCAGGGGTTAGGTCTGCCCTTGGTGCTGGGTCTACAGTTGGAGACCCAGCCTTTCTACTTAGAAGGTGGAAGAGAAGCACCTCCCGAAATCTTGCTGGCGGAGGGTCGGGCACCGTCTCGTCCTGGACAGTTTAAGATGGGTGAACTTCAACTCCCAGAATCCCTGGAGTTGGAAGTTCTAGGTTCAGAGTTCAATTCCCAGAATGGAAGGTCGTATATCTTCAAAGTGGCCACAGTTGAGAAAAACTTC
The DNA here is from genome assembly GCA_039707465.1 of Rhabdophis nuchalis. NCBI lineage: Eukaryota > Metazoa > Chordata > Lepidosauria > Squamata > Natricidae > Rhabdophis > Rhabdophis nuchalis. The sequence goes on along the minus strand of CM077657.1, from coordinate 22,401,927 downwards.
GGTGGGACTGGAGTTTCTCGGATGGGTCTTTTTGTTTTCGAGAGAAGTCTTTTCGTTTTGTGCACTTGGGTGGAGCAGCGCCCGACCCTGGTCCAGCTGTGCCACAAGCCTTTAGAACAGTGGTTCTCAACCTATGGGTTGGGACCCCTTTGGAGGGTCGAACGACCCTTTCACAGGGGTCGCCCAAGACCCTTGGAAAACACGTATTTTTGAAAAAATGCTGAAAACATAAAATAATTTTATGGTTGGGGGTCACCACAACATGAGGAATTGTATTAAAGGGTTGCGGCATTGGGAAGGTTGAGACCCACTGATTTAGAAGGACCCTGGTGGCTCCCCAGCTGCTCGTCCAGGTGCCGAGAGAGCTGGAGAACAGAGAGGCTCACTTGACATAATTCTGACATATTTCCCCCCCCCTTCTTTACAGAAGACGGTCTCGGAAAAAGGACTCGAGAGGTAAAGCTGGTATTTTGGGATAACTGGGTAATTTCCACTCTGTGATATAGAAACAAAGTGCCACTTTGACCCGCAGCAGCTGCACAAGCGATCAAGGAAGAGGGTATTAAAAAAGGGGCTCACCGGCCTTTTGGGGGGATCAGAACTTTGTGGAGGCTTGCTCCATTCTCGTCTCAGTGAGCAGCTTCAAGCGAGGCTCTCCGTTCCCCTAAACGCGACTTCCCCTGTACAGCCCCACCTCTGCTGTGGCCCGGGGGGGAAAAAGGCGCAACGGAGTCCAGGAGAAGCCGGCCGGCCGCTCACAGTCATCTCCTCCCGCCTGCAGATTCCAGCTCCGACGTGCTCCTGACGAAGATCCACAGCCTCTTGTCGGAGTGAGGTTGGAGCGCCCAGAAGCCCCGGGCTGTGCCCTCCCCCGCCCCCCCTCCCCGCTAGTCTTGGCAGGACTCTCCTTTCAAAAACGCTTCGCTGGGAAGGAACAGGCCGTCCTGGGTGTCTGCTGGCAGCGGCTGCTGGGATCCGTTTCGGGGGCCTCTAGTGCCCAGCCCTCAAAGGAGCAACGATCAGCCTGCACGCTGCATTTCGTCATGGAGAGCTGATCCTTCCCGCATCCTGGAGCTACCGCTAGAGCCTCCGGAGAGAATTAGGGAGCTACCGACTCTCCTGCGGGAGACGATTTCTTGACGGGGTGACTCGGAGGGGTCTTGGAAGGGCCCAATAAAGCTGTCTGTACAGGCTGGGGAAACCGGGAGCTGCTGTAATGACTTCTTCCTCTCCTCGGGGCCCCAAATAAAGCAGGAGGGGTGGATGGGGGGGACGGGACACCCTTTCAATGCACGGCTGCCTCTGTGTCCCACCTCTAGCAGCTTCCTGGCCCAGCCTGTGTGATGGCATTCTAGCTGAGCTCAGGGTGGAGAAAGCAGGCTAACCTCACGTGAGTCAGGGGTCTTGGCCCCAACGGCTACACTCCTTCCCGGGTGGGAGTGTGTCGGATTGCAGCTTCAGCCCCAACATTTTCCCCAGGAATAACTGTAAAACAGCAACAACCAGCAGGCGAGTGCCACAGGCTGGTTCTTTTAGGACAGGGGTCTCCAACCTTTGCAACTTTAAGTCTGACGGACTTCAGCTCCCAGAATTCTCCAGCCAGCAAAGCTGGCTGGAGAAGTCTGGGAGCTGAAGTCCTTCAGACTTAAAGTTGCAAAGGTTGGAGACCCCTGCTTTAAAGCAAAGCCGGCTGGAGAAGTCTGGGAGCTGAAGTCCTTCAGACTTAAAGTTGCAAAGGTTGGAGACCCCTGTTTTAGGAACAAAGTGCTACTTTCTGTCTGATGTGTTAATAATTTACTTTTTTTACTTAAAAAAAACAACACAGCAAATAGCAGGAACAGCTCTTTTCCTTCAAGCGGTGATGATGTCACCGGAAGTGAATTGATATTGATTTAAAAATGGGACTGGGGTCAAAAGCTTCGCAGAAATAATTGCTTGGGAAAACTCGGGTGAGGTCCCTTCTGACAGGTGAGATCTCCTTATTCCGAGAAAGAATGCGCCTTTGTTTAAGAAATATTGAGCAGCCCGGCATTCAAACGGTATCAATCTATTAACTCATGAGTCAGACTTCAGGTAGCAGCCTTAATTAGAAAAATTTAAGGGCCTGAAAATGAAGAGGGAGAGCAATCGGAAGCACACCGCTTCTAGCGATGAAATGTACGCACGTACTAGTGTAAGCTGGTTTACGTGGAACCCGGAAAACAGGAAAATCCATCTGCCCCCAAGAACGATGGGGCCGAGAGCTCCCAGCATGTACCAAGAGCTTTGCCAGAACCAAGCAGGAAAGCGACACCAGCTGGCACACTTCAACACAATGGCCAAGGTTATACCTCACCTGAGCCGTGACCCCTGGTTGCAAACCCCCAACCTTCAGCTCCCGTGGGCCCCCTCCCGACAAAGCCCACCGCAGGAGGGTGGGCAGCTCTCCGTTATCCTGAACGATGCCCAGGAACCCACAAAGCACCAAGGAAACCGGGGAGCAACCTGGAGCTGCTGTCGTAAGGGCCGATAATTCGTAGGGCTGTGCTAGCCGCTGCCCCTCTGTCCAAAGGGTCAGTCTGGCTATTTCATCTTTCCTGCACTGCAGCCCTTGACCAGCAGGGGGCACGGTCTCCGATTCAGCAGGAAAACTCAGTCTGTCCAGGAGAGAAATGTTGGGGTATCCCATTCATTTCTCTGGAACGGGAAATGTCAGTCACTGAATGTCGCAGAGCCTTGAGCTAAGAGGGAGAGGCAGAGATCCCTTCAGGATCGTCAGCACAAAGGGGCGGCTTTCCAAAGGCCACCCTTCCAGAGGTGGGTTGCTGCCGGTTCGGCCCGGATCAGCGGAACTGGTAGGAGTGGCGGCAGGAGGCTCCACCCACCCGCCTGGACGCTTCTGTGCATGCGGAAGCGTGCCAGAACCGGTAGTAAAAATAAATAAATTAGCAACCGGCTTCTGGCCTGTTCCCTGCCAAACTTCTCTTGCAAACTGGGAAGTACAAGACGGAGACAGAGGATTATAAAGGTTTATTTGTCACATTTTGCCCTCCAGCAAATCCACAAACATTGGGGGGAGGGGGAGAGAGAGCAGAATGCTTGGACAGTGATCCTGTCGCAGGAGGGGACATGGCCTTTATTGGGGGGGGGGTGTCAAGCAGCTCCTCTCCAGGCCCCCCAGGGGACAGGCAAGAGAGCGCCAACCCCACACTAGGCACCTCCTCCCCTCCTCTCTGCCCTGGGAAGAGGCCAGCCGGAAGGTTCCTCTTCGGCCCGGCCCAGGAGAGGAGCTCCAGCCCCTCCCCCCCCCGCCTCCCCCAGGCTTTGGGGCTCCAATGCCCAATGAACCCATGGCGAAGGCAAGCACGCCAGCAGAATGGATGTCTACCTGCATGAAGGCAGCCTTGGATCCTGACCAACCTTTCCTGGTGGAAGCAGCTCATCAAGCGCCCCCCCCCCCCCAAGATCCTTGGGTATCTTGTCCTGGATCCCATCATTCAGGCCACAGAAGGCCCCTTGTTGCCTTCATCTTCCCTTCAGAGGGGAAAGCTGCTTTCCTTGAAAAGCAATGGGGAGCAGGGGAGGTTCCTCCTTCACAGGGGGCAGACTAAAAGCACCCCAAAGGTTTGGACCCCTTCCTGGGCCAGAACAGCCCATGGAGCCCTATTAGCGCAGCTGTTAAAGGGGGGGGGGGGGGTTAGATGCCTGCAAATCTTTACAGATCAGCACCCCCCTCCCCCATCCCGATATTCGGATTGTGGCTTAGTCGGTCTCTCTGGTCCCAAAGGTGCCCCACCCACCCCAACAAAGGCAACTGGGCTTCCTTGGTTTCCCTCCTTGAAAACATTTTGTCATCCAAGAAGTTTCTTCTTCAGAACTGAAGCGAAATGTTTTCAAGGAGGAAACCAAGGAAGCCCAGTTGCCTTTGGGATGGAGGGGGGGGGGGAGACACCTTTGGGAGAATCAGGCCCTGGAGGGTTGAGGATCTCCATCGCTCTGCCTCTCCTCTTGCAGCTGATTGCCAGCTCCTCTGAGATCCCAGTCAGGATCTTCTCTGTCTCCAATGCTCCGGGCAAAGGAGGGCAGGGAGCAGACCGTCCCCATCATTAACCAGCCCTTGCTTGGAGCAAGCAAACTGGTACGACGGCTGCCTGGCAGTTGGGGAGGCCAGGGCGTCCTTCCCTCCCAGGTGGCACCCCTTTTCCTTTCAATCAACTTCTCTGAGAGTCCCCCGTTCCAAAGCAGGGCAGGGTCCTCACAAAGGACCTCCGGAGGGGGGGGGGGGGTGTGTGTGGCCTGGATCGAGGACTGTGCCTTTCTACGGTGGGGCGCCAGCCGAATCTCCTGCACCCATTTCCAGGCAAGCCTCTCCTGGCATTCACCCACACAACCCCAATGGTTTTGGGCAGCTGCAGGAAGAGGGCGGAAAGTGCCTTGCTGAAGGACCTTACCCTGCATCCCCCCACCTTCTCCCTTTCAGCCCTGCTGGCAAGCCCCCCTCCAGCATGCCCAGCCCCACCCCATCTCCCCTCGTCAAGGAGGCGTTAATACTGGGGGGGAAAAGGTCTCTGATGCTCTTTGTTTGTGCAACCCTCCCCTCTCCCCCCCCCCTCCCCGGGGCCTTTTCAGGGCAGGCCGGATCACCTGAGAACATGCTGGATGCAAAGGACAAAGCCACCGTTATCCCTGCTACGCTCGGAGTATTGCCAGCCAGGCTGTACAACAAGCAGACCCAGCCCCCAGCACCCCCCCCCCCATGTTAGGCAGCAGGTGGAGGGCTCCACGGGTGCAAAGGGGCAGCTTCCACCTTGCTCCCTCAAGGCTTAGAGCCCCCCCCCCCAAAACTCCTCCCTTGAAGACGAGGTGCTCAGCCTTGTGTTTCCAGGGAAGCTGGGACTCCCCCTTCCTCAGATAAAGGGGGCTCTAAGCCTTATCTAGACCCCCAACCCCTTTTCCCCACCCACCCCCATTCTTCAGCTCAATTCCTGGCACTGTAGACTTTAGTGTTCTCTCTGGTATCAAAACTTTATAAAGCTGTAAGGAAATGTCCTTTTTTCATTTTAAGCCAATCATTTCATAGGGTTTTCTGTGAAAATATAGACAGGATTTTCTCTCTCCCCCCCCCATCCCCCCTCCCCGCCCCATATTTTTTGTTTTAACAAAAGCTTCTAGTTAAATCTGCCGCTAACTTTACAGGTATCTATCTACAGCCCCCTCACCTACCCCGATTCCAAAGGACAAGGCTCGCTCGGTGTCCCTTTCCCTCCTCCCCACCCAGCTTTATAAAGCAACAACCCCCCCCCCCACCCCACCCCTGCCAAAGCTACCCTCCTGTTCCGGGAGAGAACTTGGAATAGCACAGCTGCTGACATGCCAAGTGAGGGGGGGCGGGGGTTTAGGGGGGGGGGAGAAAAGGCACTCGACACAACGAGACGTGTAAAAGCCCCCACCCCACCCCAAAAAAAGCCTCGTCCGAACGAAAAGAGATAGAAAAACGCCACCAAAATAGTTCATCTGTATAAAATGCCCTTCCAGGTTAGAAAAAGAAAGAGAGGGAGGGAGAATAATAAATCCGACACTGATCAGGGCTCTGGTTAAGGCCGGGTCCCGGGTTTCGTCTTTCTCCGCCGCAGCACAGAGACGAGCCCAGGGAAAGGGGTGTTTTTTTGGTTTCTCAGCAACGGCTTTTAGCACCTGCTCAGGCTTGCAGGGAAGGGCTCTCCGTGACCAGGTCCGAGGGGGGAGGGGGGGCTGCAGGAGGGCCAGGACTGTCCAGGGTGATCTCCTCGCTCCAGAGCTTGCCCCCCCCCATCCCTCCCTCCCCACCTGCTGCTCTCAAAGCAGGACAAGCGTTGGGAAGGACTTCTCCACTCGTGCTGCTCCGCTTCCCCTCCAAGGAGAAGGCAGGCGTCGTGTGCCGAGTCAAAGGACAAGGCGAGGCAAGGATCGGCTGCGGAGTCCAGGCCTACGGTGGATAGGCCGGAAGCCCCCCCCCCCTCTGGAAAGGCTCCTCCGCGGGGGGGGGAGGGCAGAGGAAGGGTCTGGCTTGTGGCGAAGCGCCCCCCCCCTCCCTTTCCGAGGCTCCTGCTGGGAGAATGGCGTAGGCTGGATTCGTGAAAAAGACATGGCACTGGACAGGATCTCTCTCTTCCCGTGGCAGCGGGCCTCTCGCGCCCATCCCCACGGGCAAGGCCAAGGCGGGCACCAGAGCTGCGGGCGTTCCAGACTCTTCTGAGTGTGTAAAGCTCCTGAAGCAGAAGGGCACTGGGGAAGGGGGAGAAAAAAAGGGGGAGGTTGCTTTAGAGGCAACAAACGACGGGGCCTTCCAGAGACTCCCGAGAGGGGCCAATGTCAAGAGCCCTTAAAGACACGGCTGCTGACAGGGAAGAGCAGGAAGCGTCTTCGGGAAAGGCACAGAAACCCGCCCAGGACCCTCTGCAAAAGGCAGCCCCCCCCCCCTTTCTTGGATCGATTTGTATGCCTTACGATTAGAGCTATTCGCTTACAAATGCCCCCCCCCCCCCCGTTGCCACCCACCATCCCTCGGTCTTGAAATAAAGATGGAACCTTTTCGTGTGGGAGGAAAGGAAGTATTGTTTTAAAGGGAGCCACCTGGAGGGGCTGACACGTGAGCCCCCAACCCAGCAAGGACAGACACCCCAACCGAAGCATTTTTCTACCGGGGCAATTGTGTTTCTACCTGTCCATTTTTGTCCCAGGACTGTTGCTCCTGTTAGGAGGGGCCCTCGGGAATTCCCAGGACATCCTCCTCCTCCCCCTCCCCTCCTCCTTCTCCTCCCCCCCTCCAGGGCAGTTATTTTCCTCTGGACAAAACCAGAAGGTCCCCAAGGAGAGAAAGGGCACTGAAGCTCCTTCCCTCCCTTTGCAGAGAAGGCAGCTGAAAGAACGCCTGCCCGAAGGGAGGGGCCCCATTCATGTATTTCCTGAACCAAGAAACGTTGGGAAAAGAGCAGGGGGGGTGGGGTCATGGACCCAGGCTTCCCGGGAGCCAAAGGGGCAGGGGCCTGGCTGTGGGGTGGGAGGAGCAGCCGCCTTCCGTGGTCCAGAGGGTCAAGAAAGCTGCCGCTGGGCCCCTACCTTTGTCCATACGAAGTTAGCTAGGGACCCAACTGTGATTGGAAGCCTGCGACGTGCTGGGGTAGCTGGGAGTCGACGGGATGGGCTCGAAGTTGAAATCCAGCCCTTCTCCGTCCATGAGGTCGGTGCTGATGATGTAGTCCACATCGCACTGGAGGTCCTCCATGTACATGTCCACGTCCAAGTCGTTGGGCAGCTTATCGGGATTCCCGTCAAAGGCCGGGAAAGGGGCCGAGAGGGCGGGCGGAGGAGGGCCCAGCTGACCCACCTGGGCGGGCAGCGCTGAGCCCGGAGTCTTCAAAGCCGACAGGCCGACGGCGCCCTGAGAAGGCGGCGCCATGGCGAAGGCGGAGGGCAGAGCGGCGGCCCCGACGGACTCCAGCTGCTGCTCCAAGGGCTTCCGGAGCAGGCTGCCCAGGCTCATCTTGCCCTTGGGCGGCTGGTCCCCCAGGAGCAGGTAGCTCTGGCTGCTCACCCGGCTTCCGCTCTGCGGGAGAATTGGGTCCACCTGGGTCATCATCACGTCGCTGGCGGGCGGCGAGTTGGAGGTGAGCAGCTCCTCCAGCGAGTGGGAGAAGTGGCCGGCCGAGGCGGGCAGCAGGTGATCCATGGGGCTGAAGAGGGAGCTGCCGAAGGAGCCCGGGGCCTGGGCGGCAGAGCTGGGGGCTCGCAAGGGGAAGGCGGGGTTCCTCTGGGCCGGCTGCTGAGGGGCCAGCAAGGACGAGGAGCTAGCCGACATCAGGTTCAGGCCATCGATGAGCTCCAGCTCCTCCGTCACTGTGGGAGGGACGTTGCTGGAGGCGCTGGAGTAGACGAGGGTGGGGAGGAGCTCCTCGTCCGCCAGGTCGTCCTGCTCGGCCAGGACGGAGGAAAGGCCCACGCTGCTGGCGTTCGAGCTGGTCCGAGGACGGATGCTGGTCCACGCCTCCGAGTCCTCGTTGCTCCGGGAGCAAGGGCTGCCCGGCCACTTGGGGAACTGGGAGCCCGGGCTGTCGGCCGTCGGTTCCGCAGAAGCCGCCATGGCCGGCTTCTTCCGGTGGGTCTTCCCGCGCAGTTTGGCCAGCTTGCTGCTGTTGTCCATGGAGGCCGCTCTTCTCCGCGGGGCCTTCCCACTTTTGCCGCCTTCCGGATTGAGCATCCACCACGAGCTCTTCCCAGTGGCCTCATTGTGCACTTTGATGAACTTGTTGTGCAGGGAGAGGTTGTGCCGGATGGAGTTCTGGAAATAAAGCGGGAAAGGCAGACGGTGAGATCAAGGCCAGAAACCCCAGCAGACAATCCCAGAACCCCCCTGGAGTGTTGCCCCCCCCCCACACACACAGGGCCACAAGAAGAGCTTCCTGGGTGGACCGCTGCAGCCGCCCCCACCACCCACAGCCTTTGGGGCACGGACAGGTGGCCCTTTGACCTGTCAGGCTGCTCCCACCTTCCTCACGGGAGCAGCCTGTGGATTTTAGGTTTGCCAGGTCTTAAAAGTTAAGAGTCAAAATACCGACCAGGTGGCACAGTTAAGACGACTGAAGAGGAAGTTGCTAAGAATGTTCTGGGGCCGAGAAGCAAACGTTATAGAAAGCCTTGCCCTATTTCTCTCTTACATAAACAAAGGTACATGAACATAACCTTCCACTTGTAAGGCTGACATGCGTTTCTCTCTTTTTCCAATACATTCCTTGATTGTGGGAATCAACTCAATCGTACGATATAAGCACGGGGGTGTGTGTGTGAAATCAGCATCTCCCCATGTATAACCGCCAGGGGCAAATAGCACAACCGATCGAGATTGATCTTGTAACGGGACTGGAGGTGGGAGGGGCCGGAGCAACAAGGCCAAGCAGGCCAAGGAGCCCGCCCCCCGCCCGCCCAGTTTCCTTCTGCCGTGTCCATTTGCCTCCCTCCACCCTCTTTTCTTTCCCAGGGGCTTCCTTGGCCCTTCCCTTCCTGCAGAGCGGAGGGATCGGGATGTTTGCCATGCTAGTCAACCCAAGAATGGCAAGAATGCCGCCATATCGTTTCCCTGCTGGCTTCTCGCGGACCGGGTTCAAACCCCGGCACCAAGCCCTGGTTCAAGAAGCAGCAGCAGCAGCGGGCTGAATATATACAACGGTTTGAAGCCCAAAGTCAAGAGGCCGCCTTGTGGTTCAGCCGTACGTATGAAGAGAGCCAGTGTCGTTCCTTCTGAAGGGCATTCATCCGCCTCCAGGCCAGGCGTGCGGAGAACGGGAGAGCAAATAGCAAACTGGGCGGCCTCCACCCAAACACCACCAGCCAATAGCAGAAGAGACAGGATCTCTGTTACCCAGCCAAGCGGCACGGAGAAGCAGGCACAGATCTGGCAGAGGGCCCTGGGCTACGCCTACCTAGAAACCCGAGCGGCCTTGCCTTGGCTCTGCCCCCCTAACCAGCGTTACTAACTGTTTGTTGCCCTCTTGCCAACTGGCCACCCTCTGCAGAGCCAGACGTTCACGGATCTCCAAGCCACAAAGCTGTTTTCACATTCCAGCCCAGAATTCTTTGGCTCCCAGACTCCTTCCCTGCAATCCTGGCAGATGGGGCAAAATAGAAACCACGGCTCCTTCTTCCCCGAGCGCGATCCTGATTCGGCACGTGGGGGTTTTCAGGGCTGCACATGGCTTCGGAGCTGCATCCCGCTGAAGCCAGCAAAGCAGGCACCCCCCCCCCCAGCTGCCGCACCACCACCCCTTCTCCCCAAAAGGAATGGCGAACACCATCGAGTTGCATAACCAGCAGATTCTGGCCCGGTGACAGACAGAGGGACTGGAGAGCAGGAGGTGGGGAACAGCGTGTAACTTCCTAAGGATACTAGTCAGGTTTCGCTTCTGGGGGAAGAGGCCTTGCCTGCCAGAACCGCGGAGGGCTCAGTTCTGCGTCAAGAGAGCTTTTTGGCCCAAGAACAGGACTGCTCTGGGACTGGGAGGCTCGGCCTCTCTTCGCAGGCCAACAGTCCCAAAGTCAGCCTGCAGTGAAGGAAGAGGAAGCTCTCTTGTGCGGAGGCCGCCTGCCTTGATCCAAAATCTCAGTGGGGGTACAGAGCAACAGAGTTTGGGGGGCGAGGAACCAGCTTCATGCGCTGTGCTGGGCTCTACAGTGCCCTGCTGTTTGCATTTGCTAGCTGGGGAATTCTGGGAGTTGAAGTCCAGACACCTTCAAGTGGACAAGGTTGTGAAACACTGGCTTGGCGTGTCCATGAATCAATTGTGACTTTAGAACAGCAGCAAAAGTCTACAAAAACAAGCTTAAGTGGATGGGTGAACCCAGCCAGAAGGTTCCAGAAACGGTCCAGGTTCAAATCGCCAAATCTGATCGCCCATTCAGGGCAAAACGTTTGATCAATACTTCAAACCAACTTTAAACTCTTCCCTTGAGAAAAAGGGAGAAGGGAAACTTGGAGACTTGGTGAATAAACTAAAGTCTGTTTAAAAACAAGCTCAGGATTACAAGCCCTAATGCCCCTTTCCAAAGGGCAAGGTTTGTACTGGGCAATTTCATGGGGGGGAAAGAGATCCATTTTTTTATTTTTATTTTTAAAAAGATCCTTTGCGCTTCGGTTGCTTCTTGGCACAGATGCATCTCCTCCCCTCCCGCATTTGCTGAGGTGAGTTTTTCTTAAGTCCAGGTGACTTGAAAACCAAACCGTCCTGGAAGGAGGAGATTCCTTGGGGAACTTTCTTTCTACTTCAGGACATTAAGCGGTGGAAAAGCTGCCTCAGTTAGGCATTTCTCTAAAAAGCACCATGAGCAAACACTGTTTTGATACTGCAGTCCGGCCCAAACATGGATCCCAGAAGGGGCGAGTGGCAACAGCTCATTCGGGAGCTTCCAAACCTACGAGCGTTTGGCAGCTGGTTGGGGCAAACTGTCCTCACCGGGACAGACAGGAAATGATGGTTTGATGAGCCAAACACCCAGGCATTCCTGGGAGGAAGGAAAAGCATCTCCTGTATCAAATGGCCAGCTCCTACAGGAGCGCCTGCCAGGGAAGGAATTTGCCCTCTGCAATGGAGCTGGAAAAGTTCAGGTCAACACAGCCAAGGGGTAAGGAGCTGGCTGCAGAAACCAGAGACAAGGGACTAAGGTCCCGGGGGGCAGCCTGCTTGCCACACTGCACAACCTGTGGCATCACAGGTCGCCCTGGGTTCTTCAACCAAACAGAAAGCAACTCTTCCCTAATGACGTTCCTCGCGCAATTTTATTTGGAAATCGCCAATTCCTCACCTCGCTGGATTGTTTCAGCAATGCAGGTGAGATTTAGGGACATCTATTTAGAGCAGGGGTGTCCAAACTTGGGAACTTTAAGACTTGTGGACTTCAATTCCCAGAATTCCCCAGCCAGCATGGCTGGCTGGGGAATTCTGGGAGTTGAAGTCCACAAGTCTTAAAGTTCCCAAGTTTGGACACCCCTGGTTTAGAGGTAGTCCTTGGATAACAACCACATGTTGAGTGGCCAAAGATAGGACAGCACTGGACGAGGGGTACTTACAACTGGTCCTTAAGGTTCTGGTCTGCCCAGCGCTTGTCACCGACACACAGTCGCAATCTGGGCACTTGGTTCAAATGTAGCATCCCAAGGTCACGTGATCGCCACCTGCAGCTTCCCAGCTGGTTCCAACAAGCGAAGTCAATGGGGAAGCATGCGGAGAAGGTTGCAACTTGCCCGGGTAAACCTGGCAGCAGCCACGCCAAGCCGCTCTGCACTGGCACAGCCCCAGCCCCTCACACGCCCTTAGGTGCCCCCTAGGCATCCTCTTCCCCCCCACAGCAGGCACTCCTCACCTGCTTGCCAACCTGCAAGAGAGCTGCCTGGGACTTGCAACTTCCTGCTGGCTCCCCCATGATTGTGGGTGTTCAAAGCCAGCAGGGGGTTGTAAGGGGATCCTGGCTTAATACCCTCCCTTCTTTATTTTAAATATGATTTAGGGGGGAATCCTTCAAATAAAGGAAGGGGGAAGGGAAGCACATTCAGACATACAAGGCTCTGTTATTACAGTCACTGTAATAAAAAATAATGTTAGGATGACATGGCACCTGCTCCTTCAGCCAGACTACCTTGTGGGATTGACAGGGAGAGAAAGTGTGTTTCGTCAACGCTTAAGAACAGGGGGAGAGAGAGTACACACAGCAGGACTTTACTGCACAAGGCAAAGGTGTCAATTTCTAGCCACATTCAGGACGACTCGGGGAAAAACACAAGAGTGTGAGGCTTTAAAAGGCCCATTGGTGAAATTATATAAAATCCAACAGAAACCTGGATGTTTCCAGTGCATATTAAGCAAAAAGATCTTGTTTCTTGTTGTGTGGAAGGAAGGAATAAACTGGGCAGCAAAGCCGGAGATCGTCCTTAGCCGGCAGATGACATGAAGTTCACAGACACCCAACGGAGCAGTTTTCCCTAGTGGTCAGTGAGTGTTAAGATTCTTGCCAGCTTCAGGATCCCGGTGAAGCCACTGGAGGGAGATGCAGCTCCCAGCTGCCCCTCTGTGCACAGGGCTCCTTCCAAGGGGATAGAAACCTTTCTTCATGAGGATAATTGCACTCGGGTTACCAGGAGGAGGGAGCTGCAGGAGGAGGGAGTGGGGAATGTGCCCGCTGGAACTCTGAACCCAACTGACTTCGGGGTGGGGCATGTTTGTCCTATTCTGGTTCAGTTCAGCACACCCTGTTTTGTTTTTTTTTTAGATCTACTCTTTCAGCCAGGAAACATTGGTTGATAATATCCTCTCTGCATTCTCTAGCATTAACTGCCCTGAAACATCACCAAGTTGAAACTTTATTTGCTTCCTTATCTTGGTCCAATTCCCCGCCCCCACTCCCCACCGAAACCTCCTTCTCTTTCTTGAACCAGTAACCGAGAACCGAGAACCCTGGTGATACCCAGAAGCAGTGCACCGATATATTGCTGGCTGCATTCACACATCAGCTCAAGCCACAATACAGCGCAGCTTGTTCATTGGAAGCTTAGAGAACTAGATGGAGCTCCCTGACCGCAGCACAGCCGGTACGTCACTCATGGGGGCCAGGCGTCCTAGATGGGCACACGGTCTGGGCACGCATGCCCTGCATGCTATGCCCGCGGGCGGAATGGGCAGGTTGCGTTATAAACTGCCATGGAAAGTGGGTGGGTGGGCCAAATGAGCCACCGTACCAGTACGATGGCTGCTGCTCCCAGTTACTACCGGTACCGCCATACTAGGCCGTCCCGTCTGGAACCCACCACTGACCCAGACGTTGTAATCAGTATACTTCTAGGACTGTAGAACCTTTCAGACCTTCCCATTGGCACCACTCTGCATTTAATAAAGCACTGGGAATTCACCAAAAAAGGAAGGATGCCGCGCACCCTCCCTCATCTCTCCTCAGCCCAAAAGCAAATAGGCTCTTAAAGAGAGGGGGGGGGCACAGAAACCCACCCGTTCTCCCTCCTGAGCTTTAAGGATGCGGTAAGGAGGAAACGTTAAAAAAAAAGTTATAAACCATTAATTAGGAGGTGCAACTATATACACCCCGTGCTGCATCATTTGGATATTTTAACTCAGCCCGTTCTGAAATTCTGGGTCGCCCATCCAGCTCATTCGCAAGCATTGAACGCCAACAGCGACCTGCAGCCGTCCTCTGAAGAGGCTGAAATGGAGCGTTAGGGCCGCTCTGGCGCATCTTCATCTGAACTATGACAGCCAGCGCAGGTCTTGCCTTGCAATCAGCGTGGGAGAAGCCCGGAATGGGGTTTCGTGTCATCAATTCCAAAACCTCAGGAAAGATTCCCTTTCTAAATTGCATGACACCGTTCAGAACAGAAAGTAGCCAAAGACTGGATTATTATTTTTTAAATGACCGTTTGATCCTTGCCCGTAGTTAGTCGTGATTCAGCCTCTTTATGCCCCTTAAATCAGGGGTCTCCAACCTTTGCAACTTTACGTCTGAAGGACTTCAGCTCCCAGAATTCTCCAGCCAGCTTTGCTGGAGAAGTCTGGGAGCTGAAGTCCTTCAGACTTAAAGTTGCAAAGGTTGGAGACCCCTGCCTTAAATAAAAAAGGCTGAGCCACCCGGAGTTTAAATTCTGCTCAAACCGAAAAGGCGTCAGTCACTCATCAATCTCTGCATTCCAAAACAGCAAAGACAGCTGGCTACAAGATTAGGATTCTCCCCCCTCCCTGAGCATCAGCCACAAACGTCTCTTTAAAGCCGAGAGACCCTCCCCTAAAGGAAGGCTTTGTCCCAAGCAGGGCCACGAAGCTTCTCCCTGCCAAGGAAGATGCCATTTCCAAAGAGAGGCATTTCCAGCCCAAACTGATTTCTACCATAGACTGCTCACTGGCTAATTCACACATCTGGTGCTATTCAGAACAGAGACAAGCAGCCACCGAAGAAAGAGTCGGCTGCCTTTATGGCTGGCACTGCCAGTTTTTCAAAGGAACACGAGTCGTGTTGAAAAGAGCCTTTAAAGAACAAAGGGGGTGGGGAGAGATTTCCAGCCGTCCTGCGTTTCCTCAGAGCAGAAGAGGCCTGTCAGAGGTCCCTTTCTGAAAGGAGGGCTGGGGAATGCCCGCTATGGAGGAGATATTTATATCAAGCATCCGCACAGCTGGGTGACAAAGAGCTGGAGCCTGGAACCGAGAAAGTGGCGTGACCCTAGCCGGAGAGTCCTAGGCTGGACTCCCGCCTTTCCAAGAAACAGCTGAGAACATTTACAAAGGGGGCAGGGAGTGGCTTTTCTTGGAAGCGCTGAAACAAAGTGAACTGCGGGGTCAAGCTCAAGAGGAAAGAGCACAACATTGGGAGAGGGGAGGGCAGGGGAGGGGAGGGCAGGGGAGGGGGGGGAGTCATCTGCTGCACAGCTTCTCAAAGTCCACCCTCTTTGATCACGGTCCGGGATCCGTCCTGAACGTGGAAGCCAAGATTGAAGACATCTTCGCGGCAAATCAAGCCAGACGCTTATTTATTATATCCAGATTGTCTCTCTCATGTGACTGGAGATTCAGCAGACTAAACGGAACAAAGCTGTAAATCTCTTCCCAAATCAAGGAACACCCCACCTCTAAGTTTACTTTTTCCAGAGGTTGGGGAGAAAGGAGACACAGAGGGAGGAGAAGCAGCCCGCAGGCATTCCTGGGCCTTTCTCGAGGCCTGCAAAGGAGCACCTTCCTTGTTCTTCCTTTCTAATTTCCAGTCCTCTCACCGGCTGCTCAGGTGAACCTCCCCACACGGCTTTGCCCTTGCAGTAGCACCGCAGGGTAACAGGGCCCTGCCAGGAATCAGGGCAAGTGCGGGGAGAGCCAATCCCAGGCCTCTCTGCCCAGAGACACCCCGCGGGAGTCAATATCGCCAGGGCGCACGGCGTTGAATCCACCCGCGTCCTTTCAACCTGGGCTGGAACTGGTACAAGGGTTAAGATTAAAGAGTTCCAGCGTGTCAGCTGTAAACGGGCTCAAGGCCAAGCAGCTGCAGCAAGTGGGACAATCTGTAGCTGGGCGGGTTGGCTGTCCTCTCCACCTGCCTGTGTGGGGGTTTCCCCCCCACTCCCTAATCAGAAAGGAAGCAGTTTGCCCTACCTGGCAGGACGGGAGACGACTTCCAAACCCTTTGCGCCAGGAACCCCGCGGGATGGCAAAGCCACCAGGCAAGCCAATCTATAGAGACCAGCGACCCCACCGCATCTAAAAGCAGGTTCCAGGAAGCAGCAGGTTTCCTGAAGCTGGCATTCTGCACATGCTCAGAAATGTTCCATTTTTAGAACAGCACGTTATCCTGAAGCTCTAGAAACCAAATCCTCCGTCCCAAGTAACTCGGACAGCTAGAACAAACGAGGGACTGCTGCACACTGGCCCGAAGACGCGCCGCCCATTCCCAAATATGTGGCGGGACGTGGGGAGCAGTCGGTGCTGAATCGCCTGGGCTGTAACGCTGCCTCCCAGAGCTGCTTTCTGTACAACGCCACAGGTTTGCAAGCTGGCACTCAAAGCTGCTTTCTGATGAAACAATGCCAGGGTTTCCACAATGCACCTGCGGAGGGGGGGGGGGAGAAACCCACCCTCAAAATATCCCACCCTCCCTGCCGGTTTTTATTTTTTAGAATTTACCAGAATTCCTGCCAAAAAGAGTTGGGAAAAAGCATGCCATTTATTGCCTTCCATTCCTATCCTAATGATTAAGAGGGGGGGGGGAGTGGTATGTTGGTAATGCGGTATTTTTTAATCACACAGAAGTGTGTTTGTGTGTGTGTGTGTGTGTGTGTGCGTCCGTCCGTGTGTCTGTCTGTTTTTATCACACAGAAATGTGTCCGTCCGTCCATCTGTCCATGTCTCTCTGCCTGTCCGTCTATGTGTGTTTTCATCATGTTTTGGTTGTATGTGTGTGTGTGTGTGTGTGAGAGAGAGAGAGAGAGAGAGAGAGAGACCGTCCATGTGTGTGTGTGTCTGTCTGTCTGTCTGTGTCCGTCTGCCTGGCTATGTGTGTTTTTATCACACAGAAGTGTGTGTGTGCGTCTCTCTGTCTGTCTGTCTATATGGGGTTTTATCACACAGAAGTGTGTGTGTCGGTCTGCCTGACTGCTTGTGTGTTGATGTTGTTTTCAAAACACCAGGCTAAACTTTCAGGGCTTCAGCAGAGCCTCCTGCCTGAAAAGCGCCCAAAGGCTGAACGAGGAGGGCTCAAGGCCAAGGAAGAAAGGCCTCCCTTCGCCCAAAGCCAAACTCCGGCCTTTGCAGCCGCATTGGCCACCCGGGGCAAAAGCAGCAGCCTGCAAAGCCCTTCCAGCGACGGGGAGGAAGGAGGCCGGGCTCTTCCTCCTAGGCCGGGCCCGGCGCTCCCCCTGGCCGAGGGGGCCTCCCTGGCAGGGCCTTGGCGAGGGAGGGAGGGAGGGACGGAGGGGAGGCTCACCTTCCAGCCGGCCGAGCTGTTGCTGTCGCCCTTGTCGCGGAAGAAGGGCACCGAGCGGACCATCCACTCGTAGATCTGCGCCAGCGTCAGCCGCTTGTCCGGGGCGCTCAGGATGGCCTGGCTGATCAGGTCGGCGTAGGACTGGCTGCCCCAGGCGTTGCGCCGCGCCCCGCCGGACCCCGCGCCGGCCTTGCGGGACCCGCCGGCCGAACCCCCCGCCGCCGCCGACGAGACCCCGCCGCCGCCGCCTCCTCCTCCTCCGGGCTCCTCGGGGCTGGCCGCCGCCTCCCCGGCCTCCGGCTCGACCACGGCCACCAGCTCGGGCCGGGGCAGCGGCCAAGTGCAGGAGCGCGGCCGGCTCTGCGGGGGGAACTCCGGGTCGAGCGCGGCGGCCAGCGAGGAGGACGAGGAGGAGGAGGAAGGCTCGGCCGCCGCTTGGGGGCTCCCGGCCGGTTCCGCCATGATGGCGCCGCCGCCGCCTCTCCCGCCGCCCTCAGCGCCGCCACATCAGCGCCTCAGGCCGGGGCGCCCGGCGGGGAAGCGCCCGCGGAACTCCGGGGTCCGGCTTCGCTGCTGCGTCCGCGCGTCCGCCTGCCGGCCTCCCGCCGCGGCCTGGCCGCTCCTCAGCCGAGCGAGCGCGGAGCCACGAGAGCAGCCCGCCGCCTCGGCGGCCTTCTGTTTACCACAGGCGAGGCAGGCAAGGCAGGCGCCCGTACGCGCCTGCGCGCCCGCCAGGGACTCGCTTTCCCGTCAGGCCAAGCGAGCGAGCGGAGGGGCGCTCGGGCGAAGCGAGGCGCATAAACACATAGACACACACATCCCGGAGAAGAGGCGACTACATCCCCCAGAAGGCCTCGCGGCCCGCATGCCCACTTCTGCCCTTACATAAGCAGGGCGGCCAATCGGCTGCCGCCAAAACAAGCCCGCCGTGCCGAGAAGAGACGCTCCTCCCTCCCCCTGCTGGCTGTTCCAAGATTGCATCCTCCTCCTTCCCGCCTCTTGGCTGTTGTGACCTCTTGGGCTGCCCCGCCAGCCGGTCTCGTTGGCCCGCTGCAAATGGGGACGGGGGGGTCCCTTGGGGGGGATCAAGGCTGCAAATATGGGCCAGGCGAGGAGGAGAAATCGGCCTCGCCCCATTTGGCAAAGCTGCAGCAGCCCCTCCAGAGATGCAGGGAGGGCAGGCGGCTGTGCTGCAAACCACTTTTGGCACCTTCCCTGGTGTATAAATCCATCCCATGTGCTTGGTTACAGCTTAGTGCGTCATGAACTGTCAGCCCTTCCAGTTGAAGGAAGTCCTTTAATCACCAGACTTTCTAGCAGGCGGTGTGAAATGTTTGCTCCCTGACATGTCATGCATTTTCCTTTTGACAGGCCATGAGACCCAAGCCATGCCACCTGCCAAGATTGGACTGACGTCTCAATATGCACAATAGTTAACCTGATTATTAAAATATTTTCTGGGTTCACTGGATAGATTGAGTCCTAAGGTACCTGGGCAAACTGAGTTTCTGCAACAAAACTAACCAAAAGTTAAAAGTGGCCATGGTCTGGGAGGGGGGGAAGGGGGAATAGCTGCAGGTGCCGTGAAAACTGTCTAGATGTGGCCATCAGGGTGCAATCCGAGTTCCATTTGTTTATAATGCATGTCGGAGCTCTCAAACCACCATCATGGGCATTCCTGTTCATAAGCAACAGCAGAAAAGGCGTCTCTGGATCCATACTTTCACCGTTGCTTTTGAGCAAAAACACACCTGTATTTAAACCACCAACTGAACCATCCCAGAGACAAGAAGGTCAGCTCTCCAACATCAAGAGCAAAACCACAGGGAGTGCATCCCTGCTGCCTGCCTTCCAGCCACTGCTATGCCCTGTCCAAAGGTCAGATAAAAGCAGGCAGATTGTGAGAAAGTCTACCTCTGGGGAATCTGTGTCCCCAGTTTGAGAGGTGGGCAAACGGGAGCTCTCTATATAAGATCCCCCCTGGGAGACCTCCTGCTGCAAAAGCCCTTAATCCTGGCTGGAAATTCTGGGAGGTGCAGCCCAGCCCATTTGGAGGGTGAAAGGCTGCTTCCATCCAGTTCACCTTCACCTTGCCGGTTCTTGCGCTTTGCTGACACCTGCTGTAGGAACTGGCTGGCGATGTGTGGATTTTTTAGTCCCCCCCCCCCCCTTCTTCCCGTTCAGGCTGCAGCATTTTTCGCCTGCGCGTTCCTTTCAATTACTTTGCTGCTTGTGCTGCTGCTATTACTATGCCAGGATCTGCTTAGGTTCTGCTTTTCTGTTTTGAAGAAGGCGGGTATAAATGCATTGAAATATCAGGAAAGGGAAGGGCAGGGTTAGAATGAGGGAGGGGAGGGGGGATAACCACCACCCCCGAGCCTGTAGGACCCTTTGTAAATTTGCAATCCGATGACGGGGAAACTCCACAAAATGCATTTTAAGGCATTTTGACTTTTTTGCATATTTGCACGTCTGACACACACACCCCGCCTGCCTCTTGCAAAGCGCCAGCGACCCCCTCGTCACCACAGGACAGGGCGAGGCAGTCCCGCGCATGCGCCCAAGCCACGAACATTTCCCCCTTCTCTACGAGGCGAGAGGCATTTCCTTGCGATGCAGCAGTCGGGGCACTTTGACAGGAAGCCCCGGACCGTGGATATCTCCTCCCCTTCTGCCTGGTGCGGGCAGAGCGGTAATGCTGAATACAGGTTCCCGGGACCGGAGTTCCGGAACCCCGCGCCATGGATAACGCAATCGCGCCCCCTTTGCCGGCGAGGAGAGGCTTTGATTTATGCGCGTCGCGGGGCCGGCGCGTCAGGAGCCCCGGAACCTGGATGCCGGCTGTGGTTATGCAGGGCGGAAGGGGCGCCGCGCCTATCCGCGCAGGTTCCGGGGCGGCGCTATGTATTGCGGCGCCGCAGCGCTGAGGAAGAGGCGGAGGAGGCGGCGGCGGCGGCCGGAGTAGTAGCGGCGGGGGTGGCGGGGCGGGTTCCGCTGAGGCGGCTCTGACCGACGGCGCGTCCCTCCATCATGTCCGAGGCGACGGTGGCCGACACGCGGCGCCTGAACTCGAAGCCGCAGGACCTGACGGACGCCTACGGGCCGCCCAGCAACTTCCTGGAGATCGACATCTTCAACCCGCAGACCGTGGGCGTCGGGCGGGCCCGCTACACCAGCTACGAGCTCCGCATGAGAGTGAGTGGGGGCGGGGCTTGGCCTGGGGGCGGGGCTTCCCTCCTGACCCCGCCCCCAGAGGGGGGGCTAGCTGGAAGGGCAAGGGGACTCAGGGGCAGGAATCCTTTGGGGGGGGGTCTCCTTGCTTAGGAGGGGCTGGATGCCCCCCACCCCCATGGCTGATAGAAAAGGCAGCCCGCCCTGCCAGGAGAGCGTTGCCCTGCAGAGGATGCTGATGGTGGGAGGGGGTCTGGAAGTTTTGGGAGGGGGGGAGATGTGCAGGAAGGAGGGGGGGTCTTCTCCTACAGGAGGCCCAGAAATGGCCCCCTGCCCTCTCAAACCGCCTCTGGTGGGAAGGCGAGGCGGAGGGGGCGGCCTTCCATCCTCTCTTCTTTCCGCCCAGACAAACCTGCCCATCTTCAAATTGAAAGACTCCTGCGTCAGGCGGCGATACAGCGACTTTGAATGGCTGAAGAACGAGCTGGAGCGGGACAGCAAGGTGAGTGCAATCCAGCAGCCGGGCAGGGGGCCCTTGCCTGGAGACCACTCTCGGGCTGAGCAACCCGGAAGGGCCACACGAAAAGCGGGGCAGCTGGCAAGCGTCCTCCGGTTCTCCTCCCCGCTAAAAACGCAAACTCTCTCGGCTTACAGATTGTAGTACCTCCGTTGCCGGGCAAGGCCTTGAAGCGCCAACTTCCTTTCCGAGGAGACGAGGGCATCTTTGAGGAGTCCTTCATAGAAGAAAGAAAACAAGGCTTAGAACAGTTCATCAACAAGTAAGGCCTGCGGGGGGGGGGGGGAGGCGCTTGGTTGTTTGGGAAAGAAGGGGTGCTGCCTGCTGAATTTTAAGGGGTTCATGGTTTGGCTTAGTGCGTTAGATGAGGGCTCTCCAAACTTGGCAACTTTTGACTTCAGCTCCCAGAGTTCCCAAGCCAGCTGGAAAGTCCACCTCGTAAATTTGCCAAGTTTGGAGACCCCTGTTTGAAACCTCCGTTAAATCGCACAAGTAATTCTCGACTGATAACCGTTGTTGATGGTTATTGGTCATCAAGCAGTCACTGAACCTGATTTTATGACCCTTTTTGTGGTGGCCGTTAAGTAAACGTAGTGGTCAGTAAGCAGATCAATTTTATTGAATGGACGGTTTTTTGCCAGAAGCCAGAACTAAACACCAGAAATCAGCACAAAGCATCAGAAATTGTGGTTGTGTGTCTGCAACACTGCAAACAGCTGTAAAGGCGAATCCGTTCTAGAATTGCATGACCAAGAGGGTTGGTCTGACTTTTGCAACTGGGTCATAAGTATCTGTTTGAGGGGTCGGTGGTAAGTTGAGTATTTCCATTATATTTCCATTAAATGTGTAGAAGGTGCTTAGGGTTAAATAGTTGGAATGAGCTCAGGCAAGACCTGGGTTCAAGTCCACCCTCAACTGACAGATTCACCTCTTTTTTGCATCTTGCCTTATCCAGTTGTGGGAGGGAGGGATATCCTGTATGCTGCTTTGAAGGCAGGAGGTGGACATTTGCCTCCTGTTATGGGCAGAGTGCCCAGTTTTATTTGAAAAGTGCTGGTCCATCAGAAAACGTATCTCCTCTGTCAGGATAAGAACCATATGCTGTGGCTCAGCCTCCTTCCTCTGCCACTGCCAGCAGCTCTGCCTGTTTTCTGTCTCTCCCAGAAACTGGCATCTTCTCCATTTAATTTCCTAATGGAGTCCAGGGAGGAGAACCGAGCGAGGGCCCGGCTCTCTGAGCAAACTCTTATTCCAGGGCCAAAGGAGAAAGAACGGCAGTTAAAGCCTTGCAAGACCACGGTTGTGTTGTGTACCCATTGCGATCTTTCTTTCTTGTGTAACGTCAGCCAGCAGGTAGCTGTTGGACCATGTTAACTCCCCCTTGCTTTTCCTCCCTTTCTCCTGGTAGAATCGCTGGACACCCGCTGGCACAGAACGAGCGCTGCTTACATATGTTCCTGCAAGATGAAACTATCGATAGGAATTACGTCCCGGGGAAAGTCCGTCAGTAGGGGAGCCTGGCCTCTTCCATATTTTTTTTTTTTTCCTCTCTGCAAAAATGACATTTATTTTTACACTTTCTTCTGAACCAGCTTTTTTTTTCCCCTTCTCTCTCGCTCTCTTTCTGAACTCCCCTACTTCTCCAGTGTTGCCCATCACGCCATCCCATTCCACCCCTTGTCAGGCAGCCATGACAAATTCCGTTGGTTTTTGGTTTCTGCATGAAAGGTGAGGATTTATGAATAGCTGTACTTATCGGTGGATGTGTAAAGCTTGCCAGGGACTTGTGTAAGAATATACACGAGGGATCCGAGCCGTCTGCTTTTGAGTAAGGCGGTAGGGAGCTTTCCTGCCTGGACAGATGTCCCCGGGGAGAACTTGGCACAGAGTCTCTTGCTCAGAGCTGTTCTTTCTGTCAATATTAGTGTCTTGGCCCTGAATGATTAAAGCCAGTTTCTGCTTTCCAGTCCCTTCTCCCTTCTTTGAAGGTAGCCTTATGGACCAAAACCTCTTTGGTCAGTGATCCGGCCTTTTTGGGGAAGTCCACGCAGAGGCCATGCAGGGACTCGGATTCCCCCTTCCCCTCGTCGTAATGTTTGGAGGGGCTTTGTGGTATCTTACCCGAAATGATGTCCAACACGAGTGCAGCACAGAAGAGATTTTGCCAGCTGTTTCTGGGGGGGGGGGGGGGGAGAGAGAGAGGATCCCCCAAGTAGGCAAAATCCACACCCCAACAGGCACGAGGCTCCCCAAAATTCCTCAGCAATGTCTTGTGCAGGCCGGTCTGGATTATACCGTGGGAAATGACAGCAAACGGTTGTGAGAGCATTTCGTATTTGAAGGCCCCCAGGGCTTCTTCAGCCCCCTTAGCCCCATGGATCTTTTCCCTGGCTTGTGCTGCAGCTGCAGAGGTCAGCCATTCGATCCCAGGAAAGAGGCTGCCTCTGCTATTTGGGAGGAGGGGGGGTTATTTCTGTGTTTGGAACCCTGCGTGATTTAAAATCCTTTTTTTTTTTTTTTGCCTTTGAACTGGAAGTTGAACTCTGTGGTGCTTGACCTGCAGTCTCTCTGAGCCCACAGCTCCGTGCTCACAAGATTGTGGTGCAAAGTTCTCTACTGTTTAATGTGTAATGAAACGGGAGATTTTATAGAAGGCTTGTGGGTATTTTGTTGTCCCCCCCTAAGGAGCCTCCCCAGTTGGAATAGGTCTCTGTAATGCCCAGCATTCTGTACAGGTTGGCCCCTGGGAATGGGGGTGGTGGGGGGTAGAATATCAGTCCATATATCCCAAAGCTTTCATTAAAGTTATTTCTTTCGCACCTTCCAGAGTTTAGGGTGGGCAATTAACTGAGATACGGAGTGAAAACAGAGAGGTCGTATACGAATTGTGTTCTCCGCATTTCCTCAAGCTTGCCCATCTTGGTTAAATTAAGGGCCTCTGGCCTCCCATTCCAGACCTGCCTAAAGTCCAGTGGAGGGCAGAGCAGGGCTGGGAAGCGTCCAATGAATTGAGATGACCGGTGAGGGCTTGATCGCAAGCCATCTTCCAAAGCTGGAAGGATCCCCTATCTGGAGCAGCCTGCTGTCACCGTAGAAATCTACATTCGCTGTGGGTTTTAAGTACACTTTTATTTGGTGCCCAAGTCTGAAGGTCCGTGGCTGTTGCTGCTGTACTTGAGTCCCATTGAAGTGGGGGAAGCTTACGAGTCACACTCCTGTGTTCATGGGCCAAACGACTGTCTGATGTAACGTCCGAGACTTGTTCACATTAAAGCCACTGTGAAGCCGAAGGTGTCTGCGTGTCCTGCCAGGAAGAAGGGGCTTTTAGTTACGTTTAGGTGGAAAGACGATGAGACTTTTTAACAGACGTTTACCAAATTAACAGAGTTGGAAGGGACCTTGTAGGCCATCTAGTCCAACTCCCTGCCTAAGCAGGAGACCCTACACCAGGGGTCTGCAAAGTTGGCTCTTTGAAGACTGGTGGACTTCAACTCCCAGAATTCCCCAGCCAGCATGGGAGTTGAAGTCCACCAGTCTTCAAAGAGCCAACTCTTCAAAGAGCCCTACACCATGTCTGACAGATGGCAGTCCAATCTCTTGAAAGCCTCCAGTGATGAAAATCCCACAACGTCCAGAGGCGACATCCATTCCTTTGGTTGAATGTTCTCACTGTCAGGAAATTCCTCCTTATTTCCAGGTTGAATCTCTCCTTGGTCAGTTTCCATTCATTCTTCCTTTTTCTGTCCTTCGGGTGCTTTGGAGAAGAGCTTGACCCCCTCCTCTAGGGCAGCCCCTCAAATGTTGGAATGCTGCTATCCTGCCTGCCCTGGTCCTTCTCTTCACCAGACCAGGCAGGCCCAGTTCCTGCAACCGTTCTTTATATGTTTTAGCTTCCAGTCCCCTCATCGTCCTGGTTGCTCTTCTTTGCACTCTTTCTAGAGTCTCAGCATCTTTTGTGGTGACCAAAACTGGGTGCAGTGCTCTTAAGTGTGGTCTTACTAGAGTGTGGTCTTATAGAGCAGGGGTCTCCAACCTTTGCAACTTTAAGTCTGAAGGACTTCAGCTCCCAGACTTCTCCAGCCAGCAAAGCTGCCTGGAGAAGTCTGGGAGCTGAAGTCCTTCAGACTTAAAGTTGCAAAGGTTGGAGACCCCTGTTATAGAGTGATATTAATGCCTCCCTTGATCTTGATTGTATTGATTGTAATGCAATTTAGGATTGCGTGGGATTTTGGGGTTGCTGCTGCACAGGAGTAGCTCCTATTTAGCTGGTTGTCCAGACTTTGGTGGCTGATGCGACTGGTGTGGCCATGCTGCCAGCATCTCCTTTAAGGGTCCTCCGCCTTCTGCCAATATTTGGAGATGATGGGGGGGGGGGCTCCCTGCTCGTGCTCTTCCCCTTGGGCGGAACTCCTGGCCCCGAGGGATGCGGGCAACCCCGAGCTGCTGCTTCTGGCCCAGGCAGGCTTAGATAGATTAACAGAGTTGGAAGGGACCCTGCAGGTCATCTAGTCCAACCCCCTGCCCAAGCAGGAAACCCTACATCTGACTCTACCTAGGATCGAACTCACCACCTCCTGATTGGGAGGCGAGAGCTCAACCTCTAGGCTTGGGCATCCTTTGCCCAGGGAGGGAATAACGGAGCCTGGGGCACCTGAGCAGCTGCACTTTCGTGCCTGGCTCGGCTGATGCCCCTCTGCCACTTGGCTTTGCCCAGAGACAGCCCCCCCAAGTGGCACCGCCTGGGGGGCCATCGCAGCAGCCCTGGAAAGAGGGGGCAGCGGGGCTCCAGCCTCCAAGGGAGTGGGGGGCTCCCTCGACCACCCCTCCGCTCCTATCCGCAGCAGCAGCAGCGCCGGGATAATCGGAAGAGTGCTCTTGGAGGGAACCAAGAGCCGCCGGGGGGGGTGTATAACCAACCTCTCCCCACCGCCGCAGGGCAAAAAAAATGGTACACTCCAAACCCGGCCTCGCAACCAACCACCCCACCCGGCGTCGGAAACGAGAGAAAAGGGGAGGGGGAGAGCGGCGCCACCCCTCCCCTCGCTCGCTTCTGATTGGCCGCCTCGCTGCACGTGGGCTCCTCGGCGCCGAGGGGGATGAGGCCCTCGTCGGATTGGTGGAGGGTTTCTTTGGCGGAACCAATGAGAAGCCTGGCGCGGAATACGAACGTGACGCCGCGGGGGCGCGCCCGCCCAGCTGGCCCTTCAGCTCGGGGGAGGGGGGGTGTGCCAGGTGAGGCTTCGGCCCTGGTGTTGGGGGGGGGGGGTGGACGTCCAGCAGCCCGCCACGGCGGTGCCCGGAAAGCGGCTGCGGCCCAGGGAGGAGCCGCCTGCCCAGCTCTCCCTTTGGCACCCCTGGAAGGGGGCGGCTGCTAGCCACCACATGTTTATTGGACCCGTGTCCCTCCTGGCTTGTACTGGCATCCTGGGAGGTGACACGAGGCTGGCTCCAAGAGGTTATCAACGCATCCTTGAGTGAGGGTTCCTTGCCTGCCTCCCTAAAAGAGGCTATGGTGAGGCCCCTCCTCAAGAAGCCCTCTTTGGATCCAGCTCTTTTGAACAACTATCGTCCAGTCTCCAACCTTCCCTTTTTGGCGAAGGTTGTTGAGAGTGTGGTGGCACAACAGTTTCCCCGTCACCTGGAGGAAGTTGAGTATCTAGATCCGCGCCAGTCCGGCTTTCGGCCCGGGCATAGCACCGAGACGGCATTGGTCGCGTTGGTCGATGATCTCTGGAGGGCCAAGGATGGGGGTTGTTCCTCCATCCTGGTCCTATTAGACCTCTCAGCGGCTTTCGATACCATCGACCATGGTATCCTATTGCATCGGTTGGGGGGGTTGGGGGTGGGAGGCACCGTTTTACGGTGGTTCTCCTCCTACCTCTCTGGCCGATCGCAATTTGTGTTGGCAGGAGAGCAGAGGTCGACCTCGAGACCCCTCACATGTGGGGTTCCTCAGGGGTCGGTCCTCTCGCCTCTCCTGTTCAACACATACATGAAGCCGCTGGGCGAGATCATCCGTGGTTTTGGGGTAGAGTATCATCTCTACGCTGATGATACGCAGCTGTATATATCTACCCCAAACCACCCCAACGATGCCGTAGCGGTGATGTGCCAGTGCCTGGAAGCCGTACGGATCTGGATGGGAAGTAACGGACTCGGACTCAACCCGACCAAGACCGAGTGGCTGTGGTTTCCGGCTGCCCGATTCAACCAGCTAACTCCATCGCTGGCCATAGGGGGCGAACATCTTGCCCCTGTGGATGGGGCGCGCAACTTGGGTGTCCTCCTAGATGCCCGGCTGTCCATGGAAGATCAAGTGACAGCCGTGGCTAGGAGGGCGTTTTACCAGGTTCGCCTGGTTCGCCAGTTGCGCCCCCTATTGGATCGGGACGCCCTTCGCACAGTCACTCATGCTCTCGTGACATCTCGACTGGACTATTGTAACTCTCTCTACATGGGGCTTCCCTTGAGGTGCACCCGGAGACTGCAGATGGTCCAGAACGCAGCCGCGCGGGCAATCCTGGGTACCTCTAGGTTTACCCATGTAACACCTCTCCTGCGCGAGCTGCACTGGCTGCCTGTCGTCTTCCGGGTGCGCTTCAAGGTACTAATTATCATCTTTAAAGCGCTCCATGGCTCGGGACCTAGCTATTTGCGGGATCGGATCCTGCCCCATACTTCCTCACGGCCGATTCGCTCCCACAGAGAGGGACTTCTCCGGGTGCCGTCCACTAGACTTTGTCAGCGGGCGACGCCCAGGGGAAGGGCTCTCTCTGTGGCGGGCCCTGCCCTCTGGAATGACCTTCCCCCCGACATTAGAACGACCACGGACCTCCGCTCCTTCCGTCTGAAATTAAAAACATATTTTTTCTGCTTGGCCGGTCTGGGATAGTCTCTCTCTATGGGGTTTTAGTGTATAGTGGGAATTTTAGTTTAGATTGGGTATTTTAGCACAGGTACTATTTAATTTGTTTTTAAGATGTTCTTGATTGTATATTTATGGTTTTTAGTTTCCCTGTGCACCGCTCCGAGTCCCTATGGGGAGAGGAGCGGTCAAGAAATTAAACTATTATTATTATTATTATTATAAAGGCGAATAGATCAGAGGTGGTCTTCGACTTACGACCACAATCGAGCCCAAGATCTTCGTTGCTAACTTTGAAATGTGCCCCGTTTTATTACCTTTCTCGCCTGGGCTGTTAAGTGAATCACTGCAGTTGAGAAGTTGGGGGTCGCTCCATGGCTTCCCCACTGACTTGGTCGCAAAAGGGGATCAGGTGACTCCCCCACCACCACACTGCAACTGCCATAAATGTGAGTCGGTTGCCAGGAGCCCGAATTTTGAACAAGTGACCACAGGGGGACGCTGCAAAGGTGCTAACTGAAAAACAGTCATCAGCCCCATTTCCCGGTGCCGTTGTAACTTCGAACGGCCACTAAATGAATTGTTGTAAGCCGAGGACTGCCTGTACTCATCATAGTAGCCCCTCATAAGGCGGTGGCTGTGCAGGGCAGTACGGCTGCCTGGGCTTCCAGAGAGAAAGGAGAGCTCTTAATCCGTGCCCCTCGACCTTCAGTTTCATGGCCTTTTTAACGATAAATTACCATTGTGAATTGTCGATCAATAACCATTGATTATTTCAGTCTTGAACGCTTGCAAAAGTTCATTTGCTTTGACCTTGTACCTTGTTTGCTGTCAACGTTGGGAAATAAATAAAATCTGCCAAATGTCGTTTTGCAGTATTACAGAGGCAGAGCCTGGATTCTGAGCCTGCAGGGTGCCTGATCTTCACCTCTGCTGCAGCGATAGCAGGAATGCATCTTACTCCTTACATTTTAACAAACCACGTTTAACATATGAACAATTTTGATTTGATGGCAGCAGCTTATTCTTATAGTAACTAAATTTAGCAAGGTTATGCAAGTCAACAAAAACATTGAAAAACTTTACAAAATTGTGGGGTACCAAGGACCCATTGAGTTATCAAGCTATGCCAAATAAGCCTCTGGAAACACTTATTCAGCCCTAGAAGCATGTGAATCAAGACAGGTTGCTTGTTGACATAATTTTGCTGGGTATTTATCCACTGGAGTTGTCAGTTGACATTGTGGTGTAAAGAAAATAATTTTACGCTTAACACCAAAAACACTAAAGAACTTATAATTGACTTCAGGAGGAAGAGAGATGTACATTTACCATTGTACATAAATGGTGAGGTGGCGAGGGTTGGTAGTTTTAAATTTCTGGGCATTTATATCTCGGAGGACCTCTCGTGGACCATGAATGCTAACATTCTTGTGAAGAAGGCACAGAAGAGGCTACATTTCCTGAGAATGCCAAGGAAGATAAATCTATCTCAGCATCTACTTCTGTCCTGCGATCGCAGCATCATTGAGGGTGTCCTGACATACGGCATTCTTGCATGGTATGGGAGCAGCTCTGCAGCAGACAAAAATGCTCTACAGAGAATCATTAAAACTGCCCAGAGTATCACCGGTCTCCAGCTACCAGTCCTGGATGACATCTTCGCATCTCGCTGTTTGAGGAAGTTGCACAACATTCTCAGAGACTCTTCTCATCCTGCTTACGATCTTTTTAGACTATTGCCTTCTGACAGAAGATGCAGAAGAATTAAAACTCGGACCCCACGTCTTCTGAATGGCTTTTATCCCAGAGCTGTCATTGCACTCAAGAAGGAACTGAAGGGCCACCATCAATGAGCTATTGGACAGCACTACTTGGTCTGTTGTGTGGATGTTTGGGATGGTTTAGGGGTGGCGATTTTTGGTGGTGGTGGTGGGGGCTTTGGGGATTATTATGGGTGTTGCGTGTTCTCTGGGTGTTATGTGAATTTCGTTGTATGTGTAAACTGTGTATATACATACAATGACAATAAAGTAAAGTAGTAGCAGCATTGTACATTTACAAACTTGATCTAAGCCAGAGGCCAGCCATACTTGGGTTATTTAGGGGTAAGATGAGTAAGGGGAAGAACTGAATTCAAGTAATAGGGGAACTATTGGAAAGATAGCTCCATTTTCTGGAAAGTGAAAATGTGTGTAGCCTTTTTGACAGAAGTTCTGACTCACAAATTTGTGCTGGATTCTGAGCTCTGTTTTGCCAAGCCATGCAGCCTTAGGGCTGAAGTTCATGCTGTACCGCTACTTCTGCTTGTGTTTCAACAGCTGGAGGCAGCAACATAGGCAAGGCAGAATGTCCAAAATATATAACAGAATTGTTGCCCCATCAGCTCAGAAGCGATCCTGCCTGCCAGTCCATGCCCCACCTGTTTCCTGATGCAAGGGTGGCTAATCACCAGCAGAGGGAAGTAAGGGTCCAAGAAATCTCCGTCCAAGTTAGAACAGGGAGTATCTCAATGTAGTAGGACATGTAAAGCAAATAGTATCTATCCCAGCAAGAATCCAGGTTGTGTAGATTTAATCCTCGTGGGAACAGAACTGGAAAATCTCTTTCCTTGCCTTTGGCTCAGACGGTAAATGAGAGGGAAATGGAGCTACCATTTTAAGAGATTAACTTCTCGCTTCGTCAATTTCCCGAACGTATTCTTAAAATTATATGGGTTCCTGTTTATTGGAAGTCTATTGTCGGTTAATAAAATACTCTACCGAGTGGATTACAGAACAATTTTAAAGTTCCTGATTTTGCAATCCAGTTCACAAGAAGGTGGGAAATACGATTTGCTACTGGTACTTTTCCATGAGGATAGACGAAATCTCTTATTTGAAAGCTGAGTCTCAGCATTTCCAGGACTGGCCATTAAGTGGGTAGAATAAGATTTTTCTATGACGAGATTAAATATTACGTTTTTAAAATTATATGTTAAATTTTGCAATAATAGGATAGCTGAATTAATGTAGCATATTAATGCCCAAACTGTTCATTAGAGTTATATATCTTACAGTTCTTGTTTGATTTGGTTTCATGGAATGTTGTATAACTGAACCCGCTCCCAAATAGTATCTCAATACTAGAAACCGAACAGACATCCTAGTATCATCTTTAAAGCGCTCCATGGCTCGGGACCTAGCTATCTGCGGGATCGCATCCTGCCCCTTACATCCCTTCGGCCGATTCGCTCCCACAGAGAGGGACTTCTCCGGGTGCCATCCACTAGGCTATGCCAGCGAGCGACGCCCAGGGGAAGGGCCTTCTCTGAGGTGGGCCTGACCCTCTGGAACGACCTTCCCCCTAAAATTAGAACAACTACGGACCTCCACTCCTTCCATCAAAAACTAAAAACTCACTTCTTCTGCCTGGCCGGCTTATTATTATTATTATTATTATTATTATTATCAGTGGAGTAATTCTAATAAGAGCTATAGTATAAAGAACAGTAGGAATTACTGGAGCCTGCCCAAAAATGTATAAATTTATTTTTCGTATCAACACTATTCTCTCGTGTGGCTTTCTATGAAGGAGCCAGGCCATGGGAAAATGATGTAAAAATACTGAATAAGGGGTTGGATGAATGATTTCCAAAATTGTTTCCAATACTTCTATATTTATCAAAATAAATCTGTCCTACTGAGCTGTGGTGTTCCTGGTAAAATAAGATTCTCTGCACAGTTTTAACAAGACTGAACAGTGCCTTGAAAGCTGGTTTTGCAATAATTCCTTGGAATTATAAACCGACTTCTCTGCAATTAATGTGTGGAGGAGCACTTCCTGTGCAACGAACACGCTTCCTGCTAGCTTCTTCTGCAGAAATAAAGGCAGATGGCTGGAAAAAGAACGATTCCAGATTGTAATTAAAATACCATTTTTATATAGGGCTGCTTTGTCGGTTGGGAAAACGGTGCCCTTTGACGGAAGACGAGAGGCAAGGAAACTGGTAGATCAGAGCTACACTCCAGGTAGTCATGGGTTCCTTGCAAAGATGCGCATGTGACCACTTCAGGGCAGCAGTGATCCGCACTACATTTTGGCCATCTTCCTGGCTAGTCATGAGGTTTCAGGGGTGGTGATTCCTGCTCTCTGATCCCCGCTGAATGGCTATGAAGTTGCGTAAAAGGCCCAGATTTCCACCCCGGGGCCAAACCTTAATTTAGGCAAAGAGCTATATAATTAAAAAGTTGCATTTATTCTATACCAGATTCCATTTCAACCTTCTACACACACACACACACACACACACACACACACACACACACACACACCCTTCCCTCTGCACAGTAGCAGAAAGATGAGGATAATGTCACGTTTTAAAAGGGTGAAATATAAAGCTTCTAAGGGAAGAATTCTGTGGATAAGTGAGCTTGAAAAGTGCCTATTAAATTCCAGAGAATTTGACCTAACCACCTACCCAGGGAAGTGGGGGGGGGGGGGGGGGGGAGGAATAAAGATTTCAAGTGGGGGCTGGAAAAGGATTGCTGGGTTGGTGTGAGAAAAGTTGAGTGAGAGACTCATCTCTTCATTAATTATTTACTTTTTCAGTCATTAAGAGGTTAGAAAACAGCTGACCCTATTTATTCTATGTCCCGAACGTGGTTAATACTTGCTGGAACTATGGAAACTAATGAGAAGAATCTAGGCATGGATTCTGTGAAAAAAGATAAAAGATTTCTACATAGTTTTGAATGGCTGTATTTACATGGGCCTTCATTTGATTATTATTATTTTAAAAAGAGCCCATATTCTGAAAAGTGCTGCTTGAGAATATACGATAAACATCTATCCAAAGAAACGTTGACATACAGTAGTTAATGGGACTTAACTTTACCTTCTCTTCCATCATCCTTGGCATAGCCAGCCTAAGCATTTGTCTCTTTGACATTCAATTAAACTTGACTTCCGCATGCTGGTTGTAGTGGGGTCTGGTAGGAAAGCCAGTGGCCGGCTATCTGGCTTTGGCTTCCTGTTGTCTGTCAGAATCGAGTGGCTTGAAGCTGGCCAGCCGCTCAGGCCTAAATCAAATTGCTTGCGAGAGTTTATCGGAATCTGGCATTTGGTAAGCTTTTTTCCCTCTGCCACAGATAGCCGCCGGACGAAACCGGGAACCTCTGGCCTGGCCCTGTAGGCAGAGCATGGCTCCCTTCCTCAGCAGGCAGGGCAGCTCCCAGCCTCCTCCCGGGCTGGCTCTGTGTGCAAGTCCCTCTCGCCTGCAGGCTGCCCAGATCTCCAATCCAAACTTGCCCCTTTGCCTCGGCTCAGCTTACGGAACCCGCCTAACTTTCCTGCTCCCCTATCGCAGGGGACAGCAAGCTTAAACACTCCAAGATCTGTTTCCCATAGAAAAGAAAAAAACACCGGGAGCCACAAAACCTGCAGAGGGTTGAAAAAGCTCAATAAATTGCATGCCGGTGGGTGTTGCAAATTGGCAGTTGTGAGACATGTTTTGAGTGACAGGGAGCCACAGCAGAGGGTGTTAAAGAGCCACATGCGGCTCCAGAGCCGTGGTTTGCTGACCCCTGCGCCTATCGCATCACTCAGTTGGGTGGTATCTTTATTATCTTTCCCAGGGCTGGTTTTTCCTCTCTGGTGCCGAAATCTGTACGGCGAGCCTTCCTCACCTCATCTATACCCAGGAGGGCGGCATGTCTAGGGAAATGAATGGATCTCGTTGTCTGCCCTAACCAGGTTTTCTTCCTCTCCATGGCTCTAGAACAGCACTCAGACAACCGAAACAGTTCGTTCTCGTCTTCATTCTACAAAGCACAGGGGGCACCGAATAATAGCACAACATTTTATTTGGTCCAACAAATGCATTAAGGTGCTGCGTGTTATATTCATGTCGAAGAACGTTTGTGCACAGGTAACCGTAGATGTTCAAACAAGACGACAACGTTCTGCTAACACAAGTGGGAATTTCCCCCTCTTGCTCTGAGCAAGTCTGCGGAATAAGGGGAAGTTAGGAACAGGGGAAGCTGCCTTTGCTGAACTGGCCCATTGATCTCAGGGAGGGTCCCCAGACACGCTGCTCCCAGCCTTCTCCTGAAGACCCTTCTGGGACCTTCCTGCCCATGAAGATTCTGCCACCGAGTGACAAACCCTGAACTGAGATGGTGTCAAATCTCCCTTCAGAAGGAGGAAACGTCGAAAGTGTGCGCAGAGAGCTAGCTTCCCAAACGCAACACATTCAGGGTTGGCCCTGCACATTCACCATTTGCTTTTGGGAAAGGCTGGGGGAATTAATTGTAAAACTTGGAAGAGAGCTTTGGCATTATAGAATTTGGCCCCGGGGCAGCTGTTAGAAAGCCTGGCCTTCTGATGTAAGTGGAGTGCGTCTGCGTACGTCACAATCCAGCTTTCTGGGGAATTCTCAGAATTACTTGTTTTCCAGTCCAAGGTAAATAATTTGCACCGGGAGAGAAAGCATCCGACTTTTTCCCCTTTAACAGTTGGAGAAAACAAGCTGTCCCCAATGCTGCCTTTGCCCAGCCTGGTGCTTTCCAAATCAGGGGCTGGTTTCCTTGCCAATTTCAGGATGGACCAAAACAGGAAATCACTAGCTGGGTCATGTATTTGGCTGCTTTTATTAGTAAAGGGGAAAAAATATTCACGCTCTTTTGGAGCCAGTGAGCGTTTACTGGCTTTGCCATCTTTGCAACAGATGAAGGCCGGCCAATGACCTCACTTGGCTTTGAGCTCTTGCCAGCTGTGGCCTGTTGCTAGCTTCGTTCTCAGCAACCAGACACAGCAGGCTGTTACGCGCTTGCTCGGTCTCCATCTTTAGCCCCGACCTCTGGTCCAGAAGGTGGCGGCACCGGGGTCAAGTGCTCTCCTGTTGGCAGCTACTGACCACAAAGTCAGGCCCAACCTCCCTCCCCTTCTCTTGCACCATCCCCTCCCAGCATGGGAGAGCCCCTAAGGCTGATGTGATTCTCTCCAGACCAGTGGTAGTCAATCTGGTCCCTACCGCCCCCCCTAGTGGCCGTTCCAGCTTTCATGGTGGGCGGTAGGGGTTTTGTCCCATACTGAAGCACTTTCCTTTTTAAAAATTTAATTGACTTCCCTACTTTATAAATCCCCATGACTGTGGAACCAGTGGGCGGTTAGAAAATTTTACTACTAACAGAGAGACAAAAGTTGGCGGTGGGTATAAAAAGGTTGACTACCCCTGCTCCAGACTTACGTTTCATGATGACAAACTGACTTATTTTACTAGGGCTTTACTCAGCTGTTGGCCCTCTCGCCCAACACTACCCATTCGTTCAAGGCATTGCAGCCTGCTCTCGCGAATAAACTATTGCGGGCTGAAGGTGTACAGCAGGGGTCTCCAACCTTTGCAACTTTAAGTCTGAAGGACTTCAGCTCCCAGACTTCTCCAGCCAGCTTTCCTTCAGACTTAAAGTTGCAAAGGTTGGAGACCCCTGCTCTACAGTTAGTAGCAATGATAAAAATAAAGAGAGTCCCTCTTGAAGGAAGGTGGATGTTTTAAATTATGTGATTGCTACACATCACACGGTATAATTGGCTTTGCTGGCTGGAGAAGTCTGGGAGCTGAAGTCCTTCAGACTTAAAGTTGCAAAGGTTGGAGACCCCTGCTGTACAGGACGTCAAATCCATCTATGTGAGCGTGTTAGGTAAGCTAGTTTTGTATCCCATTGGTAGAAATAATCTGTTTTTATTTTATTTGAGAAACCCCAGGGACCTATTCGATAATGTTTGGCAAGGAGAATGGCAGAACTCCGAGTAACCACGATTATTTAAACAATTACCCTCCAGCCTAATACTGCACTGCTACAACTCCCAGGCTGTCTAAATTTCTGGAGGCCACCAGGTTGCTTCTGCTGGAGACCCCCTCCCACACCCACACCCACGCCAAGGGCATCTGAGATAAGCCCACAAAGAAAGTCAACTATCAGGGGGCGGGGGGGGTCAGATGAGTCCAACTTTCAAAGCACAAAAAAGCTAAGAGCATGGAGTTGTCCCGATATATAAAAAAAACACCTAACATCTTTTGGAAAAGAAAAAAAAAAGAGAGAGACATACAAACAATAGTTAAAACTAGACTGGTGGTCCTGGAGATCATTTGGGAATTCTTCACATTTGACACGTTTACACACATCTAGCTCTGGGGAAGGCGATCTAGCCAGCAAAGCCGGGTAAATAAATAAACCATGTGTGGCAGCTTCTCGTCTGAAGGTCGCTCCCCCCTCCCCGTCTCACCTAGGGGGAAAGGCTGCCCCCTAAATGTCGACCCCCGCTGGCTTTAATTCACCTCTTCCGCCAAATGAAGCTGCTGCTGCCGCCACAGGTTGAGTCCAAGGTACCAGTGGAGGCCCTTGCGTGCCAAGGCTTCCTTCTCGAAGGGTGGGGCGGGAGGCGAACAAGAACCCGGAGGTGGGGGAGGGGGTGTCCATGGCAGTGGAAGGAGGGCAGAAGCAGCCGCTCCTCTCAGATGGCGATCTCTTGGCTCAGCTCAGAGTGGGCCGAAGGCAGGCCTTTGTCGGCGGCTGACTGGGATTGCTGGGCTCCCCGCCCTTCTTCGCTATGCTGGAGCCCGTAACCGAAATAGATGGCAAAGCCTGAGAAAGAGACAAAGCTCCCCAGTGTTAAGAAGCAGGCCCGGCCCATCGGGGTCACCGCGCGGGAAAGGGTCTGCGCCAGGCGGCCCTTTGCAAGCGGGCGGGTGCCTTACCGATGGCCATCCAGACAGCGAAGCGAGCCCAGGTCCCTGCATCCAGCTGCATCATGAGATAGATGTTCACCAGGATGCTGAAGAGGGGCAGCAACGGCAGGCCAGGCACCTGGAGAGGAAGAGGAGACGGGTTGGGAGAGGCCAAGGGAGGGCGGGGCCAGCCAGCGTGGGAACTTGGCTTGAAGGCAGGCGATAACCTCCATGGCAAAGGGCCAACTGAAGGGACGACTGTCCAGCTCTCCTGCTCCTTTGTCCAGGGGCGGATTCAGGCACCTCCTCTCCGTCCCACGCGGGGCCCCTGAGGAAGAGCCGGCCAGGGGGTCTTACTTTGAAAGTGAGGCGTGTCTTGCTTTCTGGCTGCCTCCAGATGACGGCCGTGCCAGCGAGCAAAATGCCCAGGAGAATGACACAGGCAATGACCCAGCCAACGCTGCCCTCCAGGAGGGCTTC
The DNA here is from genome assembly GCA_039707465.1 of Rhabdophis nuchalis. NCBI lineage: Eukaryota > Metazoa > Chordata > Lepidosauria > Squamata > Natricidae > Rhabdophis > Rhabdophis nuchalis. The sequence continues at coordinate 22,365,219 of CM077657.1, read as the reverse complement.
CCACTCATGGGCCAGGATGCCGCACAGGACGGTGATCGTGACAGCTGCAAGGAAGCGAGACCAGAGGGAAGGAAGGGTTAGGCACGTTAGGCCTTTGCCATTCCCACGCCCGAGAAGCCTCTCGTCTGTGAAATCTCAACCCTGGAATCCTGGAATGTGGTTCAGCTCCCTTCCTGCTCTCCTCTTAGGTCTCCTGCAAAGGAGCCAAGCCCGGCCAGTTGGTCACTCCGGTCGTCTCTGGAAGTCCCTTCGTCTCAGCAACTGGTGCCTTCAAGCCAGCAAGGGCGCCCAATTTCCCCCTCTCCCCAGTAACCCTTACCAACGGCCGTGGTGCTGATGTAGACGATGCGCCCCGACACATGGGTGGGGGTGTCCTCGGAGGGGAAGAAAAGGCTCCTGCAGGTGAACTGGTCTTGGAATGCGTTCTGGCCATCGCCGGCCGTGGAATTGATGGTCATCTTTTCTTCTTCGCTGCCATTGATCTCCAGCATTTCCAGATCTTTGGAACACCTCAAGAGCTCCGGTTGGTATCTGTCGGGGAAGCAAGAGTGGCCGAAGCAGGAATTCCCGATGAGTCCCTCTGCTAAGGGCGAGTCCTTGGAGAACAAAGACCTGAAGGCCAGATCTAGTTTCTCAACCTTCTCAGCAGGAGCTTCTCTAGTTGTGCGCTACAACAGGGGTCTCCAACCTTTGCAACTTTAAGTCTGAAGGACTTCAGCTCCCAGAATTCTCCAGCCAGCAAAGCTGGCTGGAGAAGTCTGGAAGTTGAAGTCCTTCAGACTTAAAGTTGCAAAGGTTGGAGACCCTGCACTACAATACCCATCACCCTGCAAAGCCTGCCTGCCTGCCATCTAAGCTGCCAGGGGACCAAAACCTAGAGACCAGCTCTTTTCCCAAGGAGGCCCCCACCTGAGGATGAGCACACAGATAGCCACCAGGGAGTATGCCAAGAGCGTGCCAATTGACATCAGGTTGACCAGGGCCTTCAGCTCAAAGAGAAACGCCATCAGGGCTGTAAGAGAAGAGAAGCTGTAAAAAAATCTCTCTCTGGATCGCAGATTAAGGAGTTGGTGGAGGGGAAGACCCATGAGCGGACGGATACCTGCAATGATGCCCGAGACGACAGTGGCCACCAAGGGAGTCTTGGCACGGCTGTGAACCCGGAAGAGGAATCGGAAGAGTAGTCCGTCTTCAGCCATGGCGTAGATCACTCGCGGCATGGGGAACATGGAGCCCAGCAAACTGCGCGGCAGAGAAAGAGAGCAGAAGCCATGGATGGCCTCGGGGGTTTCTCCACTTGGCTTCTGGGCCCCATTTCGGATGGGACCAAGGGATTTGCCCCCCATTTGAAGAATGCTTGCTCATTGGCCAACATCTCATTAAAGGGCCCTTCCCCATCTTCTGGCTGTCGCGGTTTAAGCAGCAACTTTTTAGGAAGAGGGATTTCTCTCTGGTGGCCTCTCCCAACCTTCGGACATCTTCTGCACAGGTTTACTCTCCTCCAAACCACAGAATCCTGCCAAGGTTTACCCCTCAAACGTCTTGCCATCACATTCTCTTACCCTTTTCCTTCAAACATGGCCTGTTTAAAACCCAGGTGGATTTGGGGGGGGGGGATGTCAGCGCTTTAAAAGCATTGTGCTGAGCTCAAGAATGACCGTATTTTTCGGAGTATAAGACGCACCGGAGTATAAGGCGCACCAAGGTTTTTGAGGAGGCAAATTTTTAAAAAAAGAAGTTTTTGCACTCTGCAAACCTCCCTAAAACAGCCTGTTTTTCGCAAAAACGGACCCGTTTTTTTTCTTTAAAAAGGGCACGAATAGCCTTTTAGAGTGCTCCTGGGGGGGGGGCAAAAACAAGCAAAAAACAGCCCGTTTTTCCCTAATTTCTGCCCTCCCCAGCCCCCAGGAGCACTCTGGGAGCCTTCTAAAGGCTGTGCGTGGCCATTTTTGCAAAGCGGGCGGGGTTTCGGGAGGCAAAAAAATTGCTGTATTCCGTGTATAAGACGTACCCCAATTTTCACCCTCTTTTTTGAGGAGAAAAAGGTGCGTCTTATAGTCCGAAAAAGACAGGTAATAACCAAGTCCCCTGTCAGTCACCTTGATGAGACAGGTATGCACCCTGCCAGGCAAGAGATGAGGACGTCTGGCTGAAGTGAGCCACTTCCCTTCGTTGCTCTCACCTTGTGGAGAGGGCACAGAGGGAGCCGATGGCCACCACGTAGCGGGCGGGCTCCCAACCCACGGCCTTGAAGGCGTCGGGCAGCGGGCTCTCTTTGTCCACCAGGAAATAGGGGACCATCAAGGTCAAGGAAGCCGAAACGCCGAAATAGGCCACAAAGCAGATGAGGAGGGAAATGATGATGCTGATGGGGATTGACCGCTGAGGGTTCCGGGCTTCCTCACCTGCAGAAGAAGTGGGGGGACGGGGGGGACGTTGAGAACGACCCAGGTGAGATTCCCAACAAAATCCTCCTTCCTCTGTTATACCCAACCTCGGCTAAGGTTAAAGGACCACCTGCCTTCAGGGCTCACTGATTCGGCAGGCCAACACCATTCTCACAAACATGAACTCTGCCTTGGGAAGTCGTCTTCCCCCTGTAGCCGAGCAATCACAGTACTTCTTCTGACCGAGGTTTCCCGAGAGCCTGAAGCCAACTTCTTGTCCCGACAAAACCCCCTTTTATGAATTGACCGTGAATTCTGCTCCTTCACATCCAGCAAAGTCTTTCAAGGGAGGATTTACAGTCACAGACCTTCTCTGGCTTGGAGAGCTGCCAGGATGAGATCTGCAGAACTCGGGAAGGAGTCTCGGAGAGTCACGAACCAATGAAGCGAACTAATGGCCTCCTACAAACTCCACTCCCCTTTCGCTCTTTTATTTCCTCTGGGAGGGGCCACTCATCGTCCACCTGTGGCCTTACTCCCAAATCGAACCCTGTTCTTTAGCTCTTCCCTTCGTCTGGCAACTCTGCACACACTGGGAAGAGGCTCCAGCTGTTCTTCTGCCTCACTGATGTCTGACTCCGAAGGCAGCTGATAACTGTCAGATGGCCCTGGTCCCCTCTCTGCCTCCGAGCCCTCATCAGAGCCTTCCCCAGACTCCAGGACTGGCCCATGTTCCCCCCCCAACCACCAACCTCCCCAACCCGGCTCTGCTGGCCACTGGCGGACCCCAACAGTACTGGCCACCATTGGCCCTAAACTGCTGCCCAAATTATGAGCCTGTTTCTTAAAGATGGCATGGCAGAACCGGGAATCTGAGCCTCAGGGCTTGATGTGTTTGGTTCCCACGCACCTGAGACACATGTGGCATGTCCCTGCCTTGAATCCGAGGAGAGCCCCTTGCTCCGAACCCCTCTCCTGCTCCACACAAGAGACGGGCTAGCCAAGCACCGATGGCTCTTTCAAAGTCTTCTTTGCAAGGCTCCCCAAAGAACATCAATGGTTAGGAATAATCCACATGTGTCTCTAGGGAAGCCCGGTTCTAGGATTGCCCTCTGAAACAAGCGAGAACGCCGGCCCTCCGCCCTCTGGAAGCTTCTCCTCCCAGAGTCTAGAGGCAACTTCCACACTGCACCAGTCTGGAAGCGGCCCAGTTAGCCCCCTGAGTAGAGCGCTGAGGAAGGGCCTTGCCTTCCCACCAGCCCTTCCCCCGCCTCCAAAGCGCCACTTTACCTGTGGTGGCGATGCAGTCGAATCCAACAAAGGCATAGAAACAGGTGGCAGCCCCCGAGAGGACCCCCTCGAAGCCAAAGGGGACGAACCCTCCGTTGCCAAAGGGGTCCCTGTTGGGAGGAGACAGGTAAGCAGGCAGGTGAGGGCAGGAGGCTGGCTGCTGCTGCTCTTTTCCCTTTGCCCATTAACGCAGATCCATCCACACCAGTGGTGGGTTTCTGCAGGCTCGCACCTACTCGCGAGAGCCGGATGGTGAAATTTAGAGAGCCGGTGAGAGGGGGTTCCACCGGCGGAGCCAGAAGTAAGTCTGGCCTGCTGCTGCCAGTAACCCAATGGGAATGTAAGGAAAGGGAGGCAGAAAGTAAGAAAGGAAAGGAAAGGAAAGGAAAGGAAAGGAAAGGAAAGGAAAGGAAAGGAGGAAGGAATGAAGGAAGGAAGAAAAGAAAGAAAGAAAGAAAGAAAGAAAGAAAGAAAGAAAGAAAGAAAGAAAGAAAGAAAGAAAGAAAGAAAGAAAGAAAGAATTTATCATCACAATTGAGCCCAAAATTTTGCTTGCTAAGCAAGAGCGTTGTTAAATGAGTTTCACCACATTTTACAAGTTGGCCACTCCCATCCTGTCACATGACTGCCAAGCCACGCCCACAAAATAGGCCACACCTAGAGAGTGGGTTCTAAAAAAATTGGAAACCCACCACTGATCCACGCACACACACAACCCAAAAGAGAACCTGTAGCAGCAGATGCTACCCTGGAGCAAGGAGAATAAAGGAGTGGGGGAGAGTTGGCCAATCTCCAGCCGCCCCCCAATTCTGGAAAAGCTTAGAACGGAGCCACGGACTGGGGAGGAGGGGGGGGGGCGTCCCGTACTTTTCCCCGGGCTTCAAGTGGGGGGGGGGGGGGCGTCCCGTACTTTTCCCCGGGCTTCAAGTGGATTTGCGAGCGGTTCTGATAATCTTCCTTGGACAGGTTCCAGTTCTTGACGTCTCCTTTCACAAAACCCGCGACGATGACGAAGCTGAGCACCAGCAAGTTGATGGCCGTGAAGATTTTGTTCACCAGGGCAGATTCGCTCACTCCGAACGACAGCAGGCCTGGAAGAGGAGAGAAGAGAGAGCGGGCCTGTGGTGGCTCCTCGGGGCGGGAGGGTGGAGATCTCCGGGGTTTAAGCTTTCCTCCGGAGGGCAGAAACGAGCCAGGCAGGTCAGAATTAAAAGGCCGCTTCTGTGCCATCCTGGCACCGGTCGCTTCATGCCGTTCTGTGCTGCCGGTTCTATTGTGCTTTGGAAGTGAAGCGATGGGAACTGTGGGGCCTTCAGGCAGCTGTACCCAAGCTGCCACTCGGCACTTTCCTGGCTATTGTTAAATGAATCGACATCAGCACATTCTGTTGGCCTGAGTGTTAGCAGCAATTACCGTATTTTTCAGAGTATAAGACGCCCTTTTTCCCCAGCAAAACGAGGGTGAAAATTTGGGCGCGTCTTATACACCAAATGTAGCACCGGCTAGCCGTCACCCCTCGCCCTCTGGCCTCTGCCCCGTAGCAATTTGCAGCAAACAGCCTGTTTCACATTCAGATTTAGCACAGCCTGATTCGCACGAGCAGCTGATGGTTGGTTGGCTCAGCCTCCCGACCATCAGCTGTTTCAGGCTGCAGGGATTGACATTGCCTATTGCTGCTTCCAGGCTGCCCATTTTCAGCCTCCGCATCCCATTTTTGGCCTCTGCGCCGCCTGTTTTTGGCCTCCGTGTGCCCCATTTTCCTCCCATTCTGACCCCTGCTGCCCGAAGCAGGTGGAAAACGGGGCGTGGGGAGGCGGTCACAGGCTATGGCAATCCCTGCAGCCTGAAACACCTGATCGTTGAGCCAACCAACAATCAGCTGCTCGTGCGAATCAGGCTGTGCTGAAGCTGAAACAGGCTGTTTGCTGCAAGGAAGCAAATTGCTGGGAGGCAGAGGCAGATTTTTTTTTCTTGTTTTCCTCCCCAAAAGCTAAGTGCAACTTATACTTCGGAGCATCTTATACTCCGAAAAATACGGTACTTCCTGAGCACCCAAGAGCCTCCTGGAATCGGATCAAGCGCCCGTCCAGCTGCATCTTTGCAGGGCCAGGTGGTGTCAACCTCTGCAAGGTGGCAGGCGCAGCACAGCAACCGAAAGCGTGCCAATTTCGAGACACGGTCCAGTTCAGCTCTCTGCTCCGGCAAATCGGCCAATCCGCCAACCTTGTGGAGACCAGCACCACCCTCCCGCTGGTTCCCAAGGAATGCCGGCCCTGCTATCTCTCCTCTCTCGTGACCCACGTACAACTGGCTGATCATTAATGGGTTCCTCTGGGGGCAGCCAAGGCAGGAGGTCAACGTCGCTGAACCTTGGCAAGCTGAAGTCCACCCATCTTCCACCTGCCAATGCCGAGAAACTCCCGAAGTGGCAGATCAACGCGCGAAGCACATTTTCTCCTTCCTGCTGCGAGTCTCCCATCGCTCTGCTTTGCTTGTTTAAAACATTTACACAGCTGCCCACCTTATATCGAACTCTGCATCAGAGTTAGGAAAAGAAAAACAACCTCCGTGCCAGGCATATGTTTTATGAAAATCCATGGAGCCCCAGGCGCTTCCTGCTAGCAGCGTTGCTGGGGCATGGATGTTCCATAGGTTTCTGTTTCCTTAAGATTGAATCAATTTGCACAGCATCTTGAGAGGCTTCACAGCCGGAACGACTGGCGCATTACCTTCTCAAACCAAAAGGCCATCCCTGCCCTCCCGCTGGCTGGGAGGGAGCCCCTGCCTGCCTGAGCCCCGGCAGTTGGCAAGGCAGGGGAAGACGCCTCACCTGTGAGCAGCAGCACCAAGAAGAGGGCGAAGAAGTCAGGATACTCAGCCAGCACGTTCTCCAGGTGCAAAGCGGTGTGATTCCGGAAGAACGTGGAGATCTGGCCCCCAATGATGTGGTCAAAGGTGGAGCTCCAGGCCCGAGCCACACTTGCTGTCCCTGAGGGTGCAAAACGTTCATTCTTCGGTCAAGCAAGTCTCCCAGGCAGGACTGGAAAGGTACTTGTGTTCCTTCTCAGGAGCAGAGGGTGGTGGAAGGGCTCCAAAGACACCCACCCACCCCCAGCCCTTCAGGTTGGAGGGCTCCCACCTCCTTCCCAACCCACTAGCAGCCGCACACACAACACTCCATGCTTACATGCTCAGTGCATGCCCAGCATGCCTGGCAACATGGTTAACCAGCTCGGCAAAAAACCTACTGTGGGGAGTGAGTTAGCATGTCGTGTAAACTCAGCCCAATGGGGTCAGTTTTTGGCTAGCCCTTGATGAGGGTCACCTGGCTTGGGGAATGTATCCACTGCAAGAAAACCACCAAGCTCAGAGAGCACCAAGGACCACCACCACCACCCCGACCTCAGTTTCTGGACCGCCTGCTGTGCAAACGGGTTATTCCAATCCCCAACTCCAACTCATGGAGTGAAGCTGGATGGACAAAGCAAAGAATTCTGTTGCTGAACAGCTTCCGCTATTCTTGCTCGGGTCCCCTTCTAACCCAGCACACCTGGAGAGCCAGAAGACCATTTTAAAGCTCCAGTGGTCCATTATCGGTTCGCAAGCATGCCAAACGCTGATCCTTTAATCTGGTTTCTACAGAAGAGGGTCCTTTTCTTGGCTACCATCCAATCCCTACTCATAACAGTTGGGAGGACACTGAATTCTGGGGGTCCAGGAAATATTGCAGATCATTTCTAAGCAAGCTTGTCCTGCAACTTTGAGGAGTTGGTGTTTCGGCATATTTGCTGGACTATCTGAGCAAAAAAATCCCATCGAAGAACCCATCACAATTCAGAGGTGGCTTAGCCCAGGGGTCTGCAAAGTTGGCTCTTTTAAGACCGGTGGACTTCAACTCCCCAGAATTCCCCAGCCAGCATTCTGGGAGTTGAAGTCCACAAGTCTTAAACTTCCCAAGTTTGAAGAGCTCTGATGTAAGTGAAGAGATTGCAGAGGAAGGGATTACAAGAGAGTCAATTATGCTGGCTGGGGAATTCTGGGAGTTGACGTCCACCGGTCTTAAAAGGGCCAACTTGGCAGATCCCTGGCTTAGCCTATGGGAAGTGTGTTCCCCTGATCTCATGCTGCAAGGAAACCATGGCAGTGCCTTCTGCATCCCGCCTTAAGACATCCTCCCATCCTCATTCGGCAGCCTCTGCTCCGGGCGGAAGGCTACGTACCTATCATGTAGGAGAGGATGAGATTCCACCCTGTGGTGAAGGCCCAAATTTCCCCGACGGTGACGTAGCTGTACAGGTAGGCAGAGCCCGCCTTGGGCACCCGGGCGCCAAACTCTGCGTAGCACAGGCCAGCCAGAACAGAGGAGACGGCCGCAACGAAAAAACAGAGCACGATGGACGGGCCAGCCAGATCCTTGGCCACTTCTCCGGACAAGACGTAGACCCCTGCCCCGAGGGTGCTGCCCACGCCTAGAGCAATCAGGTCTACGGTGGAGAGGCAGCGGGCCAGCTGAGTCTCCTGCGAGCCCAGATCCACCGTCCGCTGACGGATCAGCTTCTTGCCAAAGTTGGTCAAGGTTTTCTTCAGCATCCTGGCAATCGGGGGCACCACGTTCCGTCTCCCGAAAGGACCTAGCAGAGAGAAACCGTAGAGCTGGTCAGCCAGCAGTGGGGGAGAGAGCCTGCAGTTCCAGGGAGCTCAAGACGGGAGACCCAACCCCAGCCTTGGGGATGCTTCCCGGAGGGGTTACCCCCAGCTGAGCTGAGCTCCCTTCTTCGAGGGTCAACTCTTGTTTGTGGACATCTCCTGCTCGGCTGAAAAGCCTTCTTGCACCCTCTCCGAGTGGACTCTACAGCAGGGGTCTCCAACCTTTGCAACTTTAAGTCTGAAGGACTTCAGCTCCTAGACTTCTCCAGCCAGCTTTGCTGGCTGGAGAAGTCTGGGAGCTGAAATCCTTCAGACTTAAAGTTGCAAAGGTTGGAGACCCCTGCTCTACAGGAATCGCAGTCAGGGCAATAACACTGAGAAAGTGCAGTCCAGGCTCCCAAAGATTACTCTGGAAATGATGTCGTTAGAGGAGTGGAGATCCAAGAGGCCCGGCTGCCCAGTCCGCCTATTTGCAACCCCGGGTTTTAAGGCTTCGTTTTGGAAAGCCCAGAGAGAGCAGGGAACAAGGCCGCCATCTTAACGCTCCAGCCGTAGTGGCAGAAGTGGCCAGCTGTGGTTACCCATTACACCTCAGTGTGCACCACCACTCGGCAGAAGTTATCAAAGGAAAAACAGCCCTCCGTCCTCGGCTACGTGGGTTAATTGTGTTTACACAAGCTGCTCATTGGAATAAACGCCAAGGTGGACCCTTCCGTTATTAACCAATGGAAGCTCATTTCAATTAACAGGCGACAGGACGAATTTTAGCTAAGCCAGGCTGGAGGAGAGACTCTCGAGCCCATCATCAGACACAGCAGCATGTGACCCACGGGGCAAGAGAAGGCTTCAGGGTGGGGTTATGCAGAACGACTCACACTCACACACACACACAATTTGGCCTCGTTTTCATCCTTCCGGCTCTCTCGCCAGCTAGTCAGTGGCTTCTGCCATTCAACATGCTACGTCCTGGATCTGGCGTGAAACAATGATGAAAACTTTGGCTTCTTCAATTCCGGGGACTCAACCACAATGCTTTGCAAGCCACGGTTTATAACTTAGCCCGATTTGCAAATCTGGGCTTGCGCTTTGCTCATGAATCAAGAGTTTTAAAAGCAGCGACACCCGCAGCTGGGCATGGCAGGTACACCTGCGCAGGAGAGAGGGGTGGGTGGGTTTGGGTGTGGGGCCACTAAGAAAGAAGAGGGTGTTTTTTGCACCCGGGACTAGACCAAGGCGAAGAGCAGCAAACCAGGACCGGTCCAGGGAGCTGGACGGCAGCAGCACCCTCTGGGCATCTTGGTTTGAACGTCACGCGTGGAATTCCCGCTCAGGAATTCCGCTTTCCTAATGTGGCCTAGGCGGAGGGTCTTTATTAAAACAGGCAGAGGGCCCGTCCTGGGCAGCAGGTTGGGGAAAGGGAGAGAGGGAGGGAGGGAGGGAGGGCTGGTGGCTTTCCATCTTTTGCTGGCTTCCGATCAATGCAAAGGTGCCATCAGCCTGGCCCATCCGTCAGCTGATGGATCGCTTTGTCCAAAGGGAGAGGCAGCCAAGCCAGCCGCCTCTGCCCTCTCTCCAGAGGGACGGCTGGAGGAGATTAATGACCGTCCCTTCCTTTTGCTGCTGGGGGGGGGGGAGGGAGATCATTTCTGGCGTCCTGTAGGAGCCGAGCCATCAGGGCCACACTTGGACAAGCAGAAGGGAAGATCCAAGCCGGATCTCTTTCGTGAGCCCCCCTCCCCCCCAAAAAAAATATCAGATGGGCAAGATCTAGAAAGCAGCAATTCAATATGAAATATTGCCTTGAACGAATTGAATTTATCCCTGGCGAGTTTCCTCTTCTTCCTTGCCCCCTTAAGGAGGAGGGCAGAGGAAAGCGCATCTCCCCCCTGGCCCTCACCCCCCCCCATCAGAGTCAGCCTGCCCTTCCCCCCTCCCTTCTTTTCAGGCCTGACCTGCAAATGCTCCCCCATTGGGACTCCCAGACGGGGGACAGTTCACTTAATCGAGATGGGAGGGTCTCCCAGGGTGTCCCAAAGGCTTCATGCCTCCGATTTACTCCTGAGAGAGCTCATATTCCCACCCACCCCTCACTTCTCAGAGTTTGGAAGCTATGAGGACCTGAGATCTTCCTTTTAAGAGGAAAAACGAGGCCTCCCCAGTGGATGTGTTCAGCAGCCACTTCTCCAGCCCAGTGGAGGATCATGGAGAGATCTCCCAGGTGGGAGCCTGCACAAAGTGCCAGGGTCCCCTCTGTGCCAGCAAAAACTCCAGGGCTTTTGTCCCCCCGGGGCTGCCCCAAACCGCCATTCCCACGAGGCCAACTTCCCTGGGGAAGAGGTTCCCATCAGCGCAGGGAGAAAAGCCCCCTCAGCCCTCCCGGCTAGGTTCAGGGGCTGCCAAACCTTTCCACCAACTGGGTATTTTAAAATTTGGCTTTTAGCATAGGATAAGACAGTTTAATTTATATTTTAAATTATGTATTTATCTTTGTATTTTGTATGTTTTTTAATTTTCCTGTGCGCCGCCGTGGGTCCTCTGCGGAGAAGGGCGGGATATAAATATAAATAAAATAAAAATAAAAAAATACTGTCCAGCCCAGCCTGGCTAGGACCTCCTGGGATCACACGCTCCGGAGCACCCGAAAATCCTTACAAAAACTCAGCAGACAAAAGCTTTGAGGCTTTCCCTTCACCGGTCAGCCCTTCCAGCCAGGGCAAAAGCCCAGCTCGGACACTTCATTTATCCTGAATCTGCTGTCAGGAGGGATGGAGTACCACAGAAGCATCCAAAGCGGCCAGCCTTGGGAGTCTAGAGTGCCCTGGGAAGGCTTGCCGGCCAGTCTCACGTGGGGTCTGCTCCCGTTGCCATCGCCCACTTCGGGAGGGGGGGCTGAAAAGGCGCCTGGCATGGAAGCAGACACTTAAAGTGGGAGGGCTCAGCCCCTCTTCCCTCCCTCTGAGCCTTTGGGTGCGAATGAAAACCCCGGGCAGACGGGGTGGGGTGGGAAACACTGCCCAACTGCTTGGCCAGGCCCAGAGCCTCTGGCTTGGCTCAGCCAGCTGTCTGGGAGATAGGGCTGGCAAATGAAAAAAAAACAACATGCGCCCAGGTGCCAGGCCTCCTTGCAACATTTGTCAATGAGTGGCCAGGGACAACGTGAGAATGTCCGCAAAGCCCCTTCTGGCAGGAGGAGAAGCTCCCTTGGAATGCAGCGTTCAAAACCGCAGGAGGCAGACAGCACAGTGCCCGGGGGGGGGGGCTCATCGGCCAGAGGGGACAAGTAAGGGAGGGGGAGCAGCCTCCTGGGTGCCACTCCTGCCCGCTTGGCATCCTGGGCAACCCCCCTCCTTGCAGCAAAGCCCAGAAGGTCCCAAATCAGAGGAGGGAGAGCCCCGAAATGGAAAAGTGTCCGAACCTTACAGTGCTGCCCACCTCCTCTCTCTGGCCAAGGCCCCGACCTGCCTCAGCTCCCTGACCACCGGTTCGCAGAGCCCCACCCCCCCACCCCAATGAAGCGCTGACAACTGCAAAAGAGCCTCCCCCAAACTCAAGAGGGTTTGCCATTCGAGCAGGAAGCAGTTGTGTCTCGGAAGCCTCAGCCTATTAATAGCTGCCAGGGAGGCAGAAGGTCAAGGGTTTGCGGCCGTAGCTGGGCAGAGAGGCCATCCCCACGGCCCAGGCAGCAGCAGCAGCAGCGTAGCCAAGGTTACTGCAGGGAAGGGGGAGCCCAAAGCAAGCAGGCAGTGACAGGGACCGAGGGCACGAAGCACGCCATGGCTCCCTCCCCTGCACCTGCCCCCCCCCCCGTCACTCTCCAGGAAAGCCAGTTCGCCCCAGCAGCACTCAAGGCGGAGAAGAGGTCCTGGGCCGCTTGACCCTTCGCCTGGAAGAGAAGGACCCACCGGTGGCTGACCAGGCCCACCCATGGCGAGTTGTACATGCAGGAAACGCAGATGTCGTTTCAAGGAACGTCCCGGGGCCTTGGCCGGTCGTGAGACACGTTCATTCCTGGCCCCTCCGAGAGCAGGAGGGCCTTTCCTCAGGTGCAACGAAGGGAGCTCCTGGCCACACTCCTTGGCCGGAGACCCACCAAAAAAACCCCTTCCTGTGCTTTAATTGGGTCCGAACAAGGAGAAGGGCGGGGTATAAATTTAATAAAATAAAATAAATAAATAATTGCTGAGCCAGAAGCCGAGAGGAAGCTAGCCAGCCCTTCGAGCAAAGCTTTTCCCCACTCAGAAATCTAGGAGATTTCTGGAGAACCCTGCCAGGTCTGGCCACAGATCCACTCTCAGGGCCAAGGCTGGATCCCCAAGCGCCCAACTGGCACCTTTGGGAAGCCCTCTGCTCCACCGTCTCCCAGCAACCCGCATTTCAGGTCCGCTGCCCCCAGCTGCCTACTGGTCCTTGCGGCATCTTTAACTCAGGGGTTTTGCATATGTCAAAAATTCCCCCCCCCCACCTGCTGAATTTCCCCCACCCCCACCCCCAGCAAAGTCACCCAGGAGCCGTGCGGTGACCTTGGCATGCGGACGACAGATGGAACAAGCTGGAGACCTCAAGACAGGCGCCGGCCAGGCTTGGAGGCTGAAGACCGGGAAGCAGAGGCTGGCAGCTCGGGAAGAAAAGATAGCAACTTGACCAGACTCCTGATATTCAAGGGGCCCTGCAAGGCAGGAGGGGCTGCACTCGGAGCCCCCCCCCACCTGCCCCCCCCCCGCCCCCAGGCTGTGAAGAGGTAGGCGATTCACTCCAGTCCGTTTTTCTAAAAGCAGCTCAAGGCCAAAGGGGGCTCCTGCATGCTGAGAAATCCTTTTGCGCATGTCTGTTTCGCATTGAACCCATTTCCAAGCGCAGGAGCCTGGCCCGGCTTTTCTCTGTAGGATGTTTGGCTTTGGTTTTCTTTCTTTCTTTTTTCCCCGTTTTTCTCTTCCTTAAATTAGCAAACAGGAAAACAACGCCCCCCATCGGCGCCCCCCATCGCCCCCCCCTCGCCCAGCCTGGCAGACGCCTGGAAGGTCTCTGCCAGCTGCCAACCCATTAAGAGTCCCAACAGGGAAATGTGGACACGGGACGTGGCTCTTTATGCCTTCCTGCTCATGGGCCGTAACTTATTAGAAAACGATGCACATCTCTGGAGGGACGAGGGGGGGTGGAGGGGGGAGGCACTTGCGGAAGGAAAAGCAGCCCCCGAATGCGACTGTTTTGAAGGGAGCTGGTGCCGCAGTTCATGCACTCCAGCTCAGGCAATTCAAGTCTGAATAGGGCCACAGAGAGCAGTCTGAAACGTTCCTGAAGCAGGAAAAGTACCACCGCATCGTGGAGCTCCAGTCAAGGGTCATTCGGCCCCTGCTCGAAGGTGGCAGCCAGAGGACCTGCTCTCGTCCCTCCTGAAGAGTAGATAGAATAAAGAATTAAAGAAGAGAGA